>CANTUR010000340.1:0-2400000 GCA_947683625.1 Mallotus nudiflorus
AATGGGTTTAGAGAGATCAAAATCAACCAGGATACGGGCAAAGTGACCAAAATCTCCATCCAAGGTTGCTCTATCAATATAAAGCGAAATGCCAATACTACGAGCAATGTTTGATAAAATCTACACATCCTATAATTCCTATGGAAGCCTATATAAATGAATCTAGAGCTTTATAGAAGTAGATTTCTCCTTATAAGGATTAAAGCCTAGAGTCAAGTGTTGAAGACGTAAAGTGCTTGGTTTGAAGGACAAAGGACCTCAACTCTAAACCGATACCTTAACTCCAAACTGATTCTCTATCCTTCAAAGAAGATAGCAGAATATGATAGAAACCTCAACCCATAGAAATTAATCTCCATGAATAAGATAAATTCCAGATGGCTGTAAGCTTTTCTTTTAATTTAATTAAGGTTCATGGCTATCACGACCCAAAACAGGGCCATGACCGACGCTAGGGAACGGGAATTCTTTTTGAATTCGAAACCCGTAGCAAGCCTTAAAATAAAATAAAACATATAATAATAATAATAATAACATAAATAATATAATTTGCAGCAGAAATAAAATCACAAATAAGACAAGGTAAATATACAACAATGGATTTAAATAATCAACTCATCTCTTATATAAATAATCCTTTAATACAAATCCCAGTTTAAATCCTTAAAATACATAACTCACACAATAATACATAAACCCCACAACTGTTTACAACTACTGTAGTGTCTAGATTATAAAATAAAGCTAAAATAAGTAATTTACATAGTGAAGCCGGGGGTGAAAGAAATCCGGCATATGGGTCTGCTACTGAGGTATGAAGATGATGACTCTCCTGAAAAATAGTCAACAGAGGGGAGTCAGACCTCACTGAGTGAATTGTTATAATATATATACATGCATAGCTAAATGACAATGCACACATTCAATAGTATATATAATAAATATATATATATATGCAAAATCACATAGATGCAACAAAATCATTTTATATATTTTACTGAAAATAATATCCATTTATGAAGGATCAAATAAAACCTTAGAAAATCGCAACCTTAAACAGTGTTAGAAAACACTCTAGCCATACAGGCTCACTTATTCCAAATATATTTACTTGTTCCATTTGGACAGTAGATTAGCCCCTAGACACTAAGTTAACCGAGCTCCAGCAGTCTGATTGTTAGTGTAATTGGCCCCGAGACACTGGTCAATCGAGCTCTAGCAATCACACTCCCAAATCATATCACACATCAAATTAAATCAATCCGATCATAATCCATAAATAGGTTAGTAATAAAGCCTAAATGCTATCAACATACCGGCACGTACTCGATCCTAATGCTGCCCACTAGGTAGCACGTTCAATTGATATCCTTCATTTATAATATAAAACATACATTTATAAATAAATGATGCATGTAATTGGATAAAATAGCAACATAAACCATATATATGCTTAAAATATACCAAAAGTAAACCAGGTATATTTCGAGTATATATACGTCAAATAAATCCAATATAGTTACAAAATAAACTAGAAATAAACTATAAATATACTTAAAACAATTTAAGTATAAATTCATAATAAAACATGCATATAATTTGAAAATATACCGAAAATATACTGGAAATATATGAAATAAACCTGAGTAATGATTAAACTATATATGCATATTTTATACAATGAAAACATACATTTCTAAAACATGCACCCTAAAACATATATATATATATATATATATATATATATATATATATATATATATATATATATATAAAATAACAACTCATTGTTATTGCGCTCCATGAGACGAGTCCGACGAGCCTGGTCCACTAGGTCTCGGTCTCGACATAACTAATCAAACAAATTACAACATAAAATCAGAATAATTCTAACGAAAATTCTAAGGACTCGATCTAGAATCTTAAACACAAAATCAGAATAGGAAATTCGACCGGACATCATGTTTTATGAGAATTCTACCGAAAATCCGGTAGAATCTCCCCAGTAAAATGGACATCTCTTTACTCAAAGAGTAGAGCCGGTCCTGTAAAGAAGCACACTTCAAGAATAAACATAATTCACAATCCCTCGGTCGGACTCTAAACTACAATTCACCGACCGAGGTTCACAATTCACAGAATAATTATAAAACACATGAAAATTCCAAAAATACCAAAAATGCCCTTCAATACTCAAAATACATTTTATAAATCCAAATTACATAATTAACCCTAAAACTTACTAAAAATCAATAAAAACCCATTTATTTAGAAAAATCGTATATTATATATAATTTGAAAATAATTTACGAAAAATAGTTTTAATTAGTTAGAAATACTAAATAATTTGTAGAAATCATTTTTATACCTTAAATAACTATTAAAACCAATTTAATTACATTTTTAGCCAATTTAGTGTCAAATTACTAAAATACCCCTAATTTCATAAATTCCCTAAAATTAATCAAAAATTCACCAAAAATAGTGTAATTACTTAAAATTAAATTTCTTAACATATCATTCAATAATATCAATAAATATACTCAATTAACTAATTAATTTCAAATAAACATATAATTAACCTAATTTTTCCAAAATTACATAAAATAAATAAATTCAAAATAAATATATAAAATTCACAAAAATTACAAATAAATTTCTAAAATGCATTTCAATACCTATAATCACCATAAAACACAATTTCATAATTTATTTAATTAATTTTCAAAATTAGAAAATATTAATAAAATAATAAAAAATTCACAAAAATCAAACTAATTCCTAAAAATTCTACAAAAATTCACAGCGCTAGATTAAGCTACTAGGATCAATCTTTGTGAAGGGAGTTTGCATGAATCATTGAAATTGAAGCTCAAAAAAATTGGAAACCCTTTATGGCCGAAAATAAAAAATTGAAACCTAGGAAAATCTAGACTATTTCAAGTGAAACAAAGCTTGGAAATGGGACCCATCAGAGCTCAAGGAGAAGACAGAGACCGGTGGCATCGAGTTTGGTGGCCGAAAACGTGCTGATCGATGATGAAGAAGTTTTCGGCTTCCCTTAGGTATTCTGAGCAAAACACGTCGGAAAAGGAGGTAGCAGGCAGCGGGAATGGCTGGAGGTGGTGGTGGCAAGTCGGGGAAGCACACCGACGGCCTAAAGTTGCGGTGGCGAAGGGAGGGCATCGGGTATAAAGGGAAGGAGACGATAGCAGTTTCGTAAATAATGCAAACTTTTAGTTTTTGATAAATAATTATGTATATATATGTATATATATAACTATACTTTATATTATAATAATATATAATATCACACACACAATATATATACACCACACACATATTTTAATAATATATACACATATATATATATACATATATATACTTAATTAATTAATTAATTAATACAAAAACTATATTATATAATTTATTTATAAAATAAACCCTAATTTTATTTTAAATAAATGTACGTATATGCACTTTATTTAACACTTTAAAATTATGCATGAACTCATGCAAATTCATAAAACTATTTCAAGTAATTAATATTAAATTATTTACATCTTAATTCCCTCGAAAATAATATTTTCGAGAAAATTTTACGTAAAGAACTTAAAATAATTAAAAATAATTAAAAATAACTTTAATAAATAACAAACTCATCAAATGATCATAAATATATATAAAAAAAATTATTAACATTGCATATCCCAATGCAGTTTAAAAATATTTAAAAATCCGGGATATTACAATGGTGAGTCTCCTTTATTAAGAACCACATGACCAATCAACAAATGTTAACATAGGGCTAGACTTTTTTGTACAAATCAGAATTGATCTTAATGGCTTGGTATGAACCTAGAATAGCAATTCGCATAAGAGCAGGCATGTTAGATTCAGTCATGACAAAAGTATCCGATTTTTTAGGCATAAATAGTCTTGGAGCAACAATGGAAGGCCTTGAAGACTGTTGGAGGCAACGACGGAAGGAGGGTTATCAGAGAATCCCCTATTCTCCTTATCAAAATTAGTCATTTATTACAAATTTATTTATAAAAAAAATATTTTTATAATTGTATTATGCAAATTGACAAATCATAGACATTATTTTTAATTTTTTATGAAAACAGTATTTTTATATATTATAAATGGATAGTGTTGAATTTTATGATACGTATAACCCATTTAAATAAATGGGTTACATGTGTCATATTCATGTAACCCATTTAATTTTTAAGTCGTGTTAAGGTTGAAATATTTGACATGATTAATAAATGGGTTATGTTCGTGTTGACTAAAATCGTGTCAATAAAGTGGGTCAACCTTACATGAACATGACCTACCAACCCATTTTGACACTCCTAGTATTTTTTTTTACAAAAATTTGGTTATCACCTTAAGTTCCCACCATCTTTCACTACTTTGATTTTGAATCTCAAAATTATTTTTAACTTTGAACAGTTGATTTTTATTATTTTCCAAAGTAATTTTTAGCTCTTTCCCTTTTAATGGTATTCTTTTGGTTTTATATATATACTGGCTAAAGTTCCATTAGGGTTACATTTTCTTTTGGTACAACTAAATAGTGAAAATGTTTTACCAAAATTTATCTTCCATTTTGTTAACACTTGCAAAAGGACATTGTAATTAGGGGTATTAATTATTATTAATCAAACTACTATAATTGTAGTTTATGTATTAATAAATCCTACTTATTATCAAGTTGGAAATAACAATTGTGAGTAAAGAATACAAAAAATAAATAAACCCTTAATTACCACTAATTTACCTTTTAATCAACACTTTCTATCTTGCTTCACTTAAAAATTATTTCATGGTTTCTTTGCCTTTTATGTGCACATATGTTCTTAATAACCATATTTACTTTTTTTAGTCACTTTACCATAAATCTTAACATGTAATCTATCTGTCTTTGATTATTAATTTGAAAAAAAATATTGTGCACTATTTCAATAGCTAGATGTGTGAATTAAATATGGCTTTAAATTTACTACCTTTATTATTTTTGGATGGTAGCTTTGTCATATTAATCTCTTATTTACTTAACTTTTATCAAAATGCTTACCACCTAACACACTCCATGGTGTTTATGGTATTACGCACTAATAATTACTTGTAAAGCCTCACCTGTCTCCTAACCTGTTATTATTTCATTCCCTCGCCCTTACGCTTATTTCATAGTTCTTTTTCCCTATAATTACATTAGCCTTTCCCTTAATACCTACTATATGCCTTAAAATAATTTCTTATTGCACTTGTATCGTTCCTCTTCAAAACCTAATACACTATATGATAGCTATATTAGTCACCTTTTTCTGAATGATAATGTGTTTTCATTTATAATTGCTATATCTTCCTCATTTACTGTTGTTAGGGGTAAACAACATTAGTTAATAACTAAAATGAATTGAATTGACTTTTTAAGAGGAGCAAAAAAAATGGAATTGAACCAAAATGTAAGTCATGTACATGGTTTGGTTATTGGTTAACCAATACTAATATGAAAAGTTAAAAAATATCACATATCATTAATGGTTTAGTGGTAGTTCACACTCAAAAAATAGTAGTAATAAAGTTCCCAACAAGTATTTCTGACATATAAATATTGGCTTGTTTGACCTAAATTTAGATGCACTCTTTTATTTTGTTTCAAATTCTCCATTTCAAAAAAATTTATAAAGTTAAGTGGGTAGTTCTACTAAAAAAGAAAGAAAGAAAGAAAGGGGTACCTATAAAAAAGGACAAAAATGTTAATGTTAATTTCCCAAAGCTTGTGAAAGTCTCTAAAATGGCATTAGTAGATGGATTGATAGTAGTGTTGGATATAACTTTATTTAATATTTTATATTTCCAAAATCAAAACAAAAAATGAATTTATGAAAAGCAATGAGCATAAGTATAAATGTAGTTCAATATGAGATTAATGTTTAAATTTGAGAGTTAAGCTCACTTAAAGCATATTGAGAATGAGATTCTTCCTTTATTGTGCATTTTAAACATGACAAATAAAAACCAAGGCTATAATACCATAAGCTTTAAGTTTCTCAATAAATTTCTCTTCATTGTTTTAGATCAAATTAATTAATTAATTAATAATTTATCTAAATGAACTTTTTATAAATTCAATTGATTCAACTTTTTATGCTGATAGAAAAGGAAAAAGAAACCTAAACCTATTCGTGTTGATCATTTGCATGATCAATGTGCAAATACCCTAATTTTGACATTAACAAATCAATTTTGATACACTAATGTGTGTATTTAAGTGTATTTTTATGATAGGTATTAATTTGAAGACTTTTAAAGGTTGAGAATGAAATAAAATTTAAGCTGGCAGAGGTGCTAATGAGGGGCCTCATGATCATGAGTTCCTTTATGAGCATGATCACTTTGAAGCCACTCAAATTCATTAATGTCTAATGACCCTTACAATCCATAAGGATCACGATCATGCAATTAAAAAGACATAAGTGACAAATAAAGATAAAGACCCTCATGATAAAGGTCATAATCATGAGGACTCTAATTGGCCTATGACTCTAAACATCTAAAGAAAAAAAAAGAAATAGTGACCCTTATGAGTAGGATCACAATCATAAGAAGTGTATCACGATCGTGACAAGCAACCAAAACTAATGTGGTAGTTCTCCAATGACTATTGGTCAACTATAACGATTATGATTTCAAGCCTCATGATCTTAAGCAAGTGATTTTCTAGAAAAATTTAAAAGATCATTTAATGAAAAAAAAAGAGAAGACTTGAGATGAGTTTATTGGTTCCTAATAAGCATATTTCACTCTTAAAGTATAAAAGGAAGCTTCAGAACTTCATTATTTCAGTTAGAGAGTTTAGTGAAGCAATTATTTTCTTAGAAAGGTACAATCTTTCAAGCATTCATTGTTCTTTATAATTTAATTAATTATGATCTTTAAACTCTTTGAGAGATTGGGTTTGTATTATTAGAGTTAGGAATTCTTATCTTCCACTCTTTCTTGGGTTAAAAATAAGGAAAATTGAGATTCTCTTTAAGGAATTGGATTAAGTGTAAGCCATAAAATACTTGGGTCTTTAGGTTTTGGTTAAGGCTTAACCTAGAAATCACTTAAGTGTAATAAGTTTAAGTTAAACCTTAAAAACTCAATTGTAATCAATCTAGTGTAACAGATTAGTGGTGGATTTGTAAAATCCTAACTTATTGATAAATTAGGTGGAGACCTAGGTTCATTGAGGGACTGAAATCCTCTGCTCTTATGTTTGAGTTCTCTTTGCTTCTAACTTTAAACTCTCCATTTTATTTATTAATATACCTTAAGCTCTTCTTAATCTCTTTCTTAAAAAATCCAAATTAGCCTTGTTCACCCTCCCTCTAGGGCCTTTCAACCTATTTGAAGGAAGAGATAACCATAAAAGCCCGTTCAAGGTTTTAATATTCTTTTTCTCTTTTTTAATAAGTTGATCAACTATGCTAGAACTAAATTTGATTCTATGGGTACTAATAGTGAGGTTATGGTTAGAACAACAACTATAGTGGGTAGAAAAATGGTTAAGGGCAATGGTGTAAATGATGATTAACCTATAATAAAAGGTCAAAAGTTGCATTGTAGTAAAAGTCAAAATTTAATAAGAGAACTAAAATATTGATGAAATTAAAATTAAAAGATGTAAATATTCAATTTAAAAATAAGAGGAAAGAAAGTATAAATTAGGTCAAATTTCAAAGAAGAAAAAAGTAATTTGTTAAAAATAAACGCATATAAGTAAAAACAAAGTTCACAGACCCAATAACAAAAAGTCAAATAATATCCAAAAATCCATATTTTGCCCTTGCAATTTTATTTCATTTATTTAAACAACCACGTGTTTCACTCGTGAACAAAAAAATTTATTTGACTCATGATATATAAATAAACAACATATTATTATTATTATTATTATTATTATTATTATTATTATTATTATTATTATTATTATTATTATTATTATTAAAAGTTTTAAAAATAATGACAATATTATTTATTTATATAACAATTTGATATTAACTTAATATAATTATAATTCATTACAATTTTTATAAATTTTTTATTTAAATAATTTTATGATATTACTTTGAGTGGCAGGGTTTAGGCATACGCCCAAGTGTATAGCGATCATGACACTTTATAGGCTCAAGGCCCACTAGAATTACTGAATGGGTTATTAGAGCCTAAAAAGGAGATGGAACCGCCACTCGGATGAAAATCGGGACACTTTTACAGCAATTGGATTCCATAGAGGTTCCCGAAAGCCATCATCTGACATTCGAGTTCAAAAACTGGGTATGGACTTTGAATGCCCACCCAACCTTGCGGTTGGCCTCAATTTGTGTTTTGCATTTTATTAATCGTGATTATTAAATTATTTCCTTATTATTGTGGTTTGCAAACGTTTCCCATTTTACAATTTAATATGAGTTTGCACGTTAGTCTTTTTGCATGCTTATTGTTTTAGCATTCAAATCAATATTGAGAATAAATTTACAAACATTCATTCTAAATAAATGGGGTAGGGATTAGAGATTACAATGATTTATACAATTATTACAATAATTAACCCAAATGAAACCTCTCAAGAACTAATTAATTCACTAATTACATAGTGATTAAAAATCACCAAAACCTACAACAAATAAACATTAGCCTCACATTCAAATGAACAGCTTTATTTCAAAAGAATTCAAATTGTATTGGTATAAACATAGGCATACAAATTTAATCATTCAATTAGTCTTAAAAGTAAAACATACGCATGCAATATCGAAATCAATCAAGCAACATATACATATCATATACCAAAAATATACTAAAAAGATACTAAAAAAGGAGAGTTGTGTAAGATTTTGCTCGAGAGGTAGTTGCCTCTATGAAGAGGCAATCGCCACTAGGTAAAAAGGCGATATTGTAAGCATCCAATTTTGGGATGATGAAGTGTAGATGCGACAGAGGACTCCAATGATAAAAATATTATAAATAGATCTTCAACACTTGAAGTTTAAAACCTCAAAAATCTAAATGCATTTTCAAAAGAACTTAATTGGTTTTTTAGGACTTAATTGTAATGTTTTCTTTAAGTACCTAAATGAAAATTCTTTGAGGGGTCTTTTTATAATTAAAAGTTAAAAAAGATCGATATTATGTAATTTTGATTAGAATTATATAATCCCGGTTAGAATTAAATGTCTTCCATCTATTTTTTGATTTTCTAGTAAATAATTTTTTTTTTGAATTTTGATTGGTCAAATAATTTGATAAATCCTTTTTTTAAGATTTATTTAAAATTTCAAGAAATCAAAAGTCCTTTTAAAATCAAAACTTTATCACCATGAAAGGAGGAAGTCACAATATGATACGCCTTTTAGCTAGGGTTTTTCTATAAAAATCCAGCTTAAAGTCTCCTATAAGGGACCTCTCTCTTTTCCTGGACCTTTTTTGGATGCTTTCACTTTTCTTACGCAGTGTTTGAAAAATATTTTCTTATGAAGTATTTGTTCTTTGAGCAAGAAGCAGGAGGCTTTTGAAAGGAGAAAAATAAGTATTGAAGATCCATTTACAAATCAATGGTGATTTATACTAGTATAAGGGGCAAATCAATAATGCATCTATACCATCTCCTCTCTTACTTTCTCCTATTTTTTATTATTTTATTTCTATTACATTTTAACTTTATTTAATTTTTATTTTTATTTTGTTTATTCACTAATCATTGTTTATTTTTTTTGCCTTAGTGATTATGGAGAGGGTCACATAATGAGCTTACTTAGAGAAAAAAATCCATAAAGATCCATGGAATGACATGGATTGAATTTTGTAGCCGAATATAATTTCTAAGGCCTTTTTCTTTGTTTATTTATTATTGTTTTGATTTTTTTTTTTTGCATTTAGTTTTCCTGAGATTGTATCAATTTTTATTTTCTTATTATTTTTAATAGATCATTGTAATAGCCCCAATAGTGGGAATAATAAAATCTTATGTGAGGTTGTATTTTTATTTTAATTAATTGGACAGTGAAATTAGGGATTTAATTGGGTGATTAACTAAAATTAATAGCTATAGAGATAATTAGGATTCTTAATTAAAATTGAATTAGATTTAAGTGGATATAATTGGAGTTGCTGGTTAATTATTTTATTTATTAATGATTTGTTGTTTAAGGTCACTTTAAATAAATAAGGTTTTTTTAGAATAAGTTTGATTGATGGTTTGATATTTTATTTGATTGTTTTGATATTTTTTATATATTTTGTGCTTTTTTATTTTATTTTATTTTTTTGTATTTTGGGATCTAAGCCCATATTGAGCTTTAACCCATTTAAATAAAGTTAGGTTTTTTTTAGGTTTAATGATTAGATCCACCATCCCTTTAATAAATTTACTAATTTAATTAGGCTTAGGTTTAATTAATTAAAATTCATTTTAGGCCCATAATTAATAAAAAATTAGGTTAGAAATGATTTAGGCTCATTTAGCTAATTTAGACATAAACCTACCTTAGGATAATTAAAATTATTTAGACTTAGCCCATTAAATTAAAGCCTTTTCCAAAACTTATAGATTTAAGATCACCCTAGAATTAAAACATATAGAATTAGGCCCACTAATTTAAATACTTCATAATTTGTAGATTTAGACCTATTTTTAGAATTAAAATAAATAGACTTAGGTTCACTTAATTAAAATTGAATAGGAATTAAGACTTTAGTCTTTAGGCTCACTTGTAAATTAAAACATGTAGATTTAGCCCATTTAATTAAAATCAATGTAGATTATACCAACTTAAGGATTGTGAACTTAAATGAATGCATTATTTACATGTATTTTTCATGACTAGTTTGCCTAGAGTTAATTGTTTAAATAAGGGTTTATATGAAATTGCATGTAAATAAAGGATAAAATAGTAATTCATTAAATAATTCTAAATGAACATGAGACTAAAAGAAGTTAGTATTCCATATCCAGAATCTCCTAGTTATGGTGTTGGATTTCTTTTAGAGAATCGAGTACCACCATTTTTTTATTTGTCCCAGTTATTACCTTAAGTCGCGACTCCTCATCTCTATGTCATTTCTTTGTGACAGTGGTTAGTGTGTTCTCTAGAGCCCTAAGCTTAAACAATGTTGTAGTTGCTAAAATCTTGGGCACGCGCTAAACCCCACTAGCTACAGATGCCTCTTCAATAGGAATAACAACATAAAAACTATAAGTTTCTTAGATTCTAAGCACCTTAAATATTCATGCAAATCAACATAAATCAGTAGCCAAAAACTTAATAATTCACATATTCTGGCTCTAAATGCAATCCTAAGAAAGCAATAAACACAAAAAAGGTATAAAATAAAGAAATGAAGTTTCAAATAAAATAAAGAACTTAAAGCTTGAAAACAGGGATTCTCACTGATTTAAACTCGTTTGATGCTCCTAACTGAAGCCCTTATAGCTTGTTTGATTCATTTTTTTATGTATTAAACACAAGAATCACCTTCCTTCTTCTTAAGAAATGGATTCATAGCTTTAAGTTCCTTTTTTTCTTCTTCCTTTTTTTCCTTTTCCTTTCTCTTTATAATACTTTCTTTCCTTTTTTTTTTATTTTTTAGAACCCCCTTTCTTTTCAGCCTCCCCCTGCTTCAATGGCCAACCCTCTTTTTAGCCCCTACTTTCTCTCTCTCCTATTTTCGTAAAAATCAAGGTTACTTCTACCTTACATTTTCATCATTGCCTCTTTTCTTTTTTTATTATTTTATGCCCCAAAAGTCTTGTTGTTTCATTTAAAACTCCAGACTAGAGGTAGGACGGTTGGTTTTTGTGTTAAATACAACAATAAATAACATTTATTATTATAAGGGACTAGTGTGAAGAGGTGACGCCTCTTTGGTGAAGTGTCGCCTCACCGATGGCCAAAGAGAAGAGGCGTCTTTGGGCTTAAAAGGCTTGGTTTAGGTTTGATAAAGGGCTAATGGGCTTAATGTTTTGGGTTTTTGCTAGATATGAAGGCTTTAGGCTAGGTTTAATCTCTCAAATTCATTTTAAAGAAAATCTCAGCTCTTTTTGCATTCAAAATTTAGACTATCTCATCACTGAGCTTTTATTGTGGGCCGATCAAACCAAGGGTGTCCATAGTTTACCCTCTTGGTTTTTTAAAAAATGAATTTATAAAATCAATTTTTGAAAAAATGAATTCATAAAATCAATTTTTAAAAAAGAAACATGCACAACAAATAGTAAGAGCAAGATTCCTGACCTGTAAGCTTCACTTGGGTATCAGTTTTAGGAATTCAAACACGAAAGGTCAAACTTTAACTTGAAACATGACTGTGATCCTTAAGTTTTCCTAGCCCGATCAGTCACTCATTATAGATTTAGTGTGAACTTTGAGCCTTTCTGATGCGAAACTCACTCAGTAGAAAAAATGTGAAGCTTGAGCCTTTTTGACACAGAACTGGTGAAATGTAACTGTGTTCCTTTAGTTTTCCTAGCTTGATCACTTGCTCATTATAAATTTAGTGTGAACTTTTTGCCTTTTTGACACAAGCTTCACTCAGTAGAAAAGGATGGTGTCCTAAGCCTTTCTAACATAAAACTAGTGAAACGTAATTGTATTCCTCGAAATTTCCTAGCTCGATTAGTTACTCATTATAAATTTAGCATGAACCTTCTGCTTTTTTGACGTGAAACTCATTCAATAGAATGATCCCAGGTTTTCTTAGCCAAAGCCATCACACAAAAATGCGATCCCGGGTTTTCCTAGCCCTAATCATCGCTCAAACATGATCCTAGGTTTTCCTGGCCTGAGTCATCACTCACAATGGTGATCCCAGGTTTTCCTAGCCTAAGTCATCACACAGGAATGCTACCCTAGGTTTCTTTGGCTTGAGTCATGGCTCATAATGGTGATCCCAGGTTTTCCTAGCCCGAGTCATCATATAGAAACACGATCTCGAGTTTTCCTAGTCTAAGTCATCACTCACAATGGTGATCTTGGGTTTTTCTAGCCCGAGTCATCAAACATAAATGCGATCCTAAGTTTTCCTAGCTCAACTCATCACTTATAATGGTGATCCCGGGTTTTTTTGGCTCAAGTCATCACTCATAAACAGAAGATGCACTTTAGGAATACAACCTAACTATACACTCTTTAAACTGATGCTTCAAGTAGAAAATTTCTAATTATTTAATCTTCAATTTTGGGATACACCTGAGAAGTGACATGATCATCATCATTCATTCATTCTTCTTGGTCCACTGGGGATTTTTTTTCCAAATTCCACTGGGGATGTCCACTTCATGGGCCATTCTTTCCTTTAATCAATGGGTTTTACCCTTCTTTCTTTTTTAGTAAGTCTTCCTCCTTTACCCTTTTTCTTTTTTATATAAAGCTTCTTCTTCTCTTTTCTTTAATTCACTTTTGCTTTTCAAGCTTTCTTCCTTTTTCTCTTAATTTTCTCCTTCACTTTTTAAAGATTTTTCACTATGAATGCCACACAGACTCTAAATTTACCCATTTGGGATCAAGTAATGCCTATGGTACTTGTGGCGCACAACTTTGGTCTCAACCCTATAGATGAGATTCCTTTTTTCGCAGACGTGTAATCATACATTATGAAATGGCCACATGAGAGGTTAGTGATCGATTTATTCACTTTATCTTGGAAATAGGGTAAAAAAAACATCAGGTTATTGATTATAACCATATACTAATCATGAAAAATTAGAATGCATGTGATTAAATTAAGAAAAATTAAAAAAAATAAAAAATTATGTCAGTTTACTAACATGAAGAGGAGTTACCTTTTTAGTCAGGCGATTGCCTCCTAGAGAATAGGCATTGGCTTCTTCATGGTAGAAGCGGACTTATAGAGGCTATCACCTCTTTGTGAAGAGGCAACCCCTATATAGTAGGGCGTTCACCTCTTCACTAGTTATTTGTAAAATCTTTATAAAATTTTATATGCACTACTTTAAATATTCAACTCCTTATTTTTCATCAGCTTGATGCATATATACTACCAGCCCTTGCATGCTTTGATGGAGAGGTGGTTAGACATTACTCATACCTTTTAGCTTCCTTCTGGCGAGTTTACTTTGGATCTGGTTTCTTTCATAGCTATTATCAGTATTGCTTATATAGGAGATCATGTTCCCCTTGACATTAGTCTGTATCATCTATCTCCAAAGCAGCTTGCTTATGTTGAGCATTTGCTGGATATGGTCTCGAATATGAAAGGGACTTACATTATGAAGGTTGACTTTATCAAGAGTTACTACACCCCAAAGAGAATAGCAATTATTACTTTTGGCCTTTAGTTTGATCAGGTGGTGAGGGCCTTCTTGGTTTATTTGTATGGGACTATGCTTTTTATTGACATAGCGATTTCCATTGATATATACTTCCTGCTACCTTTGAGGGATCTTAACTTGGTGGCTTCATAAGATTGGGGGAGTTGTGCTTTAGCCTATCTGTACCGGAGCATGAACAAGGTTGTCTGGGGGTCTAGATGGTTTTGTGGCTTTTGGCACGTTGTCCTGGTATTTCTCTCTTTTCCTTCAGTATTAAGTTTGACTTAGATATTATTATCATGGCCTATTAACAACTATTCTCTTTTCCTTTACTTTGCAGGATTGGGCTCTAGAGCTGGAGTTGATTATCGGGGTATCTCCCATCCATGATGTACCCTTCCCAGCTATGTTGAGGTAGGGTCATAGTCGATTTTAAAGAAGGGCTACTATTCATATGCACATCCATTATGAGTGCCTGAACTCTCTAACCTCTAACCAGGTGTGTACCTATAAATAAAATCATGATTAGTAATATGTTTGTTAATCAAATATATACACTTATTTGTTCACTCTTACAGATTCGCCTAGACTTATGGGGTCTTGAGGCTAGATGGTCCCAGGCTATGATTCGCTTTAGATTGCTAAATAAGAAGAGCGTACTACTCCGAGGCCCCTATTACAGAGTTTGGTTCCTTGGCTAGAGGATTCAATCTTGGCGTAGGGGTGCTCGGGTTAGGCGACCTCCACTTGCTCCTTCTCGTGATATCTTCTAGGCTCATCTATTGGAGGGAGAGGAGCTAGATCGTGCTTTTAAGGGAGATGATGCTAATGATGTGAGAGAAGGAAGTCTCGCTATGTGGACTTCACATAAACTCATCTTCTACAGTAGATGCCTCTTACTGCATTCATAGCCAAAGTAAGCAAACAATTATGTTAAGCATACAATTTTATATTCTTATATGCATATGTCTTCTTTCTAAATTATATTTCTTTTTCTGTTTAGGCACTCACTGGGGCACCAGTTGCTTACACTAGGCCTATTGCTCAGGAGAGGCCTGCTGAATGTCCTTGCATTGTACCACATGGTGAGAGTACTTTAACTGCCACACCACCTCCTAGTGGTGCCTCTAACTCTAGATCGCACATGGTTATTGGCAGGAGCATTGTTACTCTGGAGTTGATGACTTGATGTTGGGTGCCTTTAGGCGAGTTGTCTTATTAGTTCCTCACATTGGATATGAACATAGAGCCCATATTTCTCCCATAAACCTTTACACATGTGAGATTCTATTTTCTACAAGCTTATTCTCAAATTTGACTTAAATGCAGGGTTAGTCTTAATAATTCATTAATCATGCAAATGCCTCAAAACTAAGGAGAGTATATGTACATGGTCATTAAGGCCCAAAGGGACTTCCTGATGAGCATCACTCAGCAGTGGAAGGTAATAATCATCTTTTATTTTTAAATATATGCTACTCTTATGATTTTTTACCATTCATTGCATTCTGATAGGATAAGCTAGATGCTTATCAGGCCAAAGTCATTGCTCTCGAGTGCCAATTGGCTGCCATTTAGGTGGAAGATGATGATGATGAGGATGGGGCTACCGAGAGTGATGAGGAGGAATATAGTAGTAAAGGGGAGTCTACTGCTCAGGCTGAGCACACCGAGGATGACAATAGCAATGATGGAGATAATACTGCAAATGATTATGTAAATGAAGAGCACAAGGACGATGAGGCTGAGGATGATAAGTACGAGACTATATTGGATTCCCTTAGATTAGGACTATTTCTGCTCCTTTGAACTATTTTGTTGTTACTGTTATGAATTCTTTATTCATTTCAGCATTTTTATATTTTACATAAGATGGATGTTTGAATTCATTTTTCTTTCAATTAATTACAAAAAATATCATTATAGAAATTGTTACATTTGATAACTGAGCTCAACATATAGAATACAAACATCTTGCAGCAATAAAGTCAACTTTTAACTGTTGGAGAGGTATCATTGTAGACGGCGAGGTTTAGCACGCATCCAAGATTTTAGCAACTGCGATACTATTTGAGCTCATGGCTCTAGAGAACACACTAACCACTATCACAAAGACATGGCATGGAGACGAGGAGTCACCACCCAAGGTAATAATTGGGACAAATTGAAAAGGTGGTACTCGATTCCCTAAAAAAAAGCTAACACCACAACCAAGAGATTTTGGATATGGAATACCAACTTCTTTTAGTCTCATGTTCATTTAGAATTACTTTATGAATTACTATATTATCTTATATTTACAACAATTTCATATAAACCCTTATTCTGGCAATTAACTCCAAGGCAAACCAATAATGAAAAATACAAGTAAATAATTCATTCAATACAATCCCTAAGTTAGTCTAATATACATTGATTTTAATTAAATGAGCTAAATCTATGTCTTTAATAAGTGAGCCTAAAGGGCCTAATTCCTTTTAATTTTAATTAAATGAACCTAATTCTATTTATTTTAATTCTAAAATGAATCTAAATCTACAAATTATAGAGTATTTAAATTAATAGGCCTAATTCTACATATTTTAATTCTAAAGTGATCTTAAATCTATAAATTATGATAAAAGCTTTAACTTAATGGGCTAAGTCTAATTAATTAAATTAAATTAAATGGGTCTATTTCTAATTTACTAAATGGGCCTAAGTTATCTCTACCCTAAATCTAATTAATTATGGGCCTAAAATAAATTTTAATTAATTAAACCTAAAAAACCTAAATTTAAATGGACTAAAGCCTAATGTGGGCTTAGGGCCCAAAACACATAAAAATAAATAAACAAGCACAAAAACAAATAAAATATATTAAAACAATTAATAAAAGATCGAACAACCAATTAATTATTCCTTATAAAACCATAATTTTAATTAACATGCAATCCTAAATTAATCTACTTCCTCCATTAATTTTAATTAATTATCCAATTGAAATCCTAACTTTACTAACCAATTAATTGAAATAAACAAGCAACCACACACAATTTCACTATTCCCACTGTTGGGGCTATTACAATAATTCATAGAAAATAATAATCAAAATAATTAATACATCCCAAAAACACAAATAAAATAAAGCAATAAAAAAATAAAAAACCCTAGAAACTATGTCTCTATAAGATCTTATCCATGGATTTTTTATGGATTCAATCCTTCAAATATGATCATCATGTATTTTACTCCATAATCACCATGAAAAAAGAAACAAAATTATAATTAGTGAATAAATTATAATAATACCTCAAATAAAAAAAATCAATAAAAATCAAGAAGAATATGGATAAGATGATGCTTATGAATGATTTTAATGGAGTGCTATTTAGATTTTGTAAATCCACCGTTCTTGATAGGTCTTTAAATCTTGTTCTTCAAAAATCTTCCAAAGATCTTTAATTAATCAATTAAACACAAGGGAATTTTGTAGAGAATGCTTTTTCAAAACAATTGAAAGCTGTAAATCAGAGTACTGATGCACTTAAAAGAGCCAAAATACCTCCTTTTATATTGAGATAGCCCTTCAAACCCTACGTACAAATTGATTCTTAAAAGAATTCTACTTCCTTAAAAATATCAGATAAATATCAAAAATAATTTTAAGAAAGTTTCAGACCAATCATGATTCAAGAAAAAGATATTTTTATTTTCTAAAAAATTAGAAAACCAAACGAAAAACTCTAATTTCGATCAGAATTAATGTAATTTCGATTAAAATTACATAATTTCAATTGGAATTAGTGTAATTCCAATCGAAATTATAAAATTTTGACCACTTTTTTAACTTTTAATTATAAAAAGGTCCCTAAAAGAGTTTAACTTTTGCAATTAGGTCCTTAGAAAATATTGCAATTTAGTCCTTGAAAACATTAAATCCTTTCTTTGAAAAATACAATCAGACATCTAAAGTTTCAAAGTTCAAGTACTGAAGACTTATTTATGACATTTTCCTCATTGGAGTCCTTTGTTGCATCCATAACACATCATCCCGAAATTGGGTGGTTATAATTGCCCCCCTTTGTCGTTGTTTACTTGACAAATTGTGGTAAAGCAAACTAGCACTCAATTTCTTAATTGAAAGTTAAGATACTTACCTGTGCTCTTGTCATGACCCAAACTAGGAGTCATGACCGGCACTAGGGAACGAGAATTCTTTCAAATCCGGAACCCATAGCAAGCCTAAGAAAATAAAATCATATAATAAATAAATAAAAAGCATGATATAATTAAAATTTTTTGAATCAATATATAAAATAAATTCTCCAAATCCTTTCATAAATGTATACATATTCGTATAGTGTTCAAATACAATTTCTTAGAGTATTTAATATCTAAACGAAATAATGCTCCTCAAATACAATAACATAACTACTGTAGTTTCTAGAATATAAATCAGAGTTCAGAATATACATTTGCATAAAATAGTCGGGACTGAAGAACACCAGCGAGGAACTCTCCAACTAAGGTTTGACAATATGGGATCTCCTGAAAAAATAATTGAGGGGGGTCAGACCTCACTGAGTGAATTATTATACTATATATACATGCAAACTAAACCATAACAATCAAGCATTCTTATATATATATATGTATATACACACATTTCACACGAATGCCAAACTCTGCCTTTATAAATATACTAAATATAGAAAACGTATGTTTTAATTCATGAAGGATCCATAGAACCTTAATAATAGCAATCTCAAACAATCCCATCATCACTCTAGCCATACATGCTCACTTGATTCCAAATAGAACACTTATTCCAATTTGGACAGCAGACTGGCCCCGAGACACTAAGTCGATCGAGCTCCAGCAGTTTGGCTATCAGTGTGATTAGCCCCGAGACACTTAGTCAACCGAGCTCCAGCAATCACACTATCTATCACCTCACATCTCAATCAACCCAATAGATTCATTCCACTATGGACAGTAGACTGGCCCTCAGACACTAAGTCGATCGAGCTCCAGCAGACTGACTGTCAGTGTGATTTGCCTCGAGACCCTGGTCAACCAAGCTACATCAATCACTGTCACGACCCAAAATAGGGGCCATGACCGGTGCTAGGGAATGGGAATTCTTTCGAATCCGGAACCCGTAGCAAGCCTAAAAATAAAATAAAACATGCAATAGTAATAACAACAACTCTTAATGCAGCGAAAATAAAATCATAAATATAAAAATAATAATCCACCATGGGATTTAAATCACATCCATATCTCATATATATAAATAAATCCGTTAATACAAGTTTCAGTTCAAATTCTTAAAATACATAACTCACACAAATATAATACATAAAATCCATAATTTCTACAACTACTACAGTGTCTAGATTATAAAAATAAAACTCAAGACTCAGATAAGCAGTTTACATAAAGAAGTCGGGGCGGAAGAAATCCAGCGTACAGGCCTACTACTGAGGTCTGAAGATGATGACTCTCTTGAAAAATAGTCAACGGAGGGGAGTCAGACCTCACTGAGTGAATTACTATAATATATATACATGCATACTAAATGCCGATACACACAGTCAACAGTATATATATAATAAGCATATATACAAGCAAATACACACAAATGCAATAAAATCATTTTATATATTTTTATTGAAAATCATAGTTCATGAAGGATCAAATAGAAGCCTACAATATCACAAACTCGAAAACAGTGTTAGACAACACTCTAGCCATACAGGCTCACTTATTCCAATTATATTCACTTATTCCATTTGGACAGTAGACTGGCCGCGAGACACTAAGTCAACCGAGCTCCAGCAGTCTGACTGTCAGTGTGATTGGCCCCGAGACACTAGGTCAACCGAGCTCCAGCAATCACACTCCCAAATCATATCACACATTAAATAATCATATCCAATCAACATCCACACATGGTTAGTAATATAGCCTAAATGCTATAAGCGTACCGGTACGTACTCGGTCCTAGTGCTGCCCACTAGGTAGCATGTTCTATTGATATCCTTCATTAAAACATAAAACATACATTCATAAAAATAAATGATGCATGAACTTAAATAAAATAGCAACATAAACCATATACATACTAGATATATACCAAAAATAAGCCAGGTATATTTCGAGTATATATACGTCAAATAAATCCAATATAATTACAAAATAAGCTAGAAATATATTCAAAAACATTTTAAGTATAATTCATTAATAAGACATGCATATAGTTTAAAATATACAGAAAATAAACAAAAAATAAACTTAAGTAATAATTAAACCATTTATGCATATTTAATCAAAATAGAGCGTATATTTCTAGAATCATGCACCCTAGAGCACATATATATAAAATAGTAACTCACACTTAGTGTGCTCCTCGAGATGGATCCGACGGGCCTGGTCCACTAGGCCTCGGTCTCGGCGCAACTAAACAAATAATAAATAACAGACATCAGAATAACCCTAACAGAAAATCCTAGAAACTCGATCTAGAATATTAGACACAGAACCAGAATTAGGGTTTGACCGGACATCACGTTTTCCCTGTAAAACGGACATCTCTCTACTCAAAGAGTAGAGCCGGCCCTGCAAAGAAACACACTTCAAAAAATAGACACAGAAACACAACCACAACCCCTCAGTCGGACTCCAAACTACAGTTTACCGACCGGGGTCCACAATTCATAGAACAATTATAAAAATACCAAAAATGCCCTTACAACACATAAATACATTTAATAATTAGAAATTACGTAATTAACCCCTAAACACAGTAAAAACCGATAAAAACTCATTTTATAAGAAAAATCGTATATTATATATATATAATTGAAAATAATTTATGAAAAATAGTTTTAATTAGTTAAAAATACTAAATAATTTGTAGAAATCATTTTTATATCTTAAATAACTATTAAAACCAATTTAATTACATTTTTAGTCAATTTAGGGTAAAATTACCAAAATACCCCTATATATATATATACTAAAATTACTCCAAAAATTCACTAAAACAATATAATTGCACAAAATTAATTTTCTCAACATATTTATCAATAATATCAATAATTAAACTCAATTAACTAATTAATTTCAATTAAAAACACAATTAACCTAATTTTTCAAAATTACATAAACTAATTAAATTCAAAATAAATACATAGAAATTCAGAAAAATTCCAAATAAATTTCTATAATTAATTTCAACACCTATATTTATCATAAAGCACAATTTCATAATTTATTTAATTAAATTTCGAAAATTAGAAAATAATACTAAAATATTCAAAAATACCCAAAAATCAAAATAATTCCCAAAAATTCTACAAAAATTCACACATGTAGATTAAGCTAAGGGAAACAACATTTGTGAAGGAATTTTTCATGAATCAATCAATTCGAAGTTAAAAAAAATCAAGAACCCTAAAATGGCCGAATTACCAAAATCGAAACCTAAGCAAATCAAGACCATTTTAAGTGAAACAAAGCTTGGAATCACACTCACTGGAGCTCAAAGAGAAGAAAGAGATCGACGGTGTCAAAAACTGTGGCTGGAATCATGTCGATCGACGTTAGCTTCCACTTTCGGCTTTCCGGCCAAAAATGGGCTTCCCGATGCCGGAAACAGCTGCATCAGGCGGCGGGGAAGGAGGTGGCACGCCGAGAGGCACACCAACAGCAAGAGAATGGCGTGACAGACGGTGGTTGGCGATGAGAGGTGATCGGGGAAGAAGGAGGAGGAGTCGGGGGTGAAATGGTAATTTGCCAAAAATTTTGATTTTTAACACTATAATATGTATATATATACACTTTACACTATATATTAAAATAATATAAAATCACACACATTAAATATACACCACACACATATAATTTAATATTTTAAAATTTAATACTAAATAAAAATAATTAAATAACAATAAAACTAATTAATAAATAATAAAATATTAGGGTAATTAATTAAACCCTAATTAAATAAATAAATACACATATATACGTTATTTAGTACTTCAAAAATATATATGAGTTCATGTGTCACGACCCAAAACAGGGGCCATGACCAGCGCTAGGGAACAGGAATTCTTTCGAATCCGAAACCCGTAGCAAGCATAAAAATAAAATAAAACATGCAATAGTAATAACAATATATAATGTAGCGGAAATAAAAATCATAAATATCACAATAACATTTTCACCAACTAGATTTAAATTAAATACTCATCTTGCATATATATAAACTCTTTTAATACAAATCCAGTTCAAATATAATACAACATCTCTTTAAATATTTAATGACTACTGTAGTCTCTAGATAAAATAAACCCAAGACTCAGAGAAGCAGTTTACATAAAGAAGCCGGGGCGGAAGAAATCCGGCGTACAGGCCTGCTACTGAGGTCTGAAGATGATGACTCTCTTGAAAAATGGTCAACAGAGGGGAGTCAGACCTCATTGAGTGAATTACTATAATATATATACATGCATACTAAATGCCAATGCACACAGTCAACAATATATATATAATATGTATGTATACAAGCAGATACATACAGATGCAATAAAATCATTTTATATATTTCATTGAAAACCATCGTTTATGAAGGATCACATAGAACCCTAGAATATCGCAACCTCGAAAACAGTGTTAGACAACACTCTAGCCATACAGGCTCACTTATTCCAAAAATTTCACTTATTCCATTTGGACAGTAGACTGGCCCGAGACACTAAGTCAACCGAGCTCCAGCAGTCTGACTGTCAGTGTGATTGGCCCCGAGACACTTGGTCAACCGAGCTCCAGCAATCACACCTCCAAACCATATCTCACACATCAAATAATCATATCCAATCAATATCCACAAATGGTTAGTAATATAGCCTAAATTCTATAAGCGTACCGGTACATACTCGGTCCTAGTGCTGCCCACTAGGTAGCACGTTCTATCAATATCCTTCATTATTAAATATAAAACATACATTCACAAATCAATGATGCATGAATTTAAATAAAATAACAATATAAACCATATATATATTGGAAATATACCAAAAGTAAACCAGGTATATTTCGAGTATATATACGTCGAGTAAACCCAATCAAATTACAAATTAAGCTAGAAATATATTTAAAAACATTTTAAAAATAATTTATTAATAAAACATGCATATAATTTAAAATATACCAAAAATAAACTAAAAATAAACTTAGGTACTAACCAAATTATTTATGCATATTTAATCAAAATGAAACATATATTTCTAAAATCATGCATCCTAAAGCACATATATATAAAATAGTAACTCACACTTAGTGCGCTCCTCGAGATAGGTCCGATGGGCCTGGTCCACTAGGCCTCGGTCTCGGCGCAACTAAACAAACAATAACGACAAAAATCAGAATAAACCTAACAGAAAATCCTAGAAGTCGATCTAGAATATTAAACACAGAATCGAAATTAGGGTTCGACCGGATATCACATTTTACGAGAATTCTACCAAAAATTCGACAGAACCTCCCCTGTAAAACGGATATCTCTCTACTCAAAGAGTAGAGCCGACCTTGCAAAGAAACACACTTCGTAGACAGGCTCAACCACTCATCCACAATCCCTCGGTCGGACTTCAAACTACTGTCTACCGACCGGGGTCCACAATTCACGGAACAATTACAGAAATATCAAAAATACCCTTATAATATAGAAATTCATTTTATAGGTAGAAATTACATAATTAATCTTTAAACACAGTAAAAATCGATAAAAACTCATTTTATTAGTAAAATCGTATATTATATATATAATTGAAAATAATTCACGAAAAATAGTTTTAATTAGTTAAAAATACTAAATAATTTGTAGAAATCATTTTTATACCTTAAATAACTATTAAAACCAATTAAATTACATTTTTAGCCAATTTTATGTAAAATTATCAAAATACCCCTATATATATAAATATACTATAATTACTTCAAAAATTCACCAAAAATAGTATAATTATCAAAAATTAATTTTCTCCACATATTTATCAATAATATCAATAATTAAACTCAATTAACCAATTAATTTCAATTAAAAACACAATTAACCCTATTTTTCAAAAATTCCATAAACTAATTAAATTCAAAATAAATACATAGAAATTCATAAAAATTCCAAATAAATTTCTATAATTGATTTCAACACCTATAATTATCATAAAACACAATTTCATAATTTAATTAATTAATTTCCAAAAATTAGAAAATAATATTAAAATATTCAAAAATACCTAAAAATCAAAATAATTCCCAAAAATTCCACAAAAATTCATAAATGTAGATTAAGCTAAGGGGAAAAACATTTGTGAAGGAATTTTTCATGAATCAATCAAATTGAAGTTCAAAATATTCAAGAACCCTAATATGGCCAAAATCGAAAATTCGAAACCTAAGCAAATCAAGACCATTTTAAGTGAAACAAAGCTTGGAATCACACTCACCGGAGCTCAAGGAGAAGAAAGAGACCGGCGGTGTCAAAAATGGTGGCCGAAAACGTCGTGAACGATGGTGAAGAAGAATTCGGCTTCTTCGGCCAAAATCAACCTCCAGACGCCGAAAACGGCTGCAACAAGCGGCGAGGAAGGCTGAGGAAGGTGGTGACACACCGGACGGCACACCAATGGCAAGAAATTGGCGTGACAGGCGGCAGAACGGCGATGGAGGCAATCGGGGAAGAAGGAGATGCTCAGGGGCAGAATTGTAATTTTCCAAAATTTGATTTTTTTTGACTTATTATATGTATATATATATATATATATATATATATATATATATATATATATATATACTTTACACTATATAATAAAATAATATTAAATTACACACATTAAATATACACCACACACATATAATTTAATATTTTAAAATTTAATAATAATTAAAAATAATTAAATAACAATAAAACTAATAAATAAATAAATAATAAAATATTAGGGTAATATTAATTAAACCCTAATTAGATAAATAAGTACACATATATACGGTGTTTAGTATTTTAAAAATATGTATGAGTTCATGCAAGTCCGTAAATCTATTTAAAATAATTAATAGTAAATTATTTATTTGAAAATTTTCCCAAAAATGCAAGTCCCGGGAAAATTTTACGTAAAGCACTTAAAATAATATAAAACAATTAAAAATTCAATTTTAATTAAATAAAAGCTCATGAAATATCAATATTATATTTAAAAATTATTAACACTGCATATCCCGATACAGTATAAAAATATTTAAAAATACGGGATATTACATCATGCAAGTCCGAAAATCTATTTAATATAATTAATAATAAATAATTTACGTGAAAATTTTCTCAAAAATAGTATTCTCGGGAAAATTTTACGTAAAGCACTTAAAATAATATACAATAATTAAAATAAGTTTTAAATACATATCAACTCGTAAAAATATCATAATTGTATACAAAATTATTAACACTGCATATCCCGATGCAGTATTAAAATATTTAAAAACTCGGGATATTACAGTCTCCCCCCTTACAAGAATTCGTCCCCGAATTCTAGAAAGAAAATGATCATAAGATTAGGAAGGAAGAGATACTCGCATCTCAGCTTCAGTCTCCCACGTATGCTCCTCGACTCTGTTGCTACGCCACAGAACCTTGACCATCGGAATCTGCTTCGACCGTAACTGTCGAATTTGATAATCAATGATCGCCATAGGTTCTTCCACAAACGTCAAATCTTCACTCACTTCTACACTATCTGGCTACAACACGTGTGAAGGGTCTGAGATATACTTTCTCAACATCGAGATATGAAATACTGAATGCACTTGTGACATACTCGGAGGCAAATCCAACCGATATGCAACAGTGCCAACTCTCTCCAGAATCTCAAACGGTCCGATATATCTTGGTGCTAACTTACCCTTCCTGCCAAATCTCATCACACCCTTCATCGGAGATACCTTCAGAAAAATAAAATCTCCAACCTGAAACTCCACATCTCTGCGCCTAGGATCTATATAGCTCTTCTATCTGTTAACTGCGGTCTCTAATCTGCGCTTAATCACGACAACTTTCTCTGCAGCATCCTGAACCATCTCAGGTCCAGTCAAAGCTCTCTCACCAATCTCATCCCAACTCAAAGGGGATCTACACTTCCTCCCATACAAAGCCTTATACGGTGCCATGCCAATACTGCTATGGTAGTTGTTATTATATGCAAACTCTACGAGTGGCAAATGATCATCCCAACTACCTCCCAAATCCAGGACACACATCCTCAATATATCTTCTAGTGTCCGGATCGTCCTCTCAGACTGACCATCTGTCTGAGGATGAAAAGCAGTACTGAAGTCTAACCTAGTGCCCATCGCTTCCTGCAACTTCTGCTAAAAACGAGAGGTAAACACTGAACCTCTATCTGACACAATGGACACAGGTACTCCATGAAGGCACACAATATGCTTCATATATAGCTTCGCCAATCTAGCTACAGAATAAGTGGCTTTCACAGGTAGGAAATGTGCAGACTTCGTCAACCTGTCTACAATCACCCAGATGGAATCATATCCATCCTTAGAATGAGGTAAACCTACTAAAAAATCCATAGTTATCCTTTCCCACTTCCATTCAGGAATAGGAAGAGGCTAAAGCTTCCTAAAAGGCTTCTGATGCTCAGCTTTCACTTGCTGACACGTTAAGCACTTAGCAACATAATCAGTGACATCCTTCTTCAATCCATCCCACCAGTATAAATCTCTGATATTGTGGTACATCTTAGTGACACTCGGATGTACGCTATAGGCTATAGAATGTGCTTCCTCTAGGATTTCTTCTCTCAAATCATCCACATTAGGAACACACAATCTACTACTGATCCACAACACACCATCATCATCAAGTGTGAAATCAGTGAACTTCGCTAATCGAACATTCTCTACAAGCTCTTCTAGAATAGGATCTCGGCTCTTAGCTGCTTTAATCCTATCCCTTAGTACAGATCGCACCTTAAATTGAGCTAGCAGTCCACCTGATCTACTTATCTTCATCATCAGACCTTGATCCACCAACAGATGCAACTCGTGGATCAACGGTCTCCTCTTAACACTGATGTGAGCAAGACTGCCTGAGGACTTTCTACTCAAGGCATCTGCTACCACATTAGCTTTACTCGGATGATATAAAATCTCACAGTCATAATCCTTTAATAATTCTAACCATCTTCTCTGCCTCAGATTCAGATCTCTCTGTTAAAAAATGTACTTAAGGCTCTTATGATTAGTAAATATCTCATAAGTAACCCCGTACAAATAATGTCTCCAGATCTTCAGAGCAAAGATCACTGCAGCCATTTCGAGGTCATGTGTAGGATAGTTCTGCTCATGCTTCTTCAACTGCCTTGAAGCATAGGCTATCACCCTTCCATTCTGCATCAACACACAACCAAGGCCAACTCTAGTGGCATCATAATAAACTATGAACTTGTCCACACTATTAGGCAAAGCTAACACTGGTGCGGTGGTCAATTTCTCTTTCAACAACTGGAAGCTATTCTCACAAGCTTCTGACCACTCGAATCTAACATTCTTTTGAGTCAAGCGAGTTATAGGGGATGCAATTTTGGAAAAATCTTGCACAAATCGCCTATAATACCTAGCTAAACCCAGAAAACTCTGAATCTCCGTAACAGAAGTCGGTCTAGGCCACTTAGACACTGCTTCAATCTTTTGTGGATCAACCTGGATACCTTCTTTAGACACCACGTGTCCAAGAAAAGAAACACTCTCCATCCAGAAATCACACTTCGAGAATTTAGCATAAAGCTGATAATCTCTCAGTGTCTGCAGTACAATCCTCAAGTGATATACCTGCTCCTCTATACTCCTTGAATAAACCAGTATATCATCAATGAAGACTACCATAAACTGATCCACATATGGTCTGAATACCCTGTTCATCAGGTCCATAAAAGCTGTTGGTGCATTAGTCAAACCAAAAGACATCACCAGAAACTCATAATGGCCATATCGAGTGCGGAATGCCATTTTAGGAACATCGGCTTCACTAATCCGCAACTGATGATAACCCGACCTTAGATCACTCTTAGAAAAGAACTGTGCACCCTGTAGTTGATAAAATAAGTCATCTATCCTCGGGTGAGGATACTTGTTCTTCACTGTCACCTTGTTCAGCTCTCTGTAGTCAATGCATAGTCTCAGGGTACCATCCTTCTTCTTCACAAACAGGACTGATGCACCCCAAGGAGAAACACTAGGTCTGATAAAACCCTTATCCAATAACTCTTAGAACTGCTCCTTCAACTCTTTCAACTCTGCAGGAGCCATTTTGTAGGGTGGCATAGATATAGGAGTAGTACTTGGAACCACATTTATATAGAATTCAATCTCTCTGTGAGGTGGTAAACTTGGCAACTCCTCAGGAAAAACATCAGGAAACTCACAAGCAACAAGAACATCTGTGAGTGATAACTTCTTCACTGAAGTATCCCTGACTAATGTCAAATATCCCTGACATCCTTTCCTCAATAACTTCCTAGCCATAATAGCAGAAATAAGATTCTGAGGTGTTGAACTCCTATCACCCATAAACTTAAAATCTTCTTCATCAGGAATTCTAAAAGTCACCTCTTTATTCCGACAATCTACCACGGCATAGTGCTGAGATAACCAGTCCATTCCCAGAATAACATCAAACTCCATCACATCCAATAGGATCAAATCAGCGAGTAATTCTCTACCTCCCACGAGAATTGAATAACCAGAAAGAACAATATCGGTGTCCAAGGAATTGCTCAGAGGAGTGGCAATGGATAAAGGAAAAGCCATCCTTGAAGCTTGCCAATAAGATTTAGAAGCAAAAACGGGAGAAACGAATGAATGTGTGGCACCCGAATCAAACAAAACCCATGCATCCAGGTAACAGATAGAAATAATACCTACGACGACTGCATTGGATGCCTGAGCATCCTACTGAGTAAGGTGGAAGACTCTGGCCTGTCCTCGACCTCCCTGCTGACTGGTAGAAGCCTGGCTAACACCTCTAGCACCTCCTCTAATACCTCTACCGCGAATTTGCTGTGGAACAAGCAGAGTGGAACTCTGATGTTGGGCTGGAGGTAACTGAAATGGCACGGGTGCATCACTAGCAATCGACTGCTGTGGGAATCATGGAATCTGTGACTGCTAATACCTAGAGTAAGGACACGATCTGGTAAAATGTCCTGTCTGCTCGCATTTGAAGCATGTCAGTGGTGTCAGGTAACATGGTCCTTGATGGACTCTACCATAAGTCTGGCAAACACTGGCAGCTGATCCAAAACTATGACCACTGCTGCTACTCGAAGCACCTGACCTGAATCTGAACAGTCTACGCTGACCTCCACGGCCATGTCTACTACTCTGATGCACTCACTGCTGCTGCCTCTGACTCTGCCGAGTCGTACCTCTCTGCTGACTACTCGACCCAACATGAAAACTCGAATATGGTGTAGTCTGTAATCCACTCGACTAAACTCCCAGCTGGTAATAATCAGGCATCGCTCCCTGCCTAACTAGCCTCAGCTCAATCTCCTTGGCTAACTCTATCACAGACTCCAGAGTAAGGCTTGCTGTAGGCATACCAACAAATACTGAACCCAATCCGATGACATAGGTAGTGACTGCGAAATACTGGTCTCGCATAAGATCCTCTACATATCTACCCAGCCGAAGAAACTCTCGGGTGTACTCCTCTACAGATTGATCACCGTGAGAAATGCTGGTCAGTCGGAGATAATAGCTCATACAGAGAGGCTCTGGACAGAATCTCCTCATAAATAGCTCTCGGAACTGAGCCCAGGTCATCGTCATCATGTAAGGCTGGATCATCTGAATAAACCAATCTAGGGCTGGTCCCTCGACAGACAGCTCGACGATCATAATCCGCTGATACTCGGTATGTCCGAGTCCGAGTCTCGATCGTATGCAGGAAGTCTAACGGATCAGAAGTCCCATCAAACACAATCCTGCTGACTCTGGCATAGAACAAAACTGCCTCAGGGTCAGACATACCCTGCTGATAGGCAGGCTAAATAGGCTGAACAACTGGAGGCACAAGAACATCAAACTCAGGCTCTACAGGCTCCTCGTCCTGTAACTCTCTCTGCCTATGGCGACCTGTCGCTCCTTGAGGTCTACCTCTACCATGACCTCTATGCCTAACTGGCTGCTCAGGAGGCAAAACCTCATCCTGAAAAGACTCGTCATCCTCAGCCTTAACTATCGATGGAGTGACACGTGCTCGCCTCCTCATTCTGAAAAGACAACAGAACGATTTAGACAAAATAGACAACGGAAGAATAACGCAGAAAACTAAAGTAAGGAATACTTATCAAGACATACTTGAACCTAATTCACTGCAGTAATTACCAAAAGAAAACACAACTTGAAAACTAAGGCCACGACTCACACAACTAAGCCTTGACATAGAACTCCGCTCTGATACCAACTTTGTCATGACCCAAAACAGGGGCCATGACCGACGCTAGGGAACGGGTATTCTTTTGAATCCGGAACCCGTAGCAAGCTTAAAAATAAAATAAAACATGCAATAGTAATAACAACAACTCTTAATGTAGCGGAAATAAAATCATAAATATAAAAATAATAATCCACCATGGGATTTAAATCAAATCCATATCTCATATATATAAATAAATCCGTTAATACAAGTTTCAGTTCAAATTCTTAAAATACATAACTCACACAAATATAATACATAAAACCCATAATTTCTATAACTACTGCAGTGTCTAGATTATAAAAATAAAACTCAAGACTCAGATAAGCAGTTTACATAAAGAAGCCGGGGCGAAAGAAATCCGGCGTACAGGCCTGCTACTGAGGTCTGAAGATGATGACTCTCCTGAAAAATAGTCAACGGAGGGGAGTCAGACCTCACTGAGTGAATTACTATAATATATATATATATGCATACTAAATGCCGATGCACACAGTCAATAGTATATATATAATAAGCATATATACAAGCAAATACACATAAATGCAATAAAATCATTTTATATATTTTTATTGAAAATCATAGTTCATGAAGGATCAAATAGAACCCTATGATATCGCAACTTCGAAAACAGTGTTAGACAACACTCTAGCCATACAGGCTCACTTATTCCAATTATATTCACTTATTCCATTTGGATAGTAGACTGGCCCCGAGACACTAAGTCAACCGAGCTCCAGCAGTCTGACTGTCAGTGTGATTGGCCCCGAGACACTAGGTCAACCGAGCTCCAGTAATCACACTCCCAAATCATATCACACATCAAATAATCATATCCAATCAACATCCACACATGGTTAGTAATATAGCCTAAATGCTATAAATGTACCGATACGTACTCGGTCCTAGTGCTGCCCACTAGGTAGCATGTTCTATTGATATCCTTCATTAAAACATAAAACATACATTCATAAAAATAAATGATGCATGAACTTAAATAAAATAGCAACATAAACCATATATATACTAGAAATATACCAAAAATAAGCCAGGTATATTTCGAGTATATATACGTTAAATAAATCCAATAATTACAAAATAAGCTAGAAATATATTCAAAAACATTTTAAGCATAATTCATTAATAAGACATGCATATAGTTTAAAATATACAGAAAATAAACCAAAAATAAACTAAAAATAAACTTAAGTAATAATTAAACCATTTATGCATATTTAATCAAAATAGAGCATATATTTCTAGAATCATGCACCCTAGAGCACATATATATAAAATAGTAACTCACACTTAGTGCGCTCCTCGAGATGGATCCGACGGGCTTGGTCCACTAGGCCTCGGTCTCGGTGCAACTAAACAAACAATAAATAACAGACATCAGAATAACCCTAACAGAAAATCCTAGAAACTCGATCTAGAATATTAGACACAGAATCAGAATTAAGGTTTGACCGGACATCACGTTTTACGAGAATTCTACCAAAAATCCGGCAGAACCTCCCCTGTAAAACGGACATCTCTCTACTCAAAGAGTAGAGCCGGCCCTGCAAAGAAACACACTTCGAAAAATAGACACAAAAACACAACCACAACCCCTCGGTCGAACTCCAAACTACAGTCTATCGACCGGGGTCCACAATTCACAGAACAATTATGACAATACCAAAAATGCCCTTACAACACATAAATACATTTAATAAATAGAAATTACATAATTAACCCCTAAACACAGTAAAAACCGATAAAAACTCATTTTATTAGAAAAATCGTATATTATATATATATAATTGAAAATAATTTATGAAAAATAGTTTTAATTAGTTAAAAATACTAAATAATTTGTAGAAATCATTTTTATACCTTAAATAACTATTAAAACCAATTTAATTACATTTTTAGTTAATTTAGGGTAAAATTACCAAAATACCCCTATATATATATATATATATATACTAAAATTACTCCAAAAATTCACTAAAATAATATAATTGCACAAAATTAATTTTCTCAACATATTTATCAATAATATCAATAATTAAACTCAATTAACTAATTAATTTCAATTAAAAACACAATTAACCTAATTTTCCAAAATTACATAAACTAATTAAATTCAAAATAAATACATAGAAATTCATAAAAATTCCAAATAAATTTCTATAATTAATTTCAACACCTATATTTATCATAAAGCACAATTTCATAATTTATTTAATTAAATTTAGAAAATTAGAAAATAATACTAAAATATTCAAAAATACCCAAAAATCAAAATAATTCCCAAAAATTCTACAAAAATTCAAAAATGTAGATTAAGCTAAGGGAAACAACATTTGTGAAGGAATTTTTCATGAATCAATCAATTAGAAGTTCAAAAAAATCAAGAACCCTAAAATGGCCGAATTACCAAAATCGAAACCTAAGCAAATCAAGACCATTTTAAGTGAAACAAAGCTTGGAATCACACTCACTGGAGCTCAAGGAGAAGAAAGAGACTGGCGGTGTCAAAAATTGTGGTCGGAATCACGTCGATCGACATTAGCTTCCACTTTCGGCTTTTCGGCCAAAAACGAGCTTCCCGACGCCGGAAACAGCTACATCAGGCGGCGGGGAAGGATGGGGAAGGAGGTGGCACGCCAGGAGGCACACCGACTGCAAGAGAACGATGTGACAGACGGTGGTTAGCGATGAGAGGTGATCGAGGAAGAAGGAGGAGGAGTCGGGGGCGAAATGGTAATTTGCCAAAAATTTTGATTTTTAACACTATAATATGTATATATATACACTTTACACTATATATTAAAATAATATAAAATCACACACATTAAATATACACCACACACATATAATTTAATATTTTAAAATTTAATACTAAATAAAAATAATTAAATAACAATAAAACTAATTAATAAATAATAAAATATTAGGGTAATTAATTAAACCCTAATTAAATAAATAAATACACATATATACGTTATTTAGTACTTCAAAAATATATATGAGTTCATGCAAGTCCGAAAATCTATTTAATATAATTAATAATAAATAATTTACGTGAAAATTTCCCCGAAATAGTATTCTCGGGAAAATTTTACGTAAAGCACTTAAAATAATATATAATAATTAAAATAAATTTTAAATACATATCAACTCGTAAAAATATCATAATTATATATAAAATTATTAACACTGCATATCCCGATGCAGTATTAAAATATTTAAAAACTCGGGATATTACAATCACACTATCTAACATACCATTAATCTTAGTCAAATCCATCCAATCAATTATAATCACCACAATTATTTCTCACTCAACCCTTATCTATCGCACCGGTACGTACACGGTCCTAATGCTGCCCACTAGGAAGCACATTCTATTGATATCCTTCATTTAAATATATCATTCATTCGAAAAATAATTAATGTAGAACAATATTCATAATAGTAAAACCAACAATATATATATATATATATATATATATATATATATATATATATATATATATATATATATATACCAAAAATATACTTAAAATATACTCAGTATATTTCAGGTATATATATATATGTCAAATAAAATATGAAATAAACTAAAGATAAATAATTAATATTGTTAAAAACAATTTAAATGTATAACAATAATATAACATGCATTTTCTTAAAAAAAATATACCTAAATATACAAAAGATATGCCCTAAGTACACAAATCATTTAATAAAACATTTATGTATAAATATTCATTTAAATATGTGTTTAGGTTTAACATATATTCACAAATATACTAAAAATAAACCTAATTATCTAGCATGCATATATAAAAAATAAACCCTAAATATACCACTAATGTGTTAGGTTTAATTTAATAATAAAACATGTATTTATTTGGAAATAAATCAAAAATATACCAAAAATAAACTTAAAAATATTTTAAGTGTAGGTTTATAATATAGCATGCAATTATTTAAGAATAAACCTAAATTATACTAATCATTTAATAAAATAATTATGTCTAAATGTACATTTTAAACATGCATATATATTAAAATGTATTAAACATAAACCTAAATATTTAATGTGCATATACCAAAATATCATCAATAATTATTTAACATGCATATATATATACAAAAGTACAACCCTAGATATACCAAAAATATTATAACTTAAATCACTTTAAGGACATAAAATGAAAATAAAAACCCTAAGTGATGCATCCTATATGCAATGCATATATATACAGTATAATAACTCACATGTTAACGCTCCACGAGATAAACTCGGTGGGCCTGATCCGTTAGGCCTCGGTCTCGGCGTAGCTAGACAAACAAATGACAACATAAAATCATAATAAATTTAACGAAAATTTTAAAGACTCGATCTAGAATTTTAGACACATAATTAGAATAAGAATTTGATCGGACATCACGTTTTATGAGAATTCTACCGAAAATCCTGCAGAACCTCCCTTGTAAAACGGGCATCTCTCTACTCAAAGAGTAGAGGCAGTCCTGCAAAGAAAACACTTGGAATAACACCAAATTCACAACCACAATCCCTCGGTCGGACTCCAAACTACAATTTATTGATCGAGATTCACAATTCACAGAATATACACAAAACACATTTAAATGTCATAAATACCAAAAATACTCTTGAATAATCAAAATATAGTAAATCAGATATTTAAAATACTGAAAATAATTATTTCACTGATAATTTATAATAAAAATCCAAATTTTAATAAAATATTATTAAAATTCAACAAATTCTCAATAAATTCATAAAAATCAACTAAAATACATTTTATAAATCCAAATTACATAATTAACCCTAAAACATACTAAAAATCAATAAAAACCCATTTATTTAGAAAAATAGTATATTATATATAATTTGAAAATAATTTATGAAAAATAGTTTTAATTAGTTAAAAATACTAAAAGTTTGAAGAAATCATTTTTATAGCTCAAATAATTATTAAAACCAATTTAATTATATTTTTAGCCAATTTAGTGTAAAATTATCAAAATACCCCTACATATATATATATATATTCACAATAAATGTTCAAAAATTCACCAAAAATTATATAATTACTCAAAAATTAATTTCTCAACATATAATTCAATAATATCAATAAATATACTCAATTTACCAATTTATTTCAATTAAACACATAATTAACCCTATTTTTCAAAATTACATAAACTTAATAAATTCCAAATAAATATATAAAAATTCACAAAAATTACAAATAAATTTCTATAATTCATTTCAATACCTATAATCACCATAAAACACAATTTCATAATTTAATTAATTAATTTTCAAAAATTAGAAAATATTAATAAAATAATAAAAAATTCATAAAAATTAAAATAAATTCCAAAAATTCTAAAAAAATCACAGAATGTAGATTAAGCTTCCAGGAACAAAGTTTTTGAAGGAAGTTTTCATGAATCAATCAAATTGAAGCTAAAAAAAATTTGAAACCCAAAATGGATGAATTGAAGAAATTAAAACCTAAGCAATTCTAGACCAAATCAAGTGAAACAAAGCTTGAAATCACACTCACCAGAGCTCAAAGAGAAGATAGAGACTGACGACATCAAATTTGGTGGCCGAAAATGGCTTGATCGGAGCTAAGTCGATTTTCAGCTTCTTTGTGAAAAACCGGTCAAAACTCGCCGGAAAAGAGTGTTTCAGGTGGTGGAAATGGCTGGAGATAGAGGAGGAAGCTGAGGGGCATAGTGACAGCAAGAAAACTAGCTTGAAAATGGCTGAAAATGGAAGAAATGGCGTTGGGAAGAAGATGCAGGGACGGGCAAAATTGTAATTTCTGCAAACTTTGATTTTTTTGTTATAAAATAATATATATATATATATATATATATATATATATATATATATATATATATATATATATATGTCCACTTTATATTATAGTAATATATATATTCCCACACACAAATAATACTCACCACACAAATATTTTAATATATTTAATAATTTATACACTTAAAATTAATTGATTAATATAAAAATTAAATAATAAAATTAAGGAAATTAATTAAGCTCTAATTAATTTAAATAAATACACATATATACATTTTATTTTAGCACTTTAAAATTATATATGAGTTCATGCAAATTCATAAAACTAGTCAAAATAAATAGTATTAAATTATTTACGTGTCAATTTTTTCGAAAATACAATTTCCGGGAAAATTTTACGTAAAGTACTTAAAATAATTAAAATTAGCTTTAAACAAATAACAACTCTTAAAATATCATAAATATATACAAAAATTTACATATCTCGATGCAGTATAAAAATATTTAAAAAAACTCAGGATATTATAACTCTATAAAGCATTTGCTTATGAACTTGCTATACTCGAATGTACAACATTAATTTATAAGGACATATCATACTTGGTCGTATGATATTGACTATACTTAGTCGTGTAGTCTTATGTGAAAGGGATACATTGCACTCAGTCATAAAATATGGACTACACTTAGACATATAGTTTGAATTTGAAAAGTTACATCATACTTGGTCGTATGATGCCAATTATACTTGGTCGTATAATCTGATGGGAAGAATACATTATACTCAGTCATACAATGTCAACTACACTCCGACGTATAGTCTGAATTTGAAAAGTTACATCATACTCAATCATATGATTTCAATTATACTCAGTCATATAATCTGATTAGAAGAATACATTGTACTCAGTCGTACAATGTTGACTACACTCAGTTGTATAGTCTAAATTGAAAATGCATTGTACTTGATCGTACAATGCTAACTACACTTGATCGTATAGTTTGAATTGAAAATACATTGTACTCGGTCGTACAATGCCGACTACATTTGGACATATAATCTGAATTTGAAAAGTTACATCATACTTGGTTGTATTATGCTGATCATACTTGGTTGTATAATCTAATTGGAAGAATACATTGCACTCGGTTGTACAATGCCGACAACACTCAGACGTATAGTCTTGATTACACTATCGATAAATTTAATAATTCATTGAACTATTAAATTAGGAAACATTGCAATTTAGGACTAAATTGCAAGGAAAAGAATGGACTTAAATGCAAACCGAAAGCTAAAGAACTAAAGTGGATATTTGCCACTTTAATATAAACATTTTTCCTTTTTTGCCGATTCATTTTCTCTTGATTTTCAAAATTTTTTCCTTTCAATTATTCTTTCATCTGACATTTGATTTTGAATTCATCTAATCCTATGGCTCACCCACAATGCAGACTACGTAGGAGCAGTTCCAGACAATCAGATCCCATCACTTCACATCTGCATTTTCCTTAAAATGATTTGGGACTCCGTGAAGGTGAAGATGTGTTTCCCTTATCTCATTTGCACCTCCACAGATGCTCTCAAGTTGGAGATGAGGTAAATTTCCTAATTTTGTCTTCAATTATGTAATAAACATATTTATTTTTAGTATGTAAAATTAATATGTTCATGGATGCAATTATAGAACATTTACTAGACAAATTAGATATAACTTATGAAAGATTGACAATTCAAAACTAAAATTTGTAGAATATGTTACAAGACTAACAAAAATATGTTTAAATTTACTAAATTTCTCATCGGGATTCTGAGTTCCAGATCAGAATTCTCAGATTTCTCAGATTTCCAATCAAAAACCTAAAAATTCGATTGGAATTCTGGATTTCCGATCGAAAATCCAAAAATCCGATCAAAATTTTGGATTTCTAATCAGAAATCTAGTTTTTTTTATTATATTTTTGAATTTTTTTTAAATGATAATGAAATAAAAATGATAATGTTGAAATGAAAATAAGAGATTTATGAAAGGAAAAGGTAATCCTATCATTTTCTGAATTTTTTAGAAACCACTGAAATTCTCGAGTTACTTTCACTTAGCTCGAGAATTTTTCCATGACTTGTCTAGAGAGGTAGTACAACATATATGGGCATCTAGCTTTCGATGCTAGAGAGGTAGTACAACATATATGGGCATCTGGCTTTCGATGCTTCATTGCTGCTTTATCGACTGATCGAGGTAGGTCAGATCACTACTCACTTTTTACTTTTATTAAGAGGTGGGTGGACACCACCTATACTTTTCACACACAAGTGGGTGAGCTGAGTATTTCCTTGATGAGTTTCTCTACTATTATTGGGATTACATTCGAAGGTGCTCTAGTTCCCTTTGATATCCATTACTACACTCTTCCAGAGGATGCTGGGAGTCACTATGTTCGCAACTTGCTCGGGTTTATTCCGACATGGAAGAATTAGAAGAACGTGCTTCTTTATTCTCTCATTCAGGGTTTTAGAAGACTACCTACTACTACACCTTGCCAGATTCTTCAAAAGGCTAGACACTTTTTATTGATATTGCTTGGCATTACTCTTTTTTATGAGACTGATTGTGAGGTTAACATCGTTCTTCTTGGTCCTTTCAGGATCTTGCTAGGGTTGCTACTTTAGATTGGGGATCTACAACGCTTGCTTATCTTTATTATAGACTAGATACTGTTTACAAAGGCGTTATGATGATGTGTGGTTTCTGGCATGTCTTGCACGTATGTCTTCTATCCTTTTTGACTTTGCTTATTTTCATATTTTCTTCCTTATTTCTTTTATTCCCTCTCTTTAAGATCTGGGCATTGAGATTGGAGTGATCTGAGGCTTTAATGCCATTAGCTTTGATATGAGTCTTCCCTTGATGCAGAGGTGGGGTTCCTCTCATCTTACTAGCATCAAGCATGACTTGTAACGTGTCAGGATCAGTTGAACTCCTTATAATGGGACCTAGTAAGAAAAATTTGATTTTTAGTATTTCATTAGTTGTAAAAGTTCAATAAACTTAAATAAATGAGTTTGCAAGTCAAATCAGATTGGCTAGCTGGTGCTAAAGACATTCAGCGATATGATTTTATGACAGCAACTGTGAGGCTTTAGAGTATGAGAGTTCTGTTCCTTGGTTATGGCTACCATATGTGGTATCTTGGTGAGCGTGTTTACCATTAGCATATGGGACCTTTCAGGAGGCATGTTCCTTCTTTTATTCCTTCCTCGATGTTACGAAGTAGCAACATGATTGGTCCCGAGCTGATAGCAACTCTTGAGGGATATGACGCTTCAACTTTGCTCGAGTGTTCTTGTCATTATTAGGAGTATATTCAAGAGAATCTCTTAGAGCAAGTTCCTACAGACCTAGCTGAGGTATGCTTCCTATCACTACTTTACTTTAGCTCTTTCATCATTAAATATGACATTCACTTTTTTGCACAGATTGAAGAAGTCCCTGATGTTGCTATGGAGGAGACTGAGGATGACACTGAGGGGACTGAGTATGAGGTTGAGCCTTCTTATCACAGTGAGGTTGCTCATGTTGATACTTCCTTAAGTACTATTTTAGGCAATGTTCCCCCTATTGATAGATCCATGTATTATTGAGCTTCCATGGTGCAGACTCCTATTAAGCGGCATATGTACTTTGATGCAACTCAGATTTCTAGTTTCTCTCCTTCTGAAGCTTTATATGTAAGTGAAATTTTCTTTTTCCTACCTTGTACAAACTATCACTTATTGCTAAATTAGTAAACTTCATTTTACATGTCCCTAGGACACAAGTAGAGTATTTGTATGGACTCACCTCTTCCTAGAGATTGTTCACTATGCAGATTATAGATACTTAGAGGGTTAGTAATTACATAAAATATGCAAATGTATGCATGTTATGTATGATATACATGATTCTGACTATTTTTAATGCAATAAAATTATGTCGAGGATTTGGAGCATGAGAACGAGAGACTCCGACGACATCTTGCTAGCCTTGGTTTTAATGGACATGACATTAAGACTTATATGCCCCCAGATTAGAGTGATGATCTAGCTAGAGGATGAAGACCCTAGTCAGACACTAGAGCTCAAGATGACTAATTTTCTTTAGGACTTTTGTCAGCATGACTGTACTTTGGATGCTTCAGAACTATTTCCTTTTATGAATGAATCACTGACTTTTATTTTGGACCAAGCCTTAAAATTTTTTTTGCTTGTCGAAAATGTTGGAAACCCGATCGGCATCCTAGATTTCTAATTGGATTTCTAAAATTCCGATAAGAATTCTAAATTTATTATCAGAAATTTGACTTTGGTTTTGCATATTTTCCTATTCCATCATGAGTTTAGTCCAAAAATAACTGAGAAAAATCCTAATCTTGTCGATCTTCTGAAAACATAACCGAAAAAATCCTAATTCGTACCATCTTTTGAGCCTATTTAAGAGTCATAGACAAGACTATCCTGCATCCTTCTCTTTATTTCTTTTCATCATGACATAAGCTAGTTTTAGTTTGATGAAGAAATTTCTCAAGACCATGAACAGAGACTATTGGAATAGAGTGTTGCCATTCCATGCAAAATCCTTGAAATCCCTTCAACACTTAAAAATAGACAACAATTTCTTATATGCTGTCGCCACATTTTGGAATGCTAAGGATTATGTATTTAGATTCAATGGACAAGAGTTATGTCCATTAATTGAGGAATTTACTACTATTCTTGGATGTTCATTAGATTCAACAGCTACAATTGCTCTCCCTAATCTTGCAATGGAATTTCCCAGTAGACTAGTAGCATTTTTTAATATACCCCCAGATGTCACCTATATGCACGTACACAATGCTGGGACTATTAATCTTTCTTCTCTAGTTATTACTTATGGGATTAAAGACAAGAACAGTGCCGCTCAGATAAAAAATGCCACCTTCTGCTTGTATGCCCAATTTTTGCTAGTATCTTCTCATAGAGATGCTAATGCAAGGATTATCAGTATCCTCAAACAAGTAGAAACTGAAGCTAATCCTGTGCCTGTTATACTTGTTGAAACTATCATTGGGTTAGATAATTTCAAGGTTCAGAACTGACTCTCAGGCAGTCAACTTCTCTTTCAAATATATAACCCTTTTTTTTAGATTTGGTTACTAGAGAAGTTGAGCCTACTTATTACTCCCATTAATGCTTCAATTTATCAACCTCACCATCTATAGTCTCATCCATTGAAGATAAAAGACAAGCACATTATAGATCAATGGATTGATTGGATGAAAGGCATTGCTGATACTGAGATTACTTGCATCTGTCGCTGGTGGAGATTGAAATTCATGATAGTCAACCTGTATGACCACTGCGTCCCTATTCTTGAATTGTAATTTTTGACCTTCCTTTCTCCCTCACGCCTTTGCCATCAGTATAGTCGCCCCCAATTCATTGTGGCTATTATAACTAACTTTGAATGCTTTCCTCTGAGATAAGGCTTTCTAAAAAAAGTAAAGAACTTGTGGCCCTGCAGAGCTTTAGAATGAAATATGCACCTAAATGCTTATATGACTACTGACGAGACTACGAAGCTTAGGTTGTCATGCAATCTACAGAACCACCATGATATACTAGCTATAAAAGGACTCAAGTATTATTAGATGTGTCACAAAAGAAAAAACAAAAAAAAATAGTGGTCTCATAAAGTTTGATTTCTTATGCTTTATTTTTCCTTCAAGTCTTTATGCTTTGTAATAAAGATAGAATACGCAATATTTAACAAAAATATCATTTCAATTTATTTCATTAATTAGGGAAAAATAAGTACATTTATTACATTATATGACATAACTTCTATTATCAGCTAGTCCTTTCAGATTTTCTAACTGAACATTTTTCCCTCACTTTTATTTCCTTAATTTCTACTTGATTAGCCCTTTGCAAGTTTTCTAATCAATGGGATCATCTCTTTTATTTTATTCCCTAATTTTTTCCTGCCAACCCTATGCGGGTTTTCTAAATAGTGGGAATGTCCTAACTTTTACCTTACTAGCCAATAGACTTCTTTTCTTTTCTTTTTTTTTATTTTTTTTTTTCAAAGGTAGTATTTCTTGAGGCGATCCAGGTTAATTGGCTCAATGAACTCATTCCCCTCTAGATCTAGTATCTTTGCAGCTCCTTTGGGTAGGATCGTCTTAACTAAATATGGTCCTTCATAATTTGGTCTGAATTTTCCTCTCAGATCAAACATCATTGCCCTTGCCTGCTTTAATACCATATCTCTAGCTCTTATCTTTCTCAACTTAACCTTTTTGTTGAAAGCTCTCAATATTCTCCTTTGATAAATTTAAGTGCGAAATAAAGCATCCATCCTTTTCTCATCTAAAGATACAAGGTAACTGAATCTCTTTATATCCATTCACTCTCAGGGATTTTTGCTTCCATAATGATCGTCAAGGATTTAATTTCCACCTGTACAGGCAAAACCACTTCACAACCATATACTAACGAGAATGGAGTTTGTCCCGTAGAAGTACGTGTTGTAGTTCTATATCCCCATAAGGCAAAAGGGAGATATTCAAACCAATCTTTATACGTTTTCACCATCTTGGAGAGGATCTTCTTTATATTCTTATTAGTTGCTTCAACTGCACCATTAGCCTAAGGTCGATAAGGCAAGGACTTATGATGCTCAATCGTGTATCTCTACAATAATTCATTTATTTCTGCATAGAACTGAACCATTGTCTATCACAACATGGTGCAGGATCCCATATCTATAAATGAGATTCTTCTCAATAAACCTTGCCATCTATCTAGCCTTTAAGGTACCAAAGGACTCTGCTTTTATCCATCTAGAGAAGTAGTCAATTGAAACTACTATATACTTATGCTTGTTTGAAGCAGTTGGTTTTACTTCCCCTATTATATCTATTCCCTAGGTTGCAAAAGGCCATGCAGATGTTAAATTATTTAGCATTATAGGGAGAAGATGATTGAGGTTCCCGTGTACTTGACACTAATGACATTCTCTCACTACTCAAATACAGTCCCTTTCCATGATCATCCAGTAATACCCTTGCTGAATCATTTTCTTTGCTTGCTGAATCATTTTCTTTGCCAGAATCATCCCATTCATATGAGATCTATAAACTCCTACATAAATCTCTCTCATTGCCTATTCTGCTTCATCCTTCTTGAGACACCTCAACTGTATTCCATTCAACATCCTTTTGTATAATATCCTATTATGACTTGCATAATGGCGTGCAAGAACATGCAAAGCATATCTTTCTTTGGAAGTTACTTCATCTGGGTATTTCTTTTCCTCAATAAATCTCTAGATGTCATACAACCATGGCTTTTCTTCTGGCCCTATCTGGATACTCATGACTTGTTCCTCACTATAACACCGAGCTTTCATTTTTGTTATTACCAAGGGCTTTATCATTGATCCCATCGATTTATCCCACATTAAAGAAAGTGTTACTAAGGCATCTGCCAATTAATTCTCATCTCTTGGTAAATGTATGAAGAGACATTTAGTGAAATTTCTCATTAAATTTTTCAAATAGCAAATGTAAGGTTTCAACCTCTCTTCTTTCACTTCCTACTCTGTTAGTGATATGCACGAGGTCAATCATGTATGACCATGTTTTGACTTTATCATTTTATTTAATAAAGAGGCATTTTTCATTATCTTTTTGTGTTATGATAATTACTTGAATAATAAATTCTTACTAAGTTCATCAAGTATGTGACTTGATAGTAAAACCCTTAGATTAAATATGAGTTTTATTCAAATTATCCCTAGTCATAACAATATGTTATGGCTAGTATGATGTTAATTGATGATTATGTTTTACTAATAATGAATATGAGATATTAAGTCAACTCATAGGTACTTATTTGGGAAATAGTGTACTGGATTGACCCATCATGAGAATACTACATAAATAATTATCATAAGTAATTCTCATCATAACAATATTGATTTAGTCCTTTTACCTTGAAATCATCATGGATTTATACATAATTATTATATATTTTGACACAATCTAACATTGTCTTTAACAGGATGATTAAATAGATTGTTGTTAGTTATGAAATGAGTTATGTGATGAATGTAAGTGATTGAGAAGGAATTTGTCCCTCATTTAATCTAAGTAAGATATCTATAGGCCCCTTGATAAGATAGACTGAGGAAAATGCATGGTCATGCTAAAGTGGATTGATAAAGAGTTATCATTCTCAGTCTACTTATAGTCAAGAAATAATATAATTGAATTATATAAGGATGATAGAAACTATGCCTTATTTTCAATCAAGATATCATATGACAAAGGGATTACAATATTTATTATAAATTAGGTTATATCGGATTATTGACTTCACATGACTTGGGTAGTCATAATGTCTTACTAAAGGCCATTTATGACTTGTAGGCCTAAATAGAGATTTAAGGCCTACTGCCAACATCATGTGAACCTACAGGGTCACACACTTAGAACATGCCTTAAAACAGATATGGTTTTGAGAAGCCCAAATATGTGCTGTGGAAATAAATAAATATTTTATTTATTTATATATTTAAGGTAAAGGTTATCTTAAGTAAATAGAATATTATTTCTAATTTAATTTTAAATAAAATCAGAATAATAATAATTGAGAAATTACCAAAAAGTTATTTTAGTAAGTGAAACCCTAATTAGAGGTCTATAAATATGTTATATTCTCTAGGATTTCACTAACTCAACCATTGGCCACCAAAATTCATTTTTCTCCTCTTAGAAAAACTAAAACTAAAACATATAGTGTTTTTGTTCTTGATTTATGAGAAATTAAGAGAACTGCTAGCACATAAAGTTTTCATTTTAATCAAGGGCTATTCATGTGGACTCTTATGGAGGATAAATTCTTTTAGAGACGTCTTCATTCGAACTACCAAAATCAAAAGCTCAAGGTAAGGTGTCACCAGAGTAAACCTCCTCTTTGCCTTCCAGAAATCTTACCTCTTCTGTGTTTGTTGTAAGATTTGAAAATCGTAGTTTTAAATCAATTAATCAAATTACTTGGATCTGGGTTAGGGTTTGTGGTTAAAAGTTTTAATTTTTGCTACATTTTTGAATCACGAAACCCAACACACTCCTTATTAGCTGGACTAATAACTAACATGGAATCTCCATAAACTAGTAGGTCTTTAACTCTAATTGCTAGTGCTGCTTCTACGCTGTAGATACATGCCTTGTACTCAGTCATGTTGTTTGTAACCTTGAAGTCTAATTTCTTGGCCATTGGGATGATTTCTCCTCCTGGTGTAATAGAAATTACTCCTAGCCCTACTCCTCTATTATTCACAGCTCCATCAAAATAAAGCTTCCATTCATGTTATTCTATTATTGCTAAATTCTAATATGGAAACTCTAGATTCCACTGCTCATCTCCTTTTACTGCATTCTAGGCCAGGAATTCTGCTACTGCTCTTCCTTTGATGACCTTCATAGTGACATACTCTATATCAAACTCGGTTAAAAGTACCAACCATCGAGACATTTTTCCAGTTAAAGCTGGTGCTTGAAACAAGTATCTCAAAGGATCTATCTTTAAAGCAACTTGTACTTTGTAAGATTGGAAATAATGCCTTAACTTCTTTGTAGCCCAGATCATTACCAAACATGTCTTCTCTATAAGATCATACTTTTCCTTAGATGATAGGAACTTTTTATTGAGATGATACACTACATACTCCACCCCTTCTAGTCCTTCTTGCGCTAACATTGCCCTTATTGCCTTTTCTTTTAATGCCAAATATAAGATTAAGGGTTTATTTTGCCTTGGTGGTCTTAACACAGGTGGATTAGTAAGGTATTCCTTGATCTTATCAAAGGCTTTTTGACATTATTCATTCCATTCACCAGTTGATTCTTCCTTACGAGCTTAAAGATTGGATCACATACCATGGTAAGTTTCATAATAAACCTGTTGATGTACTGTAGTTTCCCAATAAATCCTTGTACTTCTTTCTTTGTTCTTGGTGCTGGCATTTCCTGGATGGCTTTAATCTTGTCTAGATTGACTTTTATTCCTCTATTGCTAACTATGTGCCCCAATAACTTTCCAAAAGTCACCCCAAAGATGCATTTCTTCAGATTAAGCCTCAGATTATATCTTTCTATTCTTACTAGGAGCTTATCCAAAGCCTCAAAGTGTCCCTCTCTTGTTTCTGACTTAACCATCATATCGTCGACATACACTTCCACTTCCTTATGCATCATATCATGAAATAAGGTAGTGGCTGCTTTTTGATAAGTTGCTCATGCATTCTTCAACCTGAAGGGCATCACCTTATAGCAATATGTCCCTCATTCCATGATAAAATTAGTTTTGATCTTGTCCATAATTGCCATTATTATCTGATTATAACCTGAGAACCCATCCATGAAAGAGTACATTGCACTAGATGTTGCGCTATGGACAATCACATTAATATAGGGTGAAGGAAAGTCATCTTTTGGACATGCCTTATTCAAATGTCTAAAATCTATGCATATTCAAACTTTTCCATCTTTCTTGGAAACTAGTACTATGTTTGCCAACCATTGAGGGTATTCCACTACTTATAGAAAATTAGCCTAGATCTGCTTAGCAATTTCCTCCCTTATCTTTTCTATCCACTCTGGCCTTAACCTACTAAGTTTTTGCTTAATAGGTTTAGCTTCTAGATATATTGGAATGTGATGCTTTGCAATTTCTCTATTTAACCCCAACATATCCTCATAGGACCAAGCAAATACTACCTTTTTTTTATTAATATTCTCTCAAATTTTTCTCTCTCTTCAGGAGTTAAATCATGTGATATACAAATGTGTTTTGGTTGTTCATTTATGGCCATGTTTAATGAATCTAATTAAATAGAATTAATGTCAAACATGTATGAACAATCATTATTAAAATGCACAAGACCATCAGAATTAACATCACATAAGTAAGCTAAACTAGAATTCATATCATTAACCATAGGAAAATAGAGTTTTCATCCTTAAAAAAATTGAACATTATTACATCAGTTTCTTCATAAAAAACATCACTAAAACTATTATTAATAATGCTAGCTAAATCCTGTGGTGGTTCTTTATTAGGTGGCAGATGAAGCAACTCTTCAATGTCCTCATCTTTCATCTTTTTAGCAACTGTCTTCATCACCTTGTCCTTGTTGTCTTGTTCCAACCACTAAACTATCTACTTTTTGAAGATCTCAAGCCCAAGGATATCCACACCAGCTACTTGGACAGGCTCCTTTTCACCCAGATAAAACTTTTCCTTTTTTTATTTGACAAAATTATCCTTTAGAGGTCCTATATTCTTTATAAGGTTATTCTTATTGAAAAACCTTCTTCTAGCTCTTTTACTACAAAATCCAACTCCTGTATAGCCTAGTCCTATTGTATCATCTTGGGTTTGAAATCTAGGAGTTCTTGGCTTCCCTGCTCACTCTTTCCTAGTCCTTATCCAGGCCGATAATTCATCTTTGTAATCATGCTCATAACCCTTGGATCCATTATAATTCCCTCTGAGATCATGGCTATTTAGAAACTAGGAGGAGTAACTACCTACTTTTAACTGTCCATAATTGCGGACATAGTCTTGCTTGTACTCACATCTAAAGTTATAACTTCCCCCTCATGTAGGAAATTTACCTTTTGATGCATAGTTGAAGGCACTCCTCCCAAGACATGATACCAAGGCCTACCCAATAGTAAGGCATATGTGATAAGAATGTCTAGCACAGTGAATTCAACCATTGCTTCTATAGGCCCAGTCTTTATAGGAGCCATAAATGTTCCCTTTACATTCCTCATGCTATCATCATAAGCCCTGATTATAAGGTCTGACTTTGCCAAATCTTCCACTTGCACTCCTAGATTGGGTAGGATTTATAGGGGGAAAACATTAATTATAGACCCATCATCCACCATCATATAATTAGTCATTTTCCCTCTTACTTCAGTTGGAATGAACAGGGCTTTATTATGGTTTTTTCCTTCCACAAGTAGATCCTCATCAAATAAAGTAATAACCCTATGCTTTTTCTCTATAACCTTGGCCACCATTGCTTCAGGGGTAGTAGTAGTTTCAATATTCATCTTAGTTAGGGCCTTAACCAGAGCCTTTCTATGGCTATTTGAGTGCATTAAGAGCTCATAAATGCTTACATTTTCTTTTACTTTCTTGAGTTGTTCAAGAATCAGGTCATCACCCTATTCATCTCAGTCTTCTCCTTTAACAACTTCATCTCTCTCTATTGCTTTCTCTATGATTTTATAACCCTTCCCACTTCTGGTAACATAACTAACTTCTAGATTATCAACCCACACATTGTAACCTTCAGTGCCTTCTTCATTAGAATTATACCAAATGTCGATAACCCCAATAGTCCAGTCTTTCTTCCTATCCTTCTATACCTCGACCATGCATTTCTGCTTTTTAGTTAGCAGCTTCTCATCATTAAACTCATCACCCCATCCTATAAGCTCAATTGAATCAATGGGTATGTCAAAAGAAGGTGGTTTAAAGTAAATCACCTTATAATCAAACTTGCATGAGGGCTAGCCCAATAAGTCTTCTACTCTTTCCATATCTTTAGGGGCATTAGGAGATTTCTCACTGGCTTTAAGGTTTAGATCCTCAAAAGAGTTTAGCACTTCTTCCTCATTTACTCATGAGTTGATCATCATAGTTATTAGAGGTGGCATGTTTCGATAATTTGGGAAAGGATTATTTCAGGTGTTTGGGTTTGGATTTGATTTCTTAGGGTCTATGATTTTTTAAAAATCTATGAGGTTCTGAATTTCATGTTTAAGGCATATACAAGAATCAATTGGATGACCGACAACTTGATGAAACTTGTAGTAATTGTTTGGGTCAAAACCAAGGATATTTGGGCTTGGTGGTCTAAAGGTAGTTAAGGGTCTAAGGAGGCTTTTTTGGATGAGACGGTCTAGGACTTTAGATAAGGGTTGGTTGAAATTTTAAAATCTCTTAAGTTGTTGGATAGCATGAACTCCTACAACCCGACTAGTATTTCCTTGTTGTGTGCCCCTAGTTGGGTAATTTCTTACTTTGATACTTCTAATGATCTTCTTCTTCTTATTTTTGATCTTTTCAACTTGCAACCCATTATTATAAAGGTCTACAAACATCTTGGGGTTCATTATCTATAGCCTCTCAACTAGATTAAGTAGCACATTTCGGACTATTATCCTAACTTGATCCTTCTCAGCCAACTTATTCTTCATTAGTCCTGCCTTATTCATAAACCTAATTAGAAAATCTAAAAATGACTCATTGGGTTTTTACTTGGTCAATTCTAAATTGCTAATAGACACCTTAAGCTTGGTATTGTAGTCATATTGCTTTAGAAAAGCAATGCATAGTTCTCTCAAGTCAGCACTGATAGACTTCTCCAACCCGTGATACCAATTAACAACCATACCTTTTAAGGATAGTACAAATAACTTGGTGACCACAGATAAAGGGGCCTTAGTGGTGCTTATAGTTGTTGTATACTGAATAAGTTGGATCCTTGGATCCCCAATACCATAAAACTTCTATAGTTGTGGCATCTTGATTTTGTTAGGCAATTTATCCTCCCCGAATTGCATCATATCATCAAAGTCAAATGAGTATCCAATGCCCTGTCCTCTCATCAACTCCTTTATTTTGGACATCTTTTGAGTTACTACTTTCATCTATTTGGATTCTAGCTCTTGAACTTTCTTAAGTGATTCCCTTTTCACCTTTTCAACCATATAACTCTCAACATCCTCGAGTTTCATTTCCCTAACATTGTCATTGTTAACAGGTGGTGTACCCACAGACGGTGAATTGGCCACAACAGGTGGATTGGCCGTAATAAATGGATTGGCTACAATAGGAGGTGCAACAACAACAGGTGGTGGCATTAATCTGGTTAAAGATTGTTTTAACTCATCTTGCATCATCACTCTCATGTCATCCATCAATGCTCTTTTGACATCCTCTAGGATCCAATTTCCTCCTTATTGTTCCATTTCTTTAGCTTATTTCGATTGTGCAACTTCTAGGTAGAGTGGATTAATGGGACTCCTTTCCAATCTGCTAAGGATCTCTTTCACAATTGATTACGGACTCGAATCAGTTCTTACTAGTCTGTTACCCTTTTAACTTCAAACACAGGAAGACCCGGATGAATTTATGATGGTTAAAATAAAAATTGTTAGTATGATGCATGAGATGCATGTATGCATGTATGCATGATGCAAATGCTATGTGACAAGTAGTAAATAACAAGTCAAGTTAGGTGTACATACATCCTTCCAACCTTATTCCTCCCACATGTATTCAATGGTGAGTCTCTTTTCTTAGGATTTTTTTGTCTTGGCCTTAATATTAATAGGGGATATCAAGAATCGATGCGCATGCCAAATCTCTCGAAGCAGTAAAATATAGAAACAATATTTCTAGGTATAAAAAATTAACCCAATCTTTATTAGTCCAAATGGGCTTTTAAAGTATGGGCTTGGGCCTTTATATATAAAAATACCTTATGGCAACATTCACAAGCAATTTGGATAATCCTAGGGGAAGTAACTAGGCCATTATATATGGTTAAGCCTAGGTTAAAAGGTCAAGGTTTCTTTAGCAAGATGCCCTCTTTAAGACTTGAGTTACAAGCCAAGGTCAGAGGGGCTTGGCATCCTTTGCAAACTCGAGAGAATACTACCCCCCTTTAGGACTTGGGTTACAGACTCTTGTCAGACGAGCCTGGTAATCTCTCTTGAACCGAGTTAAGGCTAAGAGTGATGGTTAGCTAATCTACAACTCCATGAAGCTAGTGGAATCATGGAATCATAAACCAACGCCATCGGTTAATAGGGATATGCAAAATGAATGCAAGAATAAAATAATTCTAAAGAACATAATTAGAATTAGTATCTCTTATCTCCAATGGAGTCACCATTGTAGACAGCGAGGTTTAGAGCGCATCCATGATTTTAGCCACTACGACACTATTTGAGTTCAGGGCTTCAGAGAACACACTAACCACTGTCATAAAGACATGGCGTGGAGATGAGGAGTCACCACCTAGGGTAATAACTAGGACAAATAAAAAAGGTGGTACTCGATTCCTTAAAAGAAAGCTAGCACCATAACTAGGAGATTCTGGATACAGAATACCAATTTCTTTTAGTCTCGTGTTCATTTAGAATTACTTTATGAATTACTATATTATCCTTTATTTACATGAAATTTTATATAAACCCTTATTCTAGTAATTAACTCCAAGGCAAACTAGTTATGAAAAATACAAGTAAATAATGCATTCAATACAATCCCTAAGTTAGTCTAATATACATTGATTTTAATAAATGAGCTAAATCTACATGTCTTTAATAAGTGAGCCTAAAGAGCTTAATTCCTTTTAATTTTGATTAAATGAACCTAATTCTATTTATTTTAATTCTAAAAAAAATCTACAAATTATGGAGTATTTAAATTAATAGACCTAATTGTACATGTTTTAATTCTAAAATAATCTTAAATTTAGAAATTATGAAAAAGGCTTTAACTTAATAGGTTAAGTTTAATTAATTAAATTAAATTAAGTGGATCTATGTCTAATTTACTAAATGGGTCTAAGTTATCTTTACCCTAAATTTAATTAATTATGGGCCTAAACTGCATTTTAATTAATTAAATCTAAAAAACCTAAATGTAAATGGGTTAAACCTAATGTGGGCATAGGGCCCAAAACACTTAAAAATAAATAAAAAATCCCAAAAAAAATAAAACATATTAAAACAATTAAATAAAAGATCGAACAACCAATTAATTATTCCTTCTAAAACCCTAATTTTAATTAACATGCAATCCTAAATTAATCTATTTCCTCCATTGATTTTAATTAATTACCCAATTGAAACCCTAACTTTACTAACCAATTAATTAAAATAAATAAGCAACCACACATAATTTGACTATTCCCACTATTGGGGCTATTACAATAATTCATAGAAAATAATAATAAAAATAATTAATACATCATCAATAATTCCACAAACAAACTTCAATAGGTTCAATCTTGACCATCATCTCTAGCATAATTGCTCTGGTCTATTCGACCATCTCTTTCTTGAACTGTTTTGGATTAAAACTTGCTAATGCCATCTCTTTTGACATTCTAACCAAGCGACCGGTGTTGGAGCATGTCCAAGCGAATGATTAATTTAGATCTATATTTGTAACCAACCCAAATTAGAAACATGCATGGCATGTATACATGATATGCAGGGCCTAAAAGAATAGAATAAGGATAAATATCCTATTTAAAAGTAACAAATAACAAAAGATAAAGCTCTTCAAAAGACGACACTTCTACTTTTATTTCTCCTACACGTGTATTCAATGGCGAGTTTTTTATCCTAGGATTGTTAGTCGAGTTTTACTAATCAACAGGGGATAATAAAATCATCGTACATGTAAAAAAAACTCTCAGGATGGAGCAAATGAGTAACGAATCCTTTAAATAAAGCTGAAGTCCATTTTAATGGGTTATATTAGGCTTGAAAGGTCTAATTTTAACATATTCTATTTACAAATGGGCCATGGTGGGCATGAAAAGCCCAATTTTGACAGAGTCCACTTGCAAATGGCTGCGCTTTATGAAAAGACTTGCTGAATGGCATAAAACACACGCATCCGGGAAAAATCCTAGTGGAAATTACTAAGTCATTTACATGAGTTGAGTTCAGGGTAAAAAGCTACAGCTCTCATAGCTATATACATCCATTACGTCTCCCTACTCAAGAGTCTGTATGACACAAATAGTATGTGCTATAAGTGAAACACAGGCAGTGAAGCAAATATCATTACTGGTTATTTATGATTGTGTGCTTAGTATGTGCAATTGTGTAGTGAATGCAGTAATATGCAAAGGAAACAAAGAAATAATCAAAGATGAAAAATTAAAAAACACTTGAAATCAATTTCTCTATCCCTAGTGGAGTCACCACTGTGGGCAACAGGGTTTACGCCATGCACCCATATATACAGCAACCACAACACTGTGTGGGCTCAAGGCCCACTAGGATTACTGAATGGGTTTTTAAGGCTTAAACAAGAGATAAAGTCACCACCCGAATGAAAATCGGAACACTTTTACAATAAACTAGATTCTACAAAGGTTTCTAGAAACCGTTATTAGAGATTTAGGTTCAAAAACTAGGTATGGGCTTTGAATACCCACCCAACCTTATGGTTGGGCCTCGTTTGTGTTTTGCATTTTATTACCCATGATTATTAAATTATTTCTTTATTATTGTGGTTTGTAAATGTTTCCCATTTTACAATTTAATCTAAGTTTGCACATTAGTCTTTTTGCATGCTTACTGTCATATCATTCAAATCAAATATTGAGAATAAATTTATAAATATTCATTCCAAATAAATGGGGTAGGGATTACAATGATTTGTATAATTATTACAATAATCAATATAAATGAAACCTCTCAAGAACTAATTAATTCATTAATTACATAATGATTTAAAATCACTAAAACTTACAACAAATAAAGGTTAGCCTCACATTCAAATGAACAACTTTATTTCAAAACAATTCAAATTGTATTAGTATAAACATAGGCATACATATTCATATAAACATGGATTAATCATTCAACCAATCTTAAAAGTATAACATATGCATGCAATATCGAAATCAGTTAGGCAGCATATACGTATCATATACTAAAAATATACTAAAAAGATACTAAAACAAAGTAGAGTTGTGAAAGATTTTGCACAAGAGGCGATCACCTCTATGAAAAGGTGATCACCACTAGGTCAAAAGGCGACGCCCCTTTGAAGAGGTAACACCTCTTCAATAGGCACAACAACATAAAAACTATAAGTTTCTTAGATTCTAAACAACTCAAATATTCATGCAAATCAATGTAGATCAACAGCTAAGAACTTAATAATTCACATATTTAGTCTCTAGATGCAATCCTAAGGAAGCAATAAACATAAGAAAGGTACAAAATAAAGAAATGAAGTTTCAAACAAAACAAAGAATGTAAAGCTTGAAAACAGGGTTCTCACTTATTTAAACTCGTTTGATGCTCCTAACTGAAGCCTTCAGAGCTTTTTTGATTCATTTTTTATGTATTAAATGCAAGAATCACCTTCCTTCTTCTAAAGAAATCGATTCCTAGTTTCAACTTCCCTTTTTTTCTTCTTCTTCCCTTTTTTCCTTTCCCTTTCTCTTTAGAATGTTTTCTCTCCTTTTTTTTTCTCTTTTTAAGAACCTCTTTGTTTTCAGCCTCCCTCTACTTAAATGGCCAATGCTCTTTTTAGCCCCTACCTTCTCTCTCTCCCATTTTCCTAAAAATCAATGTTACTTTCCACCTTACATTTTCATCATTGCCTCCCTACTTTTTTCATCATTTCATGCCCCAAAAGTCTTGTTGTTTTGTTAAAATCTCCAGACTAGAGGTAGGAAGGTTGGTTTTTATGTTAAATACAATAATAAATAACATTTATTATTGTAGGGGACAAGTGTGGAAAGGCGACGCCTTTTTAGTGAGATATTGTCTCACTAAATGGCCAAAGTGAAGAGGCGATGCCTCTTCACCAAGCCTATTGGGCATTTGAGTTTAAAAGGCCCGATTTGGGTTTGATAAAGGGCTAATGGGCTTAATGTTTTGAGTTTTGGCTAGATATGAAGGCTTCAGATTAGGTTTAATCTCTCGAATTCATTCTAAAGAAAATCTCGAGCTCTTATTGCATTCAAAATTTGGACTATCTTATCATCGAACTTTTGTTCCGGGCTGATCAAACCGAGGGTTCTACAATTACTTCAATATTTTTTAAAATTAACTCTAGAACTGATTTTATAAAAAAAAAAATCATCATCATAATTAATCATAAGATAATTAAAAAAATTATTAGTTATTTGTTAATAAAAAATTTAAAAATAATAAAAGTTATATTTTCTTTATATAACAATTTAAATATTACAACCCATTAAACTTATAATTTATTACAATTTAATAAATTTTTTATTTGAGCTATAATATTTTATTTCTTTAATAATTTTAATATTAATACTTTTATTTACACAAAAATCAATTTAATGTAATTTTTTAAATTCAACTATTAATTAAATGGTAACTATTAATTAATTTAATTTTAACTCTTTTTGTTAAATTTTATAAAAACATCTAAAAATGATAATTATACTACTTTTCTTACAAATATATTTTCAAACAAATTATATTCTCTATTTTTTATTAATTAATTTTAATTTATAAAAATATTTACTTCAAAAATAAATTATATACTTTTTTATTTTCATAAATTTTATTAATGTTGATTTTAATTATTTACTTTTAAAATTTAGTATAATAAAACTTATAAAATTATATTATCTAATTTGATTTATATAAAAAAGTATGTATGTATAAAACAAAATTATCATTAAAATTTTAATTAATTTAATTTTCTTAGAAATAAAATAGAAACTAACATAATTAAAATGGGAAACATACTTTTAATTAAATTATAATTATATGTTAATTAATTTCATTTTAATTAGAGATAAAATAGAAATTAACCTAATTAGAATATGAAATATATTTTTAATTAATTTAGAATTACATTTTAATTAATTAATTTAATTTTTATTTTATTAATAAATAATAAAAATATTTAATTTTTATATAATAATAAAAAAAACTTGTATATAATTTTACCTGACTTACCTTTATATATATATATATATATATATATATATATGTCTTACACTTTTATTTTTCTAGATATTAAGTTCTTCATTAAAAAAAAGTAAACAGTATCTTTGAGGTATAGTAAAATTTTTAATTTAGTCCCTATAATTTTTATAATTTCCAATAAATTAAAAAAATTGATTTTCTATTAAATTAGTAATTAATATTTTTATGTAAATTTTTAATTTTTTATTTCGATAAATATTTTAATTAATCCTTCCATTTGTTAATATTTTAAATAAAATTTTAATTCATTATATATTTAACTAATAAATTTGTAATTTTGATAGTTTAAATGCTTGATTGAATAATTTATAAGTACTGTAAAATTTGTAAAATTATTTGTCTTTTATAACTTTGTTAAAAAAATTCTGTGTTATATATTAAATTAATTGAATTAAGTGATATATATTTTATTTGAAATAATATTTTATATTGATTATGATTTGACACTATTTTATATCATAGTGTTTTTTTAAACTAATTTAATTTTAAACAATAAAGTATTAAATAAAGTGATATTTAATTCTAGTCTAAAATTTTTAATATGATTTACTTTACATTTTATTGAATAAAATAATTAAATTAGATTTTTTTATTAAAAATAATGTCAATAACATAATGTTTTGTTTATAAAAATTATTATTTCCTTTTTCAGAGACACATTTTTCAGTTGTTAAAAACTTATAAATATATAAATTTTCATTTAATTTTATTTAGAATTAACTAAAATAAATTTTAGTAAAATTTTGCTTAAGTTCTATTTTAATAGAATTAGATAAAAATTTTCCTAACCAATAAATTACTTACTATTATATTATTTAGATTTAATATTCATTAGAATATTTGACATTTAATCATATTTTTATAAGCTTATAATATAAATAATGAAATTATATACATAATTGAAGAAAATTTTTAAAATTATATTTATTGAAGGATTGATCTCACTAAAATAAAAGTATAAAGACTTAATGTTTACAAAATAAAAGAATAAGAGGCAAATACAAAAATTTTAAAATGTACTTTCAGTCATAAAATAGATCCTAGTCTCACACAATAACATGTTACACAAGCTTTGACATTTTATTACACAACAACTTAATGTGAACAAAAATAAAAATGTAAGATTTTAATTTAGGAAATAAAAAAGAAAAAGGTAAATAAAATTAAAGTGCATGAACAAATAATGAGCTTTCCAAATGATATAAGAATGAAAGGATGTTTTTTTTTTTGGTTAAAAATATAAAATATAATTTGTAAAACTATATAATTTCAATTATACACCTTATGAAATTTATGTCCAAAAATCTAATAAAGAAAAAGAAAGGATGGTGTATGGCTATGAGATGTAGTATTTAAAATAAATAAATAAATAAAATTAAAAGCTAAGTCCATATAGATGAAGGGGGTGAGTTGAGTTTAGTTGGGTTTTAAATAATGTTACATTATTTAAAAAATTCTTGGCATTTCTCAACAAACAAGAAGAAGAATGAAGGAAGCATGAAGCTAAGTTAGTTGAGTTTACTTGGAGATGCAAACAAAATCTATATATAGTCTTAGACAGTAGTAGTAGTCTTAGTCCTATTATATTACAAAAAGTAAGACAAACGAACTTTTATATTATAATACATTCAAGTGAATGAAATTGAATGGCAAATACCATATTATTATTATTTCTAAAAAGCAAAAAAAAAAAAAAAAGGAATTTGACATTGTTTAATAAAAGCACTTGAAAAATATAAAGGTCATGACATGATATCCCTTCAACCAAAAACATACCAAAGTTCATTTCAGTCCTCCATAGATTGACTCCATGCTGCATGGACATGGATGATCATCAGCATCAGTATCAGCATCAGCATCAGCATCATATGGGTGTGCATATATGCTTTCACACTTTATGATGGTAGAGGAGGAGAAGTGGCAGTAGTAGCAGTAGTTGTTGTTGGTAGTGTTTGTTTGGTGGTTTTTGATGTAATTCTAAAGCCAAAATCTTATTTATTTATTTATTTTTTCTCTTAAATTTTCCATTTGAGAAAACAGAAAACTCTCCCTTCTCCTTCTCCTTCTCCTTCTACTTCTCCTTCTCCTTCTCCTTCTCCTTCACGCCGCCTCTCTTCCTAACCTTTATTATTATTATTATTATTATTATTATTATTATTACCTACAAAAACACGCACACTCTCTTTGCATTTTTTTCACATAATTAAAATCAACCGATCACCACCACCCTTATTCTTTTAATTGATTTTTCACTTTATCAATGGCTTCTTCCTTGTCTCTTTAATGCTGTCACTGGGTATGTATTGTTTGTATTTTCAATCAGTCTTTTAGTCTTCTTTTTCTCCTGCATTGTTCTTTACTCCTTTTTATCTGAATTGGGTTTTTCTTGTTTTCGTCTGTTTCATTGATATGTGCTGTCGAAAGATTGAATTTTTGGTTTTGATGTTCTGGGTTTTGGCTTTGTAGATGCACATTATTAAATTTGGGGTCTTTTTTTTTTTTTTTTTAGTGCAATTGTTTAGGCTATGAGATTTCTGTGTTTTTTTTAATAGAATAATATTTGGACGTAGATATCGAGGAAAAGGTCTTTGTAATGTTCTGATCATCCCAACACTGCTGATCATGCCACTACAATAATCTATGAACTCTTTTTTTTTTTTTTTTGGTGAACTGGGTGCTATTGATTGTTTTTTTTTTTTTTTAATTTGCAATCTGCTGGTGTGGACTGTTTCTTTTTTTATATTAATTTTTTTAATTTCATCTTTTGTATTTGGTTTCTGAAACTTCATTTATGAGATGGAGATTGATGTGTCAGCACCATAAATCAATACTTTAAAAAAAAAAATTTGTTGCCAGAATTTAGAAAAATTTAGGTAGTAGCTGAAAAATGTGTTGGATATTGTTTAATGGATGAGTTACATGGACAATGCAAGATTTTATTTGTATTAAAATCCTATCTGTCTGTTGCAGATTCAAGCTGACATTATCTTCATAATGATTTTTTGACAATTTTAGTCTTTGATTTTATTTATATGTTGGTAAGCTTGTGGATGGTTTCTGATGACTTTGTATTTTCTGCATTGAAGGGCTCTTCTGTTTATATGTTCATTGCAGTGTAGACATTGCTTTGTTAGGCAGAACAAGAAATCTCAAATTCTTTACAAATATCCGAAATGGAAGTTGGTAGGACTGAGCTGGACTTTGATGAATTTGAGAAGCTTCTTGGAGAGATACCAAATGCCACTTCTGGGAATCCACATTCTGAGGATGCTGCAACTAAAAGTGTATCTTTAAATGGTGGCTTGGCACCCATCCATGTGAATTCCTATAAAGGGCCTTTGACTGAAAAGCTCCAAAGCAATGGGAGTACAGACGAAAGAAAGCTGTTCATTAATAAAACTCAAGGATCTCCCATCAAGAGGGTCCAATCTGAGGAACCAAATCTGCCTGATGACCAGTCCTTGACATCTTCATTTGCAGATTTAAGCTTCAATACTGGGAGTGTTTCAATAAATTTTAAATCCTCAACAAAAGCTCCTGGCATAAATTCATCAATGACTGCTGCTCCATCTTTCCAATCGCCAAATGCTATGCCTTGTGGTTTTGATGAGTTTCAAGTAACAAAAGTTGGCCATGAAGGTTCAAATTTGTTAAAAATCAATGGCCACGAACTGAAGCAGATGTCAGCTGGTTATCACCATTCTCAACCACTAGAAAATTTCTCTACTGCCATGCCACTAGCTCATGGTGTGCAAGGTTTTCAGTTTCTCTCCAATGTGGCTGTACCTGGTGTGGAGTTTCCTTTTTTGTCTGATCAGCCGCAGTACTTCGCGGATGTGCAATCTGTGCTTCCTTGCATACATTCACAACAGTTAAACCAGCCTCACATCAGCTGGAGGAATTTTGAAGAGGAACAATTATATAGGATGCATCAACAATACCTGTATCTGCAGCAATTGCGTAACCAACGGTCAGAAGCTCAGCATCCTATTCAAGCAAATGGAAATGTTGCAGCAAAGCTGATGAATCGAAATGTGAGACAACCATATTTTGAGCTTCCAATCTCTCATCAACTTCAGCAATCTAATCAAGAACAATTTTGGAACAATTTTGCAGTAACAAGGGGTCTGAACCAATTGCATAATGGTATAAATATTTTGGATAAAGTAGGAAAAAAGAATTTTCCTGAAAAGATTCTAACAAGATCACAAGGACTGAACACACTTAAAGCTGTGAAGTTTAATTCAGCTGGAGGAAATGAATCTTTTTCAAATCTCAACCAGAATGGGAAAGTTCTATCAAATGGTCACCTATGCAATGCATTATCCACTCCTAGTGCTGGATGCTTTCAGTTTGATCATTTGATCTCATGGAACTTATCCCCTGATGCTACTGATCTTAAGAGCATTAATCTTAGGCCTCAACCTGAAAAATATAATTCTGTGGATGAAGTCACGGGCAGAGTATATCTCATGGCAAAGGACCAACATGGCTGCCGCTTCTTGCAAAGAAAATTTTCTGAGGGCACTTTGCAAGATGTTGAAAAGATTTTCCTTGAAGTCATTGATCATATTGTTGAGCTGATGACAGACCCTTTTGGAAATTACCTAATCCAGAAGTTGCTTGAAGTGTGCAATGAAGGTCAGCGAATGCAAATACTCTGCGCCATCACCAGGAAACCTGGGGAACTTGTTAGGATTTCATGTGACATGCATGGGTTAGACCTCTCTACTCTCTCTTCCTGTGTGTGTTTGTGACTCTGGCTGTGTGCATAAATGTTCTTGTGCACTCAAAACTCAAACTTTTATGTCCCAGTTGAAATAATCTTGTGAATTGCACTTCTTCACGCAGGACTCGAGCTGTTCAGAAGGTAATTGAAACCCTGAAGACTCCACAGCAGTTTTCCATGGTTGTGTCCTCTCTGAAATCTGGCATAGTTACCTTGATAAAAAATATGAATGGTAACCATGTTGCACAGCGCTGCTTGCAGTATTTAAAACCTGAATACAGTGAGGTAACAGAAATGTCAATTAGCTGTATTTGTTTTATCTTATTTGAACTTTCTCAATTAAATAGTTATGTCATTTCATCTCAAATCCTTAAAACTATCGAAATAAAGGAGCAAGGTTGGGTTAGGTCCCCATTTGAAGCTTTTTTTTGGAAAACATTTTGGTGGCATGGGAGTTAAAATAGGGTAAGAGGGGGGAAGTTTGGAGGGCTGGTAAAACTATCAGTGGTTTGTATTTCTTCAGTGAAAGAGATGCATTTAGTTAGATGATACTTCATAATTTTTAATGCCTATATGATAACTCATTGTTCTTCTGCCTTCAGTTTCTGAGCAATGGCAGATCTATTTTCTACGTCCTTCAGTTTTTTTGTTTCATAGTTCACTCCAGTAACTTTCTTTGACTTCATGGAGTGATTGTTCTTATTCAGTTATCTCTTTTTTAAGGAAATCAAACATGAACCAAAATTGATGATTACATATGCCCTTTGTTCTATTCTGTATTTTGTTCAGCTAGGAAGCCTCCATGCTACAGTCCAAACTACTGTCATTCTTGTGTTTGCAACACTAAAATTGACATGGAAAACTTCTAATGATAATTATTTAAGCACTCGTGATTAGTATAAGAAGCGAGATCAAATATGGAATGTCAACGAAATCTCATTTCTAATTCAAGTTTTGAAATGGGAGACTGTCAATTCATTGTTAGCTGGTGTCCAGAAATTTAACATTCTCATTTTCAACTACAAGTCATGAGTTAACTTTTGATGATGAAGGCCTCTTGCCATGTAAAAGAGGAAAATACAGAACCATTCTCCCAAAATATGAAGCATGATGAATGTTATTTGGTGTTATATTATTTTCACCCTAAGTTGTACAAATAGAAATTGGAATACTATTCTGATATTTATTTAAGAAACAAGTCATCATTTACACATAGTAAAACATGTGGTAATGACTTTTAGTACTGTTAATGATTTGCTGTGCAGTTCCTCTTTGAAGCTGCAACTGCTAACTGTGTTGAACTTGCTACTGATCGCCATGGATGTTGCGTACTTCAAAAATGCCTTAGCCACTCTGATGGTGAGCATAGAAGCCGTTTAATATCTGAGATCACATCAAATGCTCTAATTCTCTCACAAGATCCATTTGGGTACTAAATCTCTCTTTCACTGGTCCTTTTTTTTTATGTGCTTTTCTGTGAGTACATCAATTAAAGAAAAGCTGCATGACTTTTGATCCATTTCGTGATTTCGTGGAAGATGTTTAGATGTAGCACTGACAATCATCAGAAATTAAGGTACATAATTAAACTTGTGAATGAGAAAACTGAGTTGCATGGCCAGCTACATACAAGTGAGAGAATACTTTTTATTTTTAAGCTCATTTTATTTTGAAAATGTGAATGATGAGATGTAATGATACATTACAGTTATTCTTTTATGCTTTTTTACTTTGCTTTTTCTTATTAGGATGAGAGTGTTGTATGCAAGAAAATATTGCAAGAATACTGCTAATTTGGTTTTCATTGATATGAGGACCTGTTATCTAAATTCTTTTATTTAGTATATATGTGTATATATTTGTGTGTGTGTGTGTGTGTGTGTATGCATGTGTACATATATATATATATATATATATATATATATTCCATTCTTGTGTATTGGCATTTGTACGGTTGCTCTGAGGCATTTCCAACCTTCTCTGGATTCTTGCAATCTACCTGTTTTTCGTATTTGTGTGTTACCCTACTCTAAGAATCAGCATTTTGGATTCAAAAATTATGTTTGAAAACCTCAGCAGCATTCTTCTAGAAATGCTCGGAAACCACATGGTGATATGGAAATGCAACACCAAACAGTGTTTACATTGCATCCTAGAGATGGTTGTATTATATTTGTAGCATTTGAGCTTAAAAACTTAAATTTCATTCTTGCAGGAACTACGTTGTGCAATTTGTCTTTGAGCTTAGACTTCCTTGGGCAATGGCTAATATTCTTGATCAGCTGGAGGGTAACTATGGAGATTTGTCAATGCAAAAATATAGCAGTAATGTGGTAGAGAAATGCCTAAAATATGCAACTGAAGAACGCCGAGCTCATATTATAAGGGAGTTGATAAGTAATGCTCACCTGGATCAAGTCATGCAAGATCCTTACGGCAATTATGTTATTCAGGCAGCATTGCAGCAATCAAAGGTTAACGTTTTGATCGTTCAAACTCACTATTATGTCTTTTATCTGAAAATGATAAAGCTACACTTGCATTATATCAGATTGACATAAAAAAAAAGTGAAATCACGTGCGCATTTGGATCATTTGATTTTCGTATTATAATAGTAGACCTATATTAAAAGAGTTTTTTTTTTTTTTGTTTCCCTTGCATTCTCTTTCCACACAGTTTAACTTAGTTGACATAATTTCTTTGGAAGGTACATGATGAAAGAAGAAAAAAACGAGGCATTATTTTGTTGCATCCTCATTTGAAATTTTGTTCACATGTTGGGCAGGGAGGTCTTCATGCAGCTTTGTTAGAGGCAATAAGACCCCATATCCCTGTGCTTCGAACTAGTCCATACGGGAAGAAAGTCCTATCTAGTAACTGTTTGAAGAAGTAATTTATAGGTACGATCACACAATTCCTTTTTCTTGAAATCTTCTACATTCTATTTAACTGTTCTAGTGAGGCCAATCCAATTTAGGCTTTAACTTTACCTGGAGTTCCTGTAAATTCTGTAATAAGCAGGTAAAGAAAGCTTTGAACATGGCTTTGGTATTTTTGAAGCTTAGACCTGGAAAGAAAAGATCGTTTTTTTTAACTACACAGATGAAAGGGGGATATTTTGGATGATTTTTGGTTGTGTTTAATTCATTCAACTCTCCTTCGGTAGGCGTTTTAAGAGCGAATTATGCTCAACATTGGATCCACATGTTTGTAGATGATTTTTTTGTTTCCCTTTCTTTTGCATAGAATAAAAGAAATGTGGAGATTGTAGAGTTGTTTTGAGGCCTATTGTATTATGGGTTTTCTTTTTGTTTTGCAAGCTTCAGTGTTTGTGGGGTAGTTGCAGGTTGTAAGGGCTTGATAACTTTATAGCTTATATTATAAATTATAAGCCACCTGCTTTTCCATGATTAACATTCTGTTTTTTGATGTACATTTCTTGTTCATGTATTCCCAATAATCGGATGTTTATTTTATCTTATACATATATGTGATTCTTTCTCTAAGGTTTAATCCTTCATTTTTTTTATTGGTAAAAGTGGAATCAAAACTTAAATTTCATTAATATGAAAATTCTGCCCCTTTTTTAATTTAAAAAGTGAAGCAGCAGTGGTGCGGGTGGGCGTCTACTATAAGAAAAAAAAATGCCCATAGTCCATTAAACTGTGGAAAAAGTTGTTTCAACAACTTTGGAATCAGGTGGCACGGGCTATTCTTGCTTAAGCGATATCTTAATTTTGAATTGCTGTATGTGAAGTTATGTTAAATAAATTATTAGCTGATTTTTATTTTTTTTTTGGTTATATTTACATAAAGTCAAATTTTAACAAATTAAAAAAAAATTGTTTTTAACTAAAAAAAATTAGCAATTCTTTCCTTTTAATTGTAACAAATCAATCAAGAATGGTTCTTTTGTTTGAAAAATACAAAAATTAATATTAATTAAATATATCCAAATTATACAGATGTAGCAAAGGTTCACTGGAATTTAATTAATAAATCAGGCAAATATGCTGATTTATCTCCTGTTTTTTTAACTCAACTAAGTCTAATTCCAAAAATAGTACATATATATATATAAGGTTATTGGTGAAAAAAACTAAACATTTTTTACCATTTGCAATTTTATACAAACATTTAAACTTTTGTAAAAAAATGTTCTAATGTTAGATTTTAAAATTGCTTATGTGGGCGATAAAGTGTTAGTACTGACGAGAGAAATTTACCAAAAATGTCTCATATTCTTTTACTAAAATACACCAAGGTTTTATTAATTACACTTTTATCCTAATCCTTTTTTTCTTTGCACTTTTTAATTTTTATTTTCTCTTTTGCCCTCATTTGTTTTATCCTTTTCCCTTTTTTTTTTAATTTTAATTTTTTTTTCTCCTCTACTTTTTTCTTTTCTTTCTTCTTTTTTTAATTTTTATCTTATCCTTATTTTTATTTTTCCTTATTTTTCTCTCATTCTCTTCTTTTTTCTTAAGTCTTTTAATTAATTAAGAAAATTAGCCCATATCAATATTATTTTTATTTTTCCATCAGTTTTTGTTTTTATTTTTATTTTGTTAATCTCTTTAATTTTTTTCATATTTAATAGCAATTGATTGCTAGCTTTTCTCCTTTTTTCCTTTCTTTTTTTTGTTTTTATTTTATCCTTATTTTTTATTTTATTTTTTTCTTTCTTTTATTTTATCTTTTTCTATTTTTTCCTTTTCTTCTTTTTTAAATTAATGGACAATTAGCCATTATTATTATTATTATCATTTTTTTTATTTTGTTCTTTTTTCATCAATTTATTTATTTTTTTAATTTTGGTTTTGTTTTCTTCTTTTTGTAAACTTTTTTAGAAAAAAAAAAAGTTTTGTTTGTTATCATTCACCAGGCATTCTATCTTTATTTCAATTTCGCTTGCTTCATAGTAATTTTTTATTTTAAACTTGAGTTTTGCCTTATTTATATATACAACTAGACACATGCTCGTTGATTAAAAATGCAATAAAAATATAGCATAAAGATATTTAACTTTTTTTTTTAAAATAAGCTAATAGATGTAATTGAAAAAAATTAATATTTATGATACAAATTGAAAAAATAATTGAAAATTTCTATTTAGTCTTTTTTCTCCCTCTCAATATAAACAAATAAACAATTGAAATTTGTGAACTTTTATGCAACAATATGGTGTGAAATAAAAGTAATAAATATAAATTCAACTAACCTAGTAATAAAGATAAATTCAACTAACCTTTTCTTTAGTTTTTAGCATAAAATATACATTTTTTAGTTAAATATTCTTCATGAAGTTCAATAAAAGTGGAAGAAATTGTTCCATATACACAGAAAATAAGCTAAATATATACAAAAAATAAATCCAAAAAAAGGAAAGATATTCCAAGTTTAATACCTTTGAAATGGTCTTCCAATCACTTTAAAATTTTTAAAAATAAAATTTTCACTCTATTCTCTGTTGTAATAAATGAAAACTAGTAATTGTTTCATTCCTAGAAATATAAGTTATGTTAGAAGTTGATTTTTTTTAATGATATTGCATCAAAAACATAAAAATTTATTGTAATGAAGATATCATATAAAAAATATAAAATATATGAAATATATTCTAAATTGACAAAAACATATACTAAATTTATGGTTATTAATAATTCAAGAGCAGATTATAATTTTCTCTCTTATAATTTATTATGTTTTAATTTAATGAAGAAACCCATAATTCTTCTTTGTTTATGTGCCAATTGTTGAGATTTATGAATATATAGAAATTAACATATATAGATTTGCTAGAAAATCATAATTTTTGATTTGTTATGAAGAAAAATCATAATTCTTAATTTATGAATATATTTGCTAGAAAAGTCATGTAGTTTATTAAAAGGTTAACATGACTTAGTTTGGGGAAAATATTATAATTAACATATTTAAATTACAAAATCACATTATTTTTTAATAAATAATTACTATTTTAGATATCTAGATTTTATTATTTTATGATCCTAGAAAATTTTTTTATTATATATATATATATAAAAATTAAACTAACAATAAACTAACAATATACAGAAAAGAAACAAATGATATACAAAAAAGAAATCAAAAGTACACATAAAATATTTCAATTTTCATATCTTTGGAATTTATATTCCAGTCATAATGAACAAAACTGTTAACATAGCATGCATATAGCTACCTATAATAAAAAAAAAATTAATAATAATGATGATCATAATACTCAATCAAAGATAAGAAAAAATATAATGAGATTGTTTCATATATGAAAAATAAATTAAAATTAAATGAAAAATAAATAAAAAATATTAAAAATAATTCAGGTCTCATGCTTTTAGAATTTTTATTCCAATCACTTTAAAATTTTTTGAAAATAAAATTGTAAATATATTTTTCCATTGTATCGAATACCCCAAAATTTTGTATATGTTTTTGTCAATTTAGAATACTTTCCGTTTTATATTACTATAGACACCCGATTCAGTCGACCCATGTTAGGGGTCAAATTAAGGATGCTCAATTTGATCGACCTGTTGTTAAGCCCAATGATGAGAATTTGGAACTTGGACATAAGAACAAAACCTAAATCTCCAATTGGAAGTGGACTTGAAAGCCTAAAAGCCTCAAAAGCCCAAGACTTAGCCTAATTGTCCAAAAATAATCCAGGCCCGACATAGGCCCGAGCTAAAGAGGCATCACCTCATTGGTAGTTGCCACAGAGGCGATCGCCTCATCGTAGAGGCGCCACCTCTGTGGTAGGTCATTTGCAGCTGCAGTCATGGTGGCCAAGTGGTGTGGGCCCCATACCCCCCCAAACCTGATTTTATATGAGGAAGAGATTTTTGGGGGGAAGAGAAAGGCAATAGGGGTTCATGATGGGCTAGAGAGCCTAAGAGCATGGGTAAGGTAGGGGATAAATGTGATATCCCACATCGGTTGGGAAGGAGAACGAAGCACGCCTTATAAGGGTGTGGATACCTTCTCCCATTAGACGCGTTTTAAAACCGTGCGCTGCGGGCTAGGCCTGGGCAAAGCGGACAATATCTGATGCGGGTTGGTTTGGGCTGTTACAATGGTATCAGAGCCGGAGCCCGGATCGGTGTGCCAGCGTGGACGCTGGGCCCTAAGGGGGGTGGATTGTGATATCCCACATCGGTTGGGAAGGAGAACGAAGCACGCCTTATAAGGGTGTGGATACCTTCTCCCATCAGACGCGTTTTAAAACCGTGCGCTGCGGGCTGAGCCTGGGCAAAGCGGACAATATCTGATGCGGGTTGGTCTGGGCTGTTACAATGGTATCAGAGCCGGAGCCCGGATCGGTGTGCCAGCGTGGACGCTGGGCCCTAAGGGGGGTGGATTGTGATATCCCACATCGGTTGGGAAGGAGAACAAAGCACGCCTTATAAGGGTGTGGATACCTTCTCCCATCAGACGCGTTTTAAAACCGTGCGCTGCGGGCTGAGCCTGGGCAAAGCGGACAATATCTGATGCGGGTTGGTCTGGGCTGTTACAATGGTATCAAAGCCAGAGTCGGTTGGAGCCGATTGAGTTAGAGCTCCCATCTCATTAGACGCGTTTTAAAACCGTGCGCTGCGGGCTGGGCCTGGGCAAAGCAGACAATATCTGATGCGGGTTGGTCTGGGCTGTTACAATGGTATCAGAGCCGGAGCCCGGATCGGTGTGCCAGCGTGGACGCTGGGCCCTAAGGGGGGTGGATTGTGATATCCCACATCGGTTGGGAAGGAGAACGAAGCACGCCTTATAAGGGTGTGGATACCTTCTCCCATCAGACGCGTTTTAAAACCGTGCGCTGCGGGCTGAGCCTGGGCAAAGCGGACAATATCTGATGCGGGTTGGTCTGGGCTGTTACAATGGTATCAGAGCCGGAGCCCGGATCGGTGTGCCAGCGTGGACGCTGGGCCCTAAGGGGGGTGGATTGTGATATCCCACATCGGTTAGGAAGGAGAACGAAGCACGCCTTATAAGGGTGTGGATACCTTCTCCTATTAGACGCGTTTTAAAACCGTGCGCTGCGGGCTGGGCCTGGGCAAAGCGGACAATATCTAATGCGGGTTGGTCTGGGCTGTTACAATAAAAAGGACAAAAGAAGAGAGAAAAAGGAGACCCATTTTTGAAAAAGAGGAAAAAAAAAGAGCTCTGGAAAAAATATAGAGAGAGACGTTCTTAAGGGAAGAGGTAGAATCCAAGCAAAAGTAAGTTCGCAATCCTTTGGAGAGAAAGGGGAAAAACTTGTGTTAAAGTGGGACTTATACCCAAATGAAGATCACACTCAAAAGCACATCTCTGAGCGTCCATTACTTTAGTAAAACTTTGCATCCAAATACACTTTTTTTATAACTTCATCATTTGTATGTTTAGTTTGCATGTGACTAAGTTGTTAGTATACATTAAGTATATTTCAGGTTTATTTTGTTTGTTACACTTCCTCATTGATATGATCTCTTAAACTATTATATGTAGTTGTAATTTGGCACCTGTTGGATGCATATATGCATGTACTATTTGCTTAGGGTAGAAGTTTGTTTGTTTTGAGAGTCAAGCTAGTATGTTGATTAGGCGTCACCCCTTGTTAATGAGGCAATCGCCATATTGACAGGTCGATCAGCTATCTGGCTCTTCTCCCCTTATAAAATTATGCATAATGTTCACTTCACATGCTCTTCCCACCTTTATACATAATTATTTCATTGTATGATGATAATTATTTTGGTTATTTAAGGGCTTATTTAGTTAGTGGCTTGAAAACCCCTTTTTAGAACATTATTTATAAATATTGTTATGTATAATGTCGTGTTTTGCAAAAGGAAACAACCGTACGTTATTGCAGGAATTATTTGATGATCCACATAATTAAGTAGTCATTGTCGTTAGCTAATTCCTTAGACTATTGCGCTTGTGTAAATAGTTTATCACTAGTTTACTTTTGGTATATGTATGGTTTATTTTCTATATATTATTCTTTTATTTTGCCTAAAAGTGTTGTAATCCTTAATCTCTTTCCTCGTTTGATTTGAATGTGTGGTTGTAAATTATTACTTGTTTTATTTTTTGTTGAATGTTGGGACTTAAAATCATGAAATTGGATTAATATGCAAACTTGGACTTAACTATAAAATTTGGCAATTATTCGAAGGTAATTACAATATGTGTGGTAATAAAGAAATAATTGAATAACTAAAGGTAATAATACACAAAACACAAACGGAGGCCAATCGCAAGGTTGGGTGAGCATTCAAATGCTCATACCTAATTTCCGAACCCGTTCTCTGACGACGACTTTTGGGAACCTCTGTGGAATCCAGTTGTTGTACAGTGTGTCCCGACTTTTATCCGGGTGGCCACTCCATCTCCGAATAGGCCTAAGACCTATATCGTATTTTTAAGTGGGCCTCGAGCCCATACAGTGCCGTGGTCATCAAACATTTGGTCGCGCACTAAACCCCATCGCTTACAATGGCGACTCTACTGGGGATAGAGAAACTGATTCCAGTGTTCTGTGTTTTATCATTTTTAATTATTTTCTTATTTCTTTTGCATCTTATGCATTCACTACACATTTTTCACACAATGAGCACTTTAGTCCCAAATAAACCTGAAAATAGTTAGTACTTTGCTACCTATGTTTCACTCAGACCTGGTGGTGGAATATTTGATTATTATCACTCACCACACATACTAATCCACGTTGTTTGACACTTGAGTGGGGAGACGTATATGGATGTATATCGTTATGGGAACCAAAGCCTTTTTACCCAAGACTTAAGCCCATGTAATGACCTAGCAACTATCCTTAGGAATTTTCCCCACATGCATGTGCGTTATGCCATATAATGGACCCTTAAAATAAATCTTGAGCCCATCAATAAGCAATCCAAAGTAAAATGGGCCCCCGTGTCCAACCAAAGCCAATTATAAATAAACTAAGTCAATAAAGGCCTCTCATGCCTATTCATAACCCATTTCAAGTGGGCCTTGACAAGTGAGTTTATGGTGCTAAAGGCCTTAGTCCATAGGAAATGGACTCGGGCTTTATTTAAAGGACCCGTTACTTGTTTAAATCATTTTGAGAGTTATCTTGCATACATCGATTTTATTATCCCCCATTGATAATTAAAACCCAAACAAAAAATCATAGGATAAGAAACTCACTATGGAATATGAGTGTAGGAGAAATAAGGGCGGAAGTTCGCATGTTTAAGCTTTGCATTTTGATTTTATGTATCTTTTTTTTCTTTTTTATTTATTTATTTCTTAGCTTCCCTTAAAATAAAATGGACTTGCATATCATGCATACACGTCATGCATTATTCTAACATATGATTTTGTAGCACTATAGATCCTTCGAGCGCATCAAGGTGGGTTCAAATTAGTTCAGGTCATTTAGTCAGAAGTTTAGAAGTAGGAATGGTAGGTGGTTTTGATCTAGAGGCATTTAAGGCACAGTTGAAAGATAAAGTGATTGCAGAAACCCAATCTATGATGAGGGAGATGATGGGGGAAATTACTAAGCTCATTAGGGAGAATCAGTTGATACAGCCGTCCAATGTGCCACCAATCAACCCAATAGATCTCGATGAGGAGATCCCAATTCAGGGAAGGGAAGAAGATGATGTAACGGTGTTGGCCAACCCATCAAATCAGAGAAATGTGAACCTAACTGAGATGTGGGGCAAAATGAGTGGGCTAAGAGCATGACCAAGGATATGAACCAAATGCAGATGATGATGAAGGAGAAGGGCATTGTCGCTCCCCTAGATTATGCTGATTTGAATCTAGGAAGGGAAGATGAACCGCTACCCCCATAAATTCAAATTCTCTGATATGAAGAAATACTCTGGCACCGAGGATACCCATTTACATCTGAAGCAGTATGTAACTTATATTAAGGCCACTAAGTTGGCCGAGAGCCAGCTCATCAAGCAGTTCCTTATATCACTAGTGGGAGCACCGATCTGCTGGTACTACACTTTGGAAACACATGTTTAGTCAAATTGGAAGGAGTTATGTGCCAATTTTATAAAGCAATATGGCCTCAATATTCAGTTAGAGGTATCCTTGAGAGATATGCAAAACACCAAGCAGAGCTTTAATAAGTCCTTTGCTGATTACCTGAATCGCTGGAGGGGAAAGCTGTCTTTGATGAGGCATAAGCCTGCTGAGTCAGATTAATTAGTCCTAGTAATAGAGGGGTGTGTCCCAGAAATATCTAGAAAGTTGAGAGATTTGGGGATCAAAAAATTCAAAGAATTGTACAGGTTTGGGGTCCAGAAAGAGTAAGATCGGGTAAAGAAAAGAAATTCTTCAAAGGGAGGTCTGGGGGCAAGGAAGGAGCTAGTTCGAGTGGTAATGTTTAGATCAATGCTATCTAACCACCAAGCAATAACGTACAGGTTAATGTAGTTAGACAGCCTCATAGATTTTTGAATTTGAGGCACCCTCTATCCAAGGTCCTTAATAAGTTTGCTGAGAAAAACCTGCTGCGACCTTTACCTTTACAACAACCCTTACCTGGTGCCAACCCAAAACTTTTTTGTAAATTTCACCAAACCATCAGACGTGACACTGATAGTTGTGCCCGATTAAAGCATTGATCTAAGACCTGATTGACTTAGGCAAGATTACTGACCCAAAAACTAGAAAGCCAAATACATAAACCAACCCCTTGCCTAACTATCAAAATATGCCACCACTAAATGCGCCCATTTTGATCATCAACACTGGTCTAATGGAGGAACAAGTCCTAAACTCTGTCATGGATGTCGCTCACAACTCCCTAAAAGCCGAACCTGAGAGCTCAAAACCAAGCAAATAACCTGCGGAATTACATGTGCACGTCTTGGACATATAGAATTCCGATGATGAAAGTGAGGGACAGGTTGATATGTTGGACAACGAAAGAAGTATATTAGGCTAGCCTGTAGGGAAAGTTAAAGAAAAGAGGGAAGAACCTGAGACTGTTAAGTCTGAGCCTAAAAACGTAAAAAGTTCAGAAAAAGGGAAAGAAGCAAAGCAAAGTGAGGGGACTGTTACTAGTGTCTGGGAGTTACTTATGCATTCTAAGGATCATAGGGAGGCCCTGGTTCTAGCACCGGATCAGAATAAGATCTCCATTAACTATACCCCGGAATAGATGGCAGGATCACTAATGGAGACTCCTCAAGGGATGATAACATTTTCTAATAATGACCTACCTCTAGAGGGAAGGGACCACTACAAGGCTCTATTTATCAAAGCCGAAGTGAAAGGAAAAATGACTTGCTATGTGATGGTCGACAATGGTTATGCTATTAATATGTGTCCATTGAAGATTTTGCTAAAGTTAAGGTTGACGGTGGTCGACTTAAAGCCTTATGAAGTAGTTATCAAAGCCTATGATGACACCAAAAGGTCTGTGGAAAGAATAGTTAGGGCATTGGTCAAAATGGGACCTATAGAAGTTTGGGTTGACTTGCACGTGATTAATATCCCAGTGACATTTGCCATCTTGCTGGGAAGGCCATGGTTTCACCCATTGGGCAGCGTCCCATCCATTGTTCACTAGAAGATTAAGTTCTCTCATGAAGGAAAGGTTGTCACCATCTCCGTTGAAATCAAAGTCGTTGTGGCTACATTGAAATTGACCCCCAATGAGATCTCCATAAGCCCAAGATTTGAGGTTTATGTAATTTATGAGGATGAGATGGATAAAAAGGTTTTAAAGATGATGCGCAACATGAGGTTTATGCTCGGTATAGGGTTGGGAAGAGATCATAGTGGACCTTCAGAATTTGTAGAAAATAATATGCCTGTTTTGAAGCACGGGCTAAGATTCAAAAGGGCTGGTGATACTAAAGGAAAGATAAAAATCTGGGGCCAGTCAGAAGAAAAGAAAGAGGAAGTCGTGGCTACAAAGAAAACTCTGTAGGAGATCTTTGTAAAGGAACGCACTGGGTACCCTTACAATGGAACTCTAGAACCTCTCTTAATGGCTGGCGAAGTTATTCCAGGGTTTGACATTTTTATCAAATTTATGGATAGAGCCAAGGGTGTTACTATTGAAAAAGTCCCTACTAAGTAGTTGGTGTTGACTGAAGAAGAATTTAAAGGGAATGAAGCTACCTTGGAGTTAAAAGGCATTGATGATAAAAGCAAAGAACTTGATTTTGAAGCCTGTGTCCTCAACTCTATCCTAGATGTCTTTTATGATGACTATGATGTTTTTTGTACTTCTCTATTTGAAATTGATGATCTTTTCTTTTCAAAAGTGAATACAATCAAGTCTGAATTTGCTTGTTTATGTGATGTGTTCCTTAATGGTTATTCTGTTTGTGATGATCATTTCATGCATATGTTTGACATATTCCATGCAAACTAAATAATTTAATTTAGGCACAAATGATAATCCTAAAAATATATTGCTTGCTTTTGGTTTAACTCATGATGAGAGAGAAAAAAATGAAAGAAATCTTAACAAAGAGATAGAAAGTATTTACTTGGAGTTATGAAGACATGCACAGAATCGACAGGGTGATCTCGGAACACATGATCTCCACATATCCTCACATAGCACTATTAAAGCAAAAGCAAAGGAGATTAAGGCTGGAATAGGCTCTCTTAGTCAAAGAAGAAGTCGAGAAACAGTTGAAGGCAAAGTTTCTGGAAGTAGTAAAGGACACCTAATGGTTGGCAAAAATAGTTCTAGTTCCTAAGAAAGATGGGAGGGTCAGAGTATGTGTGGACTATCGAGATTTAAACAAGGCCTGCCCCAAAGATGAATTTCTGCTACCACACATCAATACGCTAATTGATAGTGTGGCTTCCAACGTGATGTACTCTTTCATGGATGGATTTTTAAGGTACAATTAAATCATGATGGTGGTAATGGACAAGTTGAAGACATCCTTCACCACCAAGTGGGGTGTATACTATTAATGAGTGACACCTTTTGGATTGAAGAACGCAGGGGCCACTTATCAAAGGATGGCAACCGCTTTGCTGCAAGACATGATCCACAAAGAGGTAGAAGTGTATGTGGATGATATGATGGTGAAATCCGCAACCAGGTAAGGACATTTTGAGGCACTAGATAAGTTTCTGGCAAGGGCGGAAAAGTACAATCTCAGACTGAATCCAAAGATGTGTGTTTTTGGGGTCATATTTGGGAAACTATTGAGGCTCATTGTCAATAAAAAAGGAATAGAGGTGGATCCGAATAAGATTAAGGCAATTAAGGATATGCTCGTCCCAAGGAATGAAAAAGAGGTCAGAGGGTTCCTAGGGCATTTGTAGTATTTCAGCAGATTCATTGCCAAGTTGACAACTGTCTGCAATCCTATCTTTAATCTCCTAAAGAAAGATCAACCTGTGATATGGGATGAAAGGTGTCAACAAGCCTTTGAAGTTATCAAGGATTATTTGATGAATCCTCATGTTTATAACTACCAAGGTCGGGTAAAGCTCTAATCCTATATCTAGCAATTGAAAAAGATGCAATAGGGGCAATGTTGGCACAGGAAGGCGAAGAGAAGATAGAGTACGCTGTGTATTACTTAAGTGAGAAGCTTTTGCCTTACAAAACTAGTTATAATCTTGTGGAGAAGACGTGCCTAGCAGTGATTTGGACAATAAAGAAACTCAAACACTTCTTTCAGTCTTACAAAGTGCAAACAGTTTCCAAACATCATCCCCTCAGGTATCTCCAGTAGACCCCCTCTCTTACAGGAAAGTTGGCCAGATGGCTCATTTTACTTACAGGATTAGACATAGAATATATAGCTAAGAAAACGGTGAAAGGGAGAGTGATAGCTGACTTCCTGGCATAGAGTCTGGTAGATGATGACCAAGAATGGAAGTTGGAGTTTCCTGACGAACACCTAGGGATAATAGGGGTACAAGGTTAGGAAATGTACTTTGATGGAGCCATTAACAATAAAGGGGCCGAAATAGGTGTGATTTTGGTCACGCCAGAGAAAGAGATGATCCCAATGGCAAAAAGACTTGAGTTTGAGGCAACTAATAACCAAGCAGAATATGAGGCCTACATTTTTTGTCTGAAGGCATTACGCAGTGCAGGAGCAAAGAATGTTACCGTGTATAGGGAATCCATGTTAGTCATAAAACAAGCTGCTAAAGAGTAGGAGATTAAGGAGGATAGATTATGTCTATACTGGAATATCTCACTACTTTTTTGTGCTCATTTACTCAGTGTAAGTTTGTTCATCTGCCGAGAGAAGGAAATTAGATGGTTGATGCCTTAGCCACACTGGCCTCTATGTGGAAAAATGAGAAACAGCCAAAGGCCAGGCCCTTAATTCTGATAAAATCTCGAGGCCCTTGTTATAAGGAGGTGAGGGTGACACTAGTCGATGCTACTCAGAAGCCTTGGTTTTATGACTTATAAAAATAATTAGAGACTGAGCAATTTCTAGATGGCGCTGATAAGAAAGAGAGGATATCCTTGCAAATGTTATCTTGACAGTTCATAAGTCACAATGGGATGTTGTACAAAAGAATGCTGACTGGGGTATACCTCAGATGTGTTGATAAGGATAATCCCGAAAGCTTATGAAGGCGATTCACGAAGGATTATGTGGGCCACACATGAATGGGACGGTCTTGGTAAAGAAAATAGCTCGTCAAGGTTACTTTTGGCTTACCATGGAAGTAGATTGTGTTAGATTTGTGAAGGAATGTCACAACTGCCAAATTTATAGTGACGTTAGCCACTTACCATCTATGGAACTTCGGGAATGACTTCTCCTTGGCTGTTTGCTATATGGGGGATTGACATTATAGGAGAGGTGAGGCCAAAAGCATCTAATGGTCATTGATATATCATTGTGGCTATCAATTACTTCTCCAAATGGGTTAAGGCTGAATCTTATGCTACTATGGGTTCGAAGCAATTGTCGAGGTTCATTGAGAAAAATATAATCTACAGATATGGTTTATCGCACCATATTATTATAGATAACGGGGTTCAATTTTGAGTAGAAACAGCTACACTACTAAAAGACTATAAAATTGAGCACCATCGATCATTTCCGTATAGGCCACAAGCAAATGGGGCGGTGGAAGCAGCCAATAAGAATGTAAAAAAGATCCTGGCCAAGATGTTAGAAAATTACTAAGATTAGGCAGAATACTTACAATTTGTATTATGAGGGTACTGAACCACTACTAAAACCTCGACAGGGGTCACTTCGTACTCCTTGATTTATGGATGTGAGGCCATTTTATCGATGGAGGTTAAGATAAAGTCATTACGAGTCTTGCTAGAGTCTAAGCTCCCTGAGTATCAGTGGGTGGAGAGTTAATTAGCTCAGTTGATATTGTTGGATGAAAAGAGGATGAAAGCTATGTATCATTCTCAACTGTATAAAAAAAATAGCCCAGGCCTACAATAAAAAGATCAAGCTAGGGAAGATTTAAGAAGGGGATTTGGTGCTGAAGCTTGTGAAGTCGATTATGACCGACCCTCGAGGGAAATTCAAGCCCAATTGGGAAGGACCGTACCTAGTAAAGAAGTTATTTTCGAAAGGTGCTGCCATTTTGTCTGATATGGAGGGAAATGAGTTTAAGGAGCCTGTAAACCTAAATAAACTTAAGAAATACTTCCTGTAAAACTCTCGCTAGGGAGAAAACCTCGAAAAGAGGCTACCTAGGCAAAAATCAGAGACAAAAAGGAGAAAGAGAGAGATGCAAAATGGTTAGTTGGAAAACTTGTAAGGGTAAGCCAACTAACAATATGAGATGTATCAGAAGAAAAATGTATATACGTATTGTGCTTAAATTGAATGAAATATATTGCTTCAAATACTGTTAAGCATTATATAAAGTGTCTGCTATAAGCTGCTTAACTAACAAAAAGGGAAACTATATCTAACAAAAAGGGAAATGATGACTAAATTTCATGAGCTAATTTTGTCTTCTTTTCTTTTGTTGGTCACCTTGAAAGCTCAATACTTGTAACTCTCTTGTTCTCTTGTTTCTAATAAATTCATCTCTTTTCGTCTGTTGCAAATAGACCCATGCTTTGTAATGATCATTAGTAGTCTGATCTCCTTTGTAGTCTAAGTTTCTCTCGATAGTTCTTCAAGGCTAAGTTGCCATCAAGTGGTCTAGGAAGTTTTGAGAAAGGGGCCCCGATTCGAACTCATGAACTAGTTCTACGATCAGTTGTTTGTAACTGTATTGACGACAGAGGTGGGTTAGATTATAAAAGGTAGAAAAATGAAGATCGATAATCAAAAAGCAATATGTATAGGACCAGATAGTCATATGCTGCAATCCCCACTAAGGGCAAATCCAACGGATCAGAGTGTCGGGAAATGTTGATAGCCAGTTGTGAACATCTACCGGAACGAGGTGTAGCTTCCTTGTTTGGAAATGTTTGGCCTTATAATGCCTAATGTCTTGAGGGGGTTCAAGTAAATTTAATTTTTCATAGAGCCACATCTACAAATTGACAAAAGATTAGGTGCAAATAATAGGACAGTTAAAAGTCAAGAATTGACATGGGAGAGCTTACCTCTAACAAAAAGGGACTTTCGAAGAATCATCATGTTTTTGTGAATTTGTCCAGTCCAATAATGGTTTCTGCTAGGATAAGAGGGAAGGGATTAAACCCTAATTCCACCTGATCAAGAATGGAAAGGACCTTCGAATCATAGTGTCTGAAGGAAGAAACCTACAGAAACTGGGCATACAAGCAGAGAGCTATCATGTGGGGCCAATGAGTTTCTTTTTTGTCCATACCTATGGTGATCTCGAGGAAGGATTCTAGTATCATTTTTGAGCTGAGAACACAGTGAGAAGAGGACAGTGGTGGAAGGTTGAATATACACGCCAACTGGTATTGAATGGAGTCAAGGTTTGGGTTCTCAAGGTTAGGAATTGCAAGTCGGCAAGTGGAATCTGTGTGATGACTGATAATTGCTTTGAATTCCTCTAGTAGGGAACATATTTCCACTATATTTAACTGGAAAACATGCTTCTTTGGGTCCCAAAATTGAGCCATGGCATGAAGGAAAGGGAAATTGTATTGGGTTCCGTGATGCAAATGCAGTGGAAAAATTAAAATTTTGTCACGTTCCCATACCAGGATCCATGTAATTCGACTAATTGATTAAATCTAGGGTTTTTAATAATCTTACCAAAATGCAGAAGAGGCAAGATTCTCTGGAAGGGTGAGAGAAGGTTCACACCGGTGACACCTGACCTCGAGCTTTTTGGCTTGGTTGTTCGGATCAAGACGTCTCCAAAAGGATGCATCCTCTATAGGTATCCACACGAACAGCCCTTCACAAAACGAATTTGAGTGTGTGTGCTAGCAACCTCTTGACTGTCTCATAAATCAAGAACAAAAGGAAAAACTCTGTCTTTGTTTTCTAAGAGGAAAGAAAACGAATTTGAAGGCAAAAACAAGTATGTGAAACCCTAGAGAATATAACATATTTATAGACTCCAAGTTAGGGTTTCACTTCCAATAACCTTTTGGTAATTTTCCATTTATTATATTCTGATTTTGTTTAAAAATAAATCAAAAATAATATCTTATTTATTTATTTAAAATAACATTTATCTTAAATAAATAAACAAATAAATAAATAAATAAAACACTTTAATTATTTATTTCCACAGAGTTTATTTTGGGCTTATTAAACCCATATCCGTTTTGGGCTTGTTCTAAGTGTGTGACCCTGTAGGTTCACATAACATTGGCAGTGGGCCTAAATCTCTATTTAGGCCTACAAGTCATAAGTGGCCTCTAGCAAGACATTATGACTACCCAAGTCATATGAAGTCAATAATCCGACATAACCTAATTACAGTGAATTTTATTGTCCCTTTATCACATGATATCTTAATTGAACATAAGGCATAGAATGTCATCCTTATATAGTTCAATATTATGACTTGATTCCAAGTAGACTGAAAATGAAAACTCTTTATTAATTCATTTCAGCATGGCCATGCATTTTATTCAGTCTATATCATCAAGGGGCCTTTAGATATCTTTCTCATATTAATGAGGGATAAATTCCTTCTCAATCACTCACATTCCTCACATAACTAATTTTATATCCAACAACATTCTTTTAATCATCCGGTTAAAGACAATGTTAGAATGTGTCAAACATAAAATGGCTATGTAGAAATCCATGATGATTTCAAGGTCAAAGGACCGAAATAAAATTACTGTGATAAGAAATACTTATGACAATAATATATGTAGTATTCTCATAGTGGGTCAATCCAGTACATGATCTCTCATCATGTACCTATGAGTTGACTTAATATCTCATATTTATGATTAGCAAAACATAACCATCAGTCAACATCATACTAGCCTTAATACTTTAATATTCATATAATGAATAAATGGCTAGGGATAATTAGAATAGAACTCTTATTTTAATCTAAGGGTTTTACTATTAAGTCACATACTTGATGGCCTTAGTAAGAATTAACCATTCATGTAATTATCATAAAATTAAATGATAATATAATACCTCTTTATTAATAAAATAAGAAAGTCAATACATAATAACAAATGATTGACCTAGTGCATATCACTAACAATTTGATCCTTCTAGCATGTTGTGATTTGAAGATCGAAGAGTGGAATAGCTCTAACCTAGCCCAAGACCTGTTATCCAAAATTTTTAAGATCGATTGTAGCAGTTTGAGACTCTGTTCAGTCATGATTCAGGCTTTCAAAGGTGCCTAGAGAGAGAAATTAAAGGTTAGGGATAAAGGTGTCTTAAGAACAAGGTTGGGCTAGGGTTTTGGGTTTTTAAAGGGGCAGCACTACCTTATGATGAGATGATCGCCTCATCGCAGAGGCATCGCCTCAACACCAAGAGGCGATCGCCTCTTCATCAGAAAGCCATAAGGTGATTGTGTCTTCAACAATGTCAGTTGTTAAGCTTCATTGGACTGTGCAATCTCAGCAAGTGTAAATTAGAGCGTAGCGGGGCAAGTGCACACATATGTAATCATTGAAATCAATTCGTATGTAAAAGAATAAATTTATTTGAGATAAAAGTTGAATTCTATAAACAAAAAAAGGGAACGAAAAAGTGTATGTGTTCATTGTCCAAGCTAGATAAATCAATCAAAAGAGAGAAACAATAATTCATTGGCCCTGATACATCTAGCATTTGATCCAGCACCCTCAGGGTCATCCCCTCCTCTAGCACCACTACCACTTCTGTCCTCATTTTCATAATCTCTGTTGATCTATAACACATCGATTTGACACTCAAGAGTGGTAATCCTGGCCCAACTAGCCTTATCACGATCCTATTTAAACAAATCACAAGTTAGTGAATCATGCAAGCATGCATACGTGTAGAAAATAGAAAGATTCTTACCCTTCACTGTTGGGTGACCTTTAGCATGTAGTCTCTCTGAGCTTCTATCATGCAGTACATGTATAGGCCTTGCTCCAGAGAAATCTGTATTATTGTATGAATGTTAGGACTAACAGATGGGTTAAGAATAATAGTGAAAGCAAGTTAGGAGTGAACTTAAATGAGTGGCACTGCTAGGGGTGAATGCAGGTGTCAGGTCCTTGCCTAGAGTCAACAACTGATGAGACAACTCACTTGGGGGAACCCAACATCAAGCTAAGGGGTTAGGGAAATGGATAAAGCTGCCCGGAGCAAACTGAGAATTGGGGGCGATAGGCAGCTTGGCTTGCTCGGCAGCCACCGAGGTCTCCTCCCTACCTGGGTCCAAACAATGCCTCAGGGGCTCTCTCTCCTGCACTCGAGATCTAGCTTAGGGAATAGGCCTAGAGGGTATAGCCTAAAAGTAAGAAAATGAAAGTATATAAGAACATAGCTAGTTCTCAAACTAAAGAAGAGGTGACAGGGATATACTTGAGAGGTAAAAGTGACATGGAAAGGGACTATCAGCAAAAGGTGAGCTTGAATGAACTCCACGTATCGACTCTTTACATGGACTATGTGATCCATAGCCGGTGATCCTTTAATAGCCTAAGTAAGGTCCTCACCCTCCAGCTCGTGCACCCAAAACATGCTATTAGGAGGAGACCTGGGAACCCGTCTCGCTCTAGCGCCTCCCCTCCAGTTCAAAACCCACTTACCAAGGTACTAAGCTCGATATCCAAGGTCACAAAGGAGTACCCTCTTCTGGGCTAGGGATCGGGAATGAGTCATCTTGATGGTCCAACTATGCTCAGGCCCCCACAAGTTGTTCCGGATCTATGAAAGGTGGAAACGTCAGTAAGTAAGTAGATTAAATTTGTATAATTTGCTAATGAGAGAAGTTGTGTTTTGTAGGTACTGCATCCTATGTCAGGGAGTTCAAGTACTACCTATGGATATGCAATTGGGCGAGATGCCTCTTCAAGACTCAACTGGCACCCCATATGCTGATAGTTGGAAAGTGATCCCCTACTCACAACACACCTACAAGCAGCTCCAGCTCCAAAGCCCAGACCTATCAAGAAAGTTAATTAGCCAGTATAAATAAGTGGGAGACTAGAACTAGTCAAGAGAAGGGAGAGTCGTGACCTACCAGGACAGTATGTCAAAAATCGCAAAATCTTTTGGCCCCTCGAACCACCTTATCCATGCTCCGGTACTGATATGTGAGAGCACAACTACCCCAATTGAATGTGGACACCTGATCAAGATCTTGGAGAGCTGGAAGGAACATTAAGTTAATTAAGCTGGTGGTGTTGGCAAAGAAGGTGGTGCCGAGTAAGTAGAGCAAGAAAGCCCTCACCACCTGATCAACCTCACAAGGAGTGACCATAGTTACAGCTTGCTCTCGAGTATAGAAGCTCCTAATCGAGTCCAGCTTGAGGGTATGAGTCCCCTTCATATCAGGAGTCATGCCCAGAAGCCACTCGATGTATATAGCCTTATTTAGAGACAGCTGGTGTAAGCTCACATCAAGGGGGAGGGGGTCTCTAGCATAGGTGATCCCTGTAATAGCGATAAATGACATCAGATCTAGGGTAAGCTCACCAAATGGGAGATGGAAGGTGTGGGTCATGTCAAGCCACCTCTCCATCGGTGCGTGTAGCGACTGGTAGTCTGTACATCCTTGCTTAGAAGGAAGTGAGAGTACAAAGTCTTCAAATCTAATCTCTTAAATTCAATCCTTCTGATCATCAATCAACTCGCCATAAAAGACTCGGGTCCTATGGAAATTCCCAACACCCTTAAATTTCTATGCATCATGTTGTAAGAGGAAAGAAATAAGGAAGTTGAATTTATGCATTTCTTTGTCACAGGAAAAATTCAGAATAAATAAGCATATAAGTGACGTAGATCACCCTTTTAATGAAGCGATTGCCTTATTGATGAGATGATTGCCTCATCAAAGAGGCGATCGCCTTTACAAGACACAGACAAGGATGGTTTTCAATTTTTAACAATTAAAATGGAAAAATTCATATCTTTTAACCTAATCATGCTCTAGAACTATAAAGAATAATCACTAACCCAATGCAATTTATAGGAAAAATAAATTTTTTGGGTACTAACCTGTCCGGATGCAGACGAACAGATTTGGGACCCTAGATCCGCCAAGAGAGGAATCGAACCCCCTCATGTCAATCCAAGGCTTTGAAAAGCACTAGCGGAGGGTGGGATGTGGTCCCATTCAGGTACATGAGTTGTCCTCCCACTTTCCATTATTTAAAAAAAAAAGAGAAGTACAAAAAGTATAAAGGAGAAAGAGAGAAGAGAAGAGGCAAAAAAAGGGAAAAATGACAAAAAGTGGAAAAGAGAAGAAAGGGAGAAAAGTTATCTTTTATAGTAGATGGAGGTTTAGGGTTTTTTTAAAAAAAGGTCACTATTTATGTGTGCTGGGAAATCAAAGTTCAAGAATAAAAGTTTTCTAAGCAAAGCTTTAGTAATAACTAGGCCAGGAAAACACAGGATTCACACTTTTTAGTTCAATAAAGATCGGGCCAGGAAAACCCAAGTGTTATGCTATGGTAAGATAGAGGGTTGTTCGTGTTTGAATCCCCGAAGATCAAAGACAAGGCTATTCGGGTTTGAATCCCTGAAGCTTAAAGATATGGCTGTTTGGGTTTGAATCCCTGAAGCTCAATGACATGGTTGTTCGGGTTTGAATCCCTGAAGCTCAAATATTGAGGCAACTGTTTGAGTAGTATCCCTGAAGTCAGAAGCAAATGACAACCGAACCAGGAAAACCCAAAAATTTGTATCCCTAGAGAAATGATGATTGGAATAGGAAAATTCAAGAATCATATCCCCAATGGTAATTAAGCCAGGAAAACTCGAGAATCGAAGTCAATATAGTGATGATTGGACCAGGAAAACTTGAGAATCAAGTTTTGATGTAATGATGATTGAGCAAGGAAAACTTAAAAATCATGCCCCAGTGGGTTGATTATGTGACAATTGGACCAGGAAAATCCAAGAATCACGTCCCCAATGGAACTGTAATTGGGCCAGGAAAACCCGAGGTTAATCATCTTTGAATAACTTATCAAATATTAATGAGTGGTTGATCGGGCCAGGAAAACCCGAGGATCACAGTCACGTTTCAAAATTGAAGAACTCATTTCTCAAGTGAAACTTGAGAGCTAGGTATATTACTCATCTTATTTATTTATTTGTTATTGTGCATGTAATTTTTTAAAAAATGGTCATTGCATGCATTTGATTTTTCAAAAAATCATAGGGCAAACTATAGACACACAATTCAGTTGGCCCGTGTTAGGGGACGAATTAGGGATGCTCGATTTGATCGGCCTGTTGTTAAGCCCATTATGAGAATATGGAACTTAGACATAAGAATAAAATCTAAATCTCTAATTGGAAGTGGACTTGAAAGCCTAAAAGCCTTAAAAGCCTAAGATTTAGCCTAGTTGTCCAAAAATAACCTAGGCCTACTTAGCCCGACACAGGCCCGGGCCAAAGAGGTGTCGCCTCAGTGCAATGAGGCAATCGCCTCTTTGGCAGTTGCCATAGAGGTGATCGCCTCATCGTAGAGGCGCCGCCTCTATGGCAGGCCACTTGTAACTGCAACCATGGTGGCCAAGTGGTGTGGGCCCCACACCCCCAAACTTGATTTTACGTGAGGAAGAGATTTTTTGGGGAAAGAGAAAGGCAGTAGGGGTTCATAATGGGCTAGAGAGCCTAGGAGCATGGGCAAGGTACGAGATAAAAAGAAAAAAATAAGAGAGAAAAGGGAGACCCATTTTTGAAAAAGAGAAAAAAAAGAAAAAAGAAAGAGCTCTGGAAAAAATACAAAGAGAGACATTCTTAAGGAAAGAGGTAGAATCCAAGCAAAAGTAAGTTCGCAATCCTTAGGAGAGAAAGGGGAAAACTTGTGTCAAAGTAAGACTTATACCCAAGTGGAGATCACACTTAAAAGCACATCTTTGAGGGTCCATTACTTAGGTAAAATTTTGCATCCAAATACACTTTTTTTATAACTTCATCATTTGTTTGTTTAGTTTGCATGTGACTAAGTTGTTAGTATACTTTAGGTATATTTCAGGTATATTTCATTTGTTACACTACCTCATTGATATGATCTTTTAAACTATTACATGTTGTTGTAATTTGGCACCTGTTGGATGCATGTGTGCATGTACTGCTTACTTAGGGTAGAAGTTTGTTTATTTTGAGAGTCGAGCTAGTTTGTTGATTATGAAGAGGTGTCGCCCCTTGTCAATGAGGTGATCGCCACATTGATAGGTCGATCGGCTGTCTGGCTCTTCTCCCCTTATGAAATTCCACATAATGTTTACTTCACATGCTCTTCCCACCTTTATACATAATTATTTCATTGTATGATGATAATTATTTTGGTTATTTGAGGGTTTCTTTAGTTAGTGGCATGAAAACCACTTTTTAGAACATTATTTGTAAATATTGTTATGTATAATGTCGTGTTTTGAAAGAGGAAACTAATTGTACGTTATTGCAGGAATTACTTGATGATCCACATAATTGAGTAGTCACTATCGTTAGCTAATTCCTTAGACCATTGCGCTTGTGTAAATAGTTTATCACTTGTTTACTTTTGGTATATGTATGGTTTATTTTCTATATATTGTTTTTTTATTTTGCCTAAAAGTGTTGTAATCCCTAATCCCTTTCCCCGTTTGATTCGAATGTGTGGTTGTAAATTATTACTTGTTTTATTTTTTATTGAATGTTGGGACTTAAAAGCTTGAAATATGATTAATGTGCAAACTTGGACTTAACTATAAAATTTGACAATTATCCGAAGGCAATTACAATACGTGTGGTAATAAAGAAATAATTGAATAACTAAAGGTAATAACACACAAAACACAAATGGAGGCTTACTATAAGGTTGGGTGAACATTCAAACGCTCATACCTAGTTTTCAAACTCGTTCTCTGACGACGGCTTTTGGGAACCTCCGTGAAATCCAGTTGCTATACAGTGTATCCCAACTTTTATCCGGGTGGCGACTCCATCTCCGAATAGGCTCAAGACTTATATCGTATTTTCAAGTGAGCCTCGAGCCCACACAATGTTGTGGTCTCCAAACATTTGAGCGCGCGCTAAACCCCGCTGCTTACAATTACATTTATGATATAATAATTTTGTATATGTTTATATCAATTTAGAATACTTTCCATATAATAATAATGATAATAATAATAATAATATAGCAATAATGGGCTAATAATAATAATGATAGTAATAATATATTTAATCAAAGATCATTAAAAATATAATAGGCTAAACAAAAGTGTAATGGATTGTTTTTTATACAGAAAATAAACTAAAAATGTATAAAAATAAATAAAAAATTCAAAGTTGAATTGAGAAATTAAAAATAATTACTATAATTTTGATAAACCAAAAATATATACTACAGCGCCATCTATATAAGAAGTAGGATTCTCCGTAAACATGACAATATTATTTACGCAATTCAAAATTATTGCAAAACAGATATAAATAAAAAAGAGGTATAAATTTAACTAAACTTTTTTTTTTTAAAAAAAAAAACTGCTATGAGCACCCATCTTCAGAAAAACACACGGAAAAATCAATCTTAAACTCTATAAAAATTAATTAAAAACACAAATGAATTGAATATAAATAATAAAACCTTAGAGGTAGTAGCAACAACGACATAAGCTTCTCTTTCAAGGGTAGGCTTGCAAGAGAAATAGAAAATGCCACTAGTTGATTGTGTAAAGATACAAGAGAAATCGAGCGCAGCACAGGTTGATGAGGTTCTTAGTGGGTTGCAATTTTTTTTTTGGGCGTTTTAGTGTTAATGAAGGAGACGTACGCGTAAATAATTTTTAGTTTTTTTAGGCATTTGTGTAATTAACAAAAACTAGGGTTATTTTTGTTATTGATAGGTTTTTTGAGGATTTTTATAAAAATCTCTACTAACAATCTAAATGTTCGCTAAAATGAATTTAGAAATAAGAATAAAAATGAAAATGACTCATTCGCATTGCTAGTAGTTGTTTTGAAATACAATTCACTAGAAATGAGAATCCATTACTTCAAGAATGATAATCCATTGCTTCAGGAATGAGAATAAATTTTGATTTCCTTGTAATTAGATTAAACTAACAATGATTAAATATTTAAATATTGCTATATGTTATTAAAAAATTTTAAATAAAATATATAAATTAATAAAAATAACTGTTAAAATGGTTCAACAAAAAATATTTATTAAAAAATAAATAATTTTTATAATAATTTTTTAAGAAATTATAATAATATTTAGTAAATAAATAAATAATGTTTAAAATATTTTAATAATAAATAATTATAATTATAATTATAATATAAAAAAATAATTATAAAATAATTTTAAGTAATAAATAAATAATATTGATTATCATTTCTATTTTATAATGAATCAAATATTTTTTTAAATATTTATTTTTTTCCTATTCTGATTCAAGAGAATGAACCAAATACTATATAAGTGTGACGCTACATCCAAGTCATGACTTCATTGTGATCAGCTGATCATGGTAAGTCAGAACAACAGTGCAACGATTCATGACTTCATTATGATCAGCTGATCATGGTAAGTCAGAACAACAGTGCAACGATTCAAACGAATAATTTTTATAGTAAAATAACGGTAAAAAAAAAATATAAAAAGGTCTTAAATATCATACAAAATTTACAATTGAGTCCTTAATGTTCCCTTTCCCTAATTAGACAGTAAATGCTTAAAGATATAGCAATTAAAACTTTCATTATCATGGTTAGTACAATGATGAATGCTTCTTTATTTCATTTTTCTAGTTGAATAAAATAATACAAACTAATAAATTAAAATAATGTCCTAATAATAATAATAAGAAGAAGAATAAGAAGTTAGTAGGTTATCCAATATTAATGAACTGGATATATAAAATCATTCAAAGGATTTTATATAGTATATAATTACAATTCTATCAATAAGTAATTTAGTAATTTTATATTAAATTATTAAAAATAATAACAATAATTTTTTATCAATAAAAATTATTATCGAATATATATAAAATTTATCAATTTTGATTTTAATTTTTCAGTTGAACACAACTTGAAACTATCTAGTGTGGTTCTTGATTTAGAAAATCAATTGAAAAAAAATCCGGTAATCAATTGAAATTTTCAATTCTAAATATATTATGTTGTTTTTTTTTTTTTGAGATTGTTGGAGATTTTCATAACTCATGTTCAGCCTCTCTCTCTCTCTCTCTCTCTCTCTCTCTCTCTCTCTATATATATATATATATATATATATATATATATATATATATTGAAGCAGAGAGAAAGATTTTATCAAGTTTTGACACTTGGCACTCTCACCTTTCAGCATTCTTCCAGTTCACTACTTTTGGTCTCTTTCTTTTTTAACGTATACATATGTCGTATTATTTGCTTTTTTTTTTCTCCTTCAATGTAACAGTTCAATAATTCTATTGAAAATGAAGAGTCGAATTTTCTTTTCTTAAAAAGTTCCTTCCTCCTCTTAACATGTCACTTTAAATTTGCTTATTTTCAACATACTTGTCTCTTCCTTCAATTACTTCTATTCATTCCTTCCATTCTCTCTCTCTCCCTCTCTCTCTTTGTGCCCCCCTTTGATCCCATTTCTCAACACCATCATCATCGTCTTTTAAATTGTTCATGTTCTTCATCAGACTTTTTGATGATAAACTTTACCATGTTAACGCTAGTAGTTGTTATTATAATACTAATAATTGTAAAATTAATGGTAAGTGATTCACAGTTTAAGAGCCTAACAAGGCATCATGATGATTGTTTTTTGCCTTTGCTTGGGGATTGATTGGTGTCTCCATCCTCGCATATGTGTATGTCTCAATTTTTGATATTTTCTAGCTTTTTTATATAATGCATTAGCTTAGATTGTTGTTGTTGCTAATATGTAATTTATGGTGTTTCATTGTTTTTTTCTTGAGATAATTTATGCTTTGTTTATATTTAACTTTTGGTGTCATTAACCATACATTATGATCTATAAGTTTTTAATTTCTTGCTACGTTATTGTTACTTTTGATATTTTCAATTCCTTTTCTATTGATAATCTTCAATTCACCAATATGGGTATTTTTGGTTGATCTGCATTTATGTGAATTCCACTTTCCTAACTTAGGATTTAAGTTCTTTTGTCTAGGCAATGGTTAAATTTCTCTTCTTTTTTAATGTAGGAGCTCATTCTTGAGTTCCTTTTTTTTTATAACTACACTCTTTAATATCCCATTATTGAAATTTAATAGCAAATTTTACCTTTTTATTGTTTTAATGGATCCAGCTAAACTATTTGAAAAGAGAAAGACATTTTATATTAAACAAGTGGGTAAATTTTAATGAATCATTTGAAGCCTATCATATAGCATGGAGAGTTGGTAACTTTTAGTCTCATTTTTTCTATATTATGTTAACTTTTTCATTTGTGATTAGAGAAATTCAATCTAATATAACAAAACAAAAATCTTATTTTTTGTAGCTACAAATGCACCCATTAGAGGGTCTGAATCTTTATTTATTAAATCATTGTTGAACTAGAAAAATAATTCAAAAAGCTAACCTCATATTTAATTATTTATTTTTTTTACAACAAGAGGGTGGATGCTCCCTAGAGTTTTCTCTCACATTGGCATTGTATAGGTAAGTTAATGAACTGCTCCTTCTGTAACATTTTGGCCCTAAATATAAACATTTCATTTAAATTTGCATGTATTACATATAATTCTCTTAAACATATGCATCTCAAATCATTCCATTTGACTATATGAATTCCACATCCTTTCATTTGTTTTGTATTTGTCAAAGTGCATTGCAATGGTATGTTTGAGTATGTGTAATACATGATGTATTTGGAGTATTATAAATTGAAAGTTTAGTCAATAAATGAATATGTAAGGAATTCAATCTAGTTGACTTATTTACATACATGAAGTGATTTGAATTTTGCTAGATAATTGATTTAACATATAATAAGACAATAAAATAAGGTGCTAGAAAATGAGATATATGGCAACCATTTAATTAAAGAAAAAAGAAAAGAAAGAAAGAAAGAAAGAAGCATCCGAAGGAAAGAAAGAAGGAATGAAAAAAAAAGTTGTATTTTTGCTTCTTCTTCTTTAAAATAAATAAAATAAAATAAATACCTAAATTCCTTTCTTTTTCTCTTAAGATCCTAGACTTGAATCTTGATGATTTTAGCTATTTATTAGGGTAACTTAATTATTTTCTTCAAATATACTTGAAATTGTGTGGTGATGGTGTGAAAGTGATTTTATAGCCTCTAAATTCTATTTCAGAGTAGAATTTTGCACCCTCATTTTCATAGCCATAGAATAGGAATTAAGAGAAGTATAAAATATGAAACTTGTAGATTTATGTCTTATCTACATGCATGTAAAATTGTTTTATGAGATTTGGTGTGTGATGAGAAATTCTTCATTGAATAAAACTGGTTCGGATTGTATTTGTTGTAGGTAGCTTTCTTTGCCTAATAAATATGAGACATTTGGAGACTGAAATAAAGAAAGTGATAAACATAAGTTATGTCCCTTTATATGTTATATAAAACCCATTGATGCAGTTTTGTGAAATAATGTGTGTATAATGAGAAATTGTCCTTAGAGTGAGGCTGGTACTACTTGCTATGTCTACAAGCTGTCCAGTTTTCTTCAATTAATATAAGTACCTTAGAGGCTAAATTAGATGAAGTATAAAACATGAAAATTATTACTTTATGTGTTAAAAAAGTTCTTAAAAACGGATTTTATAATTGGACTTGTATAACTTGAGAAATTATGAAATGAATTAGACATGCTCAAACTATATTTGTGTAAAGCACATGTTTGAATTAAAAAATTCACCATTTATTGTTTAGAACATATGTTGATTTTATTTTTGGATATATTGTAGCCCTGTGTGTCTAGGTTTTGTTAAAAATTGAATCAAGTAATTTGGAGTTATGTTAGTTTCAATTATTGTATAGTTTTCTATTTAATTGCCATAGGATTTATTAGCATTTCTTTATATTTATTATTTATAATTAGTGTTACATTAGGATTTTAATTTATTAGCTTAGTTTTATTTCCTTTTTAGTTTTCTAGTTAATTTATGCATTTTTGATATATTTTTGTAAGAATTTTGCTTTTCTAAAGAGTCAGGGATTCAAGCCAATAATTAAGAAGCTGTTTAATGGAGTTATTTTCCTTATTGGATGAGGTTTTAAAGGTGAAAAATTACTTATTTGGTCCCTAGAAGAATTTAGGGTATTTTTCCCTATAAATAGAGAATTTTAGCTCTAGGTTAAGAGAGCCATTTTTTAGGGATTAGAGACTAAAGTTACGAACAAAAACCCTAGAAGATTAAAGGAGAAAGAAATTGAAGAATTAAAGATTGAAGATTAATTATAATTACTTCATTCTTCTTCTCTTTATTATATTTTTATTATGGGTTTTTATTGTAATTTCTTAGAGATTATTGAAAATATATTAGGCTAAATATTTCTTTGTTAGGAATTGATGATCCAAACATGATCTAAACTTCCAATTTAATAAATTCATTAGTTGTTGCATATTGTGTTTATTAATCTTAATGCTTGTTGTTGTTTGGCCACTAATAACATGATTTTAATTGGGATTATAAATTAAGAGATGGTAATTCTAATAGATCTATAAACACAAGTGTTAGCAGTGGGTTTAGCACATGCCTAAGTGTTTGGCGACCATGGCACTATATGGGCTTGAAGCCCACTAGGAAATACAAAATAGGTCATAAAGCCTACTCGGATAGAGTAGCCACCCGAATAAAAGTTGAGACATACTGTACAGCAACTGGATCCCACAAAGGTTCCTAAAAGCTGTCATTAGAGATTGGGTTTGTAAACTAGGTATGGGCTTTGGGAATGCCCACCCAACCTTGCGGTTGGCCTCCATTTGTGTTTTGTGTCTTACTACCTTTAATTATTTCTTTATTAACATGTGAATTGAAATTTCCTTTGAACAATTGTCTCATTTTATAATTAGGTTCATGTTTGCACATTAATTCCTTTTATGCATTTGATCCCAACATTCACCATAAACAAAACAAATGATAATAATTTACAACCATACATTCAAATCAAATAGGGAAAGAGATTAAGGATTACAACACTTTATTTCAATGAAAGTATAATAAATAGAAAATAAATAAAAAATAAACCAAAAAAAAAAAAAGCATTAATTTACATAAAGAAATAAATAAAAAGGGAGAGGGGTTAGATATTAAATCAAATGATCAAGATCATCCTGATTCCTTGCAATACACAAGATGTTAACTTCCAAGTTATGTAAAATCATGCAAACAGGAACAACAAGTTAATTTGTAAAATCAAATTTATACAAATAGGGATTTTGGATATTCAAGTATGAATCCAAAATAAAATAATGAAAATGACCATACAAAGCAGACTAAAAATATAAGAGAATAAGGATTTAGGAAGGTTCAATCATTCATAGTTATATAAAATACCTAAATAAATGATACGTGAGGACCTGTCAAAGTGAGGCAATGTGATCTACTAGGCTATGCAAAATAGAAAACATGTAAGGGCCTATTAAAGTGGCGATCGCCTTATGGCAGTATGAAGAGACAACCCTGATCGATGGGCTCAAATAACTCTCAAACTGGTAAACTTCCACTCGAAGTGAGAATATACTATTATAAATAAGCTAGATGTACAACTATGCCTAAAACTCAATGAAGCATGCTAAGGGCATGGCATATTACAAGCAATAGATATAATGGAATGAATACATAAACTAATCAATAAGTAAGCTAGAAATTATACAACCAAGTAAAGGGATTATGCAAATCTATGGCTTAAGCTTAGAGAGAATCAAGATAATTATTGAAGAATGAGCTTTCCAAATATGGTTAACCCTCAAAAATGAAGTTGGATGTTAGTTTTCCCTTGAATGTAAGGCTTTTACCCTCCTTCTCTATGAAAATCACCCTTGAACTCCACTCCCCTTCTTCCTTCCTCAAGAATGTTTTCTTTTTTTTTAGAGGTCTCTTTTCTAATTGTTTTTAAACTTTTTTATGTCCCTTCATTTTCTCTCTCTTTCTCCCCTTTTATCACTTCCCTAGCCCATCCCTTACTATTCTTTTTAATCATTGCATTTTCTAGCCTTTTCCCTTTCCTAAAATTTTCTTTTTTGTCCTAAAGGATGAGTTATAGTTGAGGTGGGCCCACCAAGTTGGTTGCCATGGTCACCTCCGCATTTAATATAGAGGTAAGTGGATGTTGTAAAGATGGTGCCTTTATAATGCGACAATCGCCTCTACACAGAGGTGTTACCTCTCTAGCCTGCTATGCACTGGGCCTAATAGGCCAGGGAAATTTGGGCTTGTCTTGTAAGGGTTTTGGGCTTAGATTTATGGGTTTCAAGCCCTCAGGCTCATTTTAAAGAAGATTTTGGTTTTCCCTTTTACATTCAAGTTTTACATTTCTTGTTATCGGCTATTATAGGCTAACCAAACCGAGCATCCACAGTTTGCCCCTTATCATAGTGCTAATTGAATCAGGTGTCTACAGTTTGCCCCCTAATTTTTTAAAAAAACAAATGCATGTAATGATACTTTTTTTAAAAATCATATGCACAACAAAAATAATAATCAACAATAGGCATATCTTACTTTTAAGCTTTACTCGTGCTGTTGGCCTTAGGAATTCTAACCTGAAAAGTTAGAGTTTTAACCTAAAATGTGACCATGTTCCTTGAGTTTTCCTGGATTGATCAGCCACTCATCTGAAATGTAATTCATGAATTTTTTTGACCCGATACACCACTCATCTGAAATGTGATTCTTGGGTTTTTCTAGCCTGATATACCACTCATTTGAAATGTGATTCTTGGGTTTTCTTGGCCTGATCAACCACTTACCTGAAACATGATTCATAGGTTTTCCTAACCTAATACACCACTCATTTAAAATGTGATTCTCAAGTTTTCCTAGCTCGATACACCATGCATATGAAAATGTAAACACTTGAGTTTTCCTGGCCTGATCGTTACTCAACTGAAATATAGACTTTAGGGATACAACCCGAATAACCCTTCTCTTAATCATAAGCTTCAGGGATACAACTCGAACAACCTTCTCTTAATGACAAGATTCAGGGATATAACCCAAACAACCTTCTCTTAATCTCGAGCTTCGGGGATACAACTAGAACAACCCTCTCTTGATCATGAGATTTAGGGATATAACCCGAATATTCCTCTCTTAATCACAAGCTTCAAGGATAAAACCTGAATAACCCTCTCTTGATTACGAGCTTTGGGGATATAACCTAAACAACCCTTTCTTTTGACATATAACCCTTGGGTTTTCTTGGCCTAAAAGGCAGTCCCTTATCACAAGTAGGAAAATCACACCATTGTCCTTTGGTTTTCCTAGCCTAAGACATAATCCCTTAATTCTGACACTTTAATTAAAGAAAATCCATAGCTCGCCCTAGCTACAGGCTGATCAAACTGAATGTCTACAGTTTTCCCTTTGCTATGGACCGATTGAATTGGGAAATGAATGCTTGTGAACACTAATACTTCGATTAACAAATAAGACAAATGAAGAGAACAATAATAGAAGCCATATAGCCATGCAAGCATCAGGCAAGAACACACAAGAAAAGTCGTATAGCCTCTCAGGCATTAGGTAAGAAATATAAAAGAAGCTATATAGCAATACAGTTGTTAGGTAAGAACACACAAAGAGAAGTCATATAGCCACGCAGGTGTCAGGCGAAAATAACAACAATGATTATAGTATGGCCTTAGGGGCATTAGGTAAGATCAACAAATATATAAAAATGTGCATCAAATAAGATCAAACAGAATGTTCCATATAGCCTTTGGGGCATCAAGTAGATAAAATCATAGTAGGCCATATAGCTGCACAGGCGTCAAGCTAAACAAACAACATAAAAAACATGCATCAAACAAAGACAAATAAGAGATACTATATAGCCTTTGGGGCATTAGGTGGAGACAATTAAACAAGATCAATTCAAAATAAGTCATATAGCCTCACAGGTGTTAGACGAAGACAACAAAACAAGCCATGCAGCCTCACAGGTGTCAGACTAAACATACAACATATAAAACATGCATTAAACAAAAACAAACAAAAGGTGTTAAGCGAAGACAATTAAATAAGATCAATTTAAAAAAAGCCATATAGCCTCATATATGTCAAACAAAGACAACAAAATAAGCCATATAGCCTCACAGGCATTTAGGCAAAACTAACCAACATAGCAGTATTGCATCTTATACATCAGAGCTAGCCCACTTTTGGAAAATATCTAGAAAAGAGTTCAAAATCAATGTATGCATGGTCATGATCTTGAAAAACTCCCAAAAGTAATTTGACAACACATGCTGGCATGGTGTGTGGAATGCTTATGGAAAACATGCATTCATTCTAATGCGCATATGTGTGAGATGTCAAAATAATTCTTGTGAAAATTTTATGTATGCATGAGGTAAAAGAAAATAAGAAATCTTAAATGATTTAGCCAATTGCCTTTTCTATTTAAAGATAATCTTTAGGAACTAGTCCTCCTTCCATCAAAGAATCTGAATCCAAAAGTTAAGTTTATCCAAACAAATTGGGATTATAATAATAACACATACCCCCAGCTTAGTTGCTTCCTTAGAATGCTTTATTGTTATATGACAGTTGTGCTTGACCCTTAGTATGGAAAAGACTCTGTTTGAAAACTCCATTACTTGTGAGGCTCAACTCATCTCAAAAATTGCCCCCCAGTCAAGGACTTGATAAACTCTCTCACTTTCACACCACTAAGTAGAATCTTATGATCTCTTGAACTGCTTTTCTCAAAATGAAAATGCAATTGATTTTATTTTATATTCCCTATTTTGCCTAGGTTGCTCCTTTTCTAGGAGTTTTCAAACCTAGCTAGGTCTTTCATTTTTTATTTTTCCTCTTTTGCCTATGTCGCTCCCTTTCTATGAGTTTTTAGCCTAGCTGGGTGGTTACAAATCCATGGTGATGGTAGATCACTTTTATTACGCTTAGTGTTCATGTTGTCACTTTAGCTGCTAACTACTTTTGCTACTGATTGTTAGATATTGACGTCACTTATGCTATCGATTACTATGAAACTAATAAGTCTATGTCTGACACTTCATGTGCTAACAATATGTCAGTCATGATTATCTTCATATGATTACTCCTCTATTATAATCAGGCCTATCACATTATGTTTGTTATTGATAAACCCTTTGTGGGTTTTCTGACCAATTATATTTTTTTTATCTCACAATTGGTTAAAATTTAATTTGAGAATAAGGACTTTTTAAGGAATACTCAAAATTGACTTTTCAAATGTTGGAGGCATAAATAAAGATTTCCCTTTTTCTTTCCCTATACTCTCCTTCCTTTTCTTTTTTGTTTTCTTTTTCTTTCCTTCTTTTTTTTTCTTTTATTTTTATTTTTATTTTTCTTTTTTTCTTTTCTTTTCTAAGGAATATTAGAAATTCATTTCAGGGAAAACTGAGGTTAAATATGCCCAAAGGAAAAGTTTGAAAGTTAATTCTGACATTTTAATCCTCTCATATTATGATTTTTTTTAAAACCTCTTTCTCATTCAAGCATAAGATTGCATGCACAATTATACTAAATTAATACTCACATAAATTAGACAATTAAACATTCATTAGCAGTAAAGACAAAATGGTGCAGTAAAATATGGTCCTAAGTTATATAGTCACAATTGAAAAATAACTACTCATGAATGCCCAAATTCAAGTCAGCTTCAACTTGCACTTTGAAGCGGTACAACTCTTTGAAGTCTCTTATGATCATATCCTTTAACTTGTTAGACTTTAGTTCCTATAAAAATATATCTCAATTACATCTCCCCACTCAAAGGTCTATGCGACGTGGATAAGTATATGTTATGAGTGATAATAATTAAATACTCCATTACCAGGTTTAAGTGAAACACAAGCAATAAAACAATGACTATCATTAGGTTATCTAGGGACTGAGTTCTCATTATGTGAAAATGCATAGGCTTTTGACATATTTAGAGCTCTTAAATGAGAAAATGAGCTTCTTAAATTTTGAAGTAGACATCTTAAGCTTTCCAGATTGTGCTTGCTTATCAAAATCCAAGTTCATTTGGAAATGCAAATCTTCAGTTGAAGTCAACATATGGAGCTTGCATTTCAGTTTGCACAGGTCTTGGTATTTTAGCAATATCTTAAGATATAAATTTTTAATTGAGGTGATTTTAAAGTTTTATGAAAATATAAAATAATTATCTATAACTTTTATGAAGAACGTTTTGGCTGAATCAATCCTTTTCAGTCCTGTTCACGAGCATCTTTCGAAGTGCTCACGAGCTATCCTTCAATGGAGCCTTTGGAGCATGTTTTTGCTAAAAATTGGTAGCACCCCTCACTAGCACTCCTCACAAGCTGTTGGCTTATGAACTACTCGTGAACAAACCTCTGACGGCATTCCAATGGGAATTTTTGAATGCAACGGATATATTTTCACCCCTCACGAGCACTGTTCACTCGTGAGGCACTCATGAGCAACCTTTGAGCTGCCAAAAGTCTAAGAATTGATTCAAAATCAATTCTAAACATTGGAGACATGATTGATACATCTAAAAACTACATTTTTAAGTGTTTTTCTATATAAACACAACTTAGAATTCAATTTAAAGGTTATGAAAACTTGTTTATCATTCATCATTTTCTTAAACATTCAATTGAGCTCTTAAACTTTCTTTTAAACAAATTCTTTGTGTATAACTCTTATCAAAGTTGGTGAGTGATTAGAATAGATATTCTTATTCTTCTATTTTTTGGGTTTAGAAAATGGGAAGTGAGATTCTATTCTAAAGGAATTGGTTTAAGTGTTTAGCCATTAAAACACTTGGGAATTTGGTTTTAGTGTGAGCCTTGAAAACACTTGTAATTTGGTTTTTGAGTGAGCCTTGAAAACTCAAGTTGTAAGGTTGTAAGAGTGAGTCATAAAACTCTTATGTATTCTCAATCTTGTTAATAAGATTGTGGGTGATTAAAAAATCCTAACTTGGGGATAAGTTAGGTGGAGATGTAGGATTATTGTTGAATCTGAACTCCTTAAATATTTGTGTTCTTCATTCTTTCTTCTCAACTCTCACTTAATTCTTCCAAAGAATTCCTTAATTTCTTATTTTTATTCGATAGTCCTATTCACTCCCCCTCTAGGACTCTTTCAATTGGTATCAGAGCTAGTTATCCCTTACCATTAATTACGGTAGAGCACCAATGAGAACTCTCACTTGTGAACTGTGTCACCAAAGCAGGGCTCTCCACTCAGTGGTGTTGGTGCATCGGTGGAGACGATGGCCAGCTAGTCTAATAGGTACCATTGAAAGGTGATATAGGTTGGGTATGACCTATAAAAGTTTTCAATTGGTATCAGAGCTTGAATTCTAGGTACTTCATTGCTAGAATACAAGATCATAGGGAGTGAATCTCAAAACATCTCTTCTCTTATACCATTCTTTAATGGTAGTGACTATCTATATTGGAAATTCAAAATGGAATTATATCTTGATTGTGATTCCATCAAATTTTGGGATATTGTCCTAAGAGGTTGGGAACCACCTACAACTATCATTGATGGTGTGGTAACTACTCTTGCAAGAAGCTAATGGAGTGTTGATCAAAAGGAAGAAAATCACAAAAATAAAAAGGCTATGATTACTCTAGTCTCCTCCATGACAAGAGAAGAAGGAGGCAAGCTTCAATATTGCATTTCGGCTAAAGAAATGTAGGAGACCTTAGAGAATCACTATGAAGGCACCATTCAAGTAAGAAGTAAGAAGGTTCAACTTCATATGTATGACTATGAACTCTTCAAAATGAAGCCTCAAGAATCAATCATAGAGATGAAAAACCATCTCAATGCTCTACTCACAACCCTCAAGAAACTTGGAAAACATTTCTCCAAGGAAGAGGTAAACAACAAGATTCTAAGAATCCTACCTAAGAAGGATTGGGAATCTCGTGTTACCTCAATTGAGGAAGCTCAAGACCTCTCTACTCTAACAAACGATGTGCTCATTGGTAAGCTCTTGACATATGAGCTCACCATCAAGCAAAAAGGTGAAGAACAAGAAGATAAAGGAGAAAGGAAAAAGAGAATTGCTCTAAAAGCTCTTCAAGAAGATAGTGAAGAGGAAAGCATCAAAGATTCTAGTGATGAAGATGGTGATATTGCCATGCTCACTAGGAACTTCAAGAAGTTCTTAAGAAAGAAAAATTTCTCAAGAACAAGGGACTTCAATAAGAAGTTCAAAGGAGATGGAAGGAAGAAAAAAAAAGAGGTTGCATGCTATGAATGCAAGAAATCGAGACATATTAGAAGTGAATGTCCTAAAATCAAATTCAAAAATAAAGGAGCAAAAGATAAGAAGAAGGCATTCAAAGCTACTTAGGATGATTCCTCCGAATCTGAAGAGGAAGAGGAACAACAAGAAGTTGCCAATCTTTGCTTCATGGCCATTGAAAAATGAAAATGAGGTACCATCCACTTCTTACTCTTCCTTTAATGATTGTGATGAATATTGTGATGATGATGATGATAATGATGATGAGAGCTCTATTGTAAGCAAAGTGCTTGCTAAATGCAAAAGTTTGTTATCTAAGAAGAAAAAATATAAACATGACTTAGCTAACTGAAATAAGGATTTTGAGTGTTTAAAAATTGATTTTGCTAAACTTGTTGCATCAAATGAAAACTTGTAAGTGATGCTAAATCTTTTAATTCTTTGGAAGACCAACTTAAGAAAGCAAATGATGAAAATCATAAGCTTTCTAAGGAAGTCTTAGAATTAAAAAATTCCATTGCTAAATTTAAGAGAGGAAAAGAAACTTTAGATAGTCTTCTTGACTCTCAAAAATTTCATGGAGATACCCATGGAATTGGATATAAAAATGGAATGTCTTCATCATCCTCATCATATATTACTTTTGTTAAAGCTTCACATGATTCTATTCCTTCAACCTGTAATGAGATTCAAGCTAAAAAATCTAATGTGTTAAATAGCAAGGCAAAGTCTCATAAGATTAACCCTTTATTAACAGAAACAGGTAAAGCTCAATTTAGAGCACCTCAACCTAAGCATGCTTATATGTACACTAGACATAATTATAATAAGTATGCTGCACAACACAATGCACATAAGCCTATTGCACAAACTTATCGAAATGCTCATCACCATTGCCAATGTATGTCTCACTCAATGTCATAAAATAATAAGAAATACACACAACACCAAAGGCATATTGCACACATTAGGAAAGCATTTCATTCTAGGAGAAATAAATTTAAAAATGTTGTATGTTCATATTGCATGATCAAAGGACATACTAATAATGTGTGCCTCTATAGAAAATTGCACATGAATTTGCTTCCTTTGGATTATCTTGAAACTAACCAACCTAGACCAAGAAAGGTTTGGGTTCAAAAGAACATTTAAAATATTTTATGTAGGTGTGCTTGAAATCTGAAAAAACAAAAAACAAGTGGTATCTTGATAGTGGATGTTCAAGCCACATGATTGGAGATAAGGAGCAATTCAACAAACTTGATGCTAAGGATGGAGGACATGTTACATTCGGAGACAATGCAAAAGGAAAAATTATTGGCATTGGAGAAATAGGTAATCCTCAATCCTTATCTATACATCATGTGTTATTTGTTGATGGTCTTAAATATAATTTGCTAAGTATAAGTCAATTATGTGATAAGGGAAATAAGGTGACTTTCTATCCAAAAAATTGCTTTGTTAGTAGTCTTAATGAAGACAAAGTAATTTTTAGTGGTGAAAGAGTATATAACATTTATGTTATTGATTTGAATAAAATTGATAACAAAGACATAAAATGCTTAACGTCAATTTCCCATGACACATGGACATGGCATAGAAGGTTAGGAAATGCAAATTTTGAGCTTTTGAATGATCTTTGTAAACATGAACTTGTGATTGGTTTACCTAAGCTTGAATTCACTAAGGATAAAACCTTGTGATACTTATCAAAAGGGAAAATAATCTAAGTCTTCATTTAAGCTTAAAAAATGTAGTGTCCACTTCTAGACCACTTGAACTTATATAAATGGATTTGTTTGGACTAACTAGAGTTGCTAGTCTTGGTGGAATGCACTATGCTTATGTATTGATTGATGATTACTCTAAATAAACTTGGGTATATTTTCTTGCTCATAAGAATGATGCATTTAAAGCTTTTAAAATTTTTTCAAAAAGAGTTCAAAAAGAAAAAAGATTTTGTATTTCATCTATTAGAAGTGATCATGGAACCGAATTTGAAAATTAATTTTTCAAAAACTATTGTAATGAAAACGGTATTTCTCATACATTTTCATCTCCTATAACTCCTCAACAAAATGGGGTAGTTGAAAGGAAAAATAGAACTCTTATGGAAATGGCTAAAACAATGCTTCATGAGTATAATTTGCCTCTATACTTTGGGGTGGAAGTCGTTAACACGTCTTGTTATATTTCAAACCGAGTTTTCAAAAGACCAATTTTAAATAAAACATCTTATGAGATATGGAACAATATAAAACCCAAAATCTTATATCTAAGAGTATTTAGATGCAAGTTCTTTATATTGAACACCAAGGATAATCTGGGGAAATTTGATTCCAAAGCTGATGAATGAATTTTCCTAGGCTATTCCATCTCTAGCAAAGCACATAGAGTCTTTAATAAGAGAACTCTAGTAGTTGAAGAGTCAATGCATGTGGTATTCGATGAATCAAACTCACTCGATTGTAAAAAGGATGTTTGTAGTGTTGATGATCTTGTAGGTGACAATGAGATTATGGAAACACAAGAAGAAAATGCTAGTAAGCCTTTGGAACTTGAAGATCCAAGCAAGAAGGAAAATGAGGAGGTACCTCAACCTACCTTGAAGGATGAACTTCCAAAGGATTGGCAATTCAAGAAAGCTTACCCTCAAGACCTCATTATAGGTGACACTACAAAAGGGGTAACTACTAGATCTAAACGTCTATTGTTAATTTAGCTTTCATTTCTCAAATTGAACAAAAAAATATTGATGATGCTTTGAGTGATGAATTTTGGGTCCTTGCTATGCAAGAAGAGTTAAATCAATTTGAGAGAAACAAGGTTTGGACCTTGGTTCCTAGACCTAAACATCATCCTATTATTGGCACCAAATGGGTGTTTAGAAATAAAATGAATGAACAAGGTGTCATAACTAGGAACAAAGCTAAACTAGTAGCTAAAGGTTATAATCAAGAGGAAGGAATTTATTATGATGAAACCTTTGCCCCATTGCAAGGTTAGAAGCTATTAGGATGTTGCTTGCATTTGCATCATACATGGATTTTAAACTTTATTAAATGGATGTTAAAAGTGCATTTTTAAATGGTTTTATTAAAGAGGAGGTATATGTTTAACAACCTTTGGGTTTTGAAAATTTTGATTCTCCAAATCATGTTTTTAAATTATCTAAAGCATTGTATGGATTGAAACAAGCTCCAAGAGCTTGGTATGAAAGATTGAGTAACTTTTTACTAGAGAAAGGTCTCTCTAAAGGAAAGGTTGATATAACTCTTTTCATAAAGAAATCCAAGCATGATTTATTAATTGTTCAAATTTATGTTGACAATATTATTTTTGGTGCTACTAACCATTGCTTGTGTAAGGAATTTTCTAAGCTAATGTAAGGAGAATTTGAGATGAGTATGATGGGAGAACTCAAATTCTTTCTTGGACTTCAAATCAAACAATGTAAAAATGGGATTTTCATCAATCAAACCAAATATGCAAGGGACATTCTCAAGAAGTTTGGAATGGATGGAGCTAAATCAAGCAAAACTCCAATGAGCACCACAACCAAACTTAATAAGGATTAGAATGGCAAACCGGTTGATGAAAAGCGATTTAGAAGTATGATCGCATCCCTTCTTTATTTAACTGCTAGTAGACCCGATATTATGTTTGCTACTTGCTTGTGTGCTAGATTTCAATCAAGTCCTAAAGAGTCTTATTTGAATGCTATCAAAAGGATTTTTAAATATCTTTGTGGAACAATGCATTTAGGACTTTGGTATCCTAGGAGTTCTTCCTTCGACTTGATTAGTTATTTTGATATTGATTTTGCTGGTAGCCTACTAGATAGAAAAAGTATTTCCGGAACTTGTCAAATTTTAGGAAATTGTTTAGTTTCTTGGTTTAGTAAGAAATAAGTTTTTGTTGTCTCGTCCACCACTGAAGCAGAATATGTGGCGGCTAGTTGTTGTTGCACCCAAGTTCTATGGCAAAAACAACAACTTTTGGACTATGGCATTGATATTAATCACATTCCAATTAAGTGTGATAATACAAGTGCTATAAATCTTAGTAAGAATCCCATTCAGCATTCTAGAACTAAGTATATTGATATTAGACATAATTTCTTGCGTGATCATGTACAAAATGAAGATATTTTTCTTGATTTTGTTAATACTAATCATCAATTAGCAGACATCTTTACTAAGCCTCTTTGTGAAGAAAGATTAAATTTTATTAAGTATGAACTTGGTATGATTGATGGCTCAAGCTTGTCTTGATCACTTGTTTAATTGATGAATTGGTGTTTGGATTCTTATGTGATCATATTCTTTAAAAAAATTATTTTCAGCATCATGTATATATTTTGTTTTAAAAGTATTTGCTTTAGCAAATTTTCTTCATATACTTGATATATTATATTTCACATTTGCATAATCTTTGTATTAATTTTATTTGATTTTTATCTATATGGATTCGTTCAATTTTTTTAAAAAAAGCCCTCCTATTTTGCAAATTAATAATTAATTATTGAGCTGAATTCAATTAATTAATTATTTTAATTTAGCATAAATATTCCTCCTCTGCAATAAAATTTTTTGTGTATTTTTATGCTAGTTTCTGTTTGGTGTATTTTCAGTATACTTACCATATCTAAGTTTTGAGCTGTTAGTCTATTTGTTTAATTTATTTCATGCCAGTTTCTGTTTAGTTTATTTTCAGTATACTTTTCGTATCTAAGTTTTGAGCTGTTAAGTGTGTTTTTATGACTATTTTTCATAAGTTTATGTTTGGTTTTTTTTTTTGGATATAAACCATGAGCTGTTAGTCTGTTTTATAATTATTTTGTGTCAGTTTCAGTTTGATTTATTTTCTAGATATTTTCTGGATATAAGACATGAGCTGTTAGTTTGATGTCTTGTCTACAATTGGTATTTTAATATCATTGTAGCTCTCTCCTTTTAATGCAATTTTATTTGCATTTTGACAAAAGGAAAAAATATTTGAGTTCGTTTATTTATTTATTTATTATTTTTTTGTGTTTACACATGAATATTTTTTATTATGTTTTTACATAATTTTTAATTTATTCATGTATAAATTCTACTTAGGAATTATTTTGATATTTGATAATGCATGGATATTTTTCTAAGATTTGGTCTATCTTTGCATTTTGACAAAGGAGGACGAATAGTTGAGTTTGCATGCGTACTTAGTTAATTTCTTTTAAGAGAGAAATTTTTTTTCAAAGATGTGTTTATGTAAGTGACATAACTATGTGATAATTTATCCTTAATATCAATTTTTTAAATCCATTGAAATAGGGGGAGAAAATTGTTTGAATTTATTTCACATAAATTTTTTTTGCATGCATAATAACAATATAAGTGTGGCTAGTTTTGTCCTTGTGATAAATAGTCTTGTTTTGCTTACTTTATTTTTATATGACATGAATTTTTTTTGCATGACTATTAATTGTGTTTATTTATGCAAAATTCATATTCATGTATAAATTCTTTTTGGGAATGATTTTTATCTATTAAAATGACATATATTCCATAAAGATTTTGAATATCTTTGCTTGCATTGTTTTGGTTCATGATCTTTTATTCATCTAGTATTTTTGGCTCCCTTAGGTCAATTTTCCCTTATATCTCTCTCTTTTCTTTTTGTCTTTGACAAAGGGGGAGAAAAATCTATGTGCTTAGGGGATAAATAATTGTGTTTAAGATATGCTAAGTACTACATGATTATGTATGATTGATTGACTAACTCTACATGATCATGTGATGTTTGAATATAGCATATATACTATTTTGTGATGCATTATAGTAGCACTACCTCCATATATGTTTGAAATTATTTCCTTCATGATGTCTAACATTTTTTAACAATCATGTAATCATCATTTGTTATGTTAGGCCACGTTTTTTATAACTTTTTATGTTGTCTTTATTTTTTGACAAGAAGGATAATAAAATTTATTTATATTTCTTATCATGTCCAATAAGGAGGAGAAATAAAGAAATATATTTTTTTAAAGGAATATATTTATTTTAACTCTTATACATGATATGATAATTCATTTATTTATATGCTCTGATACATGATAAATATCGAATTTATGCACATGTTAAGGGGGAGCAAAATATTTTCTTATTTTGCATCTATTTAATTTTAAAGGGGAGCTATTTTATTTACCATGCTTATACATGTTATTTATTTTTTACACACACGCACATATTATTTATCATCTTTTTAAATTGGTTGTCAAAGCCAAAAAGGGGGAGATTGTTGACCATTTGCATGATCAAAATCCTAATTTTGGACTTTGACAAACAATTTTTATATTAATAATTTCAATTAAGTGTGTAGGGAATTACATACCAAACATATACCAAGCATATACACTTTTGGGTGAATAGTGACTTTTCGGGCTGATTGAACCTCTGAGATTGAAGAAGGCTTTTGACATATTTAGAGCTCTTAAATGAGAAAATGAGCTCATTAACTTTTGAATTAGACATCTTAAACTTTCCAGATTGTTCTTGGTTATCAAAATCCAAGTTCATTTGGATATACAAATCTTCAGTCGAAGTCAGTATAGCTTGTATTTCAGTTTGCACAGCTCTTGGTATTTTAGTAATATCTTGAGATACAGATGTTCAATTGAGGTGATTCAAAGTTTTATAGAAATATAAGACAATTATCTACAACTTTTATGAATAATTTTTTGGCTAAATCGATCTTCTTCAGTCCTGTTCATGAGCATCTTTCAAAGTGCTCATGAGCTGTCCTTCAATGGAGCCTTTGGAGCATGTTTTTGCCAAAAATTGGTAGCACTCCTCACTAGCACTCCTCACGAGCTGTTGGCTTATGAACTAATCATGAACAAACCTCTGACGGCATTCCAATGGGAATTTTTGAATGCAACGGATATATTTTCACCCCTCACGAGCACTGTTCACTCGTGAGCAACCTTTGAGCTGCCAAAAGTCCAAGAATTGATTCAAAATCAATTCTAAATGTTGGAGACATGATTAATACATCCAAAAAATATATTTTTAAGTGTTTTTATATATAAACACAACTTAGAATTCAATTTAAAGGTTAATAAAACTTGTTTATCATTCATTATTTTCTTAAACATTCAATTGAGCTCTTAAACTTTCTGTTAAAAAAATTCTTTGTGTATAACTCTTGTGAGAGTTGATGAGTGATTAGAATAGATATTCTTATTCTTCTATTTTTTGAGTTTAGAAAATGGGAAGTGAGATTCTATTCTAAAGGAATTGGTTTAAGTGTTTAGCCATTAAAACACTTGGGAATTTGGTTTTAGTGTGAGCCTTGAAAACACTTGTAATTTGTTTTTTGAGTGAGCCTTGAAAACTAAAGTTGTAAGGTTGTAAGAGCAAGCTATAAAAATCTTGTGTATTCTCAATCTTATTAATAAGATTATGGGTGATTAAAAAATCCTAACTTAGGGATAAGTTAGGTGGAGACGTAGGATTATTGTTGAATTCGAACTCCTTAAATATTTGTGTTCTTCATTATTTCTTCTCAAGTCTCACTTAATTCTTGCAAAGAATTCCTTTCATTTCCTATTTTTTTTGATAGTCCTATTCACCCCCCCTCTAGGACTCTTTCACACCTGGATAAAAGTCGAGACACACTGTACAACAATTGGATCCCATGAAGGTTCCCAAAAGCTATCATCAGAGATTGGGTTTGTGTTTGGCCTCCATTTGTGGTTTGTGTCTTATTACCTTTAATTATTTCTTTGTTAACATGCGAATTGAAATTTCCTTCAAAAAATTGTCTCATTTTATAATTAAGCTCAAGTTTGTACATTAATTCCTTTTATGCATTTTATCCCAACATTCACTATAAATAAAATAAATGATAATAATTTACAACCATACATTCAAATCAAATAGGGAAAGGAATTAACAATTACAACGCTTTGTTCAAATGAAAGTATAATAAACAAAAAATAAATAAAAAAATAAACTAAAAGAAATAAGCATTAATTTACATAAAGAAATAAATAAAAGGGAGAAGGGTTAGATATTAAATCAAACAATCGAGAATGTCCTAATTCCCTACAATACACAATACGTTAATTTCCAAGATATGTAGAATCATGTAAAGAGGAACAACAAGTTAATTTGTAAAATCAAATTTATACAAATGGGATTGTGGATATTCAAGTATGAATCTAAAATAAAATAATAAAAATGACCATACGAAGTAGACTAAAAACAGAAGAGAACAAGGATTCATGAAGGTTCAATTCATTCATAGTCTATATAAAAAACCTAAATAAAGGATACATGAGGACCTGTTAAAGTGGCAATCACCTTTATAAAGAGACAATCCCCTTATGGTAGTAAGACGATATGATTTGCATAAGCTATGCAAAATAAAAAACACATAAGGGCCTATCGAAGTGGTGATCGCCTTTGTGAAAAGGTGATCACCTCATGGTAGTGAGGCGACACCTGATTAATAGGCTCAGATGACTTTTAAACTGGTAAACTTCCATTCCAAGTAAGAATCTACTATTGTAAATGAGCTAGATGTACAACTACGACTAAAACTCAGTAAATCATGCTAAAGGCATGACATATTACAAACGATAGACACAATGGAATGAATACATAAACTAATGAATAAGTGAGCAAGAAATTATGTAAGCATGTAAAAGGATTATGCAAATCTATAGCTTAAACTTAAATAGAATTAAGATAATTACTAAAGAATGAGCTTTCCAAATATGGTTGGCCCTTAAAAATGAAGTTTGATGTTAGTTTTCCCTTGAATGCAAGCTTTTTAGCCTCCTTCTCTAAGAAAATCACCCTTGATATTCACTCTCCTTCCTCCTTCCTCCAGAACATTTTCTTTTTTTTTCGTAGCTCTCTTTTCTAATTATTTTTAACCTTTTTTTGTGTCCCCCCATTTTCTCTCTCATTCTTACCTTTTATCACCTCCCTAGCCCATCCCTTACTACTCCCTTTCATAATTGCATTTTTAGTCTTTTCCCTTTCCCAAAATTTTCTTTTTCGTACTAGAGGCTGAGTTGCAGTTAAGGTGGGCCCATCAAATTGGCTACCATGGTCACTTTTACATTTAATGTAGAGGCAAGTGGCTATTGTGGAGGCGGCGCCTCTACGATAAGGTGATCGCCTCTTCAACTACTACTATAGAGGCGATCACCTCTATACAAAGGTGATACCTCTTTGTCCTACACTGAACTGGGCCTAATGGGTTGGGGCGGCTTGGGCTTATCTTGCAAAGGTTTTGGGCTTAGATTTATAGGTTTCAAGCCCTCAGGTTCATTTTTAAAAAGATTTTGGGTTTCCCTCTTGCATTCAAGTTTTACATTTCTCATCATCTAGCTCTGTTATGGGTCGACCAAACTGAGCATCCGTAGTTTGCCCCCTATCATGGGCTAATCGAACTGGGTGTCTAGCTAAAAATTAGAGATAAATTAAGTTGATTAAATTCTTATTGGATTGTGCTTCATAATTCATAATTTTGATATCTAGGTGTTTGGATTGAAATGAGAATTTTATTTTTATTACCTTGATTGATAATTGTGAATTTAAATTAATTGATATTTGAGAGAGATTGATTGATGCTTTAGAAAAACTTGAGACATGCATAGTTAATTGAGTAATAAATTTGGGTAGCTTAGTGATTATGAGATGATTTAATTCCTAGCAAGTTTTGATTATTGATTATTTGTTCTTTAGATTTAAAAGTTGTTTTCATTTTATAGGTTCATTTATTTATTATTTAAATTTCATTTAAAAAAATTCCTTATTCAAAAGCCTTAGATAATAAATAATTAGGTTAATAAGTGATTAGCAAGAGTCCTTGTGGGATCAATATTTTTTATACTACTTGGTGATACTGTGCGCTAGCGGTTTTGCACCAACACGTTTTTGGCACCATTGTCGGGGACTCGATTCTAACATTATAATTGATTTGATTTTTTGTTGGAGTAAAGCACCAATTTTTTTTTTAATTTTTATGTTTGAATTCTTTTATTTATTTATTTTTTAAAGGAGTCAAGTACAACAGCAAATGAAGGGAATCAAGTTGATATAAAAGTGTTATTGGACATATTTATGCCTAGTTTGGGAGGCATAAGACAAAGCATTATAAGGCCAAACATTGAAGCTAACCATTTTGAGATTAAGTCGGCTTTACTGCAGATGATCTAATTGACTGTCCAATTTTACGGGATGTTGAATAAAGACATAAATGACCACATTGAAAATTTTCTAGATATTTATAATATACTTAAGTACATTGGTATGTCTAGTGATACACTAAGGTTGAGATTATTCCCATTCACTTTAAAGAACAAGACTAAAGCATGGTTAAAATCTTAACCACCCAGTTCTTTCACTAATTAGGATGATTTAGCAAAGGCATTCCTAGCTAAATATTTTCCACCATCTAAGATAGCTAAGGTGGTGAAAGAGCTCACTTCATTCCTACAATTTGTACATGAATCCTTGAGTAAAGCTTGGGAGAGTTTCATAGAGTTGCACAAGAGTTGGCTACATCATAGACTACCTACAGATGTGCTTCTAAGGACGTTTTATAATGGAGTCACAAGTTTTATAAGGGATTCCATTGATGCTAAGGCTGGTGGGTTCCTCATGAGAAAGATAGTAGATGAGGTTGCACAAATTTTGTAAAGGAATGCTTGATAATTACCTATGGTCTTCAGAGAGAGTTCATCCACTAAAACAAATGAGAAGGCTAAAAGTTGATGTTGTAATAGCCCTCTAAGCTTAAATTTCTGCATTAACAAAGTAACTTGGCAACCACAACGATAAATATAATTTAGCCCCTTCAGGTGACGATTGTAATTTTTTGGGGTACTCTACTAGAGAATTTGGTGTTTTTGATGTAGGTATGAAGTGAGATGAATATCAAGAGCAAGTTAATTTTATTGGCAATCAATTTCAAGAAAGGCAAGCTAATAACCCCTACTCCAATGTGTACAATCCGGGGTGGCGAAATCACCCAAATTTTTTATAGAATAATACCAATAATGTGGTTGTACCTAGCTTCCTTAACAATAACAACTAGCAAAGGCAACAAGCACCACAAGGATTTCAGTATTCCCAACAAGATAGAATGGCATCTTCACAGAATAAGCTAGATAAATTTTTGGGTGAAATTACTAATAAACTATCAAGTCATGAGGAGAATCAAAAGAGAATGGAGGCCAAGTTTGATCAAATCGCAAATAATCACTCCTCTTCGATTCATAACATTGAGGTAAAACTTAGACAACTTTCCAATGCTTTGGAAAAAGAGCACAAGGAAATCTTCCACGTATTATAGAGTCTAATCTAAACAAAATTAAAGGCTATTACTTTAAGGAGTGACAAGGAAGTAAAAACAGAAGATGAAATTTCCAAGGTGGATGAGAAGAAAGATGAAGAGCAATATGTAATAGTGGAGGATAAGACAAAAGAGGAGAGCAAGACGAAGCTAAATAAAGTTATTAAATTTACACCTTCCTCTTTTATGATAAAGCTACCATTCCCTCAAAGATTGAAGAAGCAGAGAGATGGAGAGGAATTCTCAAAATGTTTGGAAATTTTTAATAAGTTGCAGATTAATGTTCCTTTTTTAGAAGCAATTTTACAAATGTCCAGATACACAAGTTCTTGAAGGACTTTATCATAAACATGTGACATTGGGATGCTTATGAAATATACCTCTAAGAGAGACTTGTAGTTCAATTATTTCTTAGAAAATCCCAACCAAATTAAAAGATCTAGAGAGTTTCACAATTTCTTGTATTATTGGTACTAGATAATTTCCTAGATGTTTGATTTAGGTGCAAGTATTAACTTGGTGCCTTTTTCTATTTTTAAGAAATTAGGATTAGAAGCCATGACGACTACCAACATGTCATTGCAACTAGCGGATAGTTCCATTAAGAAATCTCATAAAGTGATAGAAGATGTCTTGGTAAAAATAGATAAGTTTATTTTTCCTGTTGATTTTATTGTTTTAGATTTTGAGGAAGATAGAACTTGTCCATTAATTTTAGGTAGGCCATTCTTGAACACTAGTAAAGCCTTGATTGATGTGCATGATTCAATAATTTTTTTGTGTTATAAAATCAACCTTTTCATTGCCTACATGTTAACTTTCATTGCCTATCGTGCATGAAAATTGTTGTCAACAATGAATGTGTTCAAACAATTAATTTTACTTTAGATGTGAGTAAGGGAGCTAGGCTACCATGTGAGGAATTAAAAATTGTGGGAGAGCATGAGCACACATTCAACAAACCTTAATTATTAATAGAAAGTGATAACCCCATACCCCCTTCCATTGAAAAACCTCTAAACTTAGAGGTTAAGCCACTACCCAACCATTTGAGCTGTGCATTTGTGAAAAAAAAACTAATACACTACCTATTATTACCTCTAATGAATTGACCATTGAGCAACAAAAGAGAGTTTATGAGGTAGTAAGGGGTAGAGTTCGAACTCTATGTTCGCAAATTCCTGACATAAAGGGAATTAGTCCCTCTATTGTCTTTCATAAAAGATATATGTAAAAGGGGAGTATGCCTACAATTGATAGATAAAGGCTACTTAACCCAAACATGAAGGAAGTATTGAACAAAGAAATTGTGAAACTTTTTGATACATGCATTATTCGTCATATTTCTGACAATGAGTGGACAAGTCTAATTCGGTGTGTGTCTAATGAGTGGGAGTTTCTCGCAGTACTCCCATTATAGTGAAGTGCACATAGATCAAGCTAACGATCTTAAATTAGAACCACTAATTTTTTTATTTTTCTTAATTATGTAATTTTTATTATTTTTTTCCGTTTATGCTTAGATTTTTATTTTGTGTGTTATTTTTTCTTTGAGTTTTGCTTTAATAGGAGGATTTGTTTTTAATTGCTTGAGTGTGTGTTCTTAATTTATTTATTCATCACTTTTAGAATGTTTACATAGTTATCTTCTTAATTTATTTCAGTTTTGAATTGTTTTAAAAAAAAACATGTTAGGAGTTTTATTTTCATTATTTGCATGTTTATTTGATTTCATGTTTACTTGATTTTTTTCTTTCTATTTAGTTATTGAATGTTCACTTTGCATTTAAAAAATAATAATAAAAAAATTTAGGCTTCGGTATGCTACAGGAGCCAAAACATTTGAGCAGGGTCAAGGGCACTGCTGCGAGGGCAGCCTTGACTTGTGTCTGTCGGCCTTGCTTTCTGCTGCGGTAGCAGATGGTTCGCTGCCATAGCTGCCCGTGCCACCCTGTTTCCTACAATTATTCTGCTGCCATGGCAGCTGACACGTTGCATCGACAGCATCCAATTCAAAAAAAAAAAAAAATTTTGTTTCGCTGTTTTGGGCTTGCACTTTGGTATCCATATGCTGTCTCTCGTCAACTTCTTGGCCCAGTTTATTGTTTTGTTTTGCTTTCTTTTCTACCAATAAAAAAAAAAAAAAAAAAAGTTTTGGCCTTTAATTCTCCGATGCTTTACGCAGCCAAATTCAAGGCTTCTTCTTTTTTGTTTTCTTATAGTCAAATAAACAAATTCAATTTAACTCACTCTTTTTTTAAAAAAAATTCTTTTATTTTTATTATTTTATTTTATTTTATTTTTTCTTTCTCATTCTCGTCAAAGTTTTTATTTTATTCCTTTTCCACCTTAACTCTTCTCTATTCTCCAACTATATACTCTTCTTCTTTCCCATTTTCACATTCGCATCCCTCCTCCCATTAATTCTTATATTTCCCTTCCAATTTCACACACTTATCGCATATTTTCACTAACATAATGAAGACGATAGTGGCCCCAATATGAATGAATATATTGTCAATGGAAATGGTGTGCGAGTTGTAGGTGTGGGGGAGAATATGGGTTGACAACAAACATTCGCTCACCACCATGAGGGAAGTTTTCTTTTACCTTACTTATGCTCTTTTGTTTATTTTATTTTCCTATCATTTTTGTGCATGTAAACTTTACGTTTCTGGCTTAGTTTTCACATTGAGGGCAATGCAAAGATTAAGTTAGGGGGGAAGGGGGTTTTGCATGTATTTTGCATTTAGTTTTTAATTTAGAGTTATACTTGTTTGCATGATTAGCATATGCATATTTAAATTTTTACAACCTATCCTTTTGATGAGTATAGCACATTGAATGTGATTTTCTTGTACATGTTTTATAATCTTTTGTTAATGCTTAATTTGTGATTTTTTAAGTTAGGTTGATAATTTGTGGTCAAGGACTTTTGAAAATTTAACAAACTTAATGCTTACTTGTTTTTGAGTGATTGAATTTTGTGAGTTGATATTTAAGAAAAATGATTGTGAGTGATACTCAAATTTTTTATTCTTAGTTGATCCTTGAGTTTGGCATATGAAATGGTAGCTTCATCGGGAAAAAAAAATCTCTCTCTATCTTTTTATAATAAGGAGCTAAAATTTAAATTTTTAAATCCTTATATGCTCTAAATCTACTCCAATACTCTAAATAAAGTAACAGTATCAAAAGGACCCACTTGACAGTATTCACACTTATTAGTGCAGGAACGACAGGGGATTACTAAGAGTGGGAAGACTTATTATAAAGAATAAAAAAGAAAGAAAAGCGAGATGGAGCGTAAAACGTACTTGCTTGAAAAAAAATGGTGTTATTATCATTTATGTGTTAAAATTAAGAGGTTGCTAAAGGTTGAGTGAGTAGTATCACTTGCTTTTGTTTTTCTTGATTGTCAACTTATAAATTTTTAAAAATTCAACGATTAAGTTTGCTCTTTACTTGGTAAACTTTATGTCTTTAAACTTGAGTTATCAATTTAATTTTGAGTTATAAGCTTTGTATTAACTAAAGGTTGTGGAGGATAGACAAGTTAAAGTCTATCAATGTGCTAAATTTGTTGTGATGATAGGTGTTCTCATGTGTTTTGCTTGAGGACAAGCAAATGTTTAAGTGTGGGGGAATTTGTTAGTGTCAATTATTGCATAGTTTTTTATTTAATTACCATAGTATTTATTAGTATTTCTTTATATTATATTATTTATAATTACTGTTATATTAGGATTTTAATTTATTAGCTTAGTTTTATTTCTTTTTTAGTTTCCTAGTTAATTTAGGCATTTTTTATATGTTTTTATAGGAATTTTGTTTTCTAAAGAGTCTAGGATTCAAGCCAATAATTAAGGAGCTATTTTATGGAGTTATTTTCCTCATTGGATTATAGGTTTTAAAGGTGAAAAATTACTGTTTTGGTCCTTTGACAAATTTAGGGTATTTCTCTATATAAATAGAGAATTTTAGCTCTAAGTTAAGGGTTTAGGGAATAGAGACAAACAAAAACCCTAGAAGATTGAAGGAGCAAGAAATTGAAGAATTGAAGATTGATGATTAATTATAATTATTTCATCCTTCTTCTCTTTCTTATATTTTTATTATGAGTTTTTCTTATATTTTCTTGGAGATTATTGATAATATGTTAGGCTAAATATTTCTTTGTTAGGAATTGATGATCTAAACATGATCTAAGCTTCCAATTTGATAAATTCATTAGTTGTTGCATATTGTGTTTATTAATCTTAATGTTTATTGTTGTTTAGCCACCAATAACATGATTTCAATTAGGGTTATACATTGAGAGATGATAATTCTAAGAGACCTATAAACACAAGTTTAACTTAGCTCAAAATTAAAGATAAATTAAGTTGATTAAATTCCTATTGATTTGCGCTTCATAATTCATGATTTTGATATGTAGGTGTTTGGATTGCAATGAGAATTGGGTCTTTATTACCTTGATTGATAGTTGTGAATTTAAATTAATTGATACTTGCAAGAGATTGATTGATGCTTTAGAAAAACTTGGGATATGCATAGTTAAGTAATAAATTTGGGTAGATAACTGATTGTGAGGTGATTTAATTCCTAACAAGTTTTGATTATTGGTTGTTTGTTCTTTAGATTTAAAAATTATTTTTATTTTATAGGTTCATTTATTTGTTATTTAAACTTTATTAAAAAAAATTCTTATTCAAAAGCCTTTGACAATAAAGAATGAGGTTAATAAGTGATTAAAACAAGTCCTCATAGGATCAATATTTTTATACTACTTGGCAATACTATGCGCTTACAGTTTTGCTTCAACAAGTTATGTGGTGAAAGCTATTCACTTTCAGGTCTAGCAAGGTCAAGCTTCCTAACAAGGAAGAAATATGTATAAATGTTAGGCTTACATATAAAGAACATATCCAAATTGTATATAGAATATATCCTAATTCTATACAAAATATATCCTAATTGTATACTAAACATAAACACTCATTATAGGTATATTTTTTACTAAATATATGTTATGTTTTAGTATCTAAAAATATTGGTAAAGCTTAAGAAGGTGATATGAGTTAGGAAGTAAGGTCAAGTTACCTAACAAGGAAGAAATATGCATAAATGTTAAGCTTACATATAAAGAACATATCCTAATTATATACAGAACATATCCTAATTTTATACATAACATATCCTTATTGTATACTAAACATAAACACTCATTGTAGGTATATTCTTGGAAAATATAGGTTATATTTTAGGATCCCAAAGTATTGGTGAAGCTTAAGAAGGTGATACGAGTCATCCATAGAGCGTTTAACATCTTAAAGAGTGAGTATAAATATCGATTGAATTCTTAGGTGAAATTATGTGATTAAAGTGAATTTCTTTTTGATTATTTAAATTTATATGGTTTGTTTATTGATTGATTATGTTTATACATAAGTGTTACAAGTTAAATGAAAATTCACGTGTGAGCACTTGCATACGGATACAAAAGGATATTGTGATCGGCTTGACAAATATTTGTAAATTACATGACAAATGCAAATGATCAAAGAAAATCACATGATTCATGTGTTATATACTGGCCAACAAAATCAAATGAAAATTATTTCACATGAATTCCGAGAGCAATATTTGTCTCTCCAGGCCACAACAAAATCAATGAATATTACATTAGCACTTGCATTTGAATGAATCATACTTGTATTGTGATTTGATGTCAATTGTTTTCTTTTTATTCCTTTAGAATTTAATTGATATTTATATTCATTAAGTCACAACTCACCGCATCGTAATTATTTTTCCAGATAGTGAAGCTTGAAATATGACTATTTTGAAGAATATAGAATTATAAATAGAGTATCGTGCAATGATCACCAACCGAACCCTTACTCTTTCTTTCTTTATATCATAAACATACACTTAAATAAAGGGAAATATATTTTGTACATATGTAAATATAGCTTGTATGTATTATATGAATATAAATGTTATGATCTTTTTATTTGTTTAAATAATATGTGGACTTTGTTTGATTATGATGTGGTCATACTAATATATTAAAAAAAGACTTGATGTATTTAAATAGTAAAAATATAAGGTGTTATTCCTTTCTTTTTATATCTATTTATATGTTTAATGTATTCATAGTTCAATTCTAGTGTGCTTGCTTTTGGGGTTTGAATATTTTACTGTTGCTAGATCTTCTAAGCAATGTGGTGGTCTCCAATTCAAAGTTGCTTTTTTTTTTTCTCTATGTTCTTGACATTAGTACTATAACTTCTATGTTAGATTTTGTGATTGAAAAAGAAGAATAAGAATCCAATTTTCATAATTTCATCGTTAGCAAAGTAGTAATAGAAGAAGCCGTTTATTGATTTATTCTACAAATGTTATGCAAATTAATTTTGAGTGCTTAGTTGATAATTTGAGTTTTTTTTTCTTATTTAAAAAAGCTTAGTTGATAAGGCTAGTCTTTATGTTGATGTAGTGAGATAAAGAAGAGTCTTAAGACTTCACATTGAGTGAAGTCTTTCATTAAGATATCTCTTTGTATTCATTAAGCTACATTTTTTACTTTGTTTTTTCATTGTATTTACATTTTTGGATCTTATTTTTCCTTTTTATATATTGTGTGAATTTATATATATTACAATTTTCATCTACTTATATTTAAAAAAAATAAAAAATTAATGAACTTCATGTTTCAGGGTATTGTGTTTGAATGCTAAGCTTTTTTTATTGTAAGTAACTATAGTAGTTGATTTTGTGTAAATGTTGAGAAATAGCAACCACTATAATTGGGCTTTTCACATTTTGGAAATTTGATCACAGATTCTCTCTATATTTTCATAGATGTGATTGAAAGTTGCATTATTAAATTTTTAGTAATAGTTGCTTTATGATTTAGGATATACATGATAGTGTTAGAAATAACTATGTTTGAACAAGGAGTATGAGTTATGATGATGTGAAAAGCCAAGAACTAGACAATAAGTTAAAAAAAATGCTATTTTTGTTCAAATAATAACTTTAGATGCTTTTAGGGTATGCAAAGTGTTCTTTTCCCTCGCACCATTGTTTAGCATATCTCAAACGAATTTTTTTTTGAAATCCCTTCCCATAGTAAATTTGATGTTCTTTAAGTTGTGCAGTTCTCTTAATGAAGGAAGCCAATGCTGAATTTTTTTGCCCATTTATGATAAGTTAAACTCATGACTTCCTTTCACAAAATACTATATTCATTCAATATGATCTAAATTGTGTTGCCTTGCATTCTATGCACTCCATTGTACATGATTGAAACTTAAAGGAATTTAAGGCCCATATTAGAGGGGATACATGTTCTTCTCTTTTACTATTTGTACTTCAATTATCACTTTGAACTTAGCTGATGTTGCAATTACATAATTCATGTTTCCTTCCAAGGATTCAAATAATGGTAATGGTCATAATCATTATTGTGGTAGCATGTAACGATAACAGACTTGTCGCATTGATAAGTAACCGTAACGGCCTGCTGAACTGAAATTGTTTTGTGAAAAATTGTGAAATGTTTGGAATTAATATATTTTGAAGGTGTTCATGATAAAAATAAGTATAACTGCAATAAAAATTAACATTAGTTATATTGTCTCACATGATAATTATACATATACTACTATAAATCTATTAACTAATACATTGTTTCACATTATAATTATACACCCAATACCATAAAATTTTTTAAAAGTACAAAATAAAAAAAATTGAAAAGATAACATATACAAAATAACATCAATGCCAAAAGGAATGCCTATAAGGTATAAAAGAAGATGCACTTTCATTTTCATGAGAAGGGCACATATGCAAAGAAACTATCCATAAAATTAGAATGGTTAGTATCATCTTTACAAGTATTTAGAGGTTGAGGTTTAGCAAATGGCTGATTTAAACTTGATAAATAGTGGTCTGTACCCATAGATGACTATGGATTATAATAACTTGATTGAAAACTACTAACATTATAATCATATCCATAGTTGGCAATGGAATTAAAGCTATCACCATAACCATACTCACCATAACTTTCTCCAACACTTGGATAAAAATCACCATGAGATTGATAATAAGTTTGGTCCATTGGAGGAGGAGGATTATAAGAAGAGTTATCAAAATTACCTTGAATAAAATAAACATCACGATCATATGAATAAGTTGATGGAACACAAGTTTCCCCACTTGCATTTGATGGCCCACTATCATCATTACTATCACTACTATGACTAGTGTCATCATAAATATTATTATCACCATAATCACCACCACTACCACTAGGAATTGATATTCCACCATAGCTTCTAGCAACACTTGTTTCTAGTCCTTGACTCCTAGATTGAGAAGCTTGACCCTGAAAAGTGTTATCCTCATAATCATTTAGCCATTTATTAGTTTTTCCGACTAGTAATTGTTACTCTCTTTCTTCTGACCAAGTAGACAAAGGGTTAATTGGATTAATTGGATTAGAACTTTTGCCCAACTCTTCTCAACTTTTCCTAGTTGTATTTCTAATTTTAAGCCTTATATTATAATGGACAAAGATGAGTGACTACAATTTTTAATATCTTAGTCTGATAATTGTTTTTGTATGCATTACTGAAAAAATGCTCCAATTTCTTTCACAATTAGATGTTGAAGTTGTTTGGTTCAAAACTTTTCCTACAATTGGTTGAAGTTCTTGAGCACATTCACCATACGGAATCCACCATTCAGCTACAATTAATAAAGTAATTAATTAGTTAAATTGCTCTAATAGACCTAAAGATGTAATTTAATGGAATAAGTTGGTATAAAAAATAATTCTTATTACCAGGATCAGTGAAGTTAATGAATAAAATTAAAATTAAAATTACTAATAATATATTTCGTAAAATTTATTAAAAATATAACAAAATGGAAAATTCATATTATACACATATTATTTAAAGCATAATAATAATAATAATATTATTATTATTATTATTATTACTAGTATTATTATTACTACTATTTTGTGGTCTGTCATAGTAGGTAACAATTGTGACTAATAAATAACAGCCATAACGGCCGTTACATATAAATTTATTTACAACCGTTATATAATAATAAATAACATAATGTAAATGTCCATTATTTGGAACCATGTTTCCTCCATTTACAGATAAAGTGCACCAAAGGAAATGCACATTTTTCCTTTCATGGGGTATCAATGATTGAAAAAAAAAGCAGGAACTGTGTTATGCGAAAAAAAATAAAGAAAAATCTTGGCTATTGAGGAACTTCATAATTTTCGTCTCCAGAAGTTAGAAAATTAACCAGATATATGATCATATTATATACATCTTCGTAGAATCTTTCTTTTGTGAATTTTTAATGAAACCAGTTGATTTGATGCAGTCAACTAGTTTTATGACATCATGGATGTAACAAAAAACAAAATGGCAAAAAAAAAAAAAACATGAAAACAATGGTTGACCAATCATTTTTTCACTATTATTTGAAAAAAAAAACAAAATTTTCTATATATTGATGAAATAAAAGAAGGAAGACATAACATTTCAAAAAAAAAAAAAAAAGGAAAAAAAAGAAAAAGCGGAGTGATACAGAGAGGCGAAGAAACGAGATGAAGATTGGCACTGTTGCTGGTATAGTTATTGGAACATGCATGGTGATATGTGGTTTCCTTCATCTTCAAGGCATCTGCAATTTCAATTCTCTCCTTCAAAATCACCGCTTCATCAAATCCAAGACCCAGCAGGTTATAATTCTAACTCATTTCTAACTTTGATTTTGATATTTTCCTTTGTTTATCAAGAATTAAAACCAATTTTAATCTTGTCCATTAATTAAGACCACATCTACCTAGCTAGCACTAAATCTTGTTTTAATTTTAATAATAATCATGTATTTTACTCGATTGTAATTTTTGATAAATCAGTTTTTCTTCTATTGAAAATATTGTTTGATTTGACTTTTTAATTCGTAATTATAACATATATTTAATTGTCTGTTTAAAATTTACATTTATGTTATTTCATAATTTATTTATTATGATATAATATTGCAAGACATCAATTTGGATAATTATTACCTTAAAATTGATTTAGTGTTGATTATTGACTTAAAGATTAATAGCTCACATTAATTTTATGTTATTAGTAGGCATATTAGATACCAAAGCATATAAACAGTAATGGTGAGAAATAGTTGGTAAAAACTGTTATTCCTTAAATAATATTTTAATTTTGAATAGTAGCATATGTAGTGAAGTTAAATTAGTTATCGAGAAACATTTTCCTGGAATTTCAACCTTTTCTATTCTGTTCATGTTCGAGTTGAATGTTGGCATGCAGGTGGGCAATGAAGAAAGGATGTATGCATCAGATGCAAATCATGCAAAAAGATTGCTAGAGGAAAAAAAGAAAGAAATCAAACTTGCATTGATAGTTTCACCAATGCTACCAGCGATGGAGTATGTCCAAATAGCTGCAATGGTCAATGGAATTGAAGGAGCTCGCATACACAATCCGAGACCAGAAGGAGTATCCAACCAATACCCACCAACCATAAAACTATGTGTAGCTTCTCTTGATGACTTGGAGGCCATTGTTGCCAAAGATGGACAAATAGTACTTGTTGAAATTACAGAGAATATAGAAGAAGAAGACAAGTACTATGAGATAATGAAGGAAAGTCTGTTGAGAAATTTTCAGGTCATTAGCAATTATAAGCATGCAAAGCTAAATACCACTGACAAATGGTTGGCTATATCTGTGTCCATATTGCGCTATTTTGTTAAGAATGTGCTGTGTTCATGGCCTATATTTCTTTCATTATCACCGATATTGGCTGTGGCAGCATGGTTTGCTCGAGGGTGTCCTCCAATTTTATGCATTAACAGTCCATCAGTGTTTGCTCAGCCATTTTTATCCATCACCAAACCTTCCTTGTTTGGGAGAAAGAGGAGGACAGCTAAAACTGGGAAACTTAGCCCAAAACCAAATGCTACCTGATCTTTTCTTTTTGCATTTGATATCTCGTTATCCGAGAGTTATATGCACCGCAACAACCTTATATTAAGTTATCTGGTATGTATATTTATGTTCATACATACATATAGATATATACGAACTTGTCATATGCCATGTAATTAGTTGCATTAAAAATGCAATTGAAATTCCAGTCATGTTGGTTAATTTATGAATATTTTGTTTGTAGAGGGATTGATGAAATTAAAGTTTATGTGTCTCTCTATATATATCAATTTAAGCTTTTAACCGCGAAATTTGTTTATAGTTTTCTATTCTCTCGGTATTGTAGTAACTTGTTTCTTGGATAAATTAAAACAAAAGTATTAAATCAAATTCAAACCCAATAGAGATCTTTTCTGCTCAATTAAGATTATGTGTTCTAAAGTTATAAACTAATTTTACTTCTTTAACTAGACCCGTATTTAATGTGTTAAAAAAATTGTAATTTTACATTTTACATTTTTTAAAAACTATATATTTAATTAATTTATAATTCTAATTTTATTAAAACTACTTAAATAATATATTCAAATTATTTTATTTTATCAAAATAATATATTTATATGATCTTATTTTATTCATATTTTAAAACAATTGATTAAAATATATATTACTGATGGTCAGACTATTGAGGGGCACCAAATGGATCTCGAATTTGAGACCCACCATCCCCTCCCGTTGGTAAAGATAATAATAATAATTGATTAAAATATATATTAATTTACAATTCATGTATCATGCATATTTATAATTAATTTATTTTTAGGTTATATACTCTTTGTTTGTCATTTTTTAATCATCAGCTGGACTAGAGTTCAAATTCTAAGATCTCAAAAGTTGTAGACAACTCAAGTAATAGTAAGTTAATATGTTATGATTTTTGTTTACTTTAATAGTTAATTCATCTTCTACTTAACTTAAAATTATTAGTTATTAAAATAAAATTTTTAAAAAAGAGGCCTTCTATAGTAACCTCATTTTAAAACAAAGTGATATAGTTTATTTAAGAAGTTTTGTTCTAAATTATAAACAATTGTAAATGTTTTATTATTATTTTGTAAAATAAAATTATATTTTTAAGTATAATATTTAATATTTTTTATTATAATTTAATATGATTTTTTGTTAACTATTACTTTGTAGAAAAATCAATTATTTTTCTTCAAGAAATTAACTTTTATAATTATAGATTTTTTTATAAAGTGTTAGCATCATTATCAATTGAAACTGTTCTTTTTATAAAATTGGTATTTTTGCGAAGAGAAATATTATTTAGAAAATCTATTTTAATTTATAAAAAAAATGACAAGATTATTTTTTGTGAAATAATATTTTTTTGTAACAGTAAGAATTAGCATTTTGTTTATTAGAACTTTATATATTTTTTGTTAAATTGTTGCTTTACAAAAAAAAAAAAAAAAAACAAATTCTTATGAAATTGATTTCTATAATTATAGAGAGTTTTCACTTCAGTACCATTTTATTAATTGAAAATATTTTTTAATTGATATTTCTAAGAAAAAAGCGCATATTTTTCGTAATTGAGAGTTTTTATGCCAATACAAAAATTTACTGTTATTTGTTATTATTTTCATGAATTTCACCATTTTTCATTAAGTTAAAGTATTGTTACGTAAAAATAATTAAAATAATTTAACTTTATATATAATTATAAAGAGGCCTAATGGTAAAAGTATGGGGTTGGATGGGGATTGGTGTGAAGATGAGGAAGGAATTGCTCAGATTTTTTTGTAACTACTTCAAAGATTTGATTACTATTAATGGTATCTCAGTCATGGAGGAGGCTGTTAGGCTGTGAACAAGCGCATAGATGATAAAATGGGAAATGAACTGATTCAACCTTTTACCTCTCTAGAGGTCTTTGAAGCTCTTGTTGTTTTTTTTTTGGCAAAATCCCACATTGAGATTTTGTAACAATGAGGAAGAGTCTTTTGCCTATAAAAGGACTCTTCCCCCCTTTAGTTAAATCATCATATAATTGCCTCTCTTATATATTTAGGCAATTGTATTCTTTCTCTCTTTTGTAATATTTTTTTATTTAGTGAAATATTATTTTGGTAGTATCTGAGGACGTATGTATAATTGGCCAAATTTCATTAAATTTTGGTGCTCTCTTTTATGTCTATTTAATAGTTATTGTCGGGTATAGTTGTTGTTAATTATTATGCTATTAAAATTACTTGTCTTAATAAAATTATATCTAAGGAGAGTGATTTTTAAGTGGAACCATTGTGACCCCTCCACTCTTTCCTAAAAATATACCTTGGGATGATTTTTAGTACAATCATTTACACTCTAGTCACCTGTGCAATAGTTCTCAAGGTGATTTTTGTTATTATTGGTGAAAATTAACCCAAATTCCACAACAATTGGTATCAGAGCTCTTGGTTAATTTTAGTATGCTTTGTGGTTGCGGCTTAGGTTGATCTGCCACATCAGAAAAAATTTCCTTGGGCTAATTGGCATTCCGCATCGACAACTATTAAATAGAATTTGTAGCAGAAATGGCAGATGAAACAAAAGTATCCACATCAGCATCAACAACTTCTTCATCTTTAATTTTGTAGCAAGAAATGCTATGAAAAATGCTAGATTTACAGTGGAGATTTTTTATGGCACTGGTCATTTTGGCATATGGCAAAGTGAGGTTCTAGATGCCCTTTTTCAACAGGGTCTAGACATTGCTATTGATAGAGAGAAACCAGATGATGTTGAAGAGAAAGAATGGAAGGTGATCAATAGATTGACATGTGGTACAATTTGATCTTGTCTTTCTAGAGAGCATAAGTATGCATTTTCTAAAGAAACTTCTTCAAGTAAATTATGGAAGGCACTGGAGGAGAAATTCTTGAAGAAAAGCAGTCAAAACAAACTCTACATGAAAAAGAGATTGTTCCGCTTCAATTATGTTCTAGGTACCACAATGAATGATCACATTACTAGCTTTAATCAGTTGGTAACTTATTTGATGAATATGGACGTGACTTTTAATGATGAAGATCTAGCTTTGATGTTGGTGGGATCACTTCCTGATGAGTTTAAGTATCTTGAAACTACTCTACTTAATGGGAAGGTTGATGTGTCTCTGAGTGAAGTAACTGCAACCTTGTATAGTTATGAATTGCGAAAGAAATAAAAGCAAGAAAATACAAGTGTTGAAGCAGAAGCTCTTGTTGTCAGAGGCCATTTGCAAAGCTAGATTAAAGGAAGGAGAGGGAGATCAAAGTCAAAGTCCAAACTGAGCAAAAGCAAACCTGGAAAAGGAAATGTTATCTTAAATACAAATGTAGCTGAGTGTGATGATGCAAATTCATATCTTTCAATTGTTGGTACACCATCAACCAACTGTTCAAGTTCATGGTTGCTAGATTCAGCTTGTAGTCACCATATGACTCCCAATCAAGAATGGTTCTTTGACTTTAAAGAACTAAAAGGTGGAGTTGTTTACACAATAAATAATGCCCCTTTTAACACACATGGGATTGGTTCAGTTCACTTAAGCAATAAAGATGGATCAATCAGAACCTTAACAAGTGTTCATTATGTGCTAGATTTGATGAGGAATCTCATTTCTATGGGAACCTTAGAGTCAAAAGGTTTTGAAGTAAGGGCGAAATATGGGATAATGAGAATCATCTATGGTGCACTTGTGATAATAAAGGGGATTCGAAAAAGAAATAATGTGTATTACTTTTTGGGTAGTACAATTATTGGGACAACAGCAACGGTAGCTTCTATTAATGATTAGGAGTCAGAAGCAACCAGGTTATGGCGTATGCACTTGGGGCATGCTGGAGAAAAATCCTTAAAATTGCTGATAGATCAAGGATTATTGAAAGGGGCTCAGGCTTCAAATTGGATTTTTGTGAGCATTGCATCAAAGGGAAGAAAACAAGGGTGAAATTTGGAACAGCTATCCATGATACTAAGGGTATTCTGGATTATGTTCATTCAAATGTGTGGGGGTCTTCCAAGAATGCTTCATTAGGAGGAAAACACTCTTACATTTCCTTTTTTGATGATTTTTTTCGAAGAGTATGGGTGTATAAAATGAAGATGAAGGATAAGGTGCTAGGAATTTTCCTTAAATGGAAAAAGATGGTGGAGACTCAAATAGGCAGAAAAGTTAAACGTCTCTGTACAGATAATGGTGGAGAGTTAAAAAATGATCCATTTTTGAAAGTCTGTGAAGATGAAGGTATTGTCAAACACTTCACCGTTATATATACACCACAACAAAATGGGGTGGCAGAGCGAATGAATTAAACATTGCTGGAGAAGGTTCGGTGTATGTTGTCTAATGATGGGTTGGGCAAAGAATTTTGGGCTAAAGCTGTAGTATATGCTTATCACCTTATCAACCGCCTACCATTGACTGCTATTGGTGGTAAAACACCATTAAAGAAATGGTTTGGAAAACCTGCTACAGATTATGATTCCTTACATGTGTTTGGTTCCACCATATATTACCATATTAAGGAGTCAAAGCTGGATCCAAAAGCAAATAAGGCAATCTTTATGGGGATAACTTCTGGTGTGAAAGGCTATCGTCTTTGGTGTCCAAAAATAAGAAAAGTAATCTTCAGTAGGGATGTTACCTTTGATGAATCTACCATGTTGAGAAAGGTGACTTTAGAAAAAATGGAGCAGACAGATGGTACTCCCAAACAGGTGGAGTTTAATGGCTACAAAATTGTCCCAGCCAATGTAGAAAGTGATGATGACTCTCCTATGATAGAAGAAGAGTCTAATGAAGAAGAGGTTCAAAACCAAGAGCCTCCACAACAACATGAATCAATTGCATTAAGGAAAGGGAAGAGGACCATTAGACAACCTGCTTGCTATATTGATATGGTCGCTTCTGCATCAGCAATTGTAATGGATGATGTTCTTGCCACTTATAATGAAGCAGTCCAAAGTTCATAATATGAAAAGTGGAGGATTGCCATGAATGAAGAAATGCAGTCCCTTTAAAAGAATCAGACATCGAAACTAGCTAGTCTTTTAAAGGGAAAGAAGGCAATTAGTGCAAATGGGTATATGCAAAGAAAGATGGATTTCCTGACAAGGATAATGTTCGTTATAAAGCAAGATTGATGGCTAAAGGCTATGCACAAATGGAGGGAATTGATTATAATGAAGTATTTTCTTTAGTTGCAAAACATTCATCCATCAGAATTTTATTGGCTTTGGTAGCACAGTTGGATTTAGAACTAGTTCAGATGGATGTAAAAACTGCATTTTTATATGGAAACTTGGATGAGGAAATCTACATGACTCAGCCAAATGGATTCAAAGTTTCTAATAGAGAAAAAATGGTTTGTAAATTAGAAAAATCGTTGTATAGATTAAAGCAATCTCCAAGGCAGTGGTACAAGTGATTTGACAAGTTTATGATAGGGCAAAAGTACACGAGAAGTAAATATGATCATTTTGTGTATTTGCACAAGCTACAAGATAGATCCTATATATATCTTCTTCTTTATGTTGATAATATGCTGATAGCTTCCAAGAGTTAGATAGAGATTGAGAAATTAAAGACTCAATTGAATAGGGAGTTTGAGATGAAGGATCTTGGTAAAGAAAAGAAGGTTCTTAGCATGGAAATATCCAGAGATAAGAAATTAGGGAGGCTTTGTTTGTCTCAAAAAGAATATCTGAGGAAGGTACTAAAACGTTTTGGCATGAATGAAAAGTCAAAACTAGTTAGTACACCACTTGCTCCTCATTTCAAACTTAGTGCATCCATGTCACTAAAGAATGATGCAGAATATGAATACATGTCAAAAGTACCGTATGCAAGTGTTGTTGGTAGCTTAATGTATGTTATGGTGTGTACGAGGCCCGATATTTCACAGGCAGTTGGTGTTGTGAGCAGGTCCATGCATGATCTTGGAAAGGAGCATTGGCAAGCTGCAAAATAGATTCTACGGTATATTTTGAACACTATAGATATTGGTTTGGTATTTCAGCAGGATAGGCAAGATGGACAATATGTAGTTGGGTATTGTGATTCTGACTATGCTGGTGATTTGGATAAGTGTCAGTCAAATATTGGTTATATGCTTACTTATACAAAGGCATCAGTTAGTTAGAAGTCTACTTTACAGTCAACAATTTCTTTGTCTACTATAGAGGCAGAGTATATGGCAATTACAAAGGTTGTAAATGAGGCAATTTGGCTTCAAGGGTTGCTTGGTGAACTGGGAATAAAGCAAAAGCACATCAAAGTTCATTGTGACAGTTAGAGTGTTATTTATTTAGCAAAGAACCATGTTTATCATACAAGGACGAAACATATCGATGCTCGATATCACTTTGTACGGGAGATTTCAGAAGAAGGTGAAGTCATAATCCAAAAGATTCGAACTACCGAGAACCCTACTGATATGATGACAAAAGTGGTAATTGTGATTAAGTCTAAAAATTGTTTAGACTTGATCAATATTATGACAAATTGAAAGATGAAATTTGTAGACACTACTGAATATTGAAGTTGTGAGAGAATTGTATGGGATTTTGCCAAGGTGGAGATTTATTATTTTTTTGGCAAAATCCCACATCGGGATTTTGCAACAATGAGGAGGAGTCTTTTGCCTATAAAAGGATTCCTCCCCCCTTTAGTTAAATCATCCCAAAATTGCCTTTCCTATATATTTAGGTAATTGTATTCTTTCTCTCTTTTGTAATATTTCCTTATTTAGTGAAATATTATTTTGGTAGTGTCCGAGGACGTAGGCATAATTGGCCGAACCTCATTAAATTTTAGTGTTCTCTTTTATGCCTATTTAATAGCTATTGTCGGGTATAGTTGTTATTAATTATTGTGCTATTAAAATTACTTGTCTTGGTAAAATTCTGTCTAAGGAGAGTGGTTTTTAAGTAGGACTATTGTGACCCCTCCACTCTTTCCTGGGAATATACCTTGGGGTGATTTTTAGTATAATCGTTTACACTCTAGTCACCTGTGCAATAATTCTTAAGGTGATTTTTGTTATTATTGGTGGAAATTAACCCGAATTCAACAACAGCTCTTTCTCAAATGCACCCTACCAAGGCCCTTGGCTAGGACGGTATGTTTGCCATCTTCTTTCAAAAATTCTAGCTTGTTATTAAAAATGATATTTTGGATTTGGTTCTTAACATTTTGAATAATGAGCTTTCCCCTGAATGTATTAACTAGACTTTCACTATTTTAATCCCAAAAATAAAAGATACCCAAATCCCAAAAGACTTAGACCCATAAGCCTTTGTAATGTGATTTTTAAAATTGTCACAAAAGCAATTGCTTGAAAAAAGTTCTTGTTGTCATTCATGATACTCAATCTACTTTTGTCTCTGGCAAACAAATTTTGGATAATGCTCTCCTACATGCCATTAAAAAAAAAAAAAAAAGGAACTAAAGGTTTCTTTGCACTCAAACTAGACATAAGTAAGGCATATGATAGGGTTGAATGGAATTTTCTTGAAAAAATCATGTTGAAAATAAACTTTCCTATTCCTTGGGTCAATCTCATTATGCGATGTGTTTCCTCAGTTTCTTATTCTATCCTAATTAATGGTAACCCTACACCTCCTTTCTACCCTTTAAGAGGCCTAAGGCAAGAATACCCCCTTTCTCCTTATTTGTTCTTACTTTGTACTCAATCTTAATCTAGTTTGATTAGAAAGGCTGAAACTAATCATTATTTACTTGGTTACAAAATTTGTCGTAGAGCTCTTTTGGTTTCTCATTTATTTATTTATTTATTTTGTAGATGACAACATTATCTTTGATTAAGCTAATTATGATGAGTTAAATGTTATCAAAAATATTTTTTCATGTTATGAATCAGCATCTGGTTAAAAAATAAATTTAGAAAAGTCTGAGATTTGTTTTAGCTCTAATGTTTCCATGGCAGCATGTATTTCTCTTCGAAATACACATGGAGTTAAACTTGTGGATAAGCATGCTCGATATTTGGGTTTGCCCACAGTGATCACACATTTAACAAAGTATTGTTTCGAGATATGGAGGACAAAATAAGAAAAAAGCCCTATTAGTAGAAAGAAAAGACGCTGTCTCTTGCAGGCAAGGAAGTTCTAATCAAATTGGTGGCCTAAGTCATTCCGAGCTACCTAATGGGCTGTTACAAGTTCTTATTATAGGTATGTGTTGAAATAACATTTTTGTTTGCAAAGTTTTGGTGGCGTCATGGTGAAAAAGAGATAGGTTTACATTGATGTTCATGGAATAAATTGTGTCTACCCAAGAATTCTGGTGGATTAGGTTTTAGAGATATGCAAGCATTCAACCTTGTCATGCTAGGGAAATAGGGATGGCGGCTAGTCACTAATGCTGACTCTTAACTAGCTATAGTGTTGAAAGCTAGATACTATCCACGATCTTCTTGCATGGAGGCGATAAAATGCTTTAATCCTAATTACTCATGGAGGAGTATAGTTGACTCTCAAGATACTTTGAAGAAAGGACTAAGATGGCAGGTTGGGAATGGTGAATCCATAAGTGTATGGAATGATGGGTGGTTACCAAAAAACCAAAACTTCAAAGCTCTTCCTACTGTGATGGGAGCAGACCTAATATTAAAAGTAGCCGATTTGTTGACTGATAATCATTTATCATGGAATAGAGAGCTTACTCAATTTATTTTAGCCATTAAATGCAAAGCAGATTTTAGTTATGCCGATCAGTTGTCGAAATTCTTTTGACGGTCTTACATGGCACTTCTCCAAATATGGCTTGTACACAATAAAAATCGCCTATCATGTTGTTCTTAGTATAGCGCAGGTGAGACAAAGTGCTAAAGCATCATCGTTGACAACAACAAATTTGAAGTGGCACTGTAAACTTTCAATTCTTCCAAAGGTGAAGTTTTTTAAATGGAAGCTTTTGAAGGTTTGCTTCTAACTTGAATGGAAGGGGATAGCATTTGTTGCAGGTGCGGTGGAACATTTATTTCTTGATTGTACCTGGATATCACATTTCTAGTATGTGAGTAGACTCCAAATAGTTATTGAAGATGAAAACAGAGAATGCTCTTTAGCAGCGTAGATTTTTAAATAGAAAATGAAGCTCCCCCAAGATGGTTTTGTTATGTTTATGTGGTATGCTTGGTATGCTCAGAATACCCTTATTCATAATTAGTTTCGAATGGAAGTCATGGATTGCCAATAAAAAGCTTTGAAGGTTCTGTCCGACTATGAAGATGCAAATAAAAGTATGAACATGTTTTCACAATCGTGCAGACCAACAAGATGGCAGCCACTTGATTTGAATAAATTGAAAATCAATATTGACACAACACTGAAGCAAGGTGACGAAACAACTTATGGAATTGTAATTCGCTATAGCACAAGAACGATAGTAGCAGCTTAAGCTTGGAGTGAGGAGTCAATAAAATTACACGAAGTTACAGAAGCGTTGTTGCTTAGAATGGGTGTCCAGCTCGCGAGGTCCATGCAGTTACAAAATATGATTTTCGAACCAGATTATCTCTCAGTAATCCAGAAGATAAATTCACCAGCCTTTGATATATCAGCTTTGGGACTTATTATTTCAGACATCAAGGAACTTAAGAGTAGTTTTAATTTATGTTCTTTCATTTTCAATTCTAGAAACTGTAACAAGGTTGCACAAGCCTTAGCAAAGTTCTCTTTGATTTCTTGCAGAGAGGTCACCACCTGCTTATAGTGCTTGATACTATTTTTGTTGATTCTGCTTTAGTTTAATATAAGTTTCTTTTTCTCAAAAAAAAAAAAAAAAAAAAAACCAAATACTTACTTTCACCCCTAAACTTTACCACTTTAATGTATCTCACATCTTATACATTTTAACCTATTACATATTTCATCTTCTATTTTGAACTTGTCAAACTCCTATATGAGTGCATTTCTTATAGACCCCATTAATAAAATTGATGTGGACATTTATTTCCTATTGCACAAAATAATGACCAATGAAATAATGCCCTATATCTCTTTTTAAATTTACCTCTTACTATATTTTTCCCCTTCTATATCCCCTTTATTGCCAATCAGTATTATTTTTTTAAAGAGTCGATTACTGTTATTGTCACTAATGGAAAAAACCGATGGAATCAGATTTATCTCCATAGGAATTATTGTGGTTCAGGCTATAACTGAGAACAATAGAAGATTATTACTTTCCTTGCTCAATTCTACTATCTCCATCTTTGTAGAAAAATATGAAATTTATCTATTCCCTGTTATCAATTAATTACTCAAAATTCTGTCACACAGATAATTTGAGTTCGATCCCTGACAATGACACCAAAAACTTATTGTGATAAAAATTTACAAGTGTATGAATAGTAAATTGTAGTATAAAAAGATATCATTTCTATAAGGATTGAATATTGATCACTAATGTTTCTACTCATTTTTTTTAACTAGCAAATAGAATTAAATGAGTAAAGAAATAAACTATGAAATTATAAGCAAATAAAACTTAAAGGAAAATCAATTAGTCAAACATAGAGCTTGAAAATTTGTTTCACTATTCTATATCAATCATGAACACCTAAGTTATTAAATTTATTAATTTTGGTTAAGGATAATTGTTCTAAACTACTTAACGATTCTCTCAAGTTCAGTTAAAAATACTAAAATCAAAATCTAACCTACTATTATGATTAAAAGTTAATCAATACTCACTAATGTTCCTTATCAATTAGTTTACCTCCTGAAGATTTTTCTACTCTCATGGTCTAAGTACTACAATTTTTAAGTTAATCCCCCTAACTCTTGTTCAGCAATTTACCCATAAATATGTAATCAACTGGATCCAAAATTAAAAGCAAGAAAATAGTCACAACTTATAGAATTAATTGAAAATCAAATTAACAACTAAAATATATGTTGACCATTGCATGATCAAACTCCTAATTTTAGACTTTGACAAATGATTTTGATTCTAATGATTTCAACTAAATGTGAAGGAAGTTGATTTATCATGAAGTTTAGTTGTTAAATTATTTGAGATAATGAAATACTCCTTGAAAGAGTATAAATATGCATTTCGATGAAGTATCTCAATCTATTCAAGTCCAAAATCATTGATAAAAAATTATATACCAAATATATACATTTTTGGATATACAGTGGTATGCTCATGAGCTGCCTCACGACCTAAATTGATAAGTATGCTTTTGGGCTAATTCGATCTTTGAGATTCAAGGAGACTTTTTGACATCCTTAGAGCTATATAATGAGAAAATGATCTTCATTAATTTTGAAGTAGACTTCTTAAACTTTCTGAATTGAGCTTACGTGTAAAAATTTGAGCTCATTTAGGTGTGCAAATCTTAAGTCGAAGTCAGCATATGCAGCTTTCATTTTAGGTTGCATAGCTCTTAGTATTTCAGTAATATCTTGAGCTATAAAGGTTCAATTGAGGTGATTCAAAATGATATGCAAAGAAAAGACAATTATATACAACTTTTATGAAGAAAGTTAAGGCTGATTCAATTGTCTTTAATCTCAAAAAGACATCACAAGAACTATCTTGATCGAACTCAACCCAGGACTAAATTGCACAAAAAGTGCAAATCCTGTCATGGTCCAGACCAGGACTAAGGTAGACTAATTTCTGTAAAAACTCAATTTTTGGCATAATTGATCTCAATCCAATATCCCAACCAGGACAATGCCTGGGACAAGGTAGTCCCGACCGGGACTAATGCAAAAATTCAAGTACAATGACTCGTAATGGCTATTCAATGCTCATACCGATTGGGACTTGACAAATTACAACTCAAAAGTCCAAATTTCATTCAAATGGACTTTGATTTTGTTGGGAACAAAATTGTTTCTTCTAACATCTATAATTAAATTACTCAAGTATAAATATAACATCTAAAGATTATTGTGAAGTTAAGAAACTTGTTTATTCATTTTATACTTTCAAGAATTCAATTAAGCTCTCTAAACTCTTTCAAATTTCATTTTATTATTGTATACTCTTGTGAGAGTTTATAAGTGTTAGAATAGAAATTCTTATTCTTCTATTTGCTAGGGTTAAGAAAATAGGAAGTGAGATTCTATTTTAAAGGAATTGGTTTAAGTTTTTAGCCATTAAAACACTTGGGATTTCAATTTTAGTGTGAGCCTTGAAAACACTTGTGAATTGGTTTTTAAGTGAGCCTTGAAAACTCAAGTTGTAATGTATGAGTTGAGCCTAAAACTCAAGTTTTGAAAATCAATCTAGGGAAATAGATTGCAGTGATTCAAAATTCTAACTTGGGGATAAGTTAGGTGGAGATGTAGGATTGTTGAGAATCTTAACTCCTTAAATTCTTATGTTCATCATTCTTCCTTCTCAACATTCATTTTAATTCTTGTTCAAATCTTTTTAATTTCTTATTATTGTTTGATAGTTTTATTCACCCCCTCCTTTATGACTCTTTCAATTGGTATCAAAGCTTGAATTATAGGAACTTCATTGCTAGAATACAAGTTCATAGGGAGTCAATCATAAAACATTTCTTCACTTAGACCATTCTTTGATAGTAGTGACTATCCTCATTAGAAGTTTAAAATGGAGCTATACCTTGATTATGATTCCATTAAACTTTGGGATATCATCTTAAAAGGTTGGGAACTACCTACAACTACCATTGATGGTGCGGTAACTACTCTTGTAAGGAGCCAATGGAATAATGAAAAAAAGGAGGAAAATCATAAAAATAAAAAGGCTATGATCACTCTAGTCTCTTCCATGGAAAAAAAAAAGAAGGAAGCAAGCTTCAATATTGCATTTCGGCCAAGGAAATGTGGGAGACCTTGGAGAACCATTATGAAGGTAATGTACAAGTAAGAAGCAAAAAGGTTCAACTTCATATATATGAATATGAACTCTTTAAAATGAAGCCTCATGAATCAATCACATAGATGATAAACCATCTTAATGCTCTCCTTACAACCCTCAAGAAACTTGGAAAACATTTCTTCAAGGAACAGGTGAACAATAAGATTTTAAGAATCCTACCTAAGAAGGATTAAGAATCTTGAGTCACTTCAATTAAGGAAGCTCAAGACCTTTTTACTCTCTCAATCGATGTGCTTATTAAAAAGCTCCTAACATATGAGCTTACAATCAAACAAAGAGGTGAAGAGCAACAAAAAAAGGAAGAGAAGAAAAAGAGTATAACATTAAAAGCTCTTCAAGTAGATAGTAAAAAGGAAGGCATTAAAGATTCTAGTGACGAAGATGGTGATATTTTCATACTCACTAGGAACTTCAAGAAGTTTTTGAGAAAGAAAAATTTCTCAAGAGTAAGGGACTCCAACAAGAAGTTTGAAGGAGATGGTAAGAAGAGGACTAAAGAAGTTACTTGCTATGAATGCAAGAAACTAAGGGACATCTGATATGAGTGCCCTAAACTTAAACTCAAGAACAAGGGAGAAAAAGATAGGAAGAAGGCCTTCAAAGGCACTTGGGATGACTCTTCTGAATCCAAAGAGGAAGAGGAACAACAAGAAGTGGCCAATCTTTGCTTTATGGCTCTTGAACATGAAAAAGAGGTACCATATACTTTTAACTCTTCTTGTAATGAATATTGTGCTTATGATGAAAATGATAATGATAATGATGTTGAGAGCTCTATTATGAGCAAACTCTTACTTAAGTGCAAAAGCTTACTTTCTAGAAAGAAGCATTATAAATATGAGTTAAATAGCTTAACCAAGGAATTTGAGAAGTTAAAAATTGAATTTTATAGATTTGTTAAATCAAATGATAAACTTGCTAGTGATTTAAAATCTTCTAATTCCTTGGAAGAGCAACTCAAGAAAGCAAGTGATGAAAATTATAAATTTTCTAATAAGGTAGTTGAGCTAAAAAATTCAATATCAAAATTCCAAAGAGGAAAAGAGAGTTTAGATAATTTACTTAACTCTCAAAATTTTGATGGAAATATTTATAGAATTGGATATACTAATGGAATGGCCTCATCTTTATTATCATCACATATTAAATTTGTTAAAGCATCATGAAATTCCATTCATTTTACCTTTAAACTGACTGAGATTCAAGCTTTCAAAGCTAAAAGATCTCATATGATAAACAACAAAGGAAAGTCTCATAAGACTTATCCTTTATTGACACAAAGAGGTAAGGCTCAAACTAGAGCACTTCAATAAGCATATTTATATGTACATTAGACATAATCATATTAGGCATGCTATATAAAATAATGCACATAAACATGTTGTACAAACCTATCAAAATACACATTGTCATTGTCAATGTCTGTCTCACACTATGACTCAAAAGAGTTATAGGAAGTACACACTAACATAACATGTAAGATATGCTTCTCACATTAGGAAATCATACCATCATCCTAGGAGAAATAAATTTGAAAATGTCATATGTTCATATTGCATGATCAAAGGACATACCAATAATGTATGCTTCTATAGAAGACTACACATGAATTTGCTTCGTTGGATTATCTTAAAACTAACCAACCTAAACCAAGAAAAGTTTGGATTTAAAAGAAAACTTAAATTGTTTTGTGAAAGTGTGCTTGAAATTCATAAGAACAAAAAACAAGTGGTATTATGTTTAAGGCACATGACGGGAGATAATGAGCAATTCAACAAGCTTGATGCTAAGGATGGGGGATATGTAACATCGAAGACAATGCAAAAGAAAAAATTATTAACAATGGAGAAATTGGTAATCCTCAATCCTTAGCTATACATCATGTGTTTTTTGTTGATGGTATTAAACATAATTTGCTAAGTATAAGTCAATTATGTAACATGGGAAATAAGGTGACTTTCTATCCTAGAAATTGCTTTGTTAGTATTCTTGATGAAAACAAAGTAATTTTTAGTGGTGAAAGAGTAGATAATTTTTATGCTATTAATTTAAATAAGATTGATAACAAAGACATTAAATGATTAATGTTTATTTCTCATGACGCATGGACATGGCATAAAAGGTTCGGACATGCAAATTTTTAACTTTTGAATGATCTTTGTAAATACGAACTTGTGAATGGTTTACTTAAGCTTGAATTCACTAAGGATAAACCTTATGATGCTTGCCAAAAGGTAAAACAATCGAAGTCCTCATTTAAGCTAAAAAATGTAGTGTCCACTTCTAGACCACTTAAACTTATACATATGAATTTATTTAGACCAACTAGAGTTTCTAGTCTTAGTGGAATACACTATGAAGATGTATTGGTTGATGATTACCCTAGATTTAATTGGGTATGTTTTGTTACTCATAAAAATAATGCATTTAAAGCTTTTAAAAATTTTGCAAAAAGAGTTCAAAACAAAAAAGGTTTTTGTACCTCTTCAATTAAAAGTGATCATGGAACTAAATTTGAAAATGAATTTTTCAAAACCTATTACAATGAAAATGGTATTTCACATATGTTTTTTTATCCTATAAGTCCTCAACAAAATGGGGTTATTAAAAGCAAAAATAGAACTCCTGTGGAAATGGCTAGAATAATGCTTAATGAGTATAATTTACCTCTATACTTTTGGATAAAAGTCGTTAACACATCTTGTTACATTTCAATTAAAAGACCAATTTAAAAAAAAAATCTTATGAGCTATGGAACAATAAAAAAACCCAAAATCTTATATTTAAGAATATTTAGATGCCAGTGCTTTATATTAAACACCAAAGATAATCTTGGGAAATTTGATCCCAAAGCCGATGAAGAAATTTTCCTAGACTATTCTACTTTTAATAAAGCATACAAAGTTTTTAATAAGAGAACTCTAGTAGTTGAAGAGTCAATGCATGTTGTATTTAATGAATCAAACACACTTGATCCTAAAAGGATGTTTGTAGTGTTGATGATCTTATTAGTGACAATGAGATTATGGAAACTCAAGAAGAAACTACTAGTAAGCCTTTAGAACTTGAAGGTCCAAGCAAGGAGGATAATAAGGAGCATCTCAACCTTCTTTAAAGGATGAACTTCCAAAGGATTAACAATTTAAGAAAGCTCATCCTCAAGACCTTACTATAGGTAATATTACAAAATGGGTAACTACTATATCTAAATTAAAGTTTATCATTAATTTAGCCTTCATTTCTTAAATTGAGCCAAAAAATATTAATGATGCATTGAGTGATGAATTTTGGGTCCTTGCCATGTAAGAAGAGTTAAATTAATTTGAGAGAAACAAACTTTGGACCTTGGTTCCTAGACTAAAACATCATCCTATTATATGCATAAAATGGGTGTTTAGAAATAAGATGAATGAATAAGGTATTATAACTAGGAATAAAGCTAGACTAGTAACTAAAGGTTATAATAAAAAAGAAGGCATTAATTATAATGAAACCTTTACAAGGTTAGAAGCTATTAGAATGCTACTTGCATTTGCATCATTCATGGATTTTAAACTTTATCAAATGGAAGTTAAAAGTGCATTTCTAAATGGTTTCATTGAAGAGGAGGTATACGTTGAACAACCTCCGGGTTCTGAAAATTTTGATTCTCTAAATCATGTTTTTAAATTGTCAAAAGCATTAAGCTCCAAAAGCTTGGTATGAAAGATTGAACAACTTCTTATGAGAGAAAGGGTTCTCTAAAGGAAAAGTTAACATAACTCTTTTCATAAAGAAATCTAAGCATGATTTATTAATTATTCAAATATATATTGATGATATTATTTTCGGTGCTACTAACCATCGCTTGTGTGAGGAATTTTCTAGCTAATGTAAGGAGAATTCGAGATGAGTATGATAAGAGAACTAAAATTCTTTCTTGGATTACAAATCAAGCAATGCAAAGATGGGATTTTCATCAATTAAACCAAATATACAAGAAACATTCTTAGGAAGTTTGGCATAAATGGAGCTAAGAAAAGCAAAACTCCAATGAGCACCATATCTAAACTCAATAATGATGAGAATGGCAAATTGGTTGATGAAAAGAGATTTAGAGGTATGATCAAATATCTTCTTTATTTAATTGCTAGTAGACCCGATATTATATTTGCTACTTGCTTATGTGCTAGATTTCAATCAAGTCCTAGAGAGTCTCATTTGAATGTTATTAAAAGAATTTTCAAATAACTTTATGGTACAATGCATTTAGGACTTTGGTATTCTAAGAGTTCTTCCTTTGACTTGATTAGTTATTCTGATATGGACTTTACCGATAGTTTACTAGATAGAAAAAGCGCTTCCAAAAATTGTCAAATTTTAGGTAATTGCTTAGTTTCTTGATTTAGCAAGAAACAATTTTCGATTGCCTTGTCCACCATAGTGGCTAGTTGTTGTTGCACACAAGTTATGGTAAAAATAACTTTTGGACTATGACATTGATATTAATCACATTCCTATTAAATATGATAATACAAGTGCTATAAACCTTAGTAAAAATCTCATTCAACACTCTAGAACTAAACATATAGATGTTAGACATTATTTCTTGTGTGATCATGTGCAAAATGGTGATATTTTTCTTGAATTTGTTGATATTAATAATCAATTAGTTAACATTTTTACCAAGCCTTTTTCTAGGAAAGAATGAATTAAATTAAGCATAAGCTTGGTATGATTAATGGTTCTAGTGTTCTTAATTTTATGCTATATTGATTGATGGTTGAACTATTTTCATGTGAAATCATGTCATGCTTATTAATTGTTTTGGTTATTAATTTTGATTTTTATCTTAACAATATTTTTAATTTTTTTTGCTATTTAATAATTAATTATTGATTTAAATTCAATTAATTAATTATTTTATTTTAGCAAAATTATTCTCTCTTTCCTCCTCCTTAACAAGACTAATTATTTTCTTTATATTTTTGTGTGTTTTTTATCAATTTCTATTTGGTTTATTTTCAGTTTATTTTTCATATCTAACCTTTGAGCTGACAGTTTGTTTTTATGATTTTTTTGTGTCAGTTTAGGTTCAACTTATTTTTTGGATATAAGCCATGAGTTATTAGTTTTATGTCTTGTATACAATTGATATCTTAATACCATTGTAACTCTATCCTTTTTAATGCATTTTTATTTTTTAATGATTTTTTGCATTTTACAAAGGGGAAGAAATATTTGAGTTTGTTTAATTTTTTTATTTATTGTGTTCATGCATGATTTTTTTTTAATTGTGTTTATATATGCAAAATTCATGTTTAATTTATTCATGTATAAATTCTTCTTAAAAATTATTTTGATCTTTGATAAGGCATTGATATTTTTTTAAGATTTGGTCTATCTTTGCTTTTGATAAAGGGGAAGAAATAATTTAGTTTGCATGAGTATTTAGTTAATTTCTTTTAAGGGAGAGATTTTTTTTTTTTTGAATTTATTTTATATAATTTTTTTATGCATGCATAGTAACATTGTAAGTGTGGCTAGTTTTATCACATATCATATGTGATAAAAGGCCTTGTTTTGCTTAATCTATTTAAGTATGACATAGATTTTATAAAGATTTTGTATATCTTCATTTTTATTATTTTGGTTCTTGATCTTTGATTCCCTTTAGATTTTTTTTTGTCCCTTTAGGTTCATTTCCCCTATATCTCTCTCTTTTCCTTTTGTCTTTGACAAAGGAGGAGAAGAAGCTATATGACAAATTGTGCTTAGTGTTTGTGTTTGTGATATGCTAAGTGCTACATTATCATGTACGTTAACTAGCTAAGCTCTATCTAATCATGTGATAGTGAGTGCTATATGTACTATTTTTGTGATACATTTTAGCAGCACTACATGCATATACATGCATATATGTTTGAAATTATTTCCTTCATATTGTCTAATAAAATGATCATGTTATCATATTTTTTTTAATAATTAAATTTATATTTCTTATCATGTCTACAAAGGAGAGAAATAAAGAAATATATTTTCATATAAAGGAGAAAATTTTTATAACAATCTTTCAAATTGGTATCATTTCTTAAAACCATCTCCTTTATAATTATTTAATTTTTTTAAAAAAGTTTAATTTCTTTAAATCCTTATATATGCTTTGTTAACTCTTCCATGCTTTGATACATGATATTGATTTTATGCATATATTAAGGGGGAGCAATTTATTGCATCTATTTATTTTGAAAAGGGGCGCTATTTTAATTTAACATGCTTATACACGTTATTTATTTTTGACACACACATACATTATTTATTATCTTTTCAAATTAGTTGTCAAATCTAAAAAGGGAGAGATTGTTGACCATTTGCATGATCAAACTCCTAATTTTAGACTTTGACAAATGATTTTTATTCTAATGATTTCAACTAAATATGTAAGAAGTTGATCTATCATGAAGTTTAATTGTTAAATGATTGGAGACAATGAAATACTCCTTAAAAGAGTATAAATATGCATTTCAATCAAGTATCTCAATCTATGCAAGTTCATAATCTTTAAGAAATAATTATATACCAAAAATAGACATTTTTGGATATACAGTGGTATGCTCACGAGCTGCCTTATGACCTAGATATATAAGTATGCTTTTGGGCTAATTTGATCTTTGAGATTAAAGGAGGCTTTTTGACATCCTTAAAGCTCTATAATGAGAAAAAAATCTTATCAGTTTTAAAGTAGACATCTTAAGCTTTCTAAATTGAGTTTATTTATGAAAATCCAAGCTCATTTGGGTATGCAAATCTTGAGTCAAAGTCAGCATATGCAGCTTTCATTTTAGGTTGCACAACTCTTAGTCTTTTAGCAATAGCTTAAGCCAAAAAGATTAAATTGAGCTAATTCAAAGTGATATGGAAAGATAAGACAATTATCTATAACTTTTATGAAGAAAGTTAAGGTTTATTTGATCATCTTCAGTCTCGGAAAGACATCACAATCATTATCTCAATTAGACTCAACACAGGGACTAAATTGCACAAAAAGTGCAAATCCTGTCATGGTCCAAACCAGGACTAGGGTAGTCCTAATCGGGACCATGGCAGACCAATTTTTATAAAAACTTAATTTTTAGTAGAACTGATCCTGATCCAAAGTCCCGATCGAGACAATGCTTGGGATAAGGTAGTCCTGATTGGGAAATTAATACCTTAACCAGGACTAATGCAAAAATTCAAACACAATAGATCATAATGGCTATTCAATGCTTATCTTAACTAGGACTGATGATATCTTGACCAAGAAGCTCAAAAGTCCAAATTTCATTCAAATGTACTTTGATTTTATTGGGAATGAAATTATTGATTCTAATAGCTATAATTGAATTGCTCAAGTATAAATATAACCTCTAAAGATTATTTTAAAGTTAAGAAAATTTTTTATTCATTAAATACTTTTAAGCATTCATTTAAACTCTCTAAACTCTTTCAAAATTCATTTGATTTTTGTATAATCTTGTGAGAGTTAGTGAGTATTAGAATAGAAATTCTTATTCTTCTATTTTCTATGGTTAAGAAAATCGGAAGTGAGATTCTATTCTAAATGAATTGGTTTAAGTGTTTAGCCATTAAAAATCTTGGGATTTTAGTTTTAGTGTGAACCTTGAAAACACATGTGAATTGGTTTTTGAGTGAACCTTGATAACTCAAGTTGTAAGGTTTGAGTTAAACTTAAAACTCAAGTTGTAAAAATCAATCTAAGGAAATAGACTGTAGTGATTCAAAATTCTAACTTAGGGATAAGTCAGGTGGAGATGTAGGATTTTTAGGAATTTAAACTCCTTAAATTCTTATGTTCATCATTCTTCTTCTCAACATTCATTTTAATTCTTGTTCAAATCTTTTTAATTTCTTATTATTATTCAATACTCCTATTCACCCCCCTCTAGGACTCTTTGAATATATGTTCAATTATAACCTAAAAACCTGCTCCACTTCCAAACCTTAAAAGAAATTTAGCTACGTATAGTTTTCATAGCACAAAGAAAATCTATAAAATAATAAAACAAATAACAGGAGGATGAAAAAGAAGAAAAAAAAAGTAGTTGGAGTGCACTTGAATCCTTCAACTCTTGATCACCTTCTTGAGCTCTTATTCTAATTTTTTAATGTATAATTATTATGTAAAACCTCTTAATATTCCTTCTTATATTGGGATATTATGAACCAACATGGATAAAAAGCTTAAAAGTGGAAAAAGGAGCAACACCAGCTAATGAAGGCCTAGAAATGAACATTCTCTATAATTATGGAAATTAAAATGCAAAATTAGGGCGAGTCATGAATTTAGCTCATGGTAGTTTACAATCGTGTAATTCAAAATGTGGTAAGGGAATCTTTTGGTTATTGCAGAAAATGATAAGAATAAAGTTGTTATTTGTTTATTAGATATTACAGTTATAATTATCTTTTTAGATTAGGTGTGGGAAGTTGTTATTGCAATAACAACATTCTTGGCTATATATATGGTTAATGAGCATATGGAATTTTTATGAATAGAATTAATGAAATCAATATCTATATTTCTCACACATTCTCTTTAATTTTTCCAGTCTTCTCTTACTTATTCTAATTTCTTCTCCTCTTTCTCTACTTTTTCTTCTTTTCACTACCATTCTCTTAGTTACTATTATCAATTTGTGATTACTAACACTATCCATGAGATCTTAATAGTTTGGTATCAAAGAATATTAAACTAAAGGAGATGCTTGCAAAGATGCATATGGCTAACAAACAAAAGGCACAATGAATAAGGTAATTCAGATGTAGAACTTGGAGGAAAGATTGGATCTCATTGATTCTAAAGAAGAACAATTTATAAAGGAGATGTATGAACAAGTGGATTTAAGGAACAAACAATATCATGAGTAGCAAAACTTTCAAACAAAGATTGAGGTTAATCAACAAGCCATACAGTTCTAGATGAGCCAGCTGATTGAAATGATGTAAGCCTTAACATCAAATTCCTAGAACTTCATAGTTCTTTTACTTCATAAAGTTTACCTAGCTTTGTTTCTCCACAAGCTACTATTCCTATAACCAACCAAGTCAATCTTGATAGCACCATATCTAAAAAGCATTCACTCGTTGTAACCCAAAATACATGTAATAGTCTACTTCCTAATCTAAACATTGTTAATTCTCGAGTTACTTATGTATGAGAGATAAGTCAATCAACCATGAATAATGGTAATGTTTTAGGCCTAAAATTACAACTCTCTTACTTTGATGGGATAATCCTAGAACTTGGATTAGGAAATGCCAAAAGTATTTCTAGATTTATGGAATTCGTAATGAGTAAAAGTTAGATATAGCCACTTTGTACCTTGAAGATAAGGGTGATGTCTAGTTTCAAGGATGGTATATGCAAAATAGGATTTGGAATTATTATAACTTTATGGAAGATTTATTCAAAAGGTTTGGTGAGCTCAAAGCAACTAATGTAGTTGAGGAATTTAATAAAATTAAGTAAAAAGGCATAGTCGAAAAATATTAGGAGAGATTAGAGGAGCTAAAATCATTAATGTTAAAATACCACCCTTGGCTAAATAAGACCTATTTTATGTCTATTTTTGTAAATGGATTGAGCAAAGAGATTAAGCCCATAGTGAAAATCTTTAAACCCACTACCCTATTGCAAGCTTGTGAGTAGGCTAGATTATAAGAGCAATCTTTTTAAGCCTTAATTTGATAATATTGGCCCAAACACCGTTCTTACCAACCAACCAAACTTCTCTAGAAACCTATATACCACCTCTTTATACCTAAAAACCTAACCAAATTTGATAATATGCCATCAAAAGTAGTCCCTAAAACAAAAACAACCATAAAAAATTGAGATCTTAGCCTCCCAATAATGGAAACAACTGAACTCAACCCAAATGTAAACCTAACCAGAAGAAATCTAAGGCAATGCTTTCGATGTGATGACAAATATTTCATTGAGTACATATGTAAATAAAAGCAATTAAATGCCATGACTGTAGAGGAAGATGATGTTGCTATAGAGGAAGAGGATACTGGAGTGGATGCTCAGCATGAAGATAATATGAAACTTTTGATGCATGCCATTGAGGAAATCGATTCAACTAATACCTTCCAAATTAAAGATGAAGTCAATGGGAAAAAGATTATGATCCTCATTGATAATGATAGCACCCACAATTTTTGTAGATGAGAAAATGATTAAGGAAACAGGAGTGTCATTAATAAAGAATAGAACTTCTTTTGTTACAATGACCAATGGGAAAAATATGATAAGCAAGTACTCTTATGTAGGGTTCTAATGGAAAGTATAGGGGCATGAGTTTAAATATGATTTTAGGGTGCTTGAGCTTGGTGGCTATGACATGGTAATTAGTGTTGACTGGATGAAGCATCATAGTCCCATATTATTTGATTTTACTTAGATGAAGCTTTTATTTACTAAATATGAAAATTAGATTATATTTTCAAGAATGAAAGAGAAAGGCAAGTTAAAGTTAATGTCAAGCAAAAGGCTATAAAAGACACTAAAAAAAGGCTGGTAAAAAGCTACAGCCCAACTATTTGTGATGACTTATTCATATATGGAGGATTCTTTAAATCAGTACTCTAAGATAACCCCTCCAAACCATCAAACACTAAAAACCCTTATAAACCATCAAACACTAGAGACCATCACCTAATATATTCTACCATACTAAAATGTTTTCTCCGAACAAAACTAACTACCACCCCCCTTGAACTCATGACCATTCTATCATGCTTAAGGAAGGTGCCCAACTTATTAACATTAGACCTTATCGCTACCCATATTTTCAAAAGATAAAAATTGAGAAACAAATCAAAGAAATGCTCCACAACTCAATTATAAAACCTAGCAAGAGCCCTTTTGTTTCACTAGTTCTCTTAGTTAAAAAGAAAGATGGTTCATAGTGATTTTGTGTGGATTATTGGGAGCTTAATTCTCTCACTATCAAAGATAAATTCCCTATTCCTATCATGGAGGATTTATTGGATGAATTGAATGGTGCTTGTTATCTCTCTAAGCTGGATTTAAGAATTGGTTATCACTAAATATGAATAAAGCCTTCAGATGTCCGTAAAATAACATTTAGGACTCACCAATGTCACTATTAGTTCCTAGTCATGCCTTTTAGGTTAACAAAATCTCTAACCATTTTTCAAGCCCTAATTAATCAAGTATTTGAGCCTTACTTGAAAAAATTTATACTTGTATTATTTTGTTAATATTTTGATATTTAGTAGGACAATTGAGGAGATATCCAATATTTAGAGGTTGTCTTGCAAATCCTATAACAACACTTATTGTTTGCCAAGATTTATAAGTGTACCTTTGCTCAGTAATAAATAAAGTATTTGGGCCGTATAATTTTGGCTTAAGGTGTGAGCATGGATGAATCCAAGATTACTGCAATGAAGTCCTAGCCAAGACTAACTACACTAAAGAGCTTGAGAGGGTTCTTTGGCCTCACAGGGTATTATAGAAAATTTATTAAAGGCTATGCATTATGTAACACCCTGACCCACTAATACCCTTAGTAAATTGTCACAACTCTGACCCACCTAACAAAAGTAATAATATGGTAGGATATTAATTCTTACTTTACACAAACCATTCATACAGCTTCTAATACTACAAATAATATATATAGTATTCTAAAAGCTTCCAGTGCATTCTTATTTAAATAAGTAAATATCTCAAACTATAAAGTATTATATAAAAAGTGACAAACTTAACTTAGATTTTAGGAAATGCATAGTATAAACCACAGTCGAGTTTTAATGTATCTCAATGTCAACTAAATGGCCAAAAATTTATTCTAGTAGCACTAATTGCCTATTATATTATATCTCTGAGATAGTCTACAATTACTTGTGTTATGCATCACACCTTTATACACCAGTACTCACTTTGAAAGAACAAAATAAAGAGTGATGAGTATTTTCATGAGAAAATACTCAATGAGTGAACAAAGTAGTATTAAAGGTATAACTCAATAATCCTTCAGATAATTTTCATGAGGGATGAGAATTTAGAAGATAAACTATCACTTAATGATCACAAATAGAAAGTGGTATACAAGGGAAATTGATCATTAATCATCAGTTAACATTAATTACAATGTCTCATAAAATATGATTTATTAAAATTTCATGTTTCAACTTTATTAACTTACTTATTAATACCATCTGACTCAGTCAGGGGATCATACTTTATTTATTGATTACAATCTCTTATTAATTATAATATTTGATATCATAAATGTAAATATTAGAATTTCTCTTCACTAAACATATATTATTAATTTTATATGACTCGGTCATAGTTACCATATAGGTCTCTCGAGCTCATGCTCATCATGAACCAAGTATATAGTTTATATACTTATCATAATGTTTAATTCACATAAGGTTAGGAGTATTGCACCATATATACTAGTAGATATTAATGTGGTTAATATTATCACCATAATGAAATTATCTATTTATTCTCTTAAAATGTGCCCAGCTTAGCCCTATAGGTTGCACCTACACAATACCAAAATTAATGTCACAAACCATGGCTATAGCATATAGCACTATTAACGAATGTACATTTACTATATGCTCGACATGGTCCCAAAGGTTGTGTGTATGAAACCAAAATTAATACCATAACCATTGCCATAGCATATCATACTACTCCCCAAAAGTTAATGTATTGCTCACTGTAACCTTATTATGAATACCATGTCCTATGCTTGGACTTTCATCTCTAATCTCATAAGGTGAAGGGCTATGTCTCGTACACTTTTTGCCATTTCACTTCATCGTACTATGCCCTCTGCATGACCTTACTGTTATTTAGTAACATATGCTCATAATTATATCATTCTTTAATAGTTATCACTTAATTTTTCATTAATATATTAGTTTATTCTCAGTTTTTAGTTGTATGCCTATCATTGGCAAAAATATGTGTGCTTGTGCTAAGTTGACATAATAATCTTAACATAAATTTTCCTAAAAATGCTTAATAAGTTTTCTTTAAAAAGTCTTAATTTAAATTTTATCATATATCTTTGATGCAGAGTTCAAGAAGCTAAACACATTAAATTTTGATTTAAATAAAGCAAGGTTATTCATGGCCATATAAGTTTGTTAATATTATATGTAGCATCATTATTTATAACTTAGCATATATGTGAGAAACAACGTGCAACTATATTAGCAAACTGTCAAATAGCTATAAACTGAGTAGTAGTAGTAATAGTAGTAGTAGTAGTAATAAGTTCTAATAATAAAAAAATATTGAAAATGTTTAGTGATCAAAAAATTATTTAGACTTAATTACCTTTACCTCAAAAGTTTGCATAAGAATTTCAAGGGTTGATCATTAATCATGATCAATTTGATAAGGTATATTTAGATAATCATCATTAAGAATCTTAATATTACATCAGGTCTAACTTTGGAAGCTCCTTTGAACCCAAAATTGTACAACCAACTTAAGTTTCTTTAATAGTTATTTTTGAGTCACTCTTAGGTACAAGAATCATTAAATCAACAGTAAAAAGAGGCTAATTCAAATGGGAATCTAAAATGAAAACAAAGAAGGAATAAGGGGTGAAGTGAACATTGCAAAGCTTAATTATATTTTGTCATCAAAAATAGTATATTAAGGATAATTCAAGTTCAATTCAGAGATAAAGCAAATATGATTCACTGCTTAAAATGATTTTGAATATGAAATTGAGAATTAAATGAAAAAATTTTCAAGATTTAATATAAGGCTAACTCATACAACAAGAAGGTGCATATTAAAATAAAATTTGACAATCAAATTAGAATAAAAAGATAGAATTTACTCAGATCTTTTACCATGTTATAGTATTTCCCAAATCATAATTTAGTTCAAATTACTTTTTTTTTAAATGTAACTAAGTTTGGAAATAGTTTGTGTCCCTAAATTTACCTATAGAACATAAAAATTAATGAATTTGAGTTATTTAGACTTCAGGTTTGGATTGGAGAAAGGTTCTAAATTTTATATCATTAAAAGGTTTACAAAGGGCTGTCAACTTGATAGAATTTGGATGGTGTATTCAAAAATTTTTCAAATATTTCATGGTTTATATTTTTTTAGCCTTGTATATCTAGGAAAATTTAAAATCAGTTTCACACCAATTCAATATACCAGCAAGGAGAAACATTAAAATCATTTTAAAAGGGTCGAGCTATCAACAGAGTTTGAGCAATAAAACATCTAGCTTTGAATGACCATCAAAATAGTAGAATTAGGTTTTCATTATTTCTTAAAAATATATAGAGGGCATCTTAAAGTTTTATGGACTAAAAAATCATTTAATTTGGAGTTAGAGATTTCAAGATATGCCTTACATAAAATTACTATTCACAAGAGAGATCTATAGTGAAAATTATTTGCTTTTTTTTTTAATTTTTAATTCAACATGTTTTATCTAAAGGATGTAACATCTTTACTTAATGATCTTTGACATAGTTTTTGTTTAATCATATTTTGCATTGATGTTATTTTTAATTTGCCAGACACATCAGTAATCAGTTTGAAAGTAATATGAATTGAGTTAATACCAAAAGAGAACCTAGCTTAAGAAATACTTGAATTTAATGAAATTTTCATTTGAGTTAAGAATTAATGTTGAGATTTAGTAATGAACATCTCAATACCATTAATAATCAAATAAGAACTAACTATAAAAATTCCAAAATTTCAATTCACCTATTGAATGGTTTGAAGGAAATTTCAGAGAAAATAAAATGAATAAAAGGAGAAGGATCACTCACAAAAATCATAAATTAACCAAGTTATCAATAGGTAACACCAAGGTCATGAATTAAAAATTCATAGAGATTCTAATTTTTAGCAATAATAAGAAATATATTAAAACTGGCTTAAGTTCTGAATCAAAAAAGAAAAGGTGGAGTTCACTCACTTTAAAATTCTTTTGATAGCAACTAATTTTCTTCCTATTGGAAAGCTTAATTCTTCTAAATATCATACCTAAGCTAAATTCTCAAAATCTTCATTTCCCCTTCTTCTGTAAGCAAAGAGTTCCGCTCTTCTCCTTTTTTTTTTAATGGTTGTTTGGGTAACATGTGTCCATAACATGCATTCCCTATACATTGATAAGGGAACACCCGTCCCAAATACTCCTATTTTAAGACACATCACTATTATAATTTCCATTCTAGCCCTTAAATTTTCACTTCTTCTCTCTTTAGACTTGAATTTTGTTTTTAATTAAGCTCTTCCTTAATTTCCTATTAAATCCATTAACTCTTGCTTTCATTTATTTTCCACCAAATAAAAATCAAGTTATATTATTTAATTACACGGTTAACTCCTGAGGTCATGGATGCTACAATTCTTCTGCTCTAAAAAGAAATTTATCCTCAAAATTCAGTCATTTTTACTATAGTATTTTAACTATGAAAATCATTTTGCTATAACCTTAAAATGTTCCACATTATCTCCCAATTTATTAACTTACTCATTTATATCTCACATTTAAGAGCACATCCCTTATTAATAATTATCTATTTAGCCTCATATTAAATCAAGTTTAATTAACCTTATGACCTCAAGTTACAGTTTTCTACATCCTTAATATTTGTTCCTACTTTTATTCATAAAAACATATCTCTATAGAATATCCATAAACATAAAATGTCACGAAAAATTTATATATGCACTAGTTTACCATATAAATTGGCTTTACCCTTGTTAGCTATAAACAAATTTCCCACCTATTATCCTACTATGGCATATATTTTAGCCTATTGAATATCCCCAATAAAATCTCTTTGTCCTATTGGCTTATCTTGTGAGGTCCCAGCCATTTTACTAACTTTATTCTGACCAACAACCCTAGTTACTTGGTAAGGTGCATATGATCCTTATTCAATTCTTTTCTTTTACTGTTCTCATATGCACAATTTCCTATTTGTTTGCATTGATTGCACTTTATGTTCTTCCTAGGACAATTACCCACATGACTAACCTTGCATTTATTACACCATAAAGTAATAGTTTTCTTAGCTGTTTAGAACCTATTAGCAGTTATTGCTTAAACGGTGCGTTAGGTTGCCTTTCTGATATTCAACTCCTTTAGAATTAATTGTTTCCTCTAACTTTTTTTCTACTCTTAAAGTAAGGATGGGATCTTAATTTTTCCTTCCCTTTTTCTTTCTTAGATAGTCCATAAAATTTTGAATGTTCGATAGCCCTAAATTTCATAGTTTGTTCTAATTATTGTTCAATGATCTTCTCCACTCACTCTTTGTACATGGTACCCAACTACATATTTAACTTACTTCTCAAGAATATATGTAATCCTTCTTTGAATTTCTCTTTTTTCCCTTCCTCTATAGGACATGCATTCTTAGCATGTTGATATAAATCTTCAAATATATCCATGTATTCTTTCACTATCATTAATCCTTGTACTAAGGTTGTTAAAGATGCTACTTTTCTTTCTTATAGCTCTCTATCGAGTATTCCTTATCAAGTTCCTTTTTAAACACCTTCTATTTAAAGCTTCACTATACAAGTTTCTAACTCTAATAAGCCAATCTTTAGCCTTATCGAACACCAATCCATATACATTACTCATATTTTCCTCATCATTTAACTGTAAGGTGTTAAAATCTTTTTCCATTATTTTCATCCACTTGTAAAAAAAATTAGGGTTTAGGCACTATAGAATTTATATTGCCCCACACCTGTTGGTATACTTCTTCCAAGTTTTATATATCTATTGCCTTCAGTCATCACAGTTGCCATTGTATACACTAATATTATAACATCTAACTATATTACAAGTAGAACTAGAGGGTTTACTACATTAACTAATGCTAGCATCTGAGGGTGTTGACAATCTTGGGTTGTTCTTAGAATGTTCCCATTATTAGGTACTGATGCTCTTGACCTTAAGCTTTTTGTTCACTACTTATTCAAACTTCTCGTTGTTCATTCCTTGTTATCAATAAAAGCTTATGATGATAGTGATTTAGGCAATTGTGTTCGATCTCTACTAGGAATCTCCACTCTAGTAGCACTAATGAATTTATTTCCTTGAGTAGTTTGCCCTCTGCCTCTGCCTTTAGCTCTAATTCTAACTCTAGTTTAAGTAGTTATCCTTTTTCTTATAATTCTTACCATCTTCTTAACAAGATTAAAATTAAACTCGTGAATACTCTTTACCCTTAAAATACTTATCTCATAATCTTTTATCCATAAAATCAAAATAATCTTTATTACTTAAGACATTATCACCAAAATATTATTTGATCAACTAACATTTTCAATATACAAAATTAATTAAATCTATACCCAATGTAAATGTAGGGTATTATATACACTACATAGATCATGCTTCGCATAACTAATTGACTAATCTTTAATTTAACCTTTGGCAAAAAAAAAAGTCTATTCATTATATTTTCCATCATACCATCCAATGTGCACTTAAATCTATCACTTTTACATTCAGAATCTGCTTGTCCCCCTCTTAACTCCACCCTTAAAATTTATTTAACAATTCTCTTATCTACATTTTATGTAGAAATAATCATTTCTATTGAACCTTGAGGGTTAAAATAGTCTTTTTTTTATTGTTACATGTAATTAAGTAAAATTACATTTAATTTGTGTGCTTAAGTGTTATAGGCAAATTAAATTTGTAATAATTAGATGTGGTATAAGCAGTGACAAAAGTATTATGATTATAACTGCATAAATCAAGCATTGAAAAGTCAACACGTTGACTTTATTATGTCTGCAGCCCTGTCATGAGTGGTGACAGACTTATCATAACCATGACAAATTGGAAAAATGGAAGATCAAATTTTCTATCGAGATCTGAAGTCAAATTTAGTCAAACATGATGGAAATCTTCATTATATATGATCACAAGCAAATCCCAATCATTAAGACAAAATTTCAAGCAAATATACAAAGATTGATTTTGCAATTTTTCAAAAATTCCTGAGACCAATCATGACCAACATCACCACCAGCGTTATGATCATTATGGCCTAAATTATGATCATGATGATTTTTTCATGATCATGACATCCAACTCCAAAAAGTTTCCAAGGGTTATCATGACCAGTGTCACCACTATTGTTATGATTATGAAAGCACACAATTTTAAATTTCTTCTTTGGCACATCCAAAATTATGATCATGATGATGTGCAAACCTATTTTTTCTTGGGTGGTTTAAATGGCTCTATTTGCATTAAATGCACCTCCAATAGCTCTTTTTCTCTTAGAGGGTTTAAATACTACTTAGAATAGACCTAGAATAAATTAATGAAGCTGACCAAACACTTTTGAGTAAACTTTTAGCATTTAATCTTGAATTCATTCTTCAACCACCCAAGCTTTCATTTTTAATTCTTTGTAATCTCTTTTATCTCATTTGCGTTCTTAAGTGTAGGTTAGTGAGTGCTAAAAACCATTATTCAAAAGCTCAATAATGAGATTAAGTGAGTTGGGTTAGGGTTTTATTCACTTGTAAGCTAAGAGGATTGTTCTTAGTAAGTAGGATTGAGTGTGAGCCATTGAAAACACTTGGGTTAAAGTGTGAACCTTGAGAAAACACTTGGTTTGGGTGTGAGACTTATGAAAAACACTTAGGTTTGAGTGTAAGACTTGGAAAACACTTAGGTAGCTTTGGTTTAAGCTTATAAGGGTTTAATATATACTTTGAATTAGATTTATAATGGATTGAAATTCTTAACTTGTGGTTGAGGAGAGGACATAGGCTTTGAGGGTCAAACCTCCACAAATTCCATGTGTTTTCTTGCTCTTATCCTTCATATTTTAGTGCTTAAATTTTTTTTTTAGTTTGTTCATTGTTAAAATTCCAAATTTGCCCATCTACCTTCAAAAGACAATTCACCACCCTATTGGCACTTGTGGAATTTCATTTCCTTTAATAAAAATTTTATTTCTTAAGATAGCTTACATCTTATTTTTGTAATACAACTTAACTCAAAAATTGAAGTTTGAAATTCCATTTCCAAGCAATGCATATGCTTCACAAAATTAACTAGTTATATCCTTTAATCATTCCCCTATTAACCACACCTTGATTATAATTTTTAGCATAAAATAACTCTAGTTAAATATTTTATCTAAATTTTCTTTTTTTCTTCACACATTTTCTTATATAGCCATTACTTTCAATATACATTTTTCATATAATTTTTTCTTATACAGCTATCACTGCACAATAAATCTCTTTACCCACTAAGCAATCATAGTCCTTGACTAGTACTTACTCCACATATATAGTCACATTTATATCATTATTCAACCATGTAAGCTAATATGCTTTTTTTTTTCTACCTTTTTATTAGAATATATATCTTGAAACCATTTATATAGGTCCTTACTTAAATTAATACTTCAATTGATCACCTCTAACTCGATTGCAATGTTTACCACTATCAATACACATCTTATAGGCGAATAAGTTAACCTATTTTATTTAATGTTATAAGTTATATTCACCAATAGACATAGAGTTGTAGTATAAACACTAACATCTATATAATATTTATCAACTATAATCAAAATTTGATTATAAATTCTCGATCATTAAATTTCCAAAAATATGTCATCCATCATTAATTATTTGATTCTCATAAGTTACATTCTTATAAATTATCTCCACTAACAACTTGACCTTCACCAAGAGTCACACTTGCATTACAATATGGAACAAGTCAAATAATACATCTTGAAATGCAAGTTATATACTTAATGTACAAATAATTTCAAAAATCTTTATCACGCACTAGCTCTAAAGCCATAATTTTAATTAATTCTAGCATTCACAAATAAGCAAGTCTGTGAAAATATTCGATAATCAACTATTCTTTTCATCCATACTGATAACCCTAATCACTTTAGATTCTATCAACCTATGCTTGCTAACTTGAGCTCTTATACCAAATTTTATGGTCATATTAGTGGTCGGATATTAATTATTACTCTACATAAATGCTTGATACCAAATTTGTAACAGCATGGCCCACTAATAACCCTATTAGATGGTCACAACTCTTACTCGCCTAACAAGACTACTAATGTGGTCTAATATTAATTCTTACTCTACATAAACCATTCATACAGCTTCTAATATTATATATATATATATATATATATATATATATATATATATATATATATATATATATATATATATACTAAACAAGTAAAACTCTCAAACTATAAAGTATTACATACATAGTGACAAGCTTCATTTAGATTTCAGGAAATGCAAAATTTAAACCATAGTTGAGCTTTAATGTATCTCAATGTCAACTACATGGCCAAACTTTATTCTAGTAGCACCAGTTGCCTATCATATTATATCTTTAAGATAGTCTTCAATTACTTTATGCTATGCTCCACACCTCTATACGCCACTACTCACTCTGAAAGAATAAAATAAAGAGTGGTGAATATTTTCACGAGAAAATAATCAGTTAGTGAACAAAGTACTATTAAAGGTATAACTCAATAATCCTTTAAATAATTGTCATAAGGGATAAGCATTTAGAAGATAAACTATCATTTTAAGATCACAAATAAAAAGAGGTATACAAGGAGCAATTGATCATCAGTCATCACTTAACATTAATTATAATGTCTCACAAAATAAGATTTATTAAAATTTCATATTTTAACTTTATGAACTTACTTGTTAATACCACCCGACTCAGTCAAGGGATTGTACATTACTTATTGATATTACATTCTCTTATTAATTATAATATTTTATAGTACAAATATAAACATTGGAATTTCTCTTCATTAAACATATATTATTAAATTTTGTATGACTCGATCATAGTTACCATATAGGCCTCTCAAGCTTAAGCTCATCATAAACAAAGTATATAGTTTAGATACTTAACATAATGTTTAATTCACATAAGATTAGGAGCATTGCACCATATGTTCTAGTAGATATTAATATGGTTAATATTATTACCACACTGAAATTATCTATTTATTCTCTTAAAATGTGCCCAATATGGCCCTAAAAGTTATGCCTATATAATACCATAATTAATATCACAAACCATCGCTATAGCATATGGCACTATTCATAAATGTATGTTTATTATGTGCCTGGTATAGCCCCAAAGGTTGCGCCTACATGAAACTAAATTTAATACCACAGCAAATGCCATGACATATTACACTACTACCCAGGAGTTAAAGTATGACTCCCTATAACCTCATTATGAATACCATGTCCCATGCTTAGACTTTCATCTTTAATCTCATAAGGTGAAGGGCTATAACTCGTACACTTTCTACCATTTCACCGCACTGTACCATGCCCTTTGCATGAACTTACTATCATCTAGTAACATATGTGCATATGCTCATAATTATTCATTCTTTAATAGTTCTTACTTAATTTTTCATTAATATGTTGGTTTGTTCTATGTTTTTAAATGTATGTCTATCATTTTTGTTGCCATAAATATGTGTGCTTATGCTAAGTTGACACAGTTGTTTTAACATAAATTTTCTTAAAAATGCTCAAAAAGTCTTCTTTAAAAAGTCTTAATTTAAATTTAATCATATATCTTTGATGCAAAGTTTAAGAAGGTAAACACATTAAATGTTTATTTAAATAAAGCAAGGTTATTCATGGCCACATAAGTTTGTTAATTTTATATGTAACATCATTATTTATAACTTAGCATATATAACTATAAATTGAGTAGTACTAACAATAAATTCTAATAATAATAAAATATTGAAAATGTTTAGTGACCAAACAATTATTCAGACTTAACTATCTTTACCTCAAAAGTTTGCACAAGACTTTCAAGGGTTTATCATTAATTATCATTAATTTGATAGGGTATATTTAGATAATTATCATTAAGTATCTTAATCTTACATCAAGTATAACTTTAGAAGCTCCTTTGAACCCAAAATTGTACAACCAACTTAGGTTTCTTTAATAGTTAGTTTTAGGTCACTCTTAGTTACAAGAATAATTAAATCAACATAAAAAGCAGGTGATTTAATTGGAAATCTAAAAAGAAAATAAGGGAGGAAGAAGGGGTGAAGTGAAAATTGCAAAGCTTAATAATCTTTTGTCATCAAAACTAGTATATCAAGGATAATTCAAGTTCAATTTAGAGATAAAACAAATATGATTCACTGCTTAAAATGATTTTGAATAGGAAATTGAGAAGCAAATGAACAAGTTTTCAGGAATGAATATAAGGCTAACTTATACAATAAGAAGGCGCATATTAAAAGGAAATTTGACATTTAGAGTAGAATCAAGAGGCAAAGAATTTAATTAGATCTTTTCCCATGTTATAGTATTTCCCAAAATAAAATTTAATTCAAATTACCTTTTTTTAAAAAAAAAATGTAATTTAGCTTGGAAATAGCTTGAGTCCCTAAATTTACCTATAAAACATAAAAATTCATGAATTTGAGTTAATTAGACTTCAAGTTTGGATTAGAGAAAGGTTCTAAATTTTAAATCATCAAAAGGTTTGCAAAGAGTTGTCAATTTGATAGAATTTGCATGGTGTATTCAAAAATTCATAAAAAATTCCATGGTTTATATTTTTACATCATTTTCTCAATATTTTTAGCCTTGTATATCTAGGACAATTTAAATTGGTTTCACATCAATTGAATGTGTGAGTAAGGAGAAACATTAAAATCATTTTAAGAGGGTCGAGCTATTAATAAAATTTAAGCAATAAAAGGCGTAGCTTTGAATGACCATCAAAACAACATAATTAAGTTTTCATTATTTCTAAAAAATTTATAGCGAACATCTCAAAATTTTTGTGGACTCAAAAATCATTTAAGTTGGAGTTAGAGAATTAAAGATATAGCTCACACAAAATTACTGTTCACATTAGAGATCTGTAGTGAAAATTATTTATTATTTGTTTCGATTTTTAATTTAACCAATTTAATCTAAAGGATGTAACAACATTATTTGATGATCTTTGACATAGTTTTTGGTTAATCATATTTTGAATTGGTGTTATTTTTAATTTTCAAGACACATCAATAATCAGTTTCAAAGTAATATGATATAAGTTAATACCAAAAGAGTACCTAGTTCAAGAAATACATGAATTCAAGGAAAATTTCACTTGAGTTGATTTATTATATTAATTATTAAATTAATAATATTATTATTAAATTAATAATATTATTATTAATTGTTAGGGTCTGTCTCATAAGATTGATCCTACAAGACTAAGAAGAGAGGCATTAGGTGGTCATCGATGGTGCCACTCTGACACTCAAGTTAGTGAGGATACAGAGCAGGGAAGATGGTAAAGAGATTTGTATGTTTAGGCTAACTTACCTCTTTCTACGTTTTCTTACCTATTTATGCAAGTGTAATGGCTTATCTTTCAAGCCTTTCCTAGGAGACTGTTCCTCGGGTAAGCCACCTTGTAGATTGGTAAGGCATCTCTTACTTTTCATGGTGTCACCCATAATATGCCTTTTGAATCATTTAACCTCTAAGGCTATTTTTGATGGTTGTGCCTAATATTACCACCTAATAGGGGATCAGGTTGACTCAATCAATCGGGTGAAGACTAGATTGATCTTCAACCTTAGATTTTCATTTAGTCTTCTGGTTGTATGATCAACCAGTCATGGTGGACCATTAGTTCTACTGGTCTATCCTGTTATCATACTTCCCCTAGAAAAAAGTTTTACATTTACATCCAAAATGTCATTGGTTTTTAGGAGTGGTGGTTTTTTAGAGAATGTGGTGAGACTTCTTATTTTCCTAAGATAGTGGGCAGTTTATTTAAAATTTGAAATGATTCCTTTTGGGGTATGTACAAGTTGTAATTGTGCACATTTAATTGGGGATTTTTCTTTCTACTAAAACTGGAGTTTCCTATGTGCATTGAACTTGGTTTTCTCTAATTTTTCACCATTTTCATGTAAGTTATTTTTTCTGATGATCCTTTTCTCTTTGGCTAGTAATCATTTTAGAACCATTCCTTTAACATCATGTCATCCAAAAGTAAGTGGTTGCTATCTCTCTTATTTTTTAATTTTATTTAGGCTTCATCTTCCTTATTCCTTATTTGTTCTTTTACTGGTGTGGTAGTATTGGGTTTTTGTTTTTCATTTTATATTTATTTTGGTTATTAGCTCCGCTTTGTGTTTATTTTTTCTTTTAGGTCTTTTTGGTTTTTGGGTTTTAGGCTTAAATGTCATTGACATTTTTAGTTCTTCTGTTGTTAGTGGTAATGGCTTTATTCATTGTTATAATGGGGTAGAGATGTCATATGGCGATAATGAAAGGACATTATTGACCGATGAGTGGGACGATTCTTCGCTATGGCGATTGGTCAGTTCTGGGGTGGGTGGTGGATCTGACCAAACTGGTGTTTTTAGGGTTTTTGATGTCGAGCTTGCATCATCTAATCCTTTTGTCACCTTCCTATTACAATCCCAGGTTATTTATGTTAAATCTAAGGGGGCCATTTGATCTTCCTCTCAGCCTAGTTCTATTAGTGTGGCAACCTTTAAAATGGAGTCTATGCTGACTCAAGATCAATTGATTTCGATATAGAAGGAATTCTTGATACCAAAAAGTTACGAGTTATTGTTGCTAGTGGATCATAGGATGGCTAATACCTTGGTTGATTCTGACATAATGGTGTATGTGGATGCTTTAAAAGCTAGTCTACACCTTCCTTTGATCCCATTCCATGTGAAGTTGCTTAACTTTTATGGTATACCAGTTAGCCAACTAACGCTCAATGGTTGGATGCTTATCTATAGTTTTACCAAGATTTGCTATGATTTGCACATTGAGCTTGATCTATCTATGTTTCAACATTTATTCTCGCTTAGCCAAAAAGAGGAACATTATCATTTTTTAGGTCATTATGGTAATGTGATGTTCGAGGGGTTACTCAAGCCTTGGAGGACTTAAAAACCTAAGTTTTTTATTTTGAGGAATCCTGATAGGTGGGGGTGCTACCTAGGGTTTGGAATGGGAGACCCCGTAAGTGTGGTAAAAGAGTGGTACTGACTAAGATCAGGCTCACAAGGTTGATTTATTACATACTAAGGCATGTGGTGAGGAATTTGATTGTGGTAAGCTAATAGAGGGGATGGAGAGTCAATCATCTTATGAAGGCAGGCATATTAGTATATTCTATTTTGCATGTCAGTGTTTATTCATGTGTTGATCGGTTATGGTCGTTTAGAATTGGTTTGTCTAACTTTAGGGTTCTTTGTGTTTTACAGACATTGACTTGACTGAACTATTAAAGACCAAATCATAGAAGATGCATTTGGGTAGCGTGTTGAGGGCTCCAGACATTTCCAAAGCTGCCAAGTCTACCACTCCTACTTTAACCCTAATGAAGGAGTGTCCTGACAGTCCCAAGCATAAGTTCACTAGTCATGTTTTAGCGATGGTGCCTTCCCCATCAAAATGATCTAGTCAAGAGGGGTATGTCAAGGGCAAGAGTACTTTTTCTTTTAGGGACACCATAAAAGATTTCTAGAGCTTTGCATGTGAACTATGGCTCTACAAGACCAGTCTCTCTCTGCTCTGGGGCTTTATATACTAACTTAGTGATGTTTATGCACTTCTTGATGACTAGGAAATGAGAGATGAGGTTAAGGATTATAACAGCTTGATCACCTACACTCGGTCTACCTCTCTATAGGCTTGCTTTATTTTTTTGTTAGTTTTTACATTGCATTTTCTTTTTGTTATTTTTAGTCAATTTACTTGTATTGTCTTTTGCAGATGATGGATTTAGTATCCCTGCTTAATAAGCATAATGCTATCATGGAGAGGGAGTTCACACTAAAATACAAGAATGTTCATACCAATCTTGAGCTTAATAGAGTGGAGGTAGAAAAGCTGACCTCCAATGTCTTAAAAGTGGAGAAGAAGGCTAATGATGTAGCTCTTAATGCTAAGGCATTGGACGACCAATTGACAGTCATGCAAAAAAAAAATGAGCTAGCTAGGGAAAGAGATTGAGGAACTAAAAGAGGTTCATCAATTAGAGTAAGAGGATTTAGTGGAGCAGTCCTTCATTGTTCATATTAGAGTGAAAGACCTCATGTTGCAAGCTTTACAATCTTTATATCTAGACTTGGACATCTCCTTTATGGAGAGAGTTGTGCCTAGCACTGAATTGGATGACATTCTCAGTCGTACTACACCAAATGATGATGTACAGGGTCACGATTCCACTCCTCCTTTTGATGACCTAACTAAAGAAGCTGACCTATGACCTCTTTCTGTTATAATTAGGAGTTGTTATTTTCTCCCCACTTTTAGTAATTTAATTTTTTTCCCTTGGATTTTTATGGGTTATTAAACACTTATGTCTTTCTTTTTCCCCTTGTGATGTTGGGGTTGTGGTTAACTATTAACTTTATTTATGTTGTTAATAATTGTTCCTTTGCTTCTTGATTGTTTTTCCTTCTTTTTCCAATTAAGTAAAGTTTACAAAGTCATGGTTCCTAAGTGAACGAAATTACAGTCGACCTAGATGGTTATTGCTTGTCAAGATAGCGAGGACATGTCTCGGCAAGGTGCCATTCTCAGGCTATGTTAGTTTTTTGTTATGATCCAGTACTTCGCTTGACTATATATGCTCTATTCAAGGGTTTGTATGGGTTAAAATTGCTCAAGTACCAAGAGACTGCCCTATTGGTCTCTAGGACTGGTCAATCTACTATTGGAGTTAGTCTTAATTTCTAGCCATTGGCTTATGCTTGTGACAGATTATTGGAGACTCATAAATTTTTTTTTGAAATTTATTTTCTGAAGACCAAGTGGGTCTTCATCGCTTATGATGACTCATACACTTGTACAAATTTTGAAATTTATTTTCTAAAGACCAAGTGGGTCTTTATTACTTAGTGCAACTCATACACTTTTATAAATTTTAAAATATTTTTTTTGGAGACCAAGTGGGTCTTCATCACTTATTAGGACTCATACACATGTATAAATTTTGAAATTTATTCTTTGGAGACTAAGCGGGTCTTCATCACTTAGTGCGACTTATACATTTGTATAAAATTTTTGTAACTAATTTTAGGTAGGCAAGTAGTTGAAAACAAATATCATCTCTTATTGATGGGGGGTCAAAAGGCTACTTCAATCATTACACTGCATTATTGGTTTTATAATTCATTGATAGAATGTTTTTAGACTGTTGGAATTCCATGTCCTAAGGAGTGGCTTTTTGCAAGCTTCACTCAGTCAATAGGTTGCTAGTCCTATTGCTTGATCAACATGATAGGGGTTGACCTAATTTTCTTTTAGATTCCCTACTCTTGCATCACCTTTCCTAATATCTACCTTGATGAGTACCCATTCTCCAAGGTGGAATGATCTAGGTTTTACACCTTTATTTAAGGATTTTACTACCTTTTACTTATAGGCTTCCATTTTGATTCTTGCTTCTTCTCTTATTTCATATTAGCTCTCAATTCTTCTTCACTAGCCTCTTCTTCATAGTTAGCAGTCCGATAGCTAAGGAGACCAATTTTGACTAGGATCAGAGCCTCTATCCTATATGCTAGCTTGAAAGGTGTTTCTCCGATCATTGTTCTTGGTTAGGAGCATAGGACATACGACAACTCTTTCGTCCACCTTCTTTTGGCTTAATCTAATTGCTTTTTAAGTCCTTGGACTATGGTTCAATTGGTCACTTCAATCATCCCATTTATTTGAGGGTGAGTGATAAAAGTGAACCTGAGTTCTTTATGAAGCTCATTACAGAATTCTTTAAATAGTTGACAGTCACAAATTGTTTTCTATTATTAGTTATAAGTGTTCTGGGGACTCCGAATATGCATATCACATCTCACTTAAAGAACTTTGTGATTCTAGCTTGTGTGATTATAGCTATTGGCTCAGCTTCTACCCAATTTATTAAGTGGTCTACTGCAATGATCAACAACTTAGTCTGCCTAAAACTAGAGGAAAAGGGCCCATAATATCCATTCCCCATTGTGCAAATGGTCATGCTACACTAATTAGTCATGATGAGGCTAAGGCGTAATGATTGTAAATTCCATAAAACTGGCATTTTAGGTAAGTGGGGATGATCTCCCTAGCATCTTTCACTAGGGCCAGCAGTACCCCTAAAATAAAGCCTTGCAGACTATTGTTGTAATATCCCGAGTTTTTAAATATTTTTATACTACATTGGGATATGCAGTGTTAATAATTTTTGTATATATTTATGACATTTTTAAGAGTTGTTATTTGTTTAATGCTAATTTTAATTATTTTATATTATTTTAAGTACTTTATATAAAATTTTTCCGAAAATTGTATTTTTGAGAAAATTGACACGTAAATAATTTAATATTAATTATTTTGACTAGTTTTATGAATTTGCATGAACTCATACATAATTTTGAAGTGCTAAATAAAATGTATATATGTGTATTTATTTAAATTAATTAGAGCTTAATTAATTTCCTTAATCTTATTATTTAATTTTTGTATTAATTAATTAATTTTAAGTGTATAAATTATTAAATATATTAAAATATTTGTGTGGTGAGTATTATTTGTGTGTGGGAATATATATATTACTATAATATAGTGTGGACATATATATATATATATATATATATATATATATATATATATACAAATATACACAATTTTTAATCAAAATTATAAAGTTTACAAAAATTACGAAATTGTCATTCTGCCTTCTTCCTTCCTCCCGACCATTTCTTTCTCAATTCCGGCCACTGCAAGTCCGTTCCTTCACTTTCACTGTACTTTCTGGTGTGCCACCTTCCCTTCCAGCCATTCCCAACATCCCAAGCTCCCATTTCCGGCATTGTTTGGTCGGATTTTTATCAAGAGGTCGAAACTTGCTCCTAACTCCGATCAAGCACTTTCCGGTCACCAAATTTGATGCCATCAATTTCTATCTTCTCCTTGAGCTCTGATGAGTATGATTTGAAGCTTTTTTTTTCATTTGATTTGGTCTAGAATTGCTTAGGTTTTAATTTCTTCAATTCAGCCATTTTGGGTTTCAAATTTTTTTTAGCTTCAATTTGGTTGATTCATGAAAACTTCCTTCACAAAATTTGTTCTTGGAAGCTTAATCTACATGCTGTAATTTTTGTAGAATTTTTGGAATTTATTTTGATTTTTGTGAATTTTTTATTATTTTATTAATATTTTCTAAATTTCGAAAATTAATTAATTAAATTATGAAATTGTGTTTTATGGTGATTATAGGAGTTGAAATGAATTATAGAAATTTATTTGTAATTTTTATGAATTTTTTATATATTTATTTGGAATTTATTAAGTTTATGTAATTTTGAAAAATAGGGTTAATTATGTGTTTAATTGAAATAAATTGGTAAATTGAGTATATTTATTGATATTATTGAATTATATGTTGAGAAATTAATTTTTGAGTAATTATATAATTTTTGGTGAATTTTTGAACATTTATAGTGAATATATATATATATATATATATATATATATATATATATATATATATATATATATATATATATATATATATATATATATATATAGGGGTATTTTGGTAATTTTACACTAAATTGGCTAAAAATATAATTAAATTGATTTTAATAATTATTTGAGCTATAAAAAATGATTTCTGCAAATTTTTAGTATTTTTAACTAATTAAAACTATTTTTCGTAAATTATTTTCAAATTATATATATTATACGATTTTTCTAAATAAATGAGTTTTTATCGGTTTTTAACATGTTTTAGGGTTAATTACGTAATTTGGACTTATAAAGTGTAATTTTATTATATAAGGGTATTTTCGGTATTTCAATAATATTCTGTGAATTATGAACCTCGGTCGGTGAATTGTAATTTGGAGTCCGACCGAGGGATTGTGGTTGTGAATTTGGTGTTATTCCGAAGTGTGTTTTCATTGCAAGATCGGCTCTACTCTTTGAGTAGAGAGATGTCCATTTTATAGGGGAAGTTCTGCCAGATTTTAAGTAAAATTCTCGTAAAACGTGATATCCGGTCAAATTCCTATTCTAATTATGTGTTTAAAATTCTAGATCAAGTCTTTAGAATTTCCATTAAATCTGATTTCATATTGTCATTTGTTTATCTAACTGTGCCGAGACCGAAGCCCGCCGAGTTTATCTCGTGGAGCGCTAACATGTGAGTTATTATTATATTGTATATATATATATATATATATAATATATATATATATATATATATATATATATATATATATATATATATATATGTTTAAACAGTAATTTAATTATAATATGATTTGATATATTTTCATTTTATTTTTAGTATATCTTGATATATAAATATTTGTATATTTTCTATATACATTTAATATATCACTAGTATATTTAGAGTTTATTTTTGATATATGTATGTTAGATATTTAGGTTTATGTTTGTTATAATTTAATATTTATACATGATTTAAATGTGCATCAAACCATAATTATTTTATTAAATGATTAATATAATTTAGGTTTATTCTTAAATAATTGCATGCTATATTATAAACCTACACTTAAATATTTTTTTTAAGTTTATTTGTGGTATATTTTTTATTTATTTCCAAATAAATACATGTTTTATTATTAAATTAAACCTAACACATTAGTGGTATATTTAGGGTTTATTTTTTTGATATATGCATGCTAGATAATTAGATTTATTTTTAGTATATTTGTGAATATATGTTAAACCTAAACACATAATTAAATGAACAGTTATACATAAATGTTTTATTAAATGATTTGTGTACTTAGAGCATATCTTTTGTATATTTAAGTATATTTTTAAGAAAATGCATGTTATATTATTGTTATACATTTAAATTTTTTTTAATAATATTAATGATTTATCTTTAGTTTATTTAATATTTTATTTGACATATATATATATATATATATACCCGAAATATACTAGGTATATTTTAGGTATATTTTTTGTATATATATATATATATATATATATGGTTGGTTTTACTATTATGAATATTGTTCTATATTAATTATTTTCCGAATGAATGACTTATTCTAAGTGAAGGATATTAATAGAACGTGCTTCCTAGTGGGCAGCACTAGAACCATGTACGTACTGGTGCGAAAGAATAGGGTTAAGTGAGAGTTAATTTTGGGTGATTATAATTGATATAATTAATTTGACTAAAATTAATGGTATGTTAGATAGTGTGATTGCAGGGCCAATCACACTAACAGTCAGACTGCTGGAGCTCGGTTGACTTAGTGTCTTGGGGCCAGTCTATTGTCCATAAGTGGATTGAATGATCAATTGGGTTGATTGAGATGTGAGGTGATAGATAGTGTGATTGCTGGAGCTCGGTTGACCAAGTGTCTCAGGGCCAATCACATTGACAACCAGACTGCTGGAGCTCGGTCGACTTAGTGTCTCGGGGCCAGTCTGCTGTCCAATTTGGAATAAGTGTTCTATTTGGAATCAAGTGAGCCTATATGGCTAGAGTGATGATGGGGTTGATTGGGGTTGTTATTATTATGGTTCTATAGATCATTCATGAATTTAATTAAATGTTTTCCTGCATTTTGAATATTTATAAAAGCAGAGTTTGGCATTCGTGTGAATTGTGTGTATATATATACATATATATAACAATGCATGATTGTTATGGTTTAGATTGCATGTATATATATAGTATAATAATTCACTCAGTGAGGTCTGACCCCCCTCAATTTTTTTTTTCAAGAGATCCCATATCGTCAGACCTTAGTTGTAGAGTCCCTTACCGGTGCTCTTCAGTCCCGGCTATTTTATGCAAATGTATATTCTGAACTCTGAATTGTATTCTAGAAACTGCAGTAGTAGTGTTATTGTATCGGATGTGTATTATTTTATTTGATGTTAAATACTCTGAGAACTTGTATTTGAACATTGTACGAATATGTATACATTTATGAAAGGATTTGGAGAATTTATTTTATATATTGATTCAAAAAATTTTAATTATATCATACTTTTTATTTATTTATTGTATGATTTTATTTTCTTAGGCTTGCTACGGGTTTCGGATTTGAAATAATTCCCGTTCCCTAGCGCTGATCATGACTCCTAGTTTGGGTCATGACAATTGTGGTTATTGCTTTCATAGATTTCCCTTATCATATAGTCTCCATCTTCTTATATCACACAGAGCAACCATGGGTGTGATGCAGTTCTTTTGTATAATATGCCATAAACTCATGAGTAATCTGTGGCTATTATGAGCACTTTCTTTGATTCATTTTCATTTTCAAGTAGGCATCACTCTTCTAACCACTTTATGATATGGTCCATCCACCATGTGTTATTTATGGGGAGCATGTCTTCTTCTGCTATGCTTAATTGGACTAGTGTGGTCATCAGGACCTTACGAGATTGGTTAGTCTTCTCCAGGGTTATCTTGGATAGGGCATATGCCTCTTGATTATCTGCTCTAGGGATTTGCTTTAAAACCTCTTGCTATGGTGTCAAAATTCCATAGGTATATTGTCTGTGACATTCTGTCCCAAGTCTAGATAATTCTACTAGCTTCCCTCATGGCACAAAGAGGACAAAGGTGAGTCTCCTAAGCCAAATGAAATAAGTAAGTTTAGTTTTAGAAGCCTCACCCTTATCCTCCGTATGCCATGTTTTAGATGACTCCTCTTTGTCATCTGGTTATAGTTCCCTCGTAACTGTCAACCTGATGACCAAAGCTTCATATTCAATTACATTATTGGAAAATTTGAAGAGGATTCTCATTAATACCTCTATTTGTATGCCATTAGGGCCTTTAATGATGATGCCTACTCTTGTTCCTACTCTCTTAACCCCTAAGGCTCTGTCAACATATATTCTCTAAGGATGACCTACTCACTTAGTCTTCACTTTGATTTCTTTACCATACTTAGCTACAAAGTTTACCAAGATTTGAGCTTTCATGGCCTTTATTGGTTCATAAATGATACCAAATCCTCCTATATTGGTAGCTTGTTCAACTAATCTACCCATTGTCTTAGCCTTTTAGAGGACTTTTTTAATGGTTAGTCAATTCAGACTACCACTTAGTGGGCTTCTAAGTACTGTCCCAACTTCTTTATGGACATGAATATAGTAAATGCCAAGTTCTCTATTGGGGGGTGTCTTGTCTCAACCCCTCAGAGGACCTTGCTAATGTAGTAGACTAGGTATTTCTTAGTTTCCTCCTCCCTAATGAGCACTGAGGCAATGGTCTTTTTGGTTACTTTCAAATACAAATATATACTTTCTCCTAATCTTGGTTTATTGAGGAGAAGGGGACTACTAATGAACTTCTTAAGGTTATCAAAGACTTCCTAGCAGCTCTCAGTCCACTAAAATTTCTTTAAATAATTCAAGCTTTTGTAGAATGGAAAACATCTCCTTAAGGAGTAGGAGATGAAGCATCCAAGGTTTGTTATCCTCCCATTAAGCTTTTACACTTCTTTAACTGAGGTCAGAGGCTTCATGGAGAGTATAACATATATATTTTTCTAGATTAGCTTCAATACCATGATAGGAGATCATGAATCCTAAAAACTTTCTAACTTTGACCCCCAATACACATTTCTTCAGGTTGAGCTTCATGGTAAACCAATCTAAGGTTTAAAAAGCCTATGCTAGGTCACTATCGTAGTCTACATCTCTAGCACTTTTGACAATCATGTCATCCACTTAGACTTATATGGTCTTTCATATTTGGTCTTTGAAAATCATGTTAACCAACCATTGGTAGGTGGCTCCAATATTCTTAAGACCAAAAGGCATGGATGTGTAGCAGTACAAACCTTGGTCGATGATGAAAATGGTCTTCTCTTTATCAAACTCATTCATTTTAATTTGGTGGTAACCTATATAAGCATCAATGAAGCTATAGACTTGGTAACCTATAGTGGAGTCAAAAACCTAGTCAATACTAGGGAATCTTTGGGGTATACCTTGTTCAGGTCTATGTAGTCAACACACATCATCCACTTTTCATTTGCCTTTTTACCATCACAATGTTGGAGACCCAGTTTGGGTAATACACTTCTCTTATGAACCCAACTTTCAAGAGCTTTTCAATTTCATCTGAGATGGCCACCTGTCTATCTAGGACATGTTTTCATTTCTACTGGATGATCAATTTATTATGGCTATGGACATTGAGTTTATAGGTAATAATGTCTAGTGAGACTCCCTTGATCTCTTCTGGTAACCTAGCAAATGTTCCCTAGAGTTATATCCCCATTTTGAGTTTTCTCTCATTCCTTAATGAGTGGTATTTGACTTCCTCTACTAGTTGTGCTCTCTCCTCTTTTGGGCTCTACAATTAGCGTATCAATGTTTCCCCTCTATGCTACCATATAAGCTTCCTGAGTAGCTCTCTCGTCTCCTTTGACAATTAGCTCTCCTCTTGAGGTAGGGATCTTCATGGTAAGGTACATGATATAGGTCACTAAGGTACATGATATAGGTCACTGCATAAGTTTTATATAAAAAGGGTCTACCTAGGATTATATTGTATGCGAAAGGGAGGTTAACCACCATGAATGATATAATGAAATCCTAGTAGTGGTCATTGTTCCCCAACTCAATAGTCATTATTGATGATCCTTCTATGTCCATTGGTGATCCACTGAGGTCAAGTAGGGGCATTGAGACTAGTTTTAGGTTAGTCACGAATCCTCCCAGTGCTCTAAATTTATTTAAGGTCATGAGGTGTACTGAGCTCCTATTGTCAATCAATATTCTCCTCAGTAGTATGTTCCTAATTCTCCCATCAACTACTAGTACATTTTCCTTTAGGTGTGACATCTAGTCTCCATTAGTATTCGAGAAGGTGATTGGATAATAGTTATTACTTCCCACTGATGAGGTCATTGAGTAGACCGTCTGACAAGTTTTTCTTTTCTTTATAGATTGATCTCTGGAGGGTTCTCCACCAATGATCATATTAATAACCACTACGAGGGCTCCCCTAACGGATGGGTCACCTTCTGAACTTCTTCATTCTGTAGACTATTTTCTTTTCTCTCAAGTAGGGGGTGGGTTACCCTTCTGATCAATAAATTTCTTGAGGCAACCTTATTGGATGAGGCATTCTATTACTTCTTTGAGTTGCCAGCAATCTTTTATGTCATGGCTAATGTCTCTATAGAATTGGTAGTATTTTATTTAGTCCCTCTGGTCTACATGCCTCTCCTTCATCCTCCTTAACCATTGCACTCTTTCTCCTGACTTCTTCACCCCTATTAGGACCTGCAATCGCGATAAGTTAAGGGGTGTAAAGTTATGGAACCTCACTTGTTATGGCATTAGGTCATAAAGGTTGTACCATTAGTCTCTCAATCACCTATAATGGTGTTGATCTCTCTTGTTATTATGGAACAGTGGTCTTTTAAGGGGTCTTTTGACTAGGTCTCTAAGTCTACATGGCTTTGCCTTTATTTAGGCTTTGGTATCCTTCTCTTTAGGCTTTTACCATCAGTGATCTAGCCTCCTCTAGGTGTATATGGTGGTGTGCTCTTACCATTAACTCGGTGAAGCTACTGGGGAGTGAAAGGTTGACATCATTATAAAGTGAACTAGAGGTTGTACTTGAAGTGAAGGCTTTTATGGCCAAAGTGTTGTCAAGATTCTCGATCTGCACTACTTCCTAGCTAAACCATTCAATATAGTTGTTAATAATTCATTATTATACTGATAGAGTTCTACAAATCAGAGGAGTCTTTCTTGATGGGTATACTGGTGATGAACTATGTGTTGAATAACTTTGCCATCTCTAAGAAGCAACTAATAGAGTTAAGCGCTAGGTCTTGGTACTATTCTTACATAATGCCTTTAAGGGTGCTTAGGAAGACTTTGCAGAGGACTGAGTCTAGGGTGGTTTGTAGATAAATTGTTGTCCTAAATTTTTATGTGTAGCTGAGGGGGTTAATGGTTCCATTAAAGGATTTAAGTAGTGGCATTTTGAACTTTAGTACGAGGGTTCACAAATCAAGTGGTTTGCAAGTGGGCAGGCATCTCATATATCAAAGTTGGTCTCACTATTTCTAGGGTTCATATTGTTCACTATGTCACAAACTCTCTTATTAAAATCTGCCTCTACAATATGCCTATCGACTTTGTTACGTTCTAGGTATGAGTTGGCTTCCTTGTCTTCTTATATGGTTTTTGGTTTCTACTTGTTGGGTCCTTGGTTATCCTCCTTTCTTCTAAACAAGTTTCTTTTAGACCTTGGAGTGTTAGATTTGGCCCCCTTATCCTTTAAGGTCTTATTTGTTTTTTCATTATGGGATCCATTCTCTTTATCATCTTTCAGCTGCCTCTTCCTCCTTATGAGGTGTTCTTCTCTTTCTTTCCATCACTCCTCTCGAAGTTCCTCTATTGCGAAGGCCTTTTTTTGTAAGAAAGAGAAAATGACAGTAGTGTCTACTGGTTATTATAGTTTGACTAGAGTTTTTGGGGTTGCTATTTCATCGAGTAATAGGAGAAGGTTAGATAGGGTAGGTTGCTTCTCTTTTCTTATGGTTGAGGTAATGGATAAGGGGGTTCTTAAGCTAGGATCTCTAATATCTCTATGTTCTATGCTTTTTGCCATGCCATGCTCACCATACCACTGATGATAAATTATTAAAGACTATGTAGTGAGCTTGGTCCTACAAGGCTGAGAAGAGAGGCATTAGGTGGTTACCAATAATGGTCACTAGTAGTGCCACTCCAATGCTCAAGTTAGTTAGAGATTTAAAGTAGAGAAGATAGTAAAACGATTTGTATGTTTAGGCTAACTTACTGTAGACGGTGGAGTTTAGCAACCATCCAAGATTTTAACAACCGCGACACTGTTTGAGCTCAGGGCCTTAGAGAACACACTAACCATTATCACAAAGACATGGCTTACAGATGAGGAGTCACCACCCAGGGTCATAACTAGGAAAAATTTAAAGGTGGTACTCGATTCTCTAAAAGAAAGCTAGCACCACAACCAGTAGATTCTGGGAATGGAATACTAACTTCTCTTAGTCTCATGTTCATTTAGAATTACTTTATAAACTATTACTTCATTCTCTAATTACATGCAATTTTATTAAACCCTATTTGAACATCCATTTAACCCTAAGGAATTTAGTCAATAAAATCACACAAAAAAATGCATTCAAGCCTATCGTCCCTAAGTCTAAACTAGGTTAATTTTATTGAAAGTTAGCTAGATTTACACTTTTATTTTACAAATGAAATGGACTAAAGGTATACCTACATTTTGATTTGTGAGCTTGAATCTACTTATTTTAATCTCTAAAGATGGGCCTAAATATAAGTTTTTAAAGAAATTGATTTTATAAGTGGGCCTAAGTCCAACTTGATTTTATTTTAAGTGAAATGTGGGCCTAAGTCTAATTATTTTAAAGGAAATGAAATTAAATGGGCTAAACTAGATCTAAATTGATTTTATTAATTAAAATGGGCCTAAATCTAATTAACCTAAAATGGGCTTACATTGGTTTTAATTAATTAATTAACCTAAACCATTTATAAACCTATTTTAAGTGAATTAGACCTAATCATGGGCTTGGAGCCCAAAAGGATAGAAACATAAAAAAAAAAGCCCAAAACAAATAAACACAAAAAATAGATCAAACATACATTTTAATGATTTTATAAAAAAGAATCCTAAATCAATTTTATGAAACCTAATTAACTACTGCCATAATTGATTTTATGAAGTTTTACCAAGTGAAACCCTAATTACTAATCAATTTTAATGCAGAGAATTAGAATTCCACTATTTTCCCACTATTGGGGCTATCACATCCTACGGTGTAGAGAATTAAAAGAAAATCAATTACAACCCATAAATAATAGATGAACAAATAACATAAAGAAATAGAAAAATCCTAAATCCTATGGGAGTTTTACAAACTTTAGTCCATGGCATTCCATTGATTCTTTAATAGCTGCTGCCAAAAAATCACATATCTCCAACCTCCTCTCCAGAGCATCACAGAATATTAATCAAAATAAAAAAAAACTTAATAAGTAATGAATCACTAAAAATAGAATAAAGAAATTAAATTAAAATAAAGGAAAAGAAAAGAAAATAGTAGAAGATGATGTGCAGATGCAGTTAGATGGCCCCTCAGACTATGATTTTGACCATTTGGAATTGGCTCTAAATGACTTTTTCATGATCTCTAGACTAAAATAAAATACAGTTTTATTTGGTCTTTTAGGGTTAAAAATCAAAAGTAAGCAACTAAGATTTTTTGCCTTCTGTAAATAACTAGGTTTTACAGGCTCCACAAATAAAGAAAAAAAATCTTTATTGCTTTTAATAAAAATCAATCTAAAACCTTTTCTAATATTTTTTCTCCAAAAAGGAAAAGAAGAAGAAGAAGAAGAAGAAGAAGAAGACTGCTCCAAAAAACCTCCTCTCTTGCAGACTTCTCCCTTGACTTTTAAAGTCAGGGAACCAACCTCTTCTGCGCGAATGCAGGATTTAGTTACGTAGCATGCATCTAAGAGTTTGATTTTTAAAAACACAAATAAGATAGGATTTATTTTGAACTAATTCTGGAGACTTCTTTAAACACACAGAGCAGGTCATGTGTATTAATTACATCTGAGTTAACCATTTAGACGTGAGAAAAATACTAAATTTGCAAAAAAAAGGGAAAAAAATCAGCGTAATACCTGTCGACATTAGGCAAAATGCCAATTGGCATTTGTCTAATGCCAATCAGCATTAGACCAAATGCTAATCGACATTTGGCTAATGTCAATCAGCATTTGACATGCCAATTGGCATTTGACGTGCGAACTCAAATTTCCAAAAAAACCTTAAAACTTGTTTTTTTCCAATTTAAACCCTAAAACTTATAATTCTTACATTTAAGCTTTAAAATGTTATAATCTAATCCTTTAAATCATGAAATATCGATACTAAAGATCAATTTCTCAATTAATTTCATCATAGGGGCTTTTGTCGCACGCATGCATAATTGCATCACAGAATTGGGTGCTCATACTTACCTCTCTCTACTTTTTCTCACCTATTTATGCAAGTGTAATGGCTTATCGTCCAACCCTTTCCTAGGAGACCATTCCTCAAGTGAGCTACCTTGAAGACTAGCAAGGCATCTTTTACTATTCATAGAGTCACCCATAGCACACCATCTGAATCATTTAATGTCTATGAGGCTATTTTCAATGGTTGTGCCCAATTTTCCTACCTAATGGGGGATCGGGTTGACTCGATCGATCGGGTAAAGACCATATTAATCTTTTGCCCCGAATTTCCATTTGCTCTTTTGGTCATACAATCTACTAGTCATGGTGATCCACTAGTTCTATTGGTCTATCTTGTTATCATGAGTTAAGAATGCATATGGAGATTTAACAATGAATAACTAAATACCATTAATAATTAACAAGAACTAACTATAAAAATTTCAAAATTTCAAATCACTAATTGAATGGTTTAAAGGAAGTTTCATAGAAATTAAAATGAAGAAAAGGAGAAGGATCACCCACAAAAATCATAAATTAACCAAGTTATCAATCGGTAGCACCAAGGTCATGAATTGCAAATTCACAGAGATCCTAATTTTTAGCATTAATAAAAAAATATATTGAAACATGCTTTAAGTCTAAATCAAAGAAGAAAGGGTAGAGTTCACTCACTTTAAACTTCTTTTAACAGCAGCTAATTTTCTTCCTACTAGAAAGCCTAAGTCTTTTGAATATTGTACCCAAGCCAAGTTCTCAAACTCTACCCCTCCCATTCTTCCATAAGCAAAGAGTTGTGCTCTTCTCTATTTTTTTCAATGGCTATTAAGGTAACATGTATCATTAACATGCATTCCCTATACATTTATAAGGGAATATCTATCTTAAATACTCCTATTTTAGGACACATCACCATTAAAATCTCCATTCTAGCCCTCAAATTTTCACTTCCTCTCACTTTATAATTTTCTTGAATTTTATTTTTAATTGAGCTCTTCCTTAATTTCCTATTAAATCCCTTAACTCTTTCTTTCATTTATTTTCCATTGAATAAAATCAAGTTATATTATTTAATTAAATAGATTTAGTTTACCTGAAACTCCAGCTTTACAAATAAGGATCAGTGGCTATAAGAAGGTGTGTCAAGCTGGCTACTAAGTTTTATGGCCCTGTTAATATGCTAGCAAAAGTTAGTCTAATAGCATGTAAACTAGAGTTACTTTTAGATTCCTTTACACATCTAGTTTTTCATATGTCATTACTCAAAAAGTACATTAGACTACCTGTGAAGGCTTCAACAATACTTCTTAAGCTACTTAACTCAAGTGAATTTAAAATAGCTCTAGTTGCCATTTTACAGGAGAGGGAAATTACAAGGAAAAAGTAAAGAATTATGCAAGTCAAAGTTCACTAGGCTAACATGAAAAAGGAAGAAGCTACATAATTTTTAAGTCTTAATTTCTTGAATTCTTCTTTAAGGACAAGGAAAATCTTGAAAGGAAGGGTAATGTCAGGAACCAACATGGATCATAAAGCTTATAAATGGAAAAGGGAGCAACACCAGCTAATAAAGGCCCAAAAATGAGTAACACCAGCTAATAAAGGCCCAAAAATGAGTAACACCAGCTAATAAAGGCCCAAAAATGAGCAACACCAGCTAATAAAGGCCACTGCATGAGTTTAGCTCCTAGTAGTTAACAACAGCACAATTCAAGATGTGGAAAGGGAATCTTTTGGTTATTGTAAAAAATGATAAGAATAAAGTTGTCATTTATTATTAGATATTACAATTGTAATTGTCTTTTTGCATTAGGTGTGAGAACTTGTTATTGTAGTAATGACATTCTTAGCTATATATATAGTCAATAAGCATATAAAAATGTTATAAATAGAATTAATGAAATCAATATCTATATTTCTCACACATTCTCTCTAATTTTCCCACTCTTCTCTTACTTATTCTAATTTCTTCTCCTCTTTCTCTACTTTTTCTTCTTTTCATTGTCATTCTCTTGGTTAATATTATCAATTCGTGATCATTAACACTATCCATAAGCTTGGATCTTGACAAGGCATCACATGATGGAGTCCCAATTCCCTTTAGGTTTCCCAATCCAAATCTTTAAAGAGAAATTTTCTCGTTCAGCATGGCTTATGATATGACCGTGCTTCAAACTATGTTAATATTTCTTTAATTTTTCAAGCTAGGCAAAAAGGAACATGGCCACAACATGGCCATACTGCAAAGTGCTTACCTTCCAAAAAGGCCCAGTGGACAACATGGGTTGCAACATGCCCATGTCATGGCCATACTCAATTTTTATCTTTATTTTTGAGAAATCTTTATTTAAAATTACCTACAAAAGAGGAAAATTAATTAAAACTAAAAATACTTCTAATCAAATTAAAATTAATCCAAAAATATTAAAAAACCTAGTTAAAACCCAAAACTAAAAATTATTCCTAATTAAACCTAAATTCTTTAAAGATAAATATTATTACCCTAAAATTAACATAAAAATCATTAAAATTCAACATAATATATATATATATATATATATATATATATATATATATATATATATATATATATATATATATATTACATACATCACCTTACAATAACAGAAGATTATTACTTTCCTTGCTCAATTCCACTACCTCCATCTTTGCAAACCTTTCAATATGAAATTTATCTCCTCCATTTCATTGATTAACTACTCAAACTACTATTAGAATAAAATTATTGACATTGTTGGTTAGTTCCTCCTAACAATAACTCATTGTTTTTCTCGTTCTCATTATTTATCTTCTCCTTTTTCTTTAATTGAAATCAAATTTTGATTTATTTTACGTGAACAATTATTGTTTTTTTATTAGGTTACTCACAATTCCTTTAATATATTTTGGTTGAATATTTCATATTAAGCCTTTTATTGTTGCTAAATATGATAATGTTGATGATAAAGAATTGGCCTATTGGTACTAAAAATCACAACCTTTTCAACATTTTGCATATATATACCAATTTTTAAAACTTGACAAAACTAGCCCAATTTGACATATTATTTATCATTTAGCACAATTTACTATATTATTTGCATTTTAACACAATTGTAATTTGATCATGAATTTTTTTTAAAAAAATACATATGTGACATTTGTGGTGACTTAGCTAACATCTATTATTATAGTCTCACATTCATATGAAGACTTAACTCAAATCAACCTAATGAAGAATTATTTTAATACTATAAAGAAATTATTTATATGTATTTTAAAAAAGTTTAAAAATTATTGCAAATTACTCCAATCTTAATCATAATGCTAAAATATTGCATTTCACCATCAAATCTCTTTTTTTTATAGCAACGTAGTTAGCCTTTGCATAATATTGAAATAATTCTTTAAACTTGTAAATATCAGATAAATAATTTTTTTTATATCAATTTAGGTCAATTTGAAGTAAAAAATTTAAAAGTAAATTTATATTCTCAACAAATAAGAAGTGGCTATAGTAAAAAATTCCTTTCAACTTTTACAATTTTTTTAATCAATGGCTATAGTTTTGTTATTGATGAGGTGGCAATAATTATGTAAGTTACCAATAATCAAATCATAAAATTTTAAATCATATGCCTTAGTGCAAAATTATGTTTGCATATATTGCCCATCATAGGATATCTCAATTAAAATATTACCAACCCCAAACCTTAGATCGTAAACCCCAAAACGTAAACCCCAAACCTTAGACCCTTAAAAGTAATATACTACCTTGCTAAGTTTGAACCCGAAACAAAAAAAGTTGAATTGAATATGTTCAAGAAAGCGATAATTGTGATTGTATAAATGATGGTGGAAAGCATACGGTTTGTGGATATAAGGAGTGTTGTTACTACTTCTTGGGATGGGTTCAAAAAAACTCTAGATTTGGAGTTGTATATGACACATAATTTTTTGGTTGATCATTTGTTATGGCTTTGTGATGATTCAACATTATTGAGGCCTTTAATAGCATTGAACAAAGTCTTGGATAATGAAACAAAAAATAATAATTTGTATGTGTCATGAAGAAATAGGGATTATTAAATTTTATGATTGGTGATTCAACTCCTATAATTTTTTTGTTGTTTTGATTATTGATTATTGGATGTATAGTTTTGGATGATTGACTATGTTGTTTTCATTTGTCTTCCTTACTTTAATACACAATATTGATTGTAGGATACTCTATAGCTCTTTAATTCCTCAAAAAATTTCAAAAGTTTCACTTACCAACTTAACTTCCCAGCTCCTTAATTGTAACATGTATTCCAAAGTCTTTCACTTCCTTAATGCATAAACTCCTCAACGTTTTCCAAAATATTCAAGCATTTTCATTTTCTATTCAATTATGTTAATTGGTTATGGATGTTTCAAAGGAGTCTTGTTCGTCATCACACAGAACTTATGGAGTCTAGAATGGGGATGAGAGGATACATGTTCATAGCAAGGAATTCAAGAAGTAAGAGTCTCATTTTTCATCATACAAAACTTATGGAGTGTAAATGTCACACCTCATCTCACATAGCCCGAGGTGGACATTTAAAACCATCTACTTCGCAAAACATCTACTTTAGTCTAAATGAGTTATGAATATAGTTATAATTACAAGAAGGATTGAAATAAATTCCTTATTAAAGTTTGGTCATGTTTAATGATACGTTTAAAGAATAAGAATTTATACAATTATAAGTGTACATGATTAATGATATAGGTAGAAAACAACTGAATACTATAAGAAATCACGTTTTAAACTAGATTGATATATGTATTAATATACTAAAAATGTAGTAGTGAACATCATTAAAGCAAATATAAAACATGTTCCTAAATAGTTACTTTACATATAGTCTAGCCAATAGCGTTTAACTTCAGGAGATACCATTTACAATACATAAAGAAAAACAAGGTTAAGAAGCAAAAATACAAGGCTTTTTTTACAAGGATGTTGGCCAACCTTACTTTCAACTTCTATTTACATTCATTTAGCTTAAGCCACACTCTAACAAGCCATGTTATTTGAAACATTTAGGAAACAAAGTAAAATGAGTACAGAAATACTCAATGAGTATATATTTCAAGTAGAAAAAAATTGAGTTAAACCAAACACAACAAACTTCTCAAATCAGAGTACTAGAGTATTTAAAATTAAATCATAATTCACTTAAAATATCAAAGTCATTCTTGTTTTCAAACTTATACAAAGATTAGCCAAGTTAAACACATGATTTTATAAATATCAATATCACCTTTCATATGTATTAACCATTCCTAAATAAGCATAACAACTTAGCCATATCATACAAGCCATCACAAATTCACTCTCTAGGCACACTTGAAGGTTAACCATTCAACTACATTAGGACGGAACGACCATTCTCCCTTCACCGTCCTTCAATTAAATGCCCTATTATTTATTATCTAATAACAACAACATAATCTCAAATGTGCATATATCATCTCATTACATTTACATAATTCATATAAGGTGGCAATACTCAAACCAAATATCATTTTCATCAATTAAATAGTCAAAGCATTTCTATCACATTTGTTGTTCAACAAAGTAGTCAAAATCAATACACCTCCTTATAATCCAAAATAAAGAAATCAAGATGATTAAAAAATTAATTAAATCAACAAGTACCTAAAATAAATCTCAAATCATATTGTAAACAAAAGCACAAAGTAACAACATATTTAGCTTCTGAACTTGAAAACATTGTCATTTTAAAGCTTAAACACTTCAAATAATCCAAGTAGTAATAAAGCTAAATCAAAAAATTCTTACACATTATTTTAGAATCATAAAACATCATTCAAATTCTCATCTTGTTTCTGATATAAAGAGGTTTAAAGGGCTCGAACATTTACTTACTAAAACAGCCTATAAAACACACACAACTTGATCATAGATTTGCTCAATTTGCACCAGCACCTTCCTTTCCTTTCCTAGCACCTAACACATGTAATTTCATTTATAAATCATCAATATAATATCTCTATATACTTATCTAATCATGCAGCCCCAAATGATGCACAAAACATGCAAATCAATACAATTCCACAAATTTAACCTATATATTCTATAAGGGATGTTTTAGGCCTAACTTTGAAAAATTATTGAAACTTATAGAAAATGAATTTTAAACTAAAATTTTAAAAAACACTTAGATCTATATGTCTAGTACCTTCAGTGAAAATTTCACTTCAATTCATTAACTATAAAGAAAGTTATAAGGGTCGCATTCTAAGCAGCTCAAGGAATCTAACAGATTGAGCAATAAAATTTTTCCTCTGATTATACGAATATAGAGATTCAATCAGATAATGCTCAAAGAGGAACAGTTTTAGATAAGTCTTCGTAATTTCCATATCATCAAAGAACACTAAATTTGAAGCTTCCTAGCTCAAAATATGATTAAAACAATATGACTAAAAAACTAGGTACTTAGAACCCGAATTCTGCATCTTATAAACCCTAACTCAATTCAATGAAAACAATAAAATTACTTACCAATTCAATAACCACAGGTTTTTAGTATAAAATTACAACCTAAAAAGTGCTTTGGATCATCAAATTCCACTTGAAAAGCTATCCCAAACATGGAGAATCAAGTAGCTCTTTTAGTTCTCTCTCCTTTCCTATTTTTTTCTTCCTTTTTTCCTCTCTCTTTTCTTATCATCTATTGTTGCCACTAACGTCCACAAATTAAAGAAGATTCCAGTTCTTATTTGGATATATCAAATTACAAAATATCCATTTATACCCTTAATGAAATAGTTTTGTTACCTATAAAATCACAAGCTTTCAATTGTGCATTCTAAGATGGCTATTGTTACAATTGAATCCATATCATCCTAAGCTTTTTAATTCTCATTGTTCACTTCATTTTTATTCATAATTCCTTTTATTCTCAAAATTTCACTCATTTGAGTGTGATCAAAATTCAAAAATTTTCTCTCTTTAATTAAGTACAAATCATGGCTCGACTCGATACACTAGTCTAACTATATATATGTCACGACCCAAAACAGGGGCCATGACCGGCGCTAGGGAACGGGAATTCTTTCGAATCCGGAACCCGTAGCAAGCCTAAAAATAAAATAAATATGCAATAATAACCATAAAAATATAATATGCAGCGGAAAATAAAAAAAATCATAAATATTACAATATCATCCATATCAACTGGATTTAATTCAAAACTCATCACATCGCATATATAATCTCATAAATGTATAATCTTTATACAAATCTAGTTTTACTATAATACATCTCTTTAAAACAAATACTTTATTTCACAACTACTGCAGTGTCTAGAAAAAATAAATAAGACTCAAGTATATAATTTACATAAAGAAGCCGGGGCGGAAGAAATCCGGCGTATCGACCTGCTACTGAGGTCTAAAGAAGTTGACTCTCCTGAAAAATAGTCAACGGAGGGGAGTCAGACCTCACTGAGTGAATTACTATAATATATATACATACACTCTAAGTGATAATGCATACAGTCAACAGTATATGAATAATATGTATATATACAGGCAAGTTCATACAGATGCAGAAAAATCATTTTATATATTTTGTCTGAAAATCAACTTTTATGAAGGATCACATAGAACCCTAGAATATCGCAACCTCAGAAAAATAGTGTTAAACAACACTCTAGCCATACAGGCTCACTGATTCCAAATATATCCACTTAATCCATATGGACAGTAGACTGGCCCCGAGACACTAAGTCAACCGAGCTCCAGCAGTCTGACTGCCAGTGTGATTGGCCCCGAGACACTTGGTCAACCGAGCTCCAGCAATCACACCCACAAACCACATCTCACATATATCAATAATCATAATCAAATCGATATCCACAAATAGTCAGTAATAAAGCCTAAATACTATAGGCGTACCGGTACGTACTCGGTCCTAGTGCTGCCCACTAGGTAGCACGTTCTATTGATATCCTTCATTCTTAAATATAAAACATTCATTCACAAAAATAAATGATGCATGGATATAAATGAAATAGCAATATAAACCATATATATACCGAAAATATACCAAACATAAACCTGGTATATTTTGAGTATATATATGTCAAATAAATCCAATCAAATCATGAATTAAACTAAAAATATATTTAAAAACATTTTAAATATATTTTATTAATAAAACATGTATATAATTTATTATATACCAAAAATATACCAAAAATATACTTGAATATAAATCATGTTATTTATGCATATTTAGTCAAATTAAAACATGCATTTTCTAAATCATGCATCCTAAGCATATATATATAATATAGTAACTCACCTAATGCGCTCCACGAGACAGGTCCGACGGGCCTGGTCCACTAACCCTCGGTCTCGGCGCAACTAAACAAGAAATAATTAATCGATATCAGAATAACCCTAACAAAAATCCTAGAATTCAATCTAGAGTATTCAACACAGAATCGGAAATTAGGGTTCGACTGGATATCACGTTTTACGAGAATTCTACCGGAAATCCGACAGAACCTCCCCTGTAAAACGGACATCTCTCTACTCAAAAGAGTAGAGCCGACCCTGCAAAGAAAATACACTTCAAAAATAAACACCACAATCAATCACAACCCCTCGGTCGGACTCCAGACTACAATCTGTCGACCGGGGTCCACAAACACAGAATATATATTCAAATATACCAAAAATATCCTTAAATCATAAAAATACATTTCATACGTAGAAATTACATAATAAATCTTGAAACACTGTAAAAATCGATTAAAACTCATTTTATTAGAAAAACCGTATATTATATATATAATTGAAAATAATTCCCGGAAAATAGTTTTAATTAGTTAAAAATACTAGATATTTTGTAGAAATCATTTTTATACCTTAAATAAATATTAAAACCAATTAAATTACATTTTTAGACAATTTAGGGTAAAATTACCAAAATACCCCTATATATATATATATATACCTAAATTACTTCAAAAATTCACCAAAAATCATACAATTATCCAAAATTAATTTTCTCAACATATTTATCAATAATATCAATAATTAAACTCAATTAACCAATTAAATTCAATTTAAAACACAATTAACTTAATTTTACAAAATCACATAAACTTCAATAATTAAAAATAAATACTTAGAAATTCATAAAAATTCCAAATAAATTTCTATAATTCATTTCAACACCTAATTCAACCATAAACTCCAATTTCATAATTTAAATAATTAATTTCCGAAAATTAGAAAATAATATTAAAATATTCAAAAATACCCAAAAATCCAAAAAATCTCCAAAAATTCTGTAAAAATTCATACATGAAGATTAAGCTACCAGGAACAACATTTGTGAAGGAATTTTCCATGAATCATCCAAATAGAAGCTCAAAAAAATCGAAAACCCAAAGAGGCCGAAATTTTCAAATCGAAACCTAAGCAATTCTAGACCATTTTAGCTCAAACCAAAGCTAGAATAACACTCACCGGAGCTCAAGGAGAAGATAGAGACCGGCGGTGTCGAAAACGGTGGCCGGAGGAGGGAGAAACGGCGGTGAGGAAATGGTGGTCGGCGTCGGGCGCGGGAGAGAAAGAAGAAGAAGAAGAAAAAGAAAAAGAAAGAAAAGGAAGGAAAAAGAAAAAGAAAAAGAAAGAAAAAGGAAAAGAAAGAGAAAAAAGAAAAAAAGAAATAAAATAAAATAAATTAAAATAATTAAATATTAATAAATAATTAATAATAAAATAATAAATTTTAATAATTTAATAATAAATAAAATAATCAAATAATAATAAATAAATAATAAAATATTAGGGTAATAATAAACCCTAATTAAATAAATATACACACACAGGCTTTATTTAATAATTTAAAAATATGTATGAGTTCATGCAAACCCGTAAATACATTTAAAATAATTAATAATACATTGTTTACGTGGAAATTTCCCCGAAAATGAAAGTCCCGGGAAAATTTTACGTAAAATACTGAAAATAATAGACAGTAATTAAAATAGGTTTAAAATACATATCAACTCATAAAAATATCGTATAATGCATGAAAATTATTGACACTGTATATCCCGGTACAGTGTAAAAATATTTTTTTAAAAAACACGGGATATTACAATATACTAACTTATAATTAAATTCAATTGATACATATATGTAAATGTAATTTATAATGAATGCAAATGTACCTAAAGTTGGAGTACAAATGAGACAGTAAATGTACTTTCTCTATCACATCAAATGCATTGATTTCATTTTTCACTTTCTCAACCAATCCAATGTAGCTACCTATCATTTCATTCCTATGTGTAATATAATATTATACTTTAAATATTATTATATGCTATATTAACAAGGTAGCTGAATCATTTTTGTAAATATTATTATTAATAAAAAATTCAAATAATTATTTTGTTATTCAAAATTTTTGCCATCTAACATTAACTCAAATCAACCTATTAACTGATTATTTTAAACTATAAAGAAATTATTTATATGTGTTTTAAAAAATTATTGCAAATTTCTCCAATCTTAATCATAATGCTAAAATATTGAATTTACCATCAAATCTTGTTATTTTTTTATACCAACGTAGTTAACCTTTGCATAATATTGAAATAATTTGTAAATATCAAATAAATAATTTTTTTTTTACATCAATTTAAGTCAATTTTAACTAAAAAATAAAAAAGTAAATTTATATTCTCAACCAATAAGAATTGGCTACAATTAAAAATTTCATCCAACTTTTACAATTTTTTTTATCAATGGCCTTGCTTTTATTATTGATGAGGAAGTAATGATTATATAACTTATCAGTTATCAAGTCAGAAAATTTCAAATCATATACCTTGGTTCAAAAAAAATAAAATTAAATTAAGGATATGCTTACTTATATTGCTTGTCATGGGATATCTCAAGTAAAATATTACTAATCTTTTAAAGACACTCCATATATAAAGCACAAAAAGTAATTAATTTAATTTTAACTTGTGTTTCATTGTACTTCGTAAAATTAATGTTTAATTGTTTACTCTACCCAAAAGGTTTTGTCAATAGCTATGCTTTCCTTGTTAGGGAGGAAATAATATTTAATACTCTCTCTTGAAGTCCAATAATAGTTGATGCGTTATTATTTAGACCAATCCAATGTAGCTACCAATAATTTCATTCTTATGTGTAATATAATATTATACTTTAAATGTTATTATATGCTATATTAACAAGGTCGCTGAATCATTTTTGTAAATATTATTATTAATAGAAAATTCAAATAATTATTTTGTTATTCAAAATTTTTTCATCTAACATTAACTCAAATCAACCTACTAAAGGATTATTTTAAACTATAAAGAAATTATTTATGTATTTTAAGAAATTTTAAAAAAATTATTGCAAATTACTCCAATCTTAATCATAATGCTAAAATATTGCATTTACCATCAAATCTTGTTATTTTTTTTATACCAACATAGTTAACCTTTGCATAATATTGAAATAATTTGTAAATATCATATAAATAAATTTGTTTATATTAATTTAGGTCAATTTAAGTCAATTTTAACTAAAAAATGCAAAAGTAAATTTATATTCTCAACCAATAAGAATTGACTACAGTTAAAAATTTCATCCAGCTTTTATAATTTTTTATGAATGGCCTTGCCTTTATTATTGATGAGGAAGTAATGATTATATAACTTATCAGTTTTCAAGTCAGAAAATTTCAAATCACATACCTTGGTGCAAAAAAAAATAAATAAAATTGAGCAGGATATGTTTACTTATATTGCTGGTCATGGGATATCTCAAATAAAATATTACTAATCTTTTAAAGACACTCAAAATATAAAGCACAGAAAGTAATTAATTTAATTTTAACTTGCTTTCCATTGTACTTCGTAAAATGAATGTTTAATTTTTTATTCTACCTAAAGGTTTTATCAATAGCTATACTTTTCTTGTTGGGGAGGAAGTAATATTTAGTAATAACTCTTGAAGTCTAATAATAGTTGATGTGTTATAATTTAGATGATTCTTTGAGCATAAAAAGTTATAGTTTTTTTCACTTTTTTATAATTAAATGAAATAATAATAATAATAATAATAATAATAATAATAATATTATTATTATTATTATTATTATTATTATTATTATTATTATTATTATTATTATTATTCAGGGTATTTACAACCAAAGCATTTCAATTATAATGAAGCTTCTAACTCTCCCCTGGCTGAATTCCAGTCAATTATGCTAACCAGCTACAGATGTTTGGAGGGACTCTTGTTCTTCATCGCACAGTACTCATGAAGTGCAGAATAGAGATGAGAGACTACATGTTCATAGTAATGAGTTCAATAAAAGAGGGAGTTCTTGGCCTTTTCATGTATGCCTATCACCCAATTATAAGAATAGCCCCCCACTAGGATATTAAAATTATTTCCATATAATTAAACATTGTTATATTTTTATTGGTAATAAATATTATTCTCTGTCAAATCAAATGCACTGATCTCAGTTTCACTTTCTTTATTAAGCATATGCTACTACCAATCACCAAGAGAAATAATAATCATTTCATTCTTGGGTGAAATACAATATTATACATTAAAAGTTATTATCTGCTATATTAGTAAAGTAATTGAATTATTTTTGTAAATATTATTGTTATTAAAAAATTCAAATAATCATTTTACTACAATTTTAGTACAATTTAATATATTATTTACAATTTTCACACAATTGTAATTTAGTAAAATACATACGTAACATTTGAGATAAATTAGTTAATATCTATTATTATAGTCTCACATTCATATGAAGACTTAAACTAGATAAAAAAAAAAAAGAGACTGAAGATAGTCTTTACAAATTAAAAAAATTCTTCATTCCCATGTTATATTTTTAAATTATTGAGATTGAAGTCTAACTAACTATTATAATTAGTATTTAAATGATGTGGATGTGAAATTCACAAAAATGGAGATCAACTACTTCACCTTAAATGTCATATATTGATTAAATTGCAATTGTTCTAAAACTATAAATAATTTGTCAAATTGAGTTAATTTTGTCAAATTTCAAAGTTTGGTATAAATTTGCAAAAGTCGAAAAGAATGTGATTTTTGGCACCAATATACCTAATGAATTTGATGATGGAAATTTTAGAATGCAATTTGAATATTTTGATTTGTTATAATTAAGAAAAAAATTATAAGATTTTATGATTTTTAATTTGTTAGAATTGGGGAAAACTCGAGGTTGATATGAAAATTTTATTTTGATCAATTTAATTTTTTTTTATTTTAAGTAGAGAAAGAAATTAAAATGGTATGTATGGTTTTTTTTTCTTTTTTTTTTTTGAAACCAATGGTCCATGTGGTTTTGGATTATACTCAACACATATTTGACATAATGCAAAAGAAGAAATTTTTTGTTTCTCAAAATTTCTGAGTTAATTTTATTGATTATTACTTTTTTTTTAATTTATTTTTGTTTGTGCACCTTGATGTGTGTCCATACATGGCAGCATGTTGAAAAAGTGTGGTGGTCATAAAGGTTGCAAACTTGCAAGTGGCAGTGCAAATCGGAGAAAATAAAAAAGAAGAAGAAGAGAGGCTACTAATTGCAAATTTGTAATGATTCCAAATTACAATTTTTTTTAACAACAAAATAAATTTAATTACTAAAGATAACAGTACATCAGCATTTGCAATACAGCACAATTTGAAATCAAGTTACATAAAACTTAATTAATACCCATTAATTGAGAAAAAGAAAAAAGTAGCATTACAACTTTTGAAGGGATCCCCCTAAAAAAGAGGTTGAGAAGGTGCAGAATTATAATACCCATTTGGAAGGAAGTGGGTGAGTATGGAGCTTGATCTCTGGACAAACCAAAGCAAGAATTCCAAAATATGCACAAGTTGGTGGCTTTGAATTTGCTCACTTCGACTAACACAATAGCAAATGTTGTTGAAAGAATTTTATGGCCTTCAAGTGGATTCAACCAATAAAATTCCCAATCTAGCTTCTTCATATCCTCTAAGCACAAAAAGATTATCTCCATAAGCGCAGAGATTTGAAACTCTACCATATCCCAAAAGCACCCGCCACAAATTTGAAAAGATTTAGGAGATGTCTTGCATTTGCTCATCATGCTCAAGTCAAAATTCATGTTTTCGGCTTCTAGAATCGAGGCATCTACAAATCTGCTGCACAAAACCTTCATCAATCTTGTAGATCTACTAAAATACATTGTTATTTAGTAATAATAACTACAAACTATAGATGATAATATTAGAAATTAAGAGAAAAAGGCTACCGTTGGACCAACTAAACAAGGGTAGGGTTTTTTTGGAGGAAAAAAAACTATTCTTTCAAATTACAATTAAATCCTTCATTATACGTATTTTTCCATCTAATTGTATTAGAAAGACATAAATTTAAAATAAAAATTGAAGTATATAATACGTTAAAAATGAAAGGTGGAAAGTGATTGTGTGCATTGGGCCTTATAAAAATTATAAAAAATAATTTCATAAAAAGTGATTTATTTTTCTATAAAACAACAAATTAATGTACGATATATTAAGTTATAATGAGAAATATCAATTTTATAAAAAGAATAATATTTTCATTTTTTTAATAAATTTTTCTAAACTAAATAATGAACATTATTTTAAAATAAAGTAACTATAGAAGGCTCCTAAATAAAAAAAAAAGTTAAGATTACTTTTATCATTATTGAAAAATAAAATGAATCACATAATATAGAGTAAAGAATAAATAGAAAGAGTGAAGAATTCTTTATAAATTCTAATTATAAATTATCATATCAAAATTATTTTCCGTTGTAACAAAAAAAATCATATCAAAATCATTTATTAAATTAATAATAATAGAAAAAGAGAAAAAAAAATAAAAGCGGCTATAGATTTGCTACGTGGCAGAAGACAGTGGAATCAAAATCAAAGACTGTCCATTAGAGCCACTAGAAATGGTGCTTTGTAATCCAACTCTCTTCCTCTCTGTGCAATGGAAACCACTTCTCCTCCAACTTCAACTTCACCCACTCAACTGTTTTTTAGCTAACATTTCATTCACTCTGCACAGCACAGACTAACAAAAACTAGCCATGTCGTTAGCTCCAACGACCTATGCTTCTGTTTATTCTTCCCCTCCATTGCCAAGAACCGTCATCTCCACCGCCAAGCACAACCCCTCACTTCTCTTCTCTCATCAAACCAATCAATTTTTGTCCAAGAACCACTCTTTTTTCACATGTTTATCCAATACCCTTTTGCTAAAACCTTCTATTTTGATCGTTAAAGCATCAGAAACCGAGTCTAAGACATCAAAATCAGAGAGTGGAGGTGAAGGAGAAGGAGAGGGTGAGGAGCAATATGAAGAGTATGAAGTGGAGTTGATTCAGCCTTACGGACTTAAGTTTGCGAAGGGAAAAGATGGCCGCACTTATATTGATGCAATTGCCCCTGGTGGTGCTGCTGACAAGACTGGAATGTTCACTGTTGGAGACAAAGTTATTGCCACCAGGTTCTCTTTGATCATTACTTAGACTAAGTAATTCAGCAGCTTAAGCATGTTTCATTCGTTTCTTTAGTTGATGAAAGCTTTTAATTATATGGGTCCTTTGTGTTTTTGCAAGTGAATATTGCCCTTTTGATATGATTATATTTTGTAAATTGTTATGATTATGGATGAAAAATTGACAAGAATTTAGGTTCTAAACTTTGTGCAGTGCTGTGTTTGGGACAGAGATATGGCCAGCTGCTGAGTATGGAAGGACTATGTACACCATTCGTCAAAGAATTGGCCCACTCCTCATGAGAATGCAGAAGAGATATGGTTAGCTGTAATTAGTTAGTTACTCTCTTTAACTAAAACAAACAAACAGCATGATGCAGAACAAACTTCATTTCCTATCGATCATTGCATATTTACTCTCTATCAGATTCATAGATCAAAAGCTTCACAATGTTGTGTAGAAGTATGATTTTTCCTTGTTGTGCTATGTAGGGAAGACAGATTACACTGGCGAAATGACAGAAAAAGAAATCATCAGAGCTGAGAGGAATTCAGGTGTTATCAGTAACAGAGTGAGGGAAATTCAAGTGAGTAGAGCTGAGTTGCAAGCAAGTTAATCTCTTTTAACTTCTAAATTTGGAGTTAACACCATTGTCTGCATAATTGGTTTCAGATGCAAAATTACATGAGGAAACAAGAACAGAAAGCACAAAGAGAAAAGGATCTACGCGAAGGCCTGCTGCTTTACAAGTAAGGCCTGGAACTAGCTTTTGTGTTTCTCTTTTGTTTTTTGTCTATGTTATATCCAAATTACAATCCCCGGTGGACCTTCACCTGGTTTGGTCTTGCATGATACTCTGCTTCAAGAGTGAGCAGGGATAGTGATTCAGTTGTTGTTTCAAAGAACATTACAGTACCTTCTGTTGAACAAAAGATGGCTCATCCTACATATTATCTCCAGCCACTTTAATGATATTTGCTCTTGTTTCTGCTGGGCTGATTGACATAGAAATGCCAAATATGAGGAAGCGCTAGAGAAATTCGAATCTGTATTGGGATCAAAACCAGACCTAACTGAAGCTTCAGTGGCTAGTTACAATGTCGCTTGTTGTTATTCAAAGGTCAATCAGGTAATTGGCCCTGGGACCTTCTGTCTTTCATTTTGTATATGTGTGTGAGCATGTACATGGCTGTATGTGATTACAGACTGTTCTGAAAATCTTAACAGTTAAAAGCTGGGCTGTCTGCACTTGAAGATGCCTTGGAGGCAGGATTCGAAGATTTCAAGGTTAGGCAGATCCTTTATTTTAACATGGCTTAATAATACATCTGCGGCTACTGGAACTTGACATGTTTTTTCAGTTTGTCCCCTTTAACTTATGCCATCTGCTACGTACTAAGTTATCAGCTACGATCCAGCTAATGTTGGTGGTATTGTTGACAGAGAATCCGAACGGACCCTGATCTGGCCAATCTAAGGACATCTGAGGAATTCGAGCCTCTTCTGAAAAGGTTTGATGAATCATTTATCAATGAAAACGCAATCAATGCCATCAAATCTCTATTCGGCTTCAACAAGAAATAAGGCCATGAAGATCACACACATGAACTTAGAAGAGGCTTATTCGTTGGCTAGACCACCTGCTGCTTCAGATAATGAGATTGTTTTGCAGGATTTTGTCCATAACATTAATCAGTGTATATTAGAAACTAAATTTATAATTGAGAGATCTCCATTTCCATTCTTTCTCTGAACAGAAGTCTATGATATCCCTTTTGACAGGAAGAATTAATATAGAAATCAAATTGTTCATTTTTGCTGCTTCTTCTTCTTGCTTTTGATCATAAAAATTAATTTTGTCAAAACATAAGGAAAAAAACCAGACTAGAGTTGTAGCAGTAGTAATGTCTGTTAGTCCAAAAAGATCGAATGTTGGTAATTTATTCTAAACTAGTTTAGAATTCATGCACTGTAAGTACTGTAAATATATATTGATTTAGAGTACGTACATTGCATGAATTTTAATTCAAATAATTAAAAAGTTAAAAGGTCATTAATTAATTTATTTTGAAACAGGTTGTTTAGAAAATTAATAATGCTAAACATGTTCCTCAATCCAGCCCTTATGTTTTACACAAATGTATTTGTGTGAGTAGCAATTGACAAAAAGAGCTGTATTACACTTAATCCAAGTGTGGTTGAAGAAGAAGATCTAATCCTTGCGATGGAGCTAGAAGAGGATCATATCCAAATGTCTCATCAGGTACCAACATATCCCATCTGAACCTTGTAATAATATTATGTAGGAAAATGAGCATTTGCAAGTGAGCAAATTCATTGCCCAAACACATCCTTGGTCCTCCTCCAAAGGGAGCATATGAATATGGAGTTGGTCCTTTTCCTTCAAATCTTGAAGCCTCAAAATTTTCTGGATTTGGAAATAGAGCTGGATCTTTGTGTGTCGAAACATTGCCCGCGTATAACTACCAAACAAATTTTAAAATGCAACCAACAATTAAAAAAGAGAGTGAGTATGTTATATTTAGTTTATATGTCATTCATCAAATTAGAGAGTATAATGCGTTCAATGTAAGTAAAAATTTTATATATATATATATTAAAAATTGCAAAAAAAAACAAAAAATGTAAACCATAACAAATTATCATAAAAAATTTCAAAGGGTAGGTACCTTCCATCCTTTTGGGATTGTATACCCTTCATAGGTGAAATCAACAATTGCCTGTCTGAAAATGCCAATGGCAGGTGGTGACAGTCTCATAACTTCAGAAACCACACTTCTTGAATATCTCATTCTCTGTATATCCTCCCATTTTAACAATTCCCCTACTTCCTTTGACTTGGCAATACCAATATGTTCTGGTAATTGTAACCCCACAAATATATGTGATTAAAACATTCAAACAAAAATATGTGTTACAAATTTAACAATTTGATATAATATTTTGGATGTAGATAAAAGTTAAAAGTATATAATAAATCAATCCTAAAAATGTTAATATTAATATGCAATACTAAGATTAAATTATAAGTTAGTTTTAAACATTCAAAATTTATTTATTTAAAATAGAAGTTTATATGATTATAAAAGTTAAAATTAATTTGGAGAGACAAATATAATATATTATGAAAACTTTTTTTTTATGTGTATATTTGTGCTACCATATTAATGGCTCTTACTACAGTTTACATATATGTATTTATATCAATAAAAGTAAAATTCGTTTAGATTAGTCTTTTATTAAATTACATTCATTGATTAGTTCTTATATATTTATACCTGTAATATATATCAATGAGTATAACTGAATAAAGATTAATCTAATAACTTTTAATTTTATTTGTATAAATATATCGAAGAAGAATCCCATATTAACTATATAATAAACTCTAAAGAAAACTATATTAATCTTTCTGTGTTGCTATCAGTTTTGTTAGAACAAAAACTAGAAATTAAAGGCCCTTACCTTGCAAAACTTTGTCATAAAGTTGTGGCATTTGAGAAAGATACTTGATGAGCATTGTTGAGGCTGATCTTAGAGTGTCGTAGCCAGCAAAAAGCAAAAGCAAGATGTTATCAACTATCTCCGTCTCTGTCAGGAACCTTCCATCTGCATCTGGATTCACAAGCAAATGCGAAACAATGTCTTGTGGAGGTGAACTGATAATTTTCCTTTCCAGTACTACTTGTTTTCTTTGTCTAATAATGGATCTGAGCTGCTCCCTGATCGCATTAGCGGCCCTGACAGAGTTGTAGAATCTTGTGCCTGGTATACTGATGGGGAAGGCAAGTGTGCCTTTGACAAATACATGAAACTCATCACCAAGCTTCCTTATGCATTCTGGGTCCGTTATGCTTGCAAATAAGTGACAAGCTATCTCAAATGTGTATAACCCCAAAGTTGGATATACCTTCACTTTCTCTTTTCCTTCAGAATCATAATTTATATATTTGAATATACATATTTTACCCATGAAGAAATTCAATAAAAAAAAAAAAAAAAAAAAAAAGAACTGCAAAAACTAAAGTTCTTAACCAATCAAATGACTCCATTTGACATGGGGTCTATTTTGTTGCATAAAAGACTGTGCGCTATCTGGGGCAGTGCAACGTTGATGCATGCAACGAAAATATGGTTAGCAATAGAAATCAGAAAAAGGAAAATAATAACACACATAATTTACCTTAAATATTCCAAATTGGATAAAAACAGGGTAGAGAAAGAAAAATTTACTAGTGTTGAAAATTAAGTAGGAGTGCTTAGGGCGGAAACAATAATCATATCAACTACTAAAAGGATGATGTTTAGATGGTTAGACAACTCAACACAGATCCATTTAATTATGAAATCTAACAGCAAATGAAGACTTGTAGAAATGAAAATTAAGGCAGAATACTATATATATGATTAATGCATGTGTACCTTCCCAATAGGTTTTTATGTGTTGTTGTGTGACTAAATCTATCCTCTCCACATAACCCTTTATACTGTCAGGAGTAAGGAATGTAAGCAACATTCTCCTGGTCCTTTTGGCCTCATCACCAACTAAATTCAACAAAGCTGAATTGAACAGCTTCCTCACAGAATTCGGCCACCAAACATTGACCAACTTGTTCTCACTGCTGAACAACAGCTTGTGCCCAGCAGCTCCACAGAAGAAGATGTAGGGATCTCCCAGCAATGAAGTTTTGAACACACTTGACTGGTACTTCTGCACTCTTTCCCTGATGAATGTTTCTGGCCTTGCTTCTGACATCGATCGCCAAAAAGCTGGAGTTTCTCCAATTACTGGCCATCCTAGGCTTCCAGGAGGGAGCTTTGAGCTAAGAAATAGTCTTGTTTTCAGGGCGGTTCTTACGATGAAATGAAGTGATATTAGAAAAAGAGATGCAACTATAGCTAAAACTGGAAGCTGCAACATATCTGTATTGTTGACTTCTATATATTATTGAAGGTGTGGCTATATATATATAAACGCTGGACCCTTCTCTTTGTTTTTGTTTTAAAAAATAATAATTGATCTAAATATTTATTTATTTCAATAGCCTTATTTCACATATTTTTCTTCTTTCAGAAAAATAATTGTCCTTCTTTACCAATATTTAAAGAATTAAATTAATATTTATATTCATAAATAATTCAAATGGTAAAAAATTAAAATATAAAAAGGAAGGTTCAGTTCTCTATGCATATGCTCTCCCCTTTATGGTGAATGATTAGACTACTAAAATTTAATCGTTAAAAAAAAATTAAATTATTATTTATCAGTAATGATTAAGAAATGTTATGAGACTTTTCCTGTTTTTATAATATTATTTAAATTAAAATAGATTGATTAAAAATTAATAAATTATCACATCAGTGATTTAAATTAAAAAAATTAATGATTCATCTGTTAAAAAAGTGGAAAAAAAATTTATGCCCCAGAATTTTTCTATTTCCATTATATTTAGTGTCTCATTTTTTTAAAAAGAATATTTGAACTTGGAAAAACATATTTCAATACTTATCCAGAAAGAGGAAGAAGAAGATTGATAAATTTTGGGGATGAGGATATCGACAATGACAGAGATATATAGATTTTTTTTCCTGAAAAAGACAGATATTTTCTTAGAACATCCTTTCTGAATTTTCATTGGCTTTAATAAAGAGAGAAGATATTATCAATTGAAGGTTGTGGTGTACGTTATCAATCAATCACATAACCAATGAAATCATTCTTAAAAGGCAAAAACTATTTTTAAGTCCTTAAATTATAATGATTTTTTCTATTGAGTCCCTATATTTTTATTGTATAGCATTGAGCTCCAATATTTTTATTTATAAAGCTATTGAACATCAATTTATACTAATTTGACAGACAACTTACCATTGTTTGTCATGCTCTGTTAGATGGTGAGTGATAATTTATGTTTTATGTTGAATGGTCAAATGTTGGTTAACTAGACTTAGTAATATTGACCATTCAGCAAGCAATAATAGTCAATATTTGAAGTCTAATCAGTCAACATTTGAACCATTCAGTATAAGACATGAATTGTCACTCATCACTTAATAGAGCGTGACAAACAATTACAATTTATCTATTAAATTAGGACAAACTGAGGCTCAATAGCTACATAAGTAAAAATATAAAGGCTAAATGCAATATAATAAAAGTATATAAGCTCAATAGAAAAAATCATTATAATTTAGGGACTTAAAAATATATTTTACCTTCTAAAGACACAATCTAAAGATAATGGTAAAAAAAAAAAATTTCTGAAGATAACTAAACGAAGATGGAAAAAAGGGGAAAGAAAGGAACCATTGCTTCTACAAATTTAGAGGTGCAAATGAGCCGAGCCACTTGTAAGCATTTTGATATTTAACTCAATAAAATGTCATTTGAACTCTTATATTGAAGCTCAAATAAATGAGTCAAACTCAAGCTATATAAAGTTTGGCTCATAAAACTTGCGAACAAGTTCTAATAAAAATTCATGAGCTAACTCATAATTCTAATATTTAGTAATTTAATTTTAAATATATAATATATAATTTTATATTATAAAACATATTTTAAAAAATATATTATTAGAATAAAATCATAATTTTTATTAAATATTTTGTAATTTATTTAATAATTTATTTTTATTTTTTAGATATATAATTTTAATTTATAGTTTGTATTTTTTAAAATTTCTTTAAATTATTTTAAACTCATTTAAGTTTGCAAACAACTCATGAACACTATATAGGATAGCAAGTTTGGCTCGTTTATAAATGAATCAATCCCGAACTAGCTAAATCTCGGCTCGACTCGATTACACCCCTTCCCACAATTAGCCGCATTCTATATATATATATATATATATATATATATATATATATATATATATATAGACCCAAACCGGAAGTCATAACCGGCGCTAGAAAACAGAAATTCTTTCGAATCCGGAACTTATAGCAAGCCTTAAAAATAAAAGCATGCAATAAATAAATAAAATATGCATTATAATTAAAATCTTACACCAATATAATAAAAACTTCTATCATATCATATAATAAGATAATTATACAATATTCAAATAAAGGCCTCTAAAATTACAACCAACATTCTACAAATGCAAAATACGACTACTACTGCAGTTTTCTAGAGTACAATAAAAGTCAAGTAGATAATTTACACAAAATAGTCGGGGCTGAAGAAGTCCGACGGATGGGCCTACTACTGAGATCTAAGGGAGAAAAATTTCTTGTAAAAATAACAACCGAGAGGAATCAGACCTCACTGAGTGAATTGTTATATTATATATACATGCACCTCCTAATGTCATATGCAATCAATCATTCATATATATAATAAATATATATACAAGCATTTCACTTGGATGCTAAAATCACTTTAAATAATAAATGCTGAAAAATTGTCACGATCCAAAATAGGGGCCATGACCGGCGCTAGGGAACGAGAATTCTTTCAAATCCGAAACCCGTAGCAAGCCTAAAAATAAAATAAACATGCAATAGTAATAATAACAACAAATTTAAATAAAATACTGCGCAGCGGAATAAAATCATAAATATAAAAATAATAATCCACCACGGGATTTAAATCAAATCCTCATCTCATATATATAAATAAATTTTTAATACAAATCCAGTTCAAATATTTAAAGTACATATCTCACGACTTTATACAACTACTGCAGTGTCTAGATTATAAAAATAAACTCAAGTTAACAGTTTACATAAAGAAGTCGGGGCGGAAGAAATCCGACGTACAGGCCTGCTACTGAGGTCTGAAGACGATGACTCTCCTGAAAAATAGTCAACGGAGGGGAGTCAGACCTCACTGAGTGAATTACTATAATATATATATATACATGCATACTAAACGACAATGCACACAGTCAAAAGTATATATAATATGTATGTATACAAGCAATTACACACAGATGCAATAAAATCATTTTATATATTTTTATTGAAAATCATAGTTTATGAAGGATCAAATAGAACCCTACAATATCGCAACCTCGAAAACAGTGTTAGACAACACTCTAGCCATGCAGGCTCACTTATTCCAAATATAATCATTTGATCCATTTGGACAGTAGACTGGCCCCGAGACACTAAGTCAACCGAGCTCCAACAGTCTGACTGTCAGTGTGATTGGCCCCGAGACACTTGGTCAACCGAGCTCCAGCAATCACACTCCCAAATCATTTCTCACACATCAAATAATCATATCCAATCAACATCCACAAATGGTTAGTAATATAGCCTAAATGCTATCAGCGTACCGGTACGTACTCGGTCCTAGTGTTGCCCACTAGGTAGCACGTTCTATTGATATCCTTCATTAAAATATAAAGCATACATTCATAAAAGTAAATGATGCATGAATTGAATAAAATAGCAACATAAACCATATATATACTAAAAATATACCAAAAGTAAACCAGATATATTTCGAGTATATATACGTCAAATAAATCCAATTAAATCGTAAAATAAACTAAATATATATTTAAAAACATTTTGAACATAAATGTCTAATAAAGCATGCATATAATTCAAAATATATCAAAAATAAACTTAAGTACTGATTAAATTATTTATGCATATTTAATCCAAATAAAACATATATTTTTAAAATCATGCATCCTAAAGCATATATATATAAAATAGTAACTCACATTTTAGTGCGCTCCATGAGATGGGTTCGATGGGCCTGGTCCACTAGGCCTCGGTCTCGATGCAACTAAACAAACAAATAACAGACATCAGAATAAACCTAACAGAAATCCTAGAAACTCGATCTAGAATAGTAGACACAGAATCAGAATTAGGGTTCGACCGGACATCACGTTTTACGAGAATTCTACCAAAAATTCGGCAGAACCTCCCCTGTAAAACGGACATCTCTCTACTCAAAGAGTAAAACCAGCCCTGCAAAGAAACACACTTTAAAAAATAGACACAGAAACACATCCACAACCCCTTGGTCGGACTCTAAACTACAGTTCACCGACCGGGGTCCACAATTCACAAAACAATACAGAAATATCAAAAATACCCTTATATCATAGAAATACATTTTATAAGTAGAAATTACATAATTAACCCTAAAACACAATAAAAATCGATAAAAACTCATTTACTTAGAAAAATCGTATATTATATATATAATTTGAAAATAATTTACGAAAAATAGTTTTAATTAATTAAAAATACTAAATAATTTGTAGAAATCATTTTTATGCCTTAAATAACTATTAAAAGCAATTTAATTACATTTTTAGCCAATTTATGGTAAAATTACCAACATACCCTTATAATTACAAATATACTAAAATTACTCCAAAAATTCACCAAAAATAATATAATTGCACAAAATTAATTTTCTCAACATATTTATCAATAATATCAATAAATTATATAATTAATTTCAATTAAAAACACAATTAACCTAATTTTCCAAAATTACATAAACCTAAACAAATTCAAAATAAATACATATAAATTCATAAAAATTCCAAATAAATTTCTATAATTCATGTCAACACCTATAATTACCATAAAATACAATTTCACAATTTAATTAATTAATTTTCGAAAATTAGAAAATAATACTAAAATATTCAAAAATACCCAAAAATCAAAATAATTTCCAAAAATTCTAAAAAAATTCACACATGTATATTAAACTAAGGGGAACAACATTTGTGAAGAAATTTCTCATGAATCAATCAATTCAAAGTTCAAAAAAATCAAGAACCCTAAAATGGCTGAATTACCAAAATCGAAATCTAAGTAAATCAAGACCATTTTAAGTGAAACAAAGCTTGGAATCACACTCACCGGAGCTCAAGGAGAAGAAAGAGACCAGCGGTGTTGAAAATGGTGGCCGGAAACGTCGTGATCGACGATGAGAATGAATTTAGCTTCCCGAGCTTATTCCGGCCAAACCTCGACGGAATAGGGCGCTGCTGGTGGCGGGGAAGGCTGGGGAAGGAGGTGGCATGCCGGGAGGCGCACCGACGGTGAGAAAATGGCGTGACTGACGGTGGTTTGGTGAGAAGGGCGATCGGAGATGGTGAAGAGGAGTCGGGGGCAGATTGATAATTTGCCAAAAATTTTTGATTCTAGCTTATATCATGTATATATATATGTATATGTATTATTACACTATATATTATAATATTATAAATTTCACACACATTAAATATACTCCACACACATATAAATTAATATTTTAAAATTTAATACACTTTAAAATAATTAAATAATATTAAAACTAATTAATAAATAATAAAATATTAGGGTAATTAATTAAACTCTAGTTAAATAAATAAATACACATATATATGTTATTTAGTACTTTAAAAATATATATGAGTTCATGCAAGTCCGTAAACTTATTTAAAATATTTAATATTAAATTATTTACGTATCAATTTCCCCGAAAATGCAAGTCCCGGGAAAATTTTACGTAAAGTGCTTAAAATAATATAAAACAATTAAAATCAATTTTAATTAAATAGAAACTCATGAAATATCATAAATATATACAAAAATTATTAACACTGCATATCCCGATGTAGTATTAAAATATTTAAAAACACGGGATATTACAAAAACATTTGTTCATGAAGGATCAAATAGAACCATATTTAATCCAACCTCAATCAATAATAACTCTATAGTCATACATGTTCACTTAATTCCAAATTAATTCACTTATTCCATTATGGACAGTAGATTGGCCCTAAGACACTAAGTCAACTGAGCTCCAGTAGTCTGTCTGTCAGTGTGATTAGCCCTGAGACACTAGGTCAATCGAGCTCCAACAACCACACTATTCAATCACATCAAATCTCAATCAATTCATACATCACCTCAAGTGATTCTCAACGCAATCCTAAATCTATCACACCGATACGTACACGATCCTAGTGTTGTCCACTAGGTAGTACGTTCTATTGATATCCTTCAATTAAAATTAAACATTCATATGGGAAAATAAATAATGCATAATAACAAAATAAACCATATATATACCAAAAATATACTAAGTATATTTCAAGTATATATATGTTAAATAAATTTGAATCAACCATAAAAATATGCCAAATAAAAATCAATAATATACTAAAAACATTCTAAGTATATATAAAAAATATAACATGCATTTATTTTGAAATATATCAAAAATATACCTAACATATACTAAACATTTAATAAAACAATTTATGAAAAAATACATATTAAAACATGTATATTCTAAAAAATTCACCTAAATGCGATGTATATATAAGATAACAACTTACAAGTTTGCGTTCCTCGAGACTGACTCGACGAGCCCGGTCCAATAGGCCTCAGTTTCGGCGCAACTAGAAAATAAAATAATAATGACAATCAAAATAAATCTAACTGAATATTCTAAGAATTTCTAAAAGAAGATTTTAATGAAGGATTGGAAACTCAGAAAAATATAGAATTTCAGGATCAACCCGGTATCACGTTTTACGAGAATTCTACTAAAAATTCATCAGAATTTTCTCTGTAAAACGGACATCTCTTTACTAAAAAGTAAAACTGATCCTGTAAGAAAACACACTTCAAACCACAGAATACTCAACACCTTCGGTTGGAACCCCGAACTGCACAATTTCTCAATCGAAGTTCATAATTTCACCAAAAATCAAATAATATAATAAATATATTAAAAATCAAGAAAATTCAAAAATATCAATAAAAAATCAAAATATAATATATATAAACATTAAAACACTAAATATAATTATTTTCACAATAATTAAATAAAAATCCCCAATTATAATATAATATTATTAAAAATCCAATTTAATCACCAAAATAGTAAATAATATATTATTTGAAAATTTTTTCAAAAATTAGTATTAATTAGTTAAAAATAGTAAATAATTTCGAAAAATAATTTTAATACCCTATAAATCATATAATCATATAAAAATGTAATATTTAACTATAATTTCAACGAAAATCCATAATTAACCTATATAATCAAAAATAGCATAATACTAACTAATTCCTCAAAAATTATATATAAAATCGCAAAAATTATTTTATCAAAATTATCTAAAGCATATAATTAAACAATATTTTCAAGAAAAATGCTTATTTAACCCAAAATTCCAAAATATACATAATACAAAAATATTTCTAAAAATTATGTAATATATCCAAAAATTATTTTCTCAACTCTAAAATTAATAATATAATATACTAACACTAAATATACCAAATATATAATTAAAATAATTAATTAACAAAAATTCAATAATTAATAATAAAATAATCAAAATTACCCATAAATTAAACTAATTCAAAAAAAATAAAAAAATTATTTCTAGCAAGATTGAGCTACCAAGAACAATATTTTAAAAGCAAAAATCAACAAATCAAACAATTTATAACTAAAAAAAATTAAAATCCCTAATATACACAAATAAAAATCTTGGTATAACTTATAAACAAGGAGTTTTGAGCTTGAACCAAGCTCGAAATCGACTTGACCGAAGCTCAATGAGTCTAACGGCACCAGCACGATGAGCTCCTACCATCTGCAATGTTTTCGACGGCCGAGAATGCAACTACTATTGCTGTTGCTCCTTACTATTAGGTGTCGCGAGGAAGAAGAAGAAGAACAGGGGAGGAGGTGACGGTGGTGATGGCAGAAGGAAGAGGATGGATGGTTGTCCAACGTGAAGGTTGAAGACACACAGTGACAATAGGTGATCGAGACTGTGTAGGAGGGAAGGGAGAAAATGGTTTTTGTTTTTTCTTTATATATATATATATATATATATATATATATATATATATATATATATATATATATATATATATATAGACACTGACATGCCACACTAATAAAATACATAATATAAAATTAACAATTGATAATCATATTAATAATATTAATAAAATAATTTAATAGTAAAATATAATATTCATAATAATATCAAACAATAATAATAATAATAATGTTCTTAAAATAATAATATTAAAATAATACTATCCAAAAATAACATCAATAATGTAAATTAAATGTTTAAATAATAAGTCTTTAAAAATAATAAATATTTACGTAGAAAATGCATTTAACGTAAAAGTAGTAATTATTAATCATGAATAATAATAATAAATAAATAAAACTTTTAAATTTTATTAACACTACATATCTTGAATTATATTTAAAAAATTTTAAAAAATCAGCTCATGAACATCATATAGGATAGTGAGCTTGGCTCGTTTATAAATTAACCAAGCCCGAACTAGCTAAATCTCGGCTCAACTCGAGTCAATTAAATCCCTTCCCACAATCAGCCACATTAATTATATATATATATAGGAAAGATGGTAATGCTTAACTTTTGCAGAAGTTTATATTTGACCTTAATATTTTTTTAAAATTTTAATTGGTTTTAAATATATAATATATAAATTTGTATTGTAAAAAATATTTTAAAAAATATATTATTAGAATAAAATCATAATTTTTATTAAATATATTATAATTTATTTAATAAGTAATTTATTTTTAATTTTTAAACATATAATTATAATTTATAGTTTGTATTTTTTAAAATTTCTTTAAACTCTTTTAGACTCGTTTTAAGCTTGTGAACACTATGTAGGATAGCGAGCTTGACTTGTTTATAAATAAATCAAGCCCGAACTAGCCAAAGGTCAGCTCTACTCAATTACACCCCTACCTATAATATATATATACGACAGGGTTACACGCGCTTAAGATTTTAGCAACCACGACACTGTTTGGGCTCAGGGCTCTAAGGAACACACTAATATGTCATAAAGACATAGCATGGAGATGAGGAGTTGCCACTTAGGGTAATAACTGGGAAAAATTGAAAGGTGATACTTGATTCTCTAAAAGAAAGCTAGCATCACAACCATAAGATTCTATGAATGGAATACTAACTTCTCTTAGTCTCATGTTCATTTAAAATTACTTTATGAATGACTATCTTATTCTCTAATTACATGTAATTTTATTTAAACCCAAATTAAACATCCATCTAATCCAAAAAAAGGCAACATGTTATAAAATTACATGTAAAAAATGTATACAAAAGGCAGCGTCCCTAAGTCTAAACTAAGTTAATTTTTACAAGTTAGCTAATTCTATATATTTTTATTTACAAGTGAAATGGACTAGATATGGGCCTACATTTAAGATAATTAATGAGTCTAAATCTTCTTGTTTTAATTCTAAAAAGAGGGCTAAATCTATTAAGAAACAAAATAGAAATTAATTAGTGGGCTTAATTCTACTTAATTTTAAATTAAGTGATGTGATCCTAAATCTATTTATTTTAAAAGAAATGAAATTAATGGGCTGAACTAAATCTAAATTAATTTTAGTTAACCTAAAAATGGGCCTAAGTCTAAATTAATCTAATTGGGCCTAAATTGATTTTAAAATTAATTAAACCTAAAAATCCAATTAAAAGTCTATTTATTAAATGAGTTAGAACCTAACGTGGGCTTGAGGGTTGAAGAGAATAAAAACATGCAAACAAACCCAAATAACAAATTAAAGCAAATAATGAATCAAAAACATACATTAAGTGATTTCTATTTTAATTTTAATTGCATGCCACCTAAATTAATCTAAAGCCACCATTGATTTTAATTGAATTTTACCAAATTGAGCCTAGATTATTAATCAATTTTTAGTGCATAGAATTAAAATTCCATTGTTTGGGCTTAGGGAACGAGAATTCTTTCGAATTTGAAACTCGTAGTAAGCCTTAAAAATAAAATAAAAGCATGCAATAATGATAGCATAAATAAAATATCTTGCAGCGGAAATTAAAATCTCATATGCAATAGATATAACTCACCAATCTCATTAGATAAAACAAACTCATCTTATATATAGATAATCTTTTAATACAAATTTTCGTTCAATTCTTTAGAATACAAATCTCAACATATATAAAACATACTGCTCACTAAAACAACTACTGCAGTGTCTAGAATACAAAATAAAATCAAGTAAGCAGTTTACATAGTAAAGTCGGGGCAAAAGAAATCCGGCTTAAGGGTCTGCTACTGAGGTCTGAGGATGAAGATTCTCCTGAAAAATAGTCAACGGAGGGGAGTCAGACCTGACTGAGTGAATTGTTATAGTATATATACATGCATAGCTAAATGACAAATGCACACATTCAATAGTATATATAATAAATATATATACAGGCAAATACACATAGATGCATCAAAATCATTTTATATATATACTAAAAATAACGTTCGTTTATGAAGGATCAAATAGAACCATAGATGATTGCAACCTCAAATAGTGTTAGACAACACTCTAGCCATACTGGCTCACTTATTCCAAATAAATTCACTTGTTCCATTTGGACAGTAGACTGGCCTCGAGACACTAAGTCAACTGAGCTCCAGCAGTCTGATTGTCAGTGTGATTGGCCCCGAGACACTTGGTTAACCAAGCTCCAACAATCACACTCTCAAATCACATCACACATCAAACAAATCAATCTAATCAATATCTATAAATAGGTTAGTAATTTAACCTTCAATCTATAGTCGTACTGGTACGTACTCGGTCCTAGTGCTGCCTACTAAGTAGCACGTTCTATTGATATCCTTCATTTATAAATAAATCCATTCATTCATGAAATAAATGATGCATAATTTTAATTAAATAACAATATAAACCATATATATATACTAGAAATATACAAAAAATAAATCAAGTATATTTTGAGTATATATACGTCAAATAAATTCAATTTAATTATAGAATAAACCAGAAATAAACTATAAATATACTTAAAAACATTTTAAGTATAATTCAATAATAAAACATGCATTTAATTTAAAATATACCGAAAATATACCTAAGCAATTATTAAACCATTTATGCATATTTCATAAAATTTAAACATACATTTCTAAAACATGTAATCCTAAAACATGTATATATAAAATAACAACTCACAGTTATGCACTCCTCGAGGCAGGTCCGACAGGCTTGGTCCACTAGGCCTCGGTCTCGGTGCAACTAAACAAATAAATGACAATACAAAATTAGAATAAATCTAACGAAATTCTAGAGACTTGGTCTAGAATACTGGACACATAATAGGAATAGGGATAGGGATTCGACCGGATATCACGTTTTACGAGAATTCTACCAAAAATTCGATAGAACCTCACTTGTAAAATAGACATCTCTCTACTTAGAAAGTAGAGTCGGTCCTATAAGAAAACACACTTCGAAAATACACAATCTCACAACCCCTCGGTCCGACTCCCAAACTACAATTCCATTGACCGAGTTTCGCAATTTACAAGATAAACACAAAATACATTTAAATTCCAAAAATACCGAAAATGCCCTTAATATACCAAAATATAGCAAATTAGATATTTAAAATATTGAAAATAATTATTTAACTAATGATTACATAAAAACCCTAATTTTAATAAAATATTATTAAAAATCCATAATTCTTGATAAATTCATAAACATTAACTGAAATACATTTTATATCTCCAAATTACACAATTAGCCCTAAAACGTATTAAAAATCAATAAAAACTCATTTATTTACAAAATTAGTATATTATATATAATTTGAAAATAATTTATGAAAAATAGTTTTAATTAGTTTAAAATAGTAAATAATTTGTAAAAATCATTTTTATACCTCAAATAATTATTAAAACCAATTTAATTTAATTTTTAACCAATTTAGTACCAAATTACCAAAATACCCCTAATTATATATAATTTCACATAATTCACTATAATTATACAAAAATTCACTAAAAATAATATAATTACTCAAAAATTAATTTCTCAACATATAATTCAATAAAATCAATAATTATACTCAATTAACCAATTAATTTTAACAAAATACTTAATTAACCTAATTTTCTAAAAATCACCTAAACCAAATAAATTCAAAATAATTCCCAAAAATTCTAAAAAAATTACAAGATGTAGATTAAACTAAGAGGATCAATCTTTGTGAGGGAAGTTAGCTTGAATCATTAGAATCAAAGTTCAAAAAAAATCAAGAACTCATAAAGGTCGAAAATGAAAATTGAAAACCAAGGAAAATCTAGACCAAATCACATGAAACCAAGCTTGGAAATGAACTCACCGGAGCTCAAGGAGAAGATAAAGACTAATGGTGTTCAAAATGGTGGTCGGAATCACAGTGATCGGCGTTGGGTACAAATTTTGATTTCTCAGCTTCTCACAGCCAAAACTCGCCAAAAAAGGGAGGAGAAGGTGGCAGAATGAGTTGAAAGGGAAGGTGGAACGCCGGGAGGCACACCGAGGGCAGGAAAATGGGAGTTACAGTGGCGGGTGGCGAAGGGAGGGCGTCGGGAGCTTTGTTGAAGGAGATGATGACAACTTGGTAAATTTGACAAACTTCTTACTTTTGTATATATATATATATATATATATATATATATATATATATATATATATAATACACATTAATTTATTAAAACTATATAATATAGGTTTAATTAAATAAATAAACCCTAATTTATCAAATATGTGTATATATATGCATGTATATGTATGTATATTAATATGACAATTGAAATCGTGCATGGACTCACGCAAATTCACAAAATCGACTAATATAATTAATAATTATTTATTTAGATTTTAATTTTTCCAAAAATAAAATTCTCGGGAAAATTTTACGTAGAAATCTTAAAATAATTAAAAATAACTTTAATAAATAATAAACTAATTAAACAACCAGAAATACATATTAAAATTATTAACACTGCATATCCCGATGTAGTTTAAAATTATTTAAAAACTCGGTATATTACATGTTGATGCTTAAATTATTGTGCAATTTTAAGCAAAATATGGTGTTTGACATGCTTCACTATATTTCCTGCCGAACGTCTAGTGAAATTGATGCATTTTGCTATATTTCCCATAGGACGTCTAATGACTTGTGATTTGAAAATATTCCATAGTTCCTATGGAATGTCTAGTAACAATACCATAACTATTGTGTAGTGTCTAGTAAATTGTACTATATTCCTTTTGGGACGTCTAGTCATAATGAATTTTGTTGTATTCCTTATGGGATATTCAATGAAATGAATGCGATGACCCTCGCTATATTCCCTGTGGGACGTCTAATGAGCTTTGAAAATGGTGTTGTAATTCCTGTGGAACATCTAGCAATTTAAAATCTGCTATATTCCCTATGAGATGTCTAGCGATTTATGATTTGAAAATATGTTATAGTTCCTATAGAACGTCTAGCAACAATACCATAACTATTGTGTAGTGTCTGGTAAATTGCACTATATTCCCTTTAGGACGTCTAGTGATAATGAATTTCATTGTATTCCCTGTGGGACGTTCAATAAAATGAATGCGATGACCCTCGCTATACTCCCTATGGGATATCTAACGAGCTTTGAAAATGGTGTTGTAGTTCCTGTGGAACGTCTAGCGATTTAAAATCCGTTATATTCCCTGTGGGATGTCTAGTAACATCACCATAACTACCGTGTAGTGTCTGGTAGTAAAAAGCCTGAAAAAGGTCATGTTATAACCACTATTGAAGCATATAACATGTGGAATTTGAAATTCATGTTATGACTATTATGCAGCACATAACATGATAATTTTGAAAATTTGTGTTTCAATTGCTGTGTAACATGAAACGAATTTTAACATTTGATTAAAATGATGCATGTAGAAATGCAAAGTTGAATTCTGTAATATTCTATATTCTATAATTAATAGACAATTCATAATAAATATAGACACAATTAATAATAAATTATTGATTAATGATGTGAGTTGAATGAATTATTTAGGAATTAAATCCTAATTAAAATGCAATTATGGATGAAATTGCAAAGAATAAATTTGATTTTAAATGGAATGAAGTTCCAAGGATCAAAATGGATATTTTTCATTTTAATAAAAGCTTCATTTCCTCATTTTGCCGATTGCTTTCATTCCCTTTTGTCGATTGTTTCAAATGTTTTTTTTTTCTTTTCACTTGATTTTCCTCCTTTGATTTCTTACTTGTTTAAAGTCTGATTCATGAACCGTTTGATCCTATGGCTGACCCACAATATGGATTACATGATGAAGTAGAGATTCTATTTGACCCAGCCATTGTGCCTCTTTGTTTTCCTTAGAACAACCTCAAACTTTAGGAGGGTTCTACCTTACTTCCTTTGACTCATCTTCACTTTCATAGGTGCATGGACATGGGTAATGAGGTAACATTCCCTCATTTTTATTTATTTCTGCAAAAATTTATTCTTATAATTAGTAATTAGAATCAAGTTTTAGAATACATACTAGTATGTACATTATTGAAAGTAGACTAGAAATTATTCAAAAATGCATGAAAATTCAAAAATTAAACCCGAAAGTATTAAGTTTTAGGTGAATAGTCGATCGGGTGTCGGGTTAGGAGTCTGGATTATCGATCGGACCGTGGAATGCCGATCGATATTGACCAATTGTCGACTGGCGACATTCCACTTTACCGGTCAGTCCAGTTCTAAGCCAAGCTAGCAGTTCAGTTTAAAACTGAACCAGCCAGTTCTGTTCAAATTTTTTAAGGAATATTTATTTATTATTATGCTCATTTATTCTCAAAATACTCTTAGTGGTCGATGAAGTTCACATGCTATTTTTTCATAGCTCGTAAATTATTCCACAAGCTACCAAGGGATATTGCACAGCTGGTCTGGGCCTCTGGGTTCAAACGATTTGTCACTGGGCTTCTGACTACTCGAGGGAGGTCTGATCGTTATTCCCTTTTTATTTTGATCGAGTGATGGATGGATACAACCCGCACATTCCATACTCTAGTAGGCGAGTTGACCATTTTGCCCATGAGTTTCTCAACTATCACCGGGATTACCTTTCGAGGGATTCCCATTTCCTTTTACATTAGTTACTGTTGTCTCCTTGAGCACGCACGAAGTCAGTATGTGCAAGACTTGATTGGATTTGTCCTGGCATGGAAGAATTGGAAGAACATTGTTCTTTTATCATTGGTTGAGGGATTCAAATATCTTCCTACCTCCATACCTCTTTAGATTGCTCATAAGGTGAGGTGCTTCCTCTTAATCTTGCTTGGCACAACCCTCTTCTGTGAGACTGGTCAAGAAGTCAGTATTGCACTGCTTAGCCCCCTTCATGATTTAGACTGAGTTATCACCCTTGACTTGGGATCTGTGGTGTTGGCTTATTTGTATTATACATTAGACACTGTCTATAAAGGCACTGTCACCATGTGCGGCTTCTAGCATAACTTGCATGTGCGTCTATCCCCTTTTCATTTCTCTTCTTCTCTTTTCCTTTTCTTTATTTTTGTTGACTTATTCTCTCTTTCAGATCTGGAGTATAAAGATTAGGTTGATTTATGGCTTCGAGGCTATAAGCTTTAACAGGAGTCTCCCCCTAATATGGAGAGGGGGCTCTTCCTATCTAATGAGTGTTAGGAATACTCTGCAGACCTACCACAATCAGCTGAACACTATCAAGTGGGACCTGGTAAGAAAATAAAATCGTTAGTATTTCATGACTTAATACAAGTTAAAATTAATTAATCCTGATTTTGCAAATCTATTTTGATTAGCTAGAAAGAGCTTCCAACGATATGATTTCATGGATGCCACAGTATGACATAAGGAGATGAGGGTTCTGCTCCTTGGTTATGGCTGTCAGATATGGTATTTGGGAGAGCGGGTATATTAGTGGCACTTTGGACCTTCTCGACGCCGTATTCATGTTACTATCCCCCGCTCAATGCTTTATAGTTCCTAGCTGATAGGTTTAGAGTTAAGAGAGGTGTTACAGGATTATAATGCCATGATTTTTCTAGAGCGGTTCTGTCATTACCGGCATTTTATTTATGAGAACCTCTTAAAGCAGGTTCCTATTGATCAGGCTGAGGTAACTTCTGATCCTTTCTTTTCTAGAACTCTCCAATCACTTATTCTTTCTCACAGTTTGCTTTTCATAAATTGAGGAGGTTTGCTCCCCTACTGATGAAGTGATGGAGGAGGCAGCTGGGGCTGATTAGGGGTTTAAGACTGCATAAGAGAGTGAGGTTGTCCTTAAGCCTGAGATTGCACCTGAGGTCCTTGGGCCCAGTCCTACCCGTGCACAACACACTCAGCATGTTAGGAGCAACTATGAGGGAGCTTTTACGGGTGCTATTTTTGGTGATTTCTCTCTTTCGGATAGATTCATGCTCTATTGGGCTCTAGTTATTTAGGCTCCGGTTGAGCAATAGATACATTTTGGTGATGTCCAGCTCCCTAGATTTTCTCTAGCAGATACTTCTCATGAAAGAATGGTTCAGTAAGTATGACTTTGAAGTAGAACACATCAAAGGAGAGGATAACCTGTTACCAGATCTTTTAAGCAGACCACCTGTCTCTTGTGAAAAACCCTTTCAGCTAAAAGTTCTTCCTATGCTATACATGTACCAAACTATTAATGCCAACTTTCTTGAAAAAGGTATTCCTCCATCCTTACCGTCACACATTTCCATGACCATCCTTAATTAAAAGGCAAGAACTCAAATTTTTGAACTTCAATCCGGGCTAATCAGAAAATATGGGTCAGATTTTTTTTACAAATTAGGCTTTTATCCTATCTATCCTTTCACCTGTATTTTCAGCTTCCTAAACTAAAGTCTTAGAAATTAATTTTATTGGCCTCCTGAATTGTTAATCCTGTTTTGGTATCTTTGTCATCTATACTGGATCTCATTTGATCTTTAACCATTAAAGCTTGCAAGGTATATCAGCCTGCTTGAGAAGAATGAAGGTCTGAATCCACATTTGTCAACATTTCTCAAATGGTTCCAGAATTTGTCAAGATGGAAATCCTATTTGACAAATGAAGCTTATACTGAATAGGTGGCACCTCCTCTTGAATGTCATACTATCATCACCCTCAAAAGAACTTTCTTCAAAGCTAAAGGTGTTTTTACTGATGTACCATGCTTTAATATCTATGGGACTTATAAACACTAAATGATGCACTATATTACTATAGATACCATGGATCCTTCACCATGGAGAGAGTTTCAAAGACACATGTTAAAAAAAATGGTATTATTCCAAAGGAGATATGGACAAAGATATCTGATGATGCCCCATGGGAAATATTTCCTTCTGATTATGGGAAACAGCTGTTAGCAGACAAAGAATATTGGGAAAAGACATAAAAGACTACATCAATCCCATCTCACATGCAAATTAATGATCCTTATCAAGCCAGCTCATCTGATCCCTATCAAGCCAACTCATCCGATTCTTATCAAGCCAGCTCATCTGATCCTTATCAAGCCAGCTCATTTGCAGAACATATATGGTTAAAATCTTTTAAATCAAATAATTCAGAGGACCCACATATGCCAATAGCAGGACACTCACAGGATCCTGATGAAGACTTTTACCATAATGAAGACAGTGCTGAAGATAAGAATCTATCTCCAAGTCACGAGCCAATTTGTCACAAACGGTTGTAATTTAAAGTTGTTACTTTTATCAGTGGATGTCTATCCACATTTGTCTATTTATCTATGGTTGTTTGTTTGCTTGTAGGCCTTCTTGTATCTCAGCTCCTTCTCTATATAAGGAGATTTCTGTCTCATTTGAAAGGTAGAACCCCTCTTGTAAAAATCTTCAGAAACTAAATAAACCATGGCCTTTTAAAAGTCTTTCTTCTTCTCTAGCAGTTAGATTATGAATTATAATTATTCCACCTATCTAAATTAAGGAGTATGCTCTGTACTTACCTCTATGAAGGATCTGGTACATCAGAAACTTAATTAAGAAGATGATCCAGTAACCAACTTTATTAAGATTATAATTTATAGTTGTATAGATTATAAAAAGGGGATAGGCTGTCTGGCCAGAAATTGGTTGTGTGATGCTATAAGTATGACTTTGGCTAGTCTATGATATAATCTGTATAGCTATGAAATATAATTTTAATGGAGCTCTGGAAAATTGGTATCAGAGCCTTATTTTTGCATAAGGTGGAATTGTTATAATTCATATGAAGACTGAAAGAGAAGAAATTCTTAAACATGACAGAACCAGAAAGCTCTTTTGTTCCCTCTTCTACTCCCTCTGTAATATGTGATTACAAGTATGTGCTAACTAAGTCTGTTGCTGTTACCCTATCACCCCCCATCAACCAAACCACCCAGAAAAAGACCGATTACTTGTATGAATTTACTTACCTTCCTGAAGATCAAAAGATTGAAGGATCAAAGTTTCCCCTGTTGAACCCTTATGATGCCTTTTCAAAATCCAAAATAAACTGGAAGCAATCATTTAAAGCTCTTGTAAACCGACCCACTTCTTCTATAAAAGAATATGTTCAAGCCTTCAGCTTTGATCAACACCATATACCAGCCTCTCGGACAGAATAATTCGTGACCTTAGAAATTCCTCCATAATTTCTAAGAACTTGGCTTAACCAGGGATACACTCACATCCAATTTGGAGCTATAAGGTTAGGACTCTCCTACGATGGTAGAGCAGGGCAACCTGTTTTCTCTAGGACCGCTCTTCTGGATTCTAGATATAAACAGTATCAACATGCTGTAATTGGGACCGTAGAGACATCCTTAAATGCTGGCTCAGTATTCTTTACATTTTTCCCAAATTATAATTTGGCCCTTTCTGATCCCCATGCCTTGATAGCTTTAAAAGTCCAACTCCAGATCCTTGGTGCTGAACAAATCTCCACAGCCAAAGTAGCCACCCTTCACTACCAAATTGTGTACCATCTCCAAAACCATGCTATCAACTTGTCACTACCCTGTGTCCAAAATGATGCTTTGTTCATAAAAGCAGACTCTCATAATACTCCCACGTGCATTCACACACCTAAACAACTTTCTAGGAATGATTTGTTAAAATTATTCCCAGAAAAGTGGATCACCAATTATGAGAAGTTGCATGAGACAGTGGAGCCAATTCAAGGTACGGACCCTGTGCATATCAAAAGATCTGATGGATCAGTTGATATGATCTTTAGGAGAAAACAAGAGACTCCTACAGTTTTTAATACACAGTTCATGATTAATCCTTAGGATCCAGAAGATAACATCCCTGTAGCCTCTTTTAATAATTTTGGAAGACCAGTCTATGATTTTAAGCGTGATGGTCACTGTTATTTTGATTATTGTGATTGTGATGATTGTTATGCTGCATCCTACTTTGATGATGATGAGAAGAAAAAGAAAAAGAAGAAATCTCCAGGAAAATATAGTGAAAAGGAATTCATAAGAAGATATGAAGATGGAGATTCAAGCATCTGCACTCTGGGACAACCTTCAGGAAAATATGATTATCTTGTATCATATTCTCCTACTGCTTGGTACAAACCACCAGCTACTCAAAATATTCCTCCTGAACCTTACAAGCCTCAAATACCTCCTTCCCAGCTGAAACCTAAGGCAGCTCCTCTCCCATGTTACAAAAAAGCTTTGAAATGGGTAAGAAAAAAAAACTCAACCGAGATTCAAAAGCCAAAGTCTTTACCCCAAATCTATATGTTCCAACCCACAGACTTTCCTCCTTTAACCAAAGAAATAAAAAACCAAATTACCATGCAACCTTTTATCCTGGAATCAAACATTGTTGATGCAGATGGCAGACCTATACAAACAACTCCGGCTGAAGCAGTAGTCAACTGGCAGACATAGAACGCTTGTGCTCAAAATCAAAAATTGAAGCTTATTGAAGAAAAGATTAATGGAGTTGTTGAACATATTAATTTGGCAGAAAAAAAGTTTTAGGCCTTTGAAAAATGAATGACAGCAGTTCATGTAGAATTACAAAGGCAGATAGAGATGAAGCACCAGGAACTTATGCGAATCATCAGCAACAAAGGCACATTGAATAGCATTCAAATAAAAGAAACAAAAATTTTAAACTTGAAAGCCCAGGTTGACCAACTTGAAAAAGATCTTACACGAAAGAAAGAAGAGTTGTCCTCACAAACCTCTTCAAAATCTTTCTCTCCAGATCCTTTGGGTCTTTTGTACAGCCCTTATTCAATTCCCAGTTCACCATACACAGTCCTCTGATGAAACAAAATCTTTGAGCCCATCCTCTCCAGCTCTCTTGTTTATATTGATGATATTCTTTTATTTTCTGTAGATATAAAAGCCCATGAGAAACTGCTCCAACAGTTTGCTAATCTTGTACGACATTGTGGTGTTATGCTTTCACCCACCAAAATGTTCATTGGCCAAACAGATATAGATTTTCTTGGAATGAGATTCAAAGAAGGGAAGTATCTTCCAGGACCTCATGTTGTAACAGAACTGGATAAATTTCCAAAAGAAAATCTTTCTGTTAAACAAATCAGACAAGTTCTTGGCATTATCAATTATCTCAAGGATTTTATTCCTCACTTGACAAAGAAGACAGCCCCTCTCAGAGCTCTTCTAAGAAAAAATCCTCCACCATGGTCCTCAGAACAAACAGAAGCTCTTGAACAACTCAGAATTTGCATAAAAAATCTTCCTGATCTCCAAATTCCCTCCACAGGAAAAAGAATCCTTCAAACATATGCAAGCGATCAATTTTGGGGAGCTATTCTTTTAGAAGAGGATGACAATAAGAAAAAACGGATTTGTGCTCATGCTAGTGGAAAGTTCACAGATGGAGAATTCCATTATCACTCAACCTTTAAAGAAGTCTTAGTAGTTAATATGGCATAAAAAAGTTTGAATTCCATCTAATTGGTCATCATTTCAAAGTTGTGATGGACTGCTCATCATTTCCAAAAATGCTTGAATTCAAAGGAAAAACTCTACCCCATCCTCAACTTCTCAGAATGAAAGAATGGTTCAGTAAGTATGACTTTGAAGTAGAACACATTAAAAGAGAGGATAACCTGTTACCAGATCTTTTAAGCAGACCACCTGTCTCTTGTGAAAAACCCTTTCAGCTAAAAGTTCTTCCCATGCTATACATGTACCAAACTATTAATGCCAACTTTCTTGAAAAAGGTATTCCTCCATCTTTACCGTCATACATTTCCATGACCATCCTTAATCAAAAGGCAAGAACTCAAATTTTTGAACTTCAATTCAGACTAATCAGAAAATATGGGTCAGATTTTTTTTTCAAATTAGGCTTTCATCCTATCTATCCTTTCACTTGTATTTTCAGCTTCCTAAACCAAAGACCTAGAAACCAATTTTATTGGCCTCCTAAATTTTTAATCTTGTTTTGGTATCTTTGTCATCTATACTGGATCTCATTTGATCTTCAACCATTAAAGCTTGCAAGGTATATCAGCCTGCTTAAGAAGAATGAAGGTCTGAATCCACATTTGTCAACATTTCTCAAATGGTTCTAGAATTTGTCAAGATGGAAATCCTATTTGACAAATTAAGCTTATACTCAATAGGTGGCACCTCCTCTCGAATGTCATACTATCATCACCCTCAAAAGAAATTTCTTCAAAGCTAAAGGTGTTTTTACTGATGTACCATGCTTTAATATCTATGGGACTTATAGACACTCAATGATGCACTATATTACCATAGATACCACAGATCCTTCACCATGAAGAGAGTTTCAAAGACACATGTTTGAAAAAAATGATATTATTCCAAAGGAGATATGGCCAAAGATATCTGATGATGCCCCATGGGAAATATTTCCTTCTGATTATGGGAAACAGTTATTAGCAGACAAAGAATATTGGGAAAAGACACAAAGGACTACATCAATCCCATCTCATATGCAAATTGATGATCCTTATCAAGCCAGCTCATTTGATCCCTATCAAGCCAGCTCATCTGATCTTTATCAAGCCAGCTCATCTGATCCTTATCAAGCCAGCTCATCTGCAGAACAAATATGGTTAAACTCTTTCAAATTAAATAATTCAGAGGACCCACGTATGCCAATAGCAGGACACTCACAGGATCCTGATGAAGACTTTTACCATAGTGAAGACAATGCTGAAGATAAGAATCTATCTCCAAGTCACGAGCCAATTTGTCACAAATGGTTGTAATTTAAAGTTGTTACTTTTATCAGTGGATGTCTATCCATATTTGTCTGTTTATCTATGGCTGTTTGTTTGCTTGTAGGCCTTCTCTATATAAGGAGCTTTCTATCTCATTTGAAAGGCAGAACCGCTCTTGTAAAAATCTTCAGAAACTAAATAAACCATGGCCTTTTATAGTTGTATAGATTATAAAAAGGGGATAGGCTGTCTGGCCAGAAATTGGTTGTATGATGCTATAAGTACGACTTTGGCTAGTCCATGATATAATCTGTATAGCTATGAAATATAATTTTAATGGAGCTCTAGAAAATTGGTATCAGAGCCTTATTTTTGTATAAGGTGGAATTGTTATAATTCATATGAAGACTGAAAGAGAAGAAATTCTTAAACATGACAGAACCAGAAAGCTCTTTTGTTCCCTCTTCTACTCCCTCTGTAATATGTGATTATAAGTATGTGCCAACTAAGTCTGTTGTTGTTACCCTATCACCCCCCATCAACCAAACCACCTAGAAAAAGACCGATTACTTGTATGAATTTACTTACCTTCCTGAAGATCAAAAGATTGAAGGATCAAAGTTTCTCTTGTTGAACCCTTATGATGCCTTTTCAAAATCCAAAATAAACTAGAAACAATCTTTTAAAGCTCTTGTAAACTGACCCACTTCTTCTATAAAAGAATATGTTCAAGCCTTCAGCTTTGATCAACACCATATACCAGCCTCTCGGACAGAATAATTCGTGACCTTAGAAATTCCTCCATAATTTCTAAGAACTTGGCTTAACCAGGGATACACTCACATCCAATTTGGAGCTATAAGGTTAGGACTCTCCTACGATGGTAGAGCAGGGCAACCTGTTTTCTCTAGGACCGCTCTTCTGGATTCTAGATATAAACAGTATCAACATGCTGTAATTGGGACCGTAGAGACATCCTTAAATGCTGGCTCAGTATTCTTTACATTTTTCCCAAATTATAATTTGGCCCTTTCTGATCCCCATGCCTTGATAGCTTTAAAAGTCCAACTCCAGATCCTTGGTGCTGAACAAATCTCCACAGCCAAAGTAGCCACCCTTCACTACCAAATTGTGTACCATCTCCAAAACTATGCTATCAACTTGTCACTACCCTGTGTCCAAAATGATGCTTTGTTCATAAAAGCAGACTCTCATAATACTCCCACGTGCATTCACACACCTAAACAACTTTCTAGGAATGATTTGTTAAAATTATTCCCAGAAAAGTGGATCACCAATTATGAGAAGTTGCATGAGACAGTGGAGCCAATTCAAGGTACGGACCCTGTGCATATCAAAAGATCTGATGGATCAGTTGATATGATCTTTAGGAGAAAACAAGAGACTCCTACAGTTTTTAATACACAGTTCATGATTAATCCTTAGGATCCAGAAGATAACATCCCTGTAGCCTCTTTTAATAATTTTGGAAGACCAGTCTATGATTTTAAGCGTGATGGTCACTGTTATTTTGATTATTGTGATTGTGATGATTGTTATGCTGCATCCTACTTTGATGATGATGAGAAGAAAAAGAAAAAGAAGAAATCTCCAGGAAAATATAGTGAAAAGGAATTCATAAGAAGATATGAAGATGGAGATTCAAGCATCTGCACTCTGGGACAACCTTCAGGAAAATATGATTATCTTGTATCATATTCTCCTACTGCTTGGTACAAACCACCAGCTACTCAAAATATTCCTCCTGAACCTTACAAGCCTCAAATACCTCCTTCCCAGCTGAAACCTAAGGCAGCTCCTCTCCCATGTTACAAAAAAGCTTTGAAATGGGTAAGAAAAAAAAACTCAACCGAGATTCAAAAGCCAAAGTCTTTACCCCAAATCTATATGTTCCAACCCACAGACTTTCCTCTTTTAACCAAAGAAATAAAAAACCAAATTACCATGCAACCTTTTATCCTAGAATCAAACATTGTTGATGCAGATGGTAGACCTAGACAAACAACTCCAGCTGAAGCAGTAGTCAACTGGCAGACACAGAACGCTTGTGCTCAAAATCAAAAACTGAAGCTTATTGAAGAAAAGATTGATGGAGTTATTGAACATACGAATTTGGCAGAAAAAAAGTTTTAGGCCTTTGAAAAATGAATGATAGCAGTTCATGTAGAATTACAAAGGCAAATAGAGATGAAGCACCAGGAACTTATGCGAATCATCAGCAACAAAGGCACATTGAATAGCATTCAAATGAAAGAAACAGAAATTTTAAACTTGAAAGCCCAGGTTGACCAACTTGAAAAAGATCTTAAAAGAAAGAAAGAAGAGTTGTCCTCACAAACCTCTTCAAAATCTTTCTCTCCAAATACTTTGGGTCTTTTGTACAGCCCTTATTCAATTCCCAGTTCACCATACATAGCCTCTTCCACCCAATCTTTATTTCTTGCACCAACAGCCCCTTTGAATATTCCTCCAAATTTTCAAGGATTTAAATCCTCATTAAAAACCCCCTCTCAAACACAGTCCTCTGATGAAACAACAGCATGGAATGCATATTATATGATGTTTCCTATATGTGTAGAGTTATTCTAGGGATTTGGGGTGGGAGACCGAGATGCTTCATCGGTGGCTTAAGGACTTGGGCATGGACCCCTATAGCGTTAGTATTTCATCTATCAAACCTCCAGATACTTATGATCATGATGACCCTCCAGATATATATGTATATCCACTATCCAATCTTTGATAGATCTTATCTCTTATCTCCCAACCTTATCTAATTATCAGGAAAAGGCAATCTAAATCCTATTCAACTTCAATTTCCACCCTTATATAAGAACCTTAAAGGAAAACTTGTCTTATCATTCTTTTCATTCCTCTATTCATCATGATTCAAGCTTCCCTCCATATGATAAAGAAATTTCTTAAGATCTTTAATGGTGACGATTGGAATAAGCTTTAACCTTTCCATGTCAAGCCCTTGAAGTCTCTTCAACATCTGAAGATAAATGACAACTTGCTGCATGCTACTACAACTTTCTAGAGTCTAAAAGACCATGTCTTCAGATTCAATAGTCAAGAACTATGTCCCATGATTGAAGAATTTACTATCATTTTAGGATATCCATCTGATTCTATTGCTGTTATTGCCCTGCCTGATTTAGGTATGCAATTCCCAACTAAACTTGTTACCTTCTTTGATATGCCCTTAGATGATGTCCATCTTCTTGCACATAACTCTAAAAATATCAATCTGCCTTCTTTAATCATGTATGTGAGACTAAGGATATGAATAGTATTGTATGGATAAGAACTGTTGCCTTTTGCCTCTATACTAAATTCTTATTGGTCTCTGCCCATGGAGATGTTGATACCAAGATTGTGGGTATCTTAGAACAAGTAATGGATAGGGCTGACCTGATGCCCGTTATTCTTACTAAGACTGTTATTGGGTTGGATAACTTCAAGACCCACCATCATCTTTCAAGCAATTTACTTCTTCTTTAGGTGTGTATGTTTTTTTTACACTAACTTTTGCCTAAGCTGCCCTTTAGGGTTTTCAACTTAGCAAGTTTTCCCTAACTTTTTCCTAAGCCACCCTTTTCGGGTTTTTAACTTAGCAGGCTTCTCATTTATTTCTTTTTTTTCTTTGTATATCTGGTTACAAGAGAAATTGAGCTTACTTACTGCCCTTGCCAATCCTTTATCTTTTCAACCTAATCAATTGCAATCTCAAACCTTAAAGATGAAAGACAAGTACATTATAGACCATTTGATTGATTAAATAAGGGGCATCATTAATATTAAGATTACATGGGTTTGCCCTTGGTGGAGGCTGAAGTTTATGACTCTTGATTTATATGATCACTACATTTACATCCCAGGCTTGTGCTTTTAGACCTTCATTTCCCCTTCACATCTCTATCGCCAATATGGTTGCCCATAATTCATTGTTACTATACTACCTAATTTTAAAGGCTTCCCTCTTAAACAGGACTTTCTGGGTACGGTCAGGGACTTATGGCCTCGCAAGACTCTTAAGCACAATATATCCTTGAATGCTGATAGAGCTACTGATGATAACTACAAGACTTGGGTTATGATACAAGCTACAGATCCACCTGAATTTTCCATATACAAGAGGACCCAAGCTTTACATAATAAGTCTTACAAGAAGAAACATAGGCGCCACTAGAACAAAATGGTCTTATAAAGCTAGTCTTAATCTTTTATATTATGTTTTCCTTTCTAGTGCTTATGTATTATAAATAAGATAGAACATACAATGTCATAAAAAAATTTCAATTTTAATAAGATTCATTAATTAGGGCAAAAATGAGTACATTTGCTACATCACATGACATAACTTATGTTATCAACTAGTCCTTTCAAATTTTCTAACTGAATATTTTTTGCACACATTTTCTTTCCTTAATTTTTGTCTGACAAACCCTTTACGGGTTTTTTAATTAGTGGGACCTCTTTTTATTTTATTTTGTTCCTTAATTTTTGCCTACCAGCCGTTTGCGAGTTTTCTGAACAGTAGGAATGTCCTAATTTTTTCCTGACTAGCCTTTTCAGGTTTTCTAGTCAGCTGACTTTTATTTTCTTTTACTACTTTTATTTATTTTTATAGATAGTATTCCTAGAGGTGATCCAGGTTAACAAGCTCCATGAACTCATTCCCTTCAAGATTAGATATCTTGGCAGCTCCCTTTAGCAAAACTGTCTTGACTAAATATGGTCATTTCCAGTTTGGTCTAAAATTTCCTCTTGGATTGAACACCACTGCTTTGGATTGTTTTAGACCATATCCCCAGCTTTTATCTTCCCCGGCTTTACCTTCTTGTTAAATGCCCTTGCTATCCTCTTCTGGTATATCTGGGTATGAAACATAACATTCATCCTCTTCTCATCCAGAGACACCAAATGATCATATCTTTTCCATGCCCATTCACTCTCAGGAATTTTGGCCTCCATGACTACTCTTAGAGACTTGATCTCAATTTATTATTGGCAAAACTGCTTCATAACCACACACTAGGGAGAACGGAGTTTGGCCTGTGGCAGTTTTGGCTATAGTTCTGTATCCCTATAGGGCAAAGGGAAGAAACTCATACCAATCCTTATAAGTTTTGACCATCTTAGAGAAGATTTTCTTGATATTTTTATTTGCTGCTTCCACTACTCCATTAGCCTGAGGTCGATATGGTGAAGACTTGTAGTACTCGATCCCATACTTCTGCAATAACTCTATCGTTTCTACTTAAAACTAAACCCCATTGTCTGTCACTACATAATGTGGAACCCCCCATATCTACAAATGAGATTCTTCTCAATAAATCGGGCCATTTGTTTTGCCTTTGGAGCATTGAGAGACTTAGCCTCTACCTATCTAGAGAAGTAATCAATTGTCATAACTATGTACTTATGCCCATTCGATGTTATTGGCCTTATTTCTCCTATAATATCAATCCCCTATGTCGTAAAAGGTCAAGGAGATGATAAATTATTTAGCACCATTGGAGGAAGATGGTTGAGGTTCCTATAAATCTAATATTGATGGCATTGTCTCATAATTCTAATACAATCATTTTACGTGCTCATCCAGTAGTATCCCTGTTTGATTATCTTTTTTGCTAGGATTATCCTATTCATATGAGAACCATAAGCTCCTGCAAGAATCTCTTTCATCACCTCTTCCGCTTTATCTTTCTTGAGACATATGAGCTACATTCCATTTGACATTTTCTTATACAACACCCCATCGTGACTTGTAAAATTACGTGCAAGAACACACACGACATAACTTTCTTTTGAAGTGACCTCATCTGGATATTTTCCTTCCTCAATAAACTTCTGAATATCATAAAACCATGGCTTCTCTTGAGGCTTTATTTGAATTCCCATAATATGCTCACCCCCATAACATGGAGCCTTTGATTTCATGATCACTAATGGCCTCATAGTCAACCCAGTCACACTATCCCACATTGAAGAGAGTGTTGCTAGTGCATCTACCATCTGATTGTCATCTCTTGATAGATGGGTAAAGAGACACTTGGTGAATTTCTTTGTTAAAGCTTTCAAATAGCAGACATAGGGTTTCAAATTTTCCTTTTTCACTTCCCATTCCTCATTAGCCTAGCTAATAACCAATATAGAATCCCCACATACTAACAATTCCTTTACTCCAACTGCCATCGCTACTTCCACTCCATGAATGTATGCTTCATATTCAACCATATTATTGGTTACTTTGAAATCTAACTTCTTGGCCATTGGTATGGTTTCTCCCCCTAGCGTGACGAGGATCACTCCTAACCCGGGTCCTTTGTTGTTTACTGCACCATCAAAATAAAGCTTCCATTCTTGATGCTCTACAACTGCTAAATTCTCATATGGGAATTCTAGGCTCCATTGTTCATCGCCCTCTATTGCATTTTCAGCTAGGAATTCCGCTACTTCCCTTCCTTTAATAACCTTTATGGTAATGTACTCTATATCAAATTCAATCAAGAGAATGAGCCATCGAGACATCCTTCCAGTTAGAGTAGGTGCCTGTAGTAAGTATCTTAAGGGGTCTATTTTTGAAAAAGTAATGCCTTCATTTCCTTATTGTCCAGATCATTATCAAACATGTCTTCTCCACCAAATCATACTTTTCTTCAGATGGTAGGAACTTCTTGCTGAGGTAATACACTCTATGCTCTGTCCCATCTAGCCCTTATTGTGCTAATATTGCCCTCATTGCCTTTTCTTCTATAGCCAAATATAGGTTCAAGGGCTTACCTGGCCTCAGTGGTTTAAGTACAGGTGAATTAGTGAGATACTCCTTTATCTTATTAAAAGCCTTTTACCAATCATCATTCCACTCTACAGGTTGATCTTTTCTCTGAAACTTGAAGATTGGGTCATAAATATTAGTAAGCCTTGTAATGAACCTACTAATATATTATAACCTGCCTATGAACCCTCTCACATCTTTCTCTATCCTTGGTGCTAGCATTTCCTAAATAGCTTTCACTTTATCTGGATCTACTTCGATTCCTCTGCTACTAATTATATGCCCTAACCAATTCCCTAAAGTAACTCCGAAAATGCATTTCTTTGGGTTGAGTCTTAAATTACACCTCTCAATACATGCCAAGAATTTTTCCAATGCCTCAAAATGCCCCTTTTTTATTTTTGACTTGACTATCATATCATCTACATATACTTCCACTTCCTTATGCATCATGTCATGGAAAAGAGCGGTGGCTACCCTTTGATATGTTGCACCTGCATTTTTTAACCTGAAAGGCATAACCTTATAGTGATGAAAACTATCTTGATCTTATCCATAACTGCCATCATTATCTAATTATACCTAGAGAACCCATCCATGAAGGAGTACATCGCACTTGACGCCGCACTATCCACTATCACATAAATGTGAGGTAAAGGGAAGTCATCCTTTGGACAAACTATATTTAAATCCCTGTAATCAACACACATTCACACCTTACCATCTTTCTTGTGTATCAGGACTATATTTTCTAGCCATTGGGGATAATCTACTACCTCTAAAAAGTTGGCCTGAATTTGTTTAGTAATTTCTTCTCTTATCTTTTTAGTCTATTCTGGTCTTAGCCTGCGCAATTTATGTTTAATTGGTTTTATTTTTGGATAAGTTGGAATGTGATGCTCTGCAATGTCCCTATTTAAACTTGACATGTCTTCATAGGTCCAAGCAAATACTACCTTTCTTTTTGTTAATATTTTCTTAAAATTTTCCCTCTCTTCAGGAGTTACATCATGTGATATAGAAATGTTCTTTGGATTATCATTCATGCCTATGTTAAATGAACTAAATTGAATTGAATTAATTTCAAACATGCATAAACAATCAAAATTATAATGCACAGAACTATCAGGATGCACATTATATAAGTAAGCAAAACCAACATTCATATCATTGACAAAAGGAAAAACATAACTTTTGTCCTCATAAAGACCGAACATTATTACATCAATTTCTTCATAAAAAACATTAGTAAAGCTATCACTAATAAGAGTAGCTAAATCTTGGGGTGGCTCCTCTTCAGGTGGCAGACACATCAACTCTTCGATAACAGCATCCCCCATTCTTCTAGCTACTTGCTTCATCACTTCTTCTTTGTTGCTCTCAACTAAGTTTTCCACAATCTAGTCCTTGAAAATCTTTAACCTAGGAACATTTTTGCCAACGACATTAATAGACTCCTTAGCACTGAGATAGTACTTACCCTCTCCTAGCTTGATGAAATTCTCACTTAACGGCCTAACTCTCCCCAAGGGCTTATTTCCCTTGGCCTTCTCCTTCTTTCTTGCCCTTATACTAGTAGATCCTATCGCAACACACCCTAATCCTTTAGTTTCATTTTGACTCTTGAATTTCAGTAGCTTAGGACTTCCTTGCTCATTCTTGCCTAGCCCTCATCCAAGTTGGTATTTCATGCTCTCGATCATTTTTGCAACCCTTGGGTCCATCTCAGTCCTATCAAATATCCTAGAAATTTGAAAATCGGGAGGAACACATACTTATTTTTATTTTTCTTATATGGCAGCCATAACTGTATTGGTTCTTGCTTCGATTATCACTACATCTCCTTTATGAGGGAATTTTATCTTTTGGTGCACAGTCGAGGGTACCCCTCCCAGATAATAGAACCATGGCCTTCTCAACAACAAGGCATAAGAAACTGGTATATCTAGCATGGTGAACTCAATGGTTGGTTCCATAGGTCTTATTTTAACTAAAGCTTGGAATGTCCCCTCCACATTCCTAGTGTTGTCATCATAGGCTCTAATTATGAGGTTTGAATCTGTCAAGCCTTCAGCTTTCAAACCTAAGTTAGGCAAGATCTTCAATAGGTATACATTAATGGTAGAACCATCATCAACCATTACAATGTTGGTTCTTTTCCCTTTTACTTCAGCTAGGATAAACAGTGCTTTGTTATGATTTCTTCCTAAAGACAGGTCATTATCTGAAAAGGTTATCAACCCATGTTTCTTTTCTATAACCTTTGCTACCATAGCCCCAGGTGTGGCTACTATTTCAATGTTCATGTTCGACAGAGCTTTCACTATAGCTCTTCTGTGGCTGCCTGAGTGCATCAGTAGTTCCCAGACATTAACATTTGCCTTAGCCTTCTTTAGTTGTTCCATAATCAGGTCTTCTTTTTCCCCTTCTTCTATTTCTACATCATCTGTCTCTTCTCTTTCTGTAACTCTCTCAATCTTCTTTTCTTCTTCCTTGTAATTCCTCCCACTTCTAGTGATATGATTCACTTTGGGATCATTGCTCTATACATCCAGACCAATGGGACTCTCTTCATCAGAGTCATACCAGATGTCTATAACTCCAATGATTCTATCCTTTTTTTTTATCCTTCTATACTTCTACTATGCATGTTTCCTTTCCCTCTATGCTAAGCTTTCCCATATGTGCTCTCAGTAATTCCTCAATCCCATGTTCAGGAGTTAGAGACTCCTTATTCTCTTCTTTCACTGGCCCATTACCAAGAGGTATATCATTAGAAGTAGGCTTTGAATAAAATACCTTAAATCAAATTTGTATAAGGGCTACCCTAATAAATCCTCAACTCTTAGTTATTCTAGGGTTTTGGGTTCTTGCTCGTTATTAAACTCATCACCCCATCCTGAGGGCATAATTGATTCAACTGGGATATCTGCAGAGGGCAGTCTGGAGTAGAATACCTTATAGTCAAATTTTGCCTAAGGGCTACCCCGGCAAATCCTTAAATCCTCTAAAGACATTAGGAGATTCTCTATTAGCTGTAGGGTTTAGGTTTTCAAAGGAGTTTAGCACTTCTTCTTTGCTCACTCCTAAGTTAATTATCATGGTAGCTGGTGGTGGGACATTTCAATAGTCAGGGAAATGATTATTTATAGCGTTTAGGTTGAAGTTGGATTTTTCAGGGTCTGTGATTTTTTTAAATTCTATTAGGTTTTGGATCTCGTGTTTGAGGTGAATACAAGTGTTTGTGGAGTGGCTAACTACTTGGTGAAATTTGCAATAGTTATTGGGGTCGTAGCCTGGGACATTCGGGTTAGGTGGTTTGAAGAAGGTTAAGGGTCGAAGTAAGCCTTTCTGAATCAATCGTTCTAGGACTTTGGAGAGTGGTTGGTTGAAGTTGGAGAATCTCTGAGGTTGCTGAACTGTCCACACCTCCACAGCTCAGTTACTACTTCCTTATTGTATGCCCCTGACTGGGTAGTTTTGGGTTTTAGTGCCTTTAGAGCTTCTTTTCTTGTCATTGTTAATCTCTTTTGCTTGCAAACTATCATCATACAGGTCTATGAAAGTTTTGGGGTTCATCATCTGCAACCTCTCGAACAGATTAGGTGACACATTCTGAATTATCATTCTAACTTGATCATTCTCGGCCAACTTATTCTTCATTAGCCCTGCTTTATTCATGAATCTGGTAAGGAAATCAGAGAAAGATTCATTGGGTTTCTGCTTTGTCAGTTATAGATCTCTGATGGACACTTCCAACCGAGTGTTATAATCATATTGTCTTAAAAAGGCAGTACATAGTTATTTCCAATAAGCTCTCATAGATTTTTTAGCCCATGATACCAGTTTATAGCCATTCCCTCTAAGGATAACACAAATAACTTAGTAATCATTGCTAATGGTGCTTTAATAGTGTTCATGGTTGTTGTGTACTGGTTGAGATAAATCCTAAGATCTCCTCTCCCATCAAATTTATGCAGCCGTGGCATCTTGAACTTGTTAGGCAGCCTATCATCTTCCATCTACAACATGTTATCAAAGTCAAATGAATACCCCATGCCTTGTCCCCTAATAAATTCTTCCATCTTAGACATTCTCACATCTATTTGGACTCGTGGTCGTATACCATTTCAAGGGATTCTTTCTTTGCCTTTTCTACCATGTAATTCTTGACATCCTTTAGCTTCACATTGATAGCAAGTGGGTTTCTAGCAACAGGTTACCCCTTAGCATTATTGGCAATAGGTGGAGCATCTGTAATAGGTGAGACAATAACAGTAAGTGGTTGTTCAATTGTAGGTGGTGGTATGATAGCAGTAGGTTACATCAGTCCGGATAGTGCTTATTTTTGCTCATCTTGCATCATAGCCCTTATATGATCCATTAGAGCTCCCTTGATGTCTTCTAAAGTCTAGTTCCTTTATTGTTGTTTCATTTGTTTAGATTTAAGTGAAGTTGGTTCAGCTTCCAAGTAAAGTGGGTTGATAGGGCTTCTTTTCAGTCTATCCAGTATGTTCAGGATTTCCTTTGCTAAGGCTTTAGGACTCTGACTTGTTCTTCCTAGTCTGCCACCTCGTTGTCCCTAAATATGAGAAGAGCCTGATGTATCTATGATGGCTACAAAATAAGGTGTTAGTATGATGAATGAGATGCATGTATACATGATGCACATGTTATGCAACAAGTAGTAAGCAGTAAGTATCAATCAAGTGTACAACATACATCCTTCTAACCTTATTCCTCCCACACATGTGTTTAATTGTGAGTCTCTTATCCTAGGATTTTTAGTATTGGTCTTAATATCAATGGGGGATATCAGGGACCGATGTGCATGCCACATCTCTCTTAAAGCAGTAAATCATAGAAATAACATTTCTAGGTATAAAAGTCTCGCTCAATCTTCATTACCCCAAGGGGCTTCAAAAGTATGGGCCTTGGTTTTTATAGATAGAAATACCTCATGGTAATAAGCATAGAAACAACATTTCTAAGTATAAAGGTCTAGCCCAATCTTTATTGGCTCAAATGGGCTTCAAAAGTATGGGTTTGTGCTTTTATAAATAGAAATACCTTAAGACAAAAATCATACAAGAAATTTTTAGATCTTAGGGGAAGTAACTAAGCCATTATATGTGGTTAGGGTCCGATAAAAAGTCAAGGTCCCCTTAGCAAGATGCCCTCCTTTAGGACTTGAGTTACATGCCAAGGTCAGACAGGCCTGACATCCTTTACTAACTCAAGAGAAAACCAACCCCCTTTAAAACTTAGGTCACAGACTCTGGTTAGATGAGTCCAGTAATCTCTCTTGAACCGAGTTAAGGCTAAGAGTGATGGTTAGCCAATTTATAACTCCATAAAGCTAGTGGAATCATAAACCAACACCATTAGTTTAATAGGGACATGCATAATAAATACAAAGAATAAAATAATTTTAAAGAACACAAGTAGAATCAGTATCTCTTATCCCTAGTGGAGTCACCACTGTAGATGGCGAGGTTTAGCGCGTGTCCAAGATTTTAGCAATCGCGACCCTGTTTAGGCTTAGGGCCCTAGGGAACACATTACTATATAGCGTGGAGATGAGGAGTCACCACCTAGGATAATAATTGAAACAAATCAAAAGGTGGTATCGATTCTCTAAAAGAAAGCTAGCACTACAACCAGGAGATTCTGGAATGAAATACTAACTTCTCTTAGTCTCGCGTTCATTTAGAATTACTTTATAAATTACTATCTTATTCTCTAATTACATGCAATTTTATTTAAACCTAAATTAAACATTCATCTAACCCAAAAAAGGCAACAAGTCATAAAATTACATGTAAAAAATGCATACAAAAGGCAGCGTCCCTAAGTCTAAATTAGGTTAATTTTTAAAAGTTAGCTAATTCTACATATTTTTATTTACAAGTGAAATGGACTAGAGATGGGCCTACATTTTAAGATAATTAATGAGTATAAATCTACTTGTTTTAATTCTAAAAAGTGGGCCTGAATCTATTAATTTTAAGAAACAAAATAGAAATTCATTAGTGGGCTTAATTCTACTTAATTTTAAATTAAGTAATGTGATCATATTTTAAAAGAAATGAAATTAATGGGTTGAACTAAGTCTAAATTAATTTTAGTTAATCTAAAAATGGGCCTAATTCAAAATTAATCTAATTGGGCCTAAATTGATTTTAAAATCAATTAAACCTAAAAATCCAATTAAAAGTCTATTTATTAAATGAGTTAGAATCTAATGTGGGCTTGAGACCCAAAGAGAATAAAAACATAGAAACAAGTCCAAACAACAAATTAAAGCATATAATGAATAAAAAACATACATTCAGTGAATTCTAACCTAATTTTAGTTGCATGCAACCTAAATTAATCTAAAGCCACCATTGATTTTAATTGAATTTTACCAAATTGAGCCTAGATTACTAATCAATTTTTAGTGCATAGAATTAAAATTCCACTTATTTCCCTCTATTGGGGCTATTACAAACTACAATGTAGGAAATTAAAGCAAGTTAATTACAACCCAATAAAGCCCTGAAAAAAATATTGCAGAAAATAACAAATCCTAAATTCTATAAGGATTTCGCAAAACTCAAACCATGACATCCCATGGATTCTCCAATGTAGTCACTACTAAAATCTTATATCACCACCCTCACCTTCAGAGTACCACAGAGCATCCATTAAAACAAAAAAAATAAAAAAAATTAATTAGTAACTATTCGATTAAGAAATAAAATAATAAAAAAATCAAGTCAAGAATAAAAAAAATAAAGAGTAGAAGATGCAATGCAAATGCTATTTGAATGCCCTTTAAATTTGGATTGTCACCGTTTTAAGATTGACTCTATTATTTTTTCTTTCTTGATCTTTTGGATTTTTAAAAGAAAAGAACGTATTTTTTCAATAGCTAATTAGGGTTTTTTTTTTCTCTCTGATTTTTTACAGACTCTGCCTCCTTTCTTTCTAGCTAGTTCACTCCCCTTTTTCACAACCTTCCTCTTTTGGCTTTTAAAGCCAAACCCAGCAACCTTCAACCCTATGATCATGCAGGGAAGTTGCGCTTTTCAATTTTTGAAATCAAAATCAAGAGATAGAGTTTTGAAAAAAATCAAAGACTTAATACGCGTGGGCCATGTGGTGTCCTGGACCAATGAAAAATTAAAAAAAAAAAGATAAAATCAGCGTAAAAAACCACGAAATCAACATAGAAAAAAATCACTTTTTAGCAAAAATCAGCATTTCAGAATGTCAATTTTCAACCCGTAATGCTGACTGGCATTGCCTAATGATGACCGACCAATTTTCATTTATTTTATTTTTTAAAATTAAACTACAAAAATGGTCCTCAAAAGTTTCTAATTTTTGCAATCAAATCCTCAAAAACCCAATTTTGCAATTAAATCAACAAAACGTAGCAATTCAGTCCTTTAAATCGCGAAACTCGACAGTAGAGATCAATTCTCAATAGATTTTCTTCATAGAAACCTTCGTCGCACGCGTGCACAATTATGTCCTAAAATTGGGTGTTTATATATATATATATATATATATATATATATATATATATATGTGTGTGTGTGTGTGTGTGTGTGTGTGTGTGTGTGTATACTTTTGCATAAATTTATATTTGACCTTAATATTTTTTTAATTTTAATTTTTAAAAACTAGGTCATATTGAACTTTTGTTAAAAATTATTGCAATTAAATTCTAAATATTAAAGAAAAATTTAATTTTAATATTAATTAATAAAAATCAGTTTAAATAGCAATGGGATTTAATGAAATTACTTTTAATATATAATTTTATGAAGATTTTAAATTTTTATGTTTATAAAAACCGTTTTTAATATTTTTTTAAAAATTAGAAAACAGTTAAAAATAATTTTTATATATCTAAAAATTTTAGAATCAAGACATATACATTTAATAAAAAAGAATTAAATTTTTTTATAGACACAATAATTTGTTAAAAATTTTAAAAGTTTCTATAGATTTAAAAAATTTTAAAAAATTATTAAGTGTATAGAAATTTTTTATTTCTTTTTTCTTAAATGTATATTATTTGATTCCAAAATTTTTATATCTACAAAAAAAAATTGTTTTTAACTTTTTTAAAAAATTTCAAAAATATAAAAATATATTTCTATAAACTTAAAAATCTTTAAAAAATTTAAAAACTTCATATATATTTATTTTGAAAGTAATTTTATCAATTTGCATTGTTATTTGACCTAAATTTTTTTTATCAATTAACATTAATTTTTTTTTTAAATTTTTAGGACTTAATTGTAACAATTTTTTGAAGAAGGGTTTAATATAATCCAATTTTCAAAAATTAAACTCCAATTGGGACCAAAAAAAACTTTAAAGTCAAATGTATACTTTAGGGTAAAGTTGAGTGTCCAATTTATACCTTATCCCTATGGAAAAAGATACAAATTATTATGACTCAAATTTTTTATAAATTATTAAATTAATTTCTGAAATATGTAGTGTTAATAAATATTTTATTAAATTTTTATATTATAATTATTTTTTGTAATTTAATTAAATTCTAGTGTTGATATTTATTTTATTTTATTATGGTATTAATATTAAATTAAAATTTAAAAATTTAATTTATTGTTATATATTATTTATTTAATAATAATATTATTATTAGTAATTATGAATAGTGTTAAATTAGTGTATTTAAAATATTTTAATATTTTACAATGGATTTAATTAGAAAAATAAACATTTAAAATTTAAAATATTATTTTATAGTATTTTGTCTTTTTCTCTTAAAAAAAAAAAGGGATAGCATTTTCGGGCAGTAGCTTATCTCCTTCTCCCTATTTCTTCTTTTTTTTTTCATTCATTCATTCATTCTTCTTTGCAAAACCAACAACCACCACTATGCACCACCATCCAAACCACCACTATGCACCACCATCCAAACCACCACAACGCCACCACGTCAGCATCGGATTGTCACCATCAGCAGCACCAGCAACAGCGGCAACAATGTATACAACACTATATGAATAGTGCAGTCCAGTTGACGGTTAGGAAACCAATCGAACTTGAGCTCATTTTGAAACTCACACTATGGACTTCAACAATACGTAGTTAGTTTTGAATAAATCGACCGGTAAGAGCTCTGAAAACTCAAATTTATATTTATGTCAATATGTTTAATTTGATTTTTTGAATTTAACTTTATTTGGAGATGTGGTTGTTAGATAAATTGATTTTTGCGCTAAGATCTACCTAAGTATTATTTTTATTTATTTTTTTTGAAATTATTAAAAAAAATATACATTTTTTGGGGTTCAGTTACTGTTCACAAAGTTCCAGGTCCAAAAATTTTCTTATTTTTATTAAATTTTATATATTATTTAGAGCAAGTTTCATGAAGGAAATTTATTTAAAATACATACCGAATTTTTATTACAAATTTTTGAATGATTATGTAAAAAAATAGAATTTTGGAGAAATTAATATCAATAGGTAATTTTTATGTTTTAATTGAAATTATGGATAATTAATAGGTTTTGGATAGTTTTTGAATGATAATTGGCTTTAAAATAATTTTTATAAATTAATTACTATTTTTAGCTAATTAATGGTGATTTTTGAAAATATATTCAAATAATAATTTTAATTATTATTTTTAAGCTTAAATAAGTTTTTAGGTATTTTTATTATATAATTGAGTATTTTAAATAATAATTGGTAATTTATGCTAATTAATTTTAAAAAATTTGAATAATGGGTTTATTAATATTATTTAATTGTAAATTGGATTTTATTATCTATTTTGGAAAATTAAAAATCTTTTATGCTTTTATTATCTGAATAAATTGATTTTTGGTATTTAATTGAATTTTTATAATTTTGGTGATTTATTAGTTATTATTATAATTTTTGGAATTATTGTTGGAATTGATTCTCAGTTGGGCAATATTTGCAGTTTGAAGGCCCAACCTGAGGTTTGGTGATGTGGATTATTTAAAAGTGATTTTTTTGTGTAGGATCAGCTCTATTTTTAGTAGAGAGACGTCCGTTTTACAAGGAAAATTCTTCCGAATTATTTGGTAGATTTCTCAACCGATCTGAATCTACTTTTAAAATTTTGCCTGAGTTGTGTCTAGATCGAGTCATTCTTAGAAATTTTAGAATTATTAAATTAGGAATTTTATTCTAATCATATATATATATATATATATATATATATATATATATATATATATATATATATATAGCTATATCGCAAGCTAGGCAAACCAGATCGGGCCAGCCGAACCGGAATAATGGATTGCAGTAGTACTGTGAGTTATTGTTATATATATGCATTGCATATAAAATAAATATTTTGTGAGCTTCCGTGATTTAAATAATGTGAATTTAAATTTGAATTATTTATTTAAATGCTTATATTTATATTTTGTATATATTTGGTATATAAATGGTATATTGTTTGATAAATGGATGCTACCATATTTTTTAATTCCGCATTTCGTTATTTTTAATAATTATAAGTATGATTTGGATGATACTTGTAGAATATGCCACCTAGTGGGCTACGTTAAAACTGTTGCGCGACAGTATGGTAGATTTTAAGCTGAGAATATGATTATTTTGATTATGAATTGAATATTGAGATTAATGGTTATTGGAAAGGATGATTGCGGATCCTCGGTTGACCTAGTGTACTCGAGGCCAATCATGCTAGTAGTGAGATTGCGGATTCTTGATTAACCTAGTGTACTCGGGGCCAGTCTACTACCTTGAGTTGGATTAAAAAATATTTAGGGTTATGAATAGGTCGCTTAGCTATTGGTTATGTGATTAAGGTTGCGGACTATTTAGGGTTCCACTCTGATCCTCCACCTAAAAATTTTCATATATTTATTATTTCATTGAAAAAGTGATTTTTGGCATGTGTATGAAATGTATGTATATCATATCATATTATATAAATATAAATATATTATTATACTGATTTTTTAATGCTTGCATTTCATAGTGCATGTATATATATAATAATAATTCACTCAGTAAGGTCTGACCCCTCAGTATTTTTTTTAGGACATTTTACTTTGTCAAACCCCAGTAGTTGATCCTTTCGCTGGTCATCTTTAGCCCCGGCTAAATTATGTAATTTTTATATCGAAACTTTTATTCATATTCTAAAAGTTGCAGTAATAGTGCTCGAGTGTCGTAGTGTTTAGTATTATTTTATAACGGAGATTTGTATTTGAAAGATATTGTATTGTTATATTTTAATATATGATATTAGAATTTCTTTAATATTATTTTAAGTTTTAAATTCTCTGATATTCTTATATTATATTTCTATATATTTTTATTTTTTTTAAGGCTTACTATGGGTTCCAGATTCGAAAGAATTGTAATGACCAGATATTTTAAATAAAATAAAATTATTTTGAGATATGCAGTGTTAATAAAATTTTAAAATTTTATTTAAATATTATCATTATTTGTGTATATTATTCATTTATTTTATTCTAAATATTTTATTTACATAAAATAATTAAATTGTGAGTTTTATTGTTTAAAGTATTTAAAATCATTTTCATTGCTAATATTATTATTATTATTATTATTATTATTATTATTATTATTATTATTATTATTATTATTATTATTATTATTATTATTATTATTATTATTATTATTATTATTATATTGTTGTTAATAATATGTGCATGTGCTTATGTCTAGTATATATATGTATATATGTGTGTGTGTGACAAGTGTAAAGTTATATATATATAAAATAAAGAATAGTCAAAAGGGACAAAAACGTGGTCAACCATTTCCTTTCTTCCCTTCACCTTTTTCTTTTCTTTTCTTCTTCATGCTTTCTCCTTCCTCACCCACATGAAAACAAAACCACCCTCACCCTCATTGTGCCACCAATGCCACTACCGTCACCTTTCCTCTTCCTCCCCTTCCTCTCCATTACCGGCTGGACCACCAGGAGCATGCCGGAACATCAGAATTCACGTGAAGCAGAGAAGCTTCCATTGATTCCAGTGATGATTCCAGTCACCTCAGCCCTTCGTTCTGGTGTCTTTTAAAAGCTCCAGCACCGGTGAGTCTAGTTCCAAGCTCGGTTTGAGCTCAGACTCCCTTGATTTTGAGTTATGTCAAGTTTTAGTTTATATCTATTTAGGGTTTCAAATTTTTATTTAATTTTTGGGTTTGATCCATGAATTTTTGCTTTGAGATTGTTGTTGTATGTAGCTTAAGCTTCTCAAAAATATTTTTTTGAATTAATTTGAATTATAGGTATTTTTGAATATTTTAATATAAAAAAATAGAATTTTTGTTAATTATGTTAATTAATTAGTTTGGATGGAAATTTGGTTAAATTAGTGTTATTAATTTAAGTTAGTAATTTTAGTATTGATAAAATAATTTTTAGTGATTTTATATTAATTTTGGGAATATTTTTAATATTATGTGAATATTGGATTTATAGGTTAAATGTGTATTTTTATTGAAATTATAGTTAAATAATATGTTTTAAATGATTTTAGAATTTTATAGGGTATTAAAATAATTTTTACGAATTATTTACTATTTTTAACTAATTAATACTAATTTTTGAAAATTATATTCAAATAATAATATTATTTGCTATTTTGGTGATTAAATGGATTTTTAACTACTTTTGTAATAAATTTAAACTATTTGAGTAATTAAATGTGAATTTTACTATTTTATGTTGAATTATTAAAAAATTGAATTTTTATTAATATTATATAATTATTTGAGATTTTTATTTAATTATTGTGAAAATAATTATATTTAGTATTTTGATGTTTAAATATATAATATTGTGGCATTTTGATTATTTTAAGGATTTTTAATGATTTTTATTATATTTATTATTTAATATTGAATTGTGGTGAATTGTGAATCTCAGTTGGAAATTTAAATAGTTTGAGATATCAATTTGAGGTGTTGAGCTATTGTGATTTAGGAGTGCATTTTCTTGCAGGATCGACTCTACTTTTTAGTAGAAAGATATTTGTTTTACAGAGGAGGTTCTACTAATTTTTTGATAGAATTCTCATAAAATGTGACGTCGGGTCGATGTTGAGTTTTTGTGTTTTGACTGAGTTTTGAATTCTTAGATCAAGTATTCCTTTAGAATTCTTAGAAGTATAAGTTAGAATTAAATCTGATATTTTTATTATTATTTATATTTCTAGCTGCATCGAGACCGAGACCTATCGGACCAGAGCCGTCGAGTCAGTTATTATTATTTTATGTATACATTGCATGTAAACACATAATTATGTGTTTTCATGTTTTAATATGAGTTTAAACATGAATTATTTCTATAAATGATTTAATATATGTTAGGTACACTTTCAGTATATTTCGACATTTATGCAACATATATGCTTGTTATATTTTCAATATACAATTAGTATATTTTTTGTATATTCATGGTTTTTTTTGTATATGTGAGGTATACATATCGGGTATATTTTTAGTATACATTTGGTATGTTTGTGGTATATGTTTAGTATATAAGTGGTATATTCTTTTTAAAAGAATGACATTATGTTTTAAATGATACATTTTATTATTTCCAATAAATAAGTGATTTATATGAGGATATCAATAGAATGTGCTACCTAATGGCTGCACTAGGACTGTGTACATACCAGTGTGATAGATCTTAGGATTGAATTTATGAAATCAATGGAGGTGAAGTTTGATTGATAGATTTATTGAGAATTTCAATGATTGAGTAGTGTGATTGCGAGAGCTCGGTTGACCTAGTGTCTCGAGGCCAATCACACTGACAGTGAGATTATTGGAGCTCGATTGACTTAGTGTGTTGGGGCCAATTTACTGGCCAAAATGGAATAAGAGAATTAATTTGGAATGAAGCGAGCCTGTGTGGCTAGTGTGATATTTTGATTGAGGTTGCGAATATTTAGGGTTCTATTTGATCATTCATTCAAATAAACATTTTTTTCAGCATTTATTATATATAAAAGTGATTTTAGCATCTATATGAATGTTTGTATATATATATATATATATTGATGTTTGATTGCATATGACATTTGGAGGTGTGTGTATATATATTATAATAATTCACTCAGTGAGGTCTGACCCTCTCTTAACCATTTTTTTTAGGAGAGTCTTCTTCATCAGACCATACCAGTAGTGCTTTACGTCGGTCTTCTTTCGCTTTGGCTATTTTATGTAAATTTCATATTTGAACTTTTATTGTATTCTAGAAAACTATAGTAGTAGTGTTATTATATTAGTAGTTTGAGACTTCTGTATTCAAAATATTGTATGAATATTTTTATTTATGAAATGATATTTAAGTATTTATTTTATATTGATTTAAGTTTTAATTATGTTGTATTTTTACTTTATTTATTGCATGTTGTATTTTTATTTTTTTTATGCTTACTATGAGTTCCAGATTCAAAAGAATTCTCATTCCCTAGCACTGGTCATGACTCCCCGGTTTGGGTCGTGACAAAGTTGGTATCAAAGCCTTAGTTTATTAGTGTTATGGACTCAAGTTGTTAGAGTCCTATTTTCTTTGAAACTACTGCAGTTAATTAGGTTTAATAATGTCTTTGATAAGTTTCCCTTGATTTGGTTTTCTGCGTAATCATTAAGTTATCTATTTGTTGTCCATTATCTAAATTTCATTGCCTTTGTCTTTTCAAAATGAGGAGACGAGCGCGTGTCACTCCACTGATCATTAAGGCTGAGGATAATGAGTCCTTTCAGGATGAGATTTTACCTCCTGAGTCGCCAGTGAGGCACAGAGGTAGAGGCAAAGGTAGACCTCAAGGAGTGGCAAGTCATCGTAGACAGTGAGAGCTACAGGATAAGGGACCTATAGAGCCAGAGTATAAGGAAGCTAAGATACCTCCAGTCACATCGCAGATGTAGCCTACTTATTAGCAGGGTATGTCCAACCCTGAGGCAGCGTTGTTCTATGCTAGAGTTGGCTATATCGATTTTAACGGGACTTCAGATCCACTAGATTTTCTACATGCCATTGAGACAAGGACTAAAATTGCTTACACTAAGTACCAGTAGATCATGATAGTCGAGCTATCTATAAAGGGACCAACTCTGGATTGGTTTGTTCATATAATACAGTTATACATGATGATTATGACTTGGGCTCAGTTCCGAAAGAGGTTTTTTAGGTGATTCTGTCTAGAGCCACTACGGATGAGCTATAGACTCAGATTGACCAGTATAACTAAAGGTGATAGATCTATCGAGGACTACACCAGAGAGTTTCTCCGACTAGGTAGATATATAGAGGATTTGATGCGAGACTAGTATTTTACTGTAATGACTCATGCCACTGGTCTGAGTTCTAATTTTGCTGGGATGCCTATTGTTGGCCTTACTTTAGAGTTAGTGATAGAGTTGGCCAAGGAGATAGAGTTAAGACTAGTTAGGCAAGGAGCTATGCCTGATTACTATCAGCTGTGTGTTCAGTCAGGAGGATTTTAGACTACTCCGTATTTAACTTTTCATATTGGTTCTTATAGTCAGCAGAGAGGCTCAGTATAGCAGAGTCAAAGGCAGTAGTAGAGAGTCCATAAGAGTAGTAGACATGGCCATGCTGGACCTCGTAGACCTATCAAAATTAGGTAAGGTGCTTCTAGCAGTAGTAGTGGTTGGAGTTCTGGTTACGACAGCATAAGATCGATAGCCAATGCTTGTCAGATGTATAGGAGAGTCCATCAGGGACCATGCTACATGACTCCTAGAGCTTGTTTTTGATGTGAAAAAATAGGACATTTTGCCAGAGCATGTCCGCATTCTAGTTTTAAACCACAACAGTTTCCACAACAGTTGATTGCCAGTGTAGTACTAGCACCTTTTGAGTTGCCTCCAGCTCAGTATCCGAGTGTGACTCATATTATTGCCTAATATGGGCATGGTAAAGATACCAGAAGAGTTGCCAAAGGTTTTGGCTAGGCTTCCACCAGTCAGTAAGGAGGTTGAGGTCAGGTTAAAGTTTTTTACCTCACTTAGCAGGATGCTTAGGCATCTAATGTCGTTGTTATAGGTATTATTTCAGTCTGTTACTTGGATGCTTGGGTTTTGATTGATCCAGGTGCTACACACTCTTTTATATCCCTTATTTTTGCTTTGAAGTCATGTTGGCAAGCTTCGAGGATGACTTTTCCTTTGTTTATCACCACTCCTCTAAGAGATTCATTGGACACCGATGTTGTTCTTTCTGGTTGTCCAATATTTATCGGAGGCAGAGAACTACTAGCAGAATTGGTGTTGTTAGATATGATGGAGTTTGATGTGATTCTAGGTATGGATTGGTTGTCTCAGCACTATGTCGTTGTGGATTGTCGGAGTAAAAAGGTGATTTTCAAAATTCCAAATGAATAAGAGTTTAAGTTTATGGGTGATAAAAGTTCTGCACCTCAGAATCTCATCTTCGCTATCATGGCTAGGAAGATGCTGAGGAAGGGTTGTCAGGGATACTTGGCACTTATCAGAGATACTTTTGTAGAGAAATTGTCACTCACTGATGTTCTTGTTGCCTGTGAGTTTCTTGACGTTTTTTCTAAGGAGTTGCCAAGTTTACCACCTCACAGAGAGATTGAGTTCTATATAGATGTGGTTCCAGGCACCACTCCTATTTTAATATCGCCTTACAGAATGGCTCTTACAGAGTTGAAAGAGTTGAAGGAGCAATTATAGGATTTACTAGATAAGGGTTTCATCAAACCCAGTGTTTCTCCTTGGGGTGCACCAATCTTGTTTATGAGGAAGAAGGATGGTACCCTGAGACTGTGCATTGATTACAGACAGCTGAATAAGGTGATAATGAAGAATAAGTATCCTCTTATGAGGATAAATGATCTGTTTGATCAACTTCATGGTGCATAATTCTTTTCTAAGATTGACTTGAGGTCGGGTTATCATCAGTTGTGGATTAGTGAGGCCAATGTTCCCAAAACAACATTTCACACTCGATATGGCCACTATGAGTTTCTAGTGATGTCATTTGGGTTGACTGATGCACTAGTTACTTTTATGAACTTGATGAACATGTTATTTAGACCGTTTATGGATTAATTTGTAGTAGACTTCATTGATGATATACTGGTTTATCCATAAAAGATAGAGGCAGTGTTTGAGTGGCCCAGACTAACGACAGTCATAGACATTCGTAGTTTTCTGGGTTTAGTTGGGTATTATAGGAGATTTGTGCAGGATTTTTCTAGAATTGTAGCTCCTATGACTTGCTTAACTTAGAAGAATGTGAATTTTGTGTGGCCAAATGCTTATGGAAATAATTTCCAGTTGCTGAAGGAGAAGTTAACCATATTTCCAGTTTTAGCTTTGCCTAATGGAGTAGAAAAATTCACTATGTATTGTGATACCTCTAGAGTCGGCCTAAGTTGTATGTTGATGCATAATGGTAAGGTGATAGCTTATGCTTGGAGGCAGTTGAAGAAGCATGAACATAATTATCCTACTGATGAACTAGAAATGCCTGCAGTGATCTTTGCTCTTAAGATTTGGAGACATTATCTATACGAGGTGACTTATGAGATTTTCATTGATTATAAGAGCCTTAAGTACATTTTCCAGTAGAGAGATCTGAATTTATGGCAGAGGAGATGGTTAGAATTCCTGAAGGACTATGATTATGAGATTCTTTATCATTCAGGCAAGGCTAATGTGGTAACAAATGCCTTGAGTAGGAAGTCCTTAGGTAGTCTTGCTCACATTAGTATGGAGAAAAGATCATTGATCTAAGAGTTGCACCAGTTAGTGGATCAAGTTTGATGATGAAGATTAGCAAATCTGGTGGATTGTTAGCTCAGTTTAGAGTTCGATCAGTGCTAAGAGATAGGATTAAGGCAACTTAGGGCCGAGATCCTATTCTAGTTACGCTTGTAGAGAATGTTTGTGCAGGGAAGTTAATTGATTTCGCACATGATGATGAAGGTGTTTTATGGATCAGTGGTAGGTTGTGCATTCTTGACGTGAATAATTTAAGAGAAGAGATCCTTAAGGAAGCACATTCTGCAGCCTACAACGTACATCCAGGTATCACTAAGATATACCACAGTATCAGAGACTTGTATTGGTGGGATGGACTGAAGAAGGATGTAGCTGATTTTGTTTCTAGGTGCTTGACATGTCAGCAAGTGAAAGTTGAACATTAGAAGCCTTTTGGGAAGCTTCAACCTCTTCCTATTCCTAAGTGGAAGTAGGAGAGAATTGCTATGGATTTTGTGGTTGGGTTATCTCGTTCTAAAGATGAATACGATTTCATCTAGGTGATTGTGGATAGGTTAACCAAGTTTGCTCATTTCTTGCCTATTAAAGCCACTTATTCTGTAGCTAAGTTGGCAAAGCTGTATGTTAAGCATATTGTGTGCCTTTACGGAGTACCTGTGTCCATTGCGTTTGATGAAGGTTCAATGTTTACCTCTCAATTTTGGCAGAAGTTATAGGAAGCAATGGACACCAAGCTTAATTTCAGTACTACTTTTCACCCTCAGACAGATAGTCAGTTTGAGAGGATGATCCAGACACTTGAGGATATATTGAGGATGTGTGTATTGGATCTTGGTAGTAGCTGGGATGATCATTTGCCGCTCATAGAGTTTGCATATAATAACAGCTACCATAGCAGTATTGGGATGGCACTGTATGAGGCTTTGTATGGAAGAAAGTGTAGATCCCCTCTGAGTTGGGATGAGGTTGGAGAGAGAGCATTGACTGGACCTGAGATGGTTCAAGATGTCGCTGAAAAAGTTACTGTGATCAGAAGGAGATTAATGACCGCAGTTAGTAGGCAGAAGAGCTCTGCAGATCTGAGATGTAGAGATGTAGAGTTTGAGGTTTGAGACTATGTGTTACTAAAGGTGTCTCCAATGAAAGGTGTGATAAGATTTGGTAAGAAGGGAAAGTTAGAATCGAGATATATTGGACCATTCAAGATTTTAGAGAGTGTGGGCATAGTTGCATATCGATTGGCTTTGCCTCTAAATTTATCTCAAGTGCATCCAGTGTTTCATAACTCGATGTTGAGGAAGTATATTTCGGACCCTTCGCACGTGTTGCAGCTTGATAATGTGGAAGTGAACAAAGATCTGACATTCGAGGAGGAACTAGTCGTGATAGTGGACCATTAAGTTCATAAGTTGCGTTCAAAGTAAATTCCAATGGTCAAGGTGCTGTGGTGAAGCAACAATGTGGAGGAGCACACTTGGGAGACTAAAGCTGAGATGTGAGTTGCCTAGCCTTATATCTTTCCTTGATGATTTCTTATTTCTATTCCTTTATTTGAATTCGAGGACGAATTATAGGGAAGATTGTAATGACTCGATATTTTAAATAATATAAAATTATTTTGAGATATGTAGTGTTAATAAAATTTTATTTATATATTATCATTATTTATGTATATTATTCATTTATTTTATTCTAAATATTTTATTTACGTAAAATAATTAATTTGTGAGTTTTATTATTTAAAGTATTTAAAATCATTTTCATTGCTAATATTTTTAATAATAATAATAATAATAATAATAATAATAATAATAATAATAATAATAATATTATTATTATTATTATTATTATTATTATTATTATTATTATTATTATTATTATTATTATTATTGAATGCATGTGTTATTATTATTTTATTAATATTATGCATGTGATAGTATTATTATTATTATTATTATTATTATTATTATTATTATTATTATTATTATTATTATTATATTGTTGTTAATAATATGTGCATGTGTTTATGTGTAGTATATATATGTATATATATGTGTGTGTGACAAGTGTAAAGTTAAAGTGTATATAATAATAATAATAATAATAATAATAATAATAATAATAATAATAATAATAAAGAATAGTCAAAAGGGACAAAAATGTGGTCAACCATTTCCTTTCTTCCCTTCACTTTTTTTTTTCTTTTCTTCTTCATGCTTTCTCCTCCCTCACCCGCACGAAAACAACATCACCCTCACCCTCATTATGCCACCACCCATCACCATCGTCACCTTCTCTCTTCCTCCCCTTCCTCTCCATCGCATGTTGGACTACCAAGAGCTTGCCAGAACATTGGAATTCACGTGAATCCGAGAAGCTTTCGTTGATGCCGGTGACGATTCTGGTCACCTCAGCCCTCCGTTTCGATGTCTTTTGAAAGCTCCAGTGCCGGTGAGTCTAGTTTCAAGCTCGGTTTGAGCTCAAACTCTCTTGATTTTGAGTTATGTTAAGTTTTAGTTTATGTCTATTTAGGGTTTCAAATTTTTATTTAATTTTTGGTTTTGATCCATGAATTTTTGCTTTGAGATTGTTGTTATATGTAGCTTAAGCTTCTCAAAAATAATTTTTTTGAATTAATTTGAATTATGGGTATTTTTGAATATTTTAATATAAAAAAATGGAATTTTTGTTAATTATGTTAATTAATTATTTTGGATGGAAATTTGGTTAAATTAGTGTTATTAATTTAAGTTAGTAATTTTAGTACTGATAAAATAATTTTTAGTGATTTTATATAATTTTGGGAATATTTTTAATATTATGTGAATATTGGATTTATAGGTTAAATGTGTATTTTTATTGAAATTATAGTTAAATAATATGTTTTAAATGATTTTAGAATTTTATAGGGTATTAAAATAATTTTTATGAATTATTTACTATTTTTAACTAATTAATACTAATTTTTGAAAATTATATTCAAATAACAATATTATTTACTATTTTGGTGATTAAATGAATTTTTAACTACTTTTATAATATATTTAAATTATTTGAGTAATTAAATGTGAATTTTACTATTTTATGTTGAATTATTGAAAAATTGAATTTTTATTAATATTATATAATTATTTGAGATTTTTATTTAATTATTGTGAAAATAATTATATTTAGTATTTTGATGTTTAAATATATTATATTGTGGCATTTTGATTATTTTAAGGATTTTTAATGATTTTTATTATATTTATTATTTAATATTGAATTGTGATGAATTGTGAATCTCAGTTGGGAATTTAAATAGTTTGAGATATCAATTCGAGGTGTTGAGCTATTGTGATTTAGAAGTGCGTTTTCTTGCAGGATCGGCTCTACTTTTTAGTAGAGAGATATCTGTTTTACAGAGGAGGTTCGACCGATCTTTCGATAGAATTCTCATAAAACATGACATCGGGTCGATCCTGAATTTCTATGTTTTGCCTGAGTTTTGAATTCTTAAATCGAGTCTTCCTTTAAAATTCTTAAAAGTATAAGTTAGAATTAAATATGATATTTTTATTATTATTTATTTTTCTACCTGCATCAAGACCGAGGCCTATCGGACCATAGCCGTCGAGTTAGTCTCGAGGAGCGTAAACTTGTGAGTTATTATTTTATATATATATTGCATTTAAACACATGATTATGAGTTTTCATGTTTTAAGATGAGTTTAAACATGAATTATTTCAATAAATGATTTAGTATATGTTAGGTATACTTTCAGTAAATTTTTGGTATATTTCAACATTTATGCAACATATATGCTTATTATATTTTCAATATACAATTAGTATATTTTTTGTATATTCATGGTTTATTATTATTATTTTTTTGTATATGTGAGGCATACATATTGGGTATATATGTTTAGTATATAAGTGGTATATTCTTTTCAAAAGAATGCTATTATGTTTTAAATAATACATTTTATTATTTCCAATAAGTATGTAATTTATATGAAGGACATCGATAGAACGTGCTACCTAGTGGGCTGCATTAGGAATGTGTACGTACTGATGCGATAGATTTTATGATTGAATTTATGAAATCATTAGAGGTGAAATTTGATTAATTGATTTATTGAGAATTTCAATGATTGAGTAGTATAATTGCAGGAGCTCGGTTGACCTAGTGTCTCGGGGCCAATCACATTGACAGTAAGACCGCTGGAGCTTGGTTGACTTTGTGTGTCGGGGCTAGTTTACTGTCCAAAATGGAATAAGATAATTAATTTGGAATTAAGCGAGTCTGTATAGCTAGTGTGATATTTTGATTAAGGTTGTGAATATTTAGGGTTCTATTTGATCCTTCATTCAAATAAACATTTTTTTTTCAGCATTTATTTTATATAAAAGTAATTTCAGCATCTGTGTGAAATGTCTATATATATATATATATATATATATATATATATATATATACACACACACAGACTGATGCTTGATTGCATATGACATTAGGAGGTACGTGTATATATATTATAATAATTCATTCAATGAGGTTTGACCCTCTCTCAACCATTTTTTTCAGGAGAGTCTTCTTCGTCAGACCGTACCAGTAGTGCTTTATGCCAGTTTTCTTCCGCCTCGACTATATTATGTAAATTTCATATTTGAACTTTTATTATATTATAGAAACTTGCAGTAGTAGTGTTAGTGTATTAGTAGTGTTGTGTCAGTTTGAGACTTCTATATTCAAATTATTGTATGAATATTTTATTTATGAAATGATATTTAAGTATTTATTTCATATCGATTTAAGTTTTAATTTTTTCGTATTTTTATATTATTTACTGCATGTTGTGTTTTTATTTTTTTTAGAATTTTTACGAGTTCTGGATTTGAAAGAATTCTCATTCCCTAGCGCTGGTCATAACTCCCTGATTTGGGTCATGACAAGAATTCCCGTTCCATAACACAGGTTATGACTCTCTGATTTGGGTCATGACACAAATACACTTTTAAGATTTTTACATAATTTCACATTAATTATTAATAATTTTTTGGGAACAAATATAATTAATCTTATCCTTTTAAAAATAACATTTTACCTTCTATTATAAATTATTTTTAACATTATTATTAATAGGATCCATTATTTTCTATATCCAAAAAAATATTGGATAAATATGCATTTTTATTCCTAATGTTTACAATGTGGAGCAAATTTACCCTAAAAATGTTTTGGAGCATTGAAACGTTAATTGTTTTGAAATATTTAAATCTCTCAGTCTCATTTAAAAATATAAAACAATCATTTGTTTCTCATACTTATAAAATTTACCAATGGTGATGTGGTATTAAAAAATATTCCATATAATGTTTTATAAAAATGCAAATATCCCATTAATTAATTATATTACTTTATCTACTAAAATTAATTAAATTCTTATAAAATAATATTATTTAATTTAATTTTTATATTATTTAATTTGATATTATATTATTAAAGAATATTATTTTTATATTTAAATTATATATTTTTAAAAATAAATTATATATTAAAGTACATAAAAATTATGAGATTAAATAAACAATAAACTAACATTGGCAAGTGATGAACCATTTCAAAAATAATAAAAAATAAAATTTTTATTTACATAAAATTCTCGAATATCATGTCAACGTCATTAAATTTCATAAATATGAAGCAAATGATTGTTTAATATTTTTTGACATAAGGGTTTTAAAAATTTTATATTTTTCATTTTTGTGTTAAAATCCTTTCATTTTTTTAAAAGTAAATTTGCTTCTCCTTATGAATATTAGGGATAAAAATAGTGCATGTTAAAAATGGTAAATCTAATTAATGGTAGATGATTTTTAAAATGAAATGGAAATATTTGTTTTAAAAAAAACATTAAATAATAGTTGATGAAAGATTAGGTCAAAATTTTATTACCTTTATTTTGCAACCCACGGTCCATGGAGCTTCATTGGAAAAATACATGTACAACAGAAGCAATGCATCATTCACTCATGTACATACAGAGAAGATCTATTAATCTATGGGGACGGCCTTTGTTTTTACAAAACAAATATAAAACATAAATATAATGAAGTTGCAGCAGCTACAGTGGTTGGTGTGAATGAAGATGAACTGGAAGTCCATGGATTGGTGTGAGAGTTGGGTCGTATGAGAACTTTTCATTGGGGATGAGTAAATCCCAATTGAATCTTGTGACAATATTATGCAAGAAAACAAGTATTTCTATGCGAGCAAACTCATGCCCCAAACACATTCTTGGTCCTCCTCCAAATGGAACATAAGAATGAGGAGTAGGCCCTCCTCCTTCAAACCTTGAAGCTTCAAAACTTTCTGGATTTGGAAATAAAACTGGATCTTTGTGTGTTGAGCCCATGCTGAAATATATCTACCACATATACATCACAAACCACGCCAAAAAAAAAAAAAAAAATCAGTCTTATTTTCTAAGATAACAATTGCAATAAAATAATAAGCTAGTATAGTCCATGATGATCATATTTTATTATTTTGTAACAGCAAATGCATCAAGACTTATCAATGATGCCTAAACTAAGTGGTGTAGAGACTCTAAAATTAAATGTCCTTGCCTACTCATCACTGGTATATATATAATAATACTACTACTAATAATAATATCAAATTAAAAAAAAGATAAAGGTTAACATTGCAAGAACCGATAGCAACAATAATGTTATGGGAACTACAGTATTACTAAAAAAAATCTACCGTTTCAATAGATAACCCTCCTATATATGGGACAAAAAAACATTTAAAAATTTTTATTATATTGTGGGCCGAGATGTTGCGAAATGCAATGTGTAGTACCATAAAAAAGAAAAATTTGCATGCATACTTAAAAACCAGCAAGGTCATCCAAGGTAACGAGATTTTTATCATTGGAGCTTTTTAAAGCTTTTTGAAACCTTAATAAAAAAAAAAAAAAAAAGGGTCTGTCCTTATAAAAAAAATTATAACATTTGTGATTTTTTATAAATTTGTTTCAACTTTTAAAATTTAGTAAAAATATTCTAATTTAACCAATTAATTATAATTTTACTTAATTTACACTTTATTAAAGATCAATAAAAAAAAGTACACGTGACTACATTAAAAAATAAATTATCTGATCAGATACCATCTATAATAGATTTTATTATTACAAAACTGCTTTTTCTTATAGTAGTAGATGTCACATGTGTTTTTTTTTAAAATTTGATTAAATTATATATTAAGCTAAAATATTAAATAATTTTTCAAATTAGAATATTTTTACTAAATTTTAGAAGTTGGAATAAAATTTATAAGAAAGCATAAACATTGTGATATTATCAATAGGCCTAACAAAGGGATGGCAGCGTACCTTCCATCCTTTTGGGATTGTATAACCTTGATAGGCAAAATCAACAAGGGCCTCTCTGAATCCACCACTTACAGGTGGAGACAATCGCAAGACTTCAGAGGCCACACTCCATGAGTACTTCATTTTCTGTATATCCTGCCATTGCAACATCTGTCCTGCTTTTGATTTCGCAATTTCAATTTGCTCTGTTTCACCACAATCATAATGTATATATATATTTTTTGGTCAATAATCATAATGTAATTATTAATCTCTATAATTTCATCAACCTTGCATTATTTCAGGACACCACCAACCTTGTAGCACTTTTGCATATACTTGAGGCATTTCTCCAAGATATTTCATTAGTAGCGTTATTGCAGACCTGGAAGTGTCATGACCAGCAAAAAGCAAAGCTAAGATGTTATCAACGACCTCCATCTCAGATAGGAACCTTCCTCCTGTATCTGCAGTCACAAGCAAATGCGAAAGAAGATCCTGTGCCGGTGACACCAATTTCTTGTCTAATGCTTCTCTTCTTTGTCTGGCAAGCAACGTAAGTTCGTCTCTGATTGCATTAGCAGCTTTCATAGAATTGTAAAACCTTGTGCCAGGAATGTTGATTGGGAAATCGAATAATCCTTTGGTAAATACAGAAAATAGATCGGCAAGCTTTGATATGTGTTCAAGGTCAGTGATGCTTGCGAACAAGTTACAGGCAAGCTCAAATGTGTATATCTTCACAGCTGGATGTACTTTCACCTCCTCTTTCCCTTCATAAACACATATACGAATTCAAGATTTCAGTATTTCTATTTAAAAAAAAAAAAAGTGACTACTGACTACTAATGGAAGAATTATTCTAGTATAATTAATTAGAATGAAAACAGAATTATTGTAGATTTTAATTTGTAGATGCACATACCTTCCCAATGTATCTTGATGTGATCTTTTGCAACCATGTCCATCCTCTCAATGTACCTCTTAAGTGCATCTGGATTAAGGAAAGTGAGCAGAACCCTTCTCATCCACTTGGCTTCATCACCAACTACATTTATCAAACTTGACTTGAGGAGCGTTCTTACTGACTTAGGCCACCAAACATTGACCAACTTGTTCTCATTGCTGAACAAGAACTTGTGCCCAATTGTTCCACAAAACACAACAAATGTTTCTCCAAGAAGGGATGTCTTGAAAACTCTTGAATCATATTTTTCCATTCTTTCTCTGGTGAACCTTTCTGGTTTTTCTTCACGGCCTGCACGAAAAAAATCTATGGTCTCTCCTATGAGGGGCCATCCTAGGCTTCCAGGAGGAAGATGAGGGTTAGGAAAGAATGTTGTTTTGAGTGATTTTAGAATGAAACCAAAAGAAAAAAGAAAAACAGCAGAAAATACAAATAGAAGTGGAAGCACAACAAAATCCATTGTTGATTGGTGGGTACTGAATTTTTGTTTGTTTGGGTAATCAATATGTTGTTTATGTGTTTGAGTTTGTGTTTATGTGTATGTGTATGTGTGTGTATATATATGTATATGCAACCTATTGACTATTGTTGATGTTGCAGTTTATCCATTAGATGTTTGATGTATGTTTCTTGGCAAGCGTTGTGCATTCTTGTCAAATAAGCCAGAAGAAGAAGATACTTTGGTTTTGCAAGCAAACCAATGTGAATGCACATGGGGAGTGGTCAAGTCAACAAATGGGTTTCAAGAAGCAAAGTTTATTGCAATCCAAGGCTGAAAAAATCAATTATGTTAGAAGGGTCATCGTTTTGATTAAACAAAACTATATACAATAACTCATGAGTTTAAACAAATTTAAATCAAATATCCATTTTCAATAATTATAAATTATAAATCAAATTACTTTTGCACCTTAAAAATTGTCATAATTTATGCTTTCTCTCTCTCTTATTTAAAAATTTAATCTATACATTTTTAAATTTGTATTCTATTAGTTATTTCAATCAAATTTCTTACAAGTCTCTTATATTAAAAAACATTTAACTTCTTCTATTTTATAAAAATGATTCAAATGAATGCTTTAACTTCTCTACTTTAATAAAATTAAATATTTTAATTTTTTATATTTTAAAAATCATTTTAACTTTAAAATTTTAAATCACCCTGTTTTTATTAATACCTTACAATGAACACCTTAATTTGGTTGATTTTACTTTAAAAATCAAGTTATTTACTCTCTTTTAGTGTTTTATTTCAACAATTATATATTTTTTAAAAAGTTATGTAAAAGAGATTTTAATTAAATTAACTACAAAAAAAGTAAATATAAACTAAAGTTAATGAAAAGTTATAATTTTATTTTTTATTTAATATATTGCTAGAGGTACATATATGTGTTAAAGTTTAATCAACATTGAAATTATAAATTTAAATAATTAACCAATTGATAGATTAAATTGTTTTATAATATTTAAGTAGAAGGATAAAACTATTTTATCTTTATAAATAGAGGGGTTAATTTTTTTCTAATATAAGAGACTCACCAAAAAATTATTTGAAGATTTAAAATGATTAATTTCTTTGTCGCTTGAACATACCGTATGTAATTTCTGAAAATATTCTCAGAATTGGTTTTAAATAGAACATTCTGTGACTTTTGTCTCCATGTTAAAGACTCGACTATTTCACATAGGCATTAAAGTTTAGGATGTCACAACATTTACAAATTAAACTTTTGAATTCCTTAAAGTTTAAGTTCAACTGAACATTTGGCCTATGATTAGTCTTTTAGTCGAAATATGGCATGGGTTCCAACTTATGTTCGTTGCTTTATAATGATGTTTAAATCAATTAATTCAACAGACATTCCTAGTAGTTCAAGGCACAACACTTAGGAAATTGAAGTTTATATATATTATAAATGCATATCAAGGTATTTGAAATTTTAGAATTCAAAATTGAAAATCTAATATTAATTACCTCGAAAACTCTTTTTCTTAAGTTTTAAAATAATTTTGTGGATGCGTTTGTGTGTATATTTATCCCTTGAAATCTAATTATACATGTTTTTAAATTAACTTATCTCATTTTGCTCCTTTTTGGTTGTATATAATGTATTAAGTGCATATAGTTGATTTTATATCATAGAATTTGATGTTCTGAGCAATCTGATGGTAAGAGCAAGGCATTGAGGCACCTCCTCATCACTGAGGTGTAATTAGGTAGTGGCATAGCTATTGAGGTGGTGCCTCAATGGCCGCTGATCATGCTTGATTGCTCAGGCATCACTTGAGTGATTTATAGATATTTTTTTTTAACTTGAACTATACTCAAAATCAACTCATTTATGCTCAGAACTCACAGTGGCATGTTTATATTTGAATTTCACACATTCATATATGTTTGTCTCGTTATTTTAACTCACTTTACAACACTTGGTCAACCAAATTCATAGTTTTGAAGCAATAATCATGTGGAGTTTAACATGAAAAAAAAAAGCTCATTTTTATAGAATTTTTTTTTATCTACAATGAAAGAAGAAAATAAAGGCTCAAAAAAGTTGGAAATTTATAGCTTAAATATAAAATATCATTTAACAAAGATTTAAGCAATTATCAAGCTCATGAGCAACAAAATTTCATCAAGTAGATACAAAAGAAATTCATCAAGAATTACTAAGATGGGAAGGCACTATTTCTAATAAAATCCAAACTCAATAACTAATAAGATCACCTCCTCCATAAGCTTACTAAATTCCTAAGAATCAACAGTCAATTTCATGAACAAACTCTAGAGAAGAGAAAGATCTATGATTGCATGTTCATTATTAGCATGATTATAAGGATTATGATAATCTTCTTAATTTACTTTGACTTTTCACTATTCCTTAATTCCTTCCTATTATATAGATTTTCCTTGTTGTAGAGGTTACTTTCTATTGCAAAGTTTCTTTCTTCTTTTAGCTCTATTCTTGCACACTATAAATAGATCCTTTTGTAATGTATGATCCACACAATTCAATAATATATTCTTTATTCATGATATGGTATCAGAGCTTGGTTCTGCTTAAGTTCTTTTATGTTTTTTTTTTCTGTCCAAAGACAATATCTTTACTTTATCTATTTTTTATTTTCTTATTCTTATCAAACTCATTTTTGGATCTTTTTTTTTTTTAAATTCTGGCATGGAGAAAATTAATGTCTCCAAACTAATTACCACTATTTTGATGATATCAAACTATAATCTTTGGGTCCAAAGTATGAAAAGTTTCTTAATTGGGCGTAAACTTGGGCATGTAGTTATTGGAGATATTGTTAAACCTGTGCAAGAAAAAGATAAACCTAGAGCTAAGTTCGTTGATCGACTTAAAAATTGAAGCATAAAAAATACCAGATTATCAAATGGTGTTGTAACATCTCTATTCCCTTCATTTATATTCAATTTGCTAATTTAGATACTGCTAAGAAAATATAGGATTTTTTTAGCTAGTTGATTCAAAGCCACTGGACTTGCTCACTATTAGCAATTATGGACCACTTTACATACTCTCAAACAAGAACCAAGGCAAGCATTGAATGATTTTCTTGCCCAAGTACAATCTATTTGGAATCAATTAGCTTAAGCTAAAATTAGTGGAGAATTCATTAGCTAATGATCATAGGACTTATAATACTTGACCATAAGAATAGGCGAGCTCTTCGAGGGACCATGATAGTAGGCATGGTCTACAGTGATAAATTAATTATTAATGAAGTTAATAAGTTTTAATTAACTTCTTAATCACGAAAGTGGGTTAAACTTTAATCTTAACATGTTTAATTGAGCTCGAGAGAGTCTTTAGGTATTTTAGAACAATTACCTTTAACTAAAATCAAGGTGTTTAATAATTAAGTATGCATGATCTTATTGGAATAATGAAACTAAACCTGAGCTTTATGTTTTTATCTTTTGATTTTCTCTTAATTTTAATTGTTTAGATTTATATTTTAATTTTTTAAATTACTTTATTGATTTGCTAGCTAAGAACATAAGTAGAGATATTAGTACTCAATATACAATCCTCGTAAGAATGATATCTGTTTTACTACAATTCACGATCCGTATGCTTATGGGTTTTAAACACAACAATCCTACTTTATATTGCCAACTTATTAGGAGTCTAGTCTACCTTATAATGACTCATCCTGATATTGCTCTTGCAGTTCGTTTAGTTAGCCAATTTATGGTTGCTCCTCGCTCATCTCATTTTTTAGCTCTTCTTTGCATTCTTCATTATATGAAAGGAATGTTATTTTATGGGCTTTATTTTTTTGCCTATTCCTCTCTTTTCTTATTTGGATATTCAGATGTTGATTGGGCTTGTGATTCTACTGACTATCGCTCTACCACTAGTTACTATTTCTATTTAGGATATTCTCTCATTTCTTGGTGCAATAAAAATTAAACTATTGGTGCTTATTGTAGTATATAATCTGAGTATTGTGCTCTTATAGATGCTACATTAGAATTACTTTAGCTTCATTGGTTATTGGAAGATATAAGTATCATACATCATTCAACCACTGTTCTTCATTATGATAATCAAAGTGCTATTCAAATTTCTCATAATGATGTATTTCATGAACGCATTAAACATATTGAAATTGATTGTCATTTTGTGTGTCATAATGTTGCTCAAGGTACTATTAATTTTCAATCAGTAGCATCAGTGAATTAGACAATGAATATCTTCACTAAATCTTATCTTTCAAGTCACTTTCAAGAAGTAGTCATCAAACTCAAACTTGCATCCACAATGATACTTTGAATTTGGAAGAGGGGGGGGGGGGTATTAGCATGATTATAGGGATTATGATAATCTTCTTAATAAGATAAGAAATTAGAAAATCCACTCACTATTTCTAATAAAATCCAAACTCAACAACTAATAAGATCACCTCCTCCATAAGCGTATTAAATTCCTAAGAATTAAAAGTCAATTGCATGAATAAACTCTAAAGAGAAGAAAGATTTATGATTGCATGTTCATTACTAGCATTATTATAAGGATTGTGATAATTTTCTGACTTTGACTTTTCGTTATCCTTAATTTCTTCCTATTATATAGATTTTCTTTATTATGGAGGTTATTTCTTATTATAAATTTTATTTCCTCTTTTAGCTTTATTCTTGTCCACTATAAATAAATCCTTTTGTAATGTATAATACACACAATTCAATAATATATTCTCTATTCATAATATTCATAATCAAGCAATAGTCTTGATAAAAAAGAGACATACAAGGAAATTGTTATCCAAATTAAGTTTGACTCACAATAATCCTTAGCTTTGTTACAAAAGTACTTCTTCCTCTTTTTTAAGTTAGGAAGTAAGAAGTTTTCCTTTTCCTATTTTTGCATTTAAAATGTAGAGTTCTTTTTTTTTCTAAGTTAGGATAAGTGTCTTAATGCATGGGACACTCCTATAACTTCTTATGACACCTTGTTGGGATCATTTTTCAAAATACTAATAACCAATGATGAAAAAGTTAAAATGTCTCATCATGTAATCAATTTGATGAAGAAAAGTGACCTTCAGACATTTTTAAGATTAACCAAACCACTAAACCTTATCTGATTTCTAATTATACCTTTTCAAGACTTAAACAAACCCTAATCAAACATTAATCATACCTTTTTAGTGTTGAGAAAGAGGTTTAAAAAGAATAGTAAGAAAGAAGTTCAATTGAGTTGCGTCTTATAAACCAATAAGTACAACCCTAAGTAAGGACTGTTTATAATCTATTTTTTATATTTTTAGTCTGGTTTCGATTTTTGAAGCTAGGGTTTAAACTTTATAAGCCCTCAGAATAAAAGTCAAACTTTGGTCAACATGACTTTTCAGTGGTCAAATCGAGCTCCCAAAGTCAAATTTTAGTTTGAATCTGTCTTCTAAAATCCTAGTATGTTAGTGGATCTCATTTGATAAAAATTCAATTTTCAACCTTTAGTGGTGAAACCGGGCCCTACAATTGTCCAAAATCACTCATCCTTATCTTAAAAGGGACACTTGTAAAAAAAGGTGTTTACCAAGCTTAGAATATTTCAAATTTGGAATATATTAGGACAAATGTCGAATGAATATAGAAAAGGGATATACTATTACATAATAAACCATAAAAAGTGTTATTTATTTACACTAAATGTCACTACCTATGTTTGCCTATAAATAGAAGCTTTAGGGGCTTTTACCACTTCTAAAAAGAGAGAAATTCAGCATAAAAACTAAGAAAGATTCCTAAATTCTCTTTAAAAAGCCTTTAGAAAATTAGAAAAAAATTAGAAAAAATAGGGCTAAAATAATGCCAAAATTCCTCTAGCCCTAATTTTCTCTATTTTCATCTAAATTCCTTTCAAAAGTAATAAAGTCAAACACTTAAATTCAAAACCAAACTCCAACAAATTCATTTTATCCAAATAAAACCAAAATCTACTCTCAAACTTATTAAGAAACACACTTAAACTTTTTACTTCAATTTTAATTCTCTTCAATCAATTATTGTCTTTTTTTTGTGAGTTCTTGCTTAAATTCTTAGGCTAAACACTTTCAAGAGCATTATTCTCATCGATTCTCATCTCAATTATGGGGTTTGGGGCTTTAATTTTGAATTTTCATTGCAAAAGGTTGAGTTTTCACACTATATAAGGGATGAACAACCGAATTTGGCTGATGAATAGCCGGTCAGCCATTCATCCCTAAAATTTAATTGTTGAGACTAACCAGACTAGCCATTGGTGGCCCAAATTCAGTTAGACAAGCCCTTAAACCGGTCCTCCAACACTCAAAGTGACTCCAATGATGGTTTTTAGGGTTCATACGTATTCAAACAACATTCTAATCCTTCTCTAAGGTCCTACGATTATGGAATTGAAGTTTTTTAACATTTTCTATTTTAAAATGATTTTCCTTCCATCTTCTCAAACTTTTCTTCATACGCTTTCAAATGTAATCCTTGTTCTAACTTTTGAATAATGATTATGATTGTACCTTTTATTGTGTATGTGACTTTTTATTAATTATTTTGTTAGTATTTCTTGTGATTTTTGACTTATTTTAGTGTGCAATCCTATCTAGAGTCTTGATTAGTGTGTGTTGTGCTTATGTTCTTATTGATAAAAGTTTAAATTATTTTGATTATTGATTTGCTTTTACATAAAATTTTTTTGATTCATGATATAATTTGGGGAATTTATGATATGCAAGTCATTTTAAGTGTTCTTTTTATTATGAATCTTAATTTGCATGTTTTATATTATTATTGATCAATTATGAGTCTTAATTTTCATATGTTGTGGTCTAATTGTTAATTGTCATAATCTTTGATCTTTATCCTTTGTCTATGAATGTTGATTGAGTCAATGTAAGGTTTTTCATGTATTATTGTCAATTTTGCTTCTAAATGCAATTAGTGTCTTTTCTTTATGTCTTGGGTCTAATTAAAGTTTTGATCCTAACTATCCATAGTGCCAATTTGTCAGTTTGTTATCTAATGTCATTTTCTTGATTATGCATTTTCTTCTATACTCTTAGCTAAACTATACTATAAATAATACATAAGATCTCTACTTCTCCCCCTATTTCTTTGCATTATTGCATTTTCATGCATTCATGTCCCTTTATGCATATCACTTGCTTGATGCATATCACTATCATGTGTGTGCTCATTTTTAGATCCTTTAGTGCATGCATCACTAGCGTACTTGGATGAGTTTCATAATTGCATCATGTTACATGCATTTCGGCTTGCATCATTCATCATATTTGCATGCACCCTAGAGTTATTTAATGCTCGTGTGGAACATGAATTTGCATTATCATCATACATTGCATTTTATATATATCTCTTGCTATCAATCTCAACATCTCAATCTCAATTAATAACTCATACTAAATTTTGCTGTTAATCTCAACATCTCATCATACATTGTCATTTATTTTCCAAGCACTTTTATTTATTGCTCATTACTTTTATTCATCAATTCTTAATCTATATCCATATTTATACTATCCATTGTTACATTATACTTATTATGATTATACTCCAAGTTCTCAATCTCATTCTTTCATGTTTTATGTCTTATTTCATTTCAATCTCTACTCTTACCTCCTTCTCTTATTTCCTTTTTTTCATTTGTCTTTAATATTTCTAATCTTATCATTACGTGTCCTCTTTTCTTCAATTATTTATGCTTTTTATATCTCATTGTTAATATTTTGAGTATATTGTTGCAATTATATAATTAATTGTATTGAATTTGCCTTTGTTATGTTTGCAATTAATGTTTAATTTTGTATCATATACAACAAATATACCAAAAAATATATATATAAAAAACCATTTTGTTCTTGTTGCTTTATTGTGCTTTCTTGGGTAAATAATGGTTTAAAATAAAATAAATCATTTCACATGCTTCCTATGTTTAATCTCTTTTGTTATAATAATGTTAAAATCATTATTTTCAATAATTTATATTAAAAAGCATCTTTATATTAATAAAGTAACTTTTCCATACTTCTTTCTATACATTTTTTTTCCTTAATTTCTCTTCCATATCTTTTGTGATTAAACTTTGCCCATTTACAACTTTTTATTTAAAAAAGGGGATTTTGCACCTATTCTAAGAATAAATGTGTTTTATTTTTATGTCTCCCATTTTAAATAAAAAATTTTCATATAATTTTTTTCATCTCATTTTCTATAAATTCCATTATCTCTCAAAAATACTCTTTTCATTCAAAATCATTTGCCTTTCATTATTAGATGCATTACGTCTTATTTATGACTTTATTGTATTGTGTTCTTTTTACTTCAAATAAGTTATTCAAATACAAGAATATAGATCATGATCTCTTTTTCTTCTTAGTTTTATAAATAAATGATTTTGGTTATGTGTTTAATAATTTTGGTGTGAGAGTTATCCATCCAAGGTACAAAATTGATATTTTGAGGCTCAATTTTATGAAAACTAAAATTATAAATTAATGGTTCACATATAACTCCAAAAATCATCTTTAAATATTTTTCTAATTCTTTATATTTACTTAACTCTCAAAATTGTTTAATTTAATATGTTTTTAAAGTCAACTTAAAACTCATTTCTAAACATTTTCCACCTTTTTCTTTATTTGACTTTAAAAAATTACTTCTCTTTTATTTTTTAAATAAAATGTTTTATGGCCCCAAAATTTGGAATATGGAGCAATCATGGAGGGAATGTTTGCAAACGTGTTAGCCATTTTCATCTCTTATTTCTTTTAATGTATTTCCTATTGCTTTTTATTTTTTGTTTAGCATGTTTATATTTGTTCATAACATGAATATCATAATTATGCTATGATTTTGTTATATTTTCCATACCACGAATAAATTGTTTGTCTTGTTATTTCATGATTACCATGTTCACATGATTCATGCATCATAGTTAAGTTATACTATTATGTTTGCATGCTTATGTTTTATATTTTATGTTCATATGTCATGCTCAAGCATCTTGCCATGCTCATGCATATTTTATTGTTGAGTGCTTATGTATATATTTTTTTGCATTTTTGTGTGGTAGTTGATCCATACTGCCTGTTGCATTTGTGTGTAATTTTTATGAAGCGCTTAGACTTGAATTTTACTTTTAGCAATGTCAAAATTGGGCTATAGGTTATAGCTAGAACTTATTAGCCTTGGGAGATAAGAATCCTTAATGTTAGGATATTGTTATGAGTTGCAAGTTCTTAAAAGGAGAAGACATATTCTGAAATACAACATAAAGAAAATTAGAATTTTTTTTTAGTTAACATGTGTTGCTAAACTTTTTTATTCGGTTCAATGGGATTTTGAGCCTAAAGCAAGTTAATGGTGCCTTTCTTATTCAGTAATTTTAGTTTTCCTTTCCTTCTAAGAAATTAATTGATGTTAATTTATTTTTAATAATATTTAATGTTTGGTTTCTTAATTTGCATAAGGCCTACTAATTCGATTTACTAAATATCAATTGACAGATTTACGGAATTGATTACGTAATTAATATTTCTTCTAATCTATAAATGGCAAATAGCGACATAGGACTGCAAATAAGCTTTTTTCTTATTGTTATGAATAACATGACATAAATTAAGCATCTAAACTTGCGAGATTGTTGCTTAATCAATCTAATTATTTGTTGTTATTTTCGACTATATATTGGTCAAATTTTAAGGAGAGCTTGTTGATTTATACTCGAACTAAAGGTAATTTTATGTGATAGAGCTTGTTATTATCTAGGATTGACAATTTTTAGGAAGGTGAAATGTTATTGTTATTAGTTTAATATATGGCTTGTCGGCATGAGATTGAGCTGAGAATATAATTTTTGATATTATTGATTTTTTTTAATTTAATCTAAAGGTTCTTTCACATTAATTTGGAATTCAAATTAGTTGCACTTCTTTGTGGGATTGACCTCCATTTACTCTCTATTTGCCAAATTGTAGGAAGATTAATTAGAGCAAATAATTTTAGTGTATTCATCATTCATTTTTTACTAATACATTCTTCGCTGTAAACTCATATATTTTACCTTCAAAACCACATTTTTCTTCTTATAATGTTAAATTATTAGCCATCTGAACATAAGCACATGACCAACTATTTGATTATTCCTATAATGGCCAACTGTACCAAATATATATATATATATATATATATATATATATATATATATATATATATATTATAATAGTAATGGTTTGCTTTTTATACTCTTTTAATTATTAGACCAAGTTTATGTAGAATTAGCATAAAAAATTTTTAAGTTTTTAAATGGTGGGTTGGAGGAGTAGTATATTAATTTCCCAAAAGATAAAAAAAAAAACATAAGTTCTATAGTGTATATTTTATGATAGTGAAAGACTCTAATATATATGCATAACATATCAACTATAGATGCATAGATTATAGATAGATATTATAGGGTACTTAAAATCCACATTTTTGTCAATTAGTTTATTGGTATTTTCATTTGGGAAAATTATAAAGATTTGAGTTCTAGTTTCTATAGTTATCATCTACCAATATTAATGGAAGTTAATTATCATCTACCAATATTAATGGAAGTTTATCACTTTTACGATAAGTTATGAAAAGCAACTATCCTTAACGTGTGACTGCAGTCTGCAGTCCACTCAACCTCCTTTCCGATAGATTAAAAAAAATTCCATATACATTTTAATGTACATTCAAATAATGAAAGGTTTAATTCACTTATGCATATACGTACAATTTGGAACTAATGCATCACGCAGATAGGTACATGCAGGTTAGATTAATTTATCTATTGGTAAAAATAAGTTGGAACTACAATGTTTGGTGTGGATAAAGATGAATTGAAAGTCCTTGGGGTGGTGTAAGAGTTGGCTCATGTCAGAACTTTTCATTGGGGATAAGTAAATCCCAATTGAATCTTGTGATAATATTATACAAATAAACAAGTATTTCTATATGAGCAAACTCAAGCCCACAAACACATTCTTGGTCCTCCTCCAAAGGGAACATAGGAATGAGGAATTGGCCCTCCTCCTTCAAACCTTGAAGCTTCAAAATCTTCTAGGTTTGGAAACAAAACTAGATCTTTGTGTGTTGAGCCTATGCTGAAATATATCTACCATAAATACAACACAGACCACTAAAAAAAAAGTCACTCTAATTTTCTGAGGTAGCAATTGCAATAGAATCATATGTTAGTTTTTTTTAACATTAATAATAAGTTAATCTTTACAGTCCATGGTGATTGTAAGCGGCAGTTACTCGGAGCTCACTAGGAAATACATACTAGGTTTGGGGCATAAAACGGAGATGGAGTCGCTACCTGGATGAAAGTCGAGATACACTATACAACAACTGGATTCCATGGAGGTTCCCATAAATTATCATCAGAGATCGAGTTTGAAAACTAGGTATGGGCTTTTGGAATGCCCACCCAACCTTGCATTTGGCCTCCGTGTGTGTTTTGTATTTTATTACCTTTGATTATTAATTTATTTCCTTATTATCATGCAAATTGCGATTGGTTTCCAATTTTATATTTTATTTCAAGTTTGCACATTAGTCTCATTTTATGCTTAAATCCTCAGCATTCAATCAAAAATAAATAAATAAATAAATAAAAATAATTTACAACCATTTATTCCAAATAAAAGGGGAGAGGGATTAAGGATTACAACTTTTGGTGTAAATAAATATAAAAATACTAAAAATAAACCATACATAAACAAAAAATAAACTAATTTATACAAATTAATACTCTAAAATGATAAATAAATCAAACATTTAGTGATTAAAAATCACCAAATAATTCTTGCAACACATATAAGTTAATTCCATAAAATAATAACAATAATATTTACAAATCATCAGCACATAATATTCATAAAAATAAATGAAAATAAACTCATAAAATGATCCACTAAATAACATAAAAAAAAAGGAAAATAACATAGAAACGATATTACTCAACATAAGAATCATATATAATCGCAAGAAACATAACAAATTAAACAAGGAAATCATGCCAAATATGTAAAATACTAGTTGAAAATCAAGGTATAAAAAGGCAGAATTCTATCACCCTTGACCAAGAGGCAATGCCTTCATCGCCTCATTGTGAAGGGGCAACACCTCTTTGAAGAGACATCGTCTCTTTAATGGAGGTAGGAACACTTTACATTTCTTAAATCCGAAGAAACGTGATAATCAAACACATGAATGAGAAACAAATACAAATATACAAGTATCAACAATTAATATTCAATATTTCATGCAACCATACTTCTCTATAACTTAAAATAAGTAATATGATTCAAGAAAACACACAAAGAGCAACCAATCAAGGCTTATAATGAAGGTAAAGATTTTAAAACTTAAAAATGAGGGGACTCATTGTCTTAAACGAGTTGATGCTCCTAACTGAGCCCTCGGAGCTTGGTTAATGGAGGAGTGGCCTTGAATGCAAAGAGGTCCCCTCTTCTTCTCAAGAATTAAGTCCCTTAATCTCCAAGGTCTCCTCCCTTCTTCTTCCTTTCTTTCTTTTCTTTTTTCTTTCTCTTTCTCTGTGTTTTTTTTCTTCCAATCATTTTTTTCTAACAATTAGCCAACCCCTTTTCAACTTTACCCCTACATTCCCTTTTAAAGCCTCTCTTATTTTCTCCTTTTTTAAATTCCTAAAAACCCTTTCTCACCCTCACTAATTCCCCTTTTTTTCATTCCCTAGTCTCTTTCCTGCCTTTTTCTTCTTTCCTTTACATTCAAAAATAACCAAATCCTTAGCATGTGGGCTTCCAACCACTGTCATTAATGACATTTAATGCCAGTGGTTGGGTGTGAAAAGGTACCACCTCTTTAATGAGGTGTCGCCTCATCGATGCCTGGGGTGAAAAGGTGACGCCTCTTCACCTGGGCTAGGTTAGGGCCCTACGGTCAAAAGGTGATGGGCTTGGGCTTTGGCTCTTAGTTTGGGTTTGGATATGGTATTTGTGGTCTTGGCTTAGTGTTTGGGCTAGGACATAGTATTTGTGGGCTTTCAGAGTCAATTTTAGAGAAGTCTCGAGTTCCCCTTGCATTCAAAACTCAAACTTTCTCATCATTGGGCTTTCGTTATGGGCTGATCAAACTGACAATGTCCACAGTGATCATAATTCATTATTTTGTAAGGGAAAATGCTTGTAGACTTCTAATTAGGTCATGTGTGGCTGCTGTATATTTATCATTCTCGTCAAAACCTTGATAAAAAGGTTTATCCATATTTAAGGCATTTCTCCAAAATATTTCATTTATAGTGTATTTCTTATAATGATAGATGCTATAAGTATTTTTTTTTTAAAATTGACTAAATTATGGGTACTAATACAGGTGATTTAATTTCTTACCATAAGTAAAAGAAAAGAGAGAGAAGAGGGTTAGGAAGTGTGGGGTTCCAACCTTACTGTATTCATATATTTTATCACTTGAACTACTTATAGGCAACATAAATAATTTTTTTTGAATTGCAACTAATTTTTGACTAAATTACATAGTGTGATAGAATTATAAATATATATATATATATATATATATTTTAAACTGGGAATGGGGAGACAAGAATCAAATCCTTAACCTATACATACTTTGAAAGAAGTTATATCACTAGACTACTTAACTTTCAGTGAATTGTAAATTATTTTTTAAATTGGAATACTTTTACCTAGTTTTTAATAAGTAGTAAATATTGAGTGTTATCAAAAGGCCTAATAATTAAAAGGGGTGGTAACGTACCTTCCATCCCTTTGGGATTGTATAACCTTGATAGGTAAAATCAACAATGGCCTCTCCGAAAGAACCTGGAAAAGGTGGAGACAATCACATGACTTTAGAGGCCACGCTCCATGAGTACTTCATTTTTTGTATATCCTGCCATTGCAACATCTGCCCTGCTTCTTTTAATTTTACAATTTCAATTTGCTTTATGTCACCACAATTAAAATATATATACATATTATTCAACTATGCAACTATATGTATTAGTTAATCATCTTAGGATGCCACTAACCTTGTAGCACTTTTGCATATACCATTTCTCCAAGATATTTCATTAATAATGTTATGGCAGATTTAGAAGTGTCATGGCCAGCAAAAAGCAAACCTAAGATGTTATCAACAACCTCCATCTCTGATAGGAACCTTCCTCCTGCATCTGCAGTCACAAGCAATGCAAAAGAAGATCTTGTGATGGTGACACCCTTTCCTTATCTAATGCTTCTCTACTTTGTCTAGCAAGCAACTTGAGATCGTCTCTGATTACATTAGCAGTTTTCATAGAATTGTGAAATCTTGTGCCAGGTATATTGATTAGGAAGTCAAATAATCCTTTAGTGAACATAAAAAATAGATCGATAAGCTTGGATATGTGTTCAGGGTCATTAATGCCTGTAAACAAGTTACAGCCAAGCTCAAATGTGTAACTCTTCACAGTTGGATATACTTTCAACTCTTTTTTCCCTTTATAACACATATAAATTCAACATTTCAATATTTTCATGAAAAAAAGTGACTACTAATGCAAGAACCATTCTAATTTAAGTAGCATCACAGAAACGGAAACTTGAAATGGAAAAAAGGTAAAAATAAATATTGACAAAACACGTAAAATTAATATACTAATATAAATTATATATAAATATTAAAAATTATTCATTACTATCCATCAATAATATAATTATAAATTATTTTGTTTAATTCAAAATATAAATTTTTATAATAAATTCTCTTTTTATCAAAAAAACCTAATAATTTTTAAATTTTCAAAAATAAGTCTAACAAGTTTACAAGGAATTTCTTGAAGTGACCAACTTGTTCTTATTGCTGAACAAGAACTTGTGTCCAACTCTTCCACTGAATACAATAAATGTATCTCCCAAAAGAGATGTCTTGAAAACTTTCAAATCATATTTTTCCATTCTTTCTTTATTAAGCATTTCTGGTTTTCCTTTATAGCCTTCGTGATAAAAATCTATAGTCTCTCCTATGAGGGGCCATCCTAGGCTTCCAGGAGGAAGATGAGAGTTAGGAAACAATCTTATTTCCAATGATATTAGAATGAAACTAAGTGAAAAGAAAAAAAGCAGTAGAAAATACAAGTAGAAGTGGAAGCATAACAAATCCATTATGGATTGATGGGTATTGAATAGTGAAAACTATTTGGTTATGTGTTTGTGAGTATGTGTGTGTGTATATATAGTACTCAATTGACCTTTGATGTTGCAATTTTCTATATTAAATATAATAATTATATGCTTCTTGGAAAGCCTTGTTCTTTCTTGTCAATTAAGCCAATAGAAGAAGAACGCTAGATAGTTCGGTCCTATATTGCAACTAAACCAATGTAAATGGGAACTTTCATGGGTCTAAATCAACAAAGGGGTCAACAAGCACTAGATATATTTATTTAGTTGCAACTATGATTCTTTTATTTATTTCAAAATTACTATATCACCACGATGGATTTATAACATCTATGTGTGTGTGTGTGTGTATATATATATATATACATAACACGTCACGTTTTTTAATAAGGCAATATTATCTTAAATGTATTTTTTTAGTTTTTTGAAATTTAAATTTTTTAAATAATATTTTATTTGGAGTCTAAAACTTAAGTGTATTAGGATAAACCTATTATGTAAGGATTTAACTATCTATAACTTGTAAAAAAAATTTTATTCTTAAATTTTTTATAATGTAAGTGAATGGGCAAAAAGGTACATGGCGACATGTATCTTCTTCTTATATGCCAACCTAGTTAAGATATTTGAGTGTGTTCACTGATTTCTGAAGCATGCAAATTTCACATCACCTTAAACTAAAGACTAAATGATGAAAAAGCCATACTCCTCTGTTCAATAGACATCAACTCCATATGTAAATGATACACGTTCAATTAGCAAAACACAAGAAGAAAAATTGGTCACTAAGAGCAAAACCATCACCTAGTACCACAATCAACCGCCATGTTTCAGAGTTGCCAAGCTCGAGTTCAAGTCCATCTAGACGAACAAACATAGTATTTACACATGGTGGATCCAACCACCCCTGAACCTGAAGCCAATGACAAGCTCCAACATTCCTGGATGAAGCTCTACCACTCAAAACCAATCCAAACTTAAAAGATTTACCACCCAAATTGTACAAAAAAAAAAAAGAAAAAGAAAATTGTAATTCATTTTTTTTCAATTGGTGATTCAATTTGATTTATTCATTTCTTGTACACAACACTATTTGTTAGTAAAAGCTTAAATTATTACTATAAAATGGTGTTATATATTCATCTGAACATGAATTGCATGGATGATCTGATAAAAAACTTGGGTAATACTCAAAATTACATGGTGAGTGATGAAACGAAAACAATCAGTAATAGGATTTACAAATGATAATTGTAGCTAGAGACTCTGGAAAAAATGTTGACCAATGGAATTCGACGATGAAGACACAGGCTGCAGGTAAGCCTAAGCTGCTTGCTTAATGAGACATATATGATAACGATAACAATAACGATTTGTAAGAAGTGAGTTCGAAAGAAATAACGTCGTTATTATTGTTGTTGATGTTCCCATTGTCATTGTCGTTGCCTCGCTCTCACTCAAGATGAACTAAGACACTTATCAGTGGCTATAATTGATGTCAAAGCCGAGAGTCAAGAATAGAGGCACACCAAATGACAACAATTAAATTAAAGAATCAGAACTGGGGTTATGGTGGGTGTAAGGGTTAGAAACAATGATGAAAGACATTAAAAGGGAGGAGAAGATGGCAAAAATTAATTGGCGATATTTTCTTCTCATACCTATAACTTACATGCTTCACATGTGCAAAGGCCATGTGAGCAATTTTATTAATTAGGAATTCTTACATATTAGCATTTTGGAATCAGAAACTTGTTGGTTACCTGAAAAAGACATTGAATTGTTATATATATATATAAACAATTTTTCATTTATTCAAAAAATTGACTATACACGCTGAAGACTTGGCCAAGTGGTCAAGTCTCTTGAGGCATATGGGGGACACTTAAACTTTTTTCTTTTTAATTCCTGATATCCTCAACTGCATCTCCACACTTTTTGTCACTTGACCTACTTGTAAAGCATTTAAACTTGAGTCCCCCTTTTTCCCTTCCTTTGTATTGTGATTAAAAAAAAAAAAAAAATCATTGAATGGTTCCATAAAAAAAAAAAGAATAGAATTCCATATCAGATCACAATTCAAGTTGAAAAATGCACTTAAATTTGTGTGTGAGAATTAATCACTATATAATTTACTTAAACTTCAAATTTATTATCCATCTAATTGATTTTTCTTTCTTTTTTTTTTTTTTTTTTCTAATTCAATGCATATGATAATTTAGAAATATTTTTTATATGAAATATATGCACAATAAATTGGGTGGCTGATAATTGACAGATATTTCAACTTCAATTGGCTACAATTCCTACTAAGCACATTTGATTGGCTCAAATTTTGTTTGTCTTGGTCAAACTCGTGTTAATTGCTACATTCTTAATTAGAAATGACTATTTATAACAAAACTTTTATAATTAGTTCAAAACCAAATGACTATTTATATCCATTTATTTAGTATTTAAGATTAAATTGGCCCAGTTGTAATCAAAGCATCTAATTAAAATCAGAGATTATACAATATAATATTTTTTCAGAAATTACTCAAGAGTGAAGATACAACAAAAATGACAACATCAAAAACAATGTTTTTCCTTGTATTTTTGTGCATGGCTTCACTTCTTGCCATCCCTACCCACCAAGCATCAGTTTTAGTTACCAGCACATGTGAGAAGACCCTATACAAGAGCTACTGCAATTTTGCTCTAGGATCAGCTTCAGCCAATGACTTGCCAACCCTAACCAAATTTACACTAAAGCTGGCAGCAGCCAAAGGGTTCGAAATAAGGGGAAAGATCGACGAAATTTTGAAATCGTCTAAAGATGCAAAGATTAAGAAAACTCTAACAGATTGTTCTGACACTTACAAAGATGCAGTTGATCAGATTGGCCAATCAGTGCCTGCTGTGGATGCTAAAGGATATAGCGATGTTAATACATGGGTAAGTGCTGCCATGACCGACGCCGACACGTGCGAGCAAGGATTCCAGGAAATGCAAGGCATCCAGTCTCCATTAACTGACCTTAGCACACGATTCAACCAGCTTTGTAGTATTATTTTAACCATGTCCAATCTCTTGGCTCAGCATTAATCTCTGACTTTAGCTTCATATGTTTATATTTATCCTATAATTAATTATATAATATACATGTGTAAAAAAGATGATGCTACATGCAATGTCTTTATTATTATTATTTTTTTAATAATTCAATCGTAAAGATTTAAGCTTATTTTGATTTTTAAGTTTGTTTTGCATCATTTTGCTTGTAGCAATAAATTAATGCTTATTGATGGAGAAATAATTAATATAAATTAATTCAATGCCATCTCCAAATGAATTTAGTTTAAGGTCTTTTAAAACTAAGTCATACGTGTTTTTAAATCATTCAATTTTTGAATAAATTTTAAATTTCATAATAAATTAAAATTAAAAAAAGAAAAAAAAAGAGGAGGATGGAAAAATAAATAAATAAAAAAGAAAAAATAAGAAATAAAAATAAATAAAAAAGAAAAAAGAAAATGAAAAGGAAAAAGAGGAAAATAAAAAGAGGAAAGGAAAAATAATGGGAAATGGAAAAAATAAAAAGAAAATAAAAATTAAAAAAAAGGAAAAATGAAAAAAATAAGGAGAAGAAAAATAAAAATTAAAAGGAAGATAATATTGTAGGCGGTGGGTTTAGTCGTGCGCCCAAGTGTTGGCAACCACAGCATTATGTGAGTTCATGGCTCACTAAAAAATACATAGTGGGCTAGGGGTTCAAAATAAAGATGAAGTCGTCATTCGAATAAAAGTCAGGATATACTATACAACAACTGGATTCTACAAAGGTTCCCAGAAGCTGTCATCAGAGATCGGGTTCGGAAACTAGGTATGGGCTTTTGAAATGTCCACCTAACCTTGCGGTTGAACCTCTGTGTGTGTTTTGTATTTTATTATCTATGATTATTAAACTATTTCCTTGTTAACATGCAAATCGCGGTTGGTTTCCAATTTTATATTTTATTCTAAGTTTGCACATTAGTTTCATTTCATCTTTATATTCTCGACATTTGATTACAAATAAATAAATTAAATAAATAAAAATAATTTACAACCATTTATTCCAAATTAAAGGGGAAGGGATTAAGGATTATAACTTTTTAATGGAAATAAAGCATAAAGAATACTAAAAATAAACCATACATAAAACAAAAATAAACCGAAAATAAGCTAATTAATTATACAAATTAATACTCTAAAAATGATAAATAAAGCAATCATCTAGTGTTTAAAAATCACCAAATAATTATTGCAACACATACAAGTTAATTCCATACAACAACAATAATAATTCTTACAAATCATCAACAAATAAAATTCATAAAAATAAATGAAAATAAACTCATAAAATAGTCCACTAAATAACACAAAAAAAGGATAATAACATAGAAACAATATTGACTAACATAGGAAGCATTCATAATCTCACGAAATATAATAAATTAAACAAGGGAATCATGCCAAACATGCAAAATAATAGTTGAAAATCAAGGCATAAATAGGCAGAGTTCTGTTAAAGGGGCAACGCCTCTTTGACTAGGAGGCGACATCTCGTCACCTCATCACGAAGAGGCGACGCCTCTATGAAGAGACGTCACCTCCTCAACAGAGACAGGAACACTCTACATTTCTTAAATCCTAAAAAACACGATAATCAAACACGTAAATGAGAAACATATGCAAAATATACAAGTATCAACAATCAATATTCAATCTCTCATGCAACCATGATTCTCTATAACTTTAAATAAGTAATATGATTCAAGAAAATACTTAAAAAAAATAATAAATCAAGACTTTAATAAAGATAAAGAACTTAAAGCTCAAAAATTGGGAGACTCACTATCTTGGACGAGCTGATGCTCCTAATTGAGCCCTCTGAGCTTGGTTGATAAAGGAGTGGCTTTGAATGCAAGAAGGTCTCTTCTTCTTCTTCTCAAGAGTTAAGTCCTTTAAACCTTAAAGTCCTTTCCTCTTCTTCTTCCTTTTTTCTTTCTTTTTTCTCTCGATATTTTTCTCTCTTTTTCCCTAGACATTTTTTCTGAATTACCAAACTTTTTACCAACCAAACAGCCAACCTCCTCAACTTTGCCTCCACATTCCCTTTTAAAGCCTCTCACCTTTTTTCCCTTTTTCAACTTCCTAAAAACCCATTCTCACCCTCTCCCTTTGCCTTTTTTCATTCCTTAGGTTTTTTCCTACTTTTTCTCCCTTTTTTTACGTCCAAAATGGACCAAATCATAACAAGGGGCTTCCAACCACTATCATTAATGGCATTTAATGCTGTAAAGAGTGGGTGTGAAGAGGTGGCACCTCTTTAATGAGGCGTCGCCTCACTGATGCTTGGGGTGAAGAGGCAGCACCTCTTCGTTGAGGTGATTGCCCCTTCACCTGGGCCAAGTTAGGGCCCTTAGGTTAAAAGGCGATGGGCTTAGGCTTTGACTTAGTGTTTTGGGCTAGGACATGGTGTTTATGGGCTTGGCTTAGTGTTTGGGCTTTCAAAGTCAATTTTAGAGAAGTTTTGGGCTCCCTTTGCATTCAAAACTCAAACTTTCTCATCATCAGGCTTTCATTGCGGGCCAATCAAACTGACAGTGTCCATAGTTTACCCACTTGGTTTTTAAAAAATTAAATTTTCTGAAAATAATTTTTCAAAAAAGCAACATGCACATCAAATAATAAAGAGTAAAGGTAACATACCTAACCTACAGGCTTCACTCGAGCTGTCAGCCTTAGGAATTCAAACCCAAAAGGTTGAACTTCCTCTCTAAAATGTGACTGTGTTCCTTAGGTTTTCTTGGCCCGATGAGCTACTCATTAATAAATTTTTCATGAATCTCAAGCATAGCCCAATCTTCACTCAGTAGAGACAAAAGAGAAACGTAGTTGTGATCCTCGGGTTAAGCTAACTTGATCAGCTACTTATTGTAAATTTGGCATGATTTCCAAGTTTTCTTAGCTTGAGAAGTCACTTAGTAGAAGAGATGAAATGTAATCGTGTTCCCCGAGTTTTCCTAGCCCGATCAGTTACTTATTATAGTTTGGTATGAATCTTGAGCATGGCCCAAACTCCCCTCAGTAAAAAGAGATGAAACGTAACCGTGTTCCTTAGATTTTCTTGGCCCGATCAGTTACTCATTATAGTTTAGTGTGAATCTTAAGCATGGCCCAAACTCCACTCAATAAAAAGAGATGAAATGTAACCATGTTCTTTGGGTTTTCATGGCTCAATCATTTACTCATTATAATTTGGCCTGAATCTTGAGCATGGGCTAAACTCCACTCAGTAAAACGAGATGAAACATAATCATGTTCCTAGGGTTTTCTTAGCCCGATTAGTTACTCATTATAATTTGGCGTGAATCTTGAGCATGGCCCAAACTCCACTTAGTAAAAAGAGAATGCACTTTGGGGATTCAAAGCCAACTAGACACCTCTTGAGACATGCACTTCGGAGATTCAAAATCGACTAGACGCTTGTTCTTTCATGCACTTCGGGATTCAAACCTGACCAAATGCTTATTTTTTTGCGCACTTCAGGGATTTAAACCCAACTAGACGCTTAGTTTTCCATGCACTTCAGAAATTCAAACCCAACCAGACTCTTGTTCTTCCTTATGCTTAGATTAGAATATTCTTATCCATAGATCGATCTTGGGGTGTACCCAAGCAGTAATGTAGAAATTCTTCTCATGTTTTCTCTTATTTTTTTAGTGGGCCATAGGCCATTCTATACTTTATTTCATCAAGTGGGCCTCACCCTTTTCTCCTCATCTTCTTTTCTCTCAATCTTCCTCTCTCACCCTAACCATATAAATTCTTGCTTTTCTTTTCCAAAGGTCACTTTCACCTTTTCAATTCTCTCTCTTTACACTTTTACTCTTATTTCTCTTTTTCTCTCATTCTTCACATTCTCTTACATTAATACCGCACGGACCCTAGATCTGCCCATATGGGACCCAGTGACACCTATAGTGCATCCTTTTTAGAATTTCAAGCTTAGTATTAGAGACAAGATCATTTTATTCATGGATGTGTGATCCCATATCTGTGGCTTGGCAACTAGAGAGGTTAGTACTTAATTTCTTTAATTTTTTTCCTGTAAATATCATCAAATAATATCAGGTTTCTGTTTTTATAGATACATTTATTAATTTAACTAAAATAAATCACATTTTATAGATTGAAAATTGAAATCTTAAATCACACCATTAGATTGCCGATATGAAGAGGCGTCGCCTCTTTGGTCGCTTCTTTATGAAGAGGCATTAACCTCTTTGAGTCAGGCATTTCTCTATGAGGCGATCACCTCTACATTAGGTGGTGACACCTTATCACCACTAAGGCGATCACCTCTTTGATAAAGGCGTCACCTTAGCAACAAGATTTGGCAAAAATTGGAATTTTTATTACATAAAATGACGATTATACTCCTTATTTTACTCCCTTAGCTCGATGCCCACACCCTCAAGGGTGCTAGGAAATTTAATAATGCACACATATAGTAAGACAAGCTTCCTAAGACCGTACAGACTCAAATTCATGATACTGGGTTCTCTAACTTTATCCTGGTGCTCCTAGCACAATAGGGGTGTACAAACTACCAGCCCTTGCATGCCTTAATGGAGAGGTGGTCTGACACCACCCATACCTTTCATCTTCCTTTCAAGGAGTTCACCCTAGACTCAATGGCTTTTGTTGTAGTTACCAGCATCGCTTGTGGTAGGGATTTTCTTCTTTTTGATGCCAACCTCCACTAACTATCTCTTGATTGTCTTACTTTCATTGAGCATATACTTGGTATGGTCCCATATATGAAGGGGACCCACACAGTGAAGCTTGAGTCAATTAGGATCTTTCATACCTGCACGAGAGTTAAGGTGGCCACTATACCCCTACAGATTGATTAGGTGGTGCGTGCTTTCCTCATTTACCTATTAAGCACTACTCTCTTTGTATATATAGCCAGCTCTATGGACTTGAGCTTCCTGATGCCTCTGAGTGATCTAGACTTGGTGGCGACTTATGATTAAGACAACTGCGCCTTAGCTTATCTTTATAGGAGCATGGATGAGCTGGTACGCGGAGCTAGGAAACTCTACAACTTTTGGCACACCATACTGATATTTTACTTTCTATTTCCCCTTCATATTCAATTGCAATTATTGCTATTCGATCTTACTAACAACCCCTTATTTCTCTCACAGGACTGGGCTTTAAAGCTGGAGCTGATAGTGGGGATCACCAGGGTCATTGACACTCCCTTCCCTGCAATGGCGGGGGGTCCTAGCGGGGCTTGGAGGAGGCTGGTGGCCCGTGTTCATATCCATCGTGAGTGGCTAAACACGCTCATTTATGATAAGGTATGCACCCATAAATGTAACTAGGATTAGCAATAAACTTATTAATCAAATTCACCTACTTACTTATTTATTCTTATAGCTATGTTCGGGCTTGTGGGGCCCTTAGGTGGGGGTTAACATAGGCCATGGTTTTCTCCATCCCTCTATCAAAGAAGAGGGTTCTGCTCAGAGGCCCTGATTGTAGAGTCTAGTTCCTCGGAGAGAGGATACATCAGTAGCAGTCAGGTGCCCAAGTGAGGCATTCCTCTCTCGCTCCTCCCTAGCATATCTTCTGGGTGCAAGAGTTAAAGGTAGATAAGCTCGATCATGCCCTGTAGGGAGAGGATGTCATAAACCATTACGAGTGGAGGAAGTCTCGCTATGTGGACTTCACATGGGCTCATCTTTTGCAGCGAGTGCCTTTTCTTGAGCCTGCACTTCAGGTGAGCCTACAATATTTTATTTTATTTATTTTATATATTTACTTACAAATGTTATTCTTTGACTTATTTATGTTGCTCCTAGGGCACCTGCTCCTCTCCCTAGGCCCTCTGCCCATGAGAGGCCTCATTAGTGCCCTCGCATCATTCCCAGTGGTTAAGGCTCTTCTTCTAGGGTGCTTTCCTCAGTAAATCCCTCCAATTCTCAACCCATATGGTGGTCAGCAGACTCACCACTACTCTTGATTTGCTAAGTCACTGATGGGTGCCTTCTGGTGAGCTTTCTCATCAATTTCTAACTCTGGATATGACCCTGGAGCCAGGATTCTTCCTGGAGCCTACTACCCATGTAAGTTTCCTTGTTCCAAAATTGTGTTCTCAAGTCTCTTAACACATGGTTAGTTCTAACATCATCAATGGAATAGATACCTCTAGATTAAGGAGAGTACTGTACCAGGTGATTGAGGTCTACTGGGACTTCTTTATGCAGGTGATGCAGTAGTGGAAGGTACATATAGATTATGCTCTATTTCTATATGTATGCATGCTTTCATGATTTCTTACCTTTTATCGTGCTTTGACAAGATCGAGATGAGGGTAGCTAGGCTAGAATCACTTACTTAGAGCGCTAGCTCACCGCTCTTTAGGTCAAAGGTGATGAGGAGAAGGAGGTAACTGACGAGGAGTCCAGGGATAGTAGTGAGGATAATAGAACCAATCCTACTAATGCTTATGTAGATGAGCCAACTGATGAGCCTGCAAACGAGCCAATTGATGATGAGGCTAATGAGTCTAATAGTGATGAGTAGAGAGGACGCTCTATAGATTTTTAATAGCATAGGGGCGTTCTTGTCTAGAAACATTTGGATGCTTTACACTATTATCCTTTTACTGTCTGAATTGATTTTTATTTTTTACTCCTTTATATCTTGCAATAGATGGATGATAATTGTGGCTTTTAAACTCAATTTTTGGCAAAATTTTAAATGAATAGAGGCCTTTTATTTCTATAACATTCTGCTATAACTTTATATATACAACCCAAAGAATTTCTAGCAATATACAGACCTGTTTTGCCTATCATAGAGGCGGAGGCGGAGGCGTCGCCTCTATGTGAAGAGGCAATAGATCATTCACCTTTTCTCATAGAGGCGTAGCCTGAATGTAGAGGCGATTGTCTCTACACGTCTATCCTGCAGCTATAAAAATCCTCAAATCTTCTTTAAAATCCCTAATTTCTTCATCTCACCACTTCCCTCTATTCTTCTATCCTAAACAGCATTCTGACCCCCAATCATGATTGAGAGAAGCTTGAAACAGCTACAACCAATTCTAAAAAGTCTAGATGGCAGGTCATGGGCTAGAATAGAGCCATTTCACCTTTTTGCTTGTATGCTAGGAAGATCAAATTCTCCTTTCTCCACGCTCTTGCTCAGTTTTAGGATCCCCAAAAGCATGTTTTCTGGTTCAATACAATGGAGATTTGCCCCCTGCCAAAGGAATTTGAAGCTATCTTGGGCTCTCAAATGGATTTCGCTTGACAGATTGTCATTCCTCCAGTCACAACCCCAGATTTGCACATTATTCAATACCATATAGCAAGATTATTCAACATGTCCCCTCCATCCTCTCTTCGCCATATTTTCGACAATAAAATCTTAATTAGCCCTTTTGCAGAGACGTTAGCGATTGTAGATAGTAATGAGGTTCCTTAGCCTCAAATGATAGCACTCTGCCTATATTCTTAGTTCTTGTTAGTCTCCCCTTCTAAAAACTATGACCTAAAGATCCTACACATTCTGGACCAAGTGGAGAGTGGATTGAACTCTTTCCCTCTCATCCTAGTCAAGGACTATTATCGGACTTAACAACTTTTCTGAGACTAGGTGATTCTCTGGGAGTCCTTTTTTGCTAAAGGTGAGTCTTTTCTTCCTCTTACCACCTTCTGCTTTCCATCATTCTTACCCCTTTATTACTTTTACAGGCTTGGTTGCAAGAGAAACTGAGGTTGCTTGAACCGCCCAAAGACATTGCTCACTATAAGGCCAAACACTGCCGCACTAGGAGACTTCATCCTATCATAAAGGATACCTACAACTGGTTTTATACATTCTTTGATACTCTGATTCAGTGGATATGCCCATGGTGGAAATTGTAGCATGTGACCCTCTGATCCTACACCTACTGCATTCCTTTGGCCGGCCTCCATTTCATGACCTTCTATAATCCGGCCTGGCTTTGCAGGCAGTATGGACAGAAACAACGAATTGTGGAACTTGTGCATGAGTTTGAACCAAGGACTCTTTTTCAAAACTTTCTGGACAACCTGGTTGTTACTTGGCCTTAAAGGATCATTTAGAGGTTCATTGACTACAGTGGAGATCAATCTACCAATGACCAGTACAAGGCATGGGTTCAACTACAACAAGTAGAAAAGGATGAATTTACAAGAAATAGAAGGATAATGGTATTAAAAGCATCGAGTGCCCAAGGGAGTCATAAGAAAAGCAAATAGTATTAGTTAATTTATTAAATTTAGCCTTTTCATGTACTTTCTTATCGAATGGGATTTCCTTTTGAGTTAGAAAATGTGTAATAAGCATTTAATACAATGTTTACAATAATAAAGGCAATCCATTTCATTTAATTTAAGCACAATGTGACTATACAATTTTGCTCATATCTCATGTCATAAATTGGCTTATCCTTGCAAGTTTTCCAACTAACTATTTTCTTTTTTCTCTTTCTCTCCTTTTACATGTCCTTTACTTTTGCTTGGACCACCTTTTCAAGTTTTCAATCCAATAGGACTTTTTAATTTTTACTTTTTCTGTCTCTAACTTTTGCCTAGGCAGCCTCTTTTGAGGTTTTCTCCCTAGCGAGACTTTACAGAAAGTATTTCTTAAGCTTGTCCATGTTGATGGGCTATCTGAATTCATTTCCCTCTAAATCAGACAAAGTAGCAGCTCCTTTTAAAAATAACTTCTTCATTTAATTAGGACCTTCCTAATTCGGCTTGAACTTCCCCCGTGGATTGGTCATGATTGGCCTAATGAGCTTTAAGACCGAGTCACCCTCTTTGATCTTTCCTGGTTTAATCTTCTTGTTATAAACCTGGGCTATCCTTTTCTGGTACAATTGAGAGTGATACATAGCCTTCATCCTCTTTTCATCCAACAAAGTTAGTTGTGCTAATCGGCTTTCTACCCACTGATACTCAAGGATTTTAAACTCTAGAAGAACCCTTAATGACTAGATTGTAACCTTAATTGGTAATACAACTTCACACGTATATACCAAAGAATACGAAGTGGCTCTTGTCGATATCCTGGCAGTGCTTCTGTATCCCCACAATGTAAACTATAGGTAACTCACCCAATCTCTGTAATTTTCCAGTATTTTGGCCAAGATTCTTTTCACATTCTTATTTGTTGCTTCTATAGCTCCGTTCTCCTAGGGTCTATAAAAGGATGATCTATGATGCTCAATTTTGTATTCTTCCAATAGAGTAGTTGTTTATGCCCTAAATTGAACACCATTATCAGTGATGACTTTATGAGGCAACCTATACTAGCAAATTATATTCTTCTCTATGAACCTGGCCATTTTTTTCACCCCTACAATGGTGCATGATTCCACTTCTACCCATTTAGAGAAATAGTCGATCACCACTATAATGTAATGATGACCGTTGGATGCTTTCGGCCTTATCTCTCTAATAATGCTAATTCCCCAGATTGTAAATGGCTAAGGAGAGGTTAATCCCTAAAGTTCCATAGAAGGTAAGTGACTCACATCACCATACACTTAGTAGTTGTGGTATTTCTTTACATACTTCACGCAATCTGCCTCCATGGTTAGCTAGAAGTACCCCTTGATGGGTTATTTTTTTAGCGAGGACTGTTTCATTCATATGTGGACCACATACACCCTTATGAATTGCTTCCATAATTTTCTATGCCTCACCCTTATCAACACATCTCAGGCACAATCCAATTGGCATACTTTTGTACAACATCCCATTATGGCTAATGATCTGTTGAGATAACATCCTTAGCGACATTCTTTCTTTTCTATCAGCTTCCTCAGGGAATTGTCCTATTTTAAGATACCATTATAAATTATAAAACCAAGGCTTCTCTACTGGCTCGATAGACATTATTCTGATCTCCTCATAGCAAGGAATCTGAGTCCTAACAAAGATAAGAGGCTTCATTTCTACTCGTCTGCCTCCTTCCCATGTCAAAGCTAGGGTAGCCAATGCATCTGCCATCTGATTCTCTTCCCGGGGCAAGTGTATGAATCTGTATTATGTTAAGGACAATAGGATGATGGCTGAATAATCCCAATACAGTTTTAGCTTATCTTCCTTTACTTCCCACTCCTTGGCGATATATTTCACTACCAGCATTGAATCCCCATACACTGTCACCTCTTCTACCCCCACATTTTTTAGTGCTTCCAGATAAAAAATGCAGGCTTCATATTCAACTTGATTATTAGTGACCTTAAATTCTAGCCTCTTTGTCATTGGAATTACTTCTCCTTTTGGTGAGACCAAAATCATGCCAATGCCTGCCCCTCTATTGTTCACTGCTCCATCAAAGTACATTTTCCAAGTTTGGATCTCTATTGCCCCCAGGTGTTCATCTGAAAATTTTGGCTCCCATTCTTGTCCATCATCTACTAGATTTTGGGCCAAAAAGTCTGCCACAACTCTTCCTTTTATAACCTTTTTAGTAATATAGTCTATGTCGAATTCAATAAGTAGGACCCTATCAGTGATAGAGTTTTCTAGAGATATCTAAGGGGATCATGCTTAGAAACTACTTGAATCCTATGGGACTGGAAGAAATGTCTTAGCTTTATTGCCCAGATTATAGCCAAGCAGGTTCTTTATACTAGATTGTAATTCGCTTCATAGGGTAGAAGCTTCTTACTCATATAATATACAACATGCTCAACTCTCCCTTATCCTTCTTGAGCCAACATTGCACCGATCACATCTTTCTTTATAGCCAAGTAAATAATTAGGGGCTTCCTCGATCTTTGCAGCTGCAAAACTAGAGGATTCATCAAATACTACTTAATAGTTTTAAATCCTTACTAACACTTGTTGTCCCAGATGATAGGCTGATTCTTCTTTAAGAGCTTGAAGATCAGCTCATAAATGGTAGTCAACTTAGTTATAAACCTGTTGATGTATTGTAGCCTTCCTATAAACCCTCTGACTTCTTTCTCATTCTTTGGTGCAAGCATCTCTCTAATTGCTCTAACTTTGTTTGGATCCACCTCTATGCCTTTCTGACTAACAATGTGTACTAATAGTTTCCCAGATGTCACCCCGAAAACACATTTTTTGGATTTAGTCTGAGGTTGTACTTTTTAACTCTTATTAGGAACTTGTCTAAGGCTTTGAAATACCCTTCTCTAGTCAGGGATTTCATCATCATGTCATCCATATACACTTCTATTTCTTTGTGAATCAAGTCATGTAACAATGTAGTAGCCATTCTTTAGTAAGTAACTCCTGCATTTTTCAACCCGAATGGCATAACCATGTAACAGTAAACACCCCACTCAATGATGAAAAAAGTCTTTAACTTTTCAATCACTACTATCATTATCTGATTGTATCCTAAGAAGCCGTCCATAAAGGAATACATGGCGCTAGAAGCTTGTCACGACCCAAAACAGGGGCCATGACCGGCGCTAGGGAACGGGAATTCCTTCGAATTTGGAACCCGTAGCAAGCCTAAAAAATAAAATAAACATGCAATAGTAATAACAATATATAATGTAGCGGAAATAAATATCATAAATATCACAACAACACATGCACCAACTGGATTTAAATTAAATACTCATCTTATATATATATAAACTCTTTTAATACAAATCCAGTTCAAATATAATACAACATCTCTTTAATAATTTAATGACTACTGTAGTGTCTAGATAAAATAAAACTCAAGACTCAGAGAAACAGTTTGCACAAAGAAGCCGGGGCGGAAGAAATCCGACGTAAGGGCCTGCTACTGAGGTCTGAAGATGATGACTCTCCTGAAAAATGGTCAACAGAGGGGAGTCAGACCTCACTGAGTGAATTACTATAATATATATACATGCATACTAAATGACAATGCATAAAATCAACAGTATATATCTAATATGTATATATACAGGCAAATACACACAGATGCAATAAAATCATTTTATATATTTTTATTAAAAATCATCGTTTATGAAGGATCAAATAGAACCCTATGATATCGAAACCTCAATCAGTGTTAAAAAACACTCTAGCCATACAGGCTCACTTATTCCAAATATATCCACTTAATCCATTTAGATAGTAGACTGGCCCCGAGACACTAAGTCAACCGAGCTCCAGCAGTCTGACTGTCAGTGTGATTGGCCCCGAGACACTTGGTCAACCGAGCTCCAACAATCACACCTCCAAACCATATCTCACACATCAAATAATCATATATAGTCAATATCCACAAATAGGTTAGTAATATAGCCTAAATGCTATAAGCGTATCGGTACGTACTCGGTCCTAGTGCTGCCCACTAGGTAGCACGTTCTATTGATATCCTTCATTAATAATATAAAACATTCATTCACAAATAAATGATGCATGAATTTAAATAAAATAACAATATAAACCATATATATATTGGAAATATACCAAAAATAAACCAGGTATATTTCGAGTATATATACGTCAAATAAATTCAATTAAATTACAAATTAAGCCAGAAATATATTTAAAAACATTTTAAGTATAATTTATTAATAAAACATGCATATAATTCAAAATATACAGGAAATAAACCAAAATAAACTAAAAATAAACTTAGGTAATAATTGAATTATTCATGCATAAATAATCAAAATAAAACATATTTTTCTAAATCATGCACCCTAAACATATATATATAATATAGTAACTCACACTTAGTGCGCTCCACGAGATGGGTCCGACGGGTCTGGTCCACTAAGCCTTGGTCTCGGCGCAACTAAACAAACAATAACGATAGAAATCAGAATAAACCTAACAGAAAATCCTAGAACTCGATCTAGAATATTAAACACAGAATCGAAATTAGGGTTCGACCGGACATCACGTTTTACGACAATTCTACCAAAAATCCGACAGAATCTCCCCTGTAAAATGGACATCTCTTTACTCAAAGAGTAGAGCCGACCCTGCAAAGAAACACACTTCGAAAAATAGGCACAACAACTCATCCACAACCCTTCGGTCGGACTCCAAACTACAATCTACCGATCGGGGTCCACAATCACAGAACAATCTTAGAAATACCAAAAATACCCTTATATCATAGAAATTCATTTTATAAGTAGAAATTACATAATTAACCTTAAAACACTGTAAAAACCGATAAAAACTCATTTTATTAGTAAAATCGTATATTATATATATAATTGAAAATAATTCACAAAAAATAGTTTTAATTAGTTAAAAATACTAAAAAATTTGTAGAAATCATTTTTATACCTTAAATAACTATTAAAACCAATTAAATTACATTTTTAGCCAATTTAGGGTAAAATTACCAAAATGCCCCTATATATATAAATATACTAAAATTGCTTCAAAAATTAATTTTCTCCACATATTTATCAATAATATCAATAATTAAACTCAATTAACCAATTAATTTCAATTTAAAACACAATTAACCCTAATTTTCCAAAATTACCTAAATTAATAAAATTCAAAATAAATACATAGAAATTCATAAAAATTCCAAATAAATTCCTATAATTCATTTCAACACCTATATTTATCATAAAACACAATTTCATAATTAATTTAATTAATTTTCGAAAATTAGAAAATAATATTAAAATATTCAAAAATACCCAAAAATCAAAATAATTCCCAAAAATTCCACAAAAATTCATACATGTAGATTAAGCTAAGGGGAACAACATTTGTGAAAGACTTTTTCATGAATCAATCAAATTAAAGTTCAAAAAATTCAAGAACCCTAATATGGCCGAATTCGAAAAATCGAAACCTAAGCAAATCAAGACCATTTTAAGTGAAAAAAAGCTTGGAATCACACTCATCAGAGCTCAAGGAGAAGAAAGAGACCGGCGGTGTCGAAAATGGTGGCCGAAAACGTCGTGAACGACGGTGAAGAAGAATTCGGCTTCTCCGACCAAAATCAACCTCCAGACGCCAGAAACGGCTGCAACAGGCGGCGAGGAAGGCTGAGGAAGGTGGTGGCACACCGGACGGCACACCAACGGTAAGAAATCGACATGACAGGCGGCGGAACGGCGATGGAGGCAATCGGGGAAGAAGGAGATGCTCAGGGGCAGAATTGTAATTTTCTAAAATTTGATTTTTTTGACTTATTATATGTATATATATATACTTTACACTATATAATAAAATAATATTAAATTACACACATGAAATATACACCACACACTTAATATTTAATATTTTAAAATTTAATAATAAATAAAAATAATTAAATAACAATAAAATTAATAAACAAATAATAAAATATTAGGGTAATATTAATTAAACCCTAATTAAATAAATAAGTACACATATACACGTTATCTAGTATTTTAAAATATGTATGAGTTCATGCAAGTCCGTAAATATATTTAAAATAATTAATAGTAAATTATTTACGTGAAAATTTCTCCGAAAATAAAAGTCTCGGGAAAATTTTACGTAAAGTACTCAAAATAATACACAATAATTAAAATAGGTTTTAAATACATATCAACTCGTAAAAATATCATAATATATATACAAAAATTATTAACACTGCATATCCCGATGCAATATTAAAATATTTAAAAACACAGGATATTACAAAGCTGCACTATCAACTAAGGTGTTAATGTGGGGTAGAGGAAAATCATCCTTAAAACAAGCCTTATTCAAATCTCTATAGTCCACACACATCCTGACCTTACCATCTTTCTTAGGAACTGGGACTATGTTAGCCAGCCACTAGGTGTCATCTACCACTTCTAGGAACTTTGCTTTTAAATGTTTTTCTACTTCTTCTTTGACTAGGAGAGCCCATTCTAGTCTTAACCTTCTCTTCTTCTTCTTTATCGGTGTGATGTGAGAATACGTGGGAATCCTATGCTCTATAATCTCCCTATCAATCCTAGGTATATCCTCATAGACCCAAGCAAATACTTTTTGACTTCTTTTAGAGTTTCTTTTATTTTTTCTCTCTCATCAGGAGTTAAGTTAGAAGCAATAAGTATATTTTTAGGGTTATCACTTTTGGCTAAATTAAATTATTCAGTTTTCACTGAATTAATGTCAAACATATGCATGAAATGATCATCACACACAACATAACCATTAGGAAACATACCGCACAAGTAAGCATAATTCGACTTCATCACATTAACTTTAAAAAGAAAAATGTCATTAATCTCAAACAAATTAGAAAGAGAAAAGTCAATGTCATCATAAAAAAACATTTATAATAGAATTAAGGACAAAGGCTTCGAAGTTGAACTCCTCTTCCTAGTTAGCAGCATCCTTTAGCTCCACTGCAGGAATGTCCCTCTCTAATTTTGAAGTCAATACTAGCTCTTCTACCATATGATCTTCAACAATAAGCTCTGGGATCCCATCCACATATTCAGTGAAGATTTTGAACCTAGGGACCAGCTTCTTGGCGATCATCAAAGGCTCAGGAGCATCTTAGTAAGGGTAACTGGCACCTTCCTCCACAAATATTTCCCAAAGCGTCTTCTTCTTCTTCAGCTCAGCCCTAATTATATTCTTCCCATACTTGCCTTTAGCTTTTTCTTCCTCCTTAGATTCATCCTCCCCTGAATATCCTAATTTATGATTCAGAATCGATACCTTGGGTTTAATGAATTTTGACGGGCCCTATTGATTCTTTCCTAGTGCCATCCCAGGCATGAATTGTATGCCCTTCATCATATTGACAATCTTTGTGTTTATTTCATCTTTATAAATTATGCAGACTTTAAAACTCGAGTTGTTCTGGATCTTAATAGGAGCTAATTTCAATACAGCGACTACAACCTCTGTTTCAACCATTATAATAACCACTCTTCCCTCATGCAAAAATTTGATCTTTTGATGAATGGTGGATGACATTGCCCCCAAAGGATGGAACCATGGTCTTCCTAGAAGAATAGCAAAGGTGATTGGAATATCTATTACATGGAGGTTGACCCAAACTTCAATAGGTCTGATTTTTACTAAAGCCCAAAAAGTTCCCTCAACTGGCCTTTTTATATCATCATAAGCCTTTATGACTACATTAGAGGGCTTCAAATTAACTACAGTCAATCCCAGCTTTGGCAGGATCTTCAGAGGACATACATTAATGGCCGACCCATTATAAACCATAACACAACATGTAAATTTGCCTTTTACTTCAGCCTTAATGAATAAGGCTTTGTTGTGGTCCCTTCCTTCTAAGTGTAGGTCATCATCCATGAACACAATTTCCCCTTAAGGGCTTTCAATTAGTGAGTTCACCATTTGCTATGGAGTGTGTGTTGAAGGTATCTTCTTATGATTAAGAGCCAAAACTAATGCTTCCCGATGGGCCTGGGAGTTTATAAACAGTCCCAAAGAGTTTTCTCATCTCTTTTAGCCTTAATAATCTCTTTAGCTTTCTCATCCTTCTCTGATCCTCCTTTTGAACTACTTCCCTCTTTCTCTGCCTCAACCTTCTTCACTTCTTCCTCCCCCTCCTTTGATTTCTCAGTAGATTACGCTGTTCTCCTCTTATTGTTCTTTCACAGATCAATTACTTCTCCCTCTTCATTGTTAGAACTCCAAATATCTAGCACATTTAAGATTTAGGTCTCTTGGTTGTGGTTTTGGTGGGGTAGGTATGACATCAACAAAAGAATTAATAACTTATTCCTCTGTTAGACCCGTGTTGATCATGATGATACAGGGTTTGGTGGTGGTACATTTCAATGGTTAGGTAAAGGGTTGGGTGTTTGGTTTCTTGGTTTCTAGGTTAGTTATTTTGCATGAATCAATTAAATCTTGAATCTTATGTTTCAGGCGAGTGCAACTTTTTGTATCATGCCTGATGTTTTGGTGGTACTTGCAGTATAACTTTGGGTCACCATTTAGGAAATGAGGTCATTTAGGTAAGGGTTGTAGAATATTATTCTTAATCACCTTTTCCAGAACCTTAGAGAGGGGTCTTTCCAAATTAAAAAACTTTCAGGACTGCTTGATTATGTTAATTTGTATATTACTGCTTGACCTAACTCCACTACCAGACCCAAACCCTTCTTTGTTCATAGATCTTCTACTAAAGAACTTCTTTTCTTATGCAAGGCCTGATTCTTTTTATACTCTAAACCTATACAACTCCTCAAATTTTTGAATCCCTAAATCCTTTAGCTTCTTGGAGAGAGGAAGTACACATCCTTCTATGGCTATTACTAGCTTATCAGATTCTGTGGTCATTGTTTCATCTGTGCTAATTTTGCTCTCCACCTAACTAAATAATCTATAAATAATTCATTGAACTTTTACTTCACATTCTGCAAGTCTCTTAAAGAAGCCTTCATCTGAATGTTGAAATTATATTACTTAATAAATGCAGTGCATAGTTCCTCCCAATCAGCTTTAACATGGGATTCTAGAGCATAATACCATCTTATGGGTGCTCCTGCCAAAGATAGGGGGAATTGCTTCACAATCTATGGTTTAGTCAGTTCAGTCATCTTCATGTGGGTCATATACTACTTTAAATAGAGATAGGGGTCCTCTATCATAGTGAAGTTCTTTATGTCAGGGAATTTGAACTTCCATGGTAGGGGATCATTATCCTTATCTAGGCTTATCTTGGAATAGCTCATTGGGGCATCAATCCCTTTTTCTTTCATCATTAACTACATTTGAGCCATAGACTTAACAAGGTCTTTAGCCCAATTCGGCTTCTCTACATTTTTTAGGCATCCTTTTTCTGATGGATAATAGGTTTTGCCAATACTTTCTGCTGATAATCTTCTACCTCTTGCCTTTTAGGAATCTCGGCATCTAAATCAAAAAGTCGAGGTTGAGGTGCTGACGATTGAGGCACCCATCATTTCCCCCATAATTTCTTTTATAATCGCCCTAGTTTGTTTAGCCATTTCAACTTTCAACTGTTCTTTGAAGGCTTCAGCATTAAATTATGCCATTTTAATCTCTTTATAGATTCTAACCAGGCGGTCGGTGTCAGATCGCTTTTAAATGGCAGACTAATGTGGATCTATACCTGCAACATTGAGGGTCAGAAACATGTATGGCATGTATGCATGAAATGCAAGCCTACTAGTAAAAAGAAACATATATGCACATATCAGAGGACAAAACAAAAAGCTCTCTAATGGTACCTCCACCATTATTTCTCCCACACATGTGTTCAATGGTGAGTTCCTTGTCCTATGATTTTTATTTTGGGTTTTGATTATCAACGGGGGATAATAAAATCGACAAATGCAAGATAACTCTCAAGACAGTACAAACAAGTGGAAATTCCTCTAAATAATTCTAAAGTCCATTTTAAACGGGCCAAGAATGATATCAAAGGCCCACCTTGTCAAAATCCCTTTGAAATGGGCTAATAATAGGCATGAAAGGCCCATCTTGTCAAGGTTTATTTATAATGGGCTTGGGCCTTATTTGAAGGATTACTATATGGCATAAAACACATGCATTTGGAAAAAATCCTAATGGAAATTGCTAGGCCATTACATTAGTTGAGTCTTGGGTAATAAGCTTAAGCTCCCATAACTATATACATCCATTACGTCTCCCCACTCAAGGGTCCGTGCGACGTGGATGGTACGTGCTATGAGTGACAATAATCAAATACTTTACCACCACCACTAGGTTTGAATGAAACACAGACAGCAGAGCAAAGATTATTGTCAGTTTATTTAGGACTTGGACTGCATTATGTGGAAACGTGTAGTGAATGCAAAATTTGCAAAGGAAATAAAGAAATAATAAAAAATGATAAATTACATAATACTTGGAATAAGTTTCTCTATCCCTAATGGAGTCATCACTGCAGGTAGCTGCGTTTAGTTGCGTGCCTAAGTGTTGGCGACCACAGCACTATGCAAGCTTAGGGCTCACTAGGAAATGCATAGTGGGCTTAAGGTCCAAAATGAAGATAGGGTCACCACCAAGATAAAAGCTGGGACACACTGTACAACAATTGGATTCCACAGAGGTTCCCAGAAGCCATCATCAGAGATCAAGTTCAAAAACTAGGTATGGGCTTTTAGAATGCGCACCCAACCTTGTGGTTGGCCTTTGTGTGTGTTTTTTATTTTATTATCTTTGATTATTAAATTATTTCCTTATTAACAAGCAAATCATGGTTGGTTTCCAATTTTATATTTTATTCCAAGATTGCACATTAGTCCCATTTCATACTTATATCCCCGGTATTCGATCACAAATAAATAAATAAAATAAATAAAAATAATTTACAACCATTTATTCTAAATAAAAGGGGAAAGGATTAAGGATTATAACTTTTTGATGTAAATAAGCATAAAGAATACTAAAATAAACCAAAAATAAACCGAAAATAAGCTAATTAATTACACAAATTAATACTCTAAAAATGATAAATAAAGCAATCATCTAGTGATTAAAAATAACCAAATAATTCTTGCAACACATACAAGTTAATTCCATACAATAACAAAAATAATACCTACAAATCATCAATAAATAATATTCACAAAAATAAATGAAAATAAACTCATAAATAGTCCACTAAATAACATAAAAAAAAAAAAGAAAAATAACATAGAAACAATATTGACCAACATAGGAAGCATGCATAATCTCATGAAATATAACAAATTAAATAAGGGAATCATGCCAAACATGCAAAATATTAGTTGAAAATCAAGGCATAAACATGTAGAATTTTGTTAAAGGGACGACACCTCTTCAAAAAGGCATCACATCCTATCCAGGAGGTGACATCTTGTCACCTCATCACGAAGAGGCATCCCTCATCACGAAGAGGCGATGCCTCTATGAAGAGACATCACCTCCTCAACAGAGGTAGGAACACTTTATATTTCTTAAATCCTAAAAAACTTGATGATCAAGCACATAAATAAGAAACAAACACAAATATACAAGTATCAACAATCAATATTCAATATCTCATGCAACCATGCTTCTTTATAACTTTTAGTAAATAAAATGATTAAAGAAAACACTCAAAAGAATAATAAATCAATACTTTAATGAAGATAAAGAACTTAAAGCTAAGAAATGGGGAGACTCACTGTCTTGGACGAGCTAATGCTCCTGATTGAGCCCTCTAAGCTTGGTTGATGAAGGAGTGGCTTTGAATGTAAGAAGGTCCCTTCTTCTTCTCAAGAGTCAAGTCCTTTAAATCTCAAAGTCCCTTCCTCTTCTTCTTCCTCTTTTCTTTCTTTTTTCTCTCTTTTTTTTATTTTTTTTCCCAAATTTTTTTTTCCAAATTTCCAAACTTTTTGCCAACCTCCTTAACTTTGCCCCCACATTCCCTTTTAAATTCTCTCACCTTTTTATCCTTTTTCAATTTCCAAAAAACACATTCTCACCCTCTCCCTTTGCCTTTTTTCATTCCCTAGGCTTTTTCCTGCTTTTTCTCCTTTCTTTTACATCTAAAAATGATCAAATCTTAGCAGGTGGGCTTCTAACCACTGCCATTAATTGCATTTAATACTACAAAGAGTGGGTGTATAGAGGCAGTGCCTTTTCAATGAGGTGTTGCCTCACTGATGCTTAAGGTGAAGAGACAGTGCCTCTTCATTGAGGCAATCGCCTCTTCACCTGAGCCAGGTTAGGGCCCTTGGGTCATAAGGTGATGGGCTTGGGCTTTGGCTTAGTGTTTTGGGCTAGGAAATGATGTTTGTGGGCTTGGCTTAGTGTTTGGGCTTTCAGAGTCAATTTTAGAGAAGTTTTGAGCTCCCCTTGCATTCAAAACTTAAACTTTCTCATCATCAGGCTTTCGTTGCGAGCTGATCAAACTAACAATGTCCACAAATATATAATATTTTTCTCAAAGACACAAAAGATAATCAATTCAAACAAAAATTTTTTAAGGGTTTGTTTGTTTAGTAAAAAAATAAGGGTAAGAGTGGGAATCGGAATCAGAATGGACAATTTTTGATTCCTAGTGTTTATCTGATAATGGTAATCATCATTCTCCTCTTATTTTTAAGTAATGACTTTGATTATACAGGTAATCAAGTCAAATTAATTATAAATTGATCAACATTTTAGTATTAACATTTATTTTTTAAAATTTATAAATAAAACATATAAATTAATAAAAATATGCATTAAATGTTTGAATAAAAAATATTTATCAAAAGTCAATCATTTTTATAATTTTTTTAAACAATTATAATAATATTTTTATAAATAAATATTTTATAATACATAATTATAATATTAATTTTTTATTATAAAAATAATTATAATATTAATTTTTTATATATAAAAAAAATTATAAAAATATTTTTTCATAAAATAAATTTTAATTGTTAAATGATATTTGATTCTCATTTTTATTCTTATTCCTTAAAGAGCCAAAAACTTTCTTCAAATTTCCATTCTCTTTCCCATTCCTTCTTATTTTGATTTTAATTCTGATTTAGAAATATGAACCAATCACCCTTAAAAGAAAAGAAAAAAAAAAGAGGAAGAAGGGAAAAACTGAGCAAAATATTAATGGGAAAAAATGATCCAGAAAAACATAGTTTCATTGACCATAACATGTTGAATATATACAATAATCTATACAGCCCATATAGGAAAAGAATAAAATAGCTAAACTTGTGCTTAAAGACTTGGAATCAAACCTTAAGGAAATAAGAAATAAAATCAATCTAAATAGGAAATATGATAGCAATATACAACTATGATACATGAAGCTAAATCTCAACACTCCCCCTCAAGTTGGAGCATGAAGATCATAAATGCCCAACTTGCCTAATAAGTGGCGAAATTATGTAAATCCCAGTGCCTTTGTAAAAAGATCTCCAACTTGATCACTCGAATGAACATGAGAAGTGCATATCTCATTATTAAGCAAACGATCATGAACAAAATGACAATCAATCTTGATGTGCTTTGTTCGTTCATGGAAAACTGTATTGGCCACAATATGGAGAGCCACTTAGTTATCAAATATAAGAGATATAAGAGACAATAATGTTACCTTGAGGTCCAAAAATAAGGATTGTAACCACAACAACTCATTGGTTGCATTTGTCATTGCTCGATACTCAACTTCAGCTGAAGAACATGAAACTATAACTTGCTTCTTTGATTTCCAAAATATGGGGCTTTGGCCAAGGAAGATTATATAGCCAGTGGTGGAGCACCTAGTTGCTGGGCAACGTGCCCAATCCAAATCATAATAGACTATTAAATGTAATGAGCTTGAAGAAGAAAGGAGAATACCTTGGCCAGGAGCAGACTTCAGGTAATGAAGAATGTGAAATGCTACATTCAAATGAGGCACACGAGGGTCTTATATAAATTAACTCAGAACTTGTACTGGGTAAGTGATATCAGGTCGAGTAATGGTCAAGTACAATAATCTACCAATGAGATGATGGTACTGCCCAATATTTGAAATTGGATCTCCAATACCTGCAGCAAGATTGTGTAATGATTCCATAGGAAAGCTTGCTAGTTTAGCATCTAATAATCCTACCTCTCCAAGAAGACCTAGTTCATATTTTCATTGGCTAAGTCTTATCCCTTCTTTATTGCATGCCACTTAAATGCCAAGGAAGTACTTGAGGGTACCTAGATCTTTAAAGCAAAAGGTTGAATCCAAATAATGCTTCATTTGACTTATTATAAGTGGATCATTACCTACTACAATGACATCATCAACATAGACTAGCAAAGCTGTAAAATGACCCCCTCGCATCAAGGTAAATAAGGAATTATCTGCTGCACTTTGTTAAAACCCAAACTATTGAAGAGACTTAGAAAATGTTTGGTACCAATTTTGTAATGCCTATTGAAGTCCGTAAAAAGACTTTCTTAACCTGCAAGCACTATTGTCACCTGGTTTAGCAAAGCCTTGTGGGATTTTCATGTGTACCTCCTTATACAAGTCTCTATGGAGGAAGGTGTTGTTTACATCTAATTGATGTAACTCCTAGTGACATACAGCAACAACTGATAGCAAACATCGGAAGGTTTTAATCTTGTCAACTGGAGTAAATGTCTTATAGTAGTTTAGCCCTTCAATTTGCGTGAATCCCTAGTAACCAAATTCACTTTAAAGCGCTCAACAGTACCATCAAATCTATATTTAATTTTATAAACCAATTTAGAATCAATGGCATGTTTGCCTTGCGGTAGGGGCTCCAAAGTCCATGTATGACTCTCCTCTAATGCATGAACTTCTTATTGCATGGCATGTTTCCACCTAAGGTCTTCAACAACTTAATGAAAAAATTTAGGCTCATATAAAGAAGAAATAAATGCCAAGAAGGCTTTGTAGCTAATAGTAAGGCGAGAAAAAGAAAGGTGATTTGAAAGAGAATGAACCATACCTGAGTTTACTGATGGAAGAGAGCCTTGAGATGGCGCTAAGGATGGCAATAGTTCATAGTCAAAACCAGAAAGTTTTATGGACACACGTCAAGACTTGACTGGTTGTTAAAATGGGGAAGGATCATTTTGGACATTGGTAACTGATTCAGGTTGTGTGAGATTACTGGTTTGAGGACTTAAGTGATGGACTTCATGTGTGTTATGGTTGGATGATAGAGACCTTACTGGAAAGATTATTGCGGTAGTTTCATTGCTCATTTCATCATTTGGATTATTATCAATCTGAATGGGTTCAATTTAGTTTAAGGTGGTAGTATCTAAAGAATGTGAAGATGTGTAAATGAGATTTAATGGTTGGTCAATCAATGGTAATGAAGAAGGTGTATTCAAGTTAGTATTGGTTTGGAAAGGAAAAATCCTTTCATGGAATATCACATCTCTAGACACAAGCAATTTCTATTTTTCTAAATCATAAACCTTATAACCCCTTTTTCCATGTGTATATCCTATGAAAATACAGCAATGAGCTCTAGGTGAGAATTTATCTCTTAGCCTTTCATGGTTATGGACTTAACAAAGGGAGCCAAAAATTCTTAAGTGGTCATAATCATGTTTCTTATGGAACAAAACTTCATATGGACTTTTATTGGCAAGGATAGGTGTTGGCATCAAATTTATAAAGTGAACTGTAATAAGAACACATTCTCCCCAAAATTTTAATGGTAAGTGTGCATGGAAATGTAAAGATCGTGCTACCTCAAGTATATGATAGTGCTTTTGTTCCACTCTCCGATTTTATTGTGGTGTATAAACACATGAAGTTCGGTGTTCTATCCCATTATTAACAAAGAATTCTCTCATTCTGTTTGAAGCAAATTCACCCCCATTATCACTTCTTATTACCTTGATCTTAGAATGAAATTGGTTTTGTACAAGATAGCAAAACATGGTTAGATACTCGTAAGCTTGTGATTTATCTTTCATAAGGTAAACCCAAGTACATCTATAACAATCATCCACTATGGTCGAAAAGAATTTAGCACCACTTAATGAAGAAACTAAATAAGGACCCTAAATATTAACATGAATAAGGTCAAAACAGTTGATAATTTTTTATTACTGATAGAAAATGGTAAACGAGTTTGTTTTGCTTTATGACATGCATCACAAACTTAATGAAAGTCACTAGAAGGGGAATTTTCAAAAATGAATTTAAATTTGCTAAAATGGTAATGTCCTAATAGCATGTGCCATAAAACATAATATGTTTTAAGAACACTTCAATTCACCATTCCATATTTTCCTTCCATTTGATAAACGCCATCTTTCAGCCTACCCGTTCCAATTAGTGTCCTCATATGCAAGTCCTAAAAAAATAAAAATTAAGAAAGAAAGTGGCTGAGCAATTTAGGTCATTGGTGATTTTAGAAATTAAAATAAGGTTATATTTAAAACCAGGTATGCAAATGACTCATTTTAATTCAATGTTTGGTGTAATGTGTACATTACCAATATGAGTGATTGAGAGAGAAGAACCATATGGTATTTTTACATTAGGGTGAGTGGAAACATGCATACTATTATCAAGTTGTCTTTTATGGTCGGATGCACCACTATTAATAATCCAAGGATCATTAGTCATAGTACATTTACCTGCAAAGTTTGCTAGACCTTCATTACCGTTGTTCTAATTGGCAGGAGATATGAGAAGAGACAATAACTTGGAGTATTGATTTGCTGTCAGCCCAAGATTTTATTGAACTTAGTGTTGCACTGTGTTAGGCTTATGATTCCTTAGTCCTACGTTACGCCATTGTTGTTCACTAAGGTTTAATGATCGAGGTTCTGATGTCACCATGTTGTTATGGCCTTATCGTCGCCCCAAAGCACTTTTTCCATTACTTCCACGATTTTGTTTATTATTTTTCTAAGAGGATACCCTATGATCTCAAAACATTTTTCCTTGAGATGTCCATTTTTGCCACATTGCACACACCTCTTTTTGGATCAATTTCTCAAATTTTAGCTGTTGTTTGAGTAACCCTTTTTAGCACCATTATGATTAAACTTTGTTGCAAATGTTGCACCTTCTATAGCTAACGACATATTTGTGTCCTTTTGCATAAAAATTATTGTTCCTCTTGTAGTGCCCAAGAGAAAATTTTATTGAGTAGTGGTGTTGGCTCCATTGATAACACATGGGACCTTAGTCAATCAAAATTGCTATTCGGACCCAATAAAAATTGGTGAGCTTTTTCCCTTTCTCAATGTTCTTGATGTCCCTTTGCTGCTTCACACCTACAATATGGCAAAGGATCATAAATTTGTAATTCCTACCATAAATTTTTGAATTTGGTATAATATTGTGTTAGGGGCTACCCATCTTCTTGATTGAGATTGGAGAACTCCTTCTTTATTTTATACAAATGAGGTGCATTACTCTGCCCATATCTCTCACAAAGTTTAATCCATATTTCTTATGTCATATCTGCATACATAACACTTTCTTGTATGCCCTTGGCTAGAGAATTCCTTATCCAAGCTTTAACCATGGCATCATTCTTCTTCCATTGGTGAAAATCTAATGAGTCTAATTTTAGTAGTTATAAACTTTCGTCAATGAATCCACCCTTGCTCTTTGCATACAAGGCAGTTTCCTTGGAGTTTTTCCATGAAGCAAAGTTTTCTCCAGTCTAAGGTGAGGTGACAAACACAAGTCCTAGATTATCTGAAGGGTGAAGAATGTATGGTGAATCATCATGATTTTGCACTATAATCTCTCCCACTATCGATGATTTTTGTGATTTTTCTTGTAGATTTGCCATGATGTTATTGGCGAAGTGAAATTTGATTCAATTTGTTCCAACCAGGCTCTAATACCATCAGGAAAATATTGATGGGAAAAATGAACTAGAAAAACATAGTTTTATTGACCATAACATGTTGAATATATACAATAGTCTGTATAGCCCATATAGGAAAAGAATAAAATAGCTAAACTTGTGCCTAAAGACTTTAAATCAAACTTTAAGGAAATAGGAAATAAAATCAATATAAATAGGAAATATGATAGCAATATACAACCATAATATAGGAAGCTAGATCTCAATAAAAATTGAAAAAGAAAAAAAGGATATAAATGAAAATAAAAAGGATAGGCATATAATTAATGAAAAAATAGGACTTTTATTTTTAAACCAAACCTAAAAGTGGTCTAATTTTATAATTTTCTCTTTTCATTTTCTAAGAGATGTACAAAAGAGGGGTTTAGGTTAAGAATCGAAGGACCTATGGATCAAAGATCGTATGTTCATTTTAGGTTTTCTTGTATTCAATGTTTCAAAGAGCAATTTTGGAGTTATCTATTATTATTAAAAGTACAAAAATATGATTCAAGGACTATTGTAGCTTAATTGTGAATAAAGATTGAATAAATTTATATGTCTATGACTATTAAATATGAATTTATTTATAATATTAATTGAATAAATCTGTTGACATTATAACATTATAACAAAATAAAAAAAAAAAAATATATATATATATATATATATATTAACGTGAAAACCCTAAATAAATCAAGAAAAAATCATAGGCAAGATTAGAAGAATTTTACTATGAAAAATAATAGGAGTTTATAAAATATTTCTCTCTACACCCCAAGGAAAATATAATAAAATTCTCTTTTAATATATGAGAAAACTCACTCTCTGTATATTGTTCTCATAAGAAGATTACTCATAAAACACTTACCAACTCACTCACTACCCATAAACTCTCACTCACTTACATTGCACTAACGGCCTGTATTGTTGGCATTTTTGCTTGCTGCTCCAGATGGCCAGATATGTAGCCATATTAAATGGCAATATTTCAAAGTATTGTTTAATCTTTTTCAACCAAAGTTGCATTGAATTTGGTGAAGCTTTTGTTTACTTTTTTTTTATATGGCTACACCAAATTGACCTTTTTTTTTATTAGTCTCCCACTTGAAGATTTGATTGAGGATTAATCACATTTTCACATCATTCTTTCTATCTTGTCATTTCATGTTCATAGAACATTGTCATCATCTGATGCACTAACAAAATTTCCTTGAGGATTCCAATATTCCTTTTTCAAGTGACCCTTCTTTCCATAATTGTAGAATTTGATATTCTTCTTATTTCTTGATTTCCATTCACCACGTCTCTATCTCCCACTAGAGTCAGATTTTATTGATCTACCTCTCATCACCACCAAGGCCTTTGCTTGTTATGAATTCATCATTTTATCTTCCTTATTTTTACGTTTGCTTTCTTCCTTTAGAATAGCATTTTCAACCTTGTTGAAGACTAGATAATTTGTAAGGATATTATTTTCCAAGTTGATGATGTGCTGATCATACAAATCAGGAAAACTTTGAAGTAGAAGTTCAGCATGTTCATTTACCTCTACTTTATATCCCAACGATGTGAGTTGAGCAAATAAAGTATTCAGAGTATTTAGGGGCTCCATCATTGAATAGATTCTACCATTAAAAGAGAATAAGCTTCTTCTTAAGGAAAATTTTATTGTGGTTGATTTGGGCTCATACAGTCTAGTGAGTTGATCTCATATCTCCTTTACTGCTTTCTTTTCTTCTATACTAGACAATATCCCATCTCCTAATGCCACATGAATATCTGCAACAACATTCTCATCCATCTCCTTTTTCTTATTATCATTTGTGAATTCCTTCGGCCTTTCACTATCAGACAATCATCTTTTCTCAATATTGCCTTTATCTTCAATTTTTAGACTGAAAAATATTATAAAGCAAATTTCCATAAATTTTTAAATTAATTTTTGGGATTTGTAGTGTTAATAAATATTTTATTAAATTATTATATTATGGTTATTTTGTGAAATTAAATTAAATTAAAGTGTTATTATTTATTTTATTATATTATGGTATTAATATTAAATTGAAATTTAAAACTTAAATTATTGTTACATATTATTTAATATTATTATTATTTATGAATTATGTTAATGTAGTGCATTTTAATATATTTAAATGTTATGTAGTGAGTATAATTGAGAACATTTAAATTAAAGATATCATTTTATTTTATTTTGTCCTTTTCTACTTTTTGATAAATAAATAAATATATATATATATATATATATATATATATATATATATATATATATATATATATATATATATATATATATGTAAAATTTCCTTCCCTCCTCTTTCTCTTTCCTTCCTCCCTTTTCCCTCCCTTTCCCTTCTTCTTTGTAGAATGCAAAACTGCACGATTCCAGCCTCCCTTCTGCGCGACGAAGCCTGGCAACACCACCATTGTCGCTGCCACCTGTCCCTCCTCCCGCTGCCATCACCTTTCCTCCTCCTTCTTCTTCCTTTTCAATGTCGTGAGCTTTTGGAGGCCATCGGGGATGTTTTCGGTGGTGGTTGGAGTTCACACTAGTCTCATTTGGAAGCTTTCTTCATGGGCTTTATTTCCCCTAAGTTAATTTGTTTGATTAACTTCAAATTTTAGCTTTAATTTTGAATAATTCAATCTAGGGTCCTTGGCTTCAATTATTGATTTTGTGTTCAATTGGTTTGATTCATGTTAAATTGACTTAGATTAGTTAAATTAAAGTTGTAAACTTTCCAAAAATATATTTAAATTCGATTTTGGAGATAGTTGTGATTTAAGTACTATTACGAGCTCAATTACTGTTCACGGAAACTGTCTCGACTTGAAAATTTATTTTATTTTTAATAAATTTTACACATTATTTTAAGTATTTTTCATGAAAATTTTTATTAAAATTATGTTCCGAATATTTATTATGAATTTTTTAATGTTTATGTAAAAATTAGATTTTTGAAAAATTTAGCATAAATTAGTAAATTTTATATTTTAATTGAGATTATTGTTAATTATTATGTTTTGGATTATATTTGAATAATAAATAGTAATTAATTTTATTAATTATTTACTATTTTTAGCTAATTAGTAATAATTTCCGGAAATATATTCGAATAATAATTTTACCTATTATTTTTATGACTAAATGAATTTTTAGCTATTTTTATTATATACTTGGGCAATTTAAAAAATTATTTTTAATTTATGCTATTTAATTTTGAATATTTGAAAAATGGATTTTTATTAATATTATTTAATTATATTTGGGATTTTATTATTTATTTTGAAAATGAATATCTTTGATGTTTTTATTATTTAAATAAATTGAATTGTGGTATTTTATGATTTTTATGAGTTTTGTTGAATTATTAGCATTTATTGTTATTTTATTGATTTTGATTTTGATTTTGTTGGTTCTCAGTTGGGCAACAAATGTAATTTGAGAGCCCAACCCGAGAATTTAAGCATTTTGAGTATTTAAAGTGTGTTTGCTTGAAGGATCAACTCTACTTGTTGTAGAAAGATGTTTGTTTTATATATGAAACTCTGCTGAATTTTTGATAGAATTCTCATAAAACAAGATATTGAGTCAGTCTTGAATTTTGAATTTTTATCTAGTCGTGTCCTAGATTGAGCCATTCTCTAGAAATTCTAGAAGCATAAATTAGGATTTTGATTCTAATATATTATTAATTTTATTATTTTCCTTAGTTGCTCTTGTGCTAGGCTTATCGGACTGGGCCAGGTAAGCTAGGGTAGAGGAGCACACCTGAACTGTGAGTTATTATTATATGTATATATTGCATGTAAATAAAATATGGTGAGCATCCACATACTTTTAAATATAGATTTAATTATGTTTTATTTCATTAAATGATATATATATATATATATATATATATATATATATATATATATATATATATATATATATATATATGTGCTTTCATATATATAATTGAGAATATTTATTTTGAATAACGTATGCTATCATATTTTATTGTGATTTTCATTATATTATTATGAAATAATATTTTGGAGGATAGTTGTCGAATGTGCCACCTAGCAGGTCACGCTAGGGTTGTTGCACAACAGTACGTTAGAATTAGGCTTTGAACATTGATATGGAAATTTTGATTATTGTGAATTGTGGATGATAAGGGTGTGACTACAAATCCTCGGTTGACCTGTAAGGTACTCAAGGCTAGTTAGCACCGGTAGTGGAACTATGAATCCTTAGTTGACCCTTCGTGTACTTGAGGCCAGTTCACTACCAAAAGTTGGATAAATAAATATTTTGGAGATATGGAAGCCCGTTGGCTAAAGAAATACAATGATCGACATTGCGAAAATTTAGGGATTCTACTTTGATCATACACCCAAAATTCTTCTGCATTTATTATTATAATAAAAATGGATTTTTAGCATATGTATGAAATGCATATCTATATTAAATAAATTTATATTATTATATTGATGCTTGAGTATCTATGTATTTAGGTTGCGTGTATATTATAATAATAATTCACTCAATAAGGTTTGACCCCCTCAATATTTTTTTTAGAATCTTCTACTTCAGACCTCCCTATTAAACCTATTCATCATACTCTTTCCTCCTCAATTGACATATGTAAATATTGAACTGTCACTTCCCTTGTAATTTCATAAATATTATAGCAGTAGTGCTTCTTGTTGTAGTATTTGTATTGTACTAGATAGTGATTTTATGTGATGACCCTATATTTTTTAATTATTAAAATATATTTTGAGATATGCAGTGTTAATAATATTTTAAATTTTTAAATATTAATATTGGTTAATAGTATTTAATTATTTTATTTTAAATATTTTCTTATATAAAGGATATTATTTGGGAATTAGTATTATTATTATTACTTTTATTATTATTATTATTATTATTATTATTATTATTATTATTATTATTATTATTATTATTATTATTATTATTATTATTATTATTATTATTATTATTATTCTTGTTGTTGTTGTTGTTGTTATTAATAGGGTTATTATTGTTATATATATATAAACTCATTATAATATATATATATATATATATATATATATATAGAATTGGTCAAAAGCCAAAAAAAAAGGGTCAACTCACCTTTCTTCCCCACTTTTTCTTCTTCTTCTTTTTCTTCATTTTTCTTCTGCCATTTTTATTTCTGCCAACACGTTCGAGCTCCACTAGCGCCACCACAAAGCACCACATCACTTGTTGTCGCTTCCCCACCCTTCCCTCACCTTCCCGTCGCCTCCAAGGAGCTCCGGTTGCTGAATTTTTCTTATTACTGAGAGGTGGCTACTGTAGCTTTGACGGATTTTTAGTGATTTTAGCTCGAGTTTTTGGGCTTGTTAAACTCCTCTCGACGTCTACTTCTCAATTCTCAAGTCGTTTCAACTCCATGATGTCTGGATTGTGAGTTATCTCTAAATTTAGTTTATGTCTATTTTAGGTTTTTATTTTTATTATTTAGCTTGTTCTTGTTTGATTCATGATAATTCCCTTAAGTAATGTTGAAGCGTGCATCTTTAGCTTCCTAAATATATTTTTAGTTTATTTTTTTTAATTTATTTGAATTATGGGTAATTATTGAATTTTTATTGAAATTATAATTAAATAATATGTTTAAATAATTTTGGAATAATAAATGGTATTAAAATAATTTTTACAAATTATTTACTATTTTTAACTAATTAATACTAATTTGCGAAAATATATTCAAATAATAATTTTATATACTATTTTTGTGATTAAATAAATTTTTAACCATTTTTATTATATATATAACCTATTTGAGTAATTATTTATAAATTTTACTATTTTATAACAAATAATTGAAAAATTGGATTTTTATTAATATTATATAATTTATTTGAGATTTTATTTAATTAATGCGAAAATAATCATATTTAATGTTTTTAATGTTTAAATATATTATATTGTGATTATTTATGGATATTTATGGATTTTAATGATTTTTATTATATTTATTATTTAATATTGATTTTTGGTGAATTATGAACCTCAGTTGGGAATTTGTGTAGTTAGGGTCCCAACTCGAGGTATTGAGCTATTGTGTTTTTAGAAGTGTTTTTTCTTGTAGGATCAACTCTACTTTTTAGTAGAAATATGTCCATTTTATAAAGGAGACTCTGCCGATTTTTCAGTATAATTCTCATAAAACGTGATGTTGGGTCGATCCTGAGTTTTTGAATTTTAGCTGAGTTTTGATTCTAAGATTGAGTCTTCCTTTAGAATTCTTAGAAGTATGAGTTATAAATTATTATGATATTATTATTATTATTATTATTATTATTCTAGCTATGCCAAGACCGAGGTCTATAGGACCAGGCCTGTCGAGTTTATCTCGAGGAGCGCAAACTTGTGAGTTATTATTTTCTAATATGCATTGCATATAGGATGCATGAAAGTGAGCTTGCATATTTTCATTATATGTTTAAACATGAATTATTTCATTAAATGATTTAGTGTATGTTTGGTATACTTTCAGTATACATTTGGTATATCTTTGATATATTTATGGTTTATTTTGCTATATATGTGGCATACCTATTTGGAATATTTTTAGTACATGTTTGGTATATTTTTGGTATATTTTATTCATTGGACGCCATTATATTTTAAATTGTGCATTTTATTATTTTCCATAAATATACGATTTTATTTGAAGGATATTGATAGAACGTGCTACCTAGTGGGCTGCACTAGGACTGCATACATTCCAAAGTGATAGATTTTAGGGTTGAGTTATGAAATTATTTAAGGTGAAATTTTATTGATTGATTATTGAGAATTTCAGTGATTGAGTAGTGTGATTGCAGGAGCTTGATTTACCTAGTGTCTCAGGGCCAATCACACTGACAATGAGATTGTGGAAGCTCAATTGATTTAGCGTCTCAAGGCCAATCTACTATCCAAAATGTAATAATAAAATTACTTTGGAATTAAGTAAGCCTATATGGCTAGTGAGATATTTTAATTGAGGTTGCGAATATTTAGGGTTCTATTTAATCCTTCATTAAAAAAATCTGTATTTATTATATATCAAAGCAAATTTTAGCATCTATGTAAAATGCATGTATATGTATATTATTATACTGATGCTTAACTATATATGACTTAAGTTGCATGTATATGTATTATAATAATTCACTCAGTGAGATTTGACTCCCCTCAATATTTTTTTTTCAAGAGATTTTTCTTCAGACCTCAGTAGTATATCTTTTAGCCGGTCTTCTTTAGCCCCAACTAGATTACGTAATTTTATTATCTAAACTCTTATTGTACTCTAGAGATTGCAGTAGTAATGTTATTGTATCAGCAGTGTATTATTTTGGTTTTGGGACCTATATTTGAATACTGTATGAATATTTTTATTATGATATGACATTAAGTATTTACTTTTATATCGATTTAAATTTAATTCTGGCATATTTTTATTTATTCATTGCATGTATTATTATTTCTAAGGCTTGCTATGGGTTTCAAATTCGAAAGAATTACCATTCCCTGACGCTAGTCATGACTCCCGGTTTGGATTGTGACATTCTGTATTTAAAGAGTTTTATGAAGATATTTTATTATATTATAAAATGAGGATTTCTTTTATATTAATTAAATTTTTAATTCTGAATGTTTTTGTGATATGTCTGCATGAGTTTTTATTTTTTAAGGCTTGCTTTCGAATTCGTGAAAATTTCTATTCCCTAGCGTCGGTCATGACTTCCTGGTTTGGGTCTTGACAAAGTTGGTATCAAAGCCTAGGTTTTAGTGTTGTGGACCTAGGTTAGTGGAGTTGTGTTTTCTTTGAAACTACTATAGTAAATTAGGTTCGATTAAGTTTTCCTTGTTGTATTTTTTGCATAACCGTTACGATGTCTATTTTTTGTCTATTTTGTCTAAATTTTATTATTTTTTATCTTTTTAGAATGAGGAGGTGAGCACATGTCACTCCACCAGTTGTTAAGGTTAAAGATGATAAGTCTTTTAAGGATAAGGTTCTACCCCCTGAGCTGCCAATTAAGCGCAGAGGTAGAGGTAGGCAGAGCTAGAGGTAGATCTCGAGGAGCGACAAGTCACCATAGGCAGAGAGAGCTACAGGATGAGAAACCTATAAAGCAAGAATTTGAGGAAGCTATTATACCTGCGGCTGTACCACAGATGCAGCCTGTGTATCAGCAAGGCATGTTTGACCTAGAGGCAACCTTGTTTTACACCTGATTCGGTAGGATATCATTTGATGGGACTTCATATCCTCTGGACTTTAGAGACAAGGACTCTGACTACTCATACTGAGTACTAGGGGATTATGATCTTCAAGTTATCTATTAAGGGGCTAGCCCTATATTTGGCTTGTATAGGTCATCTAGCCACACATGATGATATTCACCTAGGCTCAGTTTTGAGAGAGATTCATGAGGCATTTCTACCTAAAGTCTATGCAGATGAGCTTTAGACTCCGACTGACCAACATTAGTAGAGGCAACAGGTCAGTTGAGGACTACACTAAAGAGTTCCTTAGATTGGGTCATTATGTAGAGGATTTGTTAAGAGATCAGTATTTTATAGTCACTACTTACATCACTGGACTAGGTTCTGCATTCGCTGGGATGCTTACTTTAGGCCTTACTTTTGAGTCTGTGATAGAGTTGGCTAAGGAGATAGAGCTTAAACTGATCAAGTAAGGAGTCATGCCTAACTATTATCAGATAAAAGGTGTTCAGACTAGAGGATCTTAGAGCACACCATTCTAGACATTTTAGATAGGTTATAGCAATCAACATAGAGGCTTTGTTGAGTAGGACCAGAGACAACAACATAGATATTATTAAAGCAAAAGACATGGTCATGGTGGAGTTCACAGGCCTATCAGATTTGGTTCTGGTGTTGCCAGTAGTAGCAGTGGATAGAGTTCTAGATATAGTAGCATAGGATTTGCAGCCAATGCTTGCCAGACGTGTGGGAGAGTCCATTAGGGACACTGTTATATAACTCCTTTGACTTGTTTCATATATGGATAGACAGGGCACTTTGCCAGAGCCTATCCTTATTCTGGCTATCAGCAATAGTTTTGACAGTAGTCTATTGCTAGTGCAGCTCCAGCTCCCTATCAGTTGCCTTCAGCTCAGTATCCAAGTATGTCATAGTTTGTAGCCTAGTAAGGGCATGGTAGAGGACACAAAGGTAGTGCCATAGTCTTTAGTCAGGTTTCCACCAACTAGCAGGGAGGCTGAGGATAGGATAGAGTCTTCACCCTCACATAGTAGGATGCTTAAGCATCCAACGTCGTTGTCGCAGGTATACTCCCAGTTTGTTACTTGGATGCTAGATTTTGATTGATCCGGGTGCCATACATTCTTTCGTGTCCCCTATTTTTACTTCGAATTCATGTTCGCAAGCTTCAAGGATGGCTTTTCCTTTATTTGTTGCCACTCTTCTAAGTGAATTATTGGATACCAATGTTGTTCTTTCTGGGTGTCCAATGTTAGTAAAAGGTAGAGAATTGTCAGTGGAATTGGTGTTGTTGGATGTGATGGAATTTGATGTAATTCTTAGTATGGACTAGTTCTCAACACTATACCATAGTTGATTGTTGGAATAAAAAGGTGATTTTTAGAATTTTGAATGATGAAGAGTTTAAGTTTGTGGGTGATAAAAGTTCTACACCTCAAAATCTTATCTTCTTTATCACGGCTAGGAAGATGTTGAGGAAAGGTTATTAGGGATACTTAACACTAGTCAAGGATACTTCTATGGAGAATATGCTTATCTTAGATGTTTCAGTAGCTTATGAGTTTCTTGATGTCTTTCTTGATGTGTTGTCAAGTTTATCACCTTATAGAGAGATCAACTTCTATATAGATATGGTCCCAGGCAGAGCTCATATCTTGATGTTGCCCTATAGAATGGCTCCTACAAAGTTGAAAGGGTTAAAGGAGCAGTTGTAAGATTTACTGAACAAGGGCTCCATTAGACCTATTATTTCTCCTTGGAGTGCACCAGTCCTATTTGTTAAGAAGAAGAATGGTACACTAAGACTATACATTGATTATAGAGAGTTAAATAAGGTGACAGTGAAGAATAAGTATCCTCTTCCAAAGATAGATGATTTGTTTGATCAACTTTATAGTGCATAGTTCTTTTCCAATATTAACTTAAGGTCGGGCTATCATCAGTTGCAGATCAGTGAAGTCGATGTTCCTAAAATTGCATTCCACACTAGATATGGTCACTATGAGTTTTTGGTGATATCCTTCAGGTTAACTAATGCATTAGCTGCTTTCATGGATCTGATGAATAAGGTGTTCAGACCGTTTATGGATCAGTTTGTACTAGTTTTCATTGATCTGGTATATTTGAAGAGTATGGACGAGCACATATATCACTTGAGGACAGTATTGTAGACACTGAGAGATCATCAGTTTTATGATAAATTCTCGAAGTGTGGTTTATAGATGAAGAGTGTTGCATTCCTTGGACACATGGTTTCTAAAGATGGTATTTTGGTTAATCCATAAAAGATTAAAGTAGTGTCTAAAAGGCCCAGGCCTAACTCAGAAGAATGTGAAGTTCGTGTGGTCAGATGCTTATGAGGACAATTTTTAGTTACTGAAGGAGAAGTTGACTATAGCTCTGGTTCTGACTTTACCAAATAGAGAAGACAAGTTCACTGTTTATTACGATGCTTCCAAAATCAGCCTAGGTTGTGTGTTGATGCATAATACTAAGGTGATAGTTTATGCTTCCAAGCAGTTGAAGAAGTATGAACATAATTATCCTACTCATGACCTAGAGATGGCTATAGTGATATTTGCTCTTAAGATTTAGAGAAATTATTTGTATGGAGTGACTTAAGAGATTTTCATATATCACAAGAGCTTGAAGTATATTTTCCAGCAGAGAGATCTGAACTTGAGGCAAAGAAGATGGTTCGAATTGCTAAAGGATTATGATTATGATATCCTATATCATCCAAGCAAGGCTAATGTGGTAACAGATGCTTTGAGTAGAAAGTCCTCAGGTGTTCTTGCTCACATTAGTGTAGAGAGAAGACCTTTTATCCAAGAGTTGCATGAGTTAGTGGATCAAGGGTTGATGATGAAGATTAGTAGATCAGGAGGACTGCTAGCTCAATTTAGAGTTATATCAATAAGGGATAGGATTAAGGCAGCTTAGAGTCGAGATCCTATTTTGTTAAAGCTTGAGGAGAGTGTTCGTGAAGGATAGTTCATTGATTTTACACTTAATGATGAAGGTGTTTTATTAATCAATGGTAGATTGTGTGTTCCAGATGTGGATAATTTGAAAGAAGAGATCTTAGAAGAAGCACTTTCTATAGCTTATAGTGTACATCCAGGTATTACTAAGATGTACCACAACATTAAGGATTTTTACTGGTGGGATGGATTGAAAAAGGATGTAGCTAATTTTATTTCTAAATGCTTAACTTGTTAGCAGGTGAAAGTTGAACATTAGAAGCCTTTTAGAAAGCTTCAACCTCTTCTGATTCCTGAGTGGAAATGGGAGAGAATTGCTATGAATTTTATGACAAGGTTACCTCGTTCAAAGGATGATATAATTCCATCTGGGTGATAGTAAACAGGTTAGCCAAATATGCTCAATTCTTATCAGTTAAAGCTACTTATTCTGTAGCCAAGTTGGCTAAGCTGTAAGTTAAGCATATTGTGTGCCTTCATGGAGTGCATGTTTCCATTGTATCTTCTAAAGGTTCAGTGTTTACCTTTTTATTTTGGCAGAAGTTGCAAGAAGTAATGGGCACCAGGCTTGATTTTAGTATTGTGTTTAACCCTCAAAAAAATGGTCAATCTAAGGGGATGATCTAGATACTTAAGGATATGTTGAGAATGTGTGTAATGGATATTAGAGGTAGTTAGGATGATCATTTGCCATTAGTAGAGTTTGATTACAATAACAATTACCATAGCAGTATTGAAATGGCACCGTATGAAGCTTTGTATGGAAGAAAGTATAGATCTCCTTTGTGTTGGGATGAGATTAGAGAAAGAGAGTTGACTGGACCTGAGATTATCCAGGATGCAACTGAGAAAGTTGCTTTAATTAAAAGAAGATTAAAAATCACAGCTAGCAGATAGAAGGGCTATGTAAATCCAAAGCATAAGCATGTGGAGTTTCAAGTTGCGGACTATGCATTTTTTAAGTTGCCACCGATGAAGGGTGTGATGAGATTTGATAAGAAAGGGAAGTTAGCACCAAGATACATTTGACCTTTCAAGATTTTGGAGAGAGTGGGCATGGTTGCATATCAGTTGGCTTTGCCTCTAAATTTGTCTTAAGTGCATCCAGTGTTCCATGTCTCGATGCTGAGGAAGTATATTTCAGACCCTTCGCAGTGCTTCTACCCTAAAGTGTGGAAGTGAATGCAGATCTAACGTACAAGGAAGAGCCAGTTGCGATTATGGATTATCAACTTCGTCAGTTGCATTCAAAGTAGAACCTAATGGTTAAGGTATTTATGAAGGAGCAATAGTGTAGAGGAACACATGTGGGAGACTGAGGCTGAGATGCGGATGGCTTACCCTTACCTTTTTCCTCGATGAATTCTTGTATTTAGTTCTTTTTACTTGAAATTTGATAATGAATTTTTGTAAGAGGGGAAGATTGTTATAACTTAAATTTTTATAAATTATTAAAATAATTTCTAGGATTTGCAGTGTTCCTAAATATTTTATTAAATTTTTATATTATGGTTATTTTGTGAAATTAAATTAAATTTATATGTTATTATTTATTTTATATATTATGGTGTTAATATTAAATTGAAATTTAAAACTTAAATTATTGTTACGTATTGTTTAATATTATTATTATTTGTGAATTATGTTAATGTAGTGTATTTTAATATATTTAAATTTTATGTAGTGAGTATAATTAAGAACATTTAAATTGAAGACATTATTTTATTTTATTTTCTTTTCTTTTATTTTATTTTGTCCTTTTATATATATATGTGCAAAATTTCCTTCCCTCCTCTTTCTCTTTCCTTCCTCCCCTTTCCCTCATTTTCCCTTCTTCTTCTTCTTTCCCTCTACAAAATGCAGAACCGTACGAACCTAGCCTCCCCTCTGCACGACGAAGCCTGGCAGCACCACCATTACCGTCGTCGCTTCTCCCTAGCTCATTACCACCACTTGTCCCTCCTCCTACCACCATCACCTTTCCTCCTCCTTCTTCTTCCTTTTCAGTGTTATGAGCTTTTGGAGGCCACCGGTGACGTTTTCAGTGGTGGTTGGAGCTCGCACCAGTCTCGTTTGGAAGCTTTCTTTGTAGGCTTTATTTTCCCTAAGGTAATTCATTTGATTAACTTTGAATTCAACTTCAATTTTGAATAATTCAATCGAGGGTTTTTGGCTTCAATTGTTGATTTTGTGTTCAATTGGTTTGATTCATGTTAAATCAACTTTATATTAGTTAAATTGAAGTTGTAAGCTTTTCAAAAATGTATTTAAATTTGATTTTGGAGATAGTTGCGATTTGAGCACTATTCCGAGCTCAGTTACTGTACACGAGTATTGTCTCGGATCATAAATGTATTTTATTTTTAATAAATTTTACTAATTATTTTAAGCATCTTTCATGAAGAAAGTTTATTGAAATTATGTTCCGAATATTTATTATGAATTTTCGAATGTTTATGTAAAAATTGGATTTTTGGAAATTTAGTATAAATTATTAAATTTTATATTTTAATTAAGATTATTGTTAATTTTTATGTTTTGGATAATTTTTGAGTAATAAATAGTATTTAAATAATTTTTATAAATTATTTACTATTTTTAGCTAATTAGTAATAATTTTTTAAAATATATTCGAAAAATAATTTTACCTATTATTTTTATGATTAAATGAATTTTTAGCTATTTTTATTATATACTTGGGCAATTCAAATAATTATTTGTAATTTATGCTATTTAATTTTGAATATTTGAAAAATGATTTTTATTAATATTATTTAATTATATTTGGAATTTTATTATTTATTTTGAAAATGAATATCTTTGATGCTTTTATTATTTAAATAAATTGAATTATGATATTTTATGAGTTTTGGTGAATTATTAGTATTTATTATTATTTTATTGATTTTTATTCTGTTGGTTCTCGGTTGGACAATAAATGTAGTTCAGGGCCCAACCTGAGAAGTTGAGCATGTTCAGTATTTGAAGTGTGTTTGCTTGCAAGATCAGCTCTACTTTTTGTAGAGAGATGTCCATTTTACAGAGGAAATGCTATCGAATTTTCGGTAGAATTCTCATAGAATGTGATATCGGGTCGGTTATGAGTTCTAAATTTTGGTCGAGTTGTATCCTAGATTGAGTTATTCTCTAGAAATTTTAAAAGTATAAATTAGGATTTTGATTCTAATCTATTATTCATTTTATTATTTTCCTTAATTACTCTACGTGCTAGGCCCATCAAACTAGGCCAGCTGAGCCAAGGTAGAGGAGCACACTTGAATTCTAAGTTATTATTATATGTATACATTGCATGTAGATAAAATATTGTGAGCATCCACATATTTTTAAATATGGATTTAATTATGCTTTATTTCATTAAATGATATTATTATTGTTAACATTTATATATATATGCTTTCATATATATAATTAAGAATATTTATTTTAAATAGCGTATGTTGTCATATTTTATTATGATTTTTATTATATTATTATGAAAAGATATTTTGGAGGATAGTTGTATAACATGCCACCTAGCAAGTCACGCTAGGGCTGTTGTGCAACAGTACGTTAGAATTAGGCTTTGAACATTGATATGGAAATTATGATTGTTGTGAATTGTGGATGATAAGGGGTATGACTGTGAATTCTCGGTTGACCTGTAGGGTACTTGAGGCCAGTTAGCACCAATAGTGGAACTATAAATCCTCAGGTTACCCTTTGTGTACTCAAAGCCAGTTCACTGCCAAAAGTTGGATAAAAGAAATATTTTGGAGATATGGATGCCTGTTGGCTAAGGAAATACAGTAATTGAGGTTGCAAAAATTTAGGGATATGCTCCGATCCTCCACCCAAAATTTTTCTATATTTATTATTATACTAAAAGTGAATTTTTAGCATTTGTATGAAATGCATGTATATATTAAATAAATATATATTATTATACTGATGCTTGAGTATTTATGTATTTAGGTTGCGTATATATATATAACAATAATTTACTCAGTGAGATCTGACCCCCCTCAATATTTTTTTTCAGGATCTTCTACTTCAAACCTCCCTATTAGACCTATTCATTGAACTCTTTTCTCCCCGGCTGACTTATGTAAATATTGAACCGTCACTTCTCTTCTATTTTAGTAAATGTTGCAATAGTAGTGCTTCTTATTGTAGTATCTGTATTGTATTAGATAGTGATTCTATATCTAAAGAGTTGTATGAAGATATTTTATTATGTTATAAAATGAGTATTTCTTTTATATTAATTAAAGTTTTAATTCTGAATATTTTTGTGATATGTTTGCATGAGTTTTTATTTTTTAAGTCTTGCTTTCGGATTCGTGAGAATTCTCATTCCCTCGCGCCGGCCATGACTCTCCGGTTCTTTTCTTCTATGCTAGACAATATCCCATCTCCTAATGCCACATGAAGATCTGCAACAGCATTCTCACCCATCTCCTTTTTCTTATTATCATTTGTGAATTCCTCCAGCGCTTTATTGATAGCCGTCAAATAATTATCTTTTCTTAATATTGCCTTTATCTTCAATTTTCAAATTAAGAAATCTCTCCTATTAAATTTTTTAATCTCATACTTTGTTGCCATTGCTTTTGTCATTATTCATGAACCAAATGTTATAATACCACTTATTGTAAAAATTGAGGATCAAATTGTGAATGAAATGCAACAAATCGCAGCTAAAATAATAGAAATAATAAAAATATAAAAAAATATGGAACACGCAATATTTAACATAGAAAACCCCAAACCACATGCAAGACTAGAAGAATTTCACTATGAAAAACAATAGGAGTTTACAAAATATTTCTCTCTATACCCTAAGGAGAATACAATAAAATTCTCTCTTAATATATGATAAAACCCACTCTATATATATATTTTTTCATAAGGAGATTACTCTCAAAAAATTTACCAACTCACTCACTAACCATCAACTCTCACTCACTTACATTGCACTCATGACCTATGTTGCTAGCATTTTTTATTGCTGCATGGCCAAATATATAGCCATATTAGATGGCAATATTTTAAAGTGTTGTTTGATATTTTTCAACCAAATTCAGTGTAGCTTTTGTTTACTTTTTTTTTTTTTTTGGAAAAGCTAGCCTGATAGAATCTATCCAAGCTTTTTTCGATAGAAAGGGTATTCCAATAAAGATATAAGAGATAATAGGGTTAGTAATGGAAAATACTATCGGTGTAATGCCAATACCATCCTCATGAAAATTTTACAAATTAAATTGATTAAACCTCGTCTGCCATGTCACTTTTAAGGCAAGAGAGGAATTCAAGACAATGTGATAGATAAAAAAAAAAAAAGAAGCAATCCTTGTAGGCAATTCTTCCCTTTCATTTTTGTTATTTCATTTTTGTTACTCTACACTCTTTCCTTTTCACCTTTATCTCTTTGCCCCATCCCAATCATTCCCTTACTATTCATATCTGTTTTAGGTCAATATTAGTATATGACCCATTTTTCATATTTTATCTTTTACGTACATTATATGCTTTTAAAATGGTAAAAATAAAATCTCTAGTTGGCTAAGTCCCAAACATCTAAATGTCTAAATATTACTTTCTAAAAAAATTGGTTTTGGCTTTTAAAATATATTTTAAATTTAAAGTTCAAATTCTTAGGCCTTATAATCTATTTATAAATAATATAATGTTAATAAAAAAAAGCAAATAGAGGTAAAACATGTATTCATAATAATTGTATTTTTTTCCTCTTTCAATAATTTATAGGCAATGAAAGAATAGTAATAAAAATCAACAACCATTGAGATCAACTAATAGGGATTATTTTCACTTAAGTGAAGTCTCGGGTTTGAGTTCTAGTGTATGCAACTGTGTTAAATTAGTTATTGGGAGACTTTTCTTGCTCTTATGGTCTTGCCCAAATCGAACCATATTAATTAGACTTCATCGGACTTTGGATACCGATGGTTCACAAAAATTTAAAAAAAAAAAGAAATAGTAATAAAAAAATTTATAATTTAAGTGAAATTTTATTTTAATATTTTTATTGTTATTACCCGATATTTATAAATTATTAAATTTATTTTGAGATATGTAGTATTAATAAATTATTAAATTTATTTTGAGATATGCAATGTTAAGTGAAATTTTTATGTATTATGATTATTTTGTGTAATTTAATTAAAATTTAGTGTTGGTGTTTATTTTATTTTATTAAGATATTAATATTAAATCGAGATTTAAAAGTTTAATTTAGTGTTGTATATTATTTAATAATAATATTATTGTTATTATTTGTGAATAGTATTAAATTATTTTATTTTAAATATTTAAATATGTAGTGGAGGAATTAATTTGAAAGTGATTATTTATTTAAGTAATATAATAATAATAATAATAATAATATTATTATTATTATTATTATTATTATTATTATTATTATTATTATTATTATTATTGTATGTGTATTTTGTCTTTTTCCTAAAGAAAAAAAAAAGTCAGAGCATTAAAATTTTCAGTCTTCTTCTTCCTCTTTCCTTTTCTTTTTTTTTTGTCTTCTTCTTCTTTTACCGGTTTCTGCCAGCGCCACCGTGAATCAACATCGAGCCTTACCAACTTCACCTCCTTCTTCCCCTCCTTTCCCTTCCCACCGATGTTAGTTGGCCTCCTCTTTCCTGTTTTCTATTGAGCACAGTGACGCAACAACAGCAATGCCGATGACATTTTTAGTGGAGAAAGCTTGTTGTTCAGGGCTCATTCAACTCCTCTTAGTCCGAACAAGCTGATTCTTAAGTCATTCCAAGCTTAAGACGTCCAGTAATTGTTCTATGCTCAAGTTTTAGTTTAGGTTAACTTAGGTTTTTATTTGTTTTAAACTTGATTTAGTGTGATTCTTGCTAAATTCCTTTAGAAATGTTGTTGTGTGCATCAAGAGGTATTTATATATTTTTTTGTTTGATTTTTCTATATTATTTGAATTTTTGTGTTTTGGTTTTCCGGCGAGTCACTGTTCTAGTGACCCTTGCCGAAAATTTTTTATATTTTTAGTAAATTGTTTAAATTATTTGGATTATAGTTTGTGAAGAAAATTTGATGAAATTAATTTTAGATTTTTAATTACGAATTTATTTAGTTTATGTATAAAAAGTGTATTTTTAAAAAATAAGGTGAATTTTATTAATTACAAGTTTTTTTATTAAAAATAATACTAGTTAGTATATTTAATATAAACATTAAGCTTTAAAAATGAGAAAAAAATTTTTACGAATTTATAGTAATACTAGTTGATTTTCAGAAAATATTTAAAATTATGGTAATTTTTGGAAAAATTAGTAAATTTTTTTATTTTTATTGAACTTATTGTTAATTAGTGTGTTTTGGATAATTTTTGAATAATAAATAGTATTAGAATAATTTTTACAAATCATTTACTAGTTTTAGCTAATTAATAATAATTTTTGAAAATATTCAAATAATAATTTTATTTATTATTTTTATGATTAAATGAATTTTTTGCTATTTTTATTTCATAATTGAGTAATTTAAATAATTAAGTGTACTTTATGCTATTTAATTTTGATTATTTGAAAAATAAAATTTTTACTAATATTATTTAATGTTATTTGAGATTTTATTAATTGATTTGAAAATAAATTATCTTTAGTTTTTTTTTATTTAAATAAATTGTATTGAGGTATTTTATTGATTTTTATGGATTTTAATAATTGTTAATATTTATTATTGAATTACTAATTTTTGTCTATTTTGGTTCTCAGTTGGGCAATTTGTGTAGTTCAAGGCGCCCAACCCAAGAAGTAGTGCTATTGTGAATATTTGAAGTGTGTTTGCTTGTAGGATTGGCTCTACTTTTAGTAGAGAGACATCCATTTTACAGAGTAGACTCTATCGAATTTTTGGTAGAATTCTCGTAAAATGTGACATCGGATCAATCTTGAGTTTTTAAATTTTGGTTAAGTCGTGTCCTAGATTGAGTCATTCCTTAAAATTTCTAGGAGTATAAAATTAGGATTTTGATTCTGATATTATTATTTATTTATTTATCTTCTATAGTTACGCCTAGATCGAGACTTACCAGACCAAACCAGTCTATCTCTTTTAGAGGAGCGTACAACTGTGAGTTATTATCATATATATGCATTGCATGTAAAATACATATTTGTGAGCATCCATATTTTTAAAAAAATGTGAATTTTAGTATGATTTATTTTATTAAATGTTTATATCTACGTTTTGATATATATTCGATATATGTTTAGTATATATATTCGGTATATGTTTGGCATATATTTGGTATATATTCAGTATATGTTTGGTATATAATTGGTATATTTATTTAAAAATGGATGCTATTATATCTAAATTATGCATTTTATTATTTTTAATAATCATAAGATTTATTTGAAGGATAGCAATAGAGCATGCTATCTAGTGAGCTTCATTAGGACTGTGTACGTACCTATGGGTTAGACTTTAAGGTTGACATCATAAGATTATTTGATGTGAGACTTGATTAATTGATTATTGAGATTACAGTGAGAGAGTGGTGTAATTGCGGGAGCTTGGTTGATCTAGTGTCTCGGGGCTAATCATGCCGATAGTGAGACTGCGGGAGCTCGGTTGATTTAATGTCTCAGGACCAGTCTACTGTCCAAAAATGGAAAAGAGAAATATTTTGGAATTAAGTGAGCTTGTTAGCTAATGAGATTCAATGATTGAGGTTTCATAATATTTTAGGGTTCTGCTCCAATCCTTCACCTAAAATAAATTTTTCTGCATTTATTATTGTATAAAAGTGGATTTTAGCATCTGTATGAAATGCATGTATATATATTATTATACTGATGTTTGATTGTATATGACTTTAGATTACATGTATATATATTATAATAATTCACTCAGTGAGGAATGACTCCAATCAATATTTTTTTCAGGATCTACTACTTCAGACCTTACTCATAGTACTCTTCACTGAACTTTTTCCTCTCCAACTAATTTATGTAAATACTGAATTGTCATTTTCTTGTATTTGAGTAATCACTGCAGCAGTAGTGTTATTGTGGTAATAGTGTATTATACTAGTTAGCGATTTTGTATCTGAATATTGTATGATGATATTTTATTGTTATGACATAAAGATTTATTTTATATTAATTAAATTTTTTTTAATTCTAATGTTTTTTTATTATATTTGCATGTGTTTTTATTTTAAGGTTTGCTACAGGTTCTGGATTTAAAAGAATTCTCATTCCCTAGCGTCGGTCATCCCCAGTTTGGGTCGTGACAATTATTGATGTCATTTATAATACTAATACTAAATTTAAAAATTTCCATACTAGTACTATTTCATTTTTCAGAACGATTTAGTACGGATATTCAACTCTTTTGAAATAAATTGATATTGTACACTTCAAGATGGGAATTCGGGAATTTATATTATTGATTAAATTTATATTTATTACCAACAAATAAATAGTAAAAACTTGTGCATATTTATACTTTTTTTTGTATAAACATATAATTAATACATATTTTCAACAACCATGTATATATATAATAAAATTATATTATATTTTAAATAATAAAAATGATCTAACGTCTTTTGTTTTTATTTATAAAATCACTACTTATTTTAATTAAAATGATTTAGAGTTGGACAAAACTACTTCATTTTAATTATCTATAATATATGTTTATGCATAGAGATGTAATTGAACTGAGTCAAATCAACACACTACCAGGTTTAACCTTGAGTCGACTTTCAAACTTGAAATTTAAACCGGATCAAGCATTTTTTTTCAACCTCAAACATGACTTGATTAAATAATTGATATACTTAAGTTTGACTCGATTAATTAAATAAAATTTTAAATTTTTAGAATATATATTTTAAAATATTCAAATTCTAATTGAGTTTGAACTCAAACTCAAACTAGACTTGATTTGATAAGATATGTTTATAATTATAATAAAATAAAAGGGTAAAATGGTAAATATATAGAATTTCAATTAAGTTCATGAGCCTATCGAATTACATGTTTAGGGTCTCAAGCTTGACTGAAAAACCTACTTGAGTAGCTCACGAGTCAGCTTGACTCCATTATATATATATATATATATATGAATTAGTTTAGATTACTTAATAACAATAATAACTAATAAATTATTAAATATAATAATATATTTTAATTGATAAAAATGACTTTTTTTTAATTTAATTACTTACTTTAATTAAAACAATGTAATTTTAGACAAAATTACATTGTTTTAATTATATAATAATAATAATAATAATAATAATAATAATAATAATAATAATAATAATAATAATAATAATAATAATAATATTATTATTATTATTATTATTATTATTATTATTATTATTATTATTATTATTATTATTTACTTCACCAATTTTAAACAATATCAATTAGTTTAGATTACTTAATAATAATTATTATTATTAAAATATTAAATATAATAATATATTTTAATTAATAAAAATGACTCTTTTTTAATATAATTATTTACTTTAATTAAAACAATGTAATTTTAGGCAAAATTATATTGTTTTAATTATATATCATTTTAATATTATATATATATATATATATATATATATATATATATATATATATATATATATATATATATATATTATTTACCTCATCAATTTTAAATAATATCAATTAGTTTAGATTACTTAATAATAATAATAATAACTAATAATTATTAAATATAATAATATATTTTTATTAAAAATGATTCTTTCTTAATATAATTACTTTAATTAAAACAATGCAATTTTAGGCAAAATTACATCATTTTAATTATCTATAATTATGGCTATGCAAAAATCGAAATTGGATCGAATAACCAAACTGAACCAAATTCGATTTGATTTTAAGTTTTTGAATATTTTAAAAGTTCGCTTAAAATTGAGAGAATTGCCTGAAAAACATATATATCTATATGTATAATCCCTTGTATTGTTTGATGGTAAGCAGGGAATTTAGGAATTTATGTTATATACTAATTTATATTATTGGTTAAATTTATATTCATTACCAACAACTAAATAGTAAAACTTGTGCATATTTATATTTTTTTTGTATAAACATATATTTAATACATATTTTCGGCTATCGTGTATGTATATAATAAAATTATATTATATTTTAAATAATAAAAATGATCTAATGTCTTTTGTTTTAATTTATAAATTCACTACTTGTTTTAATTAAAATGATTTAGAGTTGGACAAAACTACTTCATTTTAATTACCCATAATATATGACTATGTATAGAGGTGTAATTGAACTGAGTCGAATCAACACACTGCCAGGTTTGACCTTGAGTCGACTTTCAAATTTGAAGTTGAAATTGGATCAAGCACTTTTTTTGAAGCTCAAACACGACTTGATTAAATAATTGATATACTTAAGTTTGACTCCATTAATTAAATAAAATAAAAAAATTTAGAATATATAGTTTAAAATATTCAAACTCTAATCGAGTTTGAACTCAAGCTCAAACTATACTTGATTTGATAAGATATGTTTATAATTATAATAAAATGAAAGGGTAAAATGGTAAATATATAGAAGTTCAATTAAGTTTGTGAGCCTATCGAATTACATGTTTAGGGTATGAAGCTTGACTCGAAAACTATACTAACCCTTGTTTTTAATTTATTTTAATATAAAATGAGTTATGCAATGTTAATAAATTTAAAAGTTATATTTAATTATTTTACTATTTAGTGATTAATCATCATTATTTTATGTTTAATTATATTTTCTACGTAAATATTTTATTTTGAAACTTATTATTTTGGACATTTAATTTACGTTGTTTATATTTACTATTTTCGGATAGTATTATTTTAATAATATTTAATTTAGTGCATTATTATTCTTAATAAATTACATTATTTGTATTATTGTATTATTGTCATGTAAGTGTTATATTATGTGAGATTAATTTGTATGTGTGTGTTTATATATATGTGTATAGATGTCTATATATGTGTGTGTGTGTGTATAAATTTTGGTGCATTATTATTTTAAATAAATTACATTATTTGTATTATTATCAAGTGTTATTTTATGTGAGATTAATTTGTATGTGTGTGTTTATATATATGTGTATATATGTATATGTGTGTGTGTGTGTGTGTGTGTGTGTGTGTGTATACATACAAAATCGAGCAAAAACTCAAAAATCACATAACACTCCCCTTTCCTCCCCCCCCCCCCACTGCAACACCGAGCCCCTATCGTTGGTGCTCCTCTCACTGCTCCGACGCCGGACAGTCGACCCACCTCCTTTAGCCATCATTGCCACCATCTTCTTCCTCCTTCTTCCTTCTTCCTCCCTGACATTGTCCGACTGCTAGAAGCTCACTAGAGAAGGCATAAACGACAATGACAATAGCAAGAACTCCCTCACCGTCGATCGCTTTTCCGGCCACCAAACTGAGCCATTTCGGTGCCGTTTGATTCCTAGAGCCCCGAGGAGGTTGAATCCAAGTTTGGTTCAAGTTCAATCTTCCTCGCTTGTGAGTTTTCTCGATTTTTCGGTTTTGAGCTATTTTGTTTTTTTATTTTTTTTAGTTGATTTTTGGATGATTTATGAAAACTCCCTTAAGAAAAGTTTATCCTAGTAGCTTAATCTTCCTAGAAATATTTTTTTATAATTTTTGGAATATTTTTTTACTTTTTGAATATTTTATTATTATTTATTTAATTTTTGTAAATTAATTTATTAAATTATAAAATTTATTCATTTAGTGCTATTATGAGTTATTATTAATTTTAGTGTTGAGAAAATAATTTTTGAGAATATTATATAATTTTTAGTAATATGTGTAGTTTATGTAAATATTGGATAATGAGGTTAAATATGTATTTTTGTTGAAATTATTGTTTGATAGTGTGTTTTAGTTGATATTAGAATATTATATGTTGGTAAAACAATTTTAATGATTTTATATATTTTTGAGGAAATTTTTTAGTATTATGTGTATTTTGAATTATTAGGGTAATTGTGTAATTTTGTTAAAATTATAGTTAAATATTTTAATTGGTTTTAGAATTATTTAGGGTATTAAATGATTTTTATAAATTAATTACTATTTTTAACTAATTAATACTAATTTTTGCAAATTATTTTTAAATAATATATTATTTATTAAATTAGTGATTAAATGGATTTTTAATAACTTTTAATATGTATATAGGCTATTTATGTTATTTGAATATATAAAGTGAATTTTTACTATTTAATATTGAATTATTGAGAAATTTGATTTTTAATAATATTATATTATTATTTCGGGATTTTTACATAATTATTGTGAAATTAATTATATTTAGTGTTTTAATGTTAAATATGCTATATTTTGCTATTTTGAGGATATTTATGGAATTTATTTATTTTTAATATATTTATTATATTATTTGGATTTTTGGTGAATTGTGGACCTCGGTTGAGAGAATTATACAGTTTAAGGTCCCAACCGAGGGTTATGTGACTTCCGGTTTTAGAAGTGCATTTTTTTTTTGCAGGACTGGCTCTATTTTTTAGTAGAGAGATGTCTGTTTTACAGATGATGCTCTGTCGAATTTTCAGTAGAATTCTTATAAAATGTGACATCGGGTCGATTATAAAATTTTGTGTCTGTCTATGTTCCGTATTCTTAGTTCGAGTCTCTTTAGAAGTTTAAGTTAGAATTATTCTGATTTTATTATCATTTTATTGTTTAGTTGCGCCAATACCAAGGCCTAATGAATCGGACCCGTCGAATTAGTCTCGAGGAGCGTAACCTTGTGACTTGTTATTTTATATATACGTCGCATTTAAGTTGCATGTTTTAGTATATATTCATGTTTTGATTTGCATTTATTCATAATTATTTTATTAAATGTTTAAGTATATTTTTAGTATATTTTTGGTATATTTTGAAATAAATGCATGTTATACTATTGATTTATACTTAAATTGTTTTCAAGTATATTATTGGTTTATTTTTGGTATATTTCATGGTTGATTTGAATTTATTTGGCATATATATTAATGAAATATACTTTGTTTATTTTAGGTATATTTCTAGTATATATATGGTTTATTTTGCTATTATGGATGTCATTCTGCATTATTTATTTTTCCAATATGAATGTTTTATTTCAAATGAAGGATATCGATAGAATGTGCTAGCTAATGGACAACACTATGACCATGTACGTACCAGTGCGACAAATATAGGGTAGAGTAAGGATTACTTATGGAAATATGATTTGATTTGATTGATTGATTAAGATGTGATATGATTGATAGTATGGTTGCTAGAGCTCAGTTGACCTAGTGTCTCAGGGCCAATCACACTGACAGTTAGATTGTTGGAGCTTGATTGACTTAGTGTCTTAGGGCCAATCTATTATCCATATGGAATAAGTGAATTAATTTGGAATTAAGTGAGCCTGTATGGCTAGAGAGTTATTGTTGATTGAGGTTGCAATTATATAGGGTTCTATTTGATCCTTCAATAAAACAAATGTTTTTCAATATTATTATATAAAGTGTTTTTAGCATTTGTGTGAAATGTTTGTATATATATTTATTATATACGAATGTTTGTGTCACAACCCAAAACAGGGGCCATGACCGGCGCTAGGGAACGGGAATTCTTTCGAATCCAGAACCCGTAGCAAGCCTAAAAATAAAATAAACATGCAATAATAATCATAATATATAATGCAGCGGAAATAAAAATCATAAATATAATAATAGCATATGCACCAACTGGATTTAAATCACATCCTCATCATTACACATATATATAAAATCTTTTAATACAAATCCAGTTCAAATATATAATACAACATCTCTTAAATATTTAATGACTACTGCAGTGTCTAGATAAAATAAAACTCAAGACTCAGAGAAGCAGTTTACATAAAGAAGCTGGGGCGGAAGAAATCCGGCGTACAGGCCTGCTACTGAGGTCTAAAAATGATGACTCTCCTGAAAAATAGTCAACGGAGGGGAGTCAGACCTCACTGAGTGAATTACTATAATATATATACATGCATACTAAATGATAATGCATACAATCAACAGTATATATCTAATATGTATATATACAGGCAAATACACACAGATGCAATAAAATCATTTTATATATATATGTTATTGAAAATCATCTTTTATGAAGGATCAAATAGAACCCCTATGATATCGAAACCTCAAACAGTGTTAGACAACACTCTAGCCATACAGGCTTACTTAATCCAAATATATTCACTTAATCCATTTAGACAGTAGACTGGCCCCGAGACACTAAGTCAACCAAGCTCCAACAGTCTGACTGCCAGTATGATTGGCCTCGAGACACTTGGTCAACCGAGCTCCAGCAATCACACCTCCAAAACACATCTCACACCTCAAATAATCATATTCAATCAATATCCACAAATGGTTAGTAATATAGCCTAAATACTATAGGCGTACCGGTACGTACTCGGTCCTAGTGCTGCCCACTAGGTAGCACGTTCTATTGATATCCTTCATTAATAATATAAAACATACATTCACAAATAAATGATGCATGAATTTAAATAAAATAACATTATAAACCATATATATATATACTAGAAATATACCAAAAGTAAACCAGGTATATTTTGAGTATATATACATCAAATAAATCCAATTAAATTATAAATTAAGCTAGAAATATACTCAAAAACATTTTAAATATGATTTATTAACAAAACATGCATATAATTTAATATATACCAAAAATAAACCAAAAATATACTTAAATACAAATCACATTATTTATGCATTTTAATCAAAATAAAACGTATATTTCTAAATCATGCATCCTAAGCATATATATATAAAATAATAAATCACACTAGTGCGCTCCACGAGATGGGTCCGACGGGCTTGGTCCACTAGCCCTTGGTCTCGGTGCAACTAAACAAACAATAAATAATAGACATTAGAATAAACCTAACAGAAGATCCTAGAACTCGATCTAGAATATTAAACACAGAATCGAAATTAGGGTTCGACCGGACATCACGTTTTACGAGAATTCTATCAAAAATTCGATAGAACCTCCCCTGTAAAACGGACATCTCTCTACTCAAAGAGTAGAGCTGACCCTGCAAAGAAACACACTTCGAAAATAAACACAAAATTACATTCACAACCCCTCGATCGGACTCCAAACTACAGTCTACCGATCGGGGTCCACAATCATAGAATAATTTCAGAAATACCAAAAACACCCTTATAACATAGAAATTCATTTTATACGTAGAAATTACATAATTAACCTTAAAACAAGGTAAAAAACCAATAAAAACTCATTTTATTAGAAAAACCGTATATTATATATATAATTGAAAATAATTCACAAAAAATAGTTTTAATTAGTTAAAAATACCAAATAATTTATAGAAATTATTTTTAAACCTTAAATAACTATTAAAACAAATTAAATTACATTTTTACTCAATTTTTTTTAAAATTACCAAAATACCCCTATATATATAAATATACTATAATTACTTCAAAAATTCACCAAAAATAGTATAATTATCCAAAATTAATTTTCTCAACATATTTATCAATAATATCAATAATTAAACTCAATTAACCAATTCATTTCAATTTAAAACACAATTAACCATATTTTTCAAAAATTCCATAAACTAATTAAATTCAAAATAAATACATAGAAATTCATAAAAATTCCAAATAAATTCCTATAATTCATTTCAACACCTATAATTACCATAAAACACAATTTCATAATTTATTTAATTAATTTCCGAAAATTAGAAAATAATATTAAAATATTCAAAAATACCCAAAAATCAAAATAATCTTCAAAAATTCCAAAAAAAATTCACACATGTAGATTAAGCTACTAGGATCAACATTTGTGAAGGAAGTTTTTTATGAATCAATCAAATTGAAGTTCAAAAAATTCAAGAACCCTAATAGGCCGAAATTGAAAATTCGAAACCTAAGCAAATCAAGACCATTTCAGCTCAAACCAAAGCTAGAATCACACTCACCGGAGCTCAAGGAGAAGAAAGAGACTGGTGGTGTCAAAAATGGTGGCCGGAATCACGAGGGAAGAAGGAAATGCAAACTCTCAGCTTTCGGCCAAAAATCGATCTCCAGACACCAAAAACGGCTGCTACAGGCGGCGAGGAAGGCTGGGGAAGGTGGTGGCACACCGGATGGCACACCAACAGTGAGAAATCGATAGTTGTAGGCGTCGGACGGCGGTGAGGGTGAAGATCAAGGAAGGAGATGCTTCGGGGGCAAAATGGTAATTTTTCCAAAAGTTTGATTTTTGATATATTATATGTATATATATATATATATATACTTTATACTATATATTAAAATAATATTAAATTACACACATTAAATATACACCACACACATATAATTTAATATTTTAAAATTTAATAATAAATAAAAATAATTAAATAACAATAAATTAATAAATAAATACTAAAATATTAGGGTACTAAATTAAACCCTAATTAAATAAATATATACACACATAGGCTTTATTTTGTAATTTAAAAATACGTATGAGTTCATGCAAGTCCGTAAGTATATTTAAAATAATTATTAGTAAATTATTTACGTGAAAATTTCCCCGAAAATACAAGTCCCGAGAAAATTTTACGTAAAGCACTCGAAATAATACACAATAATTAAAATAGGTTTTAAATACATATCAACTCGTAAAAATATCATAATATATATATACCAAAAATTATTAACATTGCATATCCCGATACAGTATTAAAATATTTAAAAACACGGGATATTACAGTCTTCCCCCCTTACAAGAATTCGTCCCCGAATTCCAAAAAATAGGATCAAGAAGGAAAGAGATACGGGTAAGAAGCTCGCATCTCAGCTTCAGTCTCCCACATATGCTCCCCGACTCTGTCGCTACACCACAGAACCTTGACACATATCCTCAATATATCCTCTAGTGTCTGGATCGTCCTCTCAGATTGACCATCTGTCTGAGGATGAAAAGCAGTACTGAAGTCCAACCTAGTGCCCATCGCTTCCTGCAACTTCTGCCAAAAACGAGAAGTAAACACTGAACCTCTATCTGACACAATGGACACAGGTACTCCATGAAGGCACACAATATGCTTCACGTACAGCTTCGCCAATCTAGCAACTGAATAGGTGGCTTTCACAAGTAGGAAATATGTAGACTTCGTCAACCTGTCTACAATCACCCAGATGGAATCGTATCCATCCTTCGAACGAGGTAAACCGACCACAAAATCCATAGCTATCCTTTCCCACTTCCACTCGGGAATAGAAAGAGGTTGAAGCTTCCCAGAAGGCTTCTGATGCTCAGCTTTCACTTGTTGACACGTCAAACACTTAGCAACATAATCAGCGACATCCTTCTTCAATCCATCCCACCTGATTCAACCAAAACTCACACTTCGAAAACTTGGCATACAACCTGTGCTCCCTTAAAGTCTGTGTAATATCCCGTGTTTTTAAAATATTTTTACACTGTACCGAGATATACAGTGTTAATAATTTTTGTGTATATATTACGATATTTTCATGAGTTGATATGTATTTAAAACCTATTTTTAATATTGTGTATTATTTACAGTGTTTTACGTAAAATTTTCCCGGGACTTGCATTTTCGGGGAATTTTTCACGTAAACAATGTATTATTAATTATTTTAAATGTATTTTCGGACTTGCATGAACTCATACGTATTTTTAAAATACTAAATAAAGCCTATGTGTGTGTATATTTAATTAATTAGGGTTTATTATTACCCTAATATTTTATTAATTATTTATTTATTTTATTGTTATTTAATTAATTTTATTTAGTATAAATTATTAAAATATTAGATTTTATGTGTGTGGTGTATATTTGATGTGTGTAATTTAATATTATTTTAATATATAGTATAAAGTATATATATATACATATATACATCAAAAATCAAAAGAATTGGAAAATTACCATTTTGCCCCCCCGAGTCTTCTTCTTCCTCCCGCCCCTTCCCTTCGCCGTTCCGGTCGCTGCCGTGCCGTTTCTTCACCGTGGGTGTGCCGTCCGGTGTGCCACCGCCTTCCCCAACCTTTTCCGCCGCCTGAGGTAGCCATTTCCGGCACCTGGAAGTCGATTTTGGCCGGAGAAGCCGAAAATCGATCCACCATCGATCACGCCGATTCTGGCCACCGTTTTTTGACACCGCCGGTCTCTTTCTTCTCCTTGAGCTCCGATGAGTGTGATTCTAGCTTTGGTTTGAGCTAAAATGGTTTAGATTTGCTTAGGTTTCGATTTTTCAATTTCAGCCTATTAGGGTTTTCGAATTTTTTGAGCTTTGAATTGGATGATTCATGAAAACTCCCTTCACAAATGTTGTTCCTAATAGTTCAATATACATGTATGAATTTTTGTAGAATTTTTGGAGATTTTTTGGATTTTTGGGTATTTTTGAATATTTTAATATTATTTTCTAATTTTCGGAAATTAATTATTCAAATTATGAAATTGGAGTTTATGGTTAAATTAGGTGTTGAAATGAATTATAGGAATTTATTTGGAATTTTTATGAATTTCTAAGTATTTATTTTGAATTATTGAAGTTTATGTGATTTTGAGAAATTAGGGTTAATTGTGTTTTTATTTGAATTTAATTGGTTAATTAAGTTTAATTATTGATATTATTTATAAATATGTTGAGAAAATTAATTTTGGATAATTTTATAATTTTTGGTGAATTTTTGAAGTAATTTAAGTATATTTATATATATAGGGGTATTTTGGTAATTTTACCCTAAATTGTCTAAAAATGTAATTTAATTGGTTTTAATAATTATTTAAGGTATAAAAATGATTTCTATAAATTATTTGGTATTTTTAACTAATTAAAACTATTTTTCGTGAATTATTTTCAATTATATATATAATATACGGTTTTTCAAATAAAATGAGTTTTTATCGATTTTTACAGTGTTTTAAGGTTAATTATGTAATTTCTACGTATAAAATGTATTTCTGTGATTTAAGGATATTCTTGGTATTTCGGAATTGTTCTGTGTTTATGGACCCCGGTCGGTGGACTATAGTTTGGAGTCCAACCGTGGGATTTTGATTGTGCCTTGTGTAGTTTTTCGAAGTGTGTTTCTTTGCAGGGTCGGCTCTACTCTTTTGAGTAGAGAGATGTCCGTTTTACAGGGGAGGTTCTGTCAAATTTTTGATAGAATTCTCGTAAAACGTGATGTCCAGTCGAACCCTAATTTTTGATTCTGTGTTTAATACTCTAGATTGAATTCTAGGATTTCTACTAGGGTTATTCTGATATCGATTATTTATTTCTTGTTTAGTTGCGCCGAGACCAAGGGCTAGTGGACCAGGCCCATCGGACCTGTCTCGTGGAGCGCATTAGGTGAGTTACTATACTATATATATATGCTTAGGATGCATGATTTAGAAATGCATGTTTTATGTTGATTAAATATGCATAAATAATTTGAGTATTTCTTAAGTTTATATTAAGTATATTTTTGGTTTATTTTTGGTATATATTAAATTATATGCATGTTTTGTGAATAAAATATATTTAAAATGTTTTTAAATATATTTCTAGCTTAAGTTATAATTTGATTGAATTCATTTGACATATATATACTCGAAATATACCTGGTTTACTTTTGGTATATTTCTGGTATATATATGGATTATATTGTTATTTCATTTACATTCATGCATCATTTATTTTTGTGAATGAATATTTTATATTATTTATTAATGAAGGATATCAATAGAACGTGCTACCTAGTGGGCAGCACTAGGACCGAGTACGTACCGGTACGCCTATAGCTTTAGGCTATATTACTAACTATTTGTGGATATTGATTTGATATGATTAATTGATATGTGAGATGTGGTTTGGAGGTGTGATTGCTGGAGCTCGGTTGACCAAGTGTCTCGGGGCCAATCACACTGGCAGTCAGACTGCTGGAGCTCGGTTGACTTAGTATCTCGGGGCCAGTCTACTGTCTAAATGGATTAAGTGGATATACTTGGAATAAGTGAGCCTGTATGGCTAAAGTGTTGTTTAACACTATTTTCTGAGGTTGCGTTATTCTAGGGTTCTATATGATCCTTCATAAACTGGGGGTTTTCAATAAAATATATATAAAAATGATTTTTCTGCATCTGTATGAATTTGCCTGTATATATACATATTAGATATGTATTATTGACTGTATGCATTGTCATTTAGAGTGTATGTATATATATTATAGTAATTCACTCAGTGAGGTCTGACTCCCCTCCGTTGACTATTTTTCAGGAGAGTCAACTTCTTCAGACCTCAGTAGCAGGTCGATACGCCGGATTTCTTCCACCCCGACATCTTTATGTAAATTATTTACTTGAGTCTTATTTTATAATCTAGACACTGCAGTAGTTGTGAATTAAAGTATTGGATTTCATGTATTTTATTTTAAAGAGATGTATTATATTGAAACTGGATTTGTATTAAAGAGATTATGTATCTATGAGATGAGATTTTGATTTAAATCTAGTTGATGTGAATGACATTATGATATTATGATTTTTATTTCCGCTGCATATTATATTGTTATTGTTATTATTGCATGATTTATTTTATTTTTAGGCTTGCTACGGGTTCCGGATTCGAAAGAATTCCCGTTCCCTAGCGCCGGTCATGGCCCCTGTTTTGGGTCGTGACAGTCTGAAGCACCCTTCTCAGATGCATAACATGCTCGGCTTCACTCTTAGAATAAACCAAGATATCATCAATGAAGACTATTATAAACCGGTCCAAGTATGACCTGAATACCCGATTCATCAAGTCCATAAAGGTTGTTGGAGCATTAGTCAACCCAAAGGACATTACTAAGAACTCATAATGGCCATATCTCATCCGAAATGCTGTCTTGGGCTCATCACCTCTTCTGATCCTCAACTGGTGATACCCAGATCTCAAGTCTATCTTAGAGAAGCATGTAGCACCTTGAAGCTGATCAAATAGGTCATCGATCCTTGCAAGTGGATACTTGTTCTTGATGGTGACCTTATTCAACTGTCTGTAATCAATACAGAGTCGAAGGCTACCATCCTTCTTCTTCACAAACAACACTGGAGCACCCCAAGGTGATGTATTGGCCTTATGAAACCCTTATCAAGCAACTCTTGCAACTGCACTTTCAGCTCCTGTAATTCAGCTGGTGCCATTCTGTAGGGTGGCATAGAAATAGGATCCGTACCAGGTATGACATCGATATAGAACTCTATCTCTCTGTCTGGTGGTAATCCTGGTAATTCTTCAGGAAAGACATCCAAAAATTCACACACCACTGGCACCTATCCAATCACCCCATTCACTTGATCAACATCCTTTACCACTGCCAAATAACCCTGACAACCCCTTCTAAGCATCTTCTGGGCTGTAATGGCAGAAATGAGATTACGAGGCATGGAGCTCTTTTTGCCTCTAAAACAAAATTCTTCTTCATTTGGAATTATGAACACCACTTCTTTCCCTCAGCAATTCACAAAGGCATAATACCTCGACAACCAATCCATACCCAAAATGATGTTAAATTCTAACACATCAAGCAACACCAAGTCCGCCAATAATTCTCTACCATCAACCAACATCGGACACAAAGGAAAGAAAATATCTGTCTCCAACTCGTCACTAAGAGGAGTCAAAACAGACAAAGGAACGAACAACTTGAAAGGTTGCCACTCGATTCTCGAAGCGAACACAGGCGAAATGAATGAATGTGAAGCAACGGGGTCAAACAATACTCTAGCATCACATGCACAGACTGAGAGAATACCTGCTACCACTGCATTAGAAGTCTGAGCATCCTATGGTGTTAAAGTGAATACTTAAGCCTGGCCACGACCTGTCTGTTGAGATGTCAAAGGCTGCACAAACCCACGACCACTAGGCCTACCAAGTGAACCTCGGCCCTATTGACCCATAAGCTGAGGCGGTCTTTGTTGTGGTTGTACTGGGGCATCGGATAGTAAGGCTGAGCCACTAATGAAGACGAACCTTGAGCGTACTATGGTTGATATCCTGAGTGAGGACAAGCTCTGGCAAGATGACCAACCTTTCCACATCTGAAGCAAGCACCCGATAATAAATGACACGGGCCCTGATGGAATCGTCCACAACTCGCACATGCACTAGCCCCAAACCCAGAACTACTCTGCCCGGAACTCTGCCCACTGCTACTGCTACTTACTCTAATACTGAATCTGTGACCCCTACCACTTCTCCTGTTCATGGAATAACCATAGCGACCAACTCGATGAGTCCTGGACCTCCTACCACCCTACTGTGAACTACCTGCAGCTTGTTGCCTCGAACTACCAATGTGAAATGCTGGCTACTAATACCCGGGAGCTGCACTATATCCACTACCACCAACTATATATTTATACACACAGAAGCCTCATCGAGAAAGAGAGAAAATATCCCTCACCCTCCCCATTTTCTTCCCCTGCCCGCCATCCACACCGCTCCATCTCTCCTTGTGCCATTTCCTCCACCACTGAGACTCCATCTCCGCCGTGAACCTGAAGCTCCCAGGTCTTGCTACTGCTACTGTTCTTCTTCTTCTTCTTCTTCTTCTTCTTCTTCTTTCCTCGCTAGACAGTAAGCCCTATTCCTACACGCGATAGACCCCCCTACCAGCTTCGTCCCTCCGCCTGTCACTGCCTTCTGCCCCGCCTATGCTGCCTCCATCCTCCCCATTTCCCGGTGGCACCAGGTCTCCTTCCCCTTCCTCTGTTCTGTCCAGCGGGTGGTGAATGACAGCCCCTCATTCTTCCCTTTTTCTTCTCAATTTCTTTGAAGTTTCGGTAGATCTTACGACATGTTGTAATTGTTATTGATGATTATGTTAGTCTTGAATTCTTTTATGGAATTATGGTGGATTTTTGAGTTATGCAGAATTTTAGGTGATTTTTTCTTGGTAATTAGTTGGTCTAGTTAGTTGTTAGTTGGATTTAAGTAGTGATTAGTTTAATTAATGTCAATTATAAATTTTTGTAAATTTTGGGTATCTAATTAATATTATTTATTTATTTATTTCAAAAATTATTGTTAAAATTATGGAATTTTGATAATTGGTATTGATATTTTTATGTTATTAATTTAATAATTCAATGTATAATTTTTGTGATTTTTTATATTATTTTTTATAAATATTTTTAGGTTTATGTCAAATGTAAATTATTAGGTTAATTTATATTTTTAGAGGAAATTCGTAGTTATTTATAAGTTTAATTGATGTTAAGTTGATTAAGGTAGAGAAAATGATTTTTAGATATTTAAATAATTTTAAGGAATTTTTTTTAGTACTAATAATACATTATATAATTTATGTATTTAGGGGTAAAAATGTAATTTTACGCTAATTATAGTTAAACATATATTTTAGTTAGTTTTATTAATATTTAAGAGGTTTAGAGGATTTTTATAAATTAATTGATATTTTTAATTAAGTAATGTTAATTTTGAACATGTATTTCCAAATATTCTATATATGTATAATACATTATTTTTGGTATAATGGTTTTAATTTAGGTTATATTTATGCTTTGATAATGAAATGCAAATTGAGTTATTTAATTTTTGAATAATTGAGATTTTATATATATATATATATATATATATATATATATATATATATATATATATATATGTGGGTGTAATATGCATTTTGGGAAAATAAATGATTTAAATTCTTGGTGTTTTGTTGAGTTATGATCTCAATCGGGACTAAATGTAGTTTTGGAAACCCGACTCGAGTGTGAATGTCTGTGAATATTAGAATTGTGTTTTCTATGCAGGTTATCATTTTTTATTTATTTATAGAATATGATTATCATTTTATATTTTTATCATTTTATAGAATTAAGTTAGTTATCATCTACCAACATTAATGGAAGTTTATCTCTTTTATGGTAAGTGTCACGACCCAAACCAATGGCCATGACCGACGCTAGGGAACGAGACTTTTTTCGAATCCGAAACCCGTAGCAAGCCTTCAAAAAAAAAACATGCAATAATATAAAACAAAATTATGCACCATAATTATAATCTCAAATCAATGTAATAAAAATAATCTCTTACTAGAGAAGTAAGAACTCTAGGGGAAAAAAATGTTAAAAACACCTATATGGCCCAAACACATGCTAAATGAAAATCTTTGTAGATGTGGAATGATCTATTCCCTAAAAAGAAGAGCAAATTTTATTTTGTCTGAGGTTTAATATAATTAATACTTTTTTTCCTTTTTTTCTATATAAAAAAAATTTTGCTTTTTTTATTTGAATTGTTAGCTTTAATTGTATGAATTAAATTATATAAATTATTATATTTGTTTTATAAATATAATTTATATATTCAATAATCTAAACTAACAGTTCAAATAAAAAATTAGATTTTAAAGTTCAATAGAGAATTTATTTGATTAAATTTTTTGTGCAACATAAACAATTTAAGTTGATATTTAAGTATAAATATTTTAAAATTAAGATTAATTAATTGTTATTTAATTAAAATTTTAATTAGATTAAAGTTAGAATTAATTGATTTATACTTTTATTAAAAGATATAATTGTCATTTTATAGTCAAATTAATGGCAATTCTAACACACATTTTATTAAAATAGTTTAATGATAAAAAAATATTTTTAAAATACTAAGATACAAATAGTATAATATATTCAAATAAAGGGAGAAAATAGTATTTACTTTGAAAATTATTTTTGGTAATCTCATGTCAGATAATGATAATTTTGATGGAAGAGATAAATAATATATTTATGCCAAAAAAGATATAAATTTTAAATGTCAAGAAACAAGTGGTGTAATATGATGAAATTGAGGGGATGTATGGTAATTAATCCTTTTTAACACCTACATAAATCCCGATTAACATTATAAATACAAAAGTACTGATTTAAAAAAAATTCATGATAGTGCAAATAATAGAAAAAAATATTATCTAATTTTATTTTTATAAATTCAAATTATTTTAAAAGAACTAAAAAAAAATTGCTATTATAATGGTCTGAGTTATATTATCTTATCTATAGTATAATACAATTAGAATAAATTAAGAGCAAATCACATTCTGCCCCTTGAGTTTTGATTTAACTCACACTTTCACTCCTTTTATTTAAAAATCAAATCTTTTTGTTTCTCAATTTTTGTTTGGTCAACAACCAAATGTTAAATTTTTCTATTAGTCTTTTTTATTTAAAAATGTTTTAGTCCTATTTTATGAGGACAAAGCAATTTAATTCCTTTGTTTTAATATGTTAAATAATTTAATCACTTTTAAAATTTTAATGCAACTAAATTTTCAACACCTATACATATCTATCAGTGCATTATATAAAAACTAAGTTACAGTAATACTGAAAAATTAAAACAATTTTCATAAATTTATTTCATGTTTATTTTTATACTTAAAATAATATAAAAAAGGTAACTTACTATTAACCTCTTTATTTTATCATATTATACTGTTTGCCTTTGACATTTAAAATTTATATTTTTTTCTCTTCTTTTTTGAATAATTATACCATATACCCATTTTGCCAAATTTTTTGGTTAAAATTACCATTAACGGACATAAAATTACTAAGTAGTACTATTTTCCCCTTTTATTTGAATATACTATACTATTTCTCCCCTAATATTTACAAAATATATTTTATTATTAAACTAAATTTTGACAGTACTTATGTTAAAATTATCATAAATTGACTACAAAATGATGATTATATGTATTTTACATAAAGTGTTTAATTTTGACTATAATTTAATCAAAACTTTAATTAAATAAAAAGTAGTTACTTTAATTTCAAAATATCTTTACTTAAATTAATGTTTCATGTTGCATAAAAATTAACCAAATAAATTTTTTACTTTAAAATTGGACTTTTTTTTATTTATATTGTTAGTTTAGATGAGGTTGTATCATACTTGCCTAGAGAACATTGACTAGATAATAGTACCAAAGACAAAAGAGATGTGGCTGACCTGATTCAGTAGCTTGAACCTTGATATGGGTAGAGAAACTGTGTAGAAAAGCCACAAGCAGCAGGCATACTAGGAGATGGATGAGAGTTCGCCTGCTCATCTTTGGAGCGGGATAGTTCAGATGAACTGAATAGAGAGAGTTCATATTATGGTGTGGCTTACAGTAAGTGTGAAGCATTTTTATCTGCTACTTATTTGATAACCATAGCAAAACTTGAATAAAAATGTGAAAATCGTTTGTTCAAGGTGCTTGGGAATCCTATGCCATTATAATTGCCGAGTTGATAAGATTATGAATCTGGCTTTCTCTTCATTGCATCCATGATAAAAATTTTCATGTACTTGCTATTATTGTCTTTTTGAGTGCTTGCTTTGAGCTATTGCCCTCTTGGGCATTTTAGTGTAGGGGCCCGCCAATACATATTGGATATTGAGTTGCTTACATTACTCGAAAGTATTTGTATTTGTGTTTCAGAATTGCATTTTACTGTTTAGTTATGGTCCTAATGGAACTGGCTTGTACAGTTCATATATTCTATTCATCAAAATTTGCTTGTTCGATTTACACCTTCGACATTTTCCCCCCTATTTGACAAGACTAGTAGAAGTTGACCAGAGCAGAAGCACCTGCACTCGAGTTTTCCACTATGGCACTGTTTCTTAAAGCAGAGTTGTCTTTTATTGCATGATTTCTAGTACCTAATGGTCAGTCTAATGAAATTTTTCTGAAAATTCTTCTGGCATATTGTAGGTCGACATATTTTAACCATTCATTAGGTTGACCCAGGGCCTCAATTTGGGATGATAATGGATTTCTCTAATTTATTGGTTTGATAGATTGCTTTTGGGTATTTGATGCCTACAAACAAGTTATAGGCAAGCTCAAATGTGTAAATCTTCACAGTTGGATGTACTCTCAGCTCCTTTTTCTCTTCATCACACATATAAATTCAGCATTTCAATATTTTCATGGAAAAAAGGTGACTATTAATGCAAGAACTATTCTAATTTAAGTAGCATCACAGAAACGGAAACATGAAATGGAAAAAAGGTAAAAATAAATATTGATGAAACATGTAAAATTAATATACTAATATAAATTATATATATAAATATTAAAAATTATTCATTACTATCCATCAATAATATAATTATAAATTATTTTGTTTAATTCAAAATATAAATTTTTATAATAAATTTTCTTTTTATTGAAAACACTTAATAATTTTTAAATTTTCAAAAATAACTCTCAAAAGTTTACAAGGAATTTCTTGAAGTGACCAACTTGTTCTCATTGCTGAACAAGAACTTGTGTCCAGCTCTTCCACATAATACAACAAATGTATCTCCCAAAAGGGATGTCTTGAAAACTTTCAAATCATATTTTTCCATTCTTCCGTTAATAAGCATTTCTAGTTTTCCTTCATAGCCTTCGCGATAAAAATCTATGATCTCTCCCATGAAGGTCCATCCTAGGCTTCCATGAGGAAGATGAGGATTAGAAAATAATCTTATTTTGAGTGATCTTAGAATGAAACTAAGTGAAAACTGAAAAGTAGTAGAACATACGCGCACAAGTGGAAGCATAGCAAAATCCATTGTGGATTGATTGGTATTAAATACTATTTGGCTGTGTGTCTGTGTCCATGTATGTGTGTATATATAGTACCCAATTGACCTTTGATGTTGCAATTTTATGCATTCAATATAATAATTGTATGTTTCTTAGCTCTGTTATTTCTTGTCAATTAAGCCAAGAAAAGAAGAAAGTTAGCTAGTTCGGTCCTATATTGCAACTAAACCAATGTAAATGAGAACTTTCTTGGGTCTAAGTCAACAAATGGGTCAACAAGCACTAGATATATTTGTTTGGTTGCAAATATGATTCTTTTATTTATTTCAAATGTACTGTATCACCACAATGGATTTATAACATCCATACATATAATATTTTTATTTATATTTATAAATAGGGATACGCGTTACGCTTTTGAATAAGATAATATTATTTTAAATTTATTTTTTTGATCTTTTAAAATTTTAATTTTTTAAATAATTTTTTATTTAGAGTCTAAAATCTAAATGCATTAGAATGAACTTATCGTGTAAGGATTTAAATATCTATAATTTGTAAATTTTTTTTAATTCTTAAATTTTTTATAATGTAAGTGGATGGGCAAAAAGGTACCTAGCAACATGTATCTTTTTTCTATATGTTAATCTAATTGAGATGTTTGGATGCATTTATTGATTTCTGAACTCTAGTTTCAGAAAAAAAAATCTTTTTCCTATATATATATATATATATATATATATATATATATATATATGATTGAGCTATTCGTAAGTTGGTTTATATATATAAAAATATATAAACTAGTTTATTGTCCTATTTGCGATCTTTTGTTCCTTAGCTTTCTAGGATTCTACTTTAGTAATAGGGATAATGACTATTTTGATATCTAAACTTTTCAAAATTTTACAATCGAGTGTCTCAATTTTTATTTGTTATAATTAAGTATGTGAACCTGTTAATAAATAACAATTCAATGTCTTTTCTAGGTAACCTATAAGTTTTCGGTTACAAAATGCTGACATCTAAGAATTCCTAATTAATGAAATTGCTTACATGCTTTGCACATGTGAAGCATGTAACTTATAGGTATGAGAAAGACAATATTGCCAATTAATTTTTGCCATCGTCTCCTCACTCTTAATGTCTTTCATCATTGTTTCTAACCTTTACACCCACCATAACTCCAGTTATGATTCTCTGATTTAATTGTTGTCACTTGTTGTGCCTCTATTCTTGACTCTCGACTTTGACATTAGCATAGCCACTTATAAGTGTCTTAGTTCATCTGGAGTGAGAGCGAGACAACGACAAAAATAATGGAAACATCAATAACAATTGTAATGATGTTATTTCTTTTGAGCTCACTTCTTACAAATCCTCATCGTTATCATATATGTCTTGTTAAGCAAGCGGTTTGGGCTTACTTGCATCCTCTGTCTTTATTGTCAAATTCCACTAGTCAACATTATCTCCACCGTCTCTGGCTACGATTATCATCTGTAAATCCTATTACCAATTGTTTTCGTTTCATCACTCACCATGTAATTCTGAGTATTACCCAAGTTTTTTATCGGATCATCCGTGAAATTTGTGTTTAGATGAACATATAATACCATTTTATAGTAATAATTTAAGCTTTTACTAACATAGAGTATTGTGTACAAGAAAATGAATGAATAAAATTGAATCACCAATTGAAGAAAAATGAATTAAAATTTACTTTTTCTTATTTCTTTCTTTCTTTTCTTTTCTTTTCTTTTCTTTTCTTTTCTTTTCTTTTTTTACAATTGGGTGGTAAATCTTATAAGTTTGGATTGGTTTTGAGCGGCAGAGCTTCATTCGAGCATGTGTAAGTTGAAGCTTGTCATTGGCTTTAGGTTTAGGGGTGGTTGGATCCACCATGTGTAAATACTTTGTTTGTTCGTCTAGATAGACTTGAACTCGGGCTTGACAACTCTAAAACTTGGCAGTTGATTATGGTACTAGGTGATGGTGTTGCTCTTGGTGACCACTTGCTCTTCTTGTGTTTTGCTAATTTAAGGTGTTTCATTTACATATGGAGCTGATGTCTATTGAACAGAGGGGTATGGTTTTTTCATCATTTAGTCATTAGTTTAAGGTCACGTGCAATTTGCATGCTTCACCTTCACTAGCTTGATCATCCACGTCAGCAACGAAATGGGGCCTACAACTTGCCATTTCAGTTGTTACCTGCAAAAATATTGAATTGTTATGGGAACTCAATTGTAAAATTTTGAAAAGTTCAAACACCAAAATGTCATTATCCCATACTAATTACTACATACTTAGATATAATTGATAAATTTAGGATTCTTATAATAAGGATGATCAATGTGTATATATTTAGGAAACTCCAACAAAATTAGCTAAAAATAGACGTAAGCCCGCGCGTTGTGCAAGCTGTCTAAAAAGCAATAAAAATAGAAATTGAGCAAACAAAAAATTATAAATTTAATATATTATTTATTTATTTGTTGAAAGTATATGTTATATTATTTATTTAGCAGTTAAAATTAATATACTTTTTATATATTAAGGAATAATATAAATAAAGTGAATAAATAGAAAACTTGAAAGCAAAAATAATAGATGACATGTGAAAATCATAAAAAATCTCCATCTTTATTGTAAAAAATTAAAAATGCCCAATGACCTTTGTTATAATTATAGTTATATTCAGGTTAAACTAAATTAATTTGAGCATAATAAGTTTTGAATACCAATGGTTTAAACTAAAAAAAATTAAAATTGCCTAAACAAATATAAATTAATGCATTATAAAAAATAACTTATATTTCACAATTGTCTACGAAAATTAAATAGTAAACATTAATATTTTAACAACAAAATATAACATTAAATTTTTATAGAGAAAGATTTGTAATTGAATAAAAGATTATATTTGTTAATTAGAAGATTATTTTGGTTCACAATCTAAATAAAGGTAATGGTGAAAATTACGCATTGAAATGCTCAACTAATAGCAGCAATAATAGATAATGAAACCACCTCGAGGTTAAAGAAGGGATATAACATGCCACAAAGTCAAACAAAAGGAATGCTTATATGTTCAAGTAGAATTTATCAAAATTTTGTAATCAAAATTCTATTAAATCTGAATGGATTTACAACAGTAACCAAGGACTATATGAAAAACCTACAATTCCACAAACAATTCCTTTTACTCATGAAAAATATATCTATATAACGTCCATTTTACTTGTACAAAAGCTTTTGTAAAATTAATTTCAAGTTACCTCTCATCGCATTGTCTAAATTTTAACTCCAAATTTGCTCTCTCCATTAGTTTTATCGCTGGCCTGTGATTCTGAAGTCATTTTTTATGGGTAGAAAGACCACCCTCTTTTTGTATATAAAAAATAACTTTATAAGAACTATATCTAAGAACTAGAGTTTTAGATACACATGAGCACCAATAAATTAGAAAACTAATTTTAACCAATATTTAAACTCTCAAGTAACTTTGATGGTGGAATATTTTAATCAATATTATTTGTTTGCCAAATTAAAGAATAAAAATATAACAAAATATATATACCAAAAAAAAAAAAGAGATGGTGTAATATATGTACTGTCATAAATTAAGTAAAAAAACAGCTCATTGTAACTTCTATGATGTTGAGAAAAAAAATTTAAAAATCAAGTAAAAAAGTGCAAGGAAAAATCACTAAATGGGTCTTGAGTTATCGGCTTGATTTTTGTAGGAGAAAGTTGTCTTAGAAATTAATCCAACCCCATCAATCCAACCTGTGATATAAATTTACAATAAAAGGGACAATAATATAGAAATTATGCAATAAAAGATTCATTAACACATTAAAAATTATAATTATAAAATATATCAAACAGAAATTGAAGAAAAAAAATTCTACATGAATTATAGTTTAATTATAGGATTTCCTATAACACTTATTATTACTTAGAATTGACAAATATATATATATATATATATATATATATATATATATATAGTTTACAAACAACAATGATTTATAATCGAAGGGAGCTCTTACTATTACCTGTTTGCAGGAAACACAATCTTTCAGAAAACTTTTGCCTCTAGCGACTCTAAATGCCTTAAGGATAAGTACCCAATAATCTAAGAATTAAGATGAAGAAAGACAACATCATTTTAAAATAAACACTTATGGAAAACCCAATTTAAACAATTTATTCAGGCTACTCAATTAGTACCCTATGAAATAGAATTTCAGTGACATTTAAACACCATCTAATTTCTTTAAAATTCATATATTTAGAGTTTATAATTTAAAATATAGGTTTTTTTAAATTTTTTAATAAAAAAATATTGTAAATTTTGATAATTCAATACATAAACTTTAGAGGTAAATGTGTGAAATTTTAAATTATGCAGAATTTTGAATATTGCATAAACTGAGGTTACAAGGTGTATTTATACAACTTTCATTAAAAAACTAATAAATAAGCTAATAGAACTAAAGATACAAGATAGATGTGATTAACAAACTAATAGAACTTAGGATAAGAAGAGGACAACAGTATGATAAGCAAAGAAACTGAAAAATAGAGCACAAAAGAAGACAGCTGTTGTTAGCTCTTAACACCCCCCGGCAAACCCTTGGGCAGGGGAAGAAGCGACATTCAATCACGAAGAAACGAAAAGCGGGCTTTGCTCAAGGGTTTAGTATAAACGTCAACAAGTTGATCTTTAGTACATAGAAATTTGATATCCAAAAAACTTGTTTGCACTTGTTCTCGCACGAAGTGAAAATCAAGTTCGATATGCTTCGTTCGAGTATGAAAAACTAGATTTGCAAAGAGATATATAGCACCAATGTTGTCACACTATAAAACAACTTTAAAAGTGGATGAGAATTGACTAATTTCTGTGAGAAAAGAGCAAAGCCAAAGGAGTTCTGCAGTAGCATTGGCAAGTGCTTTATATTTGCTTTCCGTTGAAAATCAAGCTATAGTTGGTTATTTCTTGGCAGTCCAGGATATGAGAGACTTGCAAATATATATGCCATAAACATTTATAGAGTGCTTGTCATCCGGACACCCACCCCAATCGCTATCACTAAAACATTGAAGGAGAGAGGATGGCTCGGCAAAGAAGAAAATACCATGAGAAGAGGTGCCATGAAGATAGTGAAGAAGATGCTTGATAACTTTCCAATGCTCATCAGTGGGTGAATACATAAATTGGCATAATTTGTTTACAGAGAATGCAATATCCGAGTGAGTCATAGTTAAATACTGTAAAGAACCAACAACTTTGCAATAATCATCACCATTAGAGAAGGGAGTGCCAAGAGTTTTGGATAGACTTGGAGAAGTTGCCATTGGAGTGGAACATGGCTTAGAATCATTCATCTTTGTACACTAAAGTAAGTCATGTATATATTTTTGCTAGTTTAAGAGCAAGCCATTCGGTAGATAATGAGCTTCAAGACCAAGGAAAAAATGCAGCGAACCCATATCACAAACTGGGAAAACAGATTGCATGGTAGCTAGAAAGTGTTGTAACATGACATGATTAGAGCCTATAAGAATTAAGTCATCAACATAACAAAGCAAGAATAATCAGTTAGATGGCATGAAGCCATAGGACATAAAAAATGATTGAAGGGGATGAAACCATGCCCGAGGGGCTTCTTTTAAGCTATAAAGGGACTTGTGCAAGGGACACACATGATTGGGATGTGTAGGATCAACAAAGCCTTGTGGATGTTCCATGTAAACTTCTTCTTGAAAATTGCCATGCAAGAATGCATTGGACATGTCCATTTGGCAAAGTGGCCATTTGTGCATTATTGCTAAAGCAAGAATGGTACGAATTGTGGTAGGCTTAATGACAGGACTAAATGTCTCATTGTAGTCAACACCCGAACATTGTGTAAATCCCTTAGTAATAAGGCGGGCCTTATACCGCTCAATATGACCATTGGGAAGCCTTTTGATATGAAACACCCACTTATTGCTGATTACATTTTTATGTGGTGGATGAGGGACCAGCGCCCATGTTTGATTTTGTAAAAGAGTAGTGGTTTCTTTGTACATGGTTGTTCTCCATTCTTTTAAGGTTTTGGTAGATGTGTAATTAGGTGGTTTAGTGTGAAGAAAAGAAGGGGAGGCAAAAGAAAGAAAAGTATATTTGTGAGCCAAAGTACTGGCTCGTAGTTGCATAGGGTGAGTATGTATGGGATTACTAGAAGGGATAGGTTCAGTATGAGTAGGGGAAGAAGCCGGATAATGAGAAAGATCAATGACAAGGTTAAGGCCAGGTGAATGAGAAGAAGGTGGAGAAGGAGTAGAATTGGTGAAAGACACAGATTTGTGAGAGATGGGAGGGGATGCAAGGGGTTAAGGTGAAGGTGGTTGAGTTGTAAATGGAGCCTGAGAGATAGAAAAATAAAGAGCAAGAGATAAAGACATACCTGAAGAAGGATCCGAGGAAGTGTGAATCCCTGACGTGATGTTGATCCAAGGAGATGGCAGAGGTGAAGTAGGTTATCACGACCTAAAACAGGGGCCATAACCGGCGCTAGAGAACGGGAATTCTTTCGAATCCGGAACCCGTAGCAAGCCTAAAATAAAATAACACATGCAATAGTAATAATAACACAATTAAGAAAAATATTATACAGCGAAAATAAAAATCATAAATATTTAAATAATAATCCACCACGGAATTTAAATCAATAACTCGTCTCATATATATAAATATTCTTTTAATACAAATCCAGTTCAAATATTTAAAGTACATATCCCATACAAATATAATATAATATCTTTTAACAATTTTACGACTACTGCAGTGTCTAGATCATAAAGTAAAACTCAAGTAAGCAGATTACATAATAAAGTCGGGGCGGAAGAAATCCGGCGTACAGGTCTGCTACTGAGGTTTGATGAAGATGACTCTCCTGAAAAATAGTCAACGGAAGGGAGTCAGACCTCACTGAGTGAATTACTATAGTATATATACATGCATACTAAATGCCAATGCACACAATCAAAGTATATATAATATGTATGTATACAAGCAAATACACACAAATGCAATAAAATCATTTTATATATTTTTATTGAAAATCACTGTTTATGAAGGATCAAATAGAACCCTAGAAAATCGCAACCTCAAAACAGTGTTAGACAACACTCTAGCCATACAGGCTCACTTATTCCAAATATATTCACTTGATCCATTAGGATAGTAGACTGGCCCTGAGACACTAAGTCAACCGAGCTTCAACAGTCTGACTATCAGTGTGATTGGCCCCGAGACACTTGGTCAATCGAGCTCCAGCAATCACACTCCCAAATCCTTTCTCACACATCAAATAAATCAAATCCAATCAATATCCTCAAACAGGTTAGTAATATAGCCTAAATGCTATAAGCGTACCGGTATGTACTCGATTCTAGTGCTGCCCACTAGGTAGCACGTTCTATTGATATCCTTCATTGAAATATAACACATACATTCATAAAAATAAATGATGCATGAATTGAATAAAATAGTAACATACATTTCTAAATCATGCACCCTAAAGGATATATATATAAAATAGTAACTCACAATTAATGCGCTCCTCGAGATAGGTCCGATGGGCCTGGTCCACTAGGCCTCGGTCTTGGCATAACTAAACAAACAGATAACGACAGGAATCAGAATAAATCTAACAGAAAATCCTAGAAACTCAATCTAGAATATTAGACACAGAATCAAAATTAGGGTTTGACCGGACATCACATTTTACGAGAATTCTATCGAAAATTTGGCAGAACCTCCCCTGTAAAACGGACGTCTCTCTACTCAAAGAGTAGAGCCGGCCCTGCAAAGAAACACACTTAGAAAAAAAAATAGACACAGAATCACAATCACAACCCCTCGGTCGGACTACAAACTACAATTCACCGACTGGGGTCCACAATTCACAAAACAATATAGAAATACCAAAAATACCCTTATTTCATAGAAATACATTTAATAAGTAGAAATTACATGATTAACCCTAAAACACAGTAAAAACCAATAAAAACTTATTTTATTAGAAAAATTGTATAATATACATATAATCGAAAATAATTTACGAAAAATAGTTTTAATTAGTTAAAAATACTAAATAATTTTTAGAAATTATTTTTATACCCTAAATAACTATTAAAACCAATTTAATTACATTTTAGCCAATATAATGTAAAATTACCAAAATACCCCTAAATATATAAATATACTAAAATTAATTCAAAAATTCACCAAAAATAATATAATTACTCAAAATTAATTTTCTCAACATAATTCTAAATAATATCACTAAATAAACTCAATTAACTAATTAATTTCAATTAAACACATAATTAACCCTATTTTTCCAAAATTACATAAATTAATTAAATTCAAAATAAATACATAAAAATTCATAAAAATTCTAAATAAATTTTTTTAATTCATTTCAACACCTATATTTATCATAAAACACAATTTCATAATTTATTTAATTAATTTTTGAAAATTAGAAAATAATAATAAAATATTCAAAAATACCCAAAAATCAAAATAATTTCTAAAAATTATAAAAAAATTCAAAAATGAAGATTAAGCTACAAGGAACAACATTTGTGAAGGAATTTTTCATGAATCAATCAAATTGAAGTTCAAAAAAAAATCAAGAACCCTAAAATGGCCGAATTGAAAAGTTAAGAAAAACTTTACCAAATCGAGTTTTAAGCTTAAATAAAGCTTGGAATCATCTTCTATGGCTTCAGAGGAGTTCAACGGCACCAAAATGATGGGTTTGGTGGCCGAAAACGTAAGGTGTGGAGGAAGAGGAGACTTTCGGTCAAAACAACAAAATTCACTTCACCGGCGCCGGAAGAGACGTCTGTAGGCAGCGGAGCTGCTGGAGGAAGGAGGTGGCTTACCGGGAGGCACACCGACGGTAGGGGTGAAGCTTGGCAGCGACGGTGATGGTGAGGGAGGTGATCGGGAGGAAGAAGGAGGAGGGAGGGGTATGAATGGTAAATTTGATAAACTTTATAATTTGTGTATATATATATATATATATATATATATATATATATATATATATATATATATATATATATATATATTAATTACTTTAATAATTTATATTAAAATATATTAATATAATATTTAGAAAAATCACACACCACATGTTTAAAATACATAATATATATATATACACATACACATGTTAATTGAATAATAACTATATAACATATACATACATAATTAAAATAATTATTAAACCCTAAAATAATTAAATATAAGAATGTATATATATATATATATGTATTTTAATATGACAATTAAAATAATGCATGGATTCATGCAAAGTCATAAATTAATTTAAAATAATTAATATTAAATTATTTACGTGTCAATTTCCCCGAAAATAAAATTCTCTGGAAAATTTTACGTAAAGTACTTAAAATAATATAAAATAATTAAAATAAACTTTAAATAAATATCAACTCGTAAAAATATCATAATTATATATAAAATTATTAACACTGCATATCCCGATGCAGTATTAAAATATTTAAAAAAATACGGGATATTACAGTGGCAAAGGAGAGATGGATGAATTTTTGAATGGAAATAAATGCTCATTGAACTTGGCATGATGAGCAGTATAAACACAACCTGTATCTTGATCAAGGCAAAAATATCCTAAATGGTTAGGAGAATTGCCTAAATAAATGCACATCTTGCTATGGAAATTGAATTTATAACGATTATATGGGCGAAGTAATGGAAAAATGGCACAACCAAAAACTTTCAAAGTGGAATATGGTGGAGTGGTGTGATATAAAAGTTGAAATGGAACTTTGTTAGTTGATGGTAAATAATTAATTAAGGAAGCACTGGTTTGAAAAGCATAATTCCAATACTTTAATGGTAAATTGGCATGAGAAAGAAGAGTTAAACCAGTGTCTACAACATGACGTATCTTGCGTTCAACAATGTCGTTTTGTTCATACATGTAAGGACAGGCAAGCCTATGCAAAATGCCATATTGTTTGAAATAAGTATGTAGTTTTTGATATTCACCACCAAGGTCTGATTGGAATTTCTAAATTTGAGTATGAAATTGACGTTGAATAAATGCATGAAATTGAAGAAAAATATGAAAAACATCACTTTTAGTTTTTAAGGGAGAGATCCATGTAAATTTGGTGAAATCATTAACAAAAAGGATAAAGTAACGATGACCCAAACTAGAGTTCATTAGAGTAGGTCCCCAAACATCCGAATGAACCAATTCAAAAGGTGCTAAGGTTTTATGATTAATTAAAAGGAGAGAGGACCTGGAAATTTTTCCTAAGACACAAGAAGAGCAAACTTTCGGCTTAGAAGATCAAGTACAAGGTAAATTATAATGATGAAGAATATTAGAGACAGTCAAAAATTGAGGATGAATGAATCTTGCATGCCATTGTTCAAAGGAGCTCTTTTCGCCTACCAAAGCTTGCTTCTCACTGGATGGCAGCACGTAGAGTCCATTCTTACTCAGACCTCAAAGCAGGATATCCCGGCTCACCTGATCCTTAATTAAAAAATGTTTGGGCCAGAATTCAAAGAAACAAGCATTGTCATTAGCAAATTGAACAAAGAGAAGAGATTTTGTGAGTTGAGATATAATTAACACATCATTAAACTTAAAAGAATGTGAGGAAGTATTGTAAATAGTATTACTAGAGTGAAAGATAGGCAAACCTTGTCCATTACCAACACGAATATGATCACCGTCAGTGTACTCCTTGGCAACAGTCAAATGAGAGAGGTCAGGAGTCATGTGATGCGTGGTGCTGGTGTCAGGATACCAATGAGCATTGGAGGCTGGCGGCATTGGGAAAATGAGAGGTTGTCTAGATGATAAGTTTGGAGAAAAATTAGAGTGAGGTGGAAACCATGCAGCATAGGCTTGAGCATTGGGTCATGGATTATAACGACGTTTACACCGGTCAACAGTGTGATTGTGATAGCCGCAGATTTGGCAAGGACCTTTTAGTTGGCAAGGAGCATATTGTAGCCTAGTAGAAGGAAATTTTGGAGAATGGTAAGATTTGGAGTTTGGAGGAGTAGGCGCGACTTGTTGTTTGTTTGGTGATGAATGATAGGAAATATTGGCTAATGGGGCATCTTGAGTGCTCTTAAGTAATATTTTATGAGCAATTAATTGACCATGAAGTTCATGGAATGTGATAGGTTCAAAATGTAAATTTAGAGCAATGATAAAAGCATGAAATTCAGAACCAATATTCCTATAGATGATAGCATTGAATTAAGCATCTATGAGTTTGCGACCAGCAATGGTGAGTTCATCGGCAAGAGCCTTAGCCTTGTGAAGGAATTGAGAGACACTCATATCACTACGCTTCAACTCTTGAAGCTCAATGTTCAATTGCAATTATCGGTTTTGAGATACATAACTAAATGCATTTGCTAATGCACGTCAGACATCAAAAGAAGATGAGAGACCAATAATGTAGGGAAATACTTCCTCAGTGATGGAGGAAAGTAGCCAAGAGAGAACAGTTTGATCTTTAAGAAACCATGAGTCAAACTCGGGATTAGGAATGGTAGCAAAAGAATTTTCTAGAGAAGGCAAGTATTTTGATGGTGGAGAAATAGTTCCATCAACATAGCCAGTGAGTGTATGACAGTTTAAGAGAGGTATAAATTGAGTCTTCTAGATGACATAGTTGCAGGAGTTGAGCTTGATGGAAAAGGAATGATTAGTGGAAGAAGAAAGAATGGTGTTGGATGATATTGGTGAAGTAGAGATGGGTATGCTGGAAGTACTATTGGTTGTTAATTTTGTAGATGTCGACATGAGGAGAGAAAAAAAAATGTTTGCTATGGAAGCTTTGATACGATGTGAAATTCTGAATTATGCAGAATTTTGTGTATTGCATAAACTGAGGTTACAAGGTGTATTTATACAGCTTTCATTAACAAACTAACAAATAAGCTAACAAAACTAAAGATACAAGATAGCTATGATTAACAAACTAATGGAACTTAGGATAAGAAGAATACAACAGTATGATAAGCAAAAGAAACTAAAAAACAGAGCACAACAGAGGACAGCTCTAAACAAAATGCTAAATTATAGAGTGAGACACTTGTTAAATTTTGAAGTTAATGATTTTAGAACTCAACATTTAATATATATATATATATAGACACACGCATCAAATCCAAGTGGTCAAGTCTCTTGAGGCATATGCGGGAGATTTAAATTTTTTTTTTTTCAATCCCTAATATTCTTAACTGGATGTTCACATATTTTATTATTTGAACTACTCGTGAAGGATTTAAACTTGAGTCCCTTTTTTTTGCTTCCTTTGTATTGTGATTAAAAAAAAATCATTAAATGGTTCCATAAAAAAAAGAATAGAATTCAAAATCAGATCATAATTCAAGTTGAAAAATGCACTTAAAATTGTGTGTGAGAATTAATCACTATATAATTTATTTAAACTTCAAATTTATTATCCATCTAATTGATTTTTCTTTTCTTTTCTTTTCTTTTCTTTTTTTTTTTTCTAATTCAAGGCATATGATAATTTAGAAATATTTTTGATATGAAATATATGCACTATAAATTGGGTGGCTGATGATTGAAAAATATTTCAACTTCAATTGGTTACAATTCCTACTAAGCACATTTGATTGGCTAAAATTTTGTTTGTCTTGGTCAAACTCTTGTGTTAGTTGCTACATTCTTAAATAGAAATGACTATTTATATAAAAACTTTTATAATTAGTTAAAAACCAAATGACTATTTATATCCATATATTTAGTATTTAAGATTAAATTGGCCCAGTTGTAATCAAAGCATCTAATTAAAATCAGAGATTATACAATATAATATTTTTTCAGAAATTACTCAAGAGTGAAGATACAACAAAAATGACAACATCAAAAACAATGTTTTTCCCAGTATTTTTGTGCATGGTTTCACTTCTTGCCGTCCCTACCCACCAAGCATCAGTTTTAGTTACCAGCACATGTGAGAAGACCCTATACAAGAGCTACTGCAATTTTGCTCTACGATCAGTTTCAGCCAATGACTTGCCATCCCTAACCAAATTTACACTAAAGCTGGCAGCAGCCAAAGGGTTCAAAATAAGGGAAAAGATCGACGAAATTTTGAAATCGTCTAAAGATGCAAAGATTAAGAAAACTCTAACAGATTGCTCTGACACTTACAAAGATGCAGTTGATCAGATTGGCCAATCAGTGCCTGCTGTGGATGCTAAAAGATATAGCGATGTTAATACATGGGTAAGTGCTGCCATGACCGATGCTGACACGTGCGAGCAAGGATTCCAGGAAATGCAAGGCATCCAATCTCCATTAACTGACCGTAGCACACGATTCAACCAGCTTTGTAGTATTATTTTAACCATGTCCAATCTCTTGGCTCAGCATTAATCTCTGCATTTAGCATCATATGTTTATATTTATCCTATAATTAATTATATAATATACATATGTAAAAAAGATGATGCTACATGCATGTCTTTTTTTTTTTTTTAATAATTTCAATCGTAAAGATTTAAGCTTATTTTGATTTTTAAGTTTGTTTTGCATCATTTTGCTTGTAGCAATAAATTAATGCTTATGGATGGAGAAATAATTAATATAAATTAATTCAATGTCATCTCCAAATGAATTTAGTTTAAGGTCTTCTATTATTTTCTTCCTCAAATGTTTGTTCGAAATTTTAATTATTTATTAAAAGTTATTTTTAGTTTTATAATTTGAATTTGTTACTTTGGGAGGTCTTCAAAGGCTTCTTGTTACTGTCCTTTTGTCTCTTTCCATGAAAATAGATACCCACCACACTGGTACTAAATTTTGCAGAGATGTTTATGATATGAGGTTGCTCAACATCATACTGTTGTTATATGCATAGATATGATGGTTAATAGAGATTCAGTAGAGGAGATAAAAGGAAAGTGAGGTGCACCTCAATTCATATTATGCCCTGATCCTATTAGGATTTTTCTGCTATTTATGATTTAGCTGATTAATGTTGTGTGCTTTTCTAAATATAGTGTTTTCAACAACTGCACAACACTTGTATGGGAGTACTTGTCTTCTTCTCAGACAGATTACTGGCCGGAGGCATTACAGGAGAAAAAAAAAAAACTACATTGGCACTGGAGCAATGGCTCTTTATATTTTTTGATTTTGAAATTTTAATTGAGAATATTTTAAGATTAAAATTTGAAAATAGTCAGACAACATTTATTGCAAAAAAAATTAAAATTAAAATAATAAATAAATATAAAAGAAAAATATAAAAGGAAAATAAAAAGAGGAAAGAAAAAATAATGAGAAAATGGAAAAAGGAGAAAATAAAAATTAAAAAAGGAAAAACAAAAAAAGGAAAAAATGAAAAAATAAGGAGAAGAAAAGTAAAAATTAAAAGGAAGACAATATGTTTAGTAAAAATAAGGGTGAGAGTGGGAATGGCCAATTATGATTTTTAGTGTTTGTTTGGCTAAAGTAACATAGGAATGAGAATGTGATTTCTCTATCAATGGAAATCATTATTTCTCTTTTGTTTTTAAATAATGATTTTTTATTTTCTTTAGAATCAAGTCAAATTAATTATAAATTAATCAAACATTTAAATATTAACATTTATTTTTAAAAATTTATAAATAAAGCATATAAATTAATAAAAATATGCATTAAATGTTTGAATAAAAAATATTTATTAAAAGTAAATAATTTTTATAATTTTTTAAACAATTATAATAATATTTTTGTAAATAAATATTTTAATAATATTTTATAATACATAATTTTAATTTTAATATATAAAAATAATTATAATATTAATTTAATTTTAATTTTAATATATAAAAATAATTATAATATTAATTTTTTATATATAAAAAATAATTATAAAAATATTTTTTCATAAAAAAAATTTTAATTGTTAAATAATATTTAAATCTCATTTACATTCTCATTCTTTAGAGAACCAAACATTTTTTTCAAATTTTCATACTCTTTCATATTCATTCCCATTTTGATTTTAATTGTGATTTAAAAATATGAACCAAGCACCTCTAAAAAAAAGAAAAAGAAAGAGAAAAGAGGAGAAAGGACAAAACAGAAAAAGAAAAAAAAGGATATAGATGAAAATAAAAAGGATAAGTTCGTAATTAATGAAAAAATAGGAATTTTAAACAAACCTAAAAGTGGTTTAATTTTATAATTTTCTTTTTTTATTATTCTAAGAGATGCACAAAAGAGGGGTTTAAGTTAAAAATCGAAGGACCTATGGATCAAAGATGTCAGGTTCATTTTAGGTTTTCTTGTATTAACAAGTTTCAAAGAGCAATTTTGGAGTTATCTATTATTATTAAAGTACAAAAATATGATTCAAGGACTATTGTAGCTTAATTGTGAATAAAATGGAATAAATTTATTTAAAATTAATATGTCTACGACTATTAAATATGAATTGATTTATAATATTAATTGAATAAATCTGTTGACATTATAACAAAATCAATCTATATATAAACTTGATAAACTATATATATAATGCAAGTCTTTGTTAATTGTTGTAAAAATTGAGGATCGAACTATAAATGAAATAGAGAAAAATTGCAGTTAAAATAATTAAAATAATAAAAAAAGAAAAAAAAATATGAAACACGCAATATTTAATGTGAAAAACCTCAAACAAAGAAAAAAACTACAGACAAGACTAAAAGAATTTTACTATGAAAAATAATAGGAGTTTGTAAAATATTTCTCTCTACACTCTTAAGGAAAATATAATAAAATTCTCTTTTAATATATGAAAAAACCCACTCTCTATATATTTTTGTCACAAGAAGATTACTCACAAAACACTTACCAACTCACTCACTGCCCATCAACTCTCACTCACGTCCTGTGTTGTTGGCATTTTGGCTTGCTACTCCAAATGGCCATCTATATAGCCATATTAGATGACAATATTTCAAACTGTTGTTTAATATTTTTCAACCAAAGTTGCATTGAATTTGGTGTAGCTTTTTTTTACTTTTTTTTATATGGCTGCACCAAATTGACTCTTTTTTTTAACAATCTCCCACTTGAAGATTTAATTGAAGATCAATCACATCTTCACACCATTATTTCTATCTTGTCATTTCATGTTTATAGAACATTGTCATCATCTGATGTACTAACAAAATTTCCTTGAGCATTCCAATATTCCTTCTTCAAGTGACCCTTATTGCCATAGTTATAGCATTTGATATTCTTCTTATTTCTTGATTTTCATTCATCATGTCTTCGTCTCCCACTGGAGTCAAATTTTGTTGATCTCCCTCTTGTCACCACCAAGGCCTCCGCTTGTTGCAAATTCATCATTTTATCTTCCTTATTTTTGTGTTTGCTTTCTTCCTTTAGAATAGTAGTTGCAACTTCGTTGAAGGCTAGATAATCCATGAGGATATTATTTGTGAAGTTGATTATGAACTGATCATACGAATCAGGCAGACTTTGAAGTAGAAGTTCAGCACGTTCATTTGCCTCTACTTTATATCTTAACAATGTGAGTTAAGAAAATAAAGTATTTAGAGTATTTAGGTGCTCCATCATTAAAGTAGATTCTGCCATCGGAAGAGAATAAAGCTTCCTCTTAAGGAAAATTTTGTTGTGGTTGATTTGTGCTTATACAATCTAATGAGTTGGTCTCATATCTCTTTTATAGTTTTCTTTTCTTCTATGCTAGACAATATCCCATCTCCTAATACCACATGAAGATTGGCAGCAGCATTCTCATCCATCTCCTTTTTTTTTATTATCATTTATGAATTCCTCCGGCCTTTCATTGATAACCATTAGACAATTATCTTTTCTCAATACTGTTTTTATCTTCATTTTTCAAATTTAGATATTTTTCCTATTAAATTTTTCAATCTCATACTTTGTCGCCATTGCTTTTATCACTATTCACGAACCATATGCTATAATACCACTTATTATAAAAATTGAGGATCGAACTGTGAATGAAATACAATAAATTGCAGCTAAAATAATTGAAATAATAAAAATAGAAGAAAATATGGAACACATAATATTTAGCGTGGAAAACCTCAAACCACAGGCAAAACTAGAAGAATTTTACTATAAAAAATAATAGGAGTTTACAAAATATTTCTCTTTATACCCTAAGGAGAATAAAATAAAATTCTCTCTTAATATATGATAAAACTCACTCTCTATATATTTTTCTTTTAAGGAGATTACTCTCAAAACACTTACTAACTCACTCACTACCCATCAACTCTCACTCACTTACACTGCACTCACAGCCTATGTTGCTAGCATTTTTGCTCACTACATGGCCATATTAGATGATAATATTTTAAAGTGTTGTTTAATATTTTTCAACCAAAGTCAGTGCAGCTTTTGTTTACTTTTTTTTTTTTTTTGGAAAAAGCTAGCTGGATAGAAACTGAATGGAATTTATCCAAGTTTTTTTAGGTAAAAAGGGTATTCCAATAAAGATACATGAGATAATAGGGTTAGTAATGAAAAATACTATTGGTGCAATGCAAATATTGTCCTCATGAAAATTTTACAAATTAAAGTGATTAAAGTCTCATTTGATATGTCACTTTTAAGGTAGGAGAGGAATTCGAGGCGATGTGATAGATAAAAAAAATAATCGTATGGGCATTTCTTGTTAGTATAAGGTATGCCCTAGTGGCATTCTTGTAATTATTTAGACATTGTATATAATCCCTGTGAAAATAAAATATTCTTTTAAATAAAAATGTTATTTTTTTGAGTATTTTTCCTTTTGTATTATGTTGAATAAATTTATTATCAAAGAGTTGATAATATGAGTTACAAATTTATTCAGTACATTTACTATAAATTGTTCATAGTCAATTAATTAATATTTGGATAATATTAATTAGACTATCACCTCTGTCTATTTTCTTTAATTAGTGTGAGAAACTAATAATGAGAGGTAGTGAATCTCATGCTACTTGATATGAGTGATCAGAATAGACATGTGGATACTCATTGGATGGGTTAATCGAATAGTGACATTAGAATTGTGATTGCAAGGATATTCACATATAATCAACAATCACAATCTAGATTATAATAGTGCATATAGTCCTTAGACTTGAGGTGATATAGTCATCCACATTTAGGTGGTTAGAGTTTGTTACCGCTTACATACTTGTGTTAATCATCACATGGGTATATGGCGTGTCGTGGCTCTAATTAGTTAAATGTAGGGATGAATGTTTAACCAAGATGGGATTCATTACCTGGTGTGAACCAGGATAGATCCTATGCTATCTAAGTTTATTCTTGATGAATAAATTCTTGGCCAGGATAAATACAACACAGTTTAAAAAAGAGTTTCAGTAATAGAAAGAGTTCTAGTATTTGTTGTATTTTATCAAGAATTAAAACTTAAGATGAGGTCATATAATAAAGCTATTAGAGTTTGATAATACCTTCACTCTAGGCTATATTGGGATCTTTAATAAAAGGAATTTAGTGCACGGTAATTATGATTAGGTTCGTGTGAATCATAATATGTATTCATTTCTAATTGGGTAGCTGTGATATCAATACTAGGGGTCACTTATAGCTTAAGAGAACTAAATGTGAATAATTGGGACTTTCACATTTAGAATTGAAAAGAGTTTCAAATAATATTAAATGTTAATGTTATATTTTCTCATTGTCATTTAGACATGAACCTAATAAGTCACACCTAATAGAGTTTTATTTATTCACTATAGTATTAATCTAATTATTGATTAAAAGAGTTTAATCAATTAATCAAGATTAATAGAATTAGATTTATGTTTTGAACAATGATTCTAGTATATCATGAAATCTAATTCAAATAAGAGTATTATTTATTAATTAATATTGGATATTAATTAATATATATTAAATTAATAAATATATATATATATATATGTTGTTATTTATTTATGAACTTATATTAATGGTCCAAATTGGTTTGGACATAGGCCAAAAATTTATTTTGGACCAAAGATTAATTAAAGTCCAAATCTATTTATATGTATAATTTAATATGTAAAATAATACATTTAATGTATACTTTACATACAAATTTATACATTAATATGTGTAGGTGGCAAGTTTAATTATTGAATTAAGCAAGGTGGCATATTAATTAAGTGGATATTTCTAAAGTATGCCTAAGGTGTCATTTTAATCATTTGGATGGTTAGGTGTATACCTAAGGTGGCACACTTAATAATCACTTAATTAATTAATGCATATTTTTTTCTTAGTGAAAAATTGCTACACATATATCATTTCATATATCTAAAGGAAGTCAAGTGACTTGATAAGAGAGAAAGAAGCAAAAATAATGCTTAAGTGAGTTTTTGCTTAAAGAGTTAAGAAAAATCACTAAGTGATTTTTCTTATGATAAGATCATAAACCAAAAATAAACACAACATATACTAAACATATACTAAACATATACTCTACACTTGTGCTCTTAATTAAATTAGTACAAGTTACTAAGTTTAATTAACACAAGTAAGTGATAGATAAGGCTTTGGTGTTTCAAAATAGAGGCCTTACATTTAAAGGGCTAAGCATTTGATTCAAGGAATTGAACAAAAGGAAGGCTAAGTTCTACAACAAGTAAGTTTACAAACTTATAATTATTTAATTATTTTTTTGGATATTGCTTAATTTATTTAGTTATGTATTTCAATGTAATTTGAATCTTGGGCAAATGAAATTCTTCGTTTTATGAAGGGTTATGATGAGTAAATTTTTGAAATTTACTTTGTTTAGACTTATGCTTACTACACATATATTTATGTCTAAATACCATAATTGATTTCTAACAGTGGTATCGGAGCCCATTTTTGCACTTTATACATACTAAATAAATTGTTTAATTACAAATATTGTGATTAAAATATGTTGGTTGCAAGTTTTGTGGCTAAAATATGCCAAAAAATGTATTTTGTATGTTATAGTACTGTTGTGAGTAGTGATACTGTAGCAGTAAATAGTGGTACTATAGCAAACGTTTTTTTTTAATGTTTGTAAAATTATTATAACATGCAAAAGTTGCATTTATTTAATTTTTGCATGTCATACTTGCAAGTAGTGATCATAGACAAGGTTTTACATTCTAGTATTGTAATAATTAATTTTATTATTGCTTATGTAATTAAATGTTAATTACATAGTATTAGGATGTATTGATAACCTTGGCATGTCAAGGATTATTTGTTTGTTGCAAAAGTTGTAACAAGGAGACTTGAAGGAGTTCAAGGAGCAAATCCATGGAGATGGTGATAAGGATATTCATACTTGAAGTATTCATGGACAAGAATAATTTTTGTAATTTATTTTAGTATGAAAATAGGTATAAAAATTAGTCCATGATCACTCTTTATTTGTGCATCCATATTTGCATGTTTTATGCACATGAAATATGTATGTTTTATATGCTTTTATACATATCTGTATGTATAATTGGATGTTGTACAATTTATGTATTTGATACATATAAATTGGTTAATGTGCAAAGTGAGACTCAAAAATCTTCCAAATAAATTTAAGTTTAAGCTCTCCATTGGAGCAATAAATTGTATAATTTTGGATTATGTATATCGGCTATGGACACATAGGGGTATATATAAATCCAATAGATTTATACAATGTTATTGTTAAGCATAGTGATGTTCTAAGTGTATAAATATACTACATGCTAAGAATGGTAAATAGGCATACCTGAGGTATGTAGTATTCAAATTTATACATTTCATAGTGCAAATGATATGGACTTAATTAATGCCAAAGACCAAGAATGGCAATGGGTACCTGAGGTCCATAACATTAAGAGCTTGATTGATGAAATATCACATAAGATGTGATGATGGGAAAATGTCACTTATAAATTCTAATATTTCAAGAATGGAAAAGGGTACCTGAGGAATATTATAATTTATTAAGAAATTCATCACCCACTAGAAATCCATCCAACAAGGAATTTCTGTTTCCTACTTGGAAGAATAAGATCCGCCAAATTAGTGGGAGACCATTAATATTAAAGACTAAATCTAATGATTATTTATACAATGTCATTTAAACTAACTAATTTTGTTACCTTTACAGATAATTTGATAATATGAAATCATCAAACCCACTCTCTGTCATACTAGATCAACATAGGCTCATGGGCCCAAACTTTGTAGATTTGCTAAGGAATCTAAAAGTAGTTTTAGCTTTCGAAGAAATACTATATGTATTAGATCAACCACTACCTGATTCACTTCCCGCGAATGCTTCTCAAGAGGAGCAAGACACTTTTAAAAATTGGAAAAAGCATGATTTACAAGCACGTTGCATTATGTGGGCTTTTATGAGTACCGATATCCATCGGCAACATGAGAAGTACAATAGTGCAAATGAAATCCTACTTCACCTAAAAGAGCTGTTTGGTGAACAAAGTAGGACCGCTAGATACAAGATATCGAAGCGGTTGTTTCGTGCTAAAATAAAAGAAAGTAAGGATGTGGCAGTCCATGTGAACTCAATGATAAGATCAATTGAGGAACTAGAAAGTCTAGAATTTTCAATGGACTTCCATCTTTAAATGGATTTGATCCTGTAATCACTTCCTGAATCATTTGGGCAAACCATAGCAAATTTTCATATAAATAAAGTAGAGTGTACACTTGCTAATTTATTAAACATGCTTGTAACAGGCCAAAAGGCAATACAAGGCAGCAAGGGGAAGGAAACTGTTCTTATTGCTTCTTCTAGTAAGACTAAAAATAAGAGTTATAAGAAAAAGAAAGGCAAGACAAATGTTGTCAAGCCTACAGGTAGGATAGCCAAATCTAAAGGCAAGGGAAAGGTGAGGGAAGACCTAAACAAGGGTAATTGTTACTATTGTAAGGGTAAAGGACATTGGAAAAGAAATTGTCCTAAGTACCTTAAGTCTCTATACACTAAAGGAAAGGATAGTCAAGGAGAAGGTATATTTTTTTCTAATTTTTCTAAATGTTCTAATAATTCATCAAATGCATGGGTATTAGATACTGGTGCTAGTCCTCACATTTGTTTATCTTTACAACATCTAGTAAATAAGAGAAAGTTAAAGTCTAATGAAGTAACCTTAAAGCTTATAAATAGTGCAACTATTGTAACTAAAGCTATAAGGTCAACTTCAATAGATCTTTGTGATCATATTTTATTATTGGATGATGTATTATATGTACCTAATGCTTATAGAAACATAGTCTCCATTTCTAGTTTGACTAGAAAAGGTTATGAATTTTTATTCAAAAGAGACGTATGTAATATTTACTTTGGAAGTAATATTATTAGCTTGGGTTATTTAATACATGGTTTATATTATATTGATAATAATTCCAATATTAATGAGCTTCAATTTATGAGTAATAAATGTGCAATGCTAATTGAAAATACTTCTAATTCTAAACATCTATGGCACTTAAGATTATGCCATATTACCGAAGATAGGATCACTAAGTTAGAAAAGATGGGAATCTTGAGCAATCTTGAATCCGCATCTAATCCAACTTGTGAAGCTTGTCTTTATGGCAAGATGACTAGATCACCATTTGTAGGACAAATGGCAAGATCCACTGATATATTAGAAATTATACATACTGATGTATGTGGGCCATTTTTTGAAATGGCTATAGGTGGTTTTTACTACTTTATAACCTTTATAGATGATCTATCAAGATTTGGGTATTTATTTCTTATAAAGAATAAATTTGAATCTTTTAAAAAGTTCAAAGAATTCAAAGCCCAAGTAGAAAACCAAATTGGGACAAATATTAAAACTCTGAGATCAGATTAAGGAGGTGAATACTTAAGTACTGAGTTTATTGAATTCCTTAAGGAACATGACATTGTTTCTCAACTCACACTACTTGGAACATCTCAATTAAATGGAGTGTCTGAAAGGCGAAATCATACTTTATTGGATATGGTACGATCGATGATGAGTTATACGAATCTTTCTATTTTTCTTTGGGGTCATACACTCTAAACTGCCAGTTATATCCTTAATCGTATTCCATCCAAATCTGTTTCTACTATACCATATCAGATATGGCATGGTAGAACACCAAGTCTTAAATATGTTAAGATTTAGGGATGTCCAACTTTTATCAAAAGATTAAAGTCAAACAAGTTGGATGTGAAATCGATAAAAGGAAGGTTTGTTGGATATCCTAAAGATAGTTTAGGATATTACTTTTATCTTCCTATTGAACAAATAGTTATTATAAGTAGAGATGCTATTTTTCTTGAGAAAGAATTTCTAAAGGAAGGTGGCATAAGAAAGAAGATAATATTAGATGAAGAGTCATCTAAAGAAACACAACAAACTGATCAAATGAATATTGATTAACCCGAGGAGCCTATTCCAATTGAAAATATCATCACACCAACTCCTAGAAAATCTAGTAGGGCATCTCATCCTCTGGAGAGATATGGCCTTCTACATGATATGAAAAAGTTGCATGCTCATGAAGATAGTTTTCATAGAGATGATCCTACCATATATGAAGGAGCTTTATTTGATAAAGATTCTTATAAATGGATTGATGCTATGAGAATCAAAATGGATTCCATGTATACAAACGAAGTCTGGACACATGTTGATCCTCTAGAAGGTATTGTACCTATTGGATGTAAATGGATCTTCAAGAGAAAGACTAGTGCAAATGGAAAGGTTAACACCTTTAAAGCTAGGCTTGTAGCGAAAGGGTTTCACCAAAGGGAAAGGATCGATTATGAAGAGACCTTTTCCCTAGTAGCCATGCTTAAATCCATTTGAATTCTTTTAACTATAATCGCACACTATGATTATGAGGTTTGGCAAATGGATGTCAAGATTGCATTCCTTAATGGTTATCTTAAGGAAGAAATTTTCATAGAGTAACCCAAGGGTTTTAAATCCAAGGAAAGCTCTAAAGTGTATAAGCTTAATAGATAAATCTATGGCTTAAAGCAAGCCTCCATGAGTTGGAATCATCATTTCGATAAGGCTATTTTTTCTTATAATTTCACAAAGAATAATGATGAGCCCTGTGTTTATAAGAAGGTTAGTGGGAGTCAAATTACTTTCCTTATCTTGTATGTGGATGATATTTTGTTAATTAGAAATGATGTAGGAATGATGACTTCTGTAAAAGTCTAGTTATCTAAAACTTTCTCTATGAAGGACTTAGGGGAGGTAACTTATATTCTCGGGATTCGACTCTATAGAGATAGATTGAAGAGAATGATAGGTTTATCCCAAAGTCTTTACTTAGAAAAGATATTGAAAAGGTTCAATATGCTTGAATCTAAGAGAGGATTATTACCATTTAGGCATGGTGTTCATTTATCCAATGGTATGTCTCCTAAGACACCCAAGGAAATGGAAAAAATGGCTAAAGTTCCTTATGCTTCAGTAATAGGAAGCTTAATGCATGCTATGTTGTGTACTAGGCCTAACATTGCCTATGTTATTAGTGTGACTAACAGGTTTCAATCCAATCCAGTTTTAGAACACTGGATAGCTATTAAATCAATCTTTAAGTACTTGAGAAGAACTAAAGATTTGATCTTAACTTATGGAGAAGGTGATTTACAGATTAATGGATTTACAGATTCTGATTTTCAATCAGACATGGATGATAGAAAGTCTATATCCAGGTTTATTTTCATCTGTAATGGAGGTATAGTGAGCTAAAAAAGTTCCAAACAAAGTATCACTGCTGATTCCACTACAGAACCCAAGTATATAGCTGCATCAGATGCTACTAAAGAAGCTGCTTGGATTAAGAAGTTCGTAATTGAACTACAAGTTATTCCTTCCATTGAGTTTCCAATTTCTCTCTATTGTGACAACAATGGAGCCATAGCATTGGCAAAGGAACCAAGGTCTCACCAGAAATCCAAACACATAGAAAGACGCTATCATATTATTCGAGAAATTATTGGCAAGGGCGAGACGGTCATCCAAAAGGTAGCTTCAGTTGACAATGGTTTTAATCCACTGACTAAAGCGCTCACACAATTACAGTTAGACTGTAATCTTGAAAAGATAGGTCTTAAATATTATAGTAAATGGCACTAGTGCAAGTGGGAGATTGTTAGTATAAGGTATGCCCTAGTGGCATTCTCGTAATTATTTAGACATTGTATATAATTTCTGTGGCAATAAAATATTCTTTTAAATAAAAATATTATTTTTTAAGTTTTTTTCCTTTAGTATTATGTTGAATAAATTTATTATCAAAGAGTTAATAATATGAGTTATAAATTTATTCAATACATTTACTATAAATTGTTCGTAGTCGATTAATTAATATTTGGATAATATTAAGTAGACTGTCACCTCTGTCTATTTTCCTTAATTAGTGTGAGAAAGTAATAGTGGGAGGTAGTGAATCTCATGCTACTTGATATGAGTGATCAGAATAGACATGTGGATACTCATTGGATGGGTTAATTGAACAGTGACATTAGAATTGTGATTGCAAGGATATTCATATATAATCAACAATCACAATCTAGATTATAATGGTGCATATAGTCCTTAGACTTGAGGTGATATAGTCATCCACATTTAGGTGGTTAGAGTTTGTTACCGCTTACATACTTGTGTTAATCATCACATAGGTATATGGCGTGTGGTGGCTTTAATTAGTTAAATGTAGGGATGAATATTTAACGAAGATGGGATTCATTACCTGGTGTGAACTGGGATAGATCCTATGCTATCTAAGTTTATTCTTAATGAATAAATTACTGGCCAGGATAAATACAGCACAGTCTGAAAAAGAGTTTCAGTACTAGAAAGAGTTCTAATATTTGTTTTATTTTATCAAGAATTAAAACTTAAGATGAGGTTTATAATAAAGCTATTAGAGTTTGATAATACCTTCACTCTAGGCTATATTGGGATCTTTAATGAAAGAAATTTAGTGCACGATAATTATGATCAGGTTCGTGTGAATCATAATATGTATTCATTTCTAATTAGGTACCTGTGATATCGATACTAGGGGTCACTCACAGCTTATAAGAACTAAATATGAATAATTGGGACTTTCACATTTAGAATTGAAAAGAGTTTCAAATAATATTAAGTGTTAATATTATATTTTCTCAATGTCATTTAGACATGAACCTAATAAGTCACACCTAATAGAGTTTTATTTATTCACTATAGTATTAATCTAATTATTGATTAAAAGAGTTTAATCAATTAATCAAGATTAATAGAATTAGATTTATGTTTTGAACAATGATTCTAGTATATCATGAAATCTAATTCAAATAAGAGTATTATTTATTAATTAATATTGGATATTAATTAATATATATTAAATTAATAAATATATATATATATATATGTTGTTATTTATTTACAAACTTATATTAATGGTCCAAATTGGTCTGGACATAGGCCAAAAATTTATTTTGGACCAAACATTAATTAAAGTCCAAATCTATGTATATGTATAATTTAATATGTAAAATAATACATTTGACGTATACTTTACATACAAATTTATACATTAATATGTATAGATGGCAAGCTCAATTATTGAATTAAGCAATGTGGCATATTAATTAAGTGGATATTTCTAAAGTATGCCTAAGGTATCATTTTAATCATTTGGATGGTTAGGTGTATACCTAAGGTGGCACACTTAATAATCACTTAATTAATTAATGCATATTTTTTTCTTAGTGGAAAATTACTACACATATATCATTTCATATATCTAAGGGAAGTCAAGTGACTTGGTAAGAGAGAAAGAAGCAAAAATAATGCTTAAGTGAGTTTTTGCTTAAAGAGTTAAGAAAAATCTCTAAGTGATTTTGGTTATGATAAGATCATAAACCAAAAATAAACACAACATATACTAAACTCTACACTTGTGCTCTTAATTAAATTAGTACAAGTTACTAAGTTTAATTAACACAAATAAATGATAGATAAGACTTTGGTGTTTCAAACTAGAGGCCTTACATTTGGAGGGCTAAGCATTTGATTCAAGAAATTGAACAAAAGGAAGGCTAAGTTCTACAATAAGTAAGTTTACAAACTTATAATCATTGAATTATTTGTTTGCATATTGCTTAGTTTATTTAGTTGTGTATTTCAATGTAATTTGAATCCTAAGCAAATGAAATTCTTCGTTTTATGAAGGGTTATGATGAGTAAATTTTTAAAATTTACTTTATTTAAACTTGTGCTTACTACACATATATTTATGTCTAAATACCATAATTGATTTCTAACAATTCTTCCCTTTCATTTTTTTTACTCTACACTTTGTCCTTTTCACTTTTACCTTTTTACCCCATCCCAGTCATTCCTTTACTTTTCGTCTTTGCTTTAGGTCAATATTAGTATATGACCCCTTTTTCATATTTTATCTTTTACGTACATTATATGCTTTTAAAATGGTAAAAATAAAATATTTAGTTGGCTAAGTCCCAAACATCTAAATGTCTAAATATTACTTTCTAAAACAATTGGTTTTAGCTTTTAAAATATATTTTAAATTTAAAGTTCAAATTCTTTGGCCTTATAAACTATTTATAAATAATATAATGTTAATTAAAAAAAAAAGCAAGTAGAGGTAAAACATGTATTCATAATAATTGTGTTTTTTTCCTCTTTCAATAATTTATAGGCAATTAAAGAATAGTATAAAAATCAACAACTATTGAGATCAACTAATAGGAATTATTTTCACTTAAGTGAGGTCTCGGGTTCGAGTTCTAGTGTCTATAAATGTGTTGAATTAGTTATTGGGAGACTTTTACCACTCTTATGGTCATGTCCGAATCGAACCATATTAGTCAGACTTCATTGAACTTTGGATATTGGTGGTTCACAAAAAAAAAATAAATAAATAAAAGAAAAGAAAAATTTTATAATTTAAGTGAAATTTTATTTTAATATTTTTATTGTATTATTATTGATGTCATTTATAATAGTGATATTAAATTCTAAAATTTTCATATTGGTACTATTTCATTTTTTAGATTGGTTCAGTACGGAGATTCAACTATTTTGAAAAAAATTGATATTGCACAACTCAAGATGGGATTTAAAAATTTATGTTATACACCAATTTATATTATTGATTAAATTTATATTTATTACCAACAAATAAATAGTAAAAATTTGTGCATATTTATACTTTTTTGTATAAACATATATTTAATACATATTTTCGGCAATCATGTATATATATAATAAAATTATATTATATTTTAAATAGTAAAAATGATCTAACGTCTTTTGTTTTTATTTATAAAATCACTACTTCTTTTAATTTAAATGATTTAGAGTTGGACAAAACAACTTTGTTTTGATTATTTATAATATATGTCTATGTATAGAGGTGTAATCGAACCGAGTCGAATCGACACACTACCAGGTTTGACATTGACTCAACTTTTAAACTTGAAGTTTAAACTCGATCAAGCACTTTTTTGAAGCTCAAACACAACTCGATTAAATAATTGATATACTTAAGTTTGACTCAATTAATTAAATAAATTTTTAAATTTTTAGAATATATATTTTAAAATATTCAAACTCTAATAGAGTTTGAACTCGAGCTTAAACTAGACTCGATTTGATAAGATATGTTTATAATTATAATTAAATAAAAGGGTAAAATGGTAAATATACAAAAACTCAATTAATTTTGTGAGTCTATCGAATTACATGTTTAGGGTCTCAAGCTTGACTTGAAAGCCTACTCGAGTAGCTCGAGCTTAAGTTTGACTTGAGAATAATTGAATTGATTTCGAGTTTTTCCTAAGTTGATCCTGAGTAGCTTGCAAGTCGGCTTGACTCCATTATATATATATTTTAAAATAATATCAATTTGTTTAGATTACTTAATAACAATAATAACTAATAAATTATTAAATATAATAATATATTTTAATTAATAAAAATGACTCTTTTGTACTTTAATTACTTACTTTAATTAAAACAATGTAATTTTAGATAAAATTACATCATTTTAATTATCTATAATTATGGTTGTATAAAAATTGAAACCGGATCTAATAACCAAACGAAACCAAATTCAATTTGATTTGAGCTTTTGAATATTTTAAAAGTTTGCTTAAAATCGAGAGAATTGCCTGAAAATCGAATATATATATATATATATGATCTCATGTGTTGTTTGAAGGTAAGCATGTTGCTAAGTGTAAAATATATTCTTAGTTCGAATCTTGTACTTGACACTTTTTTCTTCTTATTTTGATGATAAAATTTTATTATAATTTGGTTAACTGATAACCACCGGCTACTCTCTAATTTTTTATATTTATAGTTTCATCTTCAATTTTTATTTTGGGTGAAAATTTTGTTTGATTAAATGACCGATTAACGAATGCTCATCCCTATCTACATTATATGTCTCTCTATTAATATAGAATAAAATTAATAATTAAAATATTATTTAACTCATTAATCTTAAATAATATCAATAAAATTAAAGTACTTCCTAAAAAATTTTGAAAAATAAAAAAATTCCTCCTTTCAATATTAGGGATGTGTAAAATATTTCCATCAAGAAAATATTAGGTTATTAATACTTTTTCGTTTTACGGGTCAAATATTCCTTCTTTCAATATGAAGGTGATATGTGTCTTTTTACTTCATTTATTTTTTCTATCTCAATTTTTGGATAGATTCTATTTTCTTAGTAATGATTTTTTTTAATATGTTTGGTGCAGCCATTATTGACTTTTGATTTTGATTTTGATTTTTTAACATTAATGAGATGGGGAGGTGATTGAGACGTGTGTTTCCCAGATTTAAATTAAGACAGATGAGATATGGAAGATGATAATAACATAAGCCACAAAGGGAGGACAGAATCAATGCAATGCAATGCAGGTCAAGTCTTCGTTTATTTGAGCTGTTCCTTCGTTTCATTCATTTGTCGTTTAGCGGCGAACACATGCTCATTCCTTCCTTCCTACCAATATAACATTATTATTATTAATCTCTCTCTCACTCTGCTTCCTTCATTTTCTTCAACCTTAGTTTTCCGCTCATTTGCTTCCTTCATTTTTTTTTCGATATATTCTCTGTAATCCAAAAAAAAAAAAAAAAGCATTTTCAGTGCCGCTCCTGATCCTGCTTGCCTCTTTTACCCTTTTTAATATATGCACAGGTACTTTCCCTTTTTCTTTGAATTTATTTAATTTTGTTTGCTATATCAATTCAACCGTTCTTCCAAAATCTTATTTTCTGGTTTTTAATTAGGTTGCAGACTTGTGTTGTGCATCTGATTGAATTTATTTACTAACCCTCTCAAAACTGCAACTTCACTTTTCTTTTGGGTTAATTGTTATTTTTCACCATTTATTTACCATTTTGAACTATTTGGTCCCTCACTAACATTCAAAATTATATGTTGTCTTCTTTTCAATTTACAATATTACATTACAAACATTTTTATTTATCTAAATGATTACTTATTCAATTATAGCTATTAATAAAACATAAAAATTAATCCAACAATTTTAATTTCATTTAATATCTGTTTCGTGCTTCTTCTCTTTATATATTATTATTAAATCTTACTATTTTCAATTTGTAAAATTAATTTGTACATACTTGAAAAGGGAAAATTTAACCTTTTTTGAGTGATATATAAATTTATTTATATCACTTAACCTCACCGTTACTCAAAAAAATTCACCTGGTGTTGTTTATATATGTTGTTGTATTTTTTGTTTTTATTTTTATTCATCTAATATTTAATTAAACTTAAGTTTTTCGAAAATTTGAGTATAAAACGTTACATTATAGAACATATCAAACTTCTATATTGATATCTAATAAATTAGGAGTTGTTTGATTGTTATTTTAACTTTTGGAAGTCTCGAGTTTGAATTTTCCCATTTATCATAAAAATAATAAAATAATCCTTATCTTGAGCATAATTTACTACATACACCGTGATGTAAACAGGTAAACAAAGTCAGGATTTTGAGGTTGACCATCCCAAATTGTTTTTTTTTCTTTTTTAAAAAAAAATTATGTCTTAAATATTTCTCAGAAAATAATATTTGAAAAATAATATATCTAGAGAAGTAAGAACTCTAGGGGGAAAAAAACGTTAAAAACACCTATATGGCCCAAACACATGCTAAATGAAAATCTTTGTAGATGTGGAAAGATATATTCCAAAAAAAGAAGAGCAAATTTTATTTTGTCTGAGGTTTAATATAATTAATACTTTTTTTCCTTTTTTTTATATAAAAAAATTCAAAGTATAGCAAATCTTTTTTTATTTGAATTGTTAGCTTTAATTGTATGAATTAAATTACATATAATTCTTATATTTATTTTATAAATATAGTTTATATATTCAATAATCTAAACTAACATTCAAATAAAAAATTAGATTTTAAAATTCAATAGAGAATTTATTTGATTAAATTTTTTATGCAACATAAACAATTTAAGTTGATTTTTAAGTAGAAATATTTTAAAATTAAGATTAATTTCTTTTTAATTAAAATTTAAATTAGATTAAAGTTATAATTAATTGATTTATACCTTTATTAAAAGATATAATTGTCATTTTATAGTCAAATTAATGGTAATTCTAACACACATTTTATTAAAATAGTTTAATGAGAAAAAATGTTTTTAAAATATTAGGGCACAAATATTATAATATATTCAAATAAAGAGGGAAAATAGTATTTACTTTGAAAATTATTTTTGGTAATTTCATGTCAGATAACGATAGTTTTGATGGAAGAGATAAAAAATATATTGATGCCAAATAAAAGAGCAAAAAAATATAAATTTTAAATGTTAAGAAACAAGTGGTGTAATATGGTGAAATTGAGGGGATGTATGGTAATTAATCCTTTTTAACACCTACACAAATCCCGATTAACATTTCAAATGAAAAAGTACCGATTTAAACAAATTCATGATAGTGCAAATAATAGAAAAAAAATGTTATCTAATTCTATTTTTATAAATACAAATTATCGTAAAAGAACTAAAAAATTTGATATTATAATGGTATGAGTTATATGATCTTATCTATAGTATAATATAATTAGAATAAATTAAGAGCATATCACAATCTGCCCCTTGAGTTTTGATTTAACTCACACTTTGCTCCTCTTATTTAAAAATCAAATCTTTTTGTTTCTCAATTTTTGTTTAGTCAACACCCGAATGTTAAGTTTTTGTATTAGTCTTTTTTATTTAAAAATGTTTGAGTCCTATTTATGAGGACAAAACAATTTAATTCCCTTGTTTTAATATGTTAAATGATTTGATCACTTTTAAAATTTTAATGCAACTAAATTTTCAATACCTATACACATCTATCAGTACATTATATAAAAACCAAGTTATAGTAATACTGAAAAATTTAAATAATTTTCATAAATTTATTTCATGTTTATTTTTTATACTTAAAATAATATAAAAAAGGTAACTTACTATTAACCCCTTATTTTACCATATTATACTACTTGCCTTTGACATTTAAAATTTATATTTTTTCTCTTCTTTTTTGAATAATTATACTATATACCCATTTTGCCAAATTTTTTGGTTAAAATTACCATTAACGGACATAAAATTACTAAGTAGTACTATTTTCCCCTTTTATTTGAATACACTATACTATTTCTCCCCTAATATTTACAAAATATATTTTATTATTAAACTAAATTTTGACAGTACTTATGTTAAAATTATCATAAATTGACTACAAAATGATGATTATATATATTTTATATAAAGTGTTTAATTTTGACTATAATTTAATCAAAACTTTAATTAAATAAAAAGTAGTTACTTTTAATTTCAAAATATCTTAACTTAAATTAATGGTTCATGTTGCATAAAAATTAACCAGATAAATTCTCTCTTTTTAATTTAAAATTGGATTTTTTTATTTATATCGTTAGTTTAGATTATTGGATATCTACATTAATATATTTATGAAATAAATGTAATAATTTAAATAATTTAACCCAATAATTTAAACTAACAATTCAAATAAGAATTAGATTTTAAATTAAAAAAATTACTTGATTAATTTTTTTTTATATAACATATATCTTTTAAGTTAATAGTTAAACAGAGATATTTCAAATTAATAGTAATTAATTGGTATTTAATTGAAATTTTGATTGTATTAAAATTAAATTAGGTATTTTATATTTTTATTTATAGAATATGATTATCATTTTATAGTTGAATTCTAACAAAAAATTAGTTTAGTAATAAAAAATATAATTTCTAAATATTAAGGGCAAGGATAAATAGTATATACTTAGTAATTTCATGTCAATTAATGATAATTTTGATGGGAGACGGTAAATAGATTAATTATGCAAAATGAAAGGGGAAAAAATATAAATATTAAATTGTCAAGTAGCAAGTAGTATGATATGGTTAAATAGAAGGGGTTAATAGTAATTTACCATATGTAAAGTACATTTTAAAAAAAAAAAACATAATTGATAAAAGCAAACATTAAAAAATATATATATGTGACATGAAATTGATATAAAATTTATTGAAAAGTTCATAAACTTAATTGAAAAATTTCTATTTTATAGGACTTAATTGAAACTTTTATATATCTTTTAGAATATCCCAATTTATAATGATAATATATATTATTTGTACAAAAATAAATCAAATATTTAAATTAAAAAATTATATTAGTTGAAATTTAATTATATAAAAAATAAGTTTTGTTTAAATCTATATAATTTTTAAAATAAAAGTTCAAAATTTAAATTTTTTAAAGTCAAAATTAAAACTATAGTTGTCAATTTAAAACTTAAAAGAAAAATAAATGAAGGTTATTGTTATCCATATACTATAATGAGTACATGTATATGGTACAATGAATAGCCTCCTATGATATGTCTTTTTGGTTCAATATTCATAGCTGTTGATAGCTAAAAAAATAGCCATTATTCAGTAACTACAAATTTTCCGTCACAATCACTACCATGACAAAATAATTGTGAAATTTTAGTCTTGTGAAAAATATAAGTTTATCATCATGAAATTTATTTGAAAATTTTACCTGTTTTGGTAAAATTTGATTTAGTGATAAATAAGTTTACAGAAGTTTAAACTTTTCAACCCTTCAACATCATGAAAGTTGAAAATTTTATACTTTCATGTCACAATCACTGCCATTATTTGAAAATTTCATGTCATTAAAAGTTTAAACTTTTCAGCCCTTCAACATCATATTCATCCATTTCTGTACCTCCATGTATAATTTCTTCAATTTTATCATTTGTCTACTTTTATATAAGCCATGAATTCAAATTATCTATTTCTACTTACAATTTTCTTTACTTTTTTTTTTTTTTATATTTATAAATCACTTTATCAATGTGAATTATTTTTCTACATCTATCCTATCCTTTACTTGATTATTCTACACTTTGAATTTCTAATGGTTATAATTAAGTTTATCATTGTTGGTAACGGTACCATTATTGTAACAATAATTTAACAAAAAGGCCAATTGAATTATCTTCATTTTATACCTTTCTTTCATATTTTTTATGCCATTGAAATACATAATTTTGTTGCATAAAAGTTGAAACATTTTAATTATTTGTCTACTTATTCATATGGAGAGAGAGGAAAATTGACTAAATAGAAATTTTCAATTGTTTTCTTAAGTTATGTTACGAGGTACTGTTTCTTTTTCAACTGTATAAATCAATTGATCTCTTTAGAAATCAAAATATTTTTATATAATATTTTTATTTGTATATTTATTCATATTTTTTATATCACAGGCGCATTGCACCGAAATATGTTTAGTTTAGAGAATAATGGGAAGCTTTTCTAAATTTTATTTATCTTGTGTTTGTGTTATCGCTATACAGGAAATGGCAACTCTTGTTGTTGATAAGGTTGTAGATAAAGCTGCTGATCAATTGGTGGATTCAATTTGGCGCCAAATTGGATATGTATGGAACTACAAAAGCAACATTGATGAGCTCAAAGATAAAGTTCAGAAGCTGAAAGCTGAAAGAGAGAGCGTGGTGCGTCAAGTAAAGGAAGCTAAAGGCAGAGGAGAAGAAATTGAAGAAATTGTGAATCTTTGGCTAGCTGATGTAGATGACGCACTTAAAGCTGCAGATGAGGTTCTTACCAAAGACAATGGCCGAGCCGGGGATGCTTGCCTCATCGGATGCAATCCCAATTGGACGACAAAATACCTGCTCAGTAGAAAAGCAAAGGAGGAGTCATTGCCTGCTTTAGATAAAGTTCGAGGCGACAGGAATTTTGATAGAATTGGCTACCCCATCTCTGTGCAGGACTTGGAACTTGTAAAAGACTATGAGCCCCTTGACTCGAGAATGCAGGTTCTAAATGACATTGTCGAAGCCTTGAAAAATGCCGACACCAATTTCATTGGGGTTCATGGGATGCCAGGCGTGGGGAAATCCATTCTAGCGAAAGAACAACTCCCTGCAAAAGTCAAGCAAGAGGGGTTCTTCAAAGTGGTGGCTATAGCAGAAGTAAACAAGAATCATGACCTAAGCAAAATTCAGCGACAAATTGCAGACTGGCTTGGCTTCGAATTCAAAGCTGAGAACAACGATTTAAGGAGAGTCCAGTTGCGCACACGATTGATTCAAGAGGAGAAGGTTCTTTTAGTCCTTGATGATATCTGGGAAAGGATCGAACTAGAGAAGATAGGAATTCCGAGCGGCAAGGAACACAAGGGATGTAAGATAGTAATAACTTCCAGGGATCTAAATGTATTGCAAGGGATGGGCGTGCAGAGACATTTTTGTCTTCAGATTTTACAGGAGGAAGAGGCGTGGCATCTGTTTGAGAAAAAGGCAGGTGATGTGAAAGACCCCAATTTAGCTAAGGAAGTAGCAAGGAGCTGTGCAGGTCTGCCCGTTCTGATTGTAGCTGTTTCAGCAGCACTGAGAAACAAGGATACTTGTGAATGGAAGGACACCCTGGTGCGGCTAAAAAGATTTGACGACCATGAAATTGATGAGAAAGTTAACTTGGCTCTTGAATTGAGCTACAACTCCTTGATAGGTGATGAAATCAAATTAGTGTTCTCGCTTTGTGCGCAAAATGGTCCTTACAACATAAGTATTTCCTACTTGTTGAAGTACGCTATTGGCCTGGGAATATTTAAACGATGCAATACAATAGAAGAAGCAAGAAACAGACTGCATAAATTGGTCAATGACCTCAAAGCCTCTTCTTTGTTGCTGGAAGATTACGAAGATGAATATCTCAAAATGCACGATCTTGTTTACAATTTCGCCATTTCAGTTGCTTCCAGGGAACATCATGTCTTCACCCTGGCACATGGCACTGAATTGAAAGAATGGCCTGTAAATGATCTGCTTAAGGATCGGACTGCAATCTCTTTGCTTTATCGCAAAATCCCTCAGCTTCCCTCAGCTTTAGAAGCCCCCAAACTAGAATCATTTCTACTTGCCAGTAACGACCCATTAAAAGTTGGAGACAATTTTTTTCAAAATACTAAAGAGCTCAAAGTCCTGGATATGACAGCGTTATGTTTAACATCACTGCCTTCATCTCTTCAGTTTCTTAAGAACCTCCAAACACTCTGTCTGGATCATTGTTCTTTGGAAGATATTGCTATGATTGGAGAGTTAAAGAAGTTACAAGTTCTCAGCTTAGTTGGTTCTACGATTGTTCAACTGCCAGGACAAATAGGGAAGTTGACCTGCCTGCGACTATTGGATTTGAGTAATTGTGCACGGCTTGAAGTGATTCAGCCGGATGTCTTGTCATGCCTGACAAACTTAGAGGACTTGTATATGGCAAATGGCTTTGTGAAATGGGAGGGTGAAACACACAATGGTGAAAGGAAAAATGCTTGCTTAGATGAATTGAAGCGCCTGTCAAATCTAGCCACTCTTGACTTACATATCGTGGATGCGCAGGTGCTGCCTGAAGATTTGTTCTCCAAAAAGTTAGAAAGTTTCAGAATATTCATTGGAGAAGAATGGGACTGGTCTGGCAAGTACGATACCTCAAGAACCTTGAAACTGAAGATGGATGCAAGCATGGAACTGGACAAAGTTAAAGTGTTGTTGACGAGAAGCGAAGATTTATATTTGGATGATGTAAAAGGTGTTAAGGATTCTCTCTATGAATTAGATGGACAAGGTTTTGCACAGTTGAAACATCTTCATATCCAAAACAGTCATCAAATTCAGTACATTGTAGACTGGAAGAGGAGGAGGACGAATTTGACAGCATTCCCAAAGCTGGAGTCGATGCATCTGGAAAATCTGAATAGCTTGGAGAAGATATGTCAGCAGCACCAACTTGTGATGGGGTCTTTCAGCAGATTAAGAAAGCTGAAGGTGGGGAACTGTTCAGGATTGAAGAATCTGTTTACACTGTCAATGTTTAGGGGTCTTGCGCAGGTACAGAAGATCAAGGTAAGCACTTGCGAGATCTTGGAGGAAATTGTTGCAGAAGATGATGGGAAAAATGAAGTAGTTGAGCTGAAAGAATTACGGTCATTAACATTGGAGTATCTGCCAAGGTTTAAAAGCTTTTGTTCCCGGCTGATGAAGCTGCCTGCTTCTACTTCTGTTGTATCCCACAACATGCAACAGGCAGGCGGAGAAATTGCATTTGCTGATTGGGAACCTTCGCAGCTACTCTTCAACACAAAGGTTTGTGACTAATTTCAATTCACTTTTTATTTTTTTGGTGTGACCACAAGGTGTTCTTGTACCACATTGGATATAAATTAATTACTGCTAGTGCTAGCTTCAGGAGATATATATAAAAATCAATGATTTGGTTGCAGATTCAATTTCCGGGTCTGGTAAAATTGAAATTGTTTTCAATCAATGTGGAGAAGATATGGCGCAACCAAATTATAGAGGAATCTTTGAGCATTCAAAATTTAACAAATTTAGTTGTGGAGGGTTGTGGGAACTTGAGCTATCTATTCACGTACTCCATGGTTAAGCATCTTGCACAGGTCGAGAGACTTGAGATAAGTGACTGCAATTTCATTGAAGAAATAATAGTTGCACAAGGATTTTTGAAGGAAGAAGAAGCAGAAAGAAGGATGAAGGTGGTTTTTCCCAAATTACAGTTCCTGAAACTCAGAGGTCTTCCATTGTTAATGAGATTTTGTACTGCTATTTTAGTTGAATTTTCATCATTGGAAGGGTTGTGTGTAGATAACTGCCCTCTTCTCCACACATTTGTCTCAAGTCCCGTAATTACTACAAATGAAGTTCAACAAGGGAGCTCTTCAAGTCTTTTTGATGAAAAGGTGCTCTCTTCATTGCTTATTTTCTTTTTGTCCCTGTTTTTATCATTTTCTTTTGGTTCAATGGATGTTCATGCTTTGCACAACAGTAAGATGCACCAAATATATCAGTCATTGCTAATTTAGACTTTTTAAAATGTATGTATTATGCTCAGCCAATTAAATTTTTTTAGATCATAGATTTATTTTTGAATGTATTATTTATATGCTAATTCTCTTTTTTTTTTTTAATTTTAAAAAAATGTTATTTTAGGTCTCATTTCCAAATTTGGAGAGATTGTATATTATGCAAATGCATAGGTTGAAGATGATATGGGATGATAACGTCCAAATGAATTCATTTTGCAAATTAAAGGAACTGAAGATAAAACATGGCAAAGAACTATTGAAGGTTTTTCCATGTGAGATGTTGACAAGATTTAAGAATGTGGAAGAACTAGTTGTGAAAAATTGTGATTTACTGGAAGAGATATTTGATCTCCAAGCACAAACAGTTGAAGAAGAAGAAGAAGAACATAATATAAATGTTGGGATAGCCTGTAAATTAAGATCACTGGACATTAGAAATCTCCCAAGTTTGAAACATGTTTGGAACGGGGATCCTCAAGGAATCAATATCTCCTTTCACAACCTACACAAAGTGTATGCTTGGAATTGTCCGAGTCTGAAAAGCCTCTTCCCATTTTCATTTGCTCATCAGGATCTTCAACAACTTGAAGTGCTTAATATAGATGGCTGTGGGGTTGAGGTACTCGTGAAGGAGGGAAGAGCAGAAAAAAATCCTAAGTTTATGTTTCCTCAATTGAAGTCTTTGACACTTTGGAGATCAGAAAGACTCAAGTGTTTTTACTCAGAAACACACATTTTGGAATGCCCATATCTTGAAAGCTTGAGTGTGTTTGGATGTGAGAATTTGAAAATTTTTAATTCAGACTCCCAAGAATTTCAGGAAGTGCTACTGGACAGGGAGAAGCAGGAAAGCCCACAAAAGAGTGAAGTTGCACAACCACTTTTTCTTTTTAGAAAGGTAAATGCTTTAACCACCACATAACTGGCTATATTATAGCCTGACATTTTCTGTGAACATTTATAATTGATCATTACTTAGTCTCTTTAATCAAGGAAAATGTTGTGTAGAATTGTTCTTTATACTTGGGCTTATAAGATTCTTCCTATATTTAGAGTATTACACTCAACAGTTGAATGATTGACACATATTTTGAGTGTTTTACACTTGCGCAGTAAGAATGCAACACGTATGTATGTATATATATATATATATACAACAATATATATGTTGTGAGACAATTAGTTATAGTGCTCCTAATTGAACTAGCCATTTTTAGTTGTTGTGGCCTGAATCTGAAAATTCAATTCTTTCCGTCGTATGTTTCTTTGTGCTATATCTGTGTATATACATATAAATTTGTTGATTTTCAGATTATTCGCAATTTGGAGGTGTTAACACTGGACTATGCGGACTTCACAAGGATACAAGAAAGCCAGTTTCTAGTAGACAGCTTTCTGAAATTAAGAAGTCTTCAACTGCAAGGCTTTTCTGAAGATTCAGGGAAATTTCTATTTGATTTTCTTCAAAAATTCAAGAAGTTGGAGAGTCTTGTGTTGAGAAAGTGCTATTTCAGTGTCCTACTTCCTCATGGTATTGTTGGTGAGACTCTAGCACAAATACAATTTTTGAGACTGGATTACCTTCCTAACATGAGGCACATATGGAATCAAGACTGCTGCCAACTTCTTTCAAAGCTTCAAACTCTGGAAATACTTGGTTGTTATGGATTGATTAACTTGGCACCATACTCTGCATCCTTCCAAAATCTATCCATTCTCGTTATCAAAAACTGCCACAGATTGGTGAACTTAGTATCATCCTCTACTGCCCAATGTATGGCCAACCTCACTAACATGAGCATAAGCTATTGCGACATGGTTGCAGAAATCATAGCAAAAGAGGAAAATGAATCTCAATTCCAATCTAAGACTGAGTTAATTTTCCACAAACTTGCAAGTTTAAGGCTTCATTGTTTAAAAAGCCTCACCAGCTTCTGTTCGTCAGCCAGTCACATCATCAAATTCCCATCTTTGGAAGAGGCAGTTGTGATGCAGTGCCCCATGATGAAGGTTTTTTCGCAGGAAGTTAGTGCACCAAAGCTAAAGAGAGTATATCTGACCGAAGAAGGAGATAAGTGGCGTTGGACTGGCGATCTTAATACCACCGTAAAACAATTGTATTCAGAAATGGTTAAGTATCTCCTGAAATTTGCACTACTTTTTTCCTTCCACACAATATTTAGCTAACTTGTACAATTTTCCTTTTATGCTATGCTAGCTAATGTAATTTTTGGCTTTTGTAGATAGGATTAAACGGCCTGCATTATTTGAAACTCTCTGAAATTCCTGAACTCAAAGAGGTATGGCATGGCCAGGTCCCGGTCAATTTCTTCCACAATTTAAGTACATTGGTGGTAGATGACTATGCGTATTCCACTTGTGCTGTTCCGTCAAATCTACTATCCTTTTTGAATAATTTAGAAGAACTTGAGGTCAGAAATTGCAGTACAGTTGAACAAATATTTGGTGTTACGGAGTGGCAAAATGATATTGGATTTGTTGGGCATCTGTCAAAGTTAAATAATTTGCAGTTGATCGATCTGCCAAGATTGAGGCTTCTCTGGAATGAGACTCCTAAACAAAGTTTCGACTTCAAAAACCTGAAAATACTTGAAGTCCACAGGTGTAGTCGGTTGAAGTATATATTTACTCCAGCCGTGTGCTCTGGCCTTGTACAACTCCAAGAATTAACTGTGAGAAGTTGTGAAATGGTGAAAGAAATCATCACAGAGGGATTAGATAGGGAGAAACGCTCAGAAGAGATCAAATTTCCTCTGCTCAACTCTGTTACTTTGGAGCGTTTGCCCAGCTTAATAAATTTCTGTTCCAGAAATGTTATAGTGCAATGTCCTTCTCTGAAAGAGATCATTATTGCAGAATGTCCAACCAAATTCATTTGTATGTTATTTTCGGGAGGAGCAGAACTAAATGAAAACCATGGAATCATTAAGAAAAAGGTTAGTTTTCCATTGCAATATGTTTGCTTTTTCTCATTGCAGGACAGTTTCAAAAGAATATGCAAATTTTGACTGAGACAGGCATTTTTATTTGCAGATTGTTTTCCCCAACTTGACGGACCTAAAACTGTCTGCAGTTCAAATTGAACAGATATTGTATGACAGACATCTTCAAGATCCTTCATGCTACCATAATTTGACAAGCTTGATTGTGGATGGTTGTAGCAATTTAAAATATTTGTTTTCATCATCTATGGTCAAAAGTATTGTGCATCTCAAGAAGCTTGACATTTGTGACTGTAAAATGATGGAAGAAATTATATTCTGTGAAGGATTAGGAAAGGAAATGATTAGTGAGATGCTACTTAGTGAACTAGATTTCCTGAAGCTCAGAGATCTTCCAAAAGTTGCCCACTTCTGCACTTGTGATTCAATTGAATTCCCTGCTCTAAAGGAGCTATCAGTACAAAATTGTCCTCAACTGAGAACATTCGTATGTCATTCTACAAGTGCAAATGCTGATATAGTGAAATGTGCTCTCTTTGATGAGAAGGTGAGTCTCCTCTATTTTTCACGATTTATGGTAATCATATTTCCATTGCAACAAGTATGTAATTGGCTCTTGGTTCCTTTCTTTACGCGATATATATATATGGGAAATTCTTGCCTAGGTGCTCACAATGTATTACAATCAACTATTAGAGCTGTAAGATATACCCGTGCCATACTTTTATTGACTAAATGTAAAACACTCACAGTATATGTCGGTTCATATAATCATAATCCAAGTGCTTGTAAGATTAATCTCCAAAACTTATAAGCTATATATGATTATTAATGCAGGTTGCATGTCCCAGCTTGAAGATCATGCAAATTATAAAAATGGATAACCTGAAGATGATATGGGGGAATCAACTTCATCCATATTCTTTTTGCAAGCTAAAGAGATTATCAACCACAGATGGAAAAGGATTACTGAAATTATTTCCATCTAGTATGGTGGGAAGACTCCAAAATCTCAAGCATTTGAATGTAGAGAACTGTGATTCATTGGAAGTGGTGTTTGATCTACAACAGCTAATAGTAGGAAACTCAAAAGAAGCAAATCAATTGAAGACTCTGGTCGTAAGTAATCTTCGAAATTTGAAGCTTATCTGGAATAAGGATCTGTCAGGAGATCTCTCCTTTCCTAATCTCTGCACAGTGAATGCTTGGAAATGTCCGAATCTGAAATACTTATTCCCTGCTTCAATGGCTGAAGGCCTGCCAAATCTTGAAACGATTGACATCTTTCGTTGTGGTATGGAGGAAATTGTAGCGAAGGGATCAACAGAAGCAACTCATAAGTTTGTGTTTCCAAGACTACAATCTTTGGTGCTCAAGGAATTGAAAAATTTGGAGTGTTTTTACCGTGGGATTCATAGTTTGGAATCGCCACGGCTCGAGTGTTTAAAGGTGCATGAATGTGGCAATTTCGAGACTTTCGCACAGCAGCCACAGAATTTGGAACAATTGCAAATGGAGGGGGAGGGCCAACTTGAGATACCAGTTCAACCACTTTTCTCGTTTGATAAGGTATGCATCCTTTGAAGAGATTCAAGAAAATTCATTACGCCTGAAAAAAAAAAAGGCTGACGGCAACTTGTTTTTTTCCTGATTGATTAGGTTATTCCAAGCTTAGAAGCACTGGGATTACGGAGCAAGGACATCAAAATGATAGAAAAGGGGCAGTTTCTAGACGGCCCATTTAACAGAGTGAAAGAACTTGAGCTGCAGTGTTTTCATGATCATGACGATTTATCATCTTTTCCATTTCATATCCTTCCAAAGTTCCCAGAGATGGAGAAACTTGTTGTCAATTGTTGCGATTTCACAGAGCTTTTCTTGGATAAACTCCTCATTGAGGAGAAACAAGCCGCGAGTCTTGCGCAGATACGAAGCTTAATGCTCAGGTCTCTTCCTCGTTTGTTGTCTATCAGCAACCAAAAATCTCAAGTTCTTGGAAACATTGAAAATCTACAAGTATTGCGTTGCAAAAGTTTAGTAAGTTTGGCGCCATCTGTTGTGTCCTTCTCCAATCTAACAACAGTCTTTGTGTGGAAGTGTCACGGACTGGTGAAGTTAGTGACATCCCCAACTGCCAAAAGCTTGGTGCATCTTGCCGAAATGGAAGTATCGGAATGCAAGATGGTAAGAGAAATAATAGCAAATGAGGAAGGTGAACCACAAACGGAGATAGCTCTCAATAAATTGGTAACTTTGACACTCAAATCTTTGATAAGCCTTACTGTATTTTCCTCGGAAACTTGCACCCTAAAATTCCCATCACTGGAAGAAGTAATTGTAACTCAGTGCCCTGAGATGAATACTTTCTCCCGTGGAGTTGTGAGTGCACCCAAACTTCAGAAAGTGCATCTAACTCTGGACAAGGAGAAATGGCGTTGGATCAAGGATCTTAACACAACACTTCACCAACTGTATACAGAAACGGTACGCATTATGGCTTCTTAAACTTCATCTCCACATTCTTTCCACCTTATTTTTGTTATTTTTATCTACAATCAAATTATTACATCCATCATTATATCAGCCATATGTACTCTGTATTTTATAATAGACTAACATATATATCACAAATCTAACTATTAAATATAATATATTCAAATTATACCAAAATATTTCATTTTAGGTATAGCAAATGCAAACATCAATAAATTTCTTGCTTACTCCAGATAAATTACAGTTAATGGTTAAACTTGTCACAGGTATACACATGTTGTGTATCTTTATTAATTAAATGTTAAATCTTTAGAATTTCTATTACTCATTTAATCATTGGATATGATATTTTGGGTGTCATGAATAAATTGCTTCATACTAATCAAACTTTACATCATAAGTTATAATTTTTTTCAACTACTTCACTTCTATTTTATTTTAGAGTTAACTATAACATTCTTAAAATTTAACCTATTATATTACTAAATCTCTCTATTTTCGATAAGTAATTTAAACAATTCAAACATTTTACTCCATTAAATTTTACATCCTTATAATTTAAATTATAATTTTTATCCAATATACTTGTATTTTAATTTACATTTAAATGGAACTAATTGAAAGAAAATAAATACTCTATTTAGTCCTTAAACTTATAATATAATTTTAAATTCATCCATTTTATCAATACATAATTTAATTGATAAATAATTTTTATCTTAATTTATAACATGTTGACATGGAATGAATTTTTTGATTGGCATTCTGCGCGAGGTATTACTCCATCTTTTACGGTTTATTATATTGATGTGTTTTATCATTAGGGTTTACACTCAGTCCTAATTTATTACCTATTTTTTACCATCGTCTCAAATAATCAATTAAATACATAAAAATCTCTTACTTTTAATTTCAATAATAATGATTTTTTATTCATTGACTTATGATAAAATTAATACTGAAATACTAATGTGGGCAAATAAAGAGATAATGATATGAAAAAATTATTTTCAATAATAAACTAGATGCAATATTTCAATGAATAAATTAAAGTTAAAGCTGTTGAAATGCAATGGCTCACATGACCTTTAGTTCATTATTGAAAATAATTTTACTACATCATTATTCTCTTATTTGCTCATCTCAACATTTTGACGTTGAATCGATGAACAGGAGATCCTCGTTACCGAAATTAAAAATCAAAATTTTTTATGTATTCAATTAATTTTTTGAGACAATAGTGAGAAAATAGTAATAAATTAGAGATTGTAAATATAAATAATTTTTAATAATAATAGACATTTAAAATGAATTGTTAATGTTGTACAATTATGAGAATAATTGTACCCTAAATGAATATTTAATTAAATTAAATTAAAAAGTAATAATATTAAAAAATCATGATGAAAATATAAAATTTGGCAATCATTTAATAATAGTATTCTTGCTTTGTTTTTTTGCTTCTAAGTTATTGTGCTCTGTAATTTGCAGAATCCACAAACTACTGCAGAAGAATGATGCTGTCCTCTGCCTAGACATGCATTGACCTTCCAATATAATATAATACTGTGTACATAACTCACATTTCAATAAATGAACGGTGTGATCGTTTTCATTCCCATTATGTACTGTTAGTGTGTAGTTGATGTAAATAGTAAATTTAAATTACATGTATTAGATTAAAATAAATTTTTTATAAAATTTATTTACAAGTCAAATTCTTTTAAATTTATGAATTTATTATAACTGAAAAAATTAAAAGTTATTATTTGCATATTAAATATGATATGTTTTTAATATAAAAGACAAAAAAGAGACGAAATTTGTTTAGTTTTGAAAAAAAAGTCTACTTTTCAAAAAAAAAATTGTAAGAAAATTGAAAAAAAAAAGTTATGTTTAGTTATGATTTTTTATATTTATAAAATTAGAAAATTATTTTTTAAATTATAAAAAGACTTTAAAAAACTAATAAAAATATTTTTAAAATTTTTTAAATAATATTTTGTTATTATTACAACATTCTATGCTACCGCCGCCACCTTCATTACCTTCACCATCATCACAACCTCCACCAATAACACTACCATTACAACCTCTCCTACCACCATAACCTCTACTATCTCCACTACCACGACCACCGCCGCCGCCGCCATAACTTGTACTATCTCCACTACTATAACTTCCACTATGATCACCACCACCACAACCTCACTACCACCACCACCACCATAACCTCCACTATCTCCACCACTACAATAACTTCCGCCACCTTTATTATAACCTCTTGACATAGTGGTTGCAACAAAATCATTACCATCACTGCCACCTTTGCCTACACCACCATTGCCTCTTAACATAATGGTAGTATCACCACCGCTGACACCATCGTTACAACCTCCACCACCACAACCTTCGCTTACCAATACCATTGTTGGTGCCAAATTACATATAGATTTAGGACTCATTTTAGCATTCATTCATTCATTTCAGGTAGCATTTAGTACAGATTAACATATAGGAATAGATACTTTTATATTTAGTTTTGTTTTTATAAGGAAAGAAGTATGGAGGTGTTTGATGGTGGCTTGAGGTAAAAAGAATAAGAAAGCAGAGCATAGCCCATGTCGCTATCGTAGATTGAAGCACAATCATTGACTGATTAAAGTAAGCAAGCTTTCCCATGTCGAGCCTTTTCTACGATCACAACTTATCCATAATCACATATTCCTAGTAGCCAAACTCTCTATGGCAAGTGCAGCTCATTCACGAGCACCACCCCTTCATTAACAACCCTCTATTGTGATCGCACATTAACCTATGATCGTAGCTAGTTTGTTTCCAACATAAGACATGTTGCAGTGTATGTTTTAATTTAGGGGAGGTGAAGGGATGTTCTAAAAGAGGGCTATAAGAGGACAATGACTAGGATTTTAAGGAGAGAAAGACTTGGAAGGAAATCAACTTAGGGAGAACACCTATAATAACCAAGAGAGAGAAAGGAGTAAGAGGAGAAAAATAAGTTAAGACGGAGAGCCTTCATTGAAGGCCCACAAGCTTCTTGATAACATTTTTTTTCTCTTTCTCTTGTGATTATTATTATGATATTGTCTTGGGTTATTATTGAATATTGGATAATGGATTGTGAAGGCATGTTTGGCTAAGTTTATTATTGTTGTTAGGATTTTTGGAAACCCATTTGAATTAAGTTCATTTAATAGATATAATTCTTGCTTATCTTGCATATTGTATTTATTGAGCTTGTTGTGTGTTATGTTCTGGCCAAATACAAACTTTTTAAATCTAAACATTGAGAAATGGTGGATTTAATAGACTAATAAATACTTCTTGGATTTATCAATGACTTGAGAGAGCTAGAGTAAATCTAATCCTCTCTAAAGTTTTCTTAATGCCTTGTAAGTTTAATGTTGTCTTATTTTTATGGTGATGATGAGAGTTAAGACATACTTTGAGATTTAACTTAGGCTTGTTTGTAAAGATTAACATTACTCAAGAGAGAGTGCTAATTTGTTTATGAAAGCTTGAGGTGTGCATTGAATTTAAATTAATCTATTATTTAACTTAAGGATAATGTGGTGTACAACTTCCCAATCACATGTTTTTTGTATTAATTCACTTCCTTATTAATTGGATAGCTATAGATTGACTTGTATTCTTTTACTCGCTTGTTGTTTAGTTTGTTAATTGCTTTATTCAAATTCTATTTACAAGCTCTAAATATACCCAACTAAATCTAACAAGTGCTTAGTCCCTAATCCTTATGGGAATGACACTTTACTCACTTCTACATTGCTTTTTGACTTATGCACTTGCAGTAAAGGGATTTGCAATAAGTTTTTAGTGCTATTATTGGGGATTAATGGAGCTAACATCATAATTAGTGATATTTTATTTGGATTAGAGCAACTTTTCTTTTTAGTACTATATTTTTAACTTGTTTTACTCTGTTATAGGTGCTCTTATTGCTGTGTATGCACACTATGTTAGTGTTATGCCCTAGGCGAATTATATAATAACCATACTTTAATTTTGTCACATTTCTATTTTATTAATAAAATGACATTTTTATTATTACTAACTAATTCTAGTATTATCCTTGATTACTTAATTCTACCTAAGATTATCAATTGTGTGACTTGATAGTAAAACTCTTAGGTGATACTTGAATTCTAATCTAAATATCCTTAGTTGATTATTGTTGTGGGAACAATAATGAATAAAGACTACTATGAGGTTGACTGATGATTAAGTTTTACTATCATGTATATGAGATATGAAGTCAAATACATAGGTACATATTTTGAGAAATGATGTACTAGATTGACTCACTATGAGAATACCACAAGGATTATTGTCATAGGTAATTATCATTCTAATAGTATTATTTGAGTCATTTGACCTGAGATCATCATGGTTTCCTGTATAATAAGTTTTGTACTTTGACACATCCCTACACAATCTTTAACTGGATTGTAAAATCGACTAACTATGAGAATACCATATGAATTATTATCATAGGTAATTCTCATAATAGTAGTATTATTTGAGTCATTTGACCTGAGATCGCCATAGTTTCCTGTATGATAAGTTCTGTGTTTTAACACATCCCTACACCATCTTTAACCGAATGGTAAAACAGGTTATGATTAGTTATAAAATGAGTTATATGAGGAATGTGAGTGATTGTCCCTCAATTATTTTGAGAATGGACCCCTCAATGAGTTAGACTGAAAAATAAATGCATGGCCATGCTAGAATGTATTGATAAAAGGTTATCAATATTATATAAAGAGTTATCAGTACCAGTGTACTTGGGATCAAGAAACAATATGATTGAGTAATATAAGGATGACATAATCTATGTTTTATGTTTGATCAGGATATCTTTTGATAAAAGGACTACAGTACACACTATGTATTAGGTTATGTTAGATTGTTGGCCTTCACACAACTTGGGTAGTCATAATGTCTTACTAGAGACCAATTATGACTTGTTGAGTAAAATGGAAATGTTAGGGCCACTGCCAAAGTTATGTGATCCTATAGGGTCTAACACTTAGAACAAGCCCAAAGCAGATATATATATATATATATATATATATATATATATATATATATATATATATATATATATATATATGTATAGGAAATGATTCTAATTTGGAATTAGAATCAAAGTAGAAAAGGAAGTCTAATCTTACTAAAATTATTTTGGTAAGAAAAACCTTAGATAGGATGTGTGTGTGTGTCTTGATCATCCTAGGAATTGATTTAGACAGTAGGGTGAGATCGAGAGAAGATCCCTACTAAGAACAAAATAATAATCTATTAATTTAATTAAATTAGTGGAGAGATTATTTGGTTGTTAATATTCCTTGGAAAGCTTTGATTCACTATTAAGAATAATTAATTGCTTAAGTAGTAAGAGCTAATCACTTAGGTAGGTATGTATAAACACACACACACACACACACATACATACCATGATTATTGTTGAACTTAATGCATTCTTAGTCTTGATCACCTTAGGAATTTATTTAGACAACAAGGTGAGATCGAGAGAAGATCCCTACTAAGAATAAAATAATAATCTATTAATTTAATTAAATTGGTTGAGAGATGGTTTGGTTATTAATATTCCTTGGAAAGCTTTGCTTCACTATTGAGAATAATTAATTGCTTGGGTAATGAGAGCTAATCACTTAGGTAGTTTTTATGATCAATAAATTATGTAAGTACTTGAGAGAGACTTTTATATGTCTAAAGATGCTTAGGAAATGGAATGAATCTATAAGTGATAAGGAGATTAACATGAACTTTTGATAAAATTGAGTCGGAGATAAAAATCCTAACATCTAATCAATTGATAAATTTCATAGTAGTTTAATAGTGTTCCATAATTTGGTTTAAATTTTTAGCAATAACCTCATTCAAATGTTTAAACAAATAAACATAAAAAGTAGTCCAATAATGAACATCCACTCCCTGTGGGATCGATATTTTTACTACTTGGATGACTCTGTGTGCTTATGGATTATATGCACTAAGTTTTTGGCATCATTAACAGGGAGTGATGCATTGATATTGTGATAAAATTTATGTTTTTTAATTTAAACTTATGCTTATAGTTAGTTTGCATTATTTTTAGCTTTTTCTAGTTTTCCATTGTCTTTATAAGAAGCTTTGCTAGTGCATATTCTCAACGCGTAATAGTATTAAACAATGTGAATTATTGATATCTTTAGATACTGAAATTGATAAAACTTGTCATCGGAGATTAAGAAGACAAAGAAACATGATGAACAGAGCTAAAAATGGAGTACATATGGGGTTAATGATCAGTGAGACCTACCACTTACAAAACCACCTGAAAATCAGAATAGGCAGAATGTATAAAGAACCATGAAGGACTTTGTTAGTCCTCATATGCAAGGAAATTAGAATCCTATTATGAGATTAATAGTTATAACCAATAATTTTAAGATTAAGTCAGCAATGATTTAAATGATTCAAAATTCTCAGTTTAATGGTTTGCCTCATAAAGATCCTGTAGGTTATATGATCATATTTTTGGAGTATTGTTCTACTTTTAAGATGAACGGGGTGAGCCAGATGCTATCAGATTAATACTATTTCCTTTTTCACTTACTGATAGGGCAAAAAGATGGTTTACTAGTTTGCTACCTAGTTCTATCAATATATAGTAGGAGTTATACACAACATTTTTCAATAAAGATTTTCCACTTGCAAAAGTGCTAAAGATTATAAATGAGATAAATTCTTTCTATTAGAGGGAAGATGAAAGCTTTTATGAATGTTAGGATAAATTTAATGATTTATAGAGACAGTGTCCTACACATTTGATACCTACTTGGGATTTAGCTCAATCTTTTTACAAAGGTATGAATCCAATAGTTAAAGACAATATTGATGTTATGGTATGAGGGACTATCATGTTTAAAACACTAAAAAATGCTCTAGATCTTTTTAAAGAAATGACTAATACTTAAAGCTTATGGTTGAATGAAAGAGCTATACCAAGAAAAGGTGGATCATTGGATATGGATGGATTAACTATGATGAATGCTAAATTGGAAGCCTTGACAAAGAGGATAGACAAGATGGGTCTTAATGCTATTTCATCAATAATTTCTTTATCTTATGAGCTTTGTCATAGGGGACATCCTATTATTAAGTGTCAACAAATGTAAAATTTATTTATGAAGAGTATGAATTATTTAGGAAACTTTAACAAGGGACAATAACAAAATTATATGATGGGAAATACTTATAATCCTAGTTGGAGGCACCATCCAAAATTTTTATAGAGTAATCAAGGCAATATTCAAGGGAGAACTCAAGGACTAGCATGTTTTATAGGAAATAATGGTCAGTAACATCAAAGGCAATCTCAATTCTGACAAGAGAAGGCTTCTTCTTTTTCATCAATAGCTTCTTTACAAAGTAAAATGGACAAGTTTTATGGACATGGTGATAACTAAGATAAAGTAGCAAAATAAAGCTACTAAAAGATTAAAAAAAAGATTTGAGTAGATGTATTAGGATACTCATTTGATGTTTAAAAATCATTCTTCTTTCATTTATAATTTGTAAGTGTAAGTGGCTTAATTAGCTAATTCTCTATTTTTAAGGAACCATAGGGCACTTTATAGCAACACTGAAAGAAATCCTAAGGAGCAGTTTAAAGCAATTACTTTAAGGAGTGGTACAAAATTACAACCACCCAAGAAGAGTGCACCTACACCTAGTGAGGAAGAAGAGAAGTAGGCAAAAAAAGAGAAAGGACAAGTTAAAGTACATGTTTAGTAGGAAGAAAAAGAGCAAGATCTTAATAAAAAGAAGGAATCTCCACCACCACCTAAACCTTATGAAGCATCAGTTCCATTTTGATAGAGGTTAAAAAAGTAAGAGCATGATTAGCGGTTTGCAAAGTTTTTAGAAATGTTTAGGAAGTTGCATATTAATATACTTTTGGTGGAAGCAATAGCTTATATGCCTAAATATGCTAAATTCTTAACAGTGCTTATTTCTAGTAAAAAGAAGTTGCAAGAGTTTGAGACCATTACTCTTAATAAAGAGTGTAGTGCTTCATTTCAAGCAAGCTTCCACTAAAGCACAGACATCTGGGGAGACTTACTATACCTTACTCAGTTGGCAATTTAAATTTTTAAAAAGCACTTTATGATTTAGGTGTTTTTATTAATTTGATGTTTTTATTTATCTACAGGAAACTTAGCTTAAATGAAGCTAAAGCTATAAATATATGCTTACAGCTTGCAAATCAAATAATTAATAAGCCTAAAGGAAAAGTGGAGGACGTATTGGTAAATGCAGGGAAATTCATTTTTCTAGTTAATTTTGTGGTGCTCGATTTTGAGGAAGATGAAGATGTGCCATTGATTTTGGGCATGCCTTTCATGTACACCACTGAAGTAATTATCGATGTCTTTGAAAGTACTTTTACAATAAGAGTGGGTAAAGATAACTGTAAGTTTGATGTTTACTAAGGTATAAAGCACCCACCTAAATTTAATAATTGCATGTGTATCGATATGGTTGATGATATTGTGAATGAAGTCCAATGAGGAAGGTTGGAAAAATCCTATGAGTTAGAGGAATTAGAGAAGTGCTTGCAGGTATAAACTTTAGAATAATAGTCCTTTAAGCACTCAAATCAAATGTAGATAATTGAATTACCTTTAAACTCAAAACCTATTCCTTCTTCTACTGAGAAACCACCTCAGTTAGAATTGAAACCATTACCACCTCACTTGAGATATACTTATCTAGGTGAGAATAAGACATTACCATATTATCATTTCATCTAAACTTAGTGTGAAATAAGAGCATGCATTAGTGCAGTTATTGAAAAAGAGACTGTAGGCTTTAGGGTGGCAAATTTCAAATATTAAGGGTATAAGTCCTTCATATTGTATGCATAAAATACTTATAAAGGATGGGCATAAAACCACCATTGAGAGGCAGAGGAGACTAAACCCAAACATCTAGGAAGTAATTAAGAAAGAGGTGCGTAAATTGTTAGATGCAGGGATCATATACCCATTTTAGATAGTTCTTGGGTTAGCCCCATTCAATATGTACCAAAGAAGAGGGCATAACAATAGTAGAAAAATGAGGGGAAAGATTTAATTCCTACTAGAGTTATTAATGGTTGGACAGTTTGCCTAAATTACAGAAAATTGAATGTAGCCACTAGGAAGGACCATTATCCACTTCCATTTATTAACTAAATGCTAGAATGAATTTCAAGGCATGCATTTTATTATTTTCTAGATGGTTACTCAGGGTACAATTAGATAGTTATAGCTCTTAAGGATTAAGAAAAGATGATATTCACTTGTCTATATGGCATATTTTTTTTATAGGAGAATGCCATTTGACTTGTGCAACCTGTAACATTTCAGAGGTGCATTATGTCCTTTTTTACAGATCTAATGAAGGAAATCATGAAAGTATTTATGGATGATTTTTCTATGTATAAAAATTCTTTTGGGGAATGTTTAACAAATCTTGATAGAGTGCTTGCAGATGTGAAGAAACCAATTTAGTTTTGAATTAGAAAAATGTCACTTCATGGTTGAAGAATGTATTATGATAGGACATAAGATTTCAAGTAAAGGCATAGAGGTAGATAAAGCTAAAGTGGACATCATTGAGAAGCTATAGTATCTAATTAATATCAAAAGAGTAAAAAGTTTTTTTAGGACATGTAAGATTCTATATGCTGTTTATAAAAGATTTTTCTAAAATCTCTAAACCTCTTTATCAATTACTTGAAAAAGATGCACCTTCACTGATGCTTATGAAATTACTTTTAACAAGCTTAAGGAGGCACTCATATTAACACCAATTGTTATAGCCCTAAATTAAAGTCTACCATTTGAACTAATGTGTGATGTTAGTGATGATGTCGTTGGAGCAGCGTTGGGCCAAAGAAAAGATAAAAGGCTACATATGATATATTATGCAAGCAGAACATTGTCTAATGCTTAGATAAATTATGCTACTACTGAAAAGGAGATGTTAATAGTGATTTTGCTTTTAATAAATTTAGATTATATTTGCTTGGTTCAAAGTTATTGGTTTTTACAGATCATTCAGCATTGAAATATTTACTTGTAAGGAAAGACTCAAAGCCAGGGTTAATAAGATGGGTACTATTGTTTTAAGAATTGAAATAAGAGACAAAAAAGGAACAGAAAATGTGGTAGCATATCATTTATCTGTTGGGTTCCGTGATGCAAACGCAGCGAAAAAATTAAAATTTTGTCACGTTCCCAAGCCAGGATCCATGTAATTCGACTAATTGATTAAATCTAGGGTTTTTAATAATCTTACCAAAATGCAGAAGAGGCAAGATTCTCTGGAAGGATGAGAGGAGGTTCACACCGGTGACACCTTACCTCGAGCTTTTTGGCTTGGTTGTTCGGATCAAGACGTCTCCAAAAGGATGCGTCCTCTATAGGTATCCACACGAACAACCCTTCACAAAATGAATTTGAGTGTGTGTGCTAGCAACCTCTTGACTGTCTCACAAATCAAGAACAAAAGGAAAAACTCTGTCTTTGTTTTCTAAGAGGAAAGAAAACGAATTTGGAGGCAAAAACAAGTGTGTGAAACCCTAGAGAATATAACATATTTATAGATTCCAAGTTAGGGTTTCACTTACTAATAACCTTTTGGTAATTTTCCATTTATTATATTCTGATTTTGTTTAAAAATAAATCAAAAATAATATCTTATTTATTTATTTAAAATAACATTTATCTTAAATAAATAAACAAATAAATAAATAAATAAATAAAACACTTTAATTATTTATTTCCATAGAGTTTATTTTGGGCTTATTAAACCCATATCCGTTTTGGGCTTGTTCTAAGTGTGTGACCCTGTAGGTTCACATAACATTGGTAGTGGGCCTAAATCTCTATTTAGGCCTACAAGTCATAAGTGGCCTCTAGCAAGACATTATGACTACCCAAGTCATGTGAAGTCAATAATCCGACATAACCTAATTACAGTGAATTTTATTGTCCCTTTATCACATGATATCTTAATTGAACATAAGGCATAGAATGTCATCCTTATATAGTTCAATATTATGACTTGATTCCAAGTAGACTGAAAATGATAACTCTTTATCAATTCATTTCAGCATGGCCATGCATTTTATTCAGTCTATCTCATCAAGGGGCCTTTAGATATCTTTCTCATATTAATGAGGGATAAATTCCTTCTAAATCACTCACATTCCTCACATAACTAATTTTATATCCAACAATATTCTTTTAATCATCCGGTTAAAGACAATGTTAGAATGTGTCAAAACATAAAATAGCTATGTAGAAATCCATGATGATTTCAAGGTCAAAGGACCGAAATAAAATTACTATGATAAGAAATACTTATGACAATAATCTATATAGTATTCTCATAGTGGGTCAATCCAGTACATGATCTCTCATCATGTACCTATGAGTTGACTTAATATCTCATATTTATGATTAGTAAAACATAACCATCAGTCAACATCATACTAGCCTTAATACTTTAATATTCATATAATGAATAAATGACTAAGGATAATTAGAATAGAACTCTTATTTTAATCTAAGGGTTTTACTATCAAGTCACATACTTGATGGCCTTAGTAAGAATTAACCATTCATGTAATTATCATAAAATCAAATGATAATATAATACCTCTTTATTAATAAAATAAGAAAGTCAATACATAATCACAAATGATTGACCTAGTGCATATCACTAACATTATCAAGATTGGAATTAAAGGAGAATAAAAGAGCAACAAATAAACCAGTTAGATATACATTTCCAAATGAGTTACTCTTTACCCTTCATTTTATTGATGCACTATGGTTTACTAATATTAATAATTTTTATTTCTAGTTGTAAACTACCCCTAAACTTATCTAGTCAGCAAAGAAAGAAAATGATTCATGATTCTAAGGGGAATATATAGGATGATCCTTTTCTTTAGAAGATGTGCAAGGATGGCATTATTAGGAGATGTGTACCTGATGAGGAAATGCAGTCAATTCTTCATCATTGCCATGGTTTGAGTTATGGAGGACATAATGGACCTTAAATGATAGTATCTAAAATGCTAAAAAGTAGTTTTTATTGGCCATTAATTTTCAAATATGATAGAGAATTTGTTTGAGCTTGTGATTCTTTCTAACATAGTAAGAACATATCAAAGAAGGATGAAATACTTTAAATGGAAATCTTAAAAGTAGAAATATTTGACATTTGGGGTATTGACTTTATGGGACTTTTTTTTTATCTTCAAAAGGTAACTGTTACATCCTTATGTGCATTAATTATATCTCTAAATTTATTGAAGCCCAAGCATGTGTCAACAATGATGCTAAAATTGTGTGCAGGTTTTTTAAGAAACTTTTTACTCGATTTGGTATGCCAAGGGTTGTAATTAGTGATGGAGGTATCATTTTTAAAATAAGAACTTGGAAATGTTGTTAGCTAGGTATAAGGTTAGACATAGTGTAGCTACACCTTGTTGTCGTCAAACTAATGGACAAGTGGAACTCAGTAATAGGGAATTGAAAAATATTTTAGAAAGAACAGTTGGGAAATCTAGGAAAGAGTGGGCAGGAATGCTTAATAGTACTTTATAAGCTTATAAAATAACTTATAAGACACCAATAGGTATGTTGCATTTTCAGTTACTATATGGAAAAGCTTATCATCTCCCGATAGAGATAGGACACAGAGCGTATTAGGTGATGAAAACACTAAATTATGATTTCAACAAGGCAACTGAGAAGAGGATGCTACAGTTGAATGAGTTAGATGAAATCAAGCAAAATGCGTATGAGAATTCTAGACTACATAAAGAGAAGATAAAGAGATGGCATTATGCAAATATAAGGCAGAAAGAGTTCAATTATAGTGACAAAGTGTTACTTTTCAATTCAAGACTTAACCTTTTTCCAGGCAAGTTAAATTCAAGATGGTTAGGACCCTTCATAACAACAAAGGTATATCCTTATAGCACAATTGAAGTAGTTAAAATCAAGGGGAATGCCTTAAAGTGAATGGTTAGAGATTAAAGAGGTATTTTAGAGGTAAAGGTGATGTGTTTCACTATATTTCCTACTTGAACAATTCTGTTGGATAAAATAAGAGAAGTTCAAGCTTATAACCTTTTAAACAAGTGCTTCTTAAGAGCTCAACCAAGTGTACAATACAATTTCTTTTCTTTTAGTTAAATTTCTATGCTTTTAATTTTCATTTTATTTAGTTTAGTGTCCTGCACTATCCTATGTTGAACATTTCAAGTAAGCAATTACATTGGAGAAGAGAAAGATTTGGAGATGAGAGAAACACTATTAGATGTTAATGAATGTTTAGGGTAGTAACCTTTTAAGTCAGCTTTCATTCTTGGTATGTTTTAATGTGAAATTTTTTATTACCTTCTAAATATTTATTATTTAATATGAAATTGGGAAGTTGAGCATGCATTAAATGTTATTTGGAATGAAGATAGTTATAAAATGTATGTTATTCTAGGTGTTATATATTTAAGTTGCATTTTAAAGAAAAATAAATATGCACAGCCATGCATAAAAAAACCTCTAGGCAGGCTGAAAAATTTTAAAAAATGCACAGTTGTGCACATTTAAGTGCATAGCCATACATTCATTCAATTTGAGATTGATGCTCTCAAGTATGGGCATGCACTCACAGATGTATAGCTGTGTAGTCAAAGGCCTTACAAATTTGCTCATAAGAATGGTTGTGCACTAAAAAGTGCATAGTCATGCATGACCTAAAATAGCGCTATCAAAGTGTAGTGCACAACCGTGCACAATCGTGCACTGCAATTTAGCACATTCAGAATTGTGCCTTTTTTAGTTTAAAAGGTCAAAACTCTTTATTTTCTCATTTAATTCCACCATATAATCCCAATTTCACTTCTATAACTTCTCATTTCCTTCTTAAATCATTAAATTTTCTTTTTTCTTCATCTCCATCATGTACTTCAAACCCTAATTCTCTAAATTCCATCATCCACTCATAAACTCAAGCTAAAATCATGGTAAGAACAAAATCACGTATAGTAAAGCATACAACTCCTCTTCCTAAGCATTATAGACTTGGAGGAAGCTCCATTAACCTAAGAGGAGAAGAGGAAGAGCAAGAGGTAATGTGTTTTCCTCAAAATATTACTTTTACTGGTTAACTCTAATTTAAGAAATATGAGGATATTGTTTGTAGGAAGATTCAACCTAATAAATAACTGAATAGGCATGCATTGACACAAGTTGGGTTAATGGATGAAGTATCTATGCTTTTGTAAAGAGTTGGGTAGGAGAAATTCATGATTGGAGCATATCCTACATATCTTAGGCCTACATTTGAGTTTTTTGTTCATTTTAATGATAAAAGTAGGTTCATAACCTTTAGGCTTGGTAACTAAATTAGAATTATTTAAAATGAATTATGTCTTTAAGTTTCCCAAAGTTCAAGATGCTAATATTGCTTTTAATAAAGATGAATTTAGAGAGAGTTAATGAGAGATAGGCATGCAACTTATTAGGCTAGGACATGTAGAGAGTCTAAAATGCATTCACATGCTTTCAGGTATGTGCATCATCTTATGGCATATACAATTTTTAGTGGGAAAGGGACAAATATGATCATTCTAAATATTAAGTTGTCAATCTTTTATTGCATGTTATATAATAGGAAAATTGATATATGTCATATGTTGATACCCAAATTTTGGCGGTTTCTTAAAAAATCTGATGATAAAGGATTCCTATTTGTTAGATAAGGGCAAAGCACTTTTAGGAGTCTACCCAAGAGTGCTCAGACTAAAAAGAAACCTAAAAATACCTAGAAATCACTTAAACATGGGTTGAAAGCCAACCCACGCTTGTGGGTTGAGGCCCAAACTCCATAAAAATCTGAATTTTTGCCATTTTATAAAACTTTTGGACATTTAAAAAAAACTCTTCTAAAAAAATCAGAATGCTAATGGATAAATTTTCTTTCTCTCTCTCTCCTAAAGCACTTGGAGACCCATTTTACACCCAAACACTCAAACAAAAAATCATTTTCTCTTAATATTTGGACCTATAAATCCAAACCTAGCTCTTTCTAAGTCAAAGCATGCATCTAGGGTGATTCCTTGGTCCCTCTAAGGATCTCCCTATTTATTTTTATTAAAAATTAACATTTATTACATTTTTTCTTCTTCTTCTACTCTTTTTTTGCATTTTATATCATTCTTGCATTTTATTTTTAGTATTTATTGTGTTGTGATAAAGTTGTGATTTCTGTAGTGATTTGAAGTTTAAGAATAAGAGATATAGGATTGAGTAATTCAGGTGAATCCATGAGTGTTTGCATTCATCTTTGCATTTTTCATCAATTTTACATTATTTTTCTTTTTGTATAACAAATGGGTATTTTGGTGTAAAGTTACCATTTTTATTTTTATTTTTGCATTGTTATTAATTTAGTCATTCTTTTTTATTTTCTCTCTTGATAAATTTATTATTTTTATTATAAATTCCACATTTTATGGTGAAAATAATTTTTTTATCGATTTTTTTTTTATGTTAATTACATTCTTATTATTTTTATAGCTTTTATGCTCTTTTTTCTTTGGTATACTTGCAATCTTTATCATAAAGTTTATCATTTTTATCAATATTTTTGTTATAATTCGATATTTTTAAAATATTAAATTAAATATTGAGATATGTAGTGTTAATAAATATTTTAAATTTTAATATATTATAATTATTGTGTGTAATTTAATTTTAGTATTGTATATTATTATTTATTTAGTTATTAATAATAATAATAATAATAATAATAATAATAATAATAATAATAATAATAATAATAATAATAATATTATTATTATTATTATTATTATTATTATTATTATTATTATTATTATTATTATTATTATTATTATTATTATTATTATTATGTGTGTGTATGTGGGTATTTTTTTTCTCCTATTTTAATATAAAAAATAATCAGGACATATATTTTTTTGGTTTTTCTCTCTTCCATTCTTTTTTTTTCCCCTTCTTTTCTTTTTTTTTCTTCTACTTCTTCTTCTTCTTCTTCCTCCTTGCATGTTACGCAACATCACCGAGACCCATCGTGAGCCTCTGCTAGTCGCCGCAGACCACCAACAAGCTTCACCCCTTCCCTTCCTACCCTCTCGCCATCGTCTGAAGCCCTTTCCTCCTCATTTTTGGCACGAAACAGTGAATATAGTAGCTTCTTCACATTGATGCCAACGACAATTCCAGTGGTTTTAGCTCGAGTTTCTGGCCTCGTTCGACTCCTCTCAGTCCGAGCAATCTTGTTTCAACTCGGTTCAAGCTAGAAACGTCCAGTAATCAATATATCTTCAAATTTTAGTTTAGGTATATTTAGGTTTTTTATTTTTTTGAACTTGTTATGGTTTGATTTAAGCTTAATGCCTTTAGAAATGTTATTGTGTGAAACTTAAGCTATTCAAATATATATTTTTTTAATTTATCTTAATTATTTTGATTTTTAGGTGTTTTGGTTTCCGGTGAGTCACTGTTCTGGTGACCCTCGTTGAAAAACTTTTATATTTTTAATAAAATTTTTAGATTATTTGGATTATAGTTTGTAACAGAAGTATATAGAAATTGTGATCTGATTATTTATTACGAATTTTTGAAAGTTTATGTGAAAAATTAATTTTTGAAAAAATTAATGTAAATTAGTAAATTTGGTGTTTTAATTGAAATTATTGTTAGTTAGTATGTTTTGAATAATTTTGGAATAATAATTAGAATTAAAATAATTTTTATGAATTATTTACTATTTTTAACTAATAAATAATAATTTCCAGAATTATATTCAAATAATAAGTTTATTTATTATTTTTGTGATTAAATGAATTTTTAACTATTTTTATTACATATTTGAACTATTTAAATATTATTTGTGAATTTTACTATTTAATTTCAAATAATTGAAAAATGGATTTTTATTAATATTATATAAATTTTTTGAGATTTATTAATGTCACGACCCAAAACAGGGGCCATGACCAGCGCTAGGGAATGAGAATTCTTTCGAATCCGGAACCCGTAGCAAGCCTAAAAATAAAATAAACATGCAATAGTAATAACAATATATAATGCAGCGGAAATAAAAATCATAAATATCACAATAATATTTTCACCAACTGGATTTAAATCAAATCTCATCTCATGTATATAAATCTTTAAATACAAATCCAGTTCAAATAATACAATACAACATCTCTTTAAATATTTAATGACTACTACAGTGTCTAGATAAAATAAATCCAAGACTCAGAGAAGCAGTTTACACAAAGAAGCCGGGGTGGAAGAAATCCGGCGTATGGGTCTGCTACTGAGGTATGAAGATGTTGACTCTCCTGAAAAATTGTCAACAGAGGGGAGTCAGACCTCACTGAGTGAATTACTATAATATGTATACATACACACTAAATGACAATGCATACAATCAACAATATATATATAATATGTATATATATAGGCAAATACACACAGATGTAATAAAATCATTTTATATATTTTTCATTGAAAATCACAGTTTATGAAGGATCAGATAGAACCCTAGAATGTCGTAACCTCGAAAATAGTGTCAGACAACACTCTAGCCATACAGGCTCACTTATTCCAAAATATATCCACTTAATCCATTTGGACAGTAGACTGGCCCCGAGACACTAAGTCAACCAAGCTCCAGCAGTCTGACTGCCAGTGTGATTGGCCCCGAGACACTTGGTCAACCGAGCTCCAGCAATCACACCCAAATCACATCTCACACATCAAATAATCAATGCCAATCAATATCCACAAATAGGTTAGTAATATAGCCTAAATACTATAGGCGTACCGGTACGTACTCGGTCCTAGTGCTGCCCACTAGGTAGCACGTTCTATTGATATCCTTCATTAATAATATAAATCATTCATTCACAATTAAATGATGCATGAATTTAAATAAAATAGCAACATAAACCATATATATACTGGAAATATACCAAAAGTAAACCAGATATATTTCGAGTATATATACGTCACATAAATCCAATCAAATTATAAATTAAGCTAGAAATATATTTAAAAATATTTTAAATATAATTTATTAACAAAACATGCATATAATTTAATATATACCAAAAATATACTTAAATACAAATCACATTATTTATGCATTTTAATCAAAATAAAACATATATTTCTAAATCATGCATCCTAAAGCATGTATATATATAATATAGTAACTCACAAATTAGTGCGCTCCACGAGATGGATCCGACGGGCCTGGACCACTAGGCCTCGGTCTCGGTGAAACTAAACAAACAATAACGACAAAAATCAGAATAACCCTAACAGAAATCCTAGAATTCGATCTAGAGTATTAAACATAGAATTGAGATTAGGGTTCGACTGGACATCACGTTTTACAAGAATTCTACCAAAAATTCGGCAGAACCTCCCCTGTAAAATGGACATCTCTCTACTCAAAAGAGTAGAGCCGACCCTGTAAAGAAATACACTTCGAAAAACAAGCTCAACACTCAACCACAACCCCTCGGTCGGACTCCAAACTACAGTCTACCGATCGGAGTTCACAAACACAGAACAATTCTGAAAATGCCAAAAATACCCTTATAACATAGAAATTCATTTTATACGTAGAAATTACATAATTAACCTTAAAACACTATAAAAACCGATAAAAACTCATTTTATTAGAAAAACCGTATATTATATATATAATTGAAAATAATTCACGAAAAATAGTTTTAATTAGTTAAAAATACTAAATAATTTTTAGAAATCATTTTTATACCTTAAATAACTATTAAAACCAATTAAATTACATTTTTAGCCAATTTAGGGTAAAATTACCAAAATACCCCTATATATATAAATATACTAAAATTACTTGAAAAATTCACCAAAAATTATACAATTATCCAAAATTAATTTTATCAACATATTTATCAATAATATCAATAATTAAACTCAATTAACCAATTAATTTCAATTTAAAACACAATTAACCCTAATTTCCCAAAATTACATAAACTTCAATAATTCAAAATAAATACATAGAAATTCATAAAAATTCCAAATAAATTCCTATAATTCATTTCAACACCTAATTTAACCATAAAACACAATTTCATAATTTAAATAATTAATTTCCGAAAATTAGAAAATAATATTAAAATATTCAAAAATACCCAAAAATCCAAAAAATCTCCAAAAATTCCACAAAAATTTATAAATGTAGATTAAGCTACTAGGATCAACATTTGTGAAGAGATTTTTCATGAATCAATCAATTAAAAGCTCAAAAAAATCAAAAACCCTAATATGGCCGAAATTAAAAATTCAAAACCTAAGCAAATCTAGACGATTTAAGCCCAAACCAAAACTAGAATTACACTCACCGGAGCTCAAGGACAAGAAAGAGACCGGTGGTGTCAAAAATGGTGGTCGAAATCGTCATGATCAACGGTGGAAGGAAATTCGGCTTCTCCGGCCAAAAATGGTTTCCAGGCGTCGGAATTCGCTGCTACAGGCGGCGAGGAAGGCTGGAGAAGGTGGTGGCACACCGGACGGCACACCAACGACTAGAAATTGGCAGTTACAGGCGTCGGACGGCGAGGGAAACGGTCGGGAGGGAGAAGAGAGAAATCGGGGGCAGTTCGGTAATTTTCCAAAAAACTTGATTTTTGACATATTATATGTATATATATATGTATACTTTATACTATATATTAAAATAATATTAAATTACACACATTAAATATACAGCACACACATATAATTTAATATTTTAATAATTTATACTAAATAAAAATAATTAAATAATAGTAAAACTAATAAATAATTAATAAAATATTAGGGTAATATTAAACCCTAATTAAATAAATAATTGCATGTATACACGGTGTTTAGTATTTTAAAATATGTATGAGTTCATGAAAGTCCAAAAATATTTTTAATATAATTAATGATAAATTATTTACGTGAAAATTTCCCCGAAAATGCAAGTCCCGGGAAAATTTTACGTAAAGCACTGTAAATAGGACACAATAATTAAAATAGGTTTTGAATACATATCAACTCATAAAAATATCATAATATATATACAAAAATTATTAACACTGCATATCCCGGTACAATGTAAAAATATTTAAAAACACGGGATATTACAATTAACTAGTTTGAAAAATAATTAGCTTTAAGGTATTTATTATTTAAATAACTTGAGTTGAGGTATTTTATTGATCTTATGGATTTTAATGATTTTTTAATAAATTATTATTAAATTATTGATTGTTGTATATTTTGGTTCTCGGTTGGACGAATTGTGTAGTTCAGGGGCTCAATCTGAGAACTTGTGCTTTTGTGGTTATTTGAAGTGTTTTTGCTTGCAGGATTGACTCTACTTTTAATACAAAGACATATGTTTTATAGAGGAAACTTTGCCGAATTTTTAGTAGAATTCTCGTAAAACGTGACATCGGGTCGATAATAAAGTTTTGATTTTTAGTCGAGTCGTGTCTTAAATTGAGTCTTTCTCTAGAATTTCTAAAAGTAAAAAATTAGGAATCAAATTCTAATACTAATATTATTTATTTTTTTTATAGTTATGCCAAGACCGAGGCTTAATGGACCAAGGCAGTCTATTTCTTTTAGAGGAGCGCACAACTGTGAGTTATTATCTTTTATATGCATTGCATGTAGAATACATATTATGACCATCCATATTTTTATAATGTATTTAAATATGAATTATTTTACTAAATGATTATGTATATGCTTGGTATATATTTGGTATATATGTGACATATATGTTTGGTATATTTTTAGTATAGACTCGATATATTTTTGGTATATACTTAGCATATATTTGGTATACATTTGGGTATATATTTAGTATCTGTTTAGTATATAAGTGGTATATTTCTTTAAAAATGGATGCTATCATGTTTAAATTATGCATTTTATTATTTTTAATAATTATACGATTTATTTGAATGATAGCAGTAGAACATGTTACCTAGTGGGCTGCACTAAGACTGTGTACGTACCAGTGCATTAGATTTTAGGCTTGAGATTATGAAATTATTTGATGTGAGACTTTATTATTTGATTATTGAGAATTTTGGTAAGAGAGTAGTGTGATTGTGGGAGCTCAGTTGACTTAGTGTCTCGGGGCCAATCACACTAACAGTGAAACTGCGGGAGCTCAGTTGACTTATTGTCTCGGGGCCAGTCTACTATCCAAAAATGGAAAAGAGAATTGTTTTGGAATTAAGTAAGCCTGTTGGCTAGTGAGATTTATTGATTGAGGTTGTGACTATTTAAGGTTCTGTTCTGATCCTTCACCTAAAATAAAATTTTCTGCATTTTTATTACATAAAAGTGGATTTTAGCATCTGTGTGAAATGCATGTATATATATATTTCTACTGACGCTTGACTGTATATGACTTTAGGTTGCATGTATATATATTATAATAATTCACTTAGTGAGGTCTGACTTCCCTTAATATTTTTTTACAGGATCTTATAGTTCAGACCTCTCTTGTAGTACTATTTGTCGGACTCTTTCCTTCCCAGCTGATTTGTGTAAATACTAAACTATTGTTTTCTTGTATTTTTAGTAATCACTACAGTAGTAGCGTTATTGTATTAGTAGTGTGTTATATTATTAGAAACCTTGTACCCGAATATTGTATGGAAATATTTTTATTATGTTATAAAATAAAGATTTGCTTTTATATTAAATAAATTTTTAATTTTGGCATATTTTATATTATTATTGCATGTGTTTTTACTTTTAAGGCTTGCTATGTGTTTCGAATTCGAAAAAATTCCCGTTCCCTAGCATTGATCATGACTCCCTGGTTTGAATAATGACAAAGTTGGTATTAGAGCCTAAGTTATTAGTGTTGTGGACCTAGGTTATTAGAGTCGTGTTTTCTTTGAAACTACTACAGTAAATTATGTTTGATTATGTCTGTAATAAGTTTTCCTTGATTTAGGTTTTCTACTAAATCATTAAGATGTCTGTTTGTTAACTGTCTATTATCCATATTGTTTGCATTTTGTTGGTTTTATCTTTTTAGAATGAGGAGACAAGCATGTGTTGCTCCACCGGTCATTGAGGCCAAGGATAATGAGTTCTTTAAAGATGAGGTTTTACCTCAAGAGTCGCCAGCCAGTCATAGAGGTAAAGGTGGAGGTAGAGGTAGACCTCGAGGAGTGGCAAGTCACCGTAGACAAAGAGAGCTACAGGATAAGGAACATGTAGAGCAGGAGTTTGAGGGAGCTGATATACCTCTAGCCGTACCACTGATGTAGCCTGTTTATTAGCAGGGTATGTCTGACCCTGAGGCATCATTTTTTTATGCCAAAGTCAGTAGGATAGCATTCGATAGGACTACAGACCCTCTAGACTTTTTTCTTGCTATTAAGATGAGGACTCAGACTGCTCATACTGAGTATCAAAGGATCATGATAGTTAAGCTATCTGTAGAGGGACCAACCCTAGATTAGTTCGTTTAGCTCATTCAATCGCACATCACTACACTCACCTATAATCAGTTTTGAGAGAGATTTATGAGACATTTTTGTCCAGAGCCTATGTAAATGAGTTATAGACTTCAGCTGAAGAGCATCATTAAAGGTGATAGATCAGTAGAGGACTATACCAGAGAGTTCCTATTGGGTTGATATGTAGAGAACTTGATGAGAGATTAGTACTTTGCAGTTACAATGTACAACATTGGATTGGGTTATGCATTCATTGGGATGACTATTGTAGGCCTTACTCTTAAGTCAGTGATAGAGTTAGCCAAGGATTGGTCAGGTAGGGAGTTATGCCTGATTATTATCAATTGAGAGGTGTCTAGTCAAGAGGATCATAGAGTACTCAATACACCACATTTCAGATTGGGTCTAACAGTTGGCAGAGAGGATTCTATCAGCAGAGCTAGAGACCTCAGTAGAGAGTCCACAGGAGTAATAGACATGGCCATGGTGGACCACGTAGACCTATCAGATTCGATTCGGGAGCTATCAGTAGTAGTAGTGGTCAAAGTTTGAGTTATGGCAACACGACATCAACAGTCAGTGCTTGTCAGATGTATAGGAGAGTTTATTAGCTATCGTGCTACATAACTCCTATAGTTTGTTTCAGATGTGGACAAGCGGGGCATTTTTCCAAAGCGTGTCTATATTTTGGATATCAGTAGTAATTTTCATAGCAGTTTATCGCTAGTTCAGCTCTAGCTCCTTATCAGTTACCTCCACCCCAGTATTTGAATACGATGCAGCTTGTTGCCCAGCAGGGGCATGGCAGAGGTAGTAGAGGAGGTGCAGGGGTTTTGGTCAGGCTTCCACCGGCCAACAGGGAGGTTGAGGTTAGGCTAGAGTTTTCACCCTTACTCAGCAGGATGCTCAGGCATCCAACACCATTATTGTAAGTATACTTCAAGTCTATTACTTAGATGCTAGAGTTTTGATTGATCCAGGTGCCATACATTCTTTCATGTCCTCTGTTTTTGCTTTGAATTTATATTGGTAAGCTTCAAGGATGGCTTTTCCTTTATCTGTTGCCACTCCTTTAAGCAATTCATTAGACACTGATGTTGTTCTTTCTAGATGTCCAGTGTTAGTAGGGGGTAGAGAATTGTCAGTGGAATTGGTGTTGTTGGATGTGATGGAGTTTGATGTGATCTTTGGTATGGATTGGTTATCTTAGCACTTTGCTATTGTGGATTATTAGAGTAAAAAAGTATTTTTTAGAATTTCAGATGAAAAAGAGTTTAAGTTTGTGGGTGATAAGAGTTCTGCACCTTAGAATCTTATTTTTGCTATCACAGCTAAGAAGATGTTGAGGAAAGGCTGTCAAGGATACTTGGCACTTATCAGGGATACTTTTGTGGAGAAGTTGTCTCTCTGTAGACGGTGGGGTTTAGCACGCATCCAAGATTTTAACAACCACTGTTTAGGCTCAGGGCCTTAGAGAACACACTAACCACTGTCATAAATACATGGCATGGAGATGAGGAGTCACCACCTAGGGTAATAACTGGGACAATTTGATTGGTGGTACTCAATTCTCTAAAAGAAAATTAGCACCATAACCAGGAGATTCTGGATACGGAATACTAACTTCTCTTAGTCTCATGTTCATTTAGAATAATTTTATAAATGATTATTTCATCCTCTAATTACATGCAATTTTATTAAACCCTAATTAACATCCATCTACCTAAAAAGGCAATAAGTCAATAAAATTACAAGTCAAGATCGTGTTGTCCTTAAGTCTAAACTATGTTAATTTTATTAAATAAGTTAGCTAAATCTACATTTTATTTACAAGTGAAATAGAATAAAAGTGGGCCTACATTTTATTAATTAATGAGCCTAAATCTATTTTTTAGTCTTTCTAAGATATGAGCTTAAGTCTATTCAATTTTTAAAGGAAAATTAAACTAGTGGGCCTAAGTCTAACTTGGTTTTATTTTAAGTAGAGTGTGGACCTAGGTCTATTTATTTTAAAAGAAATATAATTAAGTGGGCTGAGCTAAGTCTAAACAATTTTAATTAACAAAGCGGGCCTAAAATCTAATTAACCTAATGGGCCTAAGTTGATTTTAATTATTTAAAACCTAAATCATTTTTAAGCCTATTTATTAAGTGGGTTAGACCCAAATGTGGGCTTGGGGCTCAAAAAAATAAAAACATAAAAAATAAGTCCAAAATAAATAAAACATAAAAAATAAATCAAACAAACATTATAGTGATTTAAAAAAAACCCTAAATTAATTACATGCAAACCCTAATTTAAGCTACTGCCACCATTGATTTTAATTGATTTTTTACCCAATTGAACCTAATTACTAATCAATTTTAAAATACAGAAATTTAAATATTTCACTATTCCCACTACTGGGGCTATTATAAACTACGTATAAAATTAAAATTAAATAATTATACACCCTGAAATTAAAATAAACTACATAGGATACCAAAATGCAGAACAAAAATTAAAATCCTAAGAATTATTATTAAAACAGTATAGGTTCATCCATGACATTCCATGGATCTTCTGTTCAATTAAACACATGCGATATCCTCCTCCTAAATCAACATATGGACATAAAAAAAAAAGAAAATTAGCGATGAAATCAAATAATCAAAACAATAAAAAAAACATAAACAAAAAATAATAAAAAAAGTAATAAAAGAAATAGAAAAATAACACTGGAGATGCTATGCAAATGCCTCTTTTTGAGCCCCTCTGATTGAATTATCACCGTTAAAATTAAGATATTATTGATTCTGGACTATTGCTCTTGAAAATTTCAGTATCAAAAATTAGGGTTTTATGCTCACAGTCTCTCTTTTTTTTTCACAGTGTCTTCGTGTGCCTCTCCTAAAAATCCTCTCGAAAACCAGAAGAAAAAAAAAGGTCCTCCCACCAAGCCTCTTCTTGCACACATGCAGAATCTGCTTTTAAATGCAAAGTCTGCACATTCTGAACTTCCTCAAAAGGAGGAATAGACCTATCTGATCAGATAGCATTTGTTTTTTTTATTTCAAAAATATCTTCTGTGTTTTTTAAAAAAACCTTATAAGATAAAGTTTGAATTTTCAACCAATCAAAACACTGAAAAAATCGATAAAAAATAAGGAAAAATACATGAAAAATCAGAAAAATGGAATTATTGTGCATCGGCACTGTGCAATGTCGATCCTAAAACTCTTTTTTTAACTTTTAATTATAAAAAGACCCTTGAAAAATTAACTTATTTACAATCAAACCATAAAAAATATTGCAATTTAGTCCTTAAAGTCCAGAAAATCGACAATTAACTTCAATTTTTGAATGAATTTCATCATAGAGGCTTACATCGTAATTATGTACAATTGCATCCTAAAATTGGGTGCTTGCAGTTGCCCCCCTTTGTCATTGTTTCTTGACAAATTGCGGCAACGCAATAGAAGCACACAATTTCAAAAGAAAGAAATTAGGACACTCGATTCTCTCCTAAGTGATGGATTGATGCTTAAATTGTTGAGTAAGGTATAGTGTTTGATAAGTCGCACTATATTTCCTGTGGGACATCTAGTGGATTTTATGAAAATGAATTTCGCTATATTCCCTATGGGACGTTTAGCGATGATAAATTGAAAACTTGCTATAGTTCCTATGGAATGTCTAGCAATGATGAATTTCGTTATATTCCCTATGGGACGTCTAACGATGCACACTATATTCCCTGTGGGACGTCTAGTGTAGATAAATTGAATTTTATTATATTCCCTATGGGACATATAACGATGCACACTATATTCCCTGTGGGATGTCTAGTGTAATTGAATTGAATTTCATTATATTCCCTGTGGGACATCTAACAATGAACACTATATTCCCTATGGGATGTCCAGTGTAATTGAATTGAATTTCGTTATATTCCCTATGGGACATCTAACGATGCACACTATATTCCCTGTGGGACGTCTAGTGTAATTGAATTGAATTTTTTTTATATTCCTTGTGGGATGTCTAATGATGCACACTATATTCCCTGTTGGACGTCTAGTGTAATTAAATAAAAAACTTGCTATAGTTCCTGTGGAACGTGTAACAGTGAGGAATTGAAAGTTTATGTCATAATTGCTATGCAGTACATAACATAATAAAGGTTATGACTATTGTGTAGCACATAACATAATGATTTGAAATTCATATCATAGCCACTGTGCAACATATGAAACCTTTGATTGAAATCATGCATGTAAAATGCAAAAAATGAGTTATGTAATCTTGTTCTATATTCTGTATTTGACAGAAGATTCAGAATCATAGATTAATTATGCAGTTTAAATAATTCAATGAATTATTAATTTGATGAATTTCATGATTTCATTAAGAATATGTTCCTAATCAGAATGCAACTATGGACTAAATTGCAAGAAAGAAAAGATAGATAAAAAGTAAATAAATTAAAAGGATTAAAATGGATATTCTCCCTTTTATATATTCTTTCCCTTTTATCGATCACTTCACTTCTCTTTCCATTTTTTTCTTTTTCTTCTTTTTTTTCACTTGATCTTGATTTTTCTTTTCTTGATTTCTTCACCATCTGTTGTCTGATTTGTAATCTGTCTGATCCTATGGTCTCCTCATTACGCAGACAACATAAGGGAGCTGAGGCTTCAGAATGTTAGAGGATTCTGCCTCTTCGTTTCCCTCAAAATAATATGGAACATCGAGAAGACTCAACTATCTTTCCCTTGACTCATTTACATATCCACATGTGCAGAGATGTGGGTAATAAGGTAACTTTTCTTACTTCTGTTTATTTTTGCGAAAATATTACCAGTATAATAAGTAATTAGAGTTAGTTGTAGAGTAGAGATTGACATTGACATGTATATTAGTCAGAAATTAATATGAAAATGCATGATAAATTGAAATTAACTCTGAAAATATGAAATTTGACACCCGGGTTGTCAGAATGGAGGATCGGATTTCTAGAATTCTAGTCAGAATTCTAAATTTCTGATCAACCGAGTTAATGCCGATTGGAATAGTAGATTGCCAGTGAAATTTTTTTAATTAAAAAGGTAATTAATTAATTAACTAATCAAATCCTTCAATTTAAATTCTTTGATTAATTAATTAATATTTTCCTTTTTGAAATTGAAATAGTATCCAATGAAGTTCACGGGCTATTTTAATCTAGCTCGGGAATTATTTCATGCTCTGCTGGAGCAGGCGACACATCTGATTTGGGTTTCTAGATTTAGATATTTCATTGTTGTACTTCCGATTGTTCGAGGCCGATTTGACCGTTGTTCTTTATTTGCTTTGATTGAGCGATGGATGGATACTACCCACACTTTTCATACTTGTATAGGTGAGCTGACCATTTCACCTATGAGCTTCTTAGCTATCACCAAGATTGCCTTTGGAGGATCCCTAGTTCCATTTGACATAAGCTATTATAGTCTTCCAGAGCATGCATGGAGTCAGTATGTACGAGACTTGATCGGGTTCGCCCCAACATGGAAGAATCAGAAAAACGTTCTTTTTTCATCATTAGTTGAGGGATTCAGATGCCTTCCTACTTCAACTCCTTGTCAGATTATTCATAAGGCGAGGTGTTTCCTCTTGATATTATTAGGCATGACCCTCTTTTGTGAGACCAGTCATGAGGTCAGTGTCGCTCTCTTGGGTCCTCTTCATGACTTGGACCGAGTTGCCATATTAGATTGGGGATTTGTTGCACTTGCTTATATTTATTACAGATTAGACACTGTCTATAGAGGTGCTATCATGATGTGTGGCTTTTGGCACATCTTGCATGTATGTTTTCTTTCATTTGATCTTTATAGTTTTGCTCTTCTTTGCTTTTTCTGATATGTTCTTTTTTCCAGATCTAGAGCATAAAGATCAGGCTGGTTCGAGGCTTTAACACTATCAGTTCTGATAGGAACTTTCCTCTGATGATGAGATGGGGTTCTTCTCACCTTGCTAGCAACAGGAACACTTTGCAGATGTACCGTGATCAGTTGAACACTATCGAGTGGCACCTGGTAAGGAAAAAATAAAATCATTAGTATGCTACAGTTTAATAGAAATTAGACTTAATTTACATAAATTTTAGATAAACTTTGATTGGTTAGAGGGTGCTGAGGACATCCAACGATATGATTTCATGGTGGCTGCAGCTCACTTAAAGCCTATGAGGATCCTGCTTTTTGGTTATGGCTATCTGATGTGGTATTTAGGGGAGCGAGTATATCGCTAGTGTTCCGGCCCTTCTCGACATCGCATTCCATATGATGTCCCTTCCTCTATGCTCCGCAGCTCACATCTTACAAGTTCAGAGCTGAGGAATGCACTACAGGGATATGCTGCCTCAGATTTTCTTGAGCGTTCTCGACATTATCAGTAGTTTATCTGTGAGTGCCTCCTGGAGCATTTCCTATTGATGATGATGAGGTAATTTCTTGTTATTTCAGCTTCTGTTTCTAGAACCTACAACTCACTCCTTCTCTTTATAATTTAAGGAGGTTCGCTCTCATGTTGATGCCGATGAGGAGACTGAAATTGCTCTAGATATTGAGAGCCCTAAGCCCATACCTAGTCCTGATCATCATGCTCAGTACGTTGGGTCTAATCGCGATGGGGCCTTTATCGGTGCTATGCTTGGTGATGTCTCTCTTCTGGACAAGTCTATATTCTATTGGGCTCCCACTATTCAGGCTCCAGTTGAGCAGCAGATGTAGTTTGGTGATGCTCAGCTTCCTAGCTTTTATCCACCAAATGCTTCTCATGTGAGTCTGTTTGCTTTATTTCTTGTATGGATCTGTACACTTGACATTGATATTAATAAAATTTTACAAAATAGATTCCCCAGACACAGGCAGAGTATCTATATGGACTTGCCTCATCTCAGAGATTATTTATGATGCAGGTTACACACAGTTGGCGGGTAAGTGCCCTCACTGAGACAATGTAAATGTATGCATGGAATGCATATGATATGGTTTTTTCTATGTATGCAGAGCTATTCCAGCGGTCTAGAGCTGGAGAATGCGATGCTTCGTTAGTAGCTTGCAGACTTGGGCTTTGATCCATATAGTGCTGGGACTTCATCTGCTAGATCTCCAGACACTCATTATCATGATGACCCTACTAGAGGATGGAGATCATGGCCTGATACCAGAGCATAAGATGAATGATTTAAAGCTTCTATATTCCTGACTTTTGGGGTGTCTATATCTGACTGCTCCCTATTGTACTACTATTTTTATTCCTATACTATCTCGAATGTTGTTAGATAGAACTGAAATAGTGTTTTGCACTTTAATGGATTTTTTTTAAATAACTAATTAAAAAAATGGTTCTTGAACATTATCTTTTTTAATTAATTATCCATTTATCTTAATCTTTTTCCAAGATGGATAATATTGGATAGATAAACAATTAAAAGAATGGATTATCTTCCTAATTATCTATTTATCCCAATCCTTCTCAAATTCTATCATCTTATCCACATCTTTCTTTGCTAGCAGAATCCTTTTCCCACATGAACTCACCATCTTTCACTATATAAGACTATTCAAGAGGCATTCTCCTTCATTCTCTATACCCTTATCATGACTTAAGCATCTCTTTAAACAATGAAGAAATTTCTTAAAAGTCTCAATGGTGATGATTAGAATAAGCTTCAACCTTTCCACATCAAATCCCTGAAATCTCTTCAGTACCTGACTATTGATAACACTCTCCTACATGCTGCTTCTACCTTTTAGGATGTCAAGGACCATGTATTCATGTTTAATGGGCAAGAGCTTTGTCCAATGATTGAAGAGTTTGATGCTATTTTGGGATGCACATTAGACTCAACTGCTATGATAGCCCCTCTTAATTTGGAGATGCAATTTCCTAGCAGATTGTTTACATTCTTTGATTTGCCCCCAGCTAATATTTATGTGTATATGCATAACCCTAGGACCATGAATCTTTCTTCTCTAATCACCGTCTATAGGACTCAGGACAAAAACACTACTTCTTGGACTAGAACAGTTACTTTCTGTTTATATGTTCAATTTTTGCTAGTTTCTCACCGTGGTGGTGTTGATACATGCATTGTCAGTATTTTGGAATAGGTAGAGCTCAGAGCTAATCCTATGCCAAGTATCCTTGACGAGACCATTATTGGGCTCGACAGTTTTAAGACTTATAACCGTTTCTCAGGCAGTTTGCTTCTTCTTTAGGTGTGTAACCAAAAATTTTATTTTTTATTTTATTTTTGCTCTAATTTTTGCCTAAGCCACCTTGTTAGGTTTTCAGCTTAACAGGCTTGCCCTAATTTTTTCCTAAGTCACCCTTTTGGGTTTTCAACTTAGTGGGCTTTTATTTTATTATTCTTATACTTTTTTTTTAGATTTGGTTACAGGAAAAGTTGAGCTTGCTTAATGTACACCTTAATCCTTTAACTTATCAACCTCATCAGCTATAATCTCATCCTTTGAGAATGAAGGACAAATGTTCTATGGACCAATGGGTTGACTGGTTGAAGAAGATTTCAGATGTTGAGATCACATGGGTCTGCCCTTGGTGGAGATTGAAATTCATGACTATTGAGTTGTATGATCATTATGTTCCTATTCCAGGGCTACACTTCTCTACCTTTTTTACCCCTTTATGCCTTTGTCGTCAATATGGTCGCCCTCAGTTCATCGTTACCATTTTGACTGACTTTGAAGGCTTTCCTTTGAGATAAGATTCTTTGGATAAGATTAGGAGCTTATGGCCTTGTAGAGCCCTTGAATGGAACATACACATGGATGCTGATGTTACTACTGATGATGATTACAAAACTTGGGTTGTTATCCAAAATACAGAACCACCAAGCTTTGCTAGGTACAAGAGAACTCAAACTTTGTATAATGAGTCACAAAGGAAGAAACAAAGACATTACTAGATAGAATGGTCTCATTGAGCTAGTTTTAGGCTTTCTTATATTTTGTTATCCCTTGAAGTAATTTCAATTTCATTCATTAATTAGGGCCAAAATGAGTCCATTTAACACATCACATGACATAACTCCTGTTATCAGCTAGTCCTCATGGATTTTCTAACTAAATATTTTTCGCTCACATTTTATTTCCCTAATTTTTGCTTGACTAGCCCGTTATGGGTTTTCTAATCAGCGGGACCATTATTTTTTATTTATTCCCCTAACTTTTGCCTGTCAGCCCTTTGTGGGTTTTCTGAACAGCTTGAATGTCCTAACTTTTGCCTGACTAGCCTTTTCAGGTTTTCTAGTTAGCGGTCTTTATTTTATTTATTCTACTTTTATTCTCTTTTTTTATTTTTATTTTTATTTTTACAGATAGTACTTCTTGAGGTGATCCAGATTGATAGGTTCCATAAACTCATTCCCTTCAAGATCTGATATCTTAACAACTCCTTTAGGTAAGACCAATTTGACCAAGTATGGTCCTTCCCAATTCGGTCTAAATTTACCTCTTGGATTGAACACCACGACTCTAGATTGTTTCAGAACCATATCTCTAGCTTTGATCTTCTCAGGCTTAACCTTCTTGTTGAACGCCCTTGCTATCCTTCTCTGATATATCTGAGTGTGGAATAAAGCATCCATCCTTTTCTCATATAGAGATATTAGATGGTCATATATTTTATGCGCTCATTCATTCTCAGTTATTTTAGCTTCCATGACTACTCTTAAGGACTTACTCTTAGTTTCTATGGGCAAAATTGCTTCATAACCATATACCAATGAGAACGGTGTTTGGCCTGTGGCGGTTCGAGCTGTAGTCCTATATCCCCATAAGGCAAAAGGAAGATATTCAGACCAATCCTTATAGGTTTTAACCATCTTAGAAAGGATTTTCTTGACATTTTTGTTAGCCGCTTCCACTGCTCCATTAGCTTGAGGGCAATAAGGTGAAGATTTATGGTGCTTAATCCCATACTTTTGTAGTAAATACATTTTTTCTGCTTGAAATTAAACCCCGTTATCTACCACAACATGATGTGGAACCCCATATCTACAAATAAGGCTCTTCTCGATGAACCGTGCCATCTGTTTCGCTTTCAGAGTGTTGAAAGATTCTGCCTCTACCCATCTCGAAAAGTAATCAATTGCCACCACTATGTATTTATGCCCATTTGATGCTATCGGTCTTATTTCTCCTATGATATCAATTCCTTATACTATAAAGGGCCAAGGGGATGGTAAACTATTCAGCATTGTTGGAGGCATATGACTAAAATTCCTGTGGATATGACACTAATGGCATTGTCTTACTGTCCTGATACAATCCTTTTCCATAGTCATCCAATAATACCCTTGTTTGAGTATCTTCTTAGCTAGAATCATCCCGTTCATATGAGAACCGCAAGCCCCTGCATGAATCGCTTGAATCACCTCTTCAGCTTTATCCTTTTTGAGACATATGAGCTACATCCCATTCAACATTCTTTTGTATAATAACCCATCATGACTTGCATAGTTACGTGCAAGAACACAAAGAGCATATCTTCCTTTTGAGGTTGCTTCATCTGGATGAATTCTCTTTTCAATGAACCTCTGGACATCATAAAATGAAGGCTTTTCTTCGAACCCCATTTGAACATTTATAATCTGCTCACCCTCATAACACGGTGCTCTAGACTTCATGATCATTAAAGGTTTCATAGCCAACCCAGTTGCACTATCCAACATTGAAGAAAGTGTTGCAAGTGCATCCTCCATGTGATTATCATCTCTAGATAGATGGATAAAGAGACATTTGGTGAAATTCTTCATTAAGGCTTTCACATAGCAGATATAAGGCTTCAGCCTTTCCTCTTTCACCTCCCATTCTTCATTAACTTGATTGATGACTAACATTGAATCTCCATAAACCAACAAATCTTTCATCCAGCTGCCACAGTCGCCTCAATCCCACAGATACATGCTTCATACTCGGCCATATTGTTTGTGACCTTAAAATCCAATTTCTTTGCCATTGGTATGATTTCCCCTTCTGGTGTAACAAGAATCACTCCCAATCCAGCTCCTTTGTTGTTTATAGCTCCATCAAAGTAAAGTTTCCACTCCTAGTGCTCTACAACTGCTAAGTTCTCATCTGGAAACTCTAAATTCCACTGCTCTTCATCTTTGATCACATTCTGAGCTAAGAATTCTACTACTGCTCTTCCCTTGATTACCTTTACTCTATATCAAATTCAATTAAGAGTACCAACCATCAAGATATTTTTCCAATTAAAGTCGATGCTTGAAACAGATACCTTAAAGCATCTATTCTTGAAACAACTTGAACCTTGTAAGACTGAAAATAATGCCTCAATTTTCTCATAGCCCAAATCATGATTAAACATGTCTTTTCTACTAAATCATATTTTTTCTCGTACGTCATAAACTTCTTGCTCAAGTAGTACACTATGTGCTCTATTTCTTTCTAACCCTTCTTGTGCTAACATTACCCCCATCACATCCTCTTTTAAAGCCAAGTACAAAACCAATGGCTTACCCTGTCTAGGTGGTTTCAGAACAGGTGGATTAACAAGATACTCCTTGATCTTATCGAAAGCTTTCTGAAAATCATCATTCCATTGAACTGGTTGATATTTCCTTAAAAGCTTAAAGATAGGGTCACAAATGTTAATGAGTTTTGTGATAAACCTGCTAATATACTGCAATCTGCCAAGGAATCCTCTTACTTCTTTCTGCGTCTTTGGTGCTTGCATTTCCTGGATGGCTTTCACTTTATCCAGATCCACTTTAATTCCTCGGCTGCTCACTATATGTCCTAACAGTTTCCCTAAAGTAACCCCAAAAATGCACTTCTTCGGGTTGAGTCTCAGGTTGTACCTCTTAGTTCAGGCTAAGAACTTGTCTAAGGCTTTAAAATGCCCTCCTCTTGTCTTTAATTTGACCATTATGTCATCCACATACACTTCAACCTCCTTATGCATCATATCATGGAAAAGTGCAGTAGCAGCTCTTTGATAAGTTGCACCTGCATTCTTCAGTCTGAAAGGCATCGCCTTGTAACAATAGGTCCCCCATTTTATGATGAAAGTTTTCTTAATCTTATCCATGATTTCCATCATGATCTGGTTTTACCCCAAAAATCCATCCATAAAAGAATACATTGCACTTGCTGTAGCGCTATCCACTATTACATCAATGTAAGGTAACAGGAAGTCATCTTTTGGACAGGCTTTGTTTAGATCCCTAAAATCTACACACATTCATAATTTTCCATCTTTATTAGGAATATGTACTATGTTTGCTAGCCATTGAGGGTAGTCTACTACTTCTAAGAAGTTAGCCTGTATTTGCTTGGCAATTTCCTCCCTTATTTTTTCTGTCCATTCTGGTATTAATTTGTGCAATTTCTATTTAACTGGCTTGGTTTCTGGATGAGTTGGAATGTGATGCTCTGCTATTTCCCTATCCAAAAATGGCTTTTCTTCATAAGTCCAAGCAAATACTACCTTCCTTTTTGTTAATATTCTCTCAAATTTTTTCTCTCTTCAGGAGTTACATCATATGATATAGAAATATTCTTTGGATTATCATTTGTGTCCATGTTAAATGAATTAAATTGAATTGAATTAATGTCAAACATGCATGACCGATCAAAATTATAATGTACAGAACTATCAGGATGCATATCACACAAGTAAGAAAAACCTGCATTCATATCATTGACCATAGGAAAAAAAACATCTTCATCCACATAAAGACCGGATGTTATTGCATAAGTTTCTTCATAAAAAAAACATTAATAAAACTATCACTAATGATAGTAGCTAAGTCTTGGGGTAGTTCCTTCTCAAGTGGCGGACACAGCAGCTCCTCAACAACATCATCGCCCATCCTTTCAGTTACTTGCTTCATGACTTCCTCTTTGTTGCTGGTCACTAGGCTTTCCATAATCTGCTCCTTGAAGATCTCAAACCTAGGGACATCTTTTCCAACCACATTAACAGATTCTTTGGTGCCTAGACAATACTTGCCTTCCCCTAGCTTGATGAAATTCTCACTTAGTGGTCCAATCCTTCCTAAAGGCTTTTTTTTTTACTTTCTCCTTGTTCTTTGCTCTTCTACTAGCCAATCCTACCTCAATATATCCTAAACCCTTTGTATGGTCTGGGTTTTAATGTTCGGGGGCTTAGGACTTCCTTGTTCATTGTTCCCGAGCCCCTGTCTAGGTCGATAATTCATGCTTTCCATCATTTTTGCAACCCTAGGATCCATCTCATCAAATATTCCAACAACTTGGAAACTAGGCGGAACACACACTTATTTCTGTTTATCAAGTATGGCTACCACAACTGCATTGGTTCCAGCTTCTATTATCACGACATCTCCTTCATAAGGGAATTTTATTTTCTGGTGCATTGTTGAAGGTACTCCTCCCAAGGCATGAAACCATGGCCTTCCCAACAGCAGGGCATAGGTAACATGGATGTCCAGTACAGTAAATTCAACAGTTGACTCTACAGGCCTTATTTTGACCAAAGCATGAAATGTTCCCTTCACATTCCTGGTACTGTCATCGTAAGCTCTGATTATGAGGTTTAAAGCCATCAAGTTATCTACTTTCAGACCCACATTAGGTAGGATTTTTAGTGGTCATACGTTTATAGCTAAACCATCATCCACCATCACGAAGTTGGTTCTTTTCCCTTTTACTGTAGTTGGGATAAATAATGCCTTGTTATGATTTCTTCCCTCCAAAGGCAAGTCATCATCTGAGAATGTTATCAGCCCATGTTTCTTTTCTGTCACCTTTGCTACCATAGCTTCAGGCGTAGCTGCCATTTCAATAATCATGTTCGATAAAGCTTTGATAAGAGCCCTTCTATGGCTGCCTAAATGCATCAATAATTCCCAAATGCTGATGTTTGCCTTATTTTTCTTGAGTTGTTCCAGGATCAAGTCTTCTTTCTGTCCTTCCTTTACTTCTGCATCTTCTGTTTCTTCCCTTTCTGCTACTCTTTCATTTTGCTTTTCTGTTGCTTGGTAATTCCTCCCACTTCTAGTAACATAATTCACATTTGGAGTATCACTCCATACATTAAAATTGCCTGGGCTTTCTTCATCAAAGTCATACCAGATGTCAATAACTCCAATGATTCAGTCTTTTTTCCCATCCTTCCACACTTCCATTGCGCATGTTTTTTTTCCTTTCAACTCCCTTAGCTTGTCCGTATATTGGTTTAATAGCTCTTCTTGGGACATTTTTGGGGTTAAGAATTCATCTTCTTCAAACTCATCACCGCATCCTATCGGCACAATCGATTTAAAAGGGATGTCAGCAGAAGCGGGTTTAGAATAGAACACTCTGTAATCGAACTTGCTCGAAGGTTATCCCAACAGATCTTCAACTCCTCTTAGCAACTGCTCGGGAATTTTAGGCTCTTCTTTTACTAGCTTATCATCAAACTCATCTCCCTAACTTGAGGGCTTAATTGATTCAATAGGGATATCAGTAGAGGGTGGTTTTGAGTAGAATACTTTCTAATCAAACTTGCCTGAGGGCTGGCCCAGTAAATCTTCTACTCCTCTCTGTGGATGTCCGAAAGGTTCTTCATTGGGTATAATGTTGAGGTCCTCAAAGGATCTTAGCACTTCTTCTTCATTAACCCCTGAGTTGATCATCATGGTGGTTGGTGGTGGAATGTTTCAATAATTTGGAAAAGGGTTATTTCTGGTGTTTGGGTTGGAACTGGATTTCTCAGGGTTAGTGATTTTTTTAGAGTCTATCAGGTTTTGGATCTCATGTTTTAGGCAAATGCAGGTATCTGTGGAATGGCCAGCTACTTGATGAAACTTGCAGTAACTGTTTGGATCATAGCCAGGGAGATTTGGATTCGGGGGTTTGGAAAAGGTTAAAGGTCAAAGCAGGCCTTTTTGGATTAGCCTCTCTAGGACTTTGGAGAGTGGTTGGTTGAAGTTGGAGAACCTTCAGGGTTATTGAACTGCATGCACTTCTATAGCTCAGCTAGTATTTCCTTGTTGTATGCCCCCAGTTGGGTAGTTTCGAGTTCCTGAGCCTCTAATAGTTTTCTTTTTCTCACTCTCAATTTCTTCAGCTTATAACCCATCATCATACAAATCCACAAAGGTTTTGGGATTCATCATCTGTAGCCTCTCGACCGAATTAGGTGACACATTACGAACTATCATTCTAACTTGATGCTTCTAAGCAAGCTTGTTTTTCATCATCCCTGCTTTATTCATGAATATGGTGAGGAAATTAGAAAAGGATTCATTGGGTTTTTGCTTAGTCAACTCCAAATCCCTAATTGACACTTCCAATCGAGTGTTATAATCATATTATTTCAAGAATGCAGTACATAGTTCCTTCCAGTTAGCTCTAACAGACTTTTCTAACCCGTGGTACCAGTTCATAGCCATTCCTTCCAGGGACAGTACAAACAGCCTAGTAACTATTGACAATGGTACTTTAGTAGTGCTCATGGTTATGGTGTATTGACTTAAATGGATCCTTGGATCTCCTCTCCTATCAAACTTTTGTAGTTGAGGCATTTTGAACTTTTTAGGCAGCTTATTGTTACAGGTCCTCCATTTAGCCCTGACATTCGACCCATGTGGTGCCTAAGCTTCCCCAAGTTTAGGCCAGCAAAGCCTCATGAACATGCTCTTAGCATTAATACCGAGTGTCCTTCGACTATAGTCAAGTGTTGGCGAACCTAACCAACCTCGCATGTTCATTACTATTATTATTCCTATGTTTCTTGCATACGTTTGAGGCTCATGCTCGCATTATACCCTGTATATGTATCCGAGCCTTATTCTTATCTTAAGCCTCACATTCGCCTCACCATTCCCACATATTACCGAATCCCACGTTAGCCTCATGGTTCTCGCATATTTAAGGGTCATGTACTTGTTTCATAAGTCCCGTATATAATCAAATCCCATAGTGCCTCAAAATTCCCCTATATGCTTGCGCATATCGCAAGTCACATTGTAACCTCGGGTCTAGGAGAACCACGTACTATGAGCACCTCGGCCTCATAGTGTCCATAGAGCTCCTTCTCTATAGAGACACCAGATTCCTCTTTCCTGAACTCGATGCCCATCACCTAACTTCACACCAGGGAGCTCACTTAAGGCTATGTTGTCAAACGAGCACACAAGCCTCAGGGATGGTGGAGAGCTTACATCGAAGGTACCCCCTAAAGAGCATAAGGAGCACCTTGAAGGTTGGAAGGAGGAGACATTAGAATGTTCCACCCATCACACCTTGATAAATATATAAATAATAATATTTATTCATATTTACCAAAATTCCCTTCATTGTACTTTTCCTTTCACATACGTCCTTGCTCGGCCATATTATACTTTTCTTATGCCACCATGTCCTTAGGATAAACTAAGGACTCCAAGGGTGCATGGCCCCTAGGGCCCTTTTTATCGCCCCTTATCTCCCTCTATTTACAGTATGTCATCAAAGTCAAAATAATATCCCATTCCTTGTCCTCTAATTAGGTCTTCCATCTTGGACATTTTTTGAGTTAATGCTTGCATCTACTTGGACTCAAGGTCTTGGACCAATTCAAGTGATTCTCTCTTTGCCTTTTCTACCATGTAGTTTTTAATGTCTTCCGTTCTTACATCAGTAGCAGGTACATTTCTAGGAGCAGGTTGCCCCCCAGCATTGTTAGCAGCAGGTGGAGGAGCTACAATAATAGGTGGAGCTCCTACAACAGGTGGTTGTTCAATAGTATCAGCTGGTGGTTGTTCAATAACAGCAGTAGGTGGTTGTCTAACAATAGGTTGCACTAGTCCGGCCAAAGCCTGTCTCAGTTCATCTTGCATCATAGCTCTCATGTCATCCATCAAAATTCCCTTAATGTCCTCCAAGGTCCACATCTCTAATTATTGTTCCATTTCAGTCTGTTCAGTCTGAGCTGATTCAGCTTCTAGGAATAGTGGGTTAATTGGACTCCCTTCTAGTCTGTGAAGAATTCCTTGAGCTCTAGACTTCGGACTTAAATCAACTCTGGTCAATCTGCCACCTCTTCATCCCCAGACATAAGAAGACCTAGATGAATCTATGATGGTTGCAAAACAAGGTATTAGGATGATGCACAGACCGTATCTATGCATGTATGCATGATGTATGTGTTTATGCAACAAGTAGTAGGCAAGCACTTAGCAAGTAGCAAGTATCAAGAAGCAATCAACAAGCAACATGCAAGCATAAACCTTCTAACCTTATTCCTCCCACACACATGTTCAATGGCATCAATGGTGAGTTTCTTTTCCTAGGATTTTTGGTCTTGGCCTTCATATTAACAGGGGATATTAAGAGTCGACGTGCATGCCAAATCTCTCTTAAAAAGAAAAAAAGTACAGAAGTAGTATTTTTAAATATAAAGGTCTAGCCTAATCCTTATTAGCCTGAATGAGCTTTAAAGGTATAGGCCTGGGCTTTTATAAATAGAAATACCCCATGGAAATTTAAACAAATAAGCTCTTTGGGTGAAGATCCAAGGGGAAGTAACTAGGCCATTATATGTGGTTAGGGTCCGGTGAAAAGTTAAGGTTCCCTTAGCAAGATGCTCTCCATTATGGACTTTGAGTTATAGGCCAAGGTCAGAGGGGCCCAGCATCCTTTACTAACTCGAGAGAAGATTACCCCCCTTAAGGACATGGGTTACACATTTTGGTCAGATGAGCCCAGTAATTTCTCTTGAACTGAGTTAAGGCTAAGAGTGGTGGTTAGCCAATCTACAACTCCATGAAACTAGTGGAATCATGGAATCATAAACCAACACCATCTGTTTAGTATGGACATGTAGAATGAATGCAAGAATGAAATAATAATCAATAAAATAATTCTAAAGAACACAAGTAGAATCAATATCTCTTATCCCCAGTGGAGTCACCACTATAGATGGCAAGGTTTAGTGCGTGTCTAAGATTTTAGCAACAGCGACACTGTTTAGCTCAGGGCCTTAGAGAACACACTAACTTCTGTCATAAAGACATGGCATGTAGATGAGGAGTCGCCACCCAGGGTAATAACTGGGACAATTTGATTGGTGGTATTCAATACTCTAAAAGAAAATTAGCACCACAACCAGGAGATTCTGGATACAGAATACTAACTTCTCTTAGTCTCGTGTTCATTTAGAATAATTTTATAAATGATTATTTCATCCTCTAATTACATGAAATTTTATTAAACCCTAATTAACATCCATCTACCCAAAAAGGCAACAAGTCAATAAAATTACAAGTCAAGATCACGTTGTCTCTAAGTCTAAACTATGTAAATTTTATTAAATAAGTTAGCTAAGTCTACATTTTATTTACAAGTAAAATAGAATAAAAGTGGGCCTACATTTTATTAATTAATGAGCCTAAATCTATTTTTTAGTCTTTCTAAGATATGAGCTTAAGTTTATTCAATTTTTAAAGGAAAATTAAACTAGTGGTCCTAAGTCTAACTTGGTTTTATTTTAAGTGGAGTGTGGACCTAGGTCTATTTATTTTAAAAGAAATATAATTAAGTGGGCTGAGCTAAGTCTAAACAATTTTAATTAACAAAGTGGGCCTAAAATCTAATTAACCTAATGGGCCTAAGTTGATTTTAATTATTTAAAACCTAAATCATTTTTAAGCCTATTTATTAAGTGGGTTAGACCCAAATGTGGGCTTGGGGACCAAAAAAATAAAAACATAAAAATAAGCCCAAAATAAACAAAACACAAAAAAATAGATCAAACAAACATTACAGTGATTTAAAAGAAAACTCTAAATTAATTACATGCAAACCCTAATTTAAGCTACTGCCACTATTGATTTTAATTGATTTTTTACCCAATTGAACCTAATTACTAATCAATTTTAAAATACAGAAATTTAAATCTTTCACTATTCCCACTACTGGGGCTATTACAAACTACGTACAGAATTAAAATTAAATAATTATACACCCAGAAATTAAAATAAACTACACAGGATACCAAAATGCAGAACAAAAATTAAAATCCTAAGAGCTACTATTAAAACAGTATAGGTTCATCCATGGCATTCCATGGATCTTTTATTCAATTAAACACATGTGGTATCCTCCTCCTAAATCCACATATGGACATTAAAATAAAAAAAAAGCAAATTAACAATGAAATCAAATAGTCAAAACAATAATAAAAAAACATAAACAGAAAATAATAAAAAAATTAATAAAAGAAATAGAAAAATAACACTGGAGATGCTATGAAAATGCCTCTTTTTGAGCCCCTCTGATTGAATTATCACCGTTAAAATTAAGATATTGTTGATTATGGACTATTGCCTTCAAAAATTTCAGTATCGAAAATTAGGGTTTTATGCTCGCAGTCTCTCTTTTTTTCACGGTGTCTTCGTGTGCCTCTCCCAAAAATCCTCTTGAAAACCAGAAGAAAAAAAATGGGTCCTCCCACCAAGCCTCTTCTCGTATGCATGCAGACTCTGCTTTTAAATGCGGAGTCTGTGCATACTGAACTTCCTCCAAAGGAGGAATAAACCTATCTGATCAGATAGCGTATGTTTTTTTTATTTCAAAAATATCTTCTACGTTTTTTAAAAAAACCTTATCATATAAAGTTTGAATTTTGAACTAATCAAAACACTAAAAAAATCGATAAAAATAAGGAAAAATATGCGAAAAATAAAAAAATGGAATTATTGCGCATCTGCAGTGTACAATGTCGACCGGCATTGTATAATGCCGATCGGCATTCCACCAATGCCGATCCTAAAACTCTTTTTTTTTTTTTAATTTTAATTACCAAAAGACCTCTGAAAAATTGACTTATTTCCAATCAAACCCTAAAAAATGTTGCAATTGAGTTCTTAAAGTCCAGAAAATCGACAATTACCTTCAATTTTTGAATGAATTTCATCATAGGGGCTTATGTCATAATTATGCACAATTACATCCTGAAATTGGGTACTTACACTCTCACAGATATTCTAGTAGCTTGTGAGTTTCCTGTTATTTTTCCTGAGGAGCTACCAGGTTTACTACCTCATAGAGAGATCGAATTTTGTATATATGTGGTCCCAGGCACAACTTTTATTTTGATACCGCCTTATAGAATGGCTCCAATAGAGTTGAAAGAATTAAAGGAGTAGTTACAAGATTTGTTGGATAAGGGTTTTATTAGACCTAATGTTTCTCCTTAGGGTGTACCAGTCTTGTTTGTAAAGAAGAAGAATGGTACACGAAGACTGTTCATAGATTACAGAGAGCTGAATAAGGTGACAGTGAAGAACAAGTATCCTCTTCCAAGGATAAATGATTTATTTGATCAACTTCAGGGTGCACATTTCTTTTCCAATGTTGACTTGAGGTTAGGTTATCATCAGTTGTGGATTAATGAAGCCAATGTTCCCAAAATGACATTCCACACTCGATAGGGTCATTATGAGTTTCTGGTAATGTCCTTCATATTGACTAATGCACCATTTGCTTTTCTAGATCTGATGAACAAGGTATTCAGACCGTTTATGGATCAGTTTGTGGTAGTCTTCATTAATGATATCTTAGTGTATTCAAAGAGTATGGAAGAGTATGGAAGAGCACTTGAAGATCGTATTGCAAACACTGAGAGAATATAAGCTTTATGCTAAATTCTCGAAGTGTGATTTCTGGTTGAAGAGTATTTCATTCCTTGGACACATGGTGTCTAGAGATGATATTCAGGTTGATCCATAGAAGATTGAGGCAGTGTCTGAGTGGCCTAGACCGACATCAGTCATAGAGATTCAGAGTTTTCTAAGTTTGGCTAGGTATTATACGAGATTTATGTAGGATTTCTCAAGAATTCCAGTTCCTATAACTCACTTAACTCATAAGAATTTGAAGTTTATGTGGTAAGATGCTTGTGAGAATAGTTTTCAATTGCTGAAGGAGAAGTTGACCACAGCTCTAGTTTTGAATTTACCTAATGGAGTAGATAAATTTACAATGTATTATGATGCTTTCATAGTTAGCCTAGGTTATGTGTTGATGCAGACTGGTAGGGTGATAGCTTATGCTTCTAGGCAGTTGAAGAAGCACAAATATAATTATCCTACTCACGATCTAGAGATGGTTACAGTGATCTTTGCTCTCAAAATTTAGAGAGATTATTTGTACGGGGTGACTTATGAGATTTTAATATATCACAAGAGTCTAAAGTATATTTTCCAGTAGAAAGATCTGAACTTGAGGCAGAGGAGATGATTAGAACTCCTAAAGGATTATGACTGCAATATTCTTTATCATCTAGGTAAGGCTAATGTTGTAACAGATGCTTTGAGTAGGAAGTCCTCAGTACTCTTACTCATATTAGTATAAAGAGGAGACCTCTAATCCAAGAGTTACACCAATTGGTGGATCCAGGTTTGATGATAAAGATTAGTAGATAAAATGGATTGCTAGTTTAGTTCAGAGTCATATCAATGTTAAGAGATAGGATTAAGACAGCTCAGGGCTGAGATCTTATTCTAGCGAAGCTTGAGGAGAGTGTTCATGTAAGGAAGTTCACTAATTGTACAATTGATGATGACGGTGTTTTATGGATCAGTGGTAGATTATGCATGCCTGATGTGGATAATTTGAGAGAAAAGATCCTTAAAGAAGCGCATTCTATAACTTACGTTGTACATCTAAGTGTTACTAAGATGTGCCATAGCATCTGAGATTTATACTGGTGGGATGGATTGAAGAAGGATATAAATGATTATGTTTCTAAGTGCTTAACTTATCAATAAGTGAAAGCTGAGCATTATAAGCCTTCTAGGAAGCTTCAGCCTCTTCCTATTCCTGAGTGGAAATGGGAGAGAATTGCTATGGATTTTGTGGTAGGATTACCTAGTTCAAAGGATAGATATGATTCCATCTAGGTGATTGTGGACAGGTTAACTAAATCAGCTCACTTCTTACCAATTAAAGCCACTTATTTTATAGCTAAGTTGGCTAAGTTGTATGTTAAGCATATTGTGTGCCTTCATGGAGTACCTATTTCCATTGTATCTGATAGAGGTTTAATGTTTACCTTTCTATTTTAGTAAAAGTTACAGGAAGCAATGAGCACTAGGTTTGATTTTAGTACTGCTTTTCACCCTCAGACATATGGTCAATTTGAGAGGATGATCCAGACACTTGAAGATATTTTGAGGATGTGTGTATTGGATCTTGGAGGTAGTTGGGATGATCATTTGCCACTTGTAGAGTTTTCATATAATAACAACTACCACAATAGTATTGAAATGGCACCATATGAAGCTCTGTATGGAAGGAAGTGTAAATCCCCTATGTGTTGTGATGAAATTGGACAGAGAACATTGACTAGACCTAAGATTATTCGGGATGCAACAGAGAAGGTTATTGTGATCAGAAGGAGGTTAGAAACTGCAACTAGTAGACAGAAGAGCTATACGGATCCAAAGCACAAAGATGTGGAGTTTCAGGTTGGAGACTATGTGTTTATGAACATGTCTCCAATGAAGGGTGTAATGAGGTTTAGCAAGAAGGGGAAATTATCATCGAGATATATTGGACCGTTTGAGGTTCTAGAGAGAGTGGGCATGGTTGCATATTGGTTGGCTTTGCCTCTGAATCTATCTCAAGTGCATTTAGTGTTCCATATTTTGATTTTGAGAAAGTATATTTCAGACCCTTCGCACGTGTTGTAGCCTGAGAGTGTAAAAGTGAATGAAGACCTGACATACAAGGAAGAGCTAGTTGCAATAATAGATTATCAAGTTTGTCAGTTGCATTCAAAGCCAATCCCAATGGTCAAGGAGTTGTGGAGGAGCAACAAGGTGGAGGAGCGCACGTGGGAGACTGAGGTTGAGATGCAGGTGGCCTACCCTTACTTTTTTCCTCGACGAATTCCTATTTTTTGTACTTTTATTTAAAAATTTGAGGATGAATTTTTGTAAGAGAGAAGATTTTTATAACCCGATATTTTTAAATTATTAAATTAAATATTGAGATATGCAATGTTAATAAATATTTTAAAATTTTATATATTATAATTATTGTGTAATTTAACTTTAGTATTGTATATTATTATTTGTGAATAGTAATAATTTATTTTATCATAAATATTTTAATATGTAGAGGAATAAATTGAAAGTAATTATTTGTTTAAAATATTATTATTATTATTATTATTATTATTATTATTATTATTATTATTATATGTGTGTGTGTGTGTGCGCGTAATGACCTGATATTTTTAAATTATTAAAAATTATTTTGAGATATACAGTGTTAATAATATTTTAAATTTTTATATATTATGATCATTTTGTGTGATTTAATTAAACTCAAGTATTGGAGTTTAATTTATTTTATTATGGTTTAATATTAAGTTGTGCTTTAAAAGTCAGTTCATTGTTAAATATTATTTATTTATTTAATAATATTATTATTTTTATTAAAATTTGAATAGTGTAAATTTAGTATATTTGTTGTATTTAAATATTTGTAGTATACTTTTATTAAGTCTAAATTTAATATATATATATATAAGGACAGGACAAATTTTTTTTTTCGAGTTTCTTTTCCTCTATCCTTTTTTTCTTTTTTCTTCTTCTTCTTCCTCCATTTTTGGTACTGTGCAAACCCATCATGTGCCACCAGCCACGACCACGCCTCACCATCACCTCCCCTCCTTCCCTTCTTCCTTTAGTTGCTGTTGAGTGCCTTCACGTCACCAAAAAACAAGAAATAGCAGTAGCAGTAGCTTCATCACGTCGTTGGTGACGGTTGTCGGTGGTTCCACCTTATGTTGCAAGGCTCGATCGAATCCTCTAGGTCTATGCAAGCTAGTTTTTAGCTCAATTCAAGTTAGAAACGTTCGGTTAGTTTTATATTTTCAAGTTTTAGTTTAGGTCAATTTTAGTTTTTAATTTTTTTGAGCTTGATTTTCTATGATTCATGCTTAATGTCTTTGCAACTGTTGTTGTGTGTACCTTAAGCAATTCAAAAATATTTTTGTTGGATTTTTAGGAATTATTTTGATTTTTTGGTTTTGAGTTTTCCAGCGAGTCACTATTTCGGTGACTCTCGCCAGAAAACCTTTATATTTTTAATAAATTTTTTAAATTATTTGGTGTATAGTTTGTGAAGGAAGTATTTAGAAATTGTGATCCGATTAATTACTATGAATTTTTGAAGGTTTATGTAAAAAAATTAATTTTTGAAAAAATTAATATAAATTAGTGAATTTAGTGTTTTAATTGAAATTATTGTTAATTAGTATGTTTTGAAGCATTAAAATAATTTTTATGAATTATTTACTTTTTTTAACTAATTAATAATAATTTCCGGAATTATAATCGAATAATAAGTTTATTTACTGTTTTTTTGATTAAATGAATTTTTAACTATTTTTATTACATGTTTGAACTATTTAAATAATTATTTGTGAATTTTACTATTTAATTTTGAATAATTGAAAAATGGATTTTTATTAATATTATATAATTTATTTGAGATTTATTAACTAATTTGAAAAATAATTAGCTTTAATGTTTTTTTATTTAAATAAATTGTATTGTGGTTTATTATTGATGTTTATGAATTTTGATGATTCTTATTGTATATTGATTTTTGAGAATTGTGTTTCTCGGTTGGGAAATTGTGTAGTTCGGGATCCCAACCCGAGGTATTGTGCTATTGAGTATTATTAAAGTGTGTTTACTTGCAGGATTGGCTCTACTTTCAGTAAGCAGACGTCCATTTTACAAAGGAGACTCTGTCGAATTTTTGTTAGAAATCTCAAAAAAGGTGATGTCGGGTCGATCTTGAGTTTTTGAATTGTGGTCGAGTCGTATCTTAGATTGAGTTACTCTTTAGAATTCCTAAAAGTATAAATTAGGTTTTTGATTCTAATATTTTTATTATTCATTTATTTTCTATAATTGCACTGAGACCGAGGCCTATCAGACTAGGCCAGTCGAGTCTGTTTAGAGGAGCGCAAAACTGTGAGTTATTATTTTATATATACATTGCATGTAGGATACATAATTATAAGCATCCATGTTTTCATAATGTATTTAAACATGAATTATTTTACTAAATTATTATATATATGTTGGTGTACTTTTGGTATATATTTAATATATATGTGACATATATGTTTGGTATGTTTTTAGTATATATTTGGTATATATGTGACATAAATATGTTAGTATATTTTTGGTATATACTCAGTATATTTTGATATCTACTCAGCATATATAATTGGTATATTTTTTATTTACAATTTGTATATATTCTGTATATGCTTGGTATATGTTTGGTATATAAGTGGTATATTCTTTTAAAATGGATGCCATTATGTTTAAAATTATGCATTTTATTATTTCCAATAAATATACAATTTATTTGAAGGATAGCAGCAGAACGTGCTACCTAGTGGGCTACACTATGACTGTGTACGTACCAGTGCATTAGATTTTAGGGCTGAGATTATAAAATATTTTTATTTTGTATGATATAATGATTTATTCTTATATTGAATAAAGTTTTAATTCTGGCATATTTTTATATTATTATTGTTTGTTTTTTTTATTTTTTTAGGTTTGCTACGAGTTCTGAAATTGAAAGAACTCTCATTCCCCAACACCGGTCATGACTTCCCAATTTGGGTTGTGACAAAGTTGGTATCAGAACCTAGGTTATTTGTGTTGTGGACCTAGGTTTTTAGAGTCATGTTTTCTTTGAACTACTGCTGTAAATTAAGTTCGATTATGTCTTTGATGAGTTTTCCTTGATATAGTATTCCACGTAATTGTTAGGTTATCTGTCTATTATCTGTTTATTTTCTATTTTGCCTAAATCTCTTTGGTTTTTGTCTTTTCAGAATAAGAAGGCAAGCGTGTGTAGCTCCACCAGTCGTTGAGGCCGAGGATAATGAGTCCTTTTAGGATAAGGTTTTACCTCCTGAGCTGCCAGAAGGCAGAGGTAAAGGTAGACCTCGAGGAGCGACAGGTCTCTATAGGCAGAGAGAGCTACAAGATGAGGAACATGTAGAGTAGGAGTACGAGGAAGCTACTATACCTCTAGTTGCATTGCAGATACAACCTATCTATTAGCAAGGCATTCTAACCTTGAGGCAGCGTTGTTTTATACTAGAGTTAGTAGGATATCATTCGACAGGACATTGGACCCTCTAGATTTTCTATATGCCATTGAGACGAGGACTCAGACTACTCACACCGAGTATTAGAGGATCATAATCTTTGAGCTGTCTGTAAAGGGACCAGCCCTTGATTGGTTAGTTCAGGTCATCTAGCTAAACATGACTACACTCACTTGGGCATAGTTCCTAAAGAGGTTTATGAGATGCTTTTGTCTAGAGCCTATGCAGATGAGTTGCAGACTTCAGGTGATGAATATTACCAAAGGTGATAGATCAATAGAGGACTACACCAGAGAGTTCCTCAGACTAGGTAGATATGCAAAGAACCTGATGTGAGATCAGTACTTTACCATTACGACATATGTCATTGGACTGGGTTCTACGTTTGCTAGGATGCCTACTACAGGCCTTACTCTTGAGTCGATGATAGAGTTGGCTAAGGAGATAGAGCTTAGACTGGTCAAAGAGGGATTTATACTTGATTATTATCAGTCAGGAGGTGTATAGGCAAGAGGATCGCAGAGTACTTAGTACACCACTTTCCATATTGGCTTTAATAGTCATCAGAGTGGATATTATCAGCAGAGCTAGAGACCTCATTAGAGAGTTCACATGAGTAGTAGACATAGCCGTGGTGGAATGTGTAGACTTATTAAATTCTGTTCTAGAGCTACCAGTAGTAGCAGTGGTTAGAGTTTGGGTTACGGTAGCACGGGATTAACAACCAGTGCTTATCAGATGTGTGGGAGAGTCCATTAAGGACTATGTTACATGACTCATGGAGCTTGTTTCTAATGCAGACAGATGGGACATTTTGCCAGAGCGTGTCCATATGTTGGCTATCAACAGTAGTTTTTACAGCAGTCTATTACCAATTCAGCTCCAGCTCCTTATCAATTGCCTTCAGCTCAGTATCTGAGTACAACATAGATTATTGCCTAGCAGGGGCATGGCAGAGGTAGTAGAGGGCTTGCCAGGGGTTTTGGTTAGGCTTCCTCTAGCCAGCAAGGAGGTCGAGGTCAGGCCAGAGTTTTCAACCTTACCCAATAGGATGCTCAAGCATCTAATGCCATTATTGCAGATATACTTCTGGTCAGTTACTTGGATGCTAGATTTTTAATTTATCCAGGTGTCATAAATTCTTTTGTGTCCCCTATTTTTGCTTCAAAGTCCTGTTGACAAGCTTCGAGGATGGCTTTTCCTTTATCTGTCACCACTCCTCTAAGCGATTCATTGGACAGTGAAGTTGTTCTTTTTGGTTGTCCAGTATTAGTAAGGGGTAGAGAATTGCCAGTGGATTTGGTGTTGTTAGATGTTATCCTTGGTATGGATTGGTTATCTAAGCACTATTTCATAGTCAATTGTCGGAGTAAAAAGCTTATTTTATACTTCTAGATGAAGAAGAGTTTAAGTTTATGGGTGACAAGAGTTATGCACTTCAAAATCTCATTTTTGCTATTACGAATAGGAAGATGTTGAGGAAAGGTTGTCAGGGATACTTGGCATTTTCGCTTCAGTGGAGAAGTTGTCTTTCATAAATTTTCTTATAGCTTGTGAGTTTCTTGAAATTGTTCCTTAGGAGTTACCAGGTTTACCACCTCACAAAGAGATCGAATTCTAAATAGATGTGGTCACATGTACAACTCCTATTTTGATGTTGCCCTATAGAATGGCTCCTACAGAGTTAAAGGAATTAAAGATGCAATTACAAGACTTGTTGGATAAGGGTTTCATTAGACCTCGTGTTTCTCTTTGGGGTGCACCAGTCCTATTTATAAAGAAGAAGGATGGTACATTGAGGCTGTGCATAGATTACAAAGAGCTAAATAAGGTAACAGTGAAGAACAAGTATCCTCTTCTGAGGATAGATGATATGTTTGATTACTTCAGGGTGCACAGTTCTTTTCCAAGGTTGACTTAAGGTCGATTTATCATCAGTTGCGGATCAGTGAAGCCGATGTTCCTAAAATAGCATTCCGCACTCAGTATGGCCATTGTGAGTTTATGGTGATGTCTTTCAGGTTGACTAATGCACCAACTATTTTTATGGATTAGTGGTAGATTATGTGTGTCTTATGTGGATAATTTGAGATAAAATATCCTTGAAGAAGCACATTCTACAACTTATAGTGTACATCCAAGTGTTACTAAGATATACCACAACATTCAAAATTTGTATTTTTGGGATAAATTGAAGAAGGATGCAGCTGATTATGTTTCTAAGTGCTTGACTTATCAATAGGTGAAAGCTGATCATCAGAAGCCTTCTGGGAAGCTTCAACCTCTTCCTATTCCTAAGTGGAAGTGGGATAGAATTTCTATGGATTTTATGGTAGAGTTACCTCATTCGAAGGATGGATACGATTCCATCTGGGTGATTGTGGATAGGTTAACCAAATTAGCTCACTTCTTACTAGTTAAAGCCATTTATTCTGTAGCTAAGTTGGCTAAGTTGTATGTTAAGCATATTATGTGCCTTCATAGAGCACATGTTTCCATTGTATTTGATAAAGGTTCAATATTTACCTCTCTATTTTGGCAAAAATTACAAGAAGCAACGGGCATCGGGCTTGATTTCAGTACTGCTTTTCACCCTCAGACAGATGGTCAATATGAGAGGATGATCCAAACACTTGAGGATATACTGAGAATGTGTGTATAAGATCTTAAAGGTAGTTGGGATGATCATTTTCCCCTAGTAGAGTTTTCTTATAATAACAGCTACTATAGCAGTATTGAGATGGTACTGTATGAGGCTTTGTATAGAATGAAGTGTAGATCCCCTTTATATTAGGATGAGATTATAAAGAGAGTGTTAATTGGACCTAAGAATATTCAGGATACAGTGGAGAAGGTTTATGTGATCAGAAGGAGATTAGAGATTGCATCTAGCAAATAGAAGAGCTATGCGAATCCGAAATGCAAAGATGTGGAGTTTCAGGTTGGAGATTATGTGTTTCTGAAGGTGTCTTCGATGAAGGGTGTGATGAGGTTTGATAAGAATGAGAAATTAGCACCGAGATATATTAGACCATTTGAGATTCTGAAGAGAGTGGCCATGGTTACATATTGGTTGGCTTTGCCTCCGAATCAATCTCAAGTGCATCTAGTGTTCCATATCTTGATACTGAGGAAGTATATTTTAGACCCTTCGCATGTGTTACAACCTGAGTGTGGAAGTCAATGAAGACTTGATGTACGAAGAGGAGCTAGTCGCAATAGTGGACTATCAAGTTCGTTAGTTGCATTCGAAGTAGATCTTGATGGTCAAAGTGTTGTGGCAAAACAACAACGAGGAAGAGCACACGTGGGAGACTAAGGCTAAGATGCAGGTGGCCTACCCTTACCTCTTTCCTTGATGAATTCTTGTGTATATTCTTTTATTTGAAAATTTGAGAATGAATTTTTCTAAGGGGGAAGATGATATTTTTAAAGTATTAAAAATTATTTTTAGATATGCAGTATTAATAATATTTTAAATTTCTATATATTATGATAATTTTTTATGATTTAATTAAACTTAAGTATTGGAGTTTAATTTATTTTATTATGGTTTAATATTAAGTTATGATTTAAAAGTTAGTTCATTGTTAAATATTATTATTTTTACTAAAATGTGAATAGTGTAAATTTAGTAAATTTATTGTATTTAAATATTTGTAGTATACTTTTATTAAGTCTAAATTTAATATATATGTATATATATATATTAAATTAAGTTAATATATATATATATATATAAGGACAGGACAAAATTATTTTAGGTTTCTTTTCCTCTCTCCTCTGCTTTTTTCTTCTTCTTCTTCCTCCATTTTCGGCGTCGCATAGACCCACCGTGCACCACCGACCACCACCATGCCTCATCATCACCTCCCCTCCTTCCCTTCTTCCTTCAGTTACCATCAGAGTGCCTCCACGTTGCTGGAAAATAAGAAATAGCAGTTGCAATAGCTTTATTACATCGCTGGTGACGATTGTCAGCGGTTCCAGCTCATGTTGCAGGGCTCGATCAAATCTTTTAGGTCCGAGCAAGCTAGTTTTTATCTCGGTTCAAGTTAGAAACGTCCGATTAGTTTTATATTTTAAAGTTTTAGTTTAGTTCAAATTTAGTTTTTAATTTTTTAAGCTTGATTTTTTGTGATTCATGCTTAATGTCTTTGCAAATGTTGCTGTGTGTAGCTTAGGCTATTCAAAAATATTTTTGTTCGATTTTTTAGAATTATTTTGATTTTTTGATTTTGAGTTTTCCAGCAAGTCACTATTCTGGTGACCCTTGCTAGAAAACCTTTATATTTTTAATAAAAATTTTAAATTATTTGGAGTATAGTTTTTGGAGGAAGTATTTGGAAATTGTGATCCGATTAATTACTATGATTTTTGGAAGGTTTATGTAAAAAAATTAATTTTTGAAAAAATTAATATAAATTAGTGAATTTGGTATTTTAGTTGAAATTATTGTTAATTAGTATGTTTTGAATAATTTTGGAATAATAAATAGCATTAAAATAATTATTACAAATTATTTACTATTTTTAACTAATTAATAATAATTTCTGGAATTATAATCAAATAATAAGTTTATTTACTATTTTTGTGATTAAATGAATTTTTAACCATTTTTATTACATATTTGAACTATTTAAATAATTATTTGTAAATTTTACTATTGAATTTTGAGTAATTGAAAAATGAATTTTTATTAATATTATATAATTTATTTGAGATTTATTAACTAATTTGAAAAATAATTAGCTTTAATGTTTTTGTTATTTAAATAAATTGTATTGTGGTTTATTATTGATGTTTATGGATTTTAATGATTCTTATTATATTATTGTTGTTATATGTTGATTTCTGAGAATTGTGTTTCTTAGTTGGGAAATTGTATAGTTCGGGGTCTCAACCCGAGGTGTTGTGCTATTGAGTATTATTGAAGTATGTTTGCTTGTAGGATCGACTTTACTTTCATTAGACAAACATTCATTTTACAAAGGAGACTCTGTCAAATTTTTGGTAGAATTCTCATAAAACGTGACGTCGGGTCGATCCTGAGTTTTTGAATTGTGGTTGTGTCGTGTCTTAGATCGAGTCACTCTTTAGAATCCTAGAAATATAAATTAGGTTTTTGATTCTAATATTTTTATTATTCATTTATTTTCTATAGTAGCATCAAGACCGAGGCCTATCAGACTAGACTAGTTAAGTCTGTTTAGAGGAGCGCAAAACTATGAGTTATTATTTTATATATACATTGCATGTAGGATACATAATTATGAGCATCCATGTTTTCATAATGTATTTAAACATGAATTATTTTACTAAATTATTATGTATATGGTGGTATACTTTTGGTATATATATGTGGCATATATGTTTGGTATGTTTTTAGTATATATTTGGTATATATGTAACATATATATGTTGGTATATTTTTGGTATACAATTGGTATATTTTCCATATATGCTTTGTATATGTTTGGTATATAAGTGGTATATTCTTTTAAAATGGATGTCATTATATTTAAAATTATGCATTTTATTATTTCCAATAAATATACGATTTATTTGAAGGATAGCAATAGAACGTGCTATCTAATGGGTTGCACTAGGACTGTGTACGTACCGGTGCATTATATTTTAGGGTTGAAATTATGAAATATTTTTGTTATGTATGATATAAAGATTTATTATTACACTGAATAAAGTTTTAATTCTAGCATTTTTTATATTATTATTTCTAATTTTTTTTAATTTTTTATTTTTGCTACGAGTTTCAGATTCGAAAGAATTCTCGTTCCCTAGTGCCGGTTATAACTCCCCGGTTTGGGTCATAACAGTATATGGATATTTTTGTCTTTTCCTATTTTAATATAATAATAATAATAATAATAATAATAATAATAATAATAATAATCATGACATATACTTTTTTGGGTTTTCTCTCTCCCCTTCTTTCTTTTTTCCCTTTTTTTCTTTTTTTTCTTTTCATCTTCTTCTTCCTCCCTGCGCATTGCGTAGCACCACCAAGACCCACAATACGCCTTCACTAGCTACTGTAGACCACCACCGAGCTTCACCCCTTCCCTTCCTACCCTCATGCCGTCTTCTGAAGCCCTTTCCTCCCTTTTTTCGATGCGAAACAATGAAGACAGTAGCTTTTTCACAGTAATGCCAATGATTTTAGCTCGAGTTTATGGGCTCGTTCGACTCCTCTCAGTCTGGGTAAGCTTGTTTTCAACTCGGTTCAAGCTAGAAACGTTCGGTAATCAATATATCTTTAAGTTTTAGTTTAGGTATATTTAGGTTTTTTTTTTTTAATTTTTTTTAGTTTGATTTAACCTTAATGCCTTTAGAAATGTTGTTGTGTGAAGATTAAGCTATTCAAATATATTTTTGTTTAATTTTTCTGAATTATTTTGATTTTTTAGTGTTTTGGTTTCCGGCGAGTCACTATTCTGGTGACCTTGCCAGAGAAATTTTATATTTTTAATAAAATTTTTAGATTATTTGGATTATAGTTTGTGAAAGAAGTATATGAAAATTGTGATCTGATTATTTATTATGAATTTTTGAAAGTTTATGTGAAAAATGAATTTTTGAAAAAATTAATATAAATTGGTAAATTTGATGTTTTAATTGAAATTATTGTTAATTAATATTTTTTGAATAATTTTGCAGTAATAATTAGTATTAAAATAATTTTTATGAATTATTTACTATTTTTAACTAATTAATAATAATTTCCAGAATTATATTCAAATAATAAGTTTATTTACTATTTTTGTGATTAAATGAAATTTTAACTATTTTTATTACATATTTGAACTATTTAAATAATTATTTGTGAATTGTACTATTTAATTTCGAATAATTGAAAATTGAATTTTTATTAATATTATACAAATTATTTGAGATTTATTAATAATTAGCTTTAAGGTATTTATTATTTAAATAACTTGAGTTGAGGTATTTTATTGATTTTATGGATTTTAATAATTTTTTAATAAATTATTATTATATTCTTGGTTGTTGGGTATTTTGGTTTTCGATTGGGTCAATTGTATAGTTTGGGGTCCAACCGAAGAAGTTGTGCTTGCAGGATTAGTTCTACTTTTAGTAGAGAGACGTCCATTTTACAGAGGAGACTCTGCCGAATTTTTGATAGAATTCTCGTAAAACATGACATCGGGTCGATCCTGAGGTTTTAATTTTTGGTCGAGTCGTGTCTTAGATTGAGTCTTTCTCTAGAATTTCTAGAAGTATAAAATTAGGAATCCAATTCTAATACTATTATTATTTATTTTCTGTAGTTGTGTCAAGACTGAGGCCTATTGGACCATACCAATCTATTTATTTTAGAGGAGCGCACAACTATGAGTTATTATCTTATGTATGCATCGAATGTAGAATACATAATTATGAGCATCCATAATTTTATAATGTAATTAAATATGAATTATTTTACTAAATGATTATGTATATGTTTGGTATATACTTAGCATATATTTGGTATATCTTTGGTATACATTTGGTATATACTCAGTATATATTTCATAAATAAGTGGTATATTTCTTTAAAAATGGATGTTATCATGTTTAAATTATGCATTTTATTATTTTTAATAATTATATGATTTATTTGAAAGATAACAGTAGAACATGCTATCTAGTGGGCTGCACTATGACTGTATATGATACGGAACCTCTAAGAATAAGCTTGAGAACCACCTCTTTATGTATTCGAACCCCCGAAGCATTAACTTGAAAACCCCAATAGTCAATTCAACAACATCCCCTAAGAATGGCTAGAAATCATATTACTTAGATGATTAAAGAATTAGAATAAAGAAAACTCGTTTCTAAATTCTAATTTTGAAACACTCTACAAGAAGATGATCAATCTATTTGAATGTTCCTTAAAGCATGTATTCTACACAAGAACACAAAGATAAAAGCAAAACAGCCTTTAGGTTTTAAAACTTCAATTCTCCATAATAATCTTCCCAAGTTACATAAAATAAGACCTTTATATAGGTTTAAAGAAACCCTAAATAAAAAATAATTACTATCCTAACTAAACTAGAAAATAAAATCCTTCTTAAACAAGAAAATATAATTCTACCTAAATAATAAAATATAATCCTGATTACATTCAGATTGACATATGCAGCACGTTGTTGCACACTTTTCACCATAATTAATCCTGAATTGATGGAAACCCAAAACATAAAAGTTATAGCCCTTGATGTAGGCGTTAATCAGCATCTTGAATCACTTCATTTGGATTTATATTGAGTGAGATAAGACCCATTTACTGATGTATATTCAGTCTGCCCAGTATTGTACATGACCTGATAATATTTCATAATTTTAACCCATGAAGACAATCGAATTATCTCCAACTTTCTTCATCAAAGTTGTAGCACTATGTGTCAGCTTTCTATATGATTTTGAATTAACTCAATCCAACAACTGTAGAGAAATATATGACCAAAACACTAAAGTAGGCTACCAAAAGATGAATTGATAAAAATTAAATCTTGGATCATATTAGGATCATATCATTCCCTTCCTCTTGAAGATAATTCGTCCTCAAATCAGCCCCATGTTCTAAAGTTGGTATATTCCAACATCCCCCAGGATCAAACACTAACATTTTGGTTGAAAATTTTTCCTTCACAACATGCATTATATCACTTATTTCTAAATGAAGTATGTCATCATGGTAAACCTATTCAAAATAACAAAACTAGACAATTGATTATGAATTTAGTTAGTGATAAACAAAACATCTTTGTACATAGGTACAAGTACAGGTTGACTCATATCACTCATTTTTTCACACACATTAATATTCTTTTCACTTATGTCTAGCTTGTTTTCTCTCACCAAGTATTTCCCATTTTCCTTATTTTTCTCACTCGACTCATTTTCAACACGTAGCTCACTTTCTTCTTTTATCTTAACTTCATTGGTTTCCGTCCCCAAATTATTCCTAAATGAAGATGGAAACTCTTCATTGTGTTGATTAATGCATGGGTCTTTAAAAGTTGTTTTCGATGGTAAGGTTTCAACTTGGCACTCCTCCTCCTTACTCTTCACTTCAACTTGTTGTTCAACCACTTCAATGACTCCAACACTTTCATTCTTCTTAGAATTACACACTATGATTTTCTCAAAAATACTCACTATCTTTTCATACTCCAAAGCATATTTAATTACTACCTTCAAAGATATAGAAGGTTTATATTGTACATCCATCTCCAATCTCTTAGCATTCTCATGCTTAAGCCCACTAATAAATTTTGTAACTTGCCACCTTTCAGAACCATCTACATCACTTGCTATTACAAACAACTTAAACTTTTTAATATATTCATCAACACACATTTTATCACATTGTTTAAGCCTCTGCAATTTAACATAGAATTTATTCCTAACATCTTGAGGAATAAAATGTCTAGTCATATACTTTTTCATTACTTTCCAATTTCTAACCTCACTATACCCATTCATTCTCCTTAATGACATCAAATCTTCCCACCACATAACAGCATGACCAAAACATTTACGAGAAGCAATTCTGCACTTTTGGAAATCATAATATATTTTAAAAGAATCAAATATCTCTTCCATTTGTTGCACCTATTTCAAGTAAACATAAGGATCTTTTCTACCATGAAAATAAAGTATGTCCATAATTTCCATTTGGTTTGACATTGCTGCAAAAAAAAAATAAATGTTAATAAAATAAAGAAAAATAATTCAAGGACCTCACAAGCACTCCCTCATGTGTTTGCACTCAAATGATAGGGATGGTCACTCATGTTTAACTAAAAAAAAAAATTCACTCACGGGTTTCCTCACACCACTTGAGCTAATTTCTTTTATGTTCTTAAGTGAATCACACTTTGAGAACAATTCAAATAGTTTGAAGCAATTCAAGTAGAATTCCAAAACTGAAATTTGCAAAACATGTTTGAAGCAATTTTGTCACCAGAAAAAAAAAAGACAATTCAGAAGCAATAAATTAGGAAAACTCAAATAGATGCAAAAGACATGTGAAAGAAATACAAAGATCTTCTAGAATAGAAAAAAATGAATTTAGAAGTTATTTTAAGAAGCAAAGTCAAATCTGCCTCAATAAGTAATATTCCTTAATATGCAAGTATTGTAAAGATATGCAAAATCCTTAATATACAAGGAATACAAGATATGACAAGATCTAGTTAGAAATGTCAATTATAAACCAAATAGAATTGGGAAATCTAAATCAGACCTGATGAGGATATTAATTACTCAAACAATATTCCTTAATGAGCAAGAAATGGAAGGATATGCAAATTAGACCTGATTAGGATATAAAGCACTCAAGAATCTCAATTCTTCCTTTTTAAATAACTTTCTTTATTTTTTCACGAATTTTTTTTTACTTCTTTTTCTTTTCAAATTTATTTCTTCTTCTTCTTCTTCCTTTTTTTTTTTGTACGAATTTTTTTTTAAACATTCATCTATGAACACAAATCTAAATTTTAGAATGCAAAACAATTGACTGAATTAAAGAAAAAAATAAGATCAAGACTAACAAACAAGAACAAAGAACAAAACACAAGAATGAAGAACAAAAAAAAAAAAGAACAGAATTTAAAAGAATAAGAAAAATATAAGAAATTAAGATTAAGAATGAAAATTATAAAAGATAAAACTTGATCTAGAGCTAAAGCTCCAATACTAAATGATATAGAACCTCCAAGAATAAGTTTGAGAACCCCTTTATGTATTCGAACCCCCGAAGCATTAACTTGAGAACCCCAATAGTCAATTCAATAACATCCCCTAAGAATGGTTAGAAATCAAATTACTTAGATGATCAAAGAATTAGAATAAAGAAAACTCATTTCCAAATTCCAATTTCGAAACACTCTACAAGAAGATGATCATTGTACTTGAATGTTCCTTAAATCATGTATTCTACACAAGAACATAAAGATAAAATCAAAACCTTTAGGTTTTAAAATTTCAATTCTCTATAATAATCTTCCTAAGTTACATAAAATAAGACCTTTATATAGGCTTAAAGAAACTCTAAATAAACCCTAATTAATATCCTAACTAAACAAGAAAATAAAAATCCTTCTTAAACAGGAAAATATAATTCTACCTAAATAATAAAATAGAATCCTGATTACATTCGGATTAACATATGCAGCACGTTGTTGCACACGTTTCACCATAATTAAACCAGAACTGATGGAAACCCAAAACATAAAAGTTATAGCTCTTGATGTAAGCTTTAAGTAACATCTTGAATCACTTCATTTGGATTTATATTGAGTGAGATAAGGCCCATTTACTGATGTATATTCAGTCTGCCTAGTATTGTACACGACCTGATAATGTTTCATAATTTTAGCCCATGAAGACGATCGAATTAACTCCAACTTTCTTCATGAAAGTTGTAGCACTATGTGTTAGCTTTCCATATAATTTTTAATTACCTCAATCCAACAACTTTAGAAGAAAAATTGATAAAAATTAAATCTTGGATCGCATTAGGATCATATTAGTATATGTAACAATGCGTTAGATTTTAGGGTTGAGATTATGAAATTATTTGATGTGAAGCTTGATTATTTAATTATTAAGAATTTTTGTGAGAGTGTAGTGTGATTGCGAAAGCTCAGTTGACCTAGTGTCTTGAGACCAATCACACTAATAGTGAGATTGCGGGAGCTCAGTTGGCTTAGTGTCTCGGGACCAGTCTATTATCCAAAAATGGAAAAGAGAATTATTTTGGAATTAAGTAACCCTGTTGGCTAGTGAGATTTGTTGATTGAAGTTGCAAACTATTTAGGGTTCTACTCTGATTCTTCACCTAAAACAAAATTTTTTGCATTTTTATTACATAAAAGTGGATTTTAGCATATGTGTGAAATGCATTTATATATATTTATACTGATGTTTGACTATATATGACTTTAGGTTACATGTATATATATTATAATAATTTACTTAGTGAAGTTTGACTCCCTTCAATATTTTTTTTATAGGATCTTCTACCTCAGACCTCCCCGTGATACTATTCGCCGGACTATTTCCTCCTCGACTAATTTGTGTAAATACTAAATAGTTATTTTCTTGTATTTTTAGTAATCAATGCACTAGTAGCATTATTGTATTGGTAGTGTGTTGTATTATTAGAAACCTTGTACTTGAATATTGTATGGAAATATTTTTATTATGTTATAAAATAAATATTTTCTTTTATATTAAATAAAATTTTAATTCTTGCGTATTTTTATATTATTATTGTATGTGTTCTTATTTTTAAGGCTTGCGATAAATTTCGGATTCGAAAGAATTTCTATTCCCTAGCTTCGGTCATGACTCCCCGGTTTGAGTCGTGACAATTTTTATCTATTTCTATTACTTTTTTTGCATTTTTAGTATTTTTATTACATTTTATCATTTTTGTTATTTTTATGCCGTCTTTTGATAAACTAGCTAGTTTATCATAAAATTAATATTTTCATGGTAAAAATTGCATTTTTATCACTTCCAGTATTTTATTTTTGCATACTTATTATTTTCATCATATTTGTTGCATTTTAGTATTTTTCTTGCTTTTATTTTCATTTTTGAAAATTTGCTATTTTTATTGTAAAGTTAATGTTTTTATGGTAAAAATTGCATTCTTATCGCTTCTATTATTTTATTTCTGCATATTTATTATTTTTATTATATTTGTTATATTTTTATTATTTTTTCTTGCTTTTATTTTCATCTTTGATAAATTTGCTATTTTTATCATAAAATTAATATTTTTATGGTAAAAATTGCATTTTTATCCCTTTTTATTATTTTAACTCTACACATTTATTATTTTTATTATGTTAGTTGTATATTTACTATTTTTGTCATAAAGTTTTATTTTCCTGTTTGATGAATTTGCTATTTTTATCATAAAGTTGATATCTTTATGATGAAAATTGTATTTTTATCACCTTTATTATTTTAATACTGCATTTTTATTATTTATTATGTTTTTTTATTTATTTATACCATTTTATTTTATTTTTGATGAATTTGTTATTTTTGTCATAAAGTTCACATTTTTATGGTGAAAATAACACTTTTATCATTTTTGTTATTATTATTATTATTATTATTATTATTATTATTATTATTATTATTATTATTATTATTATTATTATTATTATTATTATTATTATATGTTCATTATTCTTGTCACTCTCTTTATTTTCTCTCTTGATAAATTTATTATTTTTATCATAAAGTTTACATTTTTATGGTGAAAATAATATTTTTTTATCACTTTTATTATTCTATTACATTTTTATTATTGGTGATTATTTTCATTTTATTTACCTTAATTATCTTCTTTGGTAAATTGATTATTTTTATATTTTCTTGTCATGAAAATCCCATTTTTATAATAAAAAAGATGACTGTACACCAAAATACCTAAATTTCAAAATCTTGCATCATGTAGTTTCATTAGCATCTTTGTTTGCTTATTTGTTTAATTGCTTTTTACTGTGTTAATTATATATGAATGAAAAATATATATAATTGTCATATATGTGATGTGTGCTTGCATGTGTATAAAAGCTAACCTTTATTTTGCAGGTTTATTAGAATAGAATTTTCTATTTTATTTTACATTTTGATGTAATTAATAGAATAGGAAATTTCTAAGGCAATGTAATCCTTAATCCCGACTCCCCTTTTTATTTTCTAATTTGGATGTATTTATTAAAATAGGCTTTTCCAAGGGTTGTAATTTTTAATCCCTTTCCCCCGTTTCTTTTTATTTTGTTTATTTTGTCTATTATTATTTCTTGCATGCTTGCTTATGTGTTGTGTGGTACTTGCTGCTTGTTTGCATCATTACTTGCCTAGTTGATGTGATTGGTGAATGGTTGTTTATTTGCTTATTTCATTATGTATGTGCATCAACACTAATTATCCTGCTTTCCAATTTTCATTTAAATTCACTAACAATCAAAAGTGGTAAATACATTATATAACCAAAATTAGGGTGAAGTAATGGGTAATTAAGCAATGTATAATAAGAAATAGGATAAGTAACTCCTACCCCCGAACCTGGAATCTCTGGTTAGGAAAGTGAGTTCTTAATTCACTTTCTCCTGAATCAATCAGGTGGCAACTCCAATCTGTATAGCCTATTCAAAAAGACCTTCCTATAATCAATAACAACCAGTAGATGGTTGCCATTAGCTTATGTGTTTCGACATCACACTAATCCTGTTCTTGTCCCATCATCCACAAAAATAGGAGTGCATATAGGTTTTTGGCGACTCCATTGGGGATAACTGATTGAAGGGGTATGAATGAAAGATTGTTTCTTAGTATGCATAACTTATTTATTCACCTTCGCAATAGTTTAACTAAATTTCACTACATTCGCCACGTGCATCCCATGGTCCCTAATCCCCTAATAATATTAAATGATATTGCTACCATGATTCCACTCAAGTTATGGGGTGACGAGATTAGTATTATCACCTTTAGCCTTTATTCGATCAAGAAAAGTTGTAGGGCTTAAAGTGATGTGGTCCGACTCCCAAGTCCAAAATGGGTTATAGTTTTTTTTTAGTAGGTAAAAGAATGCTAGACTCACTAATCGGAGTTTGTAACCTTAGTCATATCTGGGCATTCTTGCTAAAGAAGCCCTTAGCCGTAAGCTCGACTTAGCCCATATAAATAAAACCAATAGAAATTTCCCTTAGGGTCCCACCTAGCTCTTGCATGATTATCCTTTCTCAATGTCTCCATCTGACCTGACATTTGCAAGTGACGTGACATCTTTAGTTTCTTTCACTAATTGCAGTTATTATGTCAGTTCTCATAAACTACCCATGCTTAGACTTATATGATCGTTGTCTACCTTATGTAAGCCCAATGCATAAGGAATGAAAAGAATCACACGCCTTAGTTTGGATAGTCCATAAGAATTAACAAATAATGGCATCTTTTGAGGATGGAACTTATAAGATCCATTTGTCCTTATCAGACTAGATGGATGAATTAGGAATTTAACGAGATCATCGATGTTCATGTTGGAAGAATCGAATTATAAACTACCAAACAAAACTTTTATGTTTCTTGGTAAATATACAGAATATCGATGATGGGGACACAAACTTGGATCCCTCCTATTGACTATAGTTTATGTGCTCGCGGGCACACGTGGACTATAAATGCCACTTATGACCCAGTGATTGGGCCTCTTATTGACATTGTATGTTTACCTTGAGTACATTTAAGTATCGTTCCCTAGGTTACCTCTTAAATCTAATCAACATGAATTGAAATAGTTTAGTCCGAGAGCAAAATCATAGTCCTCCAATGGAATTTGTAAATATGAGAAATTAAACTTGCTAGGAATTGAGTTCATTATAATCATTTGGTAACCCTAATCAATGAATCTATTAATCTTGCATATCATGAGTTCCTTTAAACAATACTTACATTTTTTCAAGAACTAAAGATTTGTTTCATACCCATAATTAAAGTCATTCAAATTTAGTTCTCATTAAAATTTAACAATCCTTAAGATTATGAATTATGAAGCATTACTCAATTAAGGATTTCTCTATTTATATTGTCTCCAATTATATATAAAAGAATTCATGTCCATAAAGCAATTAGAATTATGATTTTTCAATCTATAACCTGACCAAAATCATGTAAATGATGAACAAACATTAATCAACACTAAGATTAATGAACATAATCTAAAAAAAACTAATAGATGCATTAAACTAGAAAACTTAAATCATGATCCAATAAATAAATCCTAAAAACAAAAAGCTTGGCCTAACATACTGAAAATTATTCGAGCAAAATAACAAGTTAAACCCATAAATAATTACAAAAGAAAACAGAAATAAAGTAGGAAAAGAATCTATGATTAAACTCTTTTATCTTCATGAACTCCACTATTGATCTCTTCTTTTAGGCTTCTTATGTCTCCAAGTGCTTGTTCTTTTTTTTTTTTAAATGTGACCTAAAACTCTCCTTATATAGTCTCTACTAGTTGCCTTTAAAATCCCTCTAAACATGCCTCTTATAAATTAATATGCATAGGTTATGAAAAACCTATAACCACAACAAAAACTTCATAGTAGCTTACGAAGCAAACTTGCAACCATAACAAAAACTCCAAGGATAACTTCATAACCTAAACCTACGATCACAGCAATAACTCCATCCTTAAACTATGCTCCAAACCTACTTCTAAGTATCTCGAAGTACTCCTTACCTAACAAATAAGAACAAAAAAACCTACAATGTAATGAAGATAACCCTATTTTTAATTATTAAAAAACCTAAAAACTTATCCATAATAACCTAAAAACTAATGTAAATTATACACAATCAAGGAATGTACTTCTAAGAAAATAAGGTTAGATTACATGAAATTGATACAGTTGTGCATGAAATACCTCTAGTTGACCGCAAATAATGTTTGTGTTGAAATTGATAAAATTGGGTCATTAAGTAAACCATTAATGAATGAAGATGAAGATGAAGATGAAAAACAGGATAAAGTGGTGTTGGGTTTTATAATGCAATATGCAATGAAAAATAAAATTTTTAACCATAAAATCCTAAACCTAGATCCATGTAATTTAAGTAGATTGATTAAGAGGGTTTTCGAACACTCATCAAGATGATCTTATGACAAGATAGTTGGAAGGAAGAGAGGAGATTTGCTTCAATGACATCCTACCTCTAGCTTTTTATGTCTTCTTATCATATTAAGATGCTGCCAATAAGACCACATCCTCTACCGGTATCCACAAGAACAAAGTGATCCAAAGTAGTGTTAGTGTACTAGCACCTTTGTTGTCTTACTTTTATTTTTCTTTCTATGTGTGTTTCTTTTCCCAAAAGAAGTATGAGAATAATTGCCTTAGCTAACCCTAGAGAAGGAGACATTTATATATACATCCTATCTAGGGTTTCTCTTACCAAAACAGTTTTGGTAAAATTAAACTTCCTTTTCTACTTTGATTTTAATTCCAAATTAGAATCCTTTCCTATTTATTTAAATAACTCTTACCTTAAATAAATTAGTAAATAAATAAATACTACTATAAATATAAATAATATTTAATCTTTATGTAAGATTAATATATATATATATAATTAACCCAAGTCTGCTTTGAGCTTGTTTTAAGTGTGCAACCCTATAGGTTCACATAACGTTGGTAGTAAGCCTAATATTCCTATTTAAGACCACAAGTTATGATTGGTCTCTAGTAAGACATTATGACTACTCAAGTTGTGTAAAGGTTGATAATCCAATATAACGTAATACACAATGTGTACTATAGTCCTTTTGTCATATAATATCTTGATTAAACATAAGGCATGGATTATGTCATCCTTATATTGTTCAATTATATTGTTCCTCAATCCCAAGTAGACTGATATTGATAATTCTTTATCTGATATTGATAACCCTTTATCAATACTTCTAGCATGGCTATGCATTTCTTTTTAGTCTAACTCATTAAGAGGGCTTATAAATATCTTCTTAAAATAACTGAGGGAATCATTCTATCTTAATCACTCACATTCCTTACACAACTCATTATATATCCAATCATAACCTATTTTACCTTCCGATTAAAGATGGTGTAGGGATATGTCAAAATACAAAACTTATCATATAGGAAACCATGGCGATCTTAGGTCAAAGGAATTAAATAATGCTATTGTGATGAGAATTACCTATGATAATAATCCATGTGATATTCTTATAATGGGTCGATCCAGTACATCATTTCTCTAAATATGTACTATGAGTTTGAATTAATATCTCATACACATAATTAGTTAACTTAATCATCAGTCAACCTTATACTAGTTTTTATTCGTTGTTATTCCCACAACAATAATTGACTAAGGATATTTATATTAGAATTAAAGTATCACCTAAGAGTTTTACTACTAAGTCATGTACTTAATGATCTTAGGTAAAATTAACTAATCAAGGATAATACTAGAATTAGCCAGTAATAATAAAAATGCATCTTTATTAATAAAATAAAAATGTGACAAAGTTAAAGTATGACCATTACATAATTGATTTAGGGCATAACACTAAGAAGTGGAAGATGAAAATATGAGAGATGAAGAAGATGATGACTATCAAGATGGAAATTCAGTAGATAATGATTAATTCGGTTTATACGTGATTGTAATTAATTACTAGTTAATTGTAATTTTAATTGTTAGATAATTAAATATTAATGTTCAATTACAAATTGTATTACTTATAATGTATTTAATTTCAATTAATTTTGTATATATATATATATATATATATATATATATATATATATATATATATGTATATTATTTAATTTAATATCTCATTTTTTTTATTAATTATATAACCATTAAATAACAAATTTCAAATATATTATTTTTTATGTTACGACTTCAATGACATATATATCTGTCACCAAAGTTCTTTTCTTTATTTATGTATTTTTAAAATAAAACATAGCAATGGATAGTCCAATTCGTCACTAATTAACGCGGATTGAAAATTCTAATAGACAAAATTATTAGAGATTAGTTACTATCTACTGCTAATATAAACTTAATGATGAAACCATCGCTAGATTAATTAATAACCTCATTTTCTCCATGATCTTTTATCGTTGCTAATTTGTCACTAGTTTAATTTAGCTACAAATTGGATGGTCAGCTTAACCCTTCTCATTCTGTTCCTTGATATCCCTCTTTATGCATTTTCTACTTGCCAAAAAATCCATAAGCTACATCGTCAATCTAGAAAGAAGTGCACTAATCTTTTTTTTCCAATTCTTGGGGCAAAAGTCTTTGCTAGATAGTTTTTTGGCCTTACATTCAACACGAACATAAATAATAAAGAACCCGAGATCGCATAATATCCATGATGGAAGGCTTATGCAATGGGCCAAGCACTAGCGAGCAATTTTTTCTAAGGGTGTCGATAGATATAGCGGATTGTTATGGAGTGACCCGTATTTTTTAGTATTTTTTTTATAAAATTGCCTCTTACTTATATAGAGGATAATTTTTTTTATTGGCTTTTTAATAATATCCTTCTTCTTATTATTTTAAGTGCCCATTTCAAAGCGGACCACTACAGAAAACATTTCTATTTTGCTAAATAGTTTAAGCCAAAATTGTTCTTCAGGTTTATTATTATTTTGTGACTCAATATTGTTCTAGATAATGGAAGGTGGAATTTTAACAGGAGGTGGAAGTGCTCTCTTTTCAACTATAATAATTAAACTAGTCAACTAAACTAATCTGATTCCACTACAAACACAATCAAAATTGCTATCATTGTGTTTTTCCTAGTAGTTTCATTTTTCGAAATTTCCACAGCTAAATCTTATAGCCTTGTCATTGACTTCAAATTTCCATCATTAGCCATTGACTTGCAATTCAATGTGAACTTATTTTAAGCACTCAATCCTTCACATCACATTTTGCTCCACAAGAAATCATCCAAGAATTAATGGCAAAGCTATGCTTTTTGGTCTTCTTATTCATATTCTTATTCTTGACCCCTTGCCTTTCATGCCCTGATGATCACAAACAAGCCCTTCTCCAATTTAAATCCTTCATCATCAATACGCTTAACTCTTCTTGTTCTTCTGAGTATTCTCTTTTTGGTTTGGATTCTTGGACTTCAATATCAGATTGTTGCCAATGGGAAATGGTGGGCTGCAGAGACAACTCAACTTCAAGATCAGTGATAGCTCTTTATCTTAATTCCCTTGTTCCATCTGAGAACCCAATACCAATACCCTCATCAGCTTTGTCACCTCTCTTTCGCATTCGTAGCTTGATGTTTCTTGAAATATCTTCAAATCATTTCATGGGTGAAATTCCAACTCACATGTTTACCAATCTTACCATGTTGGTTCATCTAGAAATGATGCTCAATAATTCTACCGGCCCATTCCCCCGTAGATTTTTCACTTGAAGTATCTTCAGTATCTTGATATGAGTAGCAACCTACTTACTGGTATGCTAAGCATGGATGTGGCATCTCCGAAGAACTTGAGGGTATTGAAGTTGGATGTAATTCTATAGAAGGAATTATTCCTTAAGAAATTAGAAACCTCATAAAGTTACAGCAGCTGAGCCTCCGAGGCAACTACTTCATTGGTAGGATTCCATCTTTTGTTCTATATCTAGAGGTACTACAAGTATTGGAATTATGAGACAATGCTTTATCAATGGATATTCCTACTAATATAGGTGATCTAACCAACCTGACTACTCTGGCCTTGAGCAATAATAGGATAACTTGATGAATTCCATCATCTATTCAGAAACTGATGACAATAACAATTTGCTATCAAAAGCTATTCTAGAAAATTTTAAATATATTTTATTTGTATGGTGAAGCTTTATTTTAGTAAAATAAAAAAACTTTATTACATATGTTGCATGGTGGAGAATAGTTTTGCCAACATTAAATCTTCTTAATTAAGGTTTATTTTTTATATATTGTTATAAGTTGTTATATATTCTTGTAGTATAAATATATGAACAAAAGAATGAAAATAATGCAGTGAGAGTTGCCTACATTTCAATAGATCTCTTCTCTCAAATATTTTATTTCCTTCCCCTAATTTTACCAACAATTGGTATCAGAGCAAAGAAAGTTTTTTTTCTTTGATCCTTGAGAAGTTGTGAGTAAAAAAATTAGGAAACTCTTCATTAAACCTTAAACATTCAAACAAACAAAAAAACACGTGAAATATGGCTACAAGTTATAGTAGCATTTTAGGCTCAACTCCTATTTTCACAGGAGAAAATTATAATACTTGGTCTGTTAAAATGCAAGCTTACCTTAAGGGTTTGCTACTTTGGGAAGCAGTGGAAAAAGAAATGGAGACTGACTTGCTAGTAAATCCAAATTTGAATCAGATAAAGACTTATGAAGAAAGGGTTTCTAGAGCTTTGAGTACCCTCCATGCAGTAGTTGATGAAACCATTTTTACAAGAATAATGGCCTGTGAAACTGCTAAGCAAGTATAGGATAAGTAGAGAACGAAGTTCCAAATGAGTGATAAAACAAAAAAATGCAGATATTCAATATAAGAAAGGAATTTGAGCTTCTCATAATGAAAGAGACTAAAAATGTAAGGTTTACATTAACAGAGTCATGAAGGTAGTAAACCAGATCAGGCTAATGGGAGAATAATTACTTGAAAAAAGAATCATAGAGAAGGTGATAGTGACTCTGCCATAGAGGTTTAAAGAAAATATTTCCTCTCTTGAGGATACTTGGGACTTATCCATACTCTCTCTAACTGAGCTTGTAAATGCTCTACAAGCTGTAGAGTAAAGAAAAGCATTTAAGGAGGAGGAGAAGTCAACATAAGGGGCTTTTATAGCTTCTCAAAGCTCTAAGCAAGCTGAGTCCAGTGGGAAAAGAAGTTTTAATAGAAAAAATAGAAAGGAGAAGAAAAATCAACAAGGAAATAGCAAAAGAAGCAGAGCGAAGTATCCACCATGTCCTCATTATAAAATGACTAATCATAGTGAAGATTATTGTTGGATAAGACCAGGAGTTCAATGTAGGGGTTGTAAACAGTTTAGACACATTGAGAGGTTCTATCCAACTAATAAATACCAACAACATCAAGTACAACTAGCTCAAATTAATGAAGGTACTCAAAATCAAGAAGAGAAGTTGTTTACTACTTACTATTATTGAAGAAAGTTTAGTAGCAGCTCAGAATCCTAATGAATGGCTCATTAAAAGTGATGCACACATCATATGACTTCAACATTATAGAGTTTTAAGACTTTGGATAAGAGTTATTATTCCAAAGTGAGGATTAAAGATGGCAGATTAGTTGATGCCAAAAGGAAGGGCTCTGTGTTGGTGTAAACACATTTAGTACAAATTTAATTGTTGATGTTTTATTTATACCTGAAATCACGTACAATTTGCTAAGTATTGGTCAATTGCTTGATAAGAACTACAATTTTTTTTCAAAAACAAAAGGTGTGAAGGTTTTTATCCAAATGGTGTTAAACTTTTTTTTTGTCAAAATGAGAAATATAAGTTTTTCTTTTGAATGGGATCAAACAAAAATTCAAGCTCTCACTACTATTATAAATGAAAATGTCCTTTATCACAAAAGGTTTGGTCATACAAGTTATTCTTCTATAAAGCTTATTCAGCGTAAAAGCATGGTGGTTAATATGCCTTCTGTACAAGAGAACGTTACTGTGTGTGATACCTATCAATTTGGAAAATTAAGTCAGATGTCATTTCTTGTCAATCAAGCTTAGAGAGCTAATAAGAAGTTGCAACTAGTTCATACAGATGTATGTGGACCTATGAGTGTTGCTTCACATGGTGGAAGCAAATATTTTCTTCTCTTTATTAATGATTATACTAGGTTTTGCTGGGTTTATTTTCTTTAACAAAAATCAGAGGTCTTCACTATGTTTCAAAAATTTAAAGCAATAGTAGAGAATCACAGTGCTAAGTTTATTAAGACTTTAAGGTCTGATAATGGCACAAAATACACATCTCATGAATTTGAAACTTTTTTGCATAAGTCAGGCATCCATCATCAATTAATAGTCACTTATACCCCTTAATAAAATGGTGTGAGTGAAAGGAAAAATAAGTCAGTCATGAACATGTCAAGATGCTTACTATTCAAGAAGGAAATGCCAAAGCAATTATGGGTAGAAACAACCAATACAATAATTTATCTACAAAATAGGCTTCCTACCAAAGCTCTAAATGAAAAAATTCCTTATGAGGCTTAGTTCAGAGTTAAAAGCATTTTTTGCTCATTTCAAAGTCTTTGGCAGTCTCTGTTATTCTCTTGTTCCTCAAGCCAATAGAGACAAACTTGATAAAATAGTTGAAGTTGGAGTACTTGTTGGGTACATCAGTGCCTCTAAAGGTTATAGAATTTTAAATCCTAAAACTTAGCAGGAGTATGTTAAAAGAAGTGTGATGGTTGATGAAAATGCTACTTGGAATTGGGAACAACATAAACCAAGCTCCTTTCATCAAGTTTCCAATTTTGGAGACATTCCACAAGAACAAGATTCAACTTCAGAAGGTGAAGGGTTATATGAGAGGATAATAGTGAGAGGAACCAAAACACTTTAAGACATATACAATAAGTACAATGTGGCATTGTTTGAACCTCAAGATGTTGATACATCTTTGAAGCATCCTGAATGGAGAGCAACTATGGAGGAGGAGTTAAAGATGATATACAAGAATGAAACTTGGAAGCTTGTAGACAGACCTTGCAACAAGAATGTAATTGAAGTAAAGTGGGTATTTAAGCTCAAGTACAATGCAGATGGCTCCATTAACAAGCATAAAGCAAGATTGGTAGTGAAAGGGTATGTTCAACAAACTGGAATAGATTTTACTGAGACATTTGCACATGTAGCAAGATTTGACACAATTAGATTGCTTTTAGCAATCTTAGCTCATAAATGATGGAAAGTATTTCAGATGGATGTAAAGTCAGCCTTTTTGAATGGAGTTTTAAAATAGGAGATTTACATTGAGCAGTCAGAAGGGTTCATCAGCAAAGATAAGCCTGATAAAGTATTTTTGCTAAATAAAGCACTTTATGGCTTGAAACAGGCACCAAGAGCTTGGTATTCCATAATTGATTATTATCTATTGAAACTGGGATTCATTAGAAGCTGTAATGAAGTAACTTTATATGTGAAGCATGAACATCATGAGATTCTAATAGCTTCCATTTATATAGATGACATTTTAGTGACTAGAAGCAATGATAATGTTGTGAGGCAATTCAAAATACAGATGAAGGAGGTTTTTAAGATGAATGATCTTGGAGAGATGTCTTACTTTCTTGGCATAGAGATTAAGCAATTTTCAAAGGGAATTTTTATTTCTCAGAGGAAGTATGCTAATGAAATTCTTAAGAAGTTTGAAATTGAAAATAGTAAGTTTGTGAGTACACCTACTGTCCAAGGAGAAAAGTTGAAGAAAGAAGATGGTTCTAGTCCTTTTAATGCATTAATCTATAGAAGCTTGGTTGATCTATATGGAACTGGACGAGACACTATGTTTACCACTAGTGTGTTGTAAAGATTTATGCATTCACCTATAGAATTGCATTTCAAAGCTGCTAAAAGGGTTTTAAGGTACATTTAGAGTATCATTGATCTTGGGATCTTTCACAGACAGTCTACCGCCTTTAATCTTATAGGTTTTATTGATAGTGACTGGGCAAGATCTCAAGATGATATAAAGAGCACCTTAGGCTATTGTTTCACATTTGGTTCTAGTGTGTTTTGCTAGAGTTTAAAAAAATAAAGTAGTGTAGTTCAGTCAACGGCATAAGTTGAATACATTGTTGCCTCAGCTGTTGTTAACTAGGTTTTGTGGATCAAAAAAATTCTTAAAGATTTAATGTTCAAGCAATCCAAAGCAACAATTATTCTATATAACAATAAGTCAGCTATTGCTATGGTCAAAAATCCAATTTTCCATGGAAAAACTAAGCATATTAAGATTAAATTTCATGCTATTAGAGAGTCAGAACGAGAAAAGGAGGTTCAATTAATGCATTGTGATGCTAAGGATCAGTTAGCTGACATTTTCACTAAAGGATTACAGAAGTCTAGGTTTGAAACTCTAAGAGAAAAGTTAGGAGTTTGTAACAGCTCTTACATTAAGGAGGAGTGATGTCAGTAATAATTTATTGTCAAGTGTTGTTCTAGAAAATTTTAAATATATTTTATTTGTATGGTGAAGCTTTATTTTGGTAAAACAAAAAAATATATTACGAAATAGTGTTGCATGGTGGAGAATAGTTTTGCCAAATTAAATCTTCTTAATTAAGGTTTATTTGTTATATATTGTTATAAGTTGTTACATATTCTTGTAGTATAAACTTGAACAAAAAAATGAAAATAATGCAGTGAGAGTTGCCTGCATTTTAATATATCTCTTCTCTCAAATATTTTCTTTCCTTCCTCTAATTTTACCAACAAAAACTGAGCAAATTGAAGATTCTTCGATTGCAAGACAACTTAATTTTTGGAATAATACCGACATGGTTCTTTGATATCGAGAGTCTGGAGGAGCTGTTTCTTAAAGGCAATAATTTGACTTGGGATAACAATATAGAGTTAGTACTAAAATCTAACTTGACTCGATTATTGTTGAAATCATGCAGACTTGCAGGACAAATCCTATAATGGATTTTGATGTAGAAAGCTCTCAATATTTTGGATTTGAGTGAGAATATGCTATACCGCTAAAAGGACTTCCGCTCCCTACTCAAGAAAAACCTTCATTACAGAATAGGGCACTTTCTGCTACAAGGTGATGCCTTTTCTTTTGGTCTAAACAAAGAAGAAATCGGCGAACTCCAGAGAGAGGGGAAGGGCAGAGAAGTAAACCATCCAGAGAGGGATGATGCCCTGGTCACCGCATCGCGTTCTTGAGATGCAGTTCGGTTGGCCAGGTAAAGGGAAGAGGTGAAGTGGGTCCCTTTGCTGTCGCTTTACTTGAAGTCCAGCTTACTTCAAATGAAGGATAAGCTATCGGCTTTGGGATATATTCATACAATATTCAAAGATAAGTCTCTTACTAAAATAACATTCTACAGATACAATACACTACTACTGTAATTTTCTAGAATACAACAAAAGTTCAGATAAATAATTTACATAATCTAGCCGGGGTTTAAGAAGTCCGATATAGAGGTCTACTACTGAGGTCTGACGATGAAGAATCTCCTGAAAAGAAAATATTGAGGGGAATCAGACCTTACTAAGTGAATTATTATAATATATATATACATTCAATATAAACTATATACAATTAGACTATATATATATATACACACACACACACACACATACACGCATTTCACACAAATGTCAAACTTTGCTTTTATATATATATATATATTGCTATTATGTAATGGCAATGATAAAAATAAATATTAAATAATAATATATTAAAATAATTAAAAATCCATAAAATCAATAATAAATCACAATATAATTTATTTAAACATCAAAACACTAAATATACTTATTTTCACATTAATAAAATAAAAATCTCTATTAATTTATATAATATTAATAAAATCCTAATTTTTCAAATATTCAACATAAAATAGTCAAATTCACATTTAATTACTCAAACAGTTTAAATTTATAATATAAATAGTTAATCACAAAAATAGTAAATAATTTATTATTTGAATATATTTTCAAAAATTAGTATTAATTAGTTAAAAATAGTAAATAATTTATAAAAAAAATAGTTTAATACCATATAAAATTCTAAAATCATTTAAAACATATTTTTTAACTATATTTTCAATAAAAACACACAATTAACCTATATATCCAAAAATCACATAATATTAATAATTTCTCAAAAATTATATAACTTCACCAAAAATTATTTTATAAATTCTAAAATTATTAACTTAAATTAATAACACTAACTAACTCAAATTTTCATCTAAAATAATTAATTAAAATAATCATAAAAATTTCAATTTTAATATTAAAATATTAAAAAAATACCCATTAATCAAATTAATTCAAAAAAATATACAAAAAATATTTTTGAGAAGCTTAAGCTACATACAACAACAATCTAAAAGCAAAAAATTCATGGATCAAACCCAAAAATTAAATAAAAATTCAAAACCATAAGATACATAAACTAAAAATTGGACATTACTAAAAAATGACTAAATTTAAGCTCAAACAGAGCTTGGAACTAGACTCACCAATGCTCAAGGGTTCCAAAGAGTCCAAGAATGTGAGCTCTCATGGCCAGAACTCATTGGCATCCATGGAAACTTATCTCGGTTTCTCCCATTTTTTGGCAACTCTGACGACTTCTGGTGGTGGAGGATGACGGCTAGAGGTGGCTAAAGGTGGTGGTGGTGGTTGCTGGTGGCTCTAGTGGTGTGGTGGTTCATCGAGTGAAGGAAGGAAAATGGTGTGAGAAGAAAAAGAAAATAAAAAGGAAGAAGATGAATACCCATTTATTTTTATGTTATGATGCACTTTACTTTATATATATATATATATATATATATATATATATATATATATATATATATATATATATATATATATATATATATATATATATATATATATATACCTATCACACACACTTATATATACACATACACAGCACAACACACTAACACACTAACATAATAATAATAATAATAATAATAATAATAATAATAATAATAATAATAATAATAATAATAATAATAATAATAATGAAAATGAGTTTGAATACTTTAAATAATAAAACTCACAAATTAATTATTTTATGTAAATAAAATATTTATAATAAAATAAATGAATAATATACACAACTCATGATAATATATAAATAAAATTTAAAATTTTATTAACACTGTATATCCCAAAATAATTTTATATTATTTAAAATATCGGGTCATTATAGTCAAGCCACAACATTCATATTTACTCCTTACTAGATTTTTCAAAGAGCCACCTTTCTAGTGAAATCCCCACATCGTTAGGTTATTTAAAGGGTTTAAAGCTGCTGAATATTTCATATAACCATCTCTCTGGTGAGATACCAAAAAGTTTTGGTGGTTTAGAGAGAGTAGAAAGCCTAGACTTGTCACACAATAGGCTATCAGGCTCAATTCCCCGCAAGCTATCAAGGTTACAAGAACTTACTACTTTAGATGTAAGCAATAACAACTTCAACGGCTAGATTCCGATGGGAGGCCAAATGGATGCAATGGATGATCCAAACCGTTATGCCAATAACAGTGGATTATATGGCATCGAAATTAAGGTGCCATGTCCAACAGAACAATCACCTGCACCTCCGGAGCCACAAGATAAGGAACCATCATTTTTATGGACAGAACTGGGCATTGGATATTCAGCTGGCCTTGTGGCATCAGTAGTAATTATTGGTTTTGGCCAAATGTGGAATCCCACATCTATTGCTTTTAAGCAATAAGGAATTTTTTTTGTTATAAAAGAAACCTTCCCTTTAAGTTAACTTATCCCACAAAATATTAGCCTTTTTAAATATTTAGACTATTTGTATTCTTTCTTTCTCTTTTGTAATATTTCCTCATTTAGTGAAATATTATTTTTGTAGTTTCCGAAGACATATGAATAATTGGCCAAACCTCGTTAAATTTTGGTGTTCTATTTAATAGCTATTGTCGGGTATAGTTATTATTAATTATTGTGCTATTAAAATTACTTATCTTGGTAAAATTTTGTATAAGAAGAGTGGTTTTTAAGTGGGACCATTGTGACCCCTCCACTCTTTCCTAAGAATATACCTTAGGGTGATTTTTAGTATAATTATTTATACTCTAGTCATCTGTGGAATAGTTCTCAAGGTGATTTTTGTTATTATTGGTGGAAATTAACCCGAATTCTATAACAATTAGTATCAAAGCTCTTGGTTTATTTTAGTATGCTCTGTGGTTGTGACTTAAGCTGATCTTCCACATCAAAAAAAAAATTCTTGGGCTTATTGGCATTCTGCATCGACAGCTATTAAATAGAATTTGTAGCAGAAATCGTAAATGGTACAAAAGTATCCACATCAACGTCAATAGCCTCTTCATCTTCAATTTTAGCAAGAAATGCTATGACAAATATTAGATTTGCAGTGGAGATTTTTGATGGCACTGGTCATTTTGGCATATGGCAAAGTGAGGTTCTAAATGCCCTTTTTCAGTAAGGTATAGACATTGCTATTAAAGGAGAGAAACCAGTTGATGTTGAGGAGAAAGAATGGAAGGTGATCAATAGATTAGCATGTGGTACAATTTGATCGTGTCTTTTTAAAGAGCAAAATTATGCATTTTCTAAAGAAACTTTTGCAAGTAAATTATGGAAGGCACTAGAGGAGAAATTCTTGAAGAAAAGCAGTTAGAACAAACTTTACATGAAAAAGAGATTGTTTCACTTCAATTATGTCCTAGGTACCATAATGAATGATCACATTACTAGCTTTAATCAGTTGGTAACTGATTTGATGAATATGGACGTGTCTTTTAATGATGAAGATCTAGCTCTGATGTTGGTAGGCTCACTTCCTGATGAGTTTAAGTATCTTGAAACTACTCTACTTCATGGGAAAGTTGTTATGTCTCTAAGTGAAGTAATTACAGCCTTGTATAGTTATGAATTCCTAAAGGAAGAAAAGCAAGAAAATACAAGTGTTGAAGCAAAAGCTCTTGTTATCAGAGGCAGTTCACGGAGTTAGAATAAAGGAAGAAGAGGGAGATCAAAGTCAAAGTCCAAACTAAGCAAAGATCAATGTGCCTTTTATAGAGAAAAAAGGCACTGGAAGAAAGATTGTCCCAAGCTAAGGACAAAGGCAAATCTAGAAAGGGAAATGCTATCTCAAATTCAAATGTAGTTGAGTGTGATGATGTAGATTTAGATCTTTCAATTGCTGCTACACCATCAACCAGCTATTTGAGTTCATGGTTGCTAGATTCAGCTTATAGTCATCATATGACTCCCAATCGAGAATGGCTCTTTGACTTTAAAGAACTAAAAGGTGGAGTTATCTATACAGCAAATAATGCCCCTCTTAACACATATGGGATTGGTTTAGTTCGCTTGAGCAATAAGGATGGATCAATCAGAACCTTAACAGGTGTTCATTATGTGCCGGATTTGATGAGGAATCTCATTTTTATGGGAACCTTAGAGTCAAAAGGTTTTGAAGTAAGGGCGAAAGATGGGATAATGAGAATCATCTCTGGTGCACTTATGATAATGAAGGGGATTCAAAAAAGAAAAAATGTGTATTACTTTTTGGGTAATACAATTATTGGGATAGCAGCAACGGGAGCTTCTACTGATGATCAGGAGTCAAAAGCAACCAAGTTATGGCATATGCGCTTAGGGCATGCTGGAGAAAAATCCTTAAAATTGATAATAGATCAAGGATTATTGAAAGGAATCAAACTTGCAAATTGGATTTTTTTGAGCATTGCATCAAAGGGAAGAAGATAAGGGTAAATTTTGGAATAGCTATCCATGATACCGAGGAAATTCTAGATTATGTTCATTTATATGTATGGGGGCCTTCCAAGAATGCTTCATTGGGAGGAAAACACTATTACATCTTTTTTGTTGATGATTTTTCCCAAAGAGTATGGGTGTATACAATGAAGATGAAGGATGAGGTGCTAGGAATTTTTCTTAAATGGAAAAAGATGGTGGAGACTTAAACAGGCAGAAAAGTTAAACGTCTTCGCATAGACAATGGTGGATAGTTAAAAAATGATTTTTGAAATTTTGTGAAGATGAAGGTATTGTCAAACACTTCACTATCAGATATACACCACAATAAAAAGGGGTGGCAAAGTGAATGAACCGGACATTGCTAGAGAAGGTTCGATGTATGTTGTCCAATACTGGGTTAGGCAAAGAATTTTGGGCTGAGGCTGTGGTATATGCTCAACCACCTACCATCAACTACTATTGGTGGTAAAATGCCATTGGATAGATTATGATTCCTTACATGTGTTTGGTTCCACTACATATTACCATGTTAAGGAGTCAAAGCTGGATCCAAGAGCAAAGAAGGCAATCTTTATAGGGATAACTTCTCATGTGAAAGGCTATCGTCTTTAGTGTCCATAAATAAAGAAATTAATCTTCATTAGGGATGTTACCTTTGATGAATCTACCATATTAAGAATGGTGACTTCAAAAAAAATGGAGCAGATAGATGGTACTCCCAAACAGGTGGAGTTTAATGGTAACAGAATTGTCCCTGCTAATGTAGAAAGTGATGATGACTCTCCTATGGTAGAAGAAGAGTCAAATAAAGAAGAGGTTCAAACCCAAGAACCTCCACAACAACATGAATCAATTGCATTAAGGAAGGGGAAGATGACTATTAGATAACTTACTCGCTATACTAATATTGTCTCTTCTGTATCACTAATTACAATGGATGATGTTCCTACCACTTATAATGAAGCAATCAAAAGTTTAGAACATAAAAAGTGGAGGATCGCTATGAATGAAGATATGTAGTCCCTTCAAAAGAATCAGACATGGAAACTAGCTAGTCTTCCGAAGAGAAAGAAGGCAATTGGGTGCAAGTGGGTATATGCAAAGAAAGATGGATTTTCTGATAAGGATAATGTTCACTATAAAGCAAGATTGGTGGCTAAAGGCTATGCGCAGACAGAGGGAATTGATTATAATGAAGTATTTTCTCCAGTTGTAAAACGTTTCTCCATCAGAATTTTATTGGCTTTGGTAGCACAATTGGATTTAGAACTAGTTCAGATGGATGTAAAAACCGCATTTTTACATGGAGACTTGGATGAGAAAATCTACATGACTTTTCCAGATGGATTCAAAGTTGCTAATAGAGAAAAGATGGTCTGTAAATTGAAAAAATTATTGTATAGATTGAAGCAATCTCTGAGGCAATGGTACAAGTATTTTGACAAGTTTATGATAGGGCAAAAGTACACGAGAAGCAAATATGATCATTATATGTATTTGCATAAGCTACAAAATGGATCCTATATATATCTTCTTCTTTATGTTGATGATATGCTGATAGCTTCCAAGAGTCAGATAGAGATTAAGAAATTGATAACTCAATTGAACAAGGAGTTTGAGATGAAGGATCTTGGTGAATTAAAAAAGATTCTTGGTATGGAAATATCCAGAGATAGGAAATTAGGGAGGCTTTGTTTGTCTCAGAAAGAATATCTGAAGAAGGTACTAAAATGTTTTAGCATGAATGAAAAGTCAAAACCAGTTAGTACACCACTTGCTCCTCATTTCAAGCTTAGTGCATCCATGTCACCGAAATATGATGTAGAACTGGAACACATGTCAAAAGTACCATATGGAAGTGCTGTTGGTAGCTTGATGTATGCAATGGTATATACGAGGCCTAATACTTCACAGACAGTTGGGGTTGTGAGCAGGTACATGCATGATCCTGGAAAGGAGCATTGGCAAGCTGTGAAATGGATTCTACGGTATATTCTGAACACTGTAGACATTGGTTTGGAATTTTAGTAGGATAGACAAGATGGTCACTGTGTAGTTGGGTATTGTGATTTTGACTATGCTGGTGATTTGGATAAGCGTTGGTCAACTACTAATTATGTGTTTACTTTTGCAAAGGCAACAGTTAGTTGGAAGTCTACCTTACAGTCAACAGTTGCTTTGTCTACTACAGAGGCAAAGTATATGGTAATTACAGGGGTTGTAAAGGAGGCAATTTGGCTTCAAGGGTTGCTTGGTGAATTGGGAATGGAGCAGAAGCACATCAAAGTGCATTGTGACAGTCAGAGTGCTATTCATTTAACAAAGAACTAGGTTTATCATGCAAGAATGAAGCATATAGATGTTCGATATCATTTTGTACGGGAGATTCTGGAAGAAGGTGGAGTCATAATCTAAAAGATTCGAACTACTGAGAATCCTGCTGATATGATGACAAAAGTGGTAACGACGATTAAGTTTAAACATTGTTTAAACCTTATCAATAATGTTACAAATTGAAAGATGAAATTTGTAAATACTACTGAAAGTTGGATTTGTGAGAGAATTGTATGGAATTTTGCCAAGGTGGAGATTTGTTGGTTTTAGCAAAATGTGAAATCCCACATCGATTGCTTTTAAGCAATAGGGAATTTTTTTTATTATAAAAGAAACCTTCCCTTTTAGTTAAACTTATCCCACAAAATATTAGTCTTCTCAAATATTTAGGCTATTTGTATTCTTTTTTTTTTCTTTTGTAATATTTCCTCATTTAGTAAAATATTATTTTGGTAGTGTTCAAGGATGTCAGCATAATTGGTTGAACCTCGTTAAATTTTGATATTCTCTTTTATATTTATTTAAGAGCTATTGTCAGGTATAATTGTTGTTAATTATTGTGCTATTAAAATTACTTGTTTTGGTAAAATTCTGTTTAAGGATAGTGGTTTTTAAGTGGGACTATTGTGACCCCTCCACTCTTTTCTGAAAATATACTTTAGGATGATTTTTAGTACAATCGTTTATATTTTAATTACCTGTGCAATAGTTGTCAAAGTGATTTTTGTTATTATTTGTGAAAATTAACTCGAATTCCACAACAGTAATAATATTTTTCACTGGATTAATCAGGTGGCTACCACTTCAAAATTCCCCCCGCTGCCTGAGAAGGAGGCTGAGTATGGCATGAATTTTTCAACATAAATGTGGTCAAGGAGCATTGTCCTGAGGTTGTTATGGTTGCTTTTGCAGGCCAACAATGAAGTAAAGTGGTCTAATAAGTTCAAGCGAACTTTGTTTAAGAATGTATAGAGAGTGGTCAAAATTATACACTATCTACTTTAGTTTAAGAATCATTTGAATGATGAACACTTCTTTCCATATTTCTGATTAAAAATGTGCAAAGCAATATACATTTTCTTGTATGTCGCTTATCGTCAATACTTCGATACAGTAGAAAACTAACACAAGTTCTACAACCATTGCTTTTGACTAAAATTCTGTGCTATCATGTGAAGAAGGATGAAAATGATCATATAAACAGACAATATGACATTGTTGTGACTGTCAGCTTCAAAACAACAAATCTAGCATAGTAATCTTGTACTATGTTTTCAAAGAAAAATATATTTATAATTAACAAGGGGTAGGAGTTATAGTCGTCAAATTTCATGATCACTTGATAAAATCAACAAATAATAGCTCGACATATTTGGGAAAAAAGTAATGGATAGCTGTATCAATTTCCTAGAATGTCTTAATTCCAAGAGAGGATGCTCAGAATCAACAGGAAACGATCAAATGAAACCTAATTATGACTCCGATGCAGCTCGTGTGGCAGTACGGCACGTAGGATAAGCAGACTGGATGAGGGTCACAAATTCTGTGCAGCTGTGTTAATCTAACTGTGGGAGTCACTACTACAGGAAATTGTGGGATGAAATTTCAATTGAACCTCAAAGAATTATGCAGGAACAACCCCTACTGCTCTGACCTTCACCATCAGTATCATCTGTTTCACTTTGAAAAGCAAAAAACAAGGGAGGACAAGCATACTATTCAGACATTTTCCATTTAAAGCAATACATGCATATCAAACATCTGAATGCATTAAAATTGAAAATAAGCAAAATTTCAATGAAATTAGATAAATGGAACTCAAGTTTATATCATTTGATCCTATTTCTTGAATGATGAGTAGTCAAAAATTTCTACATTTAGTCTTGTACTTATGCATCAGGAAGATGATAATACCACAATGAAGCCATACTCATAACACCCCTGGGAACTCCACAACGATGAATTTAGATTCCATTACAGCTTCTAATTGATTTTACCTCAACAAGTTAAAACAGCAACACTTTCAGACCTCATCGAGCGATAAGCTACTATTCTGTTTTCAATGCTAGATGCAACATTATCAACTATGATATTTCCATTCTATTATATAACTGTTATTGCAAACGAAATTTTGCATCTCAGCATCCATCAAAAGAACTTATTGTCCTGAGGTACTGTTATCTTCACCATATTTTTTTAATAAAACTAAGTTCATTCTTTCACTATATAATTATCAATCTAAATTCAAGTGATTTCAGTTCGAATGTCAAAGAACATTTTCGAAGAATTAGCTCGAGAACAGCTGACATATATATATCTATTTTTTATGGATCATATTCTGTCATGGAACAAAAAAAGAAAAAAAAAAAAACCTACTTGCTTTTAGAAAATTATCTGCAATTGTTCAACATTTCATAGTCATTCATTTATATTTTGTCCAACAACAGTGATGGTGTGTGTGATTATCAACAACTAACAGCACAAAGCATAACATGTAAAATTTCCAAAGCAGAAATTAAAAGATAGGTTCACTAAAAAACAAAGCAAAATAATTAAACGGAAAGAAGTAGAAACCAACAAACTGACCAACCTGTTTTCAAATTCTCTAATATGAACAAGTTCTTTTCCTAAGAAATCCATCCATTGCACTGTTTTCCTCTCAACTTGTTTCGAATCCAAAGAAGAAGACTTTTTAAGACTACTTTTGAGGCCCTGTGATTGTTTCCCCTCTACAACTACACTTACAATCTCTTCTTTGACACCATTAATGGAATCAGTAGCAGTAGCAACTGATACAACTGCACTAGCTGCTGCTGCTGTTGTTGTTGTTGCTGAAGATGGCACATGAGTACTGTTTTCCAATTTCAATGGTCCTTGTGTATACAATAAACTAGAACAAGGCTTGCAGAAGCAAATAAAAGAAGGACAATGGATCTTGCAAAACAAGACCCTCATCAACACACATGTAGATATATATATATATATATATGTGTGTGTGTGTGTGTGTGTGTGATCTTTCTTGATTTTTCAGAAAACTAACATTAGCCCGTTTCCTGTATGGAAAGTTAAAATCTTTGAAAGAAAAGAGCAAAACCCAGATTGCAATTTGAGTTGTTAAGGTGATTGATGAATTGGAATTCCATAATCAAAAAGTGGGTGTACTGTGTTTCCTCTGTTTATACAGATGGAGAAAAGGCTCCAACTTTGAAGCAAAACAAAAATTCTGTCTATTACAGAGGGATGAAAGTACTAATAAGTAAGGTACCCTTTTCTTCTTCCATTGTTCAAGGAATCAAGAAACTCATTCGGTTCCAATTGCGTAGAAGAATAAGAGAAACCTCGGATGGAATATTAAGTACAGAAAGGAAAAAAAAAAGTGTTGTTTAAAGAAAAAAATAATATTTCCCTAAAAATCAATAATAATTTATTTATTTTTTAAAAAATAAAAAATATATAATTAAAATGAAAAATTATATTTTGACTTGTTAGTTATTTTTATTTTATTTTATTTTAATTATCATTAAATGAGCATATAATGATGATTATTAATAAAATATATGTACAAATTAAAGTAACCATAAAATATATGGATTAAAATATCATTGGTAACCCTAATTTTAATTATAAATTAAGACTGAATTTGTATACTTTGTTTTAATCATTATTAGATGATGAAACTGTAATTTTTTATATAATTTTTTCTTTCTTTCAAAGTCAATAGAAAGGCATTAACATGCTCACAAGTTTTCTAACTGTTAATTAAATGGAAATGTTTATACAACTTAAATGATTTGAGGAAGAATTTGAAAATTAATTGTCATACATTATATTCAACATTAATTTGAATAATATCTACTCATAACAGCCAACATAATGCCTAGGCATGCTTTTACATTGTAAATTTTCTTTATTTGTTAGGTTGACAACATTTTGAGCACTTCATGTTTTATACAGGAATTTTCAAACTAATAAAAAAAAAAAAGAAATAAAATAAAAGCTTATGCTAAGATGAAATTTTGTTAAACAAAAGCATAATGCATTGTTCACCTTTTATATTTGTTATTTTTTACCAGTTTGATATATTAATTTATAGTTTTATTATTTTAATGCATAAAATTTTTTAAAATATAATTTTAAAACCCTATCAATACATGTAATATGAAATAGCAAATCAATACATATCATATTTTAAGATTTGTTTAATAAAAAATTATAAGTAAATGTGTCAAATTAATAAAATATGGCAATTATCGGGGGTGACAAATGTATTATGTTATTAAATTAGTATATTTTAAACGAATTTAAATATTAAAATAATAAAATTATAAGTTAGAATATCAAACTGATAAATTGTATGAAACAAAAGACCTATGTATTCTTAAAAAACAATGTTAGTTATATTAAATTATATAACTGTTGACTCAAATTGACTGCGAAAGCAAACTTAGCCAAACTTTTAATGATACATATAAAAATTGTATAAAAGTAAAATAACAAACTAATTAGAGGTTGTTTGATTAGACTTTTCACTAATAAAAATTGTAGAAATTGTAAATTTGGGTCTTTACAGTAATTATTTATTATTATTATTATTGATACATTTTCTAAAAAAATTTAGGATAAATGATATATAAAAAAAAAAAGTATATCATACAGTTCATGATCCATTAGAATAAGAAAAACAGTAATCCAATGTTTATTTTAATTTAAGCAATTTCTTTTGTTGATCAACTCCCTGAATTAAAAAGAATATCTTTTGATTGACTGGCAAGCAATATTCATCTTTTGGGTTCTTTCTTTTTAAAAGGAAAATAAATATAGCAGAAGATCCAATAGATAGGGAAAACATCCTATTATTAATCAAATAATTTAAAAAAGAAAATTGATATGATATATCCTCAATTTTGAATTAATTTTAAATTTAATCTTATTTTTAAAGTTATTTCAATTTGTCCTTTCAATTTTTAGATTTGTGTTAATTCTATTCAAATGGCAATTGACATGAAACAAAGTTGAGGTGATATTTCTACATGATTTAAGAGCGTCTAATGTGGTAAAAAGTGTCTTATGTGATAAAAAACGTCCTATGTGACCATCTCATATGATCAATTCTATCATCAACTTTTTAAGTGATGTCAAATCTATCCAGACAATAAATAAATTTTAAGATTTTTTAAAATTATGTTCATAATTGTTTAATTATACATATAAAGACTATTATTCCAATTAATGGATAGATGAAGTTTTAAAGGCAGAAGCAAAGTCATTGATTATGTGAAGGTGCTATCCTTCCAACATATTTCCTTGTTATGCTTTTTTGATTGTGAAATTTGTTGCCCACATCACCTCCTCAATGCAACCTTTTTATTACACATTACCCCCTTTTCTCTTTTTCAACTTCACAGCTACATCTTTTTCAACTTGATAGCTACATCTGTTATCAAATAAATACAACATTGATAGCTACAGCACATGTCTCCCACAAATAAGTTAGTGATTATATATATATATATATATATATGAACATATGATTTAAATTTTATTCCATGTATTTCTGAATCATTCCTTTCTAAAAATAATAATAAGAATAAATTATTTTGTAAAATGCACAATGTCTTTCCTCTCCTGAATCATTTATTTCTATAACTATTGTAAAAACAATTTTAGGTAACATTTTTTTAACGTTCATTTAACAAGTTAAGCTTAATAATTTTTCAATGCAAGTAAAATTGTGCCGCTTATAACGACATTTTATCAAAATTAAGTTTAATGGAGAAAAAAAAGTAAGTTAAGAGAAGCAATAATTATTGTTGTTGTTGTTATTATTATTATTTTCAAATGGACCAAAATACTTTCATAAAATTAATTACTTATTTAGCAAATTCAAGATTTAATTTCTTCTTGCAAAACAATTAAGTCACATGAATATTCACATTAAAACTTTCAAAATTCAATAATTGATTTTGTTAAAACAATTTGGTGAGAGTAGTATGGCTATGAACAAAAACATAACACTATAAAACCACAAAAGTTATTAGGAAAAAATTTCAATGAATTATGTTTTAATATTTTAAATTATGTGTTTAAATGTCCCAAATGAGACATTGATCTAAAGCACCAAAGGATTACTTACTAGAATTGTACATATCATGGAAACACAATTCATTGAAAAAGTAATGAATAGTTGACTTCGCCGATACATTTGACATGTAAACTCATTGTCATCATCTAGAATTTTTGCATTCACCACCACCCCACGAACCCCACATTGATTAACAATTAATGCGTTTTTTGTTTTATGATGTAATGTTATCATTAGGGTGAAAATTAGTGGCTAAAGTAGCATTTTACCCCATAATTCTTTTAATTATTTTCAAGAATATTTTACATTTTGTTCTATTAGTGCTAAAGTTTTTAATATTAAAAAAGTGTAACACACTTTTTAAATAGAATAAGATAATTTTTCCTAAATAACTATTTTTCAATAATTTAAACTATTTCATATTTTTAAAATAGTAATGTTAATACCTATAAAATAATAATATTATTTATTTATGAATTATGTTATTTGTACATATGTGAAGTTAATTCATCAAAATATCAAATATTTTGTGTAAAATGACTAGACAAATTATTTTGCAATGAATTACACCTTGATTACAAGTTAGGAAGAAAACTTGTTATTTTTAAATAATTATTTTGCAGCATTCTTTTTTTTTTTTTTTTAAATTATCTCAACCAAACACAGGCACAAAATAGTTTTTTTTTTTTTTTGTTTTTGGAGAAATGATGACTAAATATTATAAAAATGAATTATTACAAATAATATTAGGACTACATAATTGAACATGCATTTGGATTCTCCTCACTAAACATCATCAACACTTCCTCTTCACATAAAAAATCAAACAAAAATGATTGTTCCCATTGTGCTCGTGCTCGTGCTCGTGCTTGTGGTGCTTCATCATCTTTTGGTTCTCCTTCTATAGTTTTGTCGTGCGTAGTTATAATCTCAACCCTCTTCTTCGTCTTCTTCTTTAGTTTCTTCAAAAGTTTATGAGGATTGATTTGCCCCTTCACCACTACGCTATGTTTGTTCATGTCTGTTGTAAATGTCTCCACCCCTACAAACACACGCATTTATATATATATATATATATATATATATATATATATATATATATATATATATATATATATATATATATATATATATTTACAAAATTTAATATTATTATTTTTTTTAGAGATAATTCATAATTCATGATTAATTACCTTTAAACTTTGAGATTGCTTTAGCCACACTTCTCTCACATGCATTACAATACATGGGGACTTTGAATTCTACCTCTTCTATTTCCTGTGTTTAATTTCACAGAATAATCCGAACCCAATTAAAAAAAATAATTAATTTCAATTAACAAGAAAAAAAAAAAAAGAAAGAAAGAAAATGGAAATGTGGATATATATATGCCTCTTACTTTGATATCATCATTTTTGTTTTGATTGGCCATTGCAATAATTCTTACATAAATAAAACTCATACAGACAACAACAACTGTCGAAAAGATGGGTGCATGAAGACAAATTAACATTGCTTCTGGACAAATTGGGTGCTTTGATTAATTAATTTTCGAAATAACTGCCATTAAAATTGAACGTTAACAAGCAATTTCTTTTCTTTTTAAATTCTTTCCTTAAATTTAGGAGTCGTCGTCCAAAACCAAAGCGACCCTTCAATTGGTTGCATCATTTACATGAGAATCTGTTTGCCCTAACTTCATATCTATATATATATATAAATTGATCAACCATCAAACGCAACTTCAAGCTTTTTTATTTTCTTGCGCATACACTTCTATTAATTATATTCTTGAGTTGTTCAAAACTGAACCAGCATGCATGCAGTAAACATGGCAAGATTAATTAATTTCAGGCATTATTTTGCCTATATATATATATATATATATAATTGCTCGAAGGATATACCATTTAATTCTAACAAAAACTATTCTCACTTGAATGATATTTCAAATTCAAGTTATAATACATATAATCACATTAAATTACTTATCATTTTTATGGTTATATTTGAATCGAATTGAATTAGTCAGAATTAAATAAATTCTGAATACCGATAATTTAGATCAAAAGAGCTAAGTGGAATATTACATATTACTTCATTTTAAGAATTTATATTCAAATTACGTTGTAATTAATTTATATAATTAGATTTTATTAAATTTAAAGAATTAAAATAAAATATTTTATTTATTATACAATTAACAATAAAATAGAATAATTTAATAGTGATAGAGATAAATAATTTTTGTTAAATCATTTAATATAAAATATAAAATATAAAAAATTACTGAGTGCAGAAAGTCATTAAAATAATGATGGGACATATCTTATAAATTTTTTTATTATTCTCATAGTTATATATTAACTAATTTAGTCCTGAATTACGCTTAATATATGGTGGGACTCTAAATATGGCAAACAAGTACTGACATGAAAATTGCGAGTCACAGGTGACCTGTTAACCTGAAATATACGGTACATTGCAATGTATTTTAGACTTTCACTAAAAATAGGTGGAATAGTGACTGTATACAATAAAAATAACAATTTTTTAATTTATAAAAAAAATTAAAAAAACCTGAGAAGTGGCTTAATTCAACCGCAAACACGCCATACATAGTTATTTATTTATTTATTTTTTAGAACTTGGAGAGAGAGAGGGAGGCAAAGCATAAATATCGACCCCTAAATCCTTAAACTATGAGATATTTACAATATTTCTTCAACTTATATCACTAAACTACTCAATCTTGACTGTTAATTATATATTTCAGCTTATTTTTTCAAAAGGCAATGATATTGAAGGATAGATCTTAACTTGTATAAGTAAATAATATGGATTTGTGATAATTTGTAAAATACATATGACAAGAAAATATGTTATAAAAAATATGATAAGATAATAAGAATACAAATTTACCTAAATTTCAATGATAAAATTAAAAAAAAATTAAAATACAAAATTCATGTAACTATTATTATTATTATAGAAACACTACCTATATAAGGTCGAGCTTTTCTCAGACACAAAATTTTCATTCAACAGTAACAAAAGAGCATCATACAAGAAAAGAGCCAATAAAAGAATAAGCACATGCATTCTTCGAAAGGTAAAGCTGGAGAAAGTTTCACTCACTTTTTATGTCCCGTTGAGTTAGGGACAAACGCATGCCCAACAGTACTTGATTGTGGGAGCAGAGGCCCCTACTCCTACTTCCTTGCACCCCACTGTCCTCCTGCTTTTTGCATCATTGCTGCAACTTTTAAATGTCCAACTGGAAAAATGATAGATTTTGCTAGTGTTACAATGTACAAAGCTGTTAAACATTTTTCACCCAATACACTGTCTGTCAATGACAAACACAAACCACAAGGGCTTGATAGATTTCGGTTGAGCAATGTAAATGCAAGTCAAGTGATTCAATTTTCTGAAATCAGGACATCCTTCTCATATCCAATTTAGATAAACAAACTGAAAACAGCTTAAGGCAATAAAGAACTCAATCATCAATGGGTTTAATTCTCTCAACTTCTAGCAAAATCACTCATAGCTATACATTTTGCAATAATACATTTCTTGAAGTGAAAGTACAATGGCATCCTGAAGGAATGTTATACAAGGTTCCTAGGCTATAATATGTGCAAATACATATTGTCAGATCATGGGAGAACAAATTCTTCCCCATTAAAAATATAAATGATACATGAAGACCTCCAAAACTGCCAGAGGTAAATATAATTTAAGTCACCACATTTTCTTAACCTATAGGAAACAAAAAGCCGTGCTAAGTGTGGCCAAAATTTTTCCATTATATTAGAGTCCCTTCAAGTTGTTGTGTCCTCAAACTCCTTGACGGGGTGTTTAAATCACATTTCAGTGAGAATAATGTTCCATTTGAACCATATAATGACAAAGAAAATGAGCCCATCCACCACCTTTTGTCGCAAACCTACTGCTGAATCTTGAGCACAGGAAAAGCAATAACATCTCGGATGCTAGCAGAGTTCGTCAAAAACATAACCAGCCTGTCAATTCCAAGTCCCTAAGCCAAACAAATTCTTTGTTACATTTTACCCGGCAAAACATAAAATAGGAAAGGCCATAAGACTTTGAATTTTATAAATTGAATCAACTCTCTAATCCAATTGTTTGCAACTTTCAGGTTTGACATTGTTACAGCTGATTACATAAGGTTACTTAAGGTTCAATCCCAAATTACTTTCTAAGGGAAACTTGTGTAATTTATTATATAAATTTACTGTTAGGATGTTTTCCAAATGCATCTATGGATTTTTACAAACCTTCGCAGCAGCAAGCTATTAGATAGCATTCGTGCTAGTTCACAATATTTATGCAGGTGGTTGGCTGCTGTTCTTGGATCGATAGTCATGTGTCATGTTCTACACCTCCTCAATATTTTTCTCTAATGCTACTTTTTCTAGTACAGGGTTGCTTTCTCATCATTTACAGGTATATACGTAGACTGGCTTTTGTTTTGGTTTCATCTGGCTAGGCTGTTATCATTGCTGTAATTCTTTTCATAATTGCTGTTCTCCACCTTTGAGTTGTGTTCTCCATTTTTTTTTTATCGCAAGACTATTGCATCTTTTGTGCTTTGGTATTGGTGGGGTTTTGTCACTCTAGTTTATTTAGAGTGGTTATTTGTCCCCCTCATATTTCAATAAAAAATTAATGCTAATATTCTTTGGGAGAAAAATGCAAGGCTTAGAGATAATTACCATTCCTGAAGCAGGGGGCATTCCATATTCCAAAGCTGTTAAAAAGTCATCATCAAGTGTCACTTCATATGATTCATCCTCGTGTTCATTTTTTCCATCTTCTGATATAGTTTTTCTCTTCTCATTATGATGTCTCACTTGCTCTTCTAAGCGTCCTCTCTACAAATATATCAAATTGAAAACCTTGTTCAATACCTAGTTACAGGTTTCATGATTTACCACAAAAAGAAAAAAAAGAAAGAGCAAAAAGGGGAGAGGGAAACAAGATACAAGGGAACAACAGTAAGGCAGCCACATGCCCAAGTTTGTCAAAGAAGATTATACGACATCAAGACCATCCAACAGCTACATTGCCACTGTCACAGTTAATTCAAACATTTAACTAATGGACAAATTAATATAACCTTCCACCTCAACAACTCATTAAGGAACCAAGAACTTGCATTCAAGTAATATTAGAAGTATAAAATTTTTATACCATATTTCATAAAAGCACGTCTACTGCTTGTATTAACAAACTAAAAATAATAAGAAATCTGAAATAGATCTGCAAATGTTTTATGTTAAGACATACCTGATCCAATGGATCTGTCAATTCAGAGAAAGCATTGGCCAATTCACGACCACAGATGAAGAGTTCAAATCTCTCAGTTAAGCCTACATGCCTGTTGTAAGTAAATACCAAGCTTATAAAAAATATATCAGAAGAAAACACAACATTTTGGAGTTTTGTACACAATTTCCAAAATGATTCTACTAATTTCAGTGTCACCGTACATATATACAAACACAATTGTCTCATCATAAAGGTAAGCATCCATCTGGTAAAACAGGGGACTATGTATTGCATAGAGAAATGAAACAAGAGAAGCTATATGTATTGCAAAAGCTATATATATATATATATATATATAGATATATATATATATATCGAGCCAAGAAGGAAAATGCCACTAGCACTGTATAATCAACTCCAGTTTTTAGTGTTTTCTATGCAAAGAACATGCTTGATTATCAACATTTAACAAGTTAATCATGATAATTACTAAGAAAAATAATCTGCAAGAAAACACCTTAATCTGTAGCGTAAAATATGAAAGATGCACAACCCCTAATATGAAGGCACTTCTAGAAACAGAACATTAAAATTTGGCAAAAGTTTTCTACCTTCGATGTGGTTTAGCAAGAGGAGAGATCTCAATAGGATAGTCCAAAACAAATGTGGGTTGCAAGAGCTTTGGCTCTACAACAATTTCAAAGACCTGCATATTTAAGCAGCCATGTGTAGAGAAGATATTCAAGCAGCAAGCAAAATGGAAAGCAAATGAAACAAGCCTATGTCAAAAGAAACAATCTAAAGTCAGCACTGCAGTAAAACAGCAACCTGAAACTAGACTCGAGGAGTAGAGAAATATAGAATAAAGATTACCTCATTAAGGATATGGCCAACAGAAGAGCACCCTTCAATAGAGGATTTGTCCTTATTTTCAAGTACAGGTCCAAGATTTCTCAAAGTTATATCTTTAGCAACTTTAAGATCATTACCCAGCTCATTGAAATCAATCCTAGTGGCCTCTTTCACAAGATTGTGCATGGTTTCCCTCCTCCAAGGCCGCTCCAGACAAATCTTTAAGCCCTGTTTTGAAGTATCACATAAGCATTTTATAGATCTAACTGCAGATCAGTTTTGGCTACACAAGTTGAAAGAATATAATCTTCAGAACCTTTAATATATTTAAATGAACAAATATTAAATATCCAATGGTGTAAATCCACTACTACAGCACCATTACCTGGTAATCAATGGTTAGCTTCCCATGAACAGCAAGAGCACAGCGAGTAACAATTTCTTCTGCCATGTTCATCATGCTTTGGTAGTCTGAATATGCTTCATACATCTAGTATTAAGCTAGTACGAATATTAATCAGAGTGCCATGTGACAAAAAAGAAGGAAAAAAAAGTTTAACTGCAAAGTTAGGATAGACAAAGCAGCACTAAGAGATTACCTCTATAGTGGTAAATTCTGGATTATGACGAGTTGAGATGCCCTCATTTCTGAATATTCGACCAATCTCATATACTTTCTCAAATCCCCCAACCTATAATTACCCAATACAGATTAGAGTATAAATCTAAGGGCTAAGAAAAAATATAGAAATATGGATGAGGATGACACCTTTTTTTTTAAAAAAAAAAAAAAAAAAAAAAAAAATTCTACTACAAAACAAAATCAAATATTCCCAATGAGACGGACCAAATTTTTTCACCAGCTAAAATTTGTATAAAAAATGGTAAAGCTGAGTCCATAGAAAAGAAGGAGACAGTCTAACCCACTACCCAGTAATTTTTATGAAGTGGTTGTTATTCAGCCTCAAACCTCTAACTCAAGATTAAAAGTCCGTGCTACTATCAAATTCACTCTAGAATTCAGTCTATAGAACAGATTTACACTAGGATAAAATAGAAGGTTCATATCGATGGAACTACATGTTGAATTGGTAAAAGAGAAAAAGAAAAAAACTAGTGGATCGTATCTGATTATTTTAAAAATACCATGGATGCGTAGGAAGAACCACTGTGATTTGTGACTAAGACAAGTAACAAAATTTGTTGGACAATATAAATACGTCCCACAGTAGAAAAATATAAAGAAGTCAAGTGGCTCATAAATACAAGCCTGTGTTACATAGGTTCAACCCTATTTATGTGTCGTCTGGAGGGGCCAACACTCTCTTCACCTATGAAATTTATAACTTGGTATCAAAGCTCTGATCATGAGCTCATGGAAGTTTGGCGTGGCCAAATTGTATTTGACAGTGATCACAAAATTTATAACATGGTATTAGAGCAGTAATCCTGAGCTCATGGAGGTCAATGTATTTGGCAAGTGACAATAGAATTTAGAAAATGGTATCAGAGTAAAAGTCTTGAGCTTGTAGAGTTTGGCTCAACCCGTTTCAGTATGGCCAGATTCTATTTGGCAAGTTGAGCTCATAGAAGTTTGGCTCGGCCTGTTTGTGACCTTAGGGCCATATTGTATTTGGCAAGTGCAACTGGGCCAGCCTGTTCATGACCTTAGGTACAGCTAGATTGTATTTGGCAAATGACCGCTTGTGAGCTTGGGACCATGGGGAGTGTTTGACCGTTTGTGACCAGGGGAAGTGTTGAAGAATACAAATACATTGCACATTGGAGAAATATAAAGACTCCTAAAGTGGTGTAGGTTGAGTCCATGGAGTTTATAACAAAATTTATATGGGATAAAAGGATATGTTATAAGGAAACCAAAATGACAACCAAAACCCATCAAACATAAATTTGTCAAAAACTACCTCCTAAAATTAATATTTTCACTTGATTAGAATAGAGAATTACCCTTCAAATTTTTGGACACAAGAACTAAGGAAACAAGTAGATGATTGGGTCGTAAACCCCATTAATAACAATGATTTCAAGTCTCATCTATGACCATCATTCCATAGGACCATTGAGTTCGGTTAGGGGAAAGATCTTCTAATGACCAGAAATTAATAAAGTGGCAAATACAATTATTTGGGAAATTGGTAAAATGTTTGCAACTAAAAGTCTGTTAAGAAAATGAAGTGGGGAATTATGATGTAACAAGTGAATCTTAAAGCTTCTAACAAATGTATAGGGAGAATGAGATTTTGCAACTTTTAACAAACCTAAATCTTAATGCAGCTGATGATACATATTCAATTTTCATAAATAATTCTATTGCACAAACCATGTAGCATCCATCATAAGATACAATAGCATAACATCAAAATCAATAGCCATGAGAAAGAGAGAAAGAAACTCCCTTAAAAGATAATGTTTAAAATAAAAAAGGTCACAATCTGGCACATTGGCAGCAACATTTTTTATGAAAATACAGAAATGGGGAAAGAAAGGATTATCAATAACATGGAGGCTTTTAGAAGAGAATTAAGATTAAAACCTTACCAACATTCTCTTCAAATGAAGCTCAGTTGCAATTCTTAGATAAAGATTTCTTTCAAGTGAATTATGATATGTTACAAATGGCCTAGCTTCTGCTCCACCAGCTGCCCCCTAGAAGATAAAATCAATTAAAACACCAAGTTCCAAATGCAATATATCTTTCCAAGTTGATAAACAGACATGATATGACATCAACAATGCATATTAAAAAAAAAAGGAGCTATTTCAGCCATTGCAAACAATTAACTTGTAGAGGCAAAAATGATCTCTGATGATATAAAAGAAGAAGCAAAAAGATAGAATTGTTGTAGACATAAAAAGAATAACACATCCATCCCGCATGCTTAATGAATAAAAAAAATTCACCAACACACAATCGAAGAAAATGCTAAATTAAAGAGTCATGAAGTTATTGTTGACATTCAGTAGAACACAACCACACAAAAATAAAAATTCGGGAAATAATTATGTACTCACACTATGAACTCAATTGTAATTGCCTACACAAATAATCTACAATTCCTTCAGGGTTAAAGTGAAGGCACATCTCCATGTTTGATTAGATGTCCCATAGTTTGTTGCTTTGGAAAAAAGGGAATCAACAACTTGTTCCCACACTGAAGACAAAGAAAATCAGAATATAGCCTTGAGTCCTCTTCAACTACCACGCAAATAGAGTTACAATGTAAAAAATACAAACATGAAACATGTTAACGTGAGTGCCAAACTTGTGTAACTAACATGCATTAAACTATTTCCCTAGCCCAATGACCTACTCACAGCTAGGACTTCTGTAACTGGTGTAACCACGAGCTTAGGCAATAGCATTCTCAAACAGCCTTCAGGATATAAAAGGACCCCCCCTTCAGGATATAAAAGGGACCCCCCAAAGATGCCTACTTTAACATTCCAATGACCAACCTAAGTTTTTCCATTCCCAATCCACCTAATAGTTGTGACTTTTGGCAATGTAGGTGAACTAATGGGGTATGGGAGTTTAGAAATGATATCTAAAATGACCTCATGGTGGACTTCTCATATTCAATAGGTATTGCCTTAACATGGCCATGATAAACCATGTCAAATTCCAGTTTACAGAATAATTTATTTAATGACAATAACAAAAAAATTCAAGAAGGACATCAAGACATAAAAACAGTAAAATGGCAGTACAAACCTGTAGAACTGGAGTTTCAACTTCAACAAAACGTAATGATTCCATTGTCTTACGTATCTCTGAAACAATCTGCCAAGAAAAGGGTGCAGGTAGAATTCTTAATCTTAAATTGTCAGACCATAGGAAATAACTGCAGTGAATGGAAATTCACAAGTTAATAGTCTAAATCATAAGCCAAAATGTCTTTTATTTGAATCAGAACCACATAAAGTTTGCAAAAAGCAGGAAACTAAAAGGTACAGTTACATAACCACAAGTTCAATAAGATTGTAAATTAAGAAAAATAGATAATGAAACATAATTAATCATACGGCAGTGAAGGCAATCCACCTTTGCTCTCTTACGGAACACGTCAACTACTTCAGGATTTGCGATCATATCAACATACCTAAACATTGTAATAACTGTTGTAAGAAGTAAGAAGAAGATAAAATGCACATTTAGCAAAAAAAGAAAAAAAAAAATCAATCCACAAAGTGTGCATGAAAATATGTGATTGGATATTTGACAATCATTTCAATGTTTTGCTAATAAAAAAAGTGTATCTATGTTATTATGACAACATCGAATGATTTAGTAAAACAAATTCATCTATCAATGTCTGTGGAGGAACATTCTACTGTCTTGCTGTAATTGCATAACTTAGACCAAGTATTTAACAAAAAAATCCACAAAACAGAAAAGTAACTGACCGTTGACGATAGCGCTTATCTATGTCAGTTAGACCATGATATTTGTCGGGTAGTGGAAGAAGAGATTTTGTAAGAATAGTGAAAGAAGTCACACAAACAGAAAGCTCACCTGAGGAATAAACCAGAAATAAAAAAAAGGATGTTTAACCCAAGGTTCTAAGATCATAGTAAAATAACCATAACGTAGCATTGCTAATTTCAAGAAAAAAAAGCATGAAGCACAACATTTTCCAACTGCCACCAGACTCCCAAGACAAAATATAAATAAGCTTGTGGAATAGGTATTAAGGTTCAAAATACGATCAGGTCCCTTAAGTCAATTGCATGCTGGGAATTTTACCTTTCTCTGTGCGTTTCATGGAGCCACTAGCCCCCAATATATCGCCAATATCAACAAGTGTCTTCAACTTCTCGAACTCATCATTTGAAAGGCGTTCTTTCTCACAATATAGCTATAAGGAGAAAAATGAAATGAAAGAACAAAGAGATAAAATTACAACAGAGCAGACTATCAGAGATTGTACAAAGGAATACAAGGATGCCAGGTAGACATGCCTCAACCAAACGAACAAACAGGTATAACGAAGAACATGTTTTAAGTAACCAAATGACCAGACTCTTTAGGAGGTTCCATTTGATCTATTATATAGGAATTAGAAGTTGTCTCAACAATCAACAAATCTCTAGGACAAAAGAAAATGGGATGACTACTCAAAAAGATGCAAAATCCAGATACAGAAAGCAAACCCAATAAAGAACCAGTAACCATCAATCTCAAAGTTATTAGTAAATCACTGCAATGGGCATGTCGTTTAACAATTTTTATATCAATATATTTTGCAAGATTCATATATTTTTTCACATTATTATTTATTAAGCAAAATCAGCTACTAAACAGAATCAACTAGGCCACAGTTTAGCTATTTAAGTGACAAAAAGTGAAGAAAGGAGGAGGTGACATGAAGATAATAACTTCTGCCACATCATAATTTTTTTCTTCAAAAGGCAACATTGCTGTTGGTAAGAAGATAATCTTCACTCTAATATTCAAGATTTCAGTAAAAGAACTCCTCATACTGCCAAAACAGCATAAGAAGTAATTGTTTCAAGTCCCCATTTTGCCCATCTCGTAACTGGAAACTAATAACAGATGAATTTCAGACATGTGCATGAATAGGTGTGACACCAATTCATAAGTTTCTCAAAATCTTTAAAAGTGTTCCCATCATGCTAAACCCTTAAACATGAACATAAAACATGCATCAAATTTTCAAAGTACAGAAAGGGACAGACCTGAATTGTTCCAGAATCATCTCTCAACGTCAAAAAAGCAAGCTTTCCGAAAGCTCTACGAGCAACAATTCTGCCTGCTATAGAGACATTGTCACTCTCATCTTTGGATTCTTCTCCATTAGCCAGATGCCTATATATCTCTTGTAACTCACTAGCAGTATGAGTCCTATCCCACCTATAAGCATAAGGCTCAACCCCTTTGCTCCTCAGTTCTTCTACCTTTAAGAAAACAACCAAAACAAGCAGAGCAAAATATTAAAAGAGAGCAAAACAAAACTTATGCTCTTAAACCTAGTAATTCAAACAGAGAATCAATCAAAAATTCCACTTCTTTTATGGCAAAGATCACAAAAATTAAAATTCTGACCTTTTTGAGACGAATGGCACGAACAGCTTCTCTGTCTGAAGTGGAAGAGGAGGATGAGGAAGAAGATGAACGACGGTTGCGGCCGGCGGTTTTGATGGAGGCAGAGGAGGTGTTGGAGCAGCGGATGAGCAGCGAAGTAAAGGTGCGTTTGGCTGTGGTGTACTGAAAGACATGCGTCAATGGTGTCATATAAGAGGAAGAAGAAGAAAGACTCCAAAAGCTCAGTGCCTCCATTTCTTCCTCTTTGTTTTTGCTGCTTATCTTCCACTCTTCACTATTATTTTATTTATTGGCAACAACAGTACTGACAAAAAAAAAAGCCATTAATTTTATTAAAGAGAGAAGTCCTTAAAGTTTATTTTATGTCAATTAGATCATAAATATTTTTAAAATGGAATAATGAACCCACAAGTACTATTCGTTTCTGAAAATTGCAATTAAGTCTTAAACCTTTTTTAATTGAGTCCTAAAAACTTTTAAATGTTATCATGTTAGTTCATTTCTATTATGTCAAACAAAATCAATTGATGCCAATTAACCTTAATAGTCTTTGTCATGTGTTGATCAAATAAAAAGGGGCTTGACATATAAGCACTTTAAAACCCAAAAAGCTCAAATAAAAAAGAATCCTTTAACAGCAAAATAAACTCTCCCTTTTGGTTTACATCTTTGTCTCCTTTATTAAACTCTACTTGTTTCTTTAAGAAGCACCAACTCTTCTTCTTCTTCTTCTTCTTCTTCTTCTTGTAATTGATCCTCTTCATTCAAAAAGGTTTACAATGGCATCTAGGTTCTTCGACAGTGAGGTGGATTTGATTTAAGAAATGCTCATAGTTCCATGGACACAAGTAACACTATTCCCCTTCCTCAAAATGTGGAATCTGCATTACTATAGCAAATGTTGAAGCTCACACTATAGCAATTGAATTCAATGCCCCTAGAACAGTAGCAATAAGTTATTCAACTCCAACAAGCACTTTAACAAGATAAGAAACAATTGTCATGTAGCCAATTTTTGGTGGAGTAGAGAAACACTAAAAACCTTTATGGTTTGATATTGGTCAACTTAGCCTCAGTGAACTCTTCGAAAACTGAGTAATAGAAACAACAACATATTTCTTTGTCAAGGTAGTTCCATCATATAGTAGTTGTACTAATATAGGAATAATCCTAGCTTATGTTGTTTGTTTTTATCCTTCCAACTTTGTTGGAACAATAAAACAACATATGGCTCCAATTGTTGGGTTTTATGATACAAACGCAGTGAAAAAATTTAAAATTTATCACGTTCCCAAACCTGGATCCATGTAATTCAACTACTTGATTAAATCTAGGGTTTCAAGAATTTCACTAAAATGCAGAAGAGACAAGATTTTCTGGAAGGATGAGAGGAGGTTCACACCAGTGACACCTTACCTCGAGCTTTTTGCTTTGGTTGTTCAAATCTAGATGTCTCCAAAAGGATGCATCCTCTATAGGTATCCACACAAACAACCCTTTATAAAAATGAATTGGAGTGTATGCTAGCAACTTTCTTAATTGTCTCACAAAAAAAGAACAAAAGAAAAACTATGTGTTTGTTTTCTAAGAAGAGAGAAAACGAATTTGGAGGCAGGAAAAACAAGTGAGTTAAACCCTAGAGAATATAACATATTTATAGACTACAAATTAGGGTTTCACCTACCAATGACCTTTTGGTAATTTCCCATTTATTATATTCTAATTTAGTTTTAAAAACAAATTAGAAATAATATCTTATTTATTTATTTAAAATAACATTTATCTTAAATAAATAAAACACTTTAATTATTTATTTTCTCAGAGTTTATTTTGGGCTTATTAAACCCATATTCATTTTGGACTTGTTCTAAGTGTGTGACCCTATAGGTTCATATAACATTGGCAGTGAGCCTAAATCTCTATTTAGGCCTATAAGTCATAAGTGGCCTCTAGCAAGACACTATGACTACCCAAGTCATGTGAAGTCAATAATCCGACATAACCTAATTATAATGAATTTTATCGTCCTTTTATCACATGATATCTTAATTGAACATAAGGCATAGAATGTCATCCTTATATAGTTAAATATTATGAATTGATTCCAAGTATACTGAAAATGATAACTCTTTATCAATTCATTTCAGCATGGCCATGCATTTTCCTTCAGTCTATCTCATCAAGGGGCCCATAGATATCTTTCTCATATTAATGAGGGATAAATTCCTTCTAAATCACTTATATTCCTCACATAACTAATTTCATATCCAACAACATTATATTTAATCGTCTGGTTAAAGACAATGTTAAAATGTGTCAAAACATAAAATAGCTATGTAGAGATCCATGATGATTTCAAGGTCAAAGGATCGAAATAAAATTACTGTGATGAGAAATACTTATGACAATAATCTATGTAGTATTTTCATAGTGGGTCAATCCAGTATATGATCTCTCATCATGTACCTATGAGTTAACTTAATATCTCATATTTATGATTAGTAAAATATAACCATCAGTCAACATCATACTAGCCTTAATACTTTAATATTTATATAATGAATAAATGGCTAGGGATAATTAAAATAGAACTTTTATTTTAATCTAAGGGTTTTACTATCAAGTCACATACTTGATGGCCTTAGTAAGAATTAACCATTCATATAATTATCATAAAATCAAATGATAATGAAATACCTCTTTATTAATAAAATAAGAAAGTCAATACATAATCACAAATGATTGACCTAATGCATATCACTAACACCAACAACATTTTCAATTAATTGATTATTTCAGTAGTCACTTTGCTTGTTGTTTGAAAGTGTTAGCGATATGCCCTAAGCCAATTATGTAATGGTCATACTTTGACATTGATAAATTTCTATTTTAATAATAAAGAGACATTTTTATTATTACTAGCTAATTCTAGTATTATCCTTGATTAGTTAATTCTATTAAAATTATCAAGTACGTGACTTGATAGTAAAATTCTTAGATGATACTTGAATTCTAATTTAAATATCCCTAGTCGATTATTATTGTGGGAATAACAATGAACAAAGACTAGTATGAGATTGACTGATGATTAAGTTTTACTAATCATGTACATGAGATATAAAGTCAAACTCATAGGTACATATTTAAGGAAATAATATACTGGATCAGTCCACTATAAGAATACCACATGGATTATTGTCATAGGTAATTCTCATCATAGTAGTATTATTTGAGTCCTTTGACCTAAGATCACTATGGTTTTCTACATGATAAGTTCTGTATTTTGACACATCCCTACACCATAATTTAATTGAATGGTAAAAGAGGTTGTGATTGGATATAGCATGAGTTCTATATGGAATGTGAGTGGTTAAGATGGAATTTGTCCCTTAGTTATTTTGAGAAGATATTTGTTAGGCCCCTTGATTAGTTAGATTGAAGAGAAATGCATGGTCATGCTAGAATGATAAGAGTTATTAGTGCAGTCTACTTGGGATCAAGAAACAATATGATTAAATAATATAAGCATGAAATAATCCATGTCTTATGTTCAATCAGGATATCATGTGACAAAAGGGCTATAGTACACGTTTTGTATTAGGTTATGTCGGATTATCGACCTTCACACAACTTGTGTAGTTATAATGTCTTGCTAGAGACAAATTATGACTTATGGGCTAAAATGGGAATTTTAGGCCCACTACCAATGTTTTATGAACCTGTAGAGTAGTACACTTAGAATAAGCCCAAAGCAAAATTGGGTTAATAAGCCCAATAATTATCTCTTAGTAAGAATATATAACTATATAACTATATAACTATATATATATATATATATATATATATATATATATATATATATATATATATATATATATATATATATATATATATATATATATATAGTTATTTATTTATTTCCTAATTTATTTAAGGTAAGAGTTATCTAAAAGAACTAGGAAAGGATTATAATTTTGAATTAGAATCAAAATAAAAAGAGAAGTTTAAACTTACCAAAATTGTTTTGGTAAGTGGAGATGTATGAAACCCTAGAAAGGATGGCTATAAATATATCTCATTCTCTAGGGTTTATGAAAAAAGTTAAGCCACCTTTTCTCCTTTTTCTTTCGGCACTTCTTTTGTGAAAAGAAAAAAAAACATAAAGAGGAAACGTGTTATGAGACAACAAAGGTTATAATAGGCCTACTTTGCTTTGGATCATCTTGTTCATGTGGATACCGTAGAGGATGTGATCTTCTGGTGATGTTTTAATTCGATAAGAAGACAAAAAAAGCTTGAGGTAAGGTGTCACCAGAGTGAACCCCCTCTCTTCCTTCCAATTATCTTGCCATTAGATCATCTTGTGTCAATTAATCTAAGTCAAATTACATGGATCCAAGTTCTGGGTTTTGTGGTTAAAATTTTTTATTTTTCACTGCATTATGTATCACAAAACCCAACAGTGGTATTAAAGCTGCTTGTAATTTGATTAAATTGATTTTTGATATATGTTGTATATACATGAGAATTGAAAAATAATTTTTGAAATATATGTGATATATTTCATTTTGAAAAGTGTTTTTAAAATTTCTTTTTATCATTTTTATATCGAAAACAATTATGTACATTAATTGGATTAATGTCTATGGTTGTTTAATATGATTAAACACCATTTGTAGCATGAATTTTTGGATAATACATATTGTTTTTAAAGGTAGAAAATACTGCATAAGGCACACAATCGTGCATATTGTGGCACACGACCATGCCTATAAGCAATTTTTGCATAATTAAGGGCACACAGTTGTGTGTATTAAGGCACACAACCATGCCTGGCTGCAAATCTACAAAGTGCAGATAAAAAGTCTGATGGCATTCTTATTCAAGTGTTGAACAAAATTAACATGTTACGAACATATAGATTTAATGTCATATGATTACAGCGGGACTACTAAATGGATTTGCCACATAAATCGTTCTCATTATAATAATTGATTTTAATGAAAATTAATCTATTATGCTCTATGTGTTTAGTGTAATAATGCATAATGCATGACATGGCCCTTAAGACCAATGTGATTGGTTTTTCATTATTTAATTATTTTATTGGGTTGTAATTTTTAAATACGACTTGCGATCATTTTTATTTGTTATAATTATTTTATTTTATTAGATAGTAATAAAATAGTCTTAATTATAATAAGTTATATAAATCAAGACCCAAGGTGAAAATTCAAGCTTGAGGCCTAGGATAGAGATCTAAGGTGGAAGCCCAACAAGGAGGTTCACTGAAGATGGAGATCCAAATTCAAGGCTCAATTTTGTTTTTGTAATATCACCTAGGTTTGACCTTTGATCTTTATATTAGCTTATAAAGATCAACTTAGATATGGGTCATGCTATGTCATATTTATCTTATTATGTTAGTAAGTTATGCATGTGATGCCATGAGATGTCATGTATGAGATGCCTTGTATGTGATGCAATATAATAATAACTAAATAAAATAAAAATTAATTAAACCTTCATTTAAGTCATTAAAATGCCTCCCATTAATCAACACTTATCAAGATTTGGATTGCTATATATAGGATATGCCAAAGCATTGTGTATAATGCCATCTAAATAAGATAAGATGGATAATGGTGATATCTATATGTTTGAGTTAGTTAGACTTAACTAGGTTATCAAAATGGTTTTGGACTTAGGGCATTTGATAAGATATGCCAGCACATGTTCTACCAATAACCTATACTTATCCAAGAATTACATAAAATGTAATTGGTAAAGTATTGTCTACCTAAATAGCCATACTTTGAGTGATAAGCCAAAGCTTACTTGAAGTATGGTGAAATATGGATCTTAGCCCATTAAGAAATTTCAATTATGAAATCATTTTGAGGGTTTTATAATTTATGAAAATTTAGTAGGAGTTTTGTTAGACCTCTTTCATAATAAAACTGAATGTACTATATATATATTTGTTGTAGATAATGACATCAAACACTGCACCTACCATGTCACTATGATCGATCCTTAAGAAGGATAAGCTAAATGAGACTAACTTTCTTAATTGGTACAAAAACCTAAAAATTGTTCTTAGGTAAGAAGGAAAAGAATATATCCTTGATTAACCCATCCTAGAGGAACTACCTGCTAATGCTCCTAAAGCATAAAAGGATGCTTATAGTAAGCATTTTAATGATTCAGTAGATGTCACTTGTCTCATGCTTGGATGCATGGAGTCTGAGCTTCAAAAGCAACTAATGAAAATGGAGGCTTACACTATGATAGGCCATCTCAAGGAAATGTTCCAAGAGAAAGCTAGAATGGAAAGGTTTAATACCATCAGGGCATTACTCTTTTATAAGTTGACTGCTAGTAGCTTTGTTAGTCCTTATGTTCTTAAGATGAAGGGTCATCTTGAACACTTGGAAAAACTTGGTCTCAAGATAAAACAAGAATTGGCTGTTGATAGCATTCTCCAATCTTTGCTTGAAGCTTATAACGGTTTCATCATGAATTTTAATAGGCATAGTATAGACAAAACTGTTTCAGAGTTGTATAGGATGCTTAGAACTGCTGAAAAGAACATAAATAATTCCACTAAGGATGTTCTAATAGTCAATAAGGGAAAGGGTATGAAAAAGGTGAGAAAGGGCAAGGGCAAGGCTCCCAAAGGATTTCAAATGCCAAAGCCAAAGCTGAAGACCAAGCCTAAGTCCAAAGTTGAACCCTAAAAAAAGCCACCAAAGGAGGGAATATGCTTTTATTGCAATGAGCCAAGTCATTGGAAAAGAAATTGCAAGCTATATCTGAATTATCTAAATAAGAATAAGGGTAGTACGACTACCTCTTTAGGTTTTCATATTATAGAAATTAATTTATTTATTTCTGATTCTTGGGTATTAGGTACTGGATTAGGATCTCACATTTGTACTAATATGCAAGGTCTAAAAAGGAGTTTATCATTGGTTATAGGCGAAGTGGACCTACGAGTTGGTATTGGAGCAAAAATTGTTGCTTTAGCTGTAGGGACTTATGAGTTAACTTTGCCTAGTGGACTTATTTTAAAATTGAAAAATTGTTATTATGTGCCTATTATGTGTTGGAATATTATTTCTATTTCTTGTTTGGATAAGAAAGGTTTTGAATTTATTATTACGAATAATAAATGCAATATTTATCATGATAACATTTTCTATGGATTTGCTCCACTCACTAGTGGTATTTATGTTCTAAATGTTGAAGACACTAATGAAAAGTCAATATGTAACATTGATATAAAGAAGTTTAAATCTAATGATTTAAACACTCCCTATCTACAGCATTGTTGTTTAGGCCACATAAATGAGAAATGCATTTCGAATCTTCACCAAAATAGGCTTTTGAGTTTATTTGATTATGAATCATTTGAAACATATGAATCTTGTTTACTAGGAAAAATGACTAAAATGTCTTTTATTAGAAAATGTAAGAGGGCTAATGACTTATTAGGCCTTATACATTCAGATGGCAAGTACTTCATCACTTTCAGATATGATTTCAGTAGATATGACTATGTCTATCTAATAAAACATAAATCTAACTCTTTTGAAACGTTCAAATTTTTCAAGAATAAAGTATAAATTCAACTTGGTAAAAATATTAAAACACTAAGATCTTATTGAGGTGGTGAATATTTAAAACATGAATTTATAGACCATTTTAGAGATTATGGGATTATTTCACAATTAACTCCTCCAGGTACACCCTAATGGAATGACGTGTCTGAATAGAGAAATTGAACTTTATTACATATAGTTTGATTAATGATGAATTAGTTTGATCTTTTAATCTCTTTTTGGGGATATGCATTAGAAACTGATGCATTCATATTGAATAAAGTTCCATCAAAGGTAGTTAAAAAGATATCATATGAGATGTGGACTAGAAAAACTCCTAGTTTATCTTTTCTTAAGATTTGGGGATATAAAGCTTATGTGAAGTGTCAAATCTCAAATAAACTAGCACCCAAATCTGACAAATGCCTTTTTATGGCATATCCTAAAGAAACTAAAGGATATTACTTCTACAATGGTTATAAGAACAAAGTGTTTGTTGCTCAAAATGGTGTATTTTTAGAAAGAGAATTTATTTCTAAAGGAATTAGTGGGAGCACAGTGCAACTTGAAGAAATTCAAGACCCATAAAATTGCATTGTAGCAATTATGGAACCGTAGTTGGATTAACAAGTAACTGTTGAACTTGCACAAGTATTAGAAGGTCAAAGGAGGTTTGGTAGGACACGTCAAATCCCTATGAGATATGGATTTCTCATAATTGATGATAATGATGTGTTGATTGTAAATCAAAGTGAGCCCACATCCTATCAAAAGGCTATAAATAGTATTGACTCTGAAAAATGGCTAGAAGCCATGAAATTATAAATGCAATCCATGTATGATAATTAAGTATAAACCTTGATTGACCTAATTGATGGCTTAAAAACTATTAGCTGCAAATGGGTTTTAAAAAAAACAGACATGGATGGCAAAATGCATACCTTTAAGGCAAGACCGGTTGCAAAGGGTTTCAAACAAACACAAGATAAAGACTGTGATAAAACCTTTCCACCAATTGCTATACTAAAATTTATTCGAATTCTCCTTGCTATAGCTACATACTATGATTATGAGATATGACAAATGGAAGTCAACATAATGTTTCTTAATGGAAAGTTATTTGAGGATGTATACATGACACAACCATAGGGTTTTGTTAATCCTGAGAATTCTAGAAAGATATGCAAGCTTTAAAGGTCCATTTATGGACTGAAGTAAGCATCTCAAAGTTGGAATCTTCATTTGGATGAAGTAGTCAAAGAGTTTGGCTTTATTAAGAATTAAGATGAACCTTGTGTCTATAAGAAGGTTAATAGGAGTGCAATTATGTTTTTCATGTTGTATGTTAATGACATACTACTCATTAGAAATGACATCCCTATTTTACAAAATGTTAAATCATGGAGAGGGAATTATTTCTCAACGAAAGATGGGTGAAGCCGTTTTTATATTAGGCATCAAGATTTATAGAGATAAATCTAAAAGGCTTATTGGCCTAAGTTAGAGCACTTATATTGATAAGGTATTGAACATGTTTAGCATGCAAGACTCTAAGAGAGGATTCTTGCCAATGTCACATGGCATTAATTTCAGCAAGACTCAGTGGCCTATGACATAAGATGAGCGAGACCGTATGAGTAAGATTCCATATGCTTCTGCTATTGGATCTATCATGTATGCAATTTTATGTACTTAACCTGATGTTTTATATGCCTTAAGCATAACGAGTAGATACTAATCAGACCCATGTGAAAGTCACTAAAAATCAATTATAAATATCCTTAAGTACTTGAGAAGAACTAAGGATGCATTTTTACTATATAATGGTAAGGAAGATGAACTAGTTGTAAATGGTTATATGGATGCCAGTTTCCAAACTGACAATAATGATTATTATCATAGTTAGGTTATGTGTTTTGTTTAAATGAAGGTGCAGTGAGCTGGAGAAGTTCAAAGCAAGACACTGTTGCTTATTCTACAACAGAATCTGAGTATATAACTGCCTCAAAGGCAGCCAATGAAGTTGTTTGGATTAAGAAGTTCATAAATGGATTAGGAGTTATTCCTAGTATATCAAATCTAGTGGACTTGTATTGTCATAATAATGGAGCCATAGCATAGGCTAAAGAACCCATATCATATCAATGATTCAAACATACACTCAAGCATTATCATCTCATTAGAGAGATCATTGAGAGAGGAGATGTGAAGATATGCAGAGTACTAATAGATGACAATATTGCTGATCCACTAACTAAGCCTCTTCCATAGGCCAAGTATGAGAGTTATACTAAGTTAATGGGTATACGATACAATATTGATTGGGCCTAGTGCAAGTGGGAGGTTGTTAATGATATTCCTTATATCAATTATGTAATGGCCATACTTTGACATTGTCATATTTCTATTTTAATAATAAAGAGACATTTTTATTATTACTAGCTAATTCTAGTATTATCCTTGATTAGTTAATTCTACTAAGATTATCAAGTACATGATTTGATAGTAAAATTCTTAGGTGATACTTGAATAATAATCTAAATATTCCTAGTCGATTATTATTGTGGGAATAACAAAGTACAAAGATAAGTATGAGATTGACCGATGATCAAGTTTTACTAATCATGTATATGAGATATTAAGTCAAACTCATAGCTACATATTTAGGGAAATGATATACTAGATCAATCTACTATAAGAATACCACATGGATTATTATTATAGGTAATTCTCATCATAGTAGTATTATTTGAGTCTTTTGACTTAAGATCACTATGGTTTCCTATATAATAAGTTTTGTATTTTGACACATCCCTACACCATACTTTAATTGGATGGTAAAATAGGTTGTGATTAGATATAGAATGAGTTGTATAAGGAATATGAGTGGTTAAGATGGAATTTATCCTTCAGTTATTTTAAGAAGATATTTATTGGGCCCCTCATTAGTCAGACTGAAGAGAAATGCATGGTCGTGCTAGAATGATAAAAAGTTATTAGTGCAGTCTACTTGGGATTGAGAAATAATATGATTAAACAATATAAGGATGACATGATCCATGCCTTATGTTCAAGTAAGATATCATGTGACAAAAGAACTATAGTACACGCTTTGTATTAGGTTATGTCGAATTATCAGCCTTCGCACAACTTAGGTAGTCATAATATCTTGCTAGAGACCAATTATGACTTGTAGGCTAAAATGAGAATTTTAGGCCCACTGCCAATATTGTGTGAACATACAAGGTTGCACACTTAGAACAAGCCCAAAGCAGAATTAGGTTAATAAGCCCAATAATTATCTCTATGTATGATTAAATAAATAAATAAGTAAATAAATAAATATATATGTATATATATATATTTATATTAGTATTTATTTAGTTCCTAATTCATTTAAAGTAAGAGTTATCTAAAATAAATAGGAAAGGATACTAATTTGGAATTAAAATCAAAATAGAAAGAGAAGTTTAAACTTACCAAAATTATTTTGGTAAATGGAGATGTATGAAACCCTAGAAAGAATGACTATAAATACATTTCATTCTCTAAGGTTTATAAAAAAAGGTTAAGCCACCTTTTCTCCTTTTTCCTACACTTCTTTTATGAAAAGAAAAAAATATAGATAGAAAATGTGTTATGAGACAATAAAGGTTCTAGCAGGCCTACTTTGCTTTGGATCATCTTGTTTGTGTGGATATTGTAGAGGATGTGATCTTTTGGTGACATCTTAATCCGATAAGAAGACAAGAAAAGCTTAAGGTAGGGTGTTACTAGAGTGAACCCCCTCTCTTCCTTCCAACTATCTTGCCATCTTGGTGAGTTTTTGAAAACCCTCTTAATTAATATAAGTCAAATTATATGGATCCAAGTTATGGGTTTTATGGTTAAAAGTTTTTATTTTTTGCTATGTTATGTATCACGAAACCCAATAGGAAGAAATTTGACAATTGCTAGAAGCAATCTCTTCCCCGTCATTTTAAGATTGGGTGATCTTGAGCAAGGTGTTAAGGCATTTTTTATCCATATGCTCCAGGGTGGTGGCTTCATCACCATCTTCTACCAAGTAACAAAATAGTGTTATGTCATTTTCATGTACATTTTGATTATCATGCTCATATAACTATGCCAACACTTGCATAGCTAAATACTGTTCTTGATTTAAATGTTAATAATTTCAAGTTCAATGGACTCTGACATGCTTAGGCTTCAATTGGGTTTGAGAGTGTTGGACCTCTCACTAAATGGGCTTTCATCATAGGTATGCCTTCCACCAAAATAGACTTAGCAATTTGGATGGTGGCTCCCCCTCAATTATATACCCTTTACATTTTTTTTCTTTTCAATGTGGGTTTTATTCCCACCTTTCATTTTTCAATAGTCTTTCCCTCAAGTGTAATTGGACATCACGTTTTATTGGGCCAGTTAGCATTTGCTTCAACATGGATTAACCCGAACCTTGGCCTCCTCTTTGGGTTTTATGGTTCCCTTCAGTCTATCAACATGGACTTAACCTAAACCTTAGCATCCTCTTTGGGCCTTATGGTTCTCTTTAGTCTCACCAAATTGGCTTAAGCTTTTTTTTTTTCAAACTTCGCTGGTCCAAACCTCTTTGGTTTTATGGTCTCCTATAGTCTTGAAATAGTTCATTGGGCCATTAACATCAGGCTTCAACTTTGGGCATTAACCATACATGTGAGCCTTACTTAGGCCATTGCCATTAGGCCTCCAGCATGGGCCTTTAAACATTCACACAAAACCTCTAGGATCTTTTTAGCCTTTTAAGGTACTCGTGGGCTCTAATACCATATTAAGAATTTTGGGGCTCCATGGACATTAATATGCTTGGTCTTTAATTGGGTTTAAGAGTTTTGGTTCTCTCACTAAATGGGCTTCATCATGGGTTTGCCTTCCACTAAAATGGCCTTAGTTATTTGGATGGTGGCTCCCCCTCAATTTTATACCTTTTAAATTCTCTTTTTCTTTTTAATATGGAATTTGTTCCCACCTTTCATTTTCCAACATTAACAAGTTAGTGTTTATGCAATTATATCCTTCAATAAGTGGTTGTAAAGAAAAAAAATATAGTGGGTGGAGCAGAGAACAATAAAAACCATTATAAAATTACTAAAAAACTTTCTCACAATAACCATATTATGCAACTTAATATAATGATACATAAGGAGGAGGGCTATTCTTTTAAATTTACTTAATGTTATCTTTTTATTAATTTTAATTAAGGAAAGAGCTTGTTCATGGAAACATTAGTTTTAAGAAAATATAAGCTAATACTAAACTTATTTAATGGTATGAATCAACGAAATCTAGTAGAATATTAACTAGCAGAGATTGGAAAACAAACGAGAGAAAATGTTATTTCACCTTATAGATTGCTCAACGCCACCAACTCATCCCAAAACTATTGACCTTCATTTGTCTTGGGTAAACTATATGTTTTTTACTCTTCCTTATCAATAAAACTACTAACAATGTCAACTCATGATAACAAAACTTCTAAGCCCATCATTAATAAAACTTAGTTTATCAGTGTTACGGTGTGCCTCTACTTTAATAGCTCAAACCCTAATGTTGCAGTGTTAGCTTGCATCCATGGAACTGGAGCATTTCTTGAATTAAACATCATATTGATTCATTACAAAAGTTGGTGGTGGTGCTTCGTTATAATCAAATCCAACCCAGATGCCATTATAAATTATCTTGAAGGAAGAGTATCAATTTCAAGAAGAAAAGTTGGTGCTTCTTAAAGAAACACATGAGACAAGAAGAGTTTATTGAAGGAGATGAGAGAGGTCAAGAGAAAAGGAGAGTTTCTTTTGCTTTTAAAGTTTTTTTTTAGGTTTGAGCTTTTGGGTCTTCGAGTCATGAAGTGCATATGTCTTAAGCTCTCTCTTATTTGATCAACACGTGGCAAAGGTTGCTAAGGTTAATTGACTAATGGAAATGGACTAATGTGATAATGTTTAAAAGCTTTTATAACTCAATTAAAAAAATTAGGACTTGATATCAATTTTTAAAAACTTATAGGATTTGTGAAGTCATCATCTTTTTTTAAATTAAAGGGATAAATACATAAATGGTGTTCAAATTTTTTCACTTTTACTATTTTGATGTTCGAATAATTTTTTTTTACAATTAGGTGTTTGAAGTTGCAAAAAATTTCTAAAACGATATTTGTAGCTGATTTTATAGGTTAAAATGATTATGTATCTTGTTTAAAATAGTAAATTGAATTAAATACCCTTCTTTTGTATTAAACTTTTTTTATTATTCTAATTAGTTTTTAAAATTATGGTTAATTACTATTTGCTCCCTTAGGTTTGGTGTATTGTATTAAGTGGTCCCTCACTTTTAAAAATTATATTTATTCATCCCCTAAGTTTAATTTTGTTACACTAAATAATCCTTCTATCATTATTTTTAGTATTTTATTGGTAAAAAATAAGGAAAATAAATGTAAAATAGAAAAGAATAAATTAAAAAGTCATAAATACCGTTTGAAGTGATAACTATTTAAATGTATACAGTGTTTAACTTCTTATTCTCTTCTTCTTTACTACTTATCTTCTTCAAATTCTCAAACTAAAAATTAGGGTTTTACAAATTTGTCAATCGACATGTTTAAGGCTGAATCAAGCAACAATAATGGAATGGAAGGACGCTATTTAAATAAAAATTATAAGTGTGGAAAATGAGCAGGCATTAAAATCTCTGAAGCTGATGATAATAAGAACAAATTATTTTATTATTGTAAAGAAGGAAGGTGTGGCTCGTTTATTGGATGGTATTTACCTGCAATAACATCCCGTAGCAACTTTAGCAATGGTAGTGTGGAATTAGGGATGAGGTTAAAGGAGAGGGCTAACAATAAGGAACTGCAATTGCTAAAGGATGAAATTCAAATGTTAAAAACAGAGAATATGATTATAGTTAAAAAAAATGAAAGGTGTAGAACTAACTTTGGGTTATACTAAGACTACATTGGGAATGGCAATGATGATCAGTATTAGTGTGTTCATCTTCCTTGTTTGTCTAGTTGTTATGAAGATTTAGCTTTGTTTATGTGGTTATCACTCAAGTTTAGTAGGTTAAGTAATGTGAATCATGTGTAAAGTTTGTTAGCTTATTGAAAGTAATGTTAAATGCAATTAAATTTTTGAAATTTATGCATTGTTGTGTTCATTAGTTCTTTTTTTTTTCTGATTGGCTTTGTGTAGACTAATTTTTAGTTTCTATGAAAATTAGTCACTTTGACACCTTTTATAACATATAACATAAGCATTGAAATGAAAGTTGTTAATGGTAAACTTATGGCCATGAATTGAAAACCTGTAACTCTTATATTGTACCTACTTACAACATGAAAAATAATAGTAAACATGAAAATAAAAAACCTGTAACATTAAACTGTTAAATGTCTAAATATTGCATCCGATTCATATAATAGTGATCAGTGTACATGAACACTAGTCGCTTGACACCTAATGATCAAGTGCATTGATCATCAATACATTGGCAATTACTTTAAATAGTTTTAACCAAGTCTATTCTGTATATCCACCCAAAGTAAATGCCAACTAAAATAACCCACTAATGTTGTACTAAAACCAAAGAAATTCCCAAAAAGTACCCTAACATATATAATATATTCATTTCCTTAAAAAGTTTCTTGACTAAAGTGCCCCTTATACATTTTGTGGTAGGCCAAATTTAGGTTGATGTAGCCTTATTTCTACTTATGGATCGTCCCTTAAATGCATTCAATTTTATAGGTCATCCACTAGTCTGAGAAGGTTGAGTTGAATCACTTGCATCATGTGAGTTTGAACTTCCTACTCTACCTCCTCTACTTTCAGTCCTCCTCTGATATAACAAAAGCCAAAAGGTTATAAAAAGACCAAAGTTCATAATTAGTTAAAATTAAAATGAGTAACAATAAATTTTACCCTTGATGTAATTGGAGCTCGTTGGCAGGATCTTTTGTTATGCCTAATTTGCTTGCATGTTTTGCATCTCACAGTACATGAGTGTAAAAGATCCTTCTTCATCTGCTTTGTGCACTCTTTCCTTTCATGGCATACTTAGATGTCTCTTTAAAGGGAGAGATAAAATTTGATGTGAAGGATCATCTTCAGTGTACTAAGCTTTTGGAAGTGGATGAATGACCCCACTATAAATTTTTTAGTAGGTTTTAACACAATAGCACTCAGGATTTCTGCCTTTGTTGTAACTAATACACAATGTAGCATAAGTATAGGGCATTCCACTAATTGGCCAATACTTATAGCTGCATTTATTTTCTCTTAGCTTCATTGCTTACTTTGCTCTGCCATCCTTCACTTTAGACTCATTGTTGTTTCCAAGCAGTAAATAGCACTTACTTGATTCCTTCATGATGTCATTTAACTTTTTATATATAATTGGTGTCAAATCTCCTTCCCAAGTGCAAGCCTTGACATATCACTTGTGTAGCCTCACTATACTTCTCTATAAAATGCTATCCAACATCTCTAATTTTGCCAACCCATGAGTTGAATGACTTTATCATATTATTTGTGATTTTATCAGTCTTTGCATCTTCTATGAAAGCATGCCTTGCCCACTATGCAAGTGGAATTGCAAGCAACCATTCAACATGCTTTCCTTTACCTACCTACTTGATGATCTTCATTTCCTCCTAAAACTCATAGCCTGTTGTTGCTTTTGTTACTGCCTAAAACTCCTTTTTTAATCACACTCTAGGAAACGTCTTCTTAAAATTACTAAAGATATGTTGGCAGTAAAATCTTTGAATGGCTGAAGGAAACCATGGTTCAATAGCATTTGTCAATCCATGTAGTCAAAACACATAAATTGATTCAATAACATTAATAAGAAATTTAGCTTTCACTTAAATAAAAATGATAAAAATGAATATATGCTATATCTTATGTTGGTTTAATATAAAAGTCCATGGTGTGCCTTTGTTATCACTGTCAATGCACTGAAAAAGGCAATCCATAAAAAATCTCCAGCAGGTAGTGCACTTAGAGTCTACTACTGTAATTGTAAGAGGCAAAACACCTATATTTCCATCAAGTGACACAAAAAATAAACACCCACCATAAGGCCCCTGTAAAAAGCATTCATTAACCCTAATAACAGGCCTACAACCTCCTAAAAATCCTTTCTTAATAGCATCAAAACATATGAATAAATGCTTAAAAATTACTGGTTCATCAAGATAGTTTTTTGGCTAAAATTCCATTTTAACAAAACTGTCAGGATTGATTTCCCTTAAGTGGTCAATGTACTTCTTCAATTATTTGTAGCTCTCCTCATGTGACCCTTTGATAAAAGCTCTACCAACACCTCTTGCTTTATATTGTTGCCACATAGGAACTTCTACTCCCTATTTGTTTTGAATTTCACCTTGTATCAATTCGTAACTCATATTAGGGTCAACGTCCAAACTCTCTTTTAACTTCTGAGTGACCCATTCAGTATTGGCATTAGGATTTTCAGTACAGTCTGCCCTAATGCATGAATGAGTTGGATAAAGTGTTTTCACCATAAATGTCTTCTGATTAGGTAGCACATAATCATGAATCCTTTATTTGCAGTTTTTAGCTTGGCATTGCATTGTCACTCTCACACGATCATGATCTTTTGAAAAAATATCCCCTTTTGACATCATAGTCCTGTAGAGCTGCCTTAAATTTCTTAACATCTTTAAATGTTTACCCTATCTAAAATTGAAATTCTCCATTCCTAGGATTGACAAATGGATTATTGTAAATCTGAGTTTTCCCTCTTTTTACTAATAGTCCCTTATTCATCACTTGAAGTCTTTAAATGGATAGCTTCCTCCCCAATCTCACTCAAGTTATCATCATTATTCAAAATAACATCATCCTATAATTCTTTATCTTCCCCAAGACTTTCACTCTCATAAGTGCTAATGGCATTACCCCTACCATCATTTAGCCACTCTTCATCGTCATAATCTGAGAAAGTATATTCTTCCTCACTAACATAGTCATCATTATTTCTAGTTGCCCTAGTTTGCCTATTCTAGTTCTTTTTCCTGTACTCTTTTTTACCCTATCATCATCAATTTTATCTTTTCCATTTTCCCTTCCCCTACCTCTTCCCCCTCCTTTGACAAGTTCAGGAATTTTAGGTTTAGGTACTAATGGTTCATGTATTTAAGGTTCAAGTACTTATGGTTCATGTATTTCAGGTTTAGGTATTTATGGTTCATGTATTTCAGATTCAAGTACATCTGGTTCATGTATTTCAGGTTTAGGAATTATAGGTGATAGTATCACAGGTTCAGGTATTTTAATTTCAAGAATTCTAGGTGGAGCTTCAAGTAGAGCATTTATTTTTTTGTTCAGGTGTAGGTGTTTTTAGTTCAGGTTTAGGTGCAGGTGCAAGTGGAGCTTCAAGTGTTTTTGGTTAAGGTGGAGGTGCAGGTGTTTCATGTGCATTTATTTCATTAAGCCTCACCATTTTTAAAGGATATATTCTCTCATAAACTGTAATGGAAATATGAGGATTATCCTTGTACTTCCTAAACATTTCAATTATATCCTCATCAATCTCTACATTCATCCCCCTCCCAAGAACACAAATTGGAAAATCATATTTTATCTTAGGAAACATCCTATACACATCTTATGATAAACACAAATAAGAATACTTATCAGGATTAACATTATCTATGATTTTGCTCTCATCTTCATACTCCACTTCAATTGAATAAGATTCAGGCAATAACATCTACATGAAATTAGAAATTTCATTCATTAGCAAGAAAACACATTTCGACCATATACATTTTCTCTAAAAAATAAAACCTTAATTTAAAAAAAATGAAGGATTATAAAATTCATATTCATACAAGAGCATTAAAAAATTCCCAATTTTTCACTGATATAAACATAATCCTTAGAAAAAAGAAATTATTTCAAAAAACAATATCGCAGAGTGGTTTTCAATTTTTCCCCCCTTTTACATGCAAAAAGCAAACAAAGGGGGTTTTTTTTTGTCATTTTATATATACTTCACGACAATTTAATAGCATACTTCATAGAAGGACTATTTAATTTATTTCATTAAACTTCAGGGACTAATAAATATAATTTTTAAAAGTGAGGGACTACTTAATACAATACACCAAACCTTAGGGGGTAAATAGTAATTGACCCTTAAACTTATTAGAAATGAAAAAAGTATTTTTTATTTATTATATTAAACTGGAAAATTTTAATATTTTCTTTTTCTTATGTTATTAATTATAGTGGTTGAATTTAATTTTTTTATTCATGATTTTAGTCAATTAAAATTTTTATTCAGTAAAATATATTTTATTTTTATTATTTAATTATAACCCATAAACTTTTACTTATATTTTATTTTAGTTAAATTTTATTTTTCTTTTCACTCTTTCAGGTAAATTTAAAAATAAATTTAACATTTTTATTTTTATTTTTTAATAATAATAGTTTAATTATTTCATTTTAATAATATAGCACAACTGAAAACATTTAGACACCATTTATACATTTATCCTTAAATTAAATAACTAAATCCTAGTAATTATGGCTTTTCCAAGTAGTTATATATATATATATACACACACACACACATACACATGATTTAGGGGTCTTATAGATATAATCTTTACTATAGTCCTTAAGCTTGAAATCATCACTATATTTGTCGAAATCTTTAATAGTGATTTCATTACTAATGACTGTATTCTTTTGAGTTTTGGCAGAAGAAGAAGCAGAGGAAGAGGAAAAGGAAGTGGTTCTCTTAAGAATTAGGTACATGGTAAAGATAATGACTATAAGAAAAATTTATACACCTGTAAACTCATTGGCTAAACCAACAGATTCACTACCACTTAGGGACTTATGACTAGGACCACTTGTGATTGAAGGAATCAGTGAATGCACTACCTGTTAGACATCATATATACCATGAAAACAATAACCATTCAAATCACTCAACCCCCCAGACTCTAATACTAGTAAGTCTGAAGATCAAAGTGTGTACTATTCATAAATATGAATGCAAGGATGATTATAAAACACTGTGTTTGGTCTTACATTTTGTAAATAGAGGTTACCGTAATAAATGTAATAAAGCTTTTTCACAGAGTTTCTAATGTGAAGGATCTTAATTTTTTAGGCAAGCACAAAGCATACATTCTACTACTTAAATCAAAATTTAAAGGAATAATATTAAAATGAAACTTTAAAAGAACAAGAGGTATAAACTAACAAAGATAACACTTTATTGATCCAAATAAAGGGAATTATAGAAATTCTATATCCAGAATAGCAAAGGAACTTTTAAAAATAGAAAAAAAAATACAACTTTATTTGGGAGATACAATTTTAAAGTTTTTTTTAGAGAAGGAAACTTTAGTTCTCTAAAATTTTTCCTATTTTGTGTTTTGAAGATTGAAGGAGAAAGGCCTCCAATATATAGAGCTGAGAGAGTCGACTGTGTGAGGAGCTACAAAAGCACGGGTGAATTATTAAGGAGTAAAAGACCAAAGGAGTGGTAGGAGGGTAGCTTTTCCATTATGTCTTCTATCTGCCAATAAATTTCTTTATTTTATTTGTTTATCAGATTTATTATCTTTAGAGATAACCTTAACATGTCTTGGTAGTCCCTATCCTTATAGAGGGATGGAATTTAGTGGGATGTGAGCTATATAGGAAGCGAAATTAGCTAACAAAGTAGTCAAAATTTCGTAAGTCTATTTGAGAAGGTCCCATTCTTGAGGGAGGAAAGTTCTTGGAAAAGATAAATATTTTTATCAAAGTACTACTTTTTTTTAAACTACCTTGACTTCTGCATGGGCCATCCTGAAAAGGATTTTCAACCGATTAGCCTAAAATATTTACATGTTTAAGAAAATATATATAAAGATAAGGCTTACATGTCTTTGGGATTTATAAAAAGGAAAAAATTTCAAAATAGTCATCTTCATTATCATTACCCAAATCAACCAAGGGTTTTGATTCTTCAGAGGCATTGGAATTTGCTAAAGAAGATACATTAGATTGTATTAGCTACTTCATGATGCTGAAATATTCTTCTTTAGTTTTTATAGCTGCAAGAAGGGTAGCAACATATGACTTTTGTGCAAGAAAACTAGATTGTGCTTGGAATTGAGGCTAGGAGGGTCCAAGAAATCCATAATGTTAAAGCTATGTAGATACTGTGGATTTTGAGATTTTTGGAATTTTAAATGAGTTCTACCATTTTACTTTAAATTTTCTTTGGAGCACAATAATATCATTGTTATGATAGAAATCAAGATAACATTATGAGACATAAGGAGCAAAGAACTTTATACAATATCAACACAGGAGGGTGAATTTCTTCTCAAGGGAGGATTGTTTATAATGGGTGTAGAAGAGGTTAAATCCTTGACGGATATCAGGAGGAAGGATATCATGGCTTAGTTTATAGTTATTCCACTATCTGGTAAACCATGTAGGGAATTATAATATAGCAACATGATCATTGAGGAAAAATAACCATGTATATGTGTTGAAGTGGTTTTGGATAAGAAAAGAATTAAATCATGCTTATTCATAATCCCACTAGGAAAATGAGCAGGAAAAGTCTAATTTTGATTTGAAATTTATGCGGAAGGCTTTAGGTTTGAAAGGTTCTTGACCCTATTTTGAAGGGTGGATGAATTTGAGAATTTTACTGGTGGAGTAAGAGGGTTTTATATATCCTTTATGGAAGAAGTGTTTGAACTCTAAAGAATATGTATATTCAAAAATTGGTTGATAAAATTATTAGGGTTTGGAAAGATCCCAAAGTTTAAAAAACCAATTTTATGAAAAATGATTTTACATAGTGAGAAAAGGATTTTTATGATAAAAACCATCTTATGTTGTTAAAATATTTTGCATATAAGTCTATAAAAAATTCATTAGTTTTAGATTGAGAACAAATAATTTATGAACTATTTGGAGTAGTCACAATCTTTAAATCTTCTTGAGAAAGCATTTTTTGAGAAGAAGAATCACCTTTCTCTAGTTTAGAAATCAATTTAGGAGCTATACCTAGGATACCTTTATCTTACGGAATAGTAAGATGTTCAATTTTTAGCGGTTTAAGCTTATCTTGGATAGCTTTAAGAAGTTCAGGGTTTTAAGAGATAAAATCAATCCATTGCTGGATCTGAATAGCTTTATCAGTTTCATCTTTATTTTCTTGGTTAATAATATCATACCAAGATTGAATAGGCTTTATAGTAGCAAAAAGAGGGATAGGGCTTTTAGCTTTTTCTTTTTTCTTTCTTTTTTCAGGGCATCTTTATCTATTTTGTAAAAAATTTCTAGTCAGAAAATCTAGTAAGGAATTTTTATCTCCTTTAATAAATTCTATATCAAAATCAAAGATACTCAAAATAGCTTTCCATCTAGCAAATATCTATTTCAATGCAATGTTTTGAACATCTTTTTGTAATATTCCTTTTATAGACTTGCAATCAATGCAAAGTAAAAACTTTTCATTTAGCAAATCAACTTGAAAATTTAATGTGCATAACATAATAAAGAGGACTTCTTTTTTAATAGTGGAGTAGTTTTTTTGTGTATAATTTCAGTAACCTGAAGTGTACTGAACTACTACTTATTTCCCATTGTAAATTTGCTTTAATATCCCACCATAACGAAAATCACTAACATCTATCTTAACTATTTTAAGGAGATTAGGATTAGCTTGGTGAAGGCAAGGGATTTTAAGGATTTATTTCTTTATTTATTGGACAACTTTAGTATGTTCATCGGTCTAGGAAACTGGGTTCTTTTTTAACCTATTATGCAAAGGTTTAGTAATCATGTTTACATTAGGACAGAAATCTAAAACATAATTTAGACTTCCTAAGAACCCTTGTAGTTGAACTTTATCAAGAATCTTGTCTGGGAATTTATTACCAAATTCTAAGGATCTTTTGATAGGAACAATAGTACCACAACAGATATGATGCCCTAAGAATCTAACTCTATTTTGGAAGAGATAAATTTTCTTAGTAGAGATAATAAGTCCATTAGCTTTAACTATTTGAAGAAAATTTTTTAAATGCTTGAAATGTTGCTCAAATATAAACAATGCAAAATTCAAAGTAAGGATTGAAAATATCATTCATTATCCTTTGGAATTCTGATGGTGCATTTTTTAAACCAAATGGGATAACATTCCATTCATATTTACTAAAAAAGATAGTGAAGGTAGTTTTATATTGATGCTCTTTATCTGTTTGTATATGCTAAAATCCTAATTTCATGTCGAACTTTGAAAAAAAAAATGCAGAATGAAGCTTTTACAAAAGATTTTTTTTGTTTGAAATTGGATATTTGATCCAGTTTAAAGCTTTATTCAAAGGTTTATAATTGATTACCAACCTAGGGGTACCTCTATTTATTTTAGAAACCTTATTGACATAGAAAGCTGCACAACTCCATGGAGACCTTGATTTTGAGAATAATCCTTTGGATTTCAGATCTTAAATTTCTTCCTTGCAACATTGTTCCAATTCAGCATTCATCTGAATCAGTCTAACTTTTGTAGGAATATCTTTCTCATTGAATCCTAGTTCATAAGGCAAATAAACTATATATTATTTTCTTTTCCATAAAGCATCTGGTAAATTAGAACAAACTTTTTTTCAACAATTTTGTGAAATTTAGAAATTTTTGTTTTTACCAAATTAAACTTTAATTGTTGCTCAAATTTTTGAAAATGAACATTTTGTTTCAAATTACCCCTTTATCAAAGCATTTATCTCATTTTTGTATATAGAATGAGCATTAACAAGATTCAAATATCATGTTTTAGGTATTTCAAGAAATGGGAAAGATATATGGACTTTATCATCTTGAAAATCAATGGATTTATAAGTGGTCAAATAGGGAGTTATCAAATTAATGAAAGACATCCTTATAATCAATGTATAATTGATATAAAAAACTAAAACAAAAGAGGTTTTTAATAAAAAATCCATTGTTTAAAACACTAGCTTCTATTTTACCATCTATGTGTATTTTTGAACTATTAGCAAAGGAAAGCTTTTCCTTTATTTTTTTTTGAAAATGGTTTGGTACCATAGTGGTTTTAATGCAATTTAATTCAGTACGTGTATCAAATAGAGTTATGGTATCAAATTGGAAATATTTATAAAAAATAATAGTAATTTTTATGATATATTTCCTAAAAGTGATTTGATTTAAAGTACAAAGGAAATCTTTTAGGACTTTATCAAGATTAGCAAGAGATTTGGGTTCCAAATCCTTAGTTTCATTACAATCACTAGATTCTTTAACTAGTTTGATGATAAGGAATTAGATTAGATCAAAATCCTTTTGTTGTTTATCCTTTAATTACTTTATTTCTGAATTTATGGTCTTTATTTCTCCTTAAAGTTCCTAGATATCACTTGAAGGTTTCTTATTGAGCTTCTTTCTATTCAGGATGGTAGTAAGGTTATACATTCTTGTACTAGTGGAGGGTAATTTAATAGTTTAGGTTCAAGTTCTTTCTCTAGAGATTGTCTAAGTTATTCAAGATATTTTTTTTATATATCAGGATCATTTATATGCTGGATAACATCTAGGATTAAGGTTTTCTCTTTAGTATGTATATTGAATTACTTATCATTGATATTAGAATCTATTTCAAAATTAGAAGAGGAGGAGGAGGTAGTTCCTATTTCATCTATCTAGAGATAATGTTGTCCTTAAAACTCTTCAAACTTGGTTTCAAACTGAAAGGACTCTATCAATAAGGCTATAAGCTTGTTCAGGGTTTCTTCTTCTAAGTTTAATTCTTGGAGTTTTTTGAAAACTTTATAGTACTTAGAGATATGTTCTTTCTTGCCACATTTGTAGCAGGTCACATCCTTTACACTTGATTTTCTAGTTTTATCAACTTTACTATTCCAATTCCTAAAGCTTTTCTTATAAGGTTTTTTGTAGTAAGTTTCTTTAGTATCCTTCCTTTTGGAAAATTTTCTGTATTTTTTAGAAAATTTCCTAGATTAAGGTTTTGAAGATTTCTTATTGCAATCTTCTTTATAAAAAGGGTTTTGGGCGAAGCTATAATAAAATTGTTTGTAGAAAGATCCTAATTTTTGTATGGTCTTTCTCAACTCCCACTTTAGATATTTTTGGAGTTTCAAATCCTAACAGATCTTATGACCTTCCTTTTGGGTAGTGCTAATTAACTCACTAGGTAAGCTGGTCATAAGGAATGATATGGGTACTAAAGGACTATCTAAAGGCATTTCTAACTTATTCTCCTAAAAGGGCTGGTAAACCTATAAGGAATTTTTCTTTCCAAAAAGGTTGGTTAGAATCTTCCTTAACCATAACCCTAGTGAGAAAAGTTGATTTATACCACTATAAGTCACTTAATATCTTACACTTGAGGTTAGAGAGAAGATTAACATTTTTATCTTTCATATGAGTAGAAACTCCTATAAAATGCAATGCTATAGTCAATATAAGGGTAGACAGTGCATCTTGAATAGGGTTTCCTATTTAGAATACAATGGGTAGACATTCATCATATATTTGGATGGCATGCAAGATATTTAGTTGTTATTGCTTAGTGAGATAGTAATCTTACTAGCCTTTTAGCTAACCGAAGAATCCTACTATGATAAGTTATGGAACAAACTTATCAGATGTTCCTCTTTAGGCTTTATAAGCATTAGAGGCCATACTCATCTATTGAAGAGAATTAAGGATATGATATTTAGATATACCATTTATATTCCATTCATAAATAGAATTAGCACTGAACTTAGGTTGGACAAGAGCATTGGGCTGGTTATCTAATTCTTGCTTTGGTAACCTAGTCTAGACATATCCTGAATGACTTAGATAAATAATAGGCTAGTGAAGTTTAGCAATCTATGGAGACCATTCCTAGAAAGTACTATCTTTAAAGATGGAGTCAAGATCTTTATCAACAACTATAATATTCTAATTGATAGATTATGGAGTGTCAAGAACTATAGGATCTCTAGAAGTACTAGATGGATTTAGTCCACTGAGTTATTCTCTTACAACATGAAAGAACTCAGTTTTATTACTTATAATTTCTTACTGAACACTACTAGAGATCTTATATGGTTTAAATAGAGGATTCTTAAGCTTTTTACTTAACATTCCTATAGAGACAGAGGGTTCTGAAGGCTTATGGGCTTGATTCTCAAGTCTAGACAACTATTTTCCTATGCTATTGAGATGGGCATTGGTAAAGTTATTCTAAGACACTATATTTTTTATGTTTTGGGAGTCATTATCCCGTGGCCTCTTAAAAGGGCAAGCGCCTATAGTCTCATTGCCTATAAGGACCTTAATCAATTTGAGAGGAGGGTGTTTACATTCAATATTTTGACCATTAGTTGTTTCCCAAACTTTTACCTTTTTTTTTCACAATGATAGGATTTAAAATTTTAAAAGGATAAGAAATATTATTTTCAAATGCATGCATTTCAAACCATTCAAAAAGTAATATATTAACTTTATTTTGCCATGCAAATTCATAAAAAAATATTTTGAATGATTTCTCTTCCTTTTAAAAAATGTTTAAAGAAGCAAGTTCTTTTTTCTAAATTATAAGATACATAAAATCTTTGTGCAAGTGAGCTTTATCATGTATGAAATCTTTATCTAAAATATTTAATTCATGAGCTATATTTTATGTTATGGCTAATGCAATTGGGAAAGCAGGAGGAGAAGGAGATTTATCTTTTATTTGTGGCTTAGTGTAAGTTGGTCTAGGTATATTTGTACTATAGTCAACATTTCTAAGGGAGGTAGAAGGTAAATTTAAGGTTGAATATTTGACAGGGGCAATATGAGGTAGATTGATAATATGAGGAAGGTTTGGGTGTAGATCTACTTTATCAGTATCAGGCAAGTGGATAGTTCTTTGTAGATTTTAATGTTGGCTTAGTTGTAGTTCTTTATGGTGTGGAAGGTTTATAATGGATGGTATTTAGGATATCCTTCCTAGATTAATAGATTCTAATGATGAAGTATCAGAGAATCTAGAGCTAGAAAAGGTTCTATCAAAACAAAGTTTTACTCTACCATCTTGGAACTAGGTTACATGATTTATCTAGGTATTTGGAATAGGTGGTTCTCTCTAAGATTTTGGCTTAGTGGCTCCTTTAAGGATCCATTTTTGGGGAAGAGTTATCTGGTTCCATTGTATAGGTTTTAAGATAATCACATTTGCTTTAGTCATAACAGTTTGAAGAAGTAAGGTTTCACCCTTTTTATTATAAAATTGACTCTTTATGTCGAAAGTAGACATTATAGCTTTATAATGAACTTTAAAAATCAATGCAATTGGAATTGATCCATCATCCATATGATAATTATAGGTCTAGAATTGCAAAACCAAATACTTTAATAAATTTGCATTATTGAGAGAAATTGTAAAGTTGGGATAACAGTCAAATGATATAGTACCTTTTAGAGACTAGATTATATAGTTCGTAGAAGGGAATCCTGGAAGTTCTTAACCTTGTAGCTCAAAGAGCAACTAAGATGGAGGTGTTCATACATTCTCTATTAAAGGGCTTTATTCTTACCCGAACAAGTCCTATATGGATATAATGAAAACCTTTAGCTTTATGTTTTTCTAAGGAGGTAGAGGAGAATAACTTTATTAGATCTTAGGCTTTAGAGAACTGAATATCTCTTTCTTCAGTCTTGATAACATAATAAGACTTAAAGAGATTCAGTACAGGGGTCATATAGACTTGGTCTTTATTATAGTCCTTAAGCTTGAAATCATCAATGCATTTGTCAAAATCTTCAATAGTGATTTCATCACCCCTGACTACATTCTTTTGATCTTTAGTATAAAAGGAAGTAGAGGAAGGGGAATAGGAAGTGGTTCTCTTAAGAATTGGGTATATGGTAAAGATAATGAATATAGGAAAAGTTTATACATCTATAAACTCATTAGCTAAACCAATGGATTCATTGCCACTCTGAGACTTACGATCAGGACCATCTGTAACTAAAGGACTCGATGAATACATTACCCGTTAGACATCATATGTACCATAAAAATAATAACTATTCAAATCACTCAACCCCCCAGGCTCTAATACTAGTAAGTTTGAAGATCAAAGGATGTACTGTTCATTAATATGAATGCAAGGATGATTATAAAACACTGTGTTTGGTCTCATTCTTCATAAATAGAGGTTGTTATATGTAAGTACCCAATTTCAGGATAGTTGAGTATGGATACGACAGATGACTCCAATGATGAAAATATTATAAATAGATCTTCAACACTTGAAGTTTGAAACCTCAAAAGCCTAAATGCATTTTCAACAGAACTTAATTGGTTTTTAAGGACTTAATTGTAATTTTTTTAAGGACCAAATTGAAAATTTTATTTCTTTTAGGGGTCTTTCTATAATTAAAAGTAAAAAAAAAAAAAGATCAAAATTATGTAATTCCAATCAGAATTATATAAAACTGATCATAATTATATAATTCCAATTGGAATTATATAATCCCGATCAATGTATTTTTTATTTTCCAACAAATAAAATTTTTCATTTTTTGAATTTTGATTGGTCAAAATAATGTGGTAAATCCATTTTCTAAGATTTATCTAAATTTTTCTAGAAATTAAAAGTCCTTATTAAACCAAAATTTTATCACTATGCATAGGAGAAGTCATAGTAGGATACGTGACTTTAGCTAGGGTTTTCTATATAAACCTGGCTCAACTCTTTTGGAAAAAAAAATTTTGACCTCTCCTTCTTCTTATGCAGCTTTCCCATAAAATTTTTTATAGAGATACTATTCTTTGAAGAAAAGCAATAGACTTTTGAAAGGAGAAAATCAAGCATTGAAAACCTATTTTAAAAAAGCAACGTTGATTTATACCAATCTAAAGAGCAAATCAATAATGCATCCATACAATCATCTCCTCTCCTACCCTCTTCTTTCTTTTTTCATTTAATTATTTGGTTTTATTTAATTTTAATTTAATTTTTATTGTTATTTTGTTCAATCATTAATCATTGTTTTTATTTGTGTTTGTGTTTGTGATTATAAAGGGAGTTACATGATGAATTCACTTAGCGAATAAAATCCATGAAGATCCATGAAATGCCATGGATTGATTTTTGTAGTTGAATATAGTTCCTAGGATTTTTTTATTATTATTTTGTTGGTTTATTTATTTTGTATTTTTTTTGGGTTGCATTAATTTTTATTTTTTTTATTTTCAATAGATCATTGTAATAGCCCCAATAGTGGGAATAGTAGAATCCTATGGTGGTTATGTGTTTATTTTAATTGGGTAGTAAGATTAGGGTTTTGATTGAATGATTAATTAAAAATAATGGCCATAGAGATAATTAGGATTTTTTTTATTCAAATTGAATTAGATTTAAGTTGATAGAATTAGGCTTGTTTGTTAATTATTTTATAATTTGTTGTTTAATATCACTTTAACTAAATTAGGTTTTTTTTTTTTTTAAAAAAGTAAATTTAATTGACTATTTGATACTTTATTTGATTGTTTCATTTTTTTTTGGGCTTATTTATTTTTTATGTGTTTTGGGTCTCAAACCCATGTTAGGCTCTAACGCATTTAAATAATTTTGGGTTTAAATAGTTCTTTTTGGTCCATCATTTAATTAGCTCATCTTAGTTAATAGGCTATTAATTAATTAGGTATACATTTTAATTAATTAAAATACATTTTAGGCCTATAATTAGTTAGAAATGAGGTTAGAAATAATTAAACTTATTTAGCCAATTTAGACGTCGGCCTACCCAATTTAATTTAATTAATTTAATAGACTTAGCCCATTAAATTAAAACTTCTTCCATAATTTTTAGATTTAAGATCACCTTAAAATTAAAACATGTAGAAATTAGGCCCACTAATTTGATTACTTCATAATTTGTACATTTATGCCCATATTTTAGAAGTAAAATAAATAGACTTAGGTTCACTTAATTAAAATTAAATAGGAATTAAGATTTTTAGTTTTTAAGGTCATTTGTAAATTAAAACATGTAGATTTAGCCCATTTAATTAAAATCAATGTAGATTAGACAAACTAAGGGATTATGAACATAAATGAATACATTGTTTATATCTATTTTTCATGATTAGTTTGCCTAGGGTTAATTATTTAAGTAAGGGTTTATATGAAATTACATGTAAATATAGGATAAGATAGTAATTTATAAAGTAATTCTAATGAACACGAGATTGGAAGAAGTTAGTATTCCGTATCTAGAATCTCTTAGTTGTGGTGCTAGCTTTCTTTTAGAGAATCGAGTACCACCACTTTCGATTTTGTCCTAGTTATTACGTTGGGCGGCAACTCCTCATCTTTACGCTATGTCTTTATGACAATGGTTAGTGTGTTCTTTGGAGTCCTAAGCTCAAATAATGTTGTGGTTACTAAGATGTTGGATGCACGCTAAACCCCACCATCTATAGTGGTGGCTCTATTGGGGATAAGAGATATTAATTCTACTTGTGTTCTTTAGAATTATTTTTTTAATTATTATTTTATTCTTCCATTCATTCTGCATGTCCTTATTAACCGATGGTGTTGGTTTATGGTTTTGTGATTCCACTAGCTTTATGGGATTATAGATTGGCTAACCATCACTCTTAGCTTTAACTCAGTTCAAGAAAGATTACTGGACTCGTCTGACTAGAGTTTGTAACCCAAGTCCTAAGGGGGGGTAGTCTTCTCTTGAGTTTGCAAAGGATGTTGGTCCCCTTTGACCTTGGCTTGTGACTTAAGTCTTAAAGGAGGGCATCTTCCTAAGGGAATCTTAACCTTTTTCATCGAACTCAGCTCATATAGTGGCTTAAGAACTTCCCTTAGGATTATCCAAATTACTTATGTTTGTCGCCATGACGTATTTTTATCTATAAAGGCCTAAGCCCATACTTTAGAAACCTATAAGGACTAATAAAGATTATGCTATGCTTTTATACCTAAAAATGTTATTTTTACGCTTTTAATGATTTGAGAGACATGACATGCACATCAGTTCTTGATATCCCCTATTGATATTAAGGCCTGGACAAAAAATCCTAGGAAAAGAGACTTGTTGTTGAATATGTGTGTAAGAGGAATAAGGTTGGAAGGATATTGTACACTTGATTATTACTTGTTGCATAACATGTGCATCATGCATACATGCACACAAGCATCATACTAACACTTTATTTTTCAGCCATCATAGATTCATCTAGGTCTTCCTATGTTTAGAAATAGAGTAGTGGTAGACTAGTGAGAACCAATTCAAGTCTGAAATTAATAGCCAAAGACATCCTTAGAAGATTGAAAAAAAAAACCTAGTAATCAACTTTACCTAAAAGCACCACCAGCTCCAATTAGTCACTCAGTTGAATAAATGGAATAGTAATAGAAATAACATTGGTTCATAAAGGACCTGAGGGCCATGATTCAAGATTAATTGAGATAATCTTTAGCTGCTATAAGCACCCAATTTCGGGATGCAACTGTGCACAATTGTGACGTAAGCCCCTATGATGAAATTTATTCAAAATTAAACTTGGTTGTCTATTTTTTGGACTTTAAGGACTAAATTGCAACACTTTTTAGGATTTAATTACAAGGAAGTCAATTTTTCAAGGCTTTTTTGGTAATTAAAAGTTAAAAAAAATTATAATTAGGATCGACATTTAAAATGCCAATCGGGATTAGTGTAATGTCGATCGATATTGTGTAATGCCAATCGACATTAAATGTCGATTGGCATTACACAATGTCGATGCATAAAAGTCCCGCTTTTTGATTTTTTGTATATTTTTTCTTATTTTTTGTCGATTTTTTCAGTGTTTTGATTGGTTAAAAATTGAATTTTTATAAGTCTGTTCCTCCAAAGGAGGAAGTCAGTACACAGGTAGACTCTGTATTTAAAAGCAGAGTCTGCATGCATGCAAGGGGGGGACTTTTTTTTCAAGAGGATTTTTACTCACAGGGAGACCAAGAGAAACACACACACATGCAAATACTAAGAAACTTGACTGCGCAAAAAACCCTAAAATCCAAAATGCTACTGAGAACGTCTTTTTAGTCTAGAATTAATAGTTATTCAATTTCAACGGTGATAATCCAATCTGAGGGGCTAAAAATGGCATTTGCACAGCATCTAAATTATTAGTGTTCTTTTTCTATTTCATTCTTTTCTATTATTTTCTTTTTATGATTTTTCCTTTTATTTTTGTTCTTGTTTTGATTATTTAATTTCATTACTAATCTGATTACTTCTATTTTTTGTTTGTTTTGATGTCCACATGTGGATTGAGGAGGATACTGCTTGTGTTTAAACTGAACAGAAGGTCTATGGAATGCCATGGAAAAACCTGTGTTATTTTCCAGTAGATATTAGGGTTTTAATTTTTCATTTTGCATTTATGTATTCTGTGTAGTTATTTTAATTTATGGATGTATAATTGTTTAATTTTAGTTTTTGTACATAGTTTGTAATAACCCCAGTAGTGGGAATAGTAAAAGATTTAATTTTCTGCACTTAAAATCAATTAGTAATTAGGTTTAATTGGGTAAAAATCAATTAAAATTAATGGTGGTAGTAGCTTAATTTAGGGTTTGCATGTAATTAATTTAGGGTTTCTAGAAAATCACTATAATGTTTGTTTGATCAATTTTTTGTGTTTTATTTATTTTGGGTTTGTTTTTATGTTTTTAGGCCCCAAGCCCATATTTAGGTCTAACCCACTTAATAAATAGGCTTAAAAATGGTTTAGGACTTTAAATAATTAAAATCAATTTAGGCCCACTAGGTTAATTAGATTTTAGGCCTACTTAGTTAATTAAAACTTGTTTAGACTTAGCTTAACCCATTAAAATGGATTTCTTTTAAAATAAATAGATCTAGGCTCACTAATTAATAAAAATGTAGGCCCACTTTTAGTCTCTTTCTTACTTGTAAATAAAAAATGTAAATCTAGCTAACTTTTTAATAAAGTTAACATAATTTTGACTTAGGGAACACGATATTGAGTGCATTTTTTATGTGAAATTTTATTGATTAGATGCCTAGGGTTAGATGGATGTCGAATAGGGTTCAAATAAAATTACATGTAATTAGAGGATGAAATAATCATTTATAAAATTATTCTAAATGAACACGAGACTAAGAGAAGTTAGTATTCTGTTATCAGAATCTCCTGGTTGTGGTGCTTACTTTCTTTTAGAGAATCGAGTACCACCAATCAAATTGTCCCAGTTATTTCCTTGGGTGGTGACTCCTCTTCTCCATGCTATGACTTTGTGACATAGTAGTGTATTCCCTAAGGCCCTGAGCCTAAATAGTATCACAGTTGCTAAAATCTTGGACGCACGCTAAACCCCACTGTCTATAGGTAGGTTAGCACCACCTCCTATAATTGCACCTGTACATGTTCTTTCTATACCACCTGTTGCTGCTATCCCACCTATTATATATGATCCACCTATTAACAATGACAATGCTAAAGAACCATAACTGAATGCTACTAGGAATGTACCTACTGTGGAAATGAAATTTGAGGATATTGAGAACTACACTATAGAGAAAGCCAAAAAAGAATTACTTGAGCTAGCTCAAGAACTTAAGTCAAAGCAAATGCAAACATTGACTCAGAAAATGTCCAAGATGGATGAGCTAATAAGAGTTCAAGGCATAGGTTATTCATTTGACTCTAATGATGTGCTAGATAAGTTCAAAATGCTTATACTACAAAAATTTAATGGTATTGGGAACCCGAGAACACATCTTCACCAATATTCAATTGCCTTGAACACTATTAAAACTCTTTTAGCAATGGTCACTAGACTATTTGTACTATCTTTAGAAGGCATAGTAGTGAATTGGCATTAAGGGTTGGAAATTCATACTTGAACTAACTAGAGTGAGTTGTCTAATGCTTTCTTAAAGTAGTATGACTACAATACCAAGCTAGAGGTGTTTATCAAGGACTTAGAATTTTTAAATTTCTTGACAAGGTTCATATGTAAGGCAAATTTAATAAAGAACAAGATAGCTGAGAAAGATTAAATGGGGATGATTGTTTAGGATGTATTACCAAATCTGGTTGAAAGGTTACAGAGGATAAATCCTAAGAAATTTGTAGACTTAAATGATGGATTGCAAGCTATTGAGAATAAGAAAAAGGAAAACATAAAAAGAATGATAAAAAGGAATTACCAAATTGGGGGCACACAACAAAAAAGTACTAGCCAAGCTGTGGAAGTGCATGTTTTTCAAAGACCAAGGAGATTCTCTAAATTTAACCAACCTTTATCTAAAGTCCTAGACCTCCCAATGCAAAAAGGCTTGCTTTGACCATTGGCCTTTTCTAAACCACTAAATCCAAATGTCCCTAACTATGATCCAAATAGTTACTGTAAATTCCATCAATTCATTGGACACTCCACAAACACATGTATTCACCTCAAAATGAAATTCAAAACCTCATAGACTCTAGAAAAAACATAGACCTTAAAAACCCAAGCATTAGAAATAATCCTTTCCAAACTACCAAAGTATACCTTCCTCAACCACTATGATGATCAATTCAGGAGTTAGTAAGGTCAAAATACTAAGCCCTTTAAGAACATGAACCTACAAACTAATGAGAAATCTCCTAATGCCCCTAAAGATGTGGAAAGAGTAGAAGATTTGTTAGGATAACCCTCAGGCAAGTTTGACTATAAGGTGTTTTACTCCAAACCACATTCTTTTGATATACCCATTAAGTTAATTGTGCTTATAGGGTGGGGTAATGAGTTTAATAATGAGAATCTACTAAACAAGGAAGAAACATGCATAATTGGAAAGAAAGCAAAACCACTAAAGGAGAGTTTTGTTAAAGAAAGACATGGGAAGTCTTACCTTAGTGCAAAGGGACTTATCAATATGCCTGGTATAGATGTTCCTGAGAATGAGATCTTTAAAAAAATAGATTGTTGAGAACCTAGTGCAAGATAAGGATGAGGAAATGCAAGAATAGTTATTATGTTAGCCACTTGAAGGACAAAGACTATGAGACTCAGCATCCCTAGCATTTAGAATAGGAAATAAATTTTCTTATTGTCTTCTTTGAATAAACTTTAGTTTATTTAGAACTTGTTTTGTTTTAGTGATTAATGATATGAATTTTGATCATGCTTACTTATATAATGTGCATCCTGATGGTACTAAGCATTGTGATATTGATCGCATCTACATGTTTAACATAAATTCGATCTAGTTAGATTCATTCAGCATGGGCATAAATGAAAATTCAAAGAACATTCATATATCACATGGTGTAACTTCTGAAGATAAGAAATTTGAGGAAAAATAAAAAGAATGATAAAAAAGACAAAGAATAAAGAGAAAGAAAAAGAAAGAAAAAAGAACAGTAAAGTAAAATTAAAGAGAAAAAATTCAGGACTAGCTGATAACATGGGTTGTATCATGTGATGTAATAAATGTTCTCATTTTTATCCTACTGAACGATTAAAATTGAAGATGAAATTCTTGTTCAAATATTGCATAGTCATAAGTATCTCCATGGAAAGACAATACATAATAAAAGATAAAATTAGAGCTATGAGATTACTATTTTACTTATGTTTTCTCTTTTTGTCACCCCTTTATCATTTTGCTTGTAAATCTAGTGTCCCTTTGTACTTAAAGAATCTAGGTCGTCTAATAATTTGCATTGCAACTATTGTTTTGTAATTATCATTGCATCAGCATCAAGCCTCATATGTTACTTAAGGGTTCTTCAAAGAGTGGGTACAATTAATTTTAGCTTCAAGAACTCACTTCAATTAGTTCACCCTCTTCTCTACATCTTCTATACAAGAGACTGCACCTAATGGGGTTAGTAAGTCAAAGGATTAACAACAGTAGTGAACAAACTAAGTTTCTTGTACACATGAAGAAAAGAAACTACTAGAATAGCACTGATGAATAAAGAATGAAATCGGGGGCAACATGAAACTCTAAGGGTAAGTTGGGGGTAGAATAGTCAATTCTCATTTAAAGATTGAATATGGAACATTGAAGTATAAGAGTTTTGGGGGCAGATAGAAGTAAACCATAAGCAACAACCAATAATTCATCAATACAACATAACCTGGTCATCTGTTCAACAAGCTGTATCAAAAGCTCTAACATCAAAAGTACTAACAACAAAGCATTTAATGCTTAAACCTACAAGCTGTTGATAAAGCACCTCATTCTTACAATATAGCTCTGTTCCAAATAGAAGACCTATTAGGATCATGCATGTCATGCATAGCATGCATACACTTGTATACATTTGTTATGAAATACTTGCTTTGCATAATAAAGTCTTTGAGCCTATATAAGATTATGCAAACACTTCACTATTAGCATTCAAAATTAGGGTTATAAAAATGCAAAAAGGTAGTAAGAATGTTCACATATGAAGGAAAAGTGTAACACTATCAAGGTGAACCTGATACTCAATAGGACTTTAGACCTCATGAACCTAATAAATTATGGGGCCATCTAGTAAATGAATATCATTGATAGTGATACTTGCAAAAGCATCATCCTGGCAACCTCAAAAGGCTGGATAGAATGCTTAGGCTCCTTATATTCAATATCCATCTCTATAGTGCTATCTGGAGCATCATTTAGAATATATCTCCATCATAGTTAGTCTAGCGTAGGGTATGGAATATGATGATGAGAAGGTCCAACATGTCAGTAATACATTTGTCGACCCTATAAAAGGGAAGAATGCACTCAAAACTTAAAATGAATGCACTTTGAAAAATTATTTGATCATGAAATAAGATCTCTAATTATTGAACCTTTTTTTTTGCAAAAGATGTTAAAAAGAGGAATGAAGCCCTCTATCATAGCATTGATGGAATGGCAAAAATTCAAATGCAGCCCAAAGCCACAACTTCAATGGTGGAGTATCATGATCTTTGTGATAAGAGACATCATCACCACAATCAAAAGGGAAGAATGCAAAAAAATAACATTGCATTGTGAAAAAATCTCTTCACTTACAAATAGACTATACTAACTTATGGTATTTTATGCAGGGAAAAATGAAAGAGAATGAAGAAGCGAAAAAGAACTGATACATTAGTAAGATTGAGCAAGATTAAAAATTTAATTATTCATCAGAGTATTACCTTGCATGGCAAACAACTTACTAAACACTCATCAAAATAATTAAGGGAAATAAAAAAACCTTATTTCCATAGATTCTCAAATAAAAGTACAATCTCACTAATAAAATCTACAAATTGAAATTAAATTCATCCGCTTCATGAGATCATGTGTGAAAATCCTATATTATGATCTTTGATCATAATGGCTCTTTTTTTAATTAGCCTTGCAGAATTCAGATGTTTAGTTAATAGCTTTGTGTTGAGAGTTTATAAACTTTAATCAATCTAATGCTTGCTTTGCACCCAAACAAGGGGAAGAATATGTAAAAATAAAATATATGGACTTGCAATTTAAATTGCTTGAATTTTTGAGTATTATTTTCAGTCTTTTGAATGATAAATGTGCATTTAATATACTCTAATGATTTGAAATGAGTACGAGTGCAAAATCCCTTGATGGTATCCACGTTGAGTAATACGAGAAAGGCGGGGGAATACTAAGAGTAGAATTAAAATAAGAGGAAGCACAATTTACTCCAATGCTCAGAAATGAGTAAGAGTATTAATGTGAAACCTCTAGTAGTATCCACGCTTAGTAATACGAGAAAGGCGAGGGAATACTAAAAGAGGACCCACGTCAAAAGCTGCTCTATTTACTCCAATGCTATGTAAGAGTATGAGTTTCCAAAGGACCTTTCTAATGGTATCCATATTGAATAATGTGAGAAAGGTGGGGAATACTTGGATAAGGAAGGAAAGCATAAAAATAACTCAAAGATTGTTTTGATACTCAGAATTCGATTTTTTTATGCTTAATTTTTATAAGTTTTGTTTAGCAAATTCTCCTTAAAATTAGGTGTGGAAGTAAGCTCTTCACTTGGTAAAAGAAATATGCTCTCAATATAAGATGATTAACGATACCTTTGACTCTTGCAAATTGCAAATAAATAATAGTCATGAAAATAAAAAATAGTGAGATTCATTGAGTGCATGCTATCTCGTGACAAAATGATGAATTTTCTCATAAATTTTTAAAAAAAGCTATGAAATAGTACATAATTTAATAATTCATTGAATTATTAAATTGTTAGCAGAAAAGAAATCAATGTTATACATTTGAGTATAGTGTATTCTTTGATTAACACTACACGTCCAAGTGTAGTGTATTCTCAAATCAACACTATACATCCAAGTATAGTGCATTTTTTAGTCAACTCTATGTGTTTGAGTATAGCATATTCTCATATTAATGCTACACATTCGAGTGTAGTATTCTCAAATCAACACTATATGTCCGAGTGTAGTCAACATTATATGCCCGAGTATAATGTATTTTTCTATCAATACTATACATCCGAGTATATTCAACATTATACATCCAAGTATAATGTATTTTTAAATCAACACTATATGTCCGAGTATAATACAATTTTAAAATCAATGTTATATGTCCAAGTATAGTCAACATCATACGTCTGAGTATAATGTATTTTTCAATCAACATTATATGTCCCAATATAGTCAGTATTATACGCCTGAGTATAATGTATTTTTTAATTAACACTATACGTCCGAGTATAGTTAACATTATGCATCCGAGTATAATGTATTTTCCAATCAACACTTTATGTCTGAGTATTGTCAACATTATACATCCGAGTATGATGTATTTTTCAAATCAACACTATACATCCTAGTATAGTGCACTTTCAAATCAACACTATACGTCTGAGTATAGTGCATTCTCAAAGCAACACTACATGTACGAGTGTAGTGTATCTCAAATTAACACTATACGTTTGAGTATAGTACATTTTCAAATCAACACTATACATCCGAGTATAGTGTTTTCTCAGATTAACACTACACATTCAAGTGTAGTGTATTCCCAAATCAACACTATATGTCTAAGTATAGTGCATTTTTGAGTTAATGCTATACATCCGAGTATAGTGCATTCTTAGACCAACACTACACGTCCTAGTGTAGTGTATTCTTAAATTAACACTATACGTCCAAGTATATTGTACTCTTATATCGAAACTATATATCTATTGTATAGTGTATTTTCAAATCTCATCGCTAGATGTTCTATAGGTTCTCAAATCATTTTCACTAGATGCCCTATGGGGATTATAGTGAAAATTGCTAAATGCTTGAGCATTTTGCCTGGTGTTGCATAACAACATAAGCATTCATCGTGAACCGATGATCACTTACAAGAAAAAGCCATAAGGTGCACAGGAAAGTATATAAAAGAAATTGTGTGCTTATTCGCTTTGCTATAATTTATCAAGCAAACTAAGACAAAGGGGGTAACTATAAGTACCCGATTTCGGAATAGTTGAGTGTGGATACGACAGAGGACTCCAACGATGAAAATATTATAAATAAAACTTTAACATTTGAAGTTTGAAACCTCAAAAGCCTAAATGTATTTTTAAAAGAACTTAATTAGTTTTTAAAGACTTAATTGTAATGTTTTCTTTAAGGACCTAATTGAAAATTTTAGTTCTTTTAGGGTCTTTCTATAATTAAAAGTTAAAAAAAGATCGAAATTATTTAATTCTGATTGAAATTACATAATTCTGATTAGAATTACATAAAACTGATCGAAATTATGTAATTCTGATCAAAATTATATAATCCTAGTTGGAATTAAACATGTTCTATCTATATTTTTTATTTTCCAATAAATAAAAATTTTCATTTTCTGAATTTTAATTGGTCAAAGAAATGTGATAAATGCATTTTTTAGGATTTATCTGAATTTTTAGGAAATTAAAGGTCCTTATTAAATCAAAATTTTATCACTATAAATTGGAGAAGTCACAGTAGGATACGTGACTTTAGCTAGGGTTTTTTATATAAACCTAGCTCAACTCTCCTAGAAAGGAACTTTTGGAAAAAAAAAATTTGGACCTCTCCTTCATCTTACGCAGCTTTCCCATAAAATTTTATGGAGAGCTACTGTTCTTTAAAGAAAAGTAGTAAAACTTTTGAGAGGAGAAAATCAAGCATTAAAGACATGTTTTAAAAAAAAGCAATGGTGATTTATACCACTATGAGGAGCAAATCAATACTCCATCCATACAATCATCTCTTCTCTTACCCTCTTCTTTCTTTTCTTTATTTGAATATTTTGGTTTAATTTAATTTAATTTAATTTTTATTGTTATTTTGTTTAATCACTAATCACTATTTATTTTTGTGTTTGTGTTTGTGATTATAGAGGGAGTTACATGATGAATTCACTTAGAGAATAAAATCCATGAAGATCAATGGAATGCCATGGATTGACTTTTGTAGCTGATTATAGTTCTTAGACTTTTTCATAGAGTTTTTAATGTACAAGATCCTAATTTCTTAGGCAAGAATAGAGCATACATTCTACTACTTAAATGAAAATTTGAAGGAACAAAATTAAAATAAAACTTTAAAAGAATAAGAGGTATGAACTTATCATTACCTAAATCAACCTCTATCTACAACTTTCACAGAGTTACTTAAATGTATTCTGTTCGCCAATAACTTTCTTTATTTTATCTATCTGTTAGATTTATTGTCTTTAAAGATAAACCCACTAGGTCTTGGTAGTGGAACATAGGTCCTCATACTTGTGGAGGGATGGAATCTAGTGGGAATTGAGTTGTAGGGGAAGCGAAGTATCTGACAAAGTAGTCAAATTTTCTTGAAGGCTATTCGAGAAGGTCCTATTCTTGAGGGAGGAAAGTTTTTAGAAAAGATAAATATTTTTATCAAAATACTTTTTTTAAAATTCCTTGACTTTTTCATGGGCCATCCTGAAAAGGATTTTTAACCCATCGGGCCAAAATATTTATATGTTTAAGAAATATATACAAAGATAAGGCTTATAAGCATTTGGGCTTTATAGAAGGAAAAATTCCAAAATAGTCATTTTCATTATCATTACCCAAATCAACCAAGGGTTTTGATTTTTTATAGGTGTTGGATTTCGCTAAAAAAATGCATTGGATTATATTAGCTGCTTCATGATGCTGAAATTTTCTTCTTCAGTTTTTACAGCTGCAAGGAGGGCAGCATTATGTGACTTTTATGCAAGAAAATTGGAGTGTGCTTAGAATTGAGGTCAAGAGGGTCCAAGAAATCCTTGCTCTTGAAGTGAGGCAGATATTGTGGATTTTGAGATTTTTATGGAATTTTGTATGAGTTCCACCAGTTACTTCAAATTTTCATTAAAGCATAAAAATATCATTGTTATAATAGAAATCAAGATACCATTATCAGACCCAAGGAATAAAAAACTTTGAACAATATAGGCACAGGAGGGCGAATTTCTTCTCAAGGGAGGATAGTTTATAATGGGTGTAGAAGAGGTTAAATCCCTAATGGATATCAAGAGGAAGGATATAAGAGATTGGTCCATAGTTATTCCACCATTTGGTAAGCCATGCAAAGAGTTTTGATATATTAGTATAATCACTGGGGAAAAATAACCATGTATGGGTGTTGAAGTGTTTTTGGATAAGAAAAGAATTAGGACCTTCTCGGATAGCCTTTAGGAAAATATGATTACTTTGTCAAATATTTAACTCCCCCTACAGCTCACATCCTAGTAGATTCCATCCTTATACAAGGATAGGGACCCACGTTCCACTACTAAGACCTGGTGGGGTTACCTCTAAAAATTTAATAGAGAGATAAAATAAAGAAAGTTATTGGCAGACAACAGATATGATGGAAAACCTTCCCCTCTTGCCACTCCTTTGGTGTTTTGCTCCCTAATAATTCACCCATGCTTCTGCAGCTCCTCCCATAATCAACTCTTTTAGCTTTATATATTAGAGCCCCTTCTCCTTCAATCTTCATAATAAAATTTTAGGAAAAATTTTAGATAACTAAAGTTTCCTTCTCTAAAAAAAATTCTAAAATTGTATGTCCCAAATAAAGTTATATTTCTATTTTCTATTTTTAAAAGTTCCTTTACTATTTTGGATATAGAACTTCTGTAAGCCCCTTTACTTGGATTAATAAAGTACTATCTTTGTAAGTTTATACCTCTTATTCTTTTAAAATTTCATTTTAATTTTATTCTTTTAGATTTTCATTTAAGTAGTAGAACATATGCTTTGTGCTTGCCTAAGAAATTAAGACCTTGAACATCAGAAACTTTGTGAAAAAGCTTTATTGCATTTGGTGCAGTAACCTCTATTTACAAATTATGAGATCGAACACAATGTTTTATAATTATCCTTGCATTCATATTCATGAATTGTACACCCTCTGATCTTTGGACTTATTGGTATAAAAGCCTGGGGGGTTGAGTGATTTGAACAGCTATTGTTTCCATGGTATATACGATGTCTATTAGGCAGTGTATTCACCTATTCCATTGGTCACATATGGTCCCAGTCGTTAGTCCTAGAGTGGTGGTGAATTCATTGGTTTAGCTAATGAGTTTGTAGGTGTATAAATTTTTCCTATAGTCATTATCTTTACCAGGTACCCAATTATTGGAAAAACCACTTCCTCTTTCTCTTCCTCTGCATCCTCTTCAGGTAAAGCTCAAAAGAATATAGTCAGTAGTGATGAAATTACCATTAAAGATTTTGACAAATGCATTGATGATTTCAAGCTCAAGGACTATAGTAAAGACCATGTCTATAAAACCCCTAGACTAAATCTCTTCAAGTCTAATTATGTTATCATGACTAAAGAAAAAGATATTCAGTTGTCTAAAGCCTAAGATCTGATAAAGTTATTCTTCTTTGCCTCTTTAGAAAAACATAAAGCTAAAGGTTTTCATTATATCCATATAGGACTTATTCAGGTAAGATTAAAGCCCTTTAATAGAGAAGGTCTGACACCTCCTTTTTAGTTGCTCTTTGAGATATGAGGTTTAAGAACTTCTAGGATTGCCTTTTAGGATTCATCCTAGATCATTTGATTATTATTCCAACTTTACTGTTTCTATCAATGATGCAAATTTATTAAAGTCTTTGGTTTTGCAAATCTAGACCCATAATTATCATATGGATGATGGATCAATTCCAGTTGCATTGATTTTTAAAGTTCATTATAAAGCTATGATGTTTGCTTTTGACATAAAAAGTCGATTTCATAGTGAAAAGGGTGAAACCTTACCTCTTCAAACTGATATGATTGAAGCAAATGTAGTTATCCTAAAACCTATACAATGGAACTAGATAACTCTTCCCCAAGAATGGATCCTTGAAGGAGCCATTGAGCCAAAAGCTTAAAGAGAAGAAGCATTTATTCAAAATACCTAGATAAAACATGTAACCCAGTTCTAAAATGGTATAGTAGAACTTTATTTTGATAGAACATTTTCTAGCTCTAGATTCTCTAATACTTCATCATTAGAATCTATTGATCTAGGAAGGATATCCCAAATACCATCCATTATAAACCTTCCATACCATAAAGAACCACAACCAAGCCAACAATAAAATCTATAAAGAACTATCCACTTGCCTGATACTGATAAAGCAAATCTACACGCAAACCTTCCTCATATTATCAATCTACCTTATACTACCCCTGCCAAATATTCAACTTTAGATTTACCTCCTACCTCCCTTATAAATGTCGACTGTAGTACAATTATACCCAGACCAGCTTACATTGAGCCACAATTAGAAGATAAATCTCCTTCTCCTCCTACTTCCTCAATTGTATCAGCCATAAAAAAAATATAGCTTATGAATTAAATATTTTAGATAAAGATTTCACACATGATAAAACTCATATGCACAAAGATTTTTATGCATCTCATAATTTAGAAAAAAGAACTTGGTTCTTTAAACATTTTTTAAAAGGTTGAGAGATCATTCAAAGTGTTTTTTATGAATTTGTATAACAAAATAAAGTTAATATATTTATTTTTTGAATGGTTTGAAATATACGCATCAGAAAACAATATTTCTTATCCTTTTAAAATTTTAAATCCTATTACTGTGAGAAAAAAGTAATAGTTTTGGAAATAGCAAATGGTTAAAATATTGAATTTAAACAGCCTCTTCTCAAATTGATTAAGGTCTCTATAGGCAATGAGACTGTAGACACCTACCCTTTCAAGAAGTCACAGTATAATGACTCCCAAAACCTTAAAAATATAGTGTCTTACAACAACTTTACTAATGCCCATCTTAATGTGAAAATGATGATGGTGACGACAATAAGAATAAGAACTAGTCACAATTCAATTCTCTGAATTTAAATCCAATAGAGTCCTACCAACTAGTCACCATAAAAATAGGTCCTTAACTCTTATCTACATATATATTGATTTTTAATGTCTTCCAAAATTTTTAGATGTAGGTTAAGTAATTAGCTCATCTGGGTTACCTCTATATTTATTGGTCAAACTCATTTGATAAACTTCAAGGTCAATGATGGATAATCAAGCTTGAGTTGAGTAACTTCGTAACCACATTTAGCTAACCTAATCGATTGTCATTTCTACTTGAAGCCTAACAACTTTGGTTAAAACAGAAAAGTGAAAATAATAATAATGATAATATATTCAATCAAAGATTAAAAAAAATTAATGAGATTGTTTCATATATGGAAAATAAATGAAAAAATAAATAAAAATATTTCATTCATACTTTTAAAATTTGTATTCTAATCACTCAAAATTTTTTAAAAATGAAATTGCTACTCCACTTCCCATTATATTAGGTACCCTAAAATTCTAATATATATTTTTATAAATTTAGAATATTTTACATCTATTTTATGTTTCTGATACAATAATTTTACTTATATTTTTGTTAATTTAGAATTTTTTCCATATATTTATAATTATAATAACAATATAACAACTATAGGGTTAATAATAATAATAAGTGTAAAGATACATTTATACCTTTAATATTTACTCTGTGGAGTGGATATTCCTTTAATGTATTTTTTAGACTAAAAACTAAAGATTAAGTTTTTTAGGAGATTTAAGCCCTTAGTTTTAATGGTAGTTTATATTTTATATTTCTAGTAGTTCCATTGAAATGGCCATCTTTTATCAAAAAGAAAAAAAAAGAAAGGAGTTATTGACTCCATTCATCACCAAACTTAACTCCACCATAACTATCCATCTTCATCATCATCACATCTCTCTCTCGTGTAAACATCTCCTCCTCCTCCTCTAGCAGTGCCACATTATCACTCTGCTCCATACTTTCCTTAGTTACACTCCTAAACACTCATGTAGTGAACTCTACTCTTGCCATTACTGATGATGTTGAGTTTGACTCTATTGCACTACAACTTTTGCTACTCTTCCCATTCTCAACAAAGACCTTGGCTGATAACAACATTGATATTAAAATTTTATTTTTCTTTACTTTTTTTATTTGAAGTTAGTAGGATCACAGGTCTTGCCAATAGCAAATAGTCATTTCTCACTAAAAAGTAAGATAAGTTCTTGCTAATAATGAACATTAGCAAGATCATGAAGAAAGTTTCACAAGCTAATGCAAAGATCTCAAAGGATGCTAAAGAGATAGTATAAGATTGTGTATCAGAGTTCATAAAATTCATCATATAAGAAGTATTTAATAAGTGTCAAATGAAGAAGAGGAAAATAATCAACGATGATGATCTTATATGGGCCATGACGACTCTAAGTTTCAAAGAGTATGTTGAGCCTTTGAAGACATATATGCACAAGTTCAAAGAAATTAAAGGAGATAAGACTACAAGCATGGTGGGTGGCAGCCACAAGCAAGGCAAAAGAGATCATAGTGGGTGGCAATCACCGCTCCAAACGTAAAAGGTCTCTACTTGAACTACCCATTGTTAAACAAGTCCATGGGCCTTGAGAGTGTTGGCCCATGCACACACATATGGACTTATAAATGGGGTTGAGCCCACATAACACAAAACCAATTGGCTTATATTAAGGTCCAATCTACACCATTTATAAGCCACTTCATTCAAGTATACCTTTTTAATGTGGGATTCTCCAATACTTCCCCTCAAGTGTAACTGGGATTTAGCAGTTGTCACTTGAAACTTGTATTTTTTTTAATTGAAAGGCAACGACAACACTAGATTGAGCCATTGGCACTGGACATCTAGATGGGCAACCGAGAAATTAAGAAACTGGGCCAGACTCGCTCTAATATCATGTTAAACAAGTCCACTGGCCTTAATAGTATTGGTCTACACACACATGTGGACTTATAAATGGAGTTGAGCCCATGTAACACAAAACCAATTGGCTTATATTAAGGCCCAATCTACACCATTTATAAGCCACTTCATTTAAGTATACCTTTTCAATGTGGGATTCTCCAATACCCATCTCTCTTTGTCACGACACAAACAAATAGTAAATTTTAGTTAAATCACCAATAGAATTTGAACCTAACTAAAGAAAAGAACTTCAAAGAAAAGGGTTGATTTCAATTAGAAGAAATTTAAATTCCTAAGAAAATAATTCAAGAATCTAACATCTGTAAAGCTTAAATTGCTTGTGAAATTGCCACTACCAATTTACTTCGTTGCTTTTTCTTCTTATTTCTTTTATTTGTTTTTAAATTTGTTCCTGCATCTATATTCTTACAATTGTTATGTGTGTGGTGATTGGAGGAACATGTTACACAAGATGCAAAGGGAATGAGAAAGGAGAGATGATGATTTCTTTAGCATGGCTGACCCTTTTGCTATTTTTCATGGATTTGGGTTTGGCTTGAGGTCCACTTATTTGGAGGGTGGGATCCATTTAATGACCCTGTCTTTACTCTCCCATTTGGGAGGCTTTTTGATTTTTCAAGATTCGTTGTTGTTGTTAGTAATACTACTTATAATAATTATGCATCGTAAAATAATGGGGCAAAAGGAATAGTTATAAAAGAATTAGCCTTTAATGATGATATGGAAGAATAGAAAGACACACACTAGCTCAGAGGAACAACCATCCAATGATGGTGTTGATGGTAATTGCACTTTGAATTTTGATTATGTGTTTATAAGTTTATAATGGGAACATTTGTGTTTTTCCTCTGCATCAGGAGAGCTCACTTTTCTTTTCTAGGGTTTATGTGCAATTTTATTATGCTATGATTGAGAGCTTTATCATCTTAAATCATGCAAGGTAGTTGATTATACAATCCATTTTCATGGGCTTTTAGTCATTGTTTGTATAATTCCAGTGACTTTTAGTTCAATCAAAGGCATAATAGCCCTTATTGTTATTATTTTAATTTGATTAAATATTATTCTTCTTTAATATTTTATTAATATTAAATATGTTAATATTTAAATATAAATATTTAAAGTATAACCATATATGTGTGTTAATTTGGAATGCTTTCTATATATTTTACGTTTTTGATACAATATTTATTTTTGTATATTTTTAGTCTATTTTCCATATATGAAACTATCTCTTACAATTTTATTCAACTTATTATATTTTTCGTTATTTTTTATTAAATTTGTCATTATTATTATTATTATTATTATTATTATTATTATCATTATTATCATTATTATCAGGGTAAAGGTCCATTTAAGCCTCTAATGTTTACCCCATGGAGCAGATATGTCTTTAAGTTTTTTTTACCAAAAAAGCACAAAATTAACTCTTTTAGGAGATATAAGCCCCCGCTATGACGACAAGTCTCAACTTTGTTAATTACATCCTACATGGCAAAGGACCAGTGTTGTATTCAGAAAAAAAAAAAAAAGCATAATAAAATTGCAAGCCAGCTGGTGAAGATGATATTTTCAGGCAATGTGACAGACTCAAATTTAGCCGTTGTAGCATTCTCTGGCAAATTAACGTCAATGGAAGCAAAGGCCTTTCTTAACCCAGCAAGGACAACATTGCAATCATGGTAAAGATAATAAACTTTTTTTGAATATTTCTGAACAACGCCTAACAGCAGGTGGGTTGACGTTCTAAAATAAGCATCAATATAAAAAATAGTTGAATCAGTGTTAGTTAATTTTTTAAAAACAAAAAATTGTTCTTGAAGCAACTACCTATAAAAATATTTCAAGAGGACTAAAACGTAAAAACAGAACACAAATAGCAAGTATGAAGAATAAGATAAATGAAAACCAACCAGCACACTGGCTCAGCAACGCCATTTCTTTTCGTACAGCTTTTGATTACAGGCAATCAACATCATCTTTCATGCAAATAAAAAAGGGTAATGAAAATTTATGTTCAATGTACGTTGGCACCTAAATTGAAATTAACAAAAGCCATGCAGATTCAACAAAACATAATATAAAAAAGCAAACATGCACCATTTTTCATTGATAACAAACAAAATATTTGGATTTGGTATGAAAATCGAGATAAATCACCAAACTTTAATAAAAAATAAAAAAAAAACTTTAAGAACAATAAAAGAATTGATCTTTGTTGCAAACAAAAACAGGAACCCATCAAGATAATACTCATTAAATTAAACAAAAATCACCACTTGAAAAAAAAAAAAAACCATAACAACACCCCAAAAAATAGATCTTTGAAAATTAAAAGAAGAAAATAAATAAAATAACCGAATGCTCCTATCAAATTATCAAAGAATTTAATTAAAAAAACTCAACTATTTTTTTTTAGAATAAGCTATTTTGTAGCAAATTTCTGCTCCAACCAAGACAATAAATCACTCATTAGATTTGTTGTTTTGCACAGTATCCCAACTATTTTGTTAGATACTATTCATTACAGTAGATACTGTTAACTTTTTTTTTTTTACATAATAGTTCTATACTTTTACATATCTAATATTTTAAACCAATTTTATCCTAATTATTTTATTTCCTTTTACGTAATATTTTATGTAATTTAAATGTTTTATGTGTTTTAATAAAATAAATTATAATATTTTATATTTTAATAATAATTAATAGTTAATATTTATTTAACTATTATGGCTTCATAAATTTTGAATATCACTATATTAGTATTGAGATACATATAATAGTATTTGCAATTAAAAAAAATTTACTAAATAACTAAAATAAATCTCTTATTTTAATTTTCATAAAAAAGTTACAAGTTTTTAGTGGTTTTCAATTTTTGGGAGTAAATACTGAAATATGAAAAAAGACACTTATCAAATATGCTTGATAAATATAAAGTAATTGAAAAAATAAAAAAATTTACAATCATTTCAACATATAATATTATTTTAAAATAATATTAAATTATAAATAAAAAAACATATAATTCAAATATTTTTTTCAAAATTATGTAATCTTTCAATAAATTGCCTCCACCGATAAATGTTTTTTTTTTTTTTAATATGTCCTTGTGCCTATGGCCTTATTATTATTATTATTATTATTATTATTATTATTATTATTATTATTATTATTATTATTACAATCTTGATGTTTTGTAAATTATTATATATATATATATATATATATATATATATATATATATGGGAAAAGATCAATTAGTATCTGTGTGGCCTCATATACGAATCATTGATTTTCTGTCTTCTGATATTCTTACATTTATTGTTCAGAAAATATGCGTCTGCTTGTTTTTCTGTGGAACTATAAAACAGAATGGACTCTGCTGATTTGCAGATAATCATTAAAAAAAATGAAGATAAAGCTTTTCTGATTTTCAGATATTTGTGTTAGAATAGGACTGTATGTACCTCCAGCTAGATGCAAAATTTTTTGTAATTTTCTGACAGAGGATATAAATGAAGTCTACTTTTGCCTTCAACTCTCTTCTTTGCAACATGAACAATCTTCCCTCGTCTGAAAGATCAATGGCACTGCGGGGGCGGTGGTCAGGGTCTCAATCCAATCCATGCAATCAAATAACAAAGGGTTTCATCGAATCCCAGTTAAGAAGAAGCAGAAGAATCCAAGACCTGATGAGATACTGATGACCATAATCTCTTGAGGATTGAGTATAAAAGAAGCTGCAAAAACCAGCATTCTCGCCCGCGGATGGAAACATCTATGGAAAAATAGTCCCTGCATTTTCTACTTCGATTTCACAGATTTCTTTTCAGTTGATAAAGAAAACCATAGAATTTTAAAGCTATTGATGAAACCATAGAATTTTAAAGATATCCTGAAACAACTTTAGATGAATTAAGGATACGTTTACATGGTATCAGAAATCATAACTTTGACTTGAAAGATTACTATTGGTCTCGACACCAACTCCATAAATTGATCAAAATAACCACAAAGAAAAGAGTTAAAACTCTTCTATTACACCTGAGTGTTAGCAGCATATATAATACTTTGCCAATTGAGCTCACTTGGCTCTAACACCAATACCTCTCTTGTGTCTCTTCACTTGATAAACGTACAAGTATCTTCCACATCTATTGCCTACCTTTTTCCATGTCTCCACTTCTTGAGGTCTTGTGTGTCTCTGGGGTTACGTTTGATGTAGAACATCTAAAAATAAAGGGTGAGTCTTCGAAGCTAAAACACCTTGATTTAAGTCATAATAATATGCGAATTCTTCAAGTATCAGCACCAAATCTCGTTTCATTTAAGTACATGGAGAAGAAAAAACTATTCGTTTCGAGCATGTTCCTCATCTCATGGAAGTATCTTTGGGTAAAAAGTATTGTGATGCTTTTTTATGAAAAAAGATGCAAGACCTTGCAAATGCGCTTGTCCAAGTGGAATTGCTTGAATTGTTAATTTTAACTACCTCCATGACGATACCACATAGAGCATTCTCACAATTACAATAATGAAAAATATCAAGGAGTTGCGGCTCTCTTTAGATGGAGATCCTGAAACATGTTTCTTCATTTGCTTCCTCTTGATGGACGCTTCTCCATTGTTGATCAGGTCGTCATTGAATTTGGGGTGGTACTCAAGTTCAAGTTCAGGTTTAGAGACAAATTTAAAATCTACGAGGATTTCAGAATTTATAACTAGGCGTAGAGATATACTAACACAACAATACCTTAAGGTGTTGAAAATTGTCGGGCATAGAGTGTATGATGATTGTATTGATAAAGAACTTATCATGTACTTAGTACGATATGCTGCTTCCCTTAGGAAGATAATAATTGATCCTTGTGACTACGAGTAGTCATAAATTGTCAGAATTCGAACTCGAAACATGAAGCTGCCATAGTGGGTGAAATTGGAGATAGTTTAATACATACTACTACTACTAATTCCTGATGTAAAGGAATTATTGTTATTATCATTATTATAATCATCATTATTATTATTTAGTTTTCTGATTTAGTTAATTCTTTTTGGTAAGAACCAATTGTATCCAAAATTTACTGGACTTGGATTATTCTGGGTCAACTTGAGTAGGATCACAAAAGTGGTAAAGGTTTTCTAACAACTATTTTAATGCAACTACATATATACACTACAACTCAAATCCAAAACGTCAATTAAATGACAAGAACTTTTGCTTGTTGATCTCATTGGTTGTTGGTTTGATCAAGTTAAATTTAATTAGGAAGCAAAATTTATACTTCCTTATTTAGTTGAGATTTGATTTTCATATATTATATAGGATTATATTCAATTTTTATTTACTACTTAGCTTAGGGTTGATAGGCTAAATATGTAGCCATTGTTCTCTTATTTTGAAGAATTCAAGAAATAATAAGATATTGTATCGATTTGTGTTTATATTTTTGTGATTGTTGTTTATCATTCTTTAAGGTTTAGTTGTGTACTTGTCTAGTCATCCACGCTAGCTTGCTACATCAGTTGGTATCATAGCAAACAACTCGTTTGCTCATATTTTGAGTAGCTATGATAGAGTAAGCAATCGTATTTGTGACAATCATCAAAATGCAAAAGCCTAGACAGCTGCATAGAAAAATTAAAAGATAGTGTTTAAAGTTTTTAAGTAAAGAGGAGATCATGGATTTAGATATATAGAGGGATGTCTTGAAGAAATTGGTATTGATTTGATGTCTAAACAATAGATACCAATAGACATTGATTTGAAAATATTGTAAGTCTAAGAAATGATGTAGCTCGAGGCAAACCTAATGACAAATTTTTTTATACAAAAACACATAAATATGCAAATAATCCTTCTAATTATGACGGTTTTATGGTAATATTTTTATTAGTTGGATTGTAAAGATGGAATGCATAATTGAATTTATTAATCTATGATGATGGACGTATATGAATTTAACTAGCAGCCTTTACATTAAGATGATGTGCTTATTTTTGTGTGGAAGAGCCTATAATCGAAAAGAAAGTTAGAAGGGAAAACATCTGTTAGATCTTGGTTGATAATAAAGTGGTTATTAAAAGATGAATTCCTTTTCCTAGATCATGAACCCATCTCATCCTAAAAAGATATAGTGTGTAAAGTTGATAAAATGTGAACTTAATGCCTTGTAAGAATTTAATAAAGGTCAAGAAGGAAAGATAGAAGAGAAACAAAATGTAATTTTTATGGTTAACGAAATTGAAAAAGAGATTGATACTGCAGCTGAAGACTTTAAAAGTGATTCAGAAAATCAAGACATTCATGGTGAATTAATGGTCGAAAAATCTCAAAATTTTTTTATGAGGTATTGTATATTGATTTTATCGATGTTACAAATTTTAATTACATCACCACTAATCCTTTATTACTAATTAAGGATACAAAAAATTGCAAATTAAAGGATTTGCCTCAAGTTTCTTCTTGAAGACACTAAGGTATCAAAAATATTTATTTGTTTGGTAAATAAGACTACTCCAATTTTCAGGTAAAAGAGAATGATGTAGAGCCGTTGTCGTTATTGTTGTTGTTATTATTATTATTATTATATTTAGTTAAACTTAGTTAGAGAACAAAATTTATACTTTTCTATTTAGTTCAGATTTGATTTTCCTATATTAGCTAGGATTGTATTCGATTTTTTATTTCCTACTTAGAGTTAATAGACTTATGTCATTTTATAAATATGTAACTATTGTTATGTCATTTGAAGAATTCAAGAAATACTATGAAATTTTATCAATTTATTGTTAAGTTTCTACATTTGAAACTTTGTTGAAGAAAGTGAGGGCTAATTTGATCATTTTTAGTGGCTAAAGTCTCGGTTGTTTGTGCACAAAACTAGACATGATATCCAAATTTGACTAGGATTCAACATTTCAAGACCAATTCAAATCCAATTCAAGCATGGATGAGCTGTGTCTATAGAATGAACCTATGGGGCATCAAGAATATCAATAACACACACTTAAGATCACATCTCATGCATGTACATATCATTCTTTGTATTCAAAACATTCATTCATTAATTAGGCTTTAATAAGTGTTATGAGATCAAGAGGTGATTAATGCTTATGACCTAGAATAAACTTTATTAAGTTCCAATAAGTAGAAATACCTTATGAATTACCTTGTGTTTAAATTTGGTTAAGGATTTATTAGTTTAAATTAGAGAGACAAGAGTCCATGAGTTTATATTTATAATTAAATTAACTAAATTATTTTATACTTGCTTGAGAGAGAGTTATAAGTACATTAATGGCATAATTCATGAAATAAGTGAAAGGTAATATTCTAGTATATGCATTCATAACTATTTGTTTGTTTAGATTAATTGCATTGATTTAATTTCATTTTAATCAGTGTTCAAGTCAAATTTTAAGTTTAATTCTCATCTAAACCTTGATTAATTTGTTCAGACCTAGAATAAAATTTATTAAGTTCAAATAAGTAGAAATACCTTACGAATTACCTTGCATTTAAATTTAGTTAAGGATTTATTAGTTTAACTTAGAGAGACAAGAGTGCACAAGTTTATATTTATAATTAAATTAACTAAATTATTTTATACTTGCTTGAGAGAGAGTTATAAGGACATTAATGGTAAGCATCATATGCATAATTCATGAAATAAGTGACAGGTAATATTCTAGTATATGCATTCATAACTATTTGTTTGTTTAGATTAATTGCATTGATTTAATTTCATTTTAATCAGTGTTCAAGTCAAATTTTAAGTTTAATTCTCATTTAAACCTTGATTAATTTGTTCAGACAAATAATTAAATAAGTGAATTAGTAATCCAAACTAGTCTTTGTGGGATGATACACTACTTATCATTATAACACATTTGCCAGATCTGGTCCTTCTTAAGTGTGAAAAGGGTCAGTATTACATGTAGACTTAGGCTCTCCTAATAGCTCCTTTACTTGCTTCCTCAACTCTTTATATTCACTTAAAATCATTTTGTAATGTAGCATATTAGGTATGGCTACTCTAGGTTCTAGACTAATATAGTATTGGATTTCATATGATGGTGTTAATCCATTTGGTAATTCAATTGGAAACACATTAGCAAATTTGGTAACCAAAGAAGCTGGTTCTTCTAGGAATTAGGGCTCTAGTTCAACTTGCTTACCAATCAACACATAAACCATCTCAAAACTCTATAACTCCTTAAATTGGGCTTAAGACAAAAGATTGGTGTTATTCCCTACAAATTTAGATTTTTTTGGCTCATTGCTAGGTGGTGATATAAGAAAATTCTTACCAATCACGCATCGACACATGTAAAGGAGCTTTGTCTCTATGCACATATGGCTTTCTCTTTGACTAAGTTGACTTACCAATTAAGGGTGTGTCAACATATCAATCCTTAAAGAAAAATATGCTCCAAATTGAGTTTACTCCCTCCTTAAAAGGAAAATACCCTCCTCTCACAGGAAGATCTCACTTACCTCGATATGGGAGCAATTTTACTTCTCTAACATGCATTCAACTTCCCTCCTATCAATCCCAACTCAAGCTAATAGAGTCGTTCACTTTAGGAAATACACCCTTAAGTAGCTTGACCTCACATGCATTAACCATGCCTCTACATTCTAGGGCCTCGACTAATTCTGTCCTGAGATGTCATCATCCTACCCATGTATAAATAGAGAATACCCAACAGTGAGAGGTAACTTTTCACCAACCTCTTTGTCTCCCCTTTCTTCTTCTCCTTTTTCCTTTGAACAGAAAATATAACTTTTTCTTGAAGTTTCTTAATATCATAGTAACCTTCATATTGAATGAGACTACCCATTTTCTTATCTGGTCCTTCTTTATTTTCTTAATTAAAGACATACTTAATCTACTACTTTATAACTTGATTAAACACTTAAACTAACATAACCATCGAAGATGCTTTGGGCATTCTAAGCCCTCCTTTACCCAGGTTTCTTTATCTTGAAAAAATATAGCAAATTACATGCTAGAGTTGTAACTAAGGCAAAAAGATTTGAACCATCACTAGGCAACCACACAATCTTAGTATTTCAAACATAAAACTATAAGTATTAGTTTATATTAGTATAAGTGGTATGCCCTAGAGGCCAATCACATATTTTGATATTGTAAATTATCCCAAAAGGAAATAAAAGAATATCCTATTATCTAAAGTGTTTATTTAACTGAATATTTCAGTATAGGTGGTATGCCCTAGAGGCCAATTATATATTTTAACATTATAAAATATCCCAAAAGGTAATAAAAGAGTATTCTATTATCTAAAGTGTTTATTTAATTCAATATTTATCCATTAGCATCTTATTAAATAAATTTATTATCAAGATTTGATAATATGAGTTACAAATTTATTTAGTACATATGCTATAAAATGTTCATAGTGAATAATTAATATTCAGATAATATTAATTAAACTATCACCTCTATATAATTTCCTTGATTAGTATGTGATACCAATAATGGGAGGTAGTAAGTCTCATGCTACTTGATATGAGATATCATAACAGACATGTGGATATTCATATTATGGGTGGATCGAATAATGACATTAGATTTATGGTTGTATGGATATTCACTTATAGTCAATGATCATAATCTAGGTCATAATGGTGCATATAGTCCTTTAACTTAAGGTGATAAGATCATCTATATTTGATTGGTTAGAGTTTATTACTACTTACATACTTATGTTAATCACATATGGATATACGACGTGTGATGGCTCTAGTTAGTTAAATGTAGGGATGAGTATTAGACCAAGATGGTATTCATTACATAGATTGAACCAGGATAAGATCCTATGTTATTTAAGTCTTGTCTTAATGAATAAGTTCCTAGCCATGACAAACATGAATCGGAAAAAGATCCTATGCTATCTAAGTCTCTTCAGGGGTGTGTTTGCATTTTAGGAAAAGTAAGGATAGGATTGTAGGTTTTATGGACTCTAAGTTTGCCAATGATTTTGATAAAATGAGATCACTGTCCGAGTTTGTGTTTTGTATTAGTGGTTGCGCAGTTAGTAGAAGGCAACATTACAAGCTTCAATTGCATTATCCACCATAACGGCTGAGTACATGGCCATTACTAAAGCAATAAAGGAGGCCCTTTAGTTGAAAGGGCTATTTAGTGAGTTTTATGATGATTTGAAGCTCATGAAATTATATTGTGATAGTCAAAGTGCTATTTACCTCACTAAAGATAAGATGTTTCATGAGAGGACTAAGCACATTGATGTTCACTATCACTTTGTTCGAGAAATTATAGCTTAGGGTGACATTATTATGGAAAAGGTTAGTACTCTTAATAATCTCACTAATATGATGGCCAAGTCACTTCCTTTGTCCAAGTTTGTGCAATGCTTAGACTTGATTGGTGTGATTTGTGCCTTTAAGGGTTTTATGGAAAAGGTGGAGTTTTATGTTGTCATATTATTGTTTGCTTTGTGGAGTGTTTTGTGTTTTAGGGCTAATTTTTAGTACATTGGGAATTCATATCAAAGTGGAGATTATTGAGTTTGTGGCATGAATTCTATGAAATCTTAATAGTATTAATGTTCCATTATGCTTGGAACTCATTTTTTATGTGGAAGCAATGAGGACTTAAAAAGTCTATTTTTATATAGCCGTGTCATATGCCTGACACAGTTGAGCCTCGTTGCTAATTTTAAAAGGCTGCTGAAGTCTGATTTGACATAACCATGTCATATGCCTGACACAACCATGCTTGAGAGCCACATTCTAGATGAGATCACATGACATAGCCACGTCACTTAGGCAACACAACCATGTCATGAGTAACATTATTGGCCCCAATTATGAAGCTATTTTTCTTCCTTATTTTAACTCCACTTTTACCTTATTTGTATAAATACCTAATTTTAGGGTTTGGCAAAGTGTTATTTAGATTATTAACTTCCCTAACACTACTTTTGTACGCTCTTTTTACAACATATTGAAATCCTCTTCTTTACCAATGGTTTTTCCCGTGTTGGAGTTTTCCACATAAATTATCGTGTGTGCTTCTCCACTTTGTTATTTTGCCATTATTGTTTTATGTTTAATCACTTATTTTTGCACTCTGATTGCTTTCGCTACATAATACCTCGCATGAGATGTGATGGACAAGAGTTGTTCACTTGATGAATATTAATATTCCAAGAATGACAATTATGTGTACTTGTGAAGTATTGTTAATTCATTAACAATTCAATTACTCACTAGAAACCTATATAACAAAAGGTTTTTGTTTCCTATTTTGGAAGTGTAGGATTCAAAAAAAATAGTAGGAGACCATTATTATTAAAGACCAAATTTAGTTGTATTAATAATGTCACTATAATAAATAATCTTATTATATTTTTATGGCAATTCGATAATATGAGGTCCTCAAACATACTAAGCATCATCCTTGATAATTATAGACTTACAGGACCTTATTTAATTAATTGGCTACGTAATCTAAAAGGTTTTTTTGGCCTTCAAACACATTCTATATGTCTTGGAACAAAGTTCTCTCAAACCCCTTCCACCTAATGCTACTTAAGAGGAATGTGACTCTTGAAAAATGGAAAGATGATGACATGCAAGCACATTTCATTATATGGGCTTCCATGAGCAAAGAAATTCATAGGTAACATGAGAAGTACACTAATGCAAGGGAAATCCTACTTCACCTACAAGAGTTATTTGGTGAACTAAGTAGGACCGCTAGATATGAGTTATTTAAATGGCTTTTCCATGCAAAAATGAATGAAGGACAGGATGTTGGAGCTCACGTGAACTCTATGAATAACTTGAGAGTCTACATTTTATGATGGATGCTCAACTCCAAAAAAATTTAATTTCATAATCCCTTTCGGAATCATTTGGGCAAACTACTGCCAATTTTCATATAAACAAAATTGAGTGCACACTTGCGAAATTATTAAACATACTTGTGACGGCCTAAAAGGCTATTCATAATAAAAAGGGGAAGGAAGTTGCTTTGATAGCCTCTTCTAGTGGGACTAAGAAGATCAAGGGCAATAAAAACAAAAAAGCTAAGGATAAAATTCCTAAAGCTTTAGGAGGTGTAAGCAAGAATAAAGGAAAAAAGAAAGTCAAGAAAAAATGCAAGGAAAAATGTTTCTATTGGTAAGGAGAGGGACATTCGAAGAGAAATTATCCTAAGTTCCTTAGGTCAATCAATACTAAAAGGAAAGGACAAGATTGGAGAAAATGAGACTTTCTCTAATTTATTTATCTCTAAATGTTCTAAGAGCTCATTTAAAGCATGGGTATTGGATACGTGCTAATTCTTATATATGTTCTTCTTTATAAGATCTAGTAAGTAAAAGAAGGTTAGAGTCAAATGAGGTAACTTTAAAGCTTAGAGATGGAGCAATTGTTGCTGCCAAAGCTATGCAAACCACCTTTATTGACTTATATGATCATGTTTTGTTATTGAATAATGTTTCATATGTACCTAATACTTATAAAAACATCATCTCTATTTCTAGTATGACTAGAAAATGTTATAAGTTTTTATTTGAAAGAGAAGTATATACTATCTATTTTGATAATATAATAGTTGGCATGGGTGATATAGTACATGGTCTTTATTATATTGATAATAAATTCAATAATAAGTAATATCTAAATAATTTGAATATTGTGAATACAATGATAATTGATAATGCCTCCAATCCAAAATATCTATGGCACTTGAGATTAAGTTACATTATGGAGGATAGAATTACAAATTTGGAATCTTGAGTAATCTTAAATCCTTCAACAATCCAACTTGTGAAGCTTGTATCCAAGGCAAGATGACCTAATCACCATTTGTTGGACAAATGGAAAAAGCTAAAGAAATTTTGGAAATAATACATATTGATGTATATAGACCATTTAATCAAATGGCAAAAGGTGGGTTCTACTACTTCATTACCTTTATAGATTATCTATCAAGGTATGGACATTTGTATTTAATAAAACATAAAAGTGAATCCTTTAAAAAGTTCAAGGAATTCAAGTTCCAAGTAGAGAATAAATTAGGGAAAAGTATTAAAATCTTATAATTGGATCAAGGTGGTGAATACTTAGGTACCCAATTTGTTGAGTTTCTTAAGGAATATGGCATTATTTCACAACTAACTTCACCTAACACACCCTAATTAAATGGTGTATCCGAAAGGAGGAATCGAACTCTATTAGATATGGTTCGATCTATGATGAGCTATAGAAATTTACCTATTTTCCTTTGGGGTTTTGCATTACAACTATTGCTTACATCCTAAATTATGTTCAATTTAAGTTTGGTTCTAGCACACTATATGAGATATGGCATGATAAGGCACCAAGTCTTACACATGTTAGGATTTAAAAATGCCTAGCTTATATTAAAAAGTTAAAAATAGACAAATTAGATGCAAGGTTAATTCAAGGTAGGTTTATTGGATATCTTAAAGATAGTTTAGGATATTATTTTTACCTTCCTATTGAACAAGTTTTTATTCTTAGTAGAGATGCCATATTTCTTGAGAAAGAGTTTCTTAAAGAAGGTGGTAAAGGAGGGAAGAGAACATTAGAAGAGGAATCTTTTAATGAGGCTAATCAAGTTGATCAAATGGAAATTGATCAATCCTAAGAGTTTAATCCCACTGAAATTATCATCACACCAATTCCCAGAAGATCAAGTAGGGCATCTCATCCACTGAAGAGATATGATTTTCTATATGATATACAAAAGTTGCATATTCATATAGAAAATGATCATGATGATGATCCTATAACATCTAAAGAAGCTTTATCAGATAAAGATTATTTAAAATGGCCTGAAGCAATGAAATCTGAAATGGATTCCATGTATACAAACCAAATTTGGACATTTGTTAATCCACCTGAAGGTATTGTACCTATAGGTTATAAATGGGTCTTCAAGAGAAAGATCGGTGCAAATGGAAAGGTTGATACCTATAAAGCAAGGCTTGTAGCAAAAGGGTTTTGCTGAAGGCAAGGGATTGACTATAAGGAAAACTTATTATTGGTAGCCATGCTTATATCCATTTAAATACTTCTTCCTATAATAGCATACTATGATTATAAAATTAGGCAAATGGATGTCAAAGCTACTTCCTCAATGGTTATATTGAGAAGAGATTTACCTGGAATGGCCTAAAGGTTTTGAATCAAAAGAAGGTTCCAAAGTGTGCAAGCTTAATATATCTTTTTATGGTCTTAAGCAAGCTTCAAGGAGTTGGAATTATCATTTTGATGAAGCCATACACTCATTTAGTTTTATAAAAAATGAAGATGAGCCTTGTGTGTATAAAAAGGTTAATGGGAGCCAAATCACTTTTCTAGCTCTTTAAGCTGATGATATTTTATTAATTGGGAATGATTTTAGCATGCTTACAAATGTGAAACTATGCTTATGCAAAACTTTCTCCATGAAAGACTTAGGGGAAACTACCTATATTCTTGGCATTAGAGTGTACAGAGATAGATCAAGGAGAGTGATAAGTTTATCCCATATTCTTTACTTATAAAAGAGTTGAAGAGGTTCAACATGCTTAATTCTAAGAGAGGATTATTACTATTTAGGCATGGTATCCATTTTTCCAAGGATATGTCACCTAAAACACATGAGATGGAGTAAATGGCCAAAGTTCCTTATGCTTCAGCCATAAGAAGCTTGATGTATGCTATATTGTGTACTAGGCCTAATATTGCCCAAGCTATTAGTGTGACTAGCAATCCATTTAGGTTTAGAACACTAAATAGTTGTTAAGGCAATCTTTAAGTACTTAAGAAGGACTAAAGATTTGGCCTTAACTTATAGAGAGGTAATTTACAAAGTGATGGCTTCACAAATGTTGATTTTCAATAAGATATGGATAATAGAAAGTCTATCTTTGGTTTTATTTTTATTTATAATGGAGGTGCAATGAGCTGGAAGAGTTCTAAACAAAGTGTCACCGCTAATTCCACTATAGAAGTTGAGTATATAGCTGCATCAAATGCTGCTAAAGAAGCTATTTGGATTAAGAAGTTTATTATTGAACTAGGATTTGTTCCTTCCATTGAGCCCCCAATTCTTCTTTATTGTGACAATAATAGAGCTATTGCTTTGGCAAAGGAACCAATGTCTTACAAAAAATCCAAACACATAGAAAGGCAGTTTCATATTATCAGAGAACTTATTAGAAAAGATAATCAACTAATAATATTATTGATCCACTTACTAAAGCACTAATGCAACTACAGTTAGATCGACATCTTGAGAATATGGGTCTAAGATACTGTAGTGATTGGCCCTAGTGTAAGTGGGAGATTGTTAGTATAGGTGGTATGCCCTAAAGACTAATCATGTATTTTGACATTGTAAATTATTCCAAAAAGCAATAAAAGAATATTCTATTATCTAAAGTGTTTATTTAATTAAATATTTTAGTATAGGTGTTATGTCCCAGAGGCCAATCATATATTTTAACATTGTAAATTATCCCAAAAGGCAATAAAAAATATTCTATTATCTAAAGTGGTTATTTAATTGAATATTTATCCATTAGCATCTTGCTACATAAATTTATTATCAAGAGTTGATAATATGAGTTATAAATTTATTTAGTACATATGCTATAAAATGTTCATAGTTGAATAATTAATATTCGGATAATATTAATTAGACTATCACCTATGTCTATTTTCTTTAATTAGTAGGTGATACCAATAGTGAGAGTTAGTGAGTCTTATGCTACTTGATATAAGATACTAGAGTAGACATATGGATACTCATGTGATAAGTGGATCGAACAATGGCATTAGATTTGTGATCACATAGATATTCATTTATAATTAATAATTATAATATAGGTCATAATAGTCCATATAGTCCTTTGACTTGAGGTGACATGGTCATCCACATTTGAGTAGTTAGAGTTTATTACTGCTTACATACTTGTGTTAATCACACATAGGTATATGGCATGTGATGGCCCTAGTTAGTTAAATGCAGGGATGAATGTTAGATCGAGATAGGATTCATTACTTGTAGTGAAATGGGATAAGATCTTATGCTATCTATGTATTTTCTTACTGAATAAGTTCCTGGCTAGGACAAACATGACACAGTTTGAAAGAGTTTCAGTGCTAGAAAAATGTTTCTATTATTTGTTATATTTTATCAAGAATTAAAAATTTAGATAAGGTCATATGATATAACTATTGGAGTTTGACTAAACCTTGACTCTAGACTATATTGGGATCTTTCAATTAAGGGATTTTAATGCGGTAATTATAACCAAAGGGTTCATGTGAATCAATATGTGCAGTCATATCTAATTGGGCAGTTGTGATATCGATGCTAAAGGTCACTCACAACTTATGAGAACAAAATATGAATAATTAGGATTTTCATATTTAAATTTAGAAGGAGTTTCAAATAATATCGAGTATTGATATTATTTTCTCATTACCAATTAGACATGAACTTAGTAAGTCACACCTAAAAGATTTTTACCAAATCACTATCAATATTAATCTAATTATTGTTTAAATTTTTTATTCAATTAATTAAGATGAATACAATTAGATTTATGTTTTAAATAATGATGCTAGCATATCATGAAATCTAATTCAAATAAGGTTTTAATTATTAATTTATACTTAATTAATATGACATATTAATTAAAGTATTAAATTAATAATATAAATATATGTTGTTTTTATTTGGACATGAATTAAAGCCCAAAAGAGTTTTGGATCAAAGATTAGTCTAAAATATTAAGAAAGCCTATGAACCTAATCTAAGCCCATTTGTTTAATGGATTGGGTTTGGGCTAAATATTGGCCTAATTAACAAGCCCAAGTCCATAAAAATGATTTAGCCAAATTTGGTATTAATATATGAATATTTAACATTGTTAAATAAAGATTAGGTTACTTTGACAAGTGTAAGAAGATGAATGTGGATATAATACATGAGATGTATTTTCTATATAATTCTTTTTGTACACTAGTAAAGGTATGCAAATTGTGTAATTATCATGTCAAGTGGTATGCTTGTGATGTCATGGATAATATTATGAGGTGCTTGCTTTCTCTTATATATATATATATATATATATATATATATATATATATATATATATATATATATATATATATATATATATATATATATATATAATGTGTGTGTGTGTATGTATCTCAAGAAATTTTCTTAGGATGGTTATATACACCAAAAAAAGGAAAAACAACACCTCTACAACATAAAACTTCTTGCAAAGATTAAGTTAGTGCAAGTTTTGTGAGGGTCATTTGAGAGGATACTTTTTACTAATCAAATAAAGGTAAGAAGGTGATTTGGTAGAGTTTTGGAATTTCAAGCTAGAGGCCCTTCATTTGCAAGGCTAGAGCTCTTGATTCAAGTGTTGAACCTCAAGCACCTAAAGCTTGTAGATATTCACTATTGTGGTTTACACTAAATTAGGAGTTTGTTAGTTTTCTTAAACTTAGAGTTTCCTAGGTTGATAATAATATATATGTTGCCTTGCTATTTAGTTATGTGTAATATGCAAAATGGATCCTTAGGAATGGAATTCTTCATGTCATAAAGGGCTATGTAAAGTAAATTTTTTGAAATTTTACTCTGTTTAGACTTTTGCTCACTACTCATGTTTTTAATGTCTAAGTTACATTACCAATTCCTTTAGTTTGACCATTATGTAACACATTATGATCATACTGCCAAGGCCTCCTCAATAGTAAATGGTTTGCATCCATTAAAATAATATCACACTATGCTCCCATCATTATACTTAGAACTAATAGAAAATTTCATAAATGCTTATGTAGAAACTATTGCATCTCCTCCCTTCTTAAGTTAGGAAAGTTTGTATGGTTTAGGATGCAATTTTTTTTAATTCCTAACTTTTGAACATCTTTGATAGAGATAATATTCTCACAGCTTCTAACATCTATCATAAATTGGCAAACTTTCCTAAGAATAGTGTAAGTTAATTGCAATTTATTATTACATAACCATTCTTCCTTTGTAACCCTTAGAGTTAAATAAGAATGACTTATAACTAAAGTAACTCCCACATTACCACTTTTTAGCAAATCTTCTTCTATCTCGTCATTTACATCTCCAACATCAAAAATTGGTTTAGCCTCAATAATTGCATCCTGGTTGTCAACATTATTAGTATCAAAAGGCCATTTTAATTTGTTGTCTTCCTACACTTGATATGCATACAACTATCTTTACTGCACCCAGAATACTTAATACTCTTACTAACAGTCTTTTCTGTTTGACTTGTGTTAGTATAACTTTTGTTATTACCATGATTATTACTACTATTAGGACCACTATTACTAGGTACAGTAGGCACACTTTTAAGGTTAGTGTTTCATCATGAAAGTTATTTCTCTACCTATAGAGCTTTCAAATGTGTTGTAGAAATTGACACAAGATCAAATAGGTTGATAGTCTTTAGAATCCTAATTTAAAGACTACGACCAATTGATCTTCTAACTCATAAAACTTATTCCTAGCCAACAACTGATAGAATTAATTATATATTCATCAATATACCTAGTCCCTTGCCTTAAATTCTACAATCACTAGTGTATGATTTTTTAAAAATTGTATGGTAGAAAATTAGAATGTTGTTGCTTTTTCATATTTTCCTATGTTGTAGTTTTTTTAATTTTTCCATCCTTCTTAATAAACACAATTATTGCCACCATATTGTTTCTTTTATTACAAAGTTGCATTGCCAGTAAAGGAACACACTTATTTTTAGAACTTCTTTAAATTATAATATTCATTTGACATTTGCTAACCAATCCAAAAACTTCCATGGTTGAAGGCTTCTATGGAATTTTGGTAATTTTGTCCCAATCTCCTATTGCCTCTTTTTAACTAGTTCTCTATGCCTCATTTATAGAATTTCTTTATAAGCTTCTTCACCTTTATTACCTAAAGTCAACTCTGCATAAAAAATATATTGACAATGATCTTACCTTTTATTCAAATTAGGATTATTCCCTAATGAATTTACAGTCAGATTAGCCATTATCTAAGTTAAATTTTCCATGAACTACTTCAATCATTGTTCAAGGCATTGATCCAATTGCTTCATGTAATCACATTCAATAGATTGCTCCTACAAGCATGAAAATTCATCTTCTTTGAGTCATACACTAATATCAACTAATATAGTAAAAGTTTCAATGAGAAAGATGACGTATAAAATTGAAATAGCCTTTTATAAATCTATTAGTTCAAATGAATGCTAGAATAATGAGCATCAAAATTAAAATTCTAATAAGAATGCCAAAAGCTAAAAAATAAGAGAAACTTTATTGCTCAATAAAAAATAAAAAATCTCTAATAGCCCTAAAGGTTACATATTTATAAGGTGTTACAAACCTACCAACCTTAGGTCATGACAAGCTAACATATAAAATTAGTGAATTAGGGTTAAGGTTAAATGGGTTTGTGTCAGAATCAAATTGACCCATTTATGACATAGTTTAAATCAGATTATGTCACATGTTGACACATGAACCTATTACGACCGTTTAATTATACGTGACATGTAATCTCATGTTAACCTGACATAACCCATTTATAACCCTATATATATATTTAACATCCAACACGACTTTTAAATGGATCATGTCTGGTTAACACGACTCAACATGTCACGTATAATTAAATCGTTATAATGATATATATATAGTCTCTAAACAAACCCTAATTTCGATTCTATGTATGTTGCCTCACACCATAATTGAAATGGAAAATAAGCTCTTTAGATTATTGATGTTAAGAAATCATTCACTTCAATAAACTCTACAGTCATTATCTACACTTTGTTCTTTTTCTTCTTCTTCTCTTATTGGTTTCAATTTTTTCAAGATTTTTTTGTATTAATATAATGGTTTTTAGGTTTGTATTTATGTCCATTTTCTTCTTTATGTTAGCTGGCTTTTGAGAAACACAACAAAGAGATACATAAGCAGTGCAATAGATTTTGGTCATATAGATTGCAAGGAACTCTTAATTCAGGTTTGTAACACTACATAACATTTCTTGAAGTTGAAATTTAGGTTAATTTTAAAAAAAAAAAATTAGTTGTAGGGTTAAAGTAATCCTTTATATCTATTTAGGACCCTTTCTTTTTTATCTTATGCAAAATAAATAAATAAATAAATATACATATATAATTTTGTAATATTCAATGAGATATATGATCTCAACCTGTGCACTTTTTCAAGTTAGAATTAAAGCATGCTTAATATTAATACTCTTTCTTCATTGTGAATTTACTACTACAACTTGAAGTGTAATATGCATATAAAAAGTATTCAGATGACTCTTGTTTCATATGCATACATATATAATTGATTATGGAACCTGCATTTCTCAGCTTTTTATTTTTACTTAGGAAAACTTACAATCACGCCCTTATAGTTTATTCTAATTCACTAGTTCATCCCTGCTTTTTTAAAAGTAAACTAAATGTCTCCTCATGTTTGATTTTATTAATGGCTTTTTGTTAATTAAATGCCCCATTATATTTATAATAAAATTATCAAATGTGAGGGGGTATTTAACTAGTATAAAGAGAAATAATTAATAAAATAAATCGTGATGGGGATTAGTTGACTTTTAAAAATATAAGGGTAATTAGAGGGTTTGACCAAATCTTTAAGGGGAGTGATTATAACTTTCCCTTTTATGTAGTATGCTTCTGCTCTTTGTTTTTATGTGTCCACATCTACATGATTCCTCGTCCTTAGTCAATATAAGGCATGTCTTAAGGCTTATGTAAAGTAAGTTTAATTTATTGTTATGTGAAGGAACTAGTGGACTACGATTCACTAAGACTTATTATTGTATGCTCTCTATGTTTCCACTTGCACACAAGTAGTTGTAGCATATTACATTTATAAAAAAAAAAATCTTCATCAAAGAAAGCAACAAAAGGGTGGTGGTTAGTCTTTAAGGATATAATACAATAGATTTCATTACTTGTGAACATATGATATATACAATAAAATATTGTGTGAAGTATAGAAATTTAAGCTTGAAGATCCTAAAAAAACATAATATTTCATACAATAATATATCATAAAGAGTGCCACCGGTTTAGGTTAACATGTGCAAATAATACAATAAATTGAAATGATTTTGATATGCTTTTATTCTTTTTTGTTCTTTTAGTATTTATATTTTTGGGTAGAACAAGAAAAATACCAATAATACCATTATTGCATAGGCATTCAAAATTGTACTTTTATCAAAAGTAATTTGTAATATGATGAACTATCCATATAGTGATAAATCATTACCTGAATAACAGTACATTTAAGTTCTCACTTTATTTACTTTGAAAACTAGAGTTTTCAAAGTAAATAAAGTATATAGCCGCTAGTATCTAATGCATTTTTTTAGATGTTTAACACTCAAACTAATTCAGTTAATATCAATAGCATGGGCATCGATGTAAAAGATGATGAAATTGTGGAATTAAAGAATGCTATTGTTGGAGTGGAAGGAAATAAAGTTAAGAGGCCAAGAAAGCTAACTTCAAGTGTTTGGAACTATTTTGATGTAGTGGAAGGGAAAAACAATGGGAATGTATATGAATATATGATAGGTAATATGAAATGTTATATACCTTTGTGTCCTAGAAGAAGTACTAAAGATATGCATGATATAGGTCTTTTTTAAATAGTAGATTTAATGCAAACGACTTTAGGGAATTAATTGTCACTAATGTTATTATGCATGATTTTTTCCATTTCAGTTTGTTGAGTAAGTGGGAGTGAAAAATTTATTGCTTTAATTGAAACCTTATTTGCATCTTATATTAGTGAAATTGTCAAGCTGATTTTATAAAGATATTTAATAAGGAAAAAGTTAAAGTAAAGCACATGTTAGAGGCTACATTAGTAAGGATATCCCTAACCTTTGATTGTTGTTCTTTTGTGACTACTAATGGGTATATTTGCTTAATTGGGATTTTCATTAATAAGGATTGGCATCTACATATAAAAAAGAATCTTAAACTTTTGTTACATGCCTCCTCCTTATAGTGGGTAGCATTATATGAAAATTTCAGAATTTCTTATGTAGTTGGCAAATTGATACTAAGATTTTTTCAATGACTTTGGATAATGTAACTCCTAATAATGTGTGTGCTGATTGGTTAAAAAATCTTTTAGTTATTAAAGGAGGGCTTTTGAATAAAGGAGATTTTTTTCATATAAGATGCTCCACTTATATCTTGAACTTGATAGTTCAAGATGGCTTAAAAGAGATCGATGATTTAGTTATGAAAATTACATAAAGTATTAAGTATGTAAAGGGATCTAAAGCTAGAAAAATTAAATTTTTGGAGTGTGTTGGTCATTCTGCTCTAGATTCTAAAAGGATCTTCGGCAAAATGTTTCAACTATATCGAATTCAACAAATTATCTTGATAGTGCTTTATATTATCAAAATGCTTTTACTCATATTTAAATGAGTGATTCTAATTTCATGCATTGTCCATCTTTTGATGAGTGGGCTAAAGTTGATAAGATCTACAAATTTTTAATGATATTACTTGTCTCTTTTATGGCACAAGATATCCAATAGCAAACATGTTTTTCCTTTGGTATTCACTGCTCAATTGGCTTTAAAGGAAAGTATATGCAATGAAGATATATTTATAAAGTTAATGGTTGAGAAGATGTTTGAGAAATTTAAGAAGTATTGGTCTGAATATAATAGAATTTTAGTTATTGTTATGATTTTAGATCCTAGGTATAAATTGAATTTTATGGAATAATGTTATAAGAAGCTCTATGGTGATAAAAGGTAAGTTGAGGCAAAGAAAGTTAAAAAAGACTTAGAATCCTTATATTCCAAGTATGTGAATGTTGGACATATGCAAATTATGATTGTTAATGTTGACTCAAGTTATGGAGTTTTTAGAGGTAAATCCATTCAAGGAACCGGTGATGATGCTACCAAATCTCTTTTGGCTAAAGATATATTGAAGCAACCTATGATATATCTTCACTTTTTATTTATTTGAACTATGATAATGTAAAAATAGCAACATATTTCTTATTTGTTTCAAATATTCAAATTTGGAATAATATTGTTTATTGTTGTTTTTTTTTTTGTTCTTGCAAGAGTTTGCTTTTTTTGATTATGATGATATTACTCCTTCAAAAACTCAACTTGAATTTTATCTCGATGAGTCAAGAATGGGTCGAAAGGTAAACTTAAATGTGTTGTCTTATTTGAAAGGAAACCAATATAGGTATCCTCAAGTTACAGCTATGGCTCCTAATATTCTATCAATTCCTATTACCATGGTATCTTTTGAGAGTGCTTTTAGCAATTGTGAAAGGGTGCTTGATCAATATAGAAGTGCACTAAAGCATGATGTGGTTGAAGTTATTGTTTGTATTAGAGATTGGATGTTTGGAGAGTCAGGTATAATCTAATTTTATGACATTAAAATCATTTATATGATTATTTGTTTATAGTTATTTGCATGTATCTTAACTAATTAATTGGCTAACTTTTTTTTTTTAATTTTTTTTAGATGCAAAAAGATTGGAGTTGGAATAACTTACAAAACATATTATGGAGTTCAATTTAGAGCCTTTGGAGTTGAACAAAGATATTCCTTCTCATTCCCAAATAATTTTGAAATTTAGACTTTCATTTAGAAGTTTGATGTGTATTTATTTGAAAGATTTTAAATGTTACTTAGTTTAAATATTTGTTATGCATGCTTATTTTATTTAAAAGAACATATGAACTCTCCTAAAATTTAAGGAAATTGTGTTACTTATTGACGTAATTATATTATGGATATTATTGAACCCATACAATCCATTTAATCAAAAGATTGTGCAGGTTGTAAAATTCAACATGATCTATTTAACCCATTTATTTAAATAAGTTACAAGTATTGTGCTTGTGTAACCTATTTAATTATCATGTCGTGTTAGAGTTGAGATATTAGACACGATTAATAAATGGATTGTGTTCATATTGACCCTAATCATGTCACTAAAGTAGGTCAACCTGACACGAATATGACCTATCAACCTGTTTTCACACCCCTAACCAACCCAATATAATTAGAAAATAAAATAAATACAATCATAGTTAAGATATAAAATCAAATTATTGATTGAAAAGTGAAATTCTAACCAGTAAGGAAAAATTTTAACTCAATGCTAAAATAGGACTAAAAAATTACGTTCTAACTAATATAACAGACTAAATAATAATAATAACAAATTAGAAGTATATCATGGCCTCTTATCATGTTGTTCCAAAAAAATCTAATGCAAGCTAATCGGCATCAACTAGCCTTATCATCCGCACTAACTAGCTGCACCACTTCCATATATATACACACACACGCATGTGTGTTTGTTTTTTTGTTTTGATGGCTATGCCATTTTGTTTAAAATTTAAATTTTTTAACGCTTCAGCCTAGAAGAATCTGAATAGCAAATATGCTCTTATCTTTGCTACTTGTCTCTTGGCCAAGATAATTTTTATCTATGAAATTTGATTTTGGTTCTTTAGATTTTAGTGCCTCATATCCTGAAGCTCCAAGTTTTAAAAAATGAACTCAGGATTTGTTTAGCAACAAACAGGAGCAAATATTTTGTTAGTCAAAACCTGTTCCATACCTGAAGGGCCATGATTCTTTTGCTGCACTTCATTTTTTGTTCACTTGAAACTGAAATCACTTTGATTAAAGTTATAGCAATTCTTGAAATACTTACCAATTCTATATGTATTGCCCATTAATATTCATGAACAGCCTGGAGATAGATGTAATCCATTCATACAAGAAGGATCCATTGTTGTTGACATTTCGAAAGTTATAAATAGCATATATAAATATAATTTCAACTACCATAGTCATATGTTTAGAAAATGGTAAAACTGCAATAATTCGTATTACATTATACAACACATGTATAGCTAGAATTAAAAAAAGGATTAATAACTGTAGTTAAAATCTAATTTTTTATTAATAATTGGAAGAGTAAACTAGGACCACAAAAGACAGTTATTTTCTTTAAAATCAAGTGAAAAATAATTTTATGAATTATAACCCTACACCTCAAAATATGTTTTTTAAAAAATAACCACTGGCCCTCTCACTCACAGCGTGAAAAGCCTAAATTGGATTTAGTTAATAATGAAACAAGGTGACATTATACTCAATAACAGCATTACCGGTAGTTGCATCAAATGAACGAGTATTGAGTTTAGCAAAACCTCTGGCCATTCGAAATTGTTCTCTCCCACCAACAACAGCAAGTTCACGTTGTGTTTCCAGGACTGGATTTCTTGAAAACACAACAAAAGAACTTCCATTAAACTTGCCTGTTGTGAACCCAAAATCCATGTACATAACTAATGCAAATTCATCTTCTTGACTTGCAGCTACATACATGCCTTTGGCATATCCTACAAGTTGTGAAGTTGCCTCCATTCCTACTCTCATTGCATCATTAACAGCAAAAAGATTCCCAAATGGGACAAGTGAGCTGCTGGTGCGGTTGGCTTGAGCTATTTGAACAACTGATGGGTTTTGGCTTGTTGGGATATCATGAAGGAAGAAATGGAGTGTGGTCATTTTTTCCTCCATGCGGACAGCAGGTGTGGTTTCAGAGAAGTATTGACCTTGTCCAATATTTGCATTCATTACACAAAGGATCATAGCCAATGTAAACCTCATATTTGCTTCCATCTTTTTCTTGATTTTTAGTTTCTTTCTTCTGAATTAATTAATTATCAATTAATAGGATAATCAATATATACATGCATGCTGTTCATTTTGTAACCTATGATGTTAGCACTTTGACCAGTCTGAAGTTCTTAAAATAACCTTTTTTCTTTTCAAAAATAATGGTTTGCCATTCATCATCACTTTTAATCTAGATAAACCCCTTTTATATATATATATATATATATATATATATATATATATATATATATATATATATATATATATATATATATATATATATATATATATATATATATATCTCACATTCTTATAAATAGCAAAACAACATATCAATCAAATATAGATTGTTCAATAATAGTTTACTGAATTTTTCTTGATTAGAAGTTATATTTTATTTTATTTTTTAACATTATATATTATTAGAATGTTAAAATTAGTTTTATTATGAGTCATAGTCTTTTTTTTTTTTTTGTTATGAGTCATAGTTGAGTGATCAAATGGCAAATGTTTCTGTATTAGTGGCTTTAAGAGGTCACGAATGATAAAACGCCTCTTCCTAACTTCAAAAATATATATATTATTGAAAATTGTAGATAAGAGATGCATTAGAGACGCATTAGAAATTTATAATTTTAATTTTAACTAGAAGTGCTAAATACCTCCACTATATTACCTTATTTCTACTTTTTCCCTATTATTAACACATATGGAATTTTTTTAAAATTTTTAATCAATAATAATGAAAAAGGGACATAAATGAGATTTTTGTGATACATTTCAAAGTTTATCCACTTTTATTTCACTATATGAAACTCTATTTTTCATGTGAACACCCAAATTATTTTTTAACAAAATTTCATTTTACAAATTTTTTTGTTGCATTCTACAGTCTTTTAATTTTTCTTAATTAGCGTTTATCTTCGTACCCTTTTTAATGCTAATTTTATTGTGTATGTATAGATTTTCTTTATGGAGATTTGTTTTTAATAATTTATGACCATTATTTTTTATAAATTGAGAGTTCCTATAATTTTAACATTGACGAATTATATAATAGAGGTAGTTTTTCTCTTTTAAATCAAGAACAATAGGATTTAAACTTTGCATGTCATGATACTCTTAGAGAAAAATTACCATTTAACTACTTTTTCACTGGTTAATTTAAGACCAATTTCATATATCTTAACATATAACTCTCTCCTAGGAAGGAAATATTTTCCAAAATAAGTGATAATTTTTAACTTTCCACAAAAATATATAGAAATCTAAAATTTATAAAAGTATTCATCTTAATGTATAGTTTAAAATACTATGTAATAATAAAATTATTCATATTTCATTATTTTTATTTTTATTTTTTATGTTTATTTTGATATTTTTCTTTTTAAAAATATTATAAATAAATTGAGCTAAAAGATAAGAAAGATTTTTGAAATTTGATAAAAAAAAAAATCATTTTTGGCAATTTTAATATTATAGTTAAAGTTTATAACAAATCAAGCTTAGTGATGGATTTGTGACGGAATTCTTGTCAACATCATATTTTTATCGTTAAATTTTGTGATGGAAAAAACTACAGTCACAAAATTTTGTGACGGATTTGTAACAGAAATCCATCATAAAGTTGTGACTGAAATAGTTTCTGTCACTAAAGATAATTTAGTAGTAATAAAAGGTGTTTTCATCACAAAATTGTGACAGATTTCCATCACAAAATTGTGACGGATTTGTGACAAAAATCTATCACAATTTTACGACAAAAATGATTTTCGGCACTAAAAATAAAAGGTATCAGTAAAGTGTGTTTCTGTCATAATTTTTTGTTACAAATTTCCATCACAAGATTGTGACGGATTTGCGACAGAAATCCGTCACAATTTTGTGAGGAAAATGGTTTCCGTCACTAAAATTCACATCATGGAAAAGACATTTTCGTCACAAATTTGTGACCGATTAGTGACAAAAATCCATCACAATTATAGTGACGGAAATCCATTATAAATTTGTGATAAATTTCTGTCACTAATCCGTTACTAACGTTTCATCACTAAACATTCACTAAACATTTCATCACTCTTATTTTTTTTGTCCTATTATTATATTTATATAATTTTTATAAATTAAATGTTACTTCTAATTAGAATATATTTTGATACGTTATAACAAAATTAGATGGAAATTGAAATTCAATAATTAAAAATATATTTCATAAGATAAAACATTAAATAGTATATATAAAAATGCATAAAAGTAATATAAGTCAAACATTTCTCTCAAGAAAAATATAAGTCAAATATAAACAATAATAAACATGAGCGCTGATAGACATAGCGGATCACTATGGAGCGGGCTGCATTGTTTATTAATTTTTTTGACAAATTTGTCCCTTGTTTAAATAGGGGATAGTTTTATTTAGTTTGCTTATTGGTAAAATCTTCCTCCCCCTATTATTTTAAGCAGGCCATTACATGAATCTTCTCTCAATACACATTTATGTTTTACAAAAAAAAAAAAATGATGATGAAATAATGCAACTAATCAATCACCAACTGCCATTTTCCAATGGTTCCTACAAGGAGAAATAATTCCATGAGCTCAAATATATATATATATATATATTATGCTGACGTATAATTTAATAAAAATAACAATATTACAAGCATGCATATAGTAATTTTTCCAAAACTAAGAACTAATCTAATTACATGGGATAAAAAAAAGTATGCACATAGTAAGAATGGACATATAAACTAACCCCAAAAAAAAATTATTATTATTATATAACTTGTTACTAAATTTTATGCATGTCTCTTTGGGCACCCCTCTCATTTGTGCTGTGCTTATATATTGAGCACTCCTTTCTCAACTTTAATTAAATTACTATCTATTATTTTACTCCTTTTTCAAAGGAGTTGCCATGTAATGGAATTAAATTAATATATTTTTTATTTAATTTTTTAATAAAATAAAAATTATTAATTAAGTAAATAAATTTTAACACTGAAAATAAATTTTTTAAATTTAATTTTATATTTATTTATATAAAAATACCAAACTTAATTCATTAATTTTAAAGTTAATATGTAAAATTAATTCAACAACTGGCAACCAGCATCAAAGTATCATGACTAAGTAAAATATTAAATTGTAGCATCTGCGCACACAAGCATTTGGAATAAGTAAAATATAATGGTAAATAAAAATTTGGCCAAAGCATTTGGAATAATCAATTATACATATGAATATGCCGAAAGGAAAATGAACAAAACAAAGTGGGCCAAGAAACACTGCACTAAAAAAAAATTGCAGCAACGGACGGACAAGACGACAGCCATATATATATTTATAGGATAGACGACGGTAGGTCGCGGATAGCCACGTTTCCAACTTTGCCCTTTTCAAATTTTTTTTCGTTTTTTTATTATTTTTTTAAAAATTCAATTATTTAACATTTTTTTAATTTAAAATCTATATTACATAAGGATGAAACTATTATATAAAGATTTAAATATTTATAGTTTATTATTATTTTTAATTGAATATAAAATCTAACTGCATATGGGTGAATCCGTCGTGTAAAAATTTAAACACCTGTAATCTATAAATTTTTTTTAATAATTAAATGAAAAATATTTAATTTATTTTTTAAAATTTTAATTTATTAATAAATTTATTTTAAAATTTAAAATTTAAGTTACATATCGATATATTCATCGCGTAAAAATTTAAAAATTCGTAATTTATAAATTTGTTTTAATGATCAAATAAAAAAATAAAGAGGTATAATGGTAAAAATATCGCAAGTCACGACTAGCACACTTATCTTTAGTCCTTATTTATAACTTTGGCGTTGGTTTGATCATTTAAAGAAGAATGTAATATTATAACATCATTCCTCCCAGTCACTTTATCATAATTCTAATTATGATTTGTTAAAACAAATCATAATTCTGACTGATTTATATATTTTTTCTATTGTTTTTAATTACATTAATGAGGGATATTTAAACTTTGCTCGATATAAAGTTTACAATGGCCTACAAGCTAAAAACTCTATGGTTGTAGTTAACAATCTAATTAAACAACAGTAAAAAAAACAGAAAAACAGAGTTGGAGGTGATAATAAAGAGCACATAACATAAAAGAAAAAAGACGTTTAGTTAGCTGTACCGCTTGTTGAAATCCAGTGAGAAAATTGGCGAGAGTGCACTCAACTTGTCCAGGACAAAGTGCAAACGTAGTGTCATCAGAGGTTAGAGATCCCTTGTGAACAAGTGGAGGTCATAAAGAACAAGCAACATCTCATCAGTATCAGATTTCAGGAAAAAAAAAAATCTGAAAAAAAGATGCAAGTAATCTATACTCAGATGGATTCTTACAATCCATGATTAGATCAATGTATCCAAATTCTAACCTAACTAACTGACTTCCCCCCTTCAACAGTTCCAACAACTTCATGCAAAACAGTGCAGAGTTAAAAATGATAAACCATGAATAACATTACTGAGAAATAATCATATAGACGAACCATTTACACTCATCCTCCGGTGAAAACCAAAGAAAACAACCGGCTATAAGGAGTCAATGCAAGATGAACTTCCGTATCACAAGATACTTGTTCTGTTCTCTTTTCAGGTGAATGCAAGAGGCACGTCTGCTCTGTGTCAAAATCACATGACCTAATTGTACAATCCTACACACAAAAAAACAAACAGACAACAAATTCATATTTCCACAACCATTTCTTAAGCACGGAAGAATCAAAATAAAATTCAAAAGCATTATTCCAATCGAAAAAAAAAAACACAAATTGAAACCAAACCTCTAATATGTCAAAATTATTTTTAATAATTAATTAGAGGCCATATCACATGAGGTTTTTTTCTTTACGTATCAAAATTTGACAGAGACTCACGTAATCTCTAGATCATTATTGAAAATAATTTTGCTACAATATCATCCCCTTATCTGCCTACATCAGCATTCCGGTGATGATTTCATCGAAAATCGACGCATGGGATCATCGTTACTGAAATTAAAAGTCAAGGATTTTTGTGTACTTAATTGATTCTTTGGAAAGATAGTGGAAAATGGATAACAAGTTAGGGACTGTGAGTGTAAATAACCCACCTTTTTTAATTGTTTTAATAATATTAAATTATATAATAAGACTCTAAATATAATTTAGAAATTACTATAAGTTTCATTCAAAAAAAAATTATCCACTTATTAAAAAAGGAAATAAAGCACAAAAAGATGTGTTTATGAGTCGGTTTAGTCAGTTTAGACCAAAAATTTATAATCAAACCAATAAAATTGATCATTGAACACTTCAATTTTTAGACAAAACAAGTAATACTAAAAATATCCAAACCAAAACCGTTTGAATTCAATTTGGATAGTTGGTTTGATCAGTTTGACAAGTAAATGAATGAACAAAAAAAACTGCACATACCACAAAAATTAAAGAAAGAAAAAGAGAACCATCAAAAGAATTAATCTAAAAAATTCATATACTTGCACATAATACTCACTTTATTGATATGATGAATAACCTGAACTTTATTGAGCAACTGCTATTACAAAGAAGATGATGTGATGAGGAAGTGCTAGAGTTAAAGTTGAGGTGTTTGTTTATAAAGAATAAAAAGGAAAGTTGAAGAATCTAGAACTCTAGGTAATCAAAAGTCTATAATTTTAGAAAACTAGAAAATTATTAGCGATAATATCTCATGTATATATATGCATATATTTTTTTAAAAAAGACAGTTTTACACTATATTATTGATTCGGTTCGATTTTATTGGATTTTTATTTTCTTAATCTAAAACCCAAAAAAAATCGATTTATACAAATTTCAAAACCATAACCATCCATGTAAACACTTGAACCATGGATTTTGGTTTGGACTGAGTTGAATCAATTCGATTTGGCCAGATGGATTCTTATAGTCCATGATTAGATCAACGTATCCAAATTCTAACCTAATTAACTGATTACCTCAAATCACAATGACACATATAGCTTATCAAAATCATTACTATAGTTCTATTTACAATCTTTAACAAGCAAAAATAGAACTAGTGTAGACACTCGATTCGATTGATCCGTGTTAGGGGATGAATTAGGGGCGCTCAGTTTAATCAGCCCGTTATCAAGCCCGATGATGAGAAAACTCAAAACTCAAAACTCAAATGCAAGTGAAGCCCGAAATCTTCTTGAGAATGGACCTAATAGCCTAAGCCTAAAAGACCTAAACCCATACAAACACAACTCCAAGCCCAAACTCTTTGGCCCAAAAGGCCTAGACCTATAAGCCAAAGAGGTAATCACCTCTTTGGCAGTTGGGTGAAAAGGCATCGCCTCTTCATTAGGCCACTTGCTATTGCATTAAATGAGGTTTATTAAGGACAACAAGTTGGTGGGCCCCCACCTGTTCTTGTTATGCAATTATAGCAAGAATAAGTGATTTTTGGGGAAAAGTTATGGGCTAAAAGGGTGATGGTAATGATGAAGAGAGTAGAGGGTAGGGATTAAGTCAAGGAAAGATAAAATGAAAAGAGAAGGAGAGAAGAAGGGGAGGTAGCGAGGGTTTTTTGGACAGAGAAAAAAATAAGAAAAAATCTTAGAGGTTTAAGAAGAGAGAAGAAAGGGCGAGCTCTGAAATAAGAAAAAAAGAGGTTCTGGAAAAAAGGAAGATTTTTAGGAAGAAAGAAGGGATTAAGATTGAAGGTCGATCCTTAAAAAGGAGAAGGTAGAAACCTTACATTCGGGTGTGCAAAATCAAGTCCATACCTATCTTTCACGGTCAACTATTTTGAGAAAAGTTCTTATTTCATTATAAGTTTTGTTCATTTACACTAGTTATTGCTTATTTGAAAGCTAAGTTTATTGTTTGTGAGAGTCATTTACATTTGCTGATCAGTCGATCGCCTCTTAGATTCTTTACGAAGAGGCAATCGCCTCACTACTAAGGCGATCGCCACTTTAACAGGTCACTTTCTCTATTTTGCTATTACCAATATCACTATTCATAAGAAAAAAATTTATGCTTAAAATTTTTTTTCCTTTCAACCATTGCACTAGAAGAGCGTCACGAACATGTCTATATATTTTTTTTTGCTCCTGTTTAGTGTGTTACTCAAAATTTTATGTGATTTTAGTTCACTGTCATATTCCTACATATTTTGTTGCTATTTCAAAAATCACTATTCATGTATTTTTGTGCTCCGAATTTGTTCATTTTTCAATCACTTCACCAGAAGAATGACAGGAGTATTTTTGTATATTTTGTTGGTTAAAATTTAGTATATTAATTAAATTTTTACATTAATTTCGGTTGAATTTGCATGGTTTTTACATATATTATTATTATTATTATTATTATTATTATTATTATTATTATTATCATTATTATTATTATTATTATTATTATTATTATTATTATTATTATTGCCACTATTTCAATTAAGCCCATTTGAGCCCATTTTTTATGCAATGCCTCTTTTCTCTAAGGCAATGCCCCATGGCTAGAGCTGACACCTCTCATGGGTGACACCTCTTTGAAGAGGCATCACCATATCATTTTTATTTTTATTTTTATTTTTTTTATGTATTTTCATATTTCTATATTTTCAATCTTTTTTATACAGTTATTTTATTATCTTGCTTAATTAAATATTTGTATGCTTATTATTATTTTACTTCTATTTATTTTGGTTTATTTTATGTTTATTCTGTTCTGTTTTGTATAATAAAAAGTGTTGTAATCCCTAATCCCTTTCCCCATTTGATTCGAATGTATGGTTGTAAATTATTACTTATTTTATTTTTGTTGAATGTTGGGACTTAAAAGCATGAAAATGGATTAATGTACAAACTTGGACTTAATTGTAAAATTTGGAAAGCGGATTGAGGCAAGTGCAATTTTAAATGTAAATGAGAAAATAATTAAATAATTAGAGGTAATAAAATGTAAAACACAAATGAAGGCTAACCACAAGGTTGGGTGAGCATTCAAACGCTCATACCCAGTTTCTGAACTTGATCTTTGATGACGGCTTCTGGGAACCCCTATGGAATCCAGTTGCTATACAGTGTGTCCTAGCTTTTATCCAAGTGGCGACTCTATCTCCGAATAGGCTCATGACCTATATCGTATTTCTAAGTGGACCTCGAGCCCACACAATGCCGTGGTCACCAAACACTCGGGTGTGCGCTAAACCCTGTCGCCTCTAGTGGCGACTCCACTGGGGATAGAGTAATTGATTCCAGTGTTTTGTGTTTTATCATTTTTAATCATTTTCTTATTTCTTCCTGCATTTATGCATTTACTACACATTTTGCACACAATGAGCACTTCAGTCCCAAATAAACCCGACAATAGTCAGTACTTCGCTACCTACGTTTCACTCAAACCTGGTGGTGGAATATTTGATTATTGTCACTCACGACACGTACTAATCTGTGTTGTTTGACCCTTGAGTGGGGAGTTGTATATGGATGTATATCGTTGTGGGAACCAAAGCTTTTTAACCCAAGACTTAAGCCCATGTAATGACCTAGCAACTATCCTTAGGAATTTTCCCCACATGTATGTGTGTTATGCCATATAATGGACCCTTAAAATAAATCTTAAGCCCATTAATAAGCAATCCAAAGTAAAATGGGCCCTTGTGTCCAACCAAAGCCCATTATATATAAACTAAGTCAATAAGGGCCTCTCATGCCTATTCAAAACCCATTTCAAGTGGGCCTTGACAAATGAGTTTATGGTGCTAAGGACCTTGGCTCATAGGAAATGGACTAGGATTTTATTTAAAGGACCCGTTACTTGTCTAAATCATTTAAGAGTTATCTTGTGTATGTTAGTTTTATTATCCCCCGTTGATAATTAAAACCTAGAACAAAAATCCTAGGATGAGAAACTCACCATGGAACACGTGTGTGGGAGGAATAAGGGTGGGAGTAATCATGCCTAAATTCATGCTTATTTGTTTATTTTTATTCACGTCAAAAAAAATATTGTATTTTCATGCATACATGACATTCATTTTAATATTAAAAAAAAATCTTTCATTTCATGCATACATTCATTGCAACTTTCAAAAATGCATTTTTGTTAGCCATAAACCTCTTCTTATTTAGAAGCAGATTAAAGGAATTTTGCCCACCAATATTAAGGATCCAATTAGATAGTTGAGACCATTTAACAATGGAGCAAAATGGCAGGACCCTCTAATTTTGATGTTAAAGCTTTTAAGAAAGAACCGTTGAAAGAGATTAAGGATGAGATGCGGTAAATGATTAGGGACATGGTTGTTAAGATTAAAGGAAAGATGCTCTCTAATGAAGATGATTATGAAACCAGAACTATTCTAAGTGAGCAATTGAAAGGAAAAGCACTAGTAGATTCAGCCGAGACCCAATGGATAAAAGACCTAACAAAATATATGAATCAACTGCAAATCGCACTTAAGAACCATGGGCTTAGTCCAAGCTTCATTGATGTTGATTTGGATTTGGGTTTTAAAAAATCACTTTCCCCAAAATAAAAATTCCAGAATATGAAGAAATACTTTAGGACTGATGACCCTTACTTGCACCTGAGGCAATATGTCACTTATATGAAGGCCACTGAGTTGTCAGAAACTCAAATTGTCAAGCAATTTCCATTATCCTTAGAAGGAGTAGCTATCAATTGGTACTACTCTTTAGATGTATATGTCCATCAAGACTAGAAGGAGTTGTGTTCAGTCTTCATCAAGCAATATGGACTAAACTTTTAGTTTGAAGTTTCTCTTCACGAGCTATAGAATACAGTGTAAAGACCTAACGAGCCCTTCGTGAGCTTCTTAGATAGGTGGAGAGGAAAGTTAGCTTAGATGAAGCACAGACCTGCAGAGTTAGACTAGTTAATAATAGCCTTAGAAGCCTGCATCCCTCCTCTAGCCGACAAGTTGAAAGACATGGGCATAAGGGACTTCAAAGAGTTGTATCATTTTGGGTGCAAGTTGAAGCCAACTTGGATTTGGACACTGAATAATAGTTATTATCAGTTGTAATGGTTTCAAACAACATTTGGCCGCAATATTCTCTTTTATGCTAATGAATGTTTGATTGTCTAATTTGCATGAGTATTAATTTGTTATAATTGTGCATGCAATCTTATGCTTAAATGAGAGAGAGATTTAAAAAAAAAGAAAGAAAGAAAGGAAAAAGAAAAAAAAACCCTAAAAATGAGAGGACTAAATTATCATAATTGACTTTTAAACTTTTCTTTGGGCACATTAAACTTCAATTTTTTCCTAAAATGAATTCCTCATATTCGTCAAAAAAAAGGGAAAAAGCAAGAAAAAGGAGGAAAAAAATAAAAAGAAAAAAGAAGAAGAAAAAAAGAAAAAAAAAAGAAAGGAAAGAAAAAGAAAATGAAAAGGAACGGAAGTGTGGAAAAAAGGGGAAATCTTTATTTGTGACACTAATATTTGAAAAGTCAATTTTGAGCAATCCTTGGAAAATCCTTATTTTTTAATAAAACTGTGAGCTGAAAAATAGTTGGTTAAAAAACCCGCAAAGGGTTGATCAATAACAAGCATAATGTGGCATGCCTGATTATAATAGAGAAGTAATCATGTGAAGATAGTCATAACTGACATATTTTTAGCATATGAAGTGTCAGACATGGACTCATTTGTTTTGCAGCAATCAATAGCATCAGTAACATTAACGTTCGATGATCAATAGTAAGAGTAGTTAGCAGCTAAAGTGACAACATGAACATCGAATGAACAAAAGTGATCGATCATCACCATGAATTTGCAACCACACAACTAGGTTTGAAAACTCTTAGAAAATAAGTGACTTAGGCAAAAAAGGAAAAAAAAGAAAAAGATGAAAGACCCAGCTAGGTTTGAAAACTCATAGAAAAGGAGTGAACTAGGCAAAAGAGGGAATATAAAATAAAATCGGTTGCATCTTCACTCTGAGAAGAACAGTTCAAAAGATTATAAGATTCTACTTGGTGGTGCAAAAGTGAGAGAGTCTATCAAGTCCTTGAATGGGGACCAATTTTTGAGATGAGTTGAGCCTTGTGAGTAATGGAGTTTTCAAATAGAGTCTCTTCCACACTAAAGGTCAAGCGCAACTGTCATATGACAACAAAGCATTTTAAGGAAGCAACTAAGTTGGGGGCATGAATCATTATCATCATCCTGATTTGATCATGAGGGGGTTTTAAATTCTGCTTCATTTGGATAAGCTGGTCTCAATAGACTTAAATCCGGATCCTTTGATATGATGAGGACTAGTTCTCGAAGATTAATCCTAAATAGGAAGGGCATTTGGCTATTAACTATTTTCTCGATTATTCATGCATACATGAAATTATTTTACAAAAATCATTTTTAAGTTTCATGCTTAGGCGCATTAGAATAATGCATGTTTTCTATAAGCATTGCACACATCATACGAGCATGTGTTGTCAAAATAACTTTTAAGAGATTCTAAAGATCACGACCATGCATACATTGGTTTTGGACTCTTTTTTGGATGAGTAATAGAATAAGCTAACTCAAATGCTCGAGATGCAATTTTCTTGTTTGGTTTCGCCTAACACCTCGTGAGGCTATACGACTTGTTTTGATTTACTTGCTTAATTTGATTTCTTTTGACACCTGTAAGGCTACATCATTTTGTTATCTTTGCTTGACACCCCAAAGGCTATATGGCACTTTCCATTTTTCCTTACTTGATGCCCTTGAGGCCATATGATGTTCGTTATTATTGTCTTCACCTGATGCCTATGAGGCTACATGGCTTCTCTTAAATTAATATTATTCTAACTTATTTGTTTAATTATCTCCGCCTAACGTCTGAGAGGCTATATGGCACCTTTTGTTTATCTTTATTTGATGTATATTTTATTTGTTATTTATTTAGTCTGATGCCCTAGAGGCTATAGGGCTTGTCTTGGTTGATTTCGCCTGATGCTAGCACAGTTATATTGCCTGATGTAATTTTCATCCGCCTAACACCTCAGAGGTTACATGGCACTTTCTGGTTGATCTTATTTGATGCATATTTTTCTCTATTTATTGGTCTTACCTAATGCCCCCTAGGCTAAACGGTATTCGTTATTGTTCCTGCCTGATGCTTGCATGGCTATATGGCTTCCATTGTTGTTCTCTTCTCTTGTCCTATTTGTTGATTGAAGTATCAGTGTTCACAAGCATTCATTTCCTAGTTTGGTTAGCCCGTAGTCAGGGGTGAGCTATGGATTTTCTTTGATCAAAGTATCAAGATTGAGGAACTGCCTCTTAGGCTAGGAAAACCTAAGGATGATGGTGTAAGCTTCCTATTGTTGTTAAGGAACTGCATGTCGAGCAAGGAAAACCTGAGAATGGCAGCATGAGCTTCCTATTATTATTAAGGAACTGCATGTGAGGCCAGGAAAACCCAAGGATGATGGCGTGAGCTTCCTATTGTTATTAAGGAATTGTCGCTCGGGCTAGGAAAACCTGAGGATGATGATATGAGCTTCCTATTGTTGTTAAGGAATGACCACTCAGGCTAGGAAAACCTGAGGATGACAGCATGAGCTTCTTGTTGTTATTAAGGAACTACCTCTTGGGCCAAGAAAACCCGAGGATGACGAAATGAGCTTCTTATTATTGTTAAGGAATTGCCTCTTGGGCCAAGAAAACCCGAGGATGATAGCATGAGCTTCCTGTTGTTGTTAAGGAACTACCTCTTAGGCCAGGAAAACCTAAGGATGATGACGTGAGCTTCCTGTTGTTGTTAAGGAACTGCCTCTTGGGCCAGGAAAACCCAAGGATGACGGCGTGAGCTTCCTATTGTTGTTAAGAAATTATCTCTCGAGCCAGGTAAATTCGAGAACCAAAGTCAGTACAACGATGATTAAACCAGGAAAATCCAAGAATCACATCCCCAATGGTAATCAAGCTAGGAAAACTCGAGAACCAAAGTCGGTATAATGATGATCAGACTAGGAAAATTCGAGAATCAAGTTTTGATGTAGTGATGATCGAGCCAGGAAAACTCAAAAATCATGCCCCCAGTGGGTTGATTAGGTGATAATTGGATCAGGAAAATCCAAGAATCACATCCCTAATGGAATTGTAATTGGGCCAGGAAAACCCAAGGTTAATTGTCTTCGAATAACTTATCAAATATTAATGAGTGGCTGATCAGGCTAGGAAAACCTAAAGAACACAGTCATGTTTTAAGTCAAAGCACTCACCTCTTTAGTGAAGCTTAAAGTCCAGGTACACTACCTTTTTGCTTTTACTTTTATTTGCATTGTGCATGTGATTTTTTAAAAAATGGTCATTGCATGCATTTAATTTTTCAAAAAATTAGGGGGCAAACTGTAGACACCTGATTTGGTCATCCCATGTTAGGGGATGAATTAGGGGCTTGATGATGAGAAAACTTGAAACTAGAATGCAAGTGAAGCCCAAAATCTTCTTGAGAATGGACCTAAGAGCCTAACCCCAAAAGACCTAAACCCATGCAAACATAACTCCAAGCCCAAACTCTTTGGCCCAAAAGGCCTAGACCTATAAGCCAAAGAGGTGATCACCTCTTTGGCAGTTAGGTGAAGAGGCATCACCTCTTCAGAGAGGTGATCGCCTCTTCACTAGGCCACTTGCTATTGCATTAAATGAGGTTTATTAAGGATAGCAAGTTAGTGGGCCCCCACTTATTCTTACTATGCAATTATAGCAAGAATATGTGGTTTTTGGGGAAAAGTTATGGACTAAAAAGGTGATGGTAATGATGAAAAGAGTAGAGGGTAGGGATTAAGTCAAGGAAAGATAAAATGAAAAGAGAAGGAGAGAAGAAGGGGAGGTAGTGGGGGTTTTTTGGACAGAGAAAAAAAGAGGAAAAAATCTTAAAAGTTTAGGGAGAGAGAAGAAAGGGCAAGCTCTGAAACAAGAAAAAAAGAGGTTCTGGAAAAAAGGAAGATTTTTAGGAAGAAAGGAGGGATTAAGCTTGAAGGTCGATCCTTGAGAAGGGGAAGGTAGAAACCATGCATTCGAGTGTGCAAAATCAAGTCCATACTTATCTCTGAGGGTAAACTATTTTGAGAAAAGTTCTTGTTTCATTGTAAGTTTTGTTCATTTACACTAGTTATTGCTTATTTGAAAGCTAAGTTTATTGTCTATGAGAGTCATCTGCATTTTCTGGTTAGGCGATCGCCTCTTCGATTCTCTATGAAGAGGCAATCGCCTCACTACTGAGGTGATTACCTCATGACAAAGGTGATCGCCACTTTAACATGTCACTTTCTCTATTTTGCTAATACCAATATCACTATTCATAAGAAAAAAATTTTATGCTCAAAATTTGTTTTTCTTTTAGCCATTGTACTAGAAGAGCATCACGAACATGTCCATAAATTTTGTTTGCTCCCGTTTGGTTGTTACTAAAAATTTTACATGATTTTAGTTCACTGTCATATTCTTGTATGTTTTGTTGCTATTTCAAAAATCACTATTCATATAATTAGATTTTTGTGCTCCAAATTTGTTCATTTTTTAGCACTTCACCAGAAGAATGATGGGAGTATTTTTTGTATATTTTTTGGGTTTAATTTTAGTATATTAATCAAATTTTTACATGAATTTTGGTTGAATTTGCATGGTTTTTACATATTTTTTTATTATTTTTGCCACTATTTCAATTAAGCCCATTTGAGCCCATTTTTTATGCAACGCCTCTTTGCTCTAAGGCGACACCCCATGGCTAGAGGCGACACCTCTCATAGGCGATGCCTCTTTGAAGAGGTGTCACCGTATCATTTTTATTTTTATTTTTATTTTTTATGTAATTTCATATTTCTATATTTTCAGTCTTTTTTTATACAGTCATTTTATTATCTTGCTTAATTAAATATTTGTATACTTATTATTATTATTTTACTTCTATTTATTTTTTATTTATTCTGGTTTATTTTATGTTTATTCTATTTTTTTATAATAAAAAGTTCTATAATCCCTAATCCCTTTCCCCATTTGATTCGAATGTATGGTTGTAAATTATTACGTATTTTATTTTTATTGAATATTGGGACTTAAAAGCATGAAAATGGATTATTGTGCAAACTTGGACTTAATTGTAAAATTTTGAAAGTGGATAGAGGCTAGTGCAATTTTAAATGTAAATAAGGAAATATAAAATAATTATAGGTAATAAAACGTAAAACACAAACGGAGGCCAACCACAAGGTTGGGTGAGCATTCAAACGCTCATACCCAGTTTTTGAACTCGATCTCTGATGACGGCTTCTAGGAACCTCCGTGGAATCTAGTTGTTGTACAGTGTGTCCCGACTTTTATCCGGGTGATGACTCCATCTCCGAATAGGCTCAAGACCTATATCATCTTTTCAAGTGGGCCTCGAGCCCGCATAGTGCCATGGTTGCCAAACACTTGGGTGCGCACTAAACCCCGCCGCCTACAACTAGTCTTAATCAATTATTCACAAGCAAATAAAATATTACCAGCACAGGAAGGCACAGATGGCAAGCAATGTTTACAAAAAAAAGGCTTCTTCAAGTCTGTCTTTATTTTTGTTGGTGCCCTTCCCCCTTTAACAGTTCCAACAACTTCATGAAAAATAGTGAATAACATTACTAAAAAATAATCATATAGATGAACCAGTTACACTCATCCTCCTATGAAAACCAAAGAAAACAACTAGCATTAAAGGAGTTAATGCAAGAAGAATTTTTGTATTAGAAGATACTTGTTATGTTCTCTTTTCAAGTGAATGCTAGACGCACATCTGCTTTGTGTCAAAATCACATGACCTTATTGTACAATCCTACACACAAAAAAACAAACATACAATAAATTCATATTTCCACAACCATTTCTTAAGCATGGAAGAATCAAAATAAAATTCAAAAGCATTAATCCAATTGAAAAAAAAAAACACTCAAACTGAAACCAAACCTCTAAAATGGCAAAATTATTTTCAATTATGAATCATAGACCATGTCATATAAGGTTTTTTTCTTTACGCATCAAAGTTTGACATGGGCTCACGTTGCCTCTGGATCATTATTGAAAATAATTTTGCTGCAATATCATTCCCTTATTTGCTCACATCAGCATTCTGGTATTGATTTAATTAGAAATCGACGCATGGGGGATCACCGTTACTAAAATCAAAAGTCAAGGATCTTTGTGTGCTTAATTAATTCTTTGGGACGATAGTGAGAAATGGGTAATAAGTTAGGGATTGTGAATGTAAATAACCTACCTTTTTGAATTATTTTAATAATATTCAATTATCTAATAAAACTCTAAATATAATATAGAAATTACTATAAGTTTCATTCAAAAAAAATTATCAACTTATTAAAAAAGGAAATAAAGCACAAAGGATACAATTAGGGGTGTTCATAGTTTGGTTTGGTCAGTTTAAACTAAAAATTTCTAATCAAACCAGTAAAATCGATTTTTGAACACTTCAATTTTTAACCAAATCAAGTAATACTAAAAATATCCAAACCAAAGCCATTTGAATTTGATTTGGATAGTCGGTTTGATCGGTTTGACAAGTAAACGAGTAAACAAAAAAAAGATGCACATACCATAAAAATTAAAGAAAGAAAAAGAGAACCATCAAAAAAATTAATCTAAAAAATTCATATACTTGCAAATAATGCTCACTCTATTGATATGATGAATAACCTTAACTTTATTGAGGAACTGCTATTAAAAAGAAGATGATGTATGAGGAAGTGCTAGAGTTAAAGTTGAGGTGTTTGTTTATAAAGAATAAAAGGAAAGTTGACGAGTCTATAACTCTAGGTAATCAAAAGTCTATAATTTTAGAAAACTAGAAAATTATTAGTGTTAATATCTTTTGTGTGTGTGTGTGTATATATATACATATATATTAAAAAGATAGTTTGACACTATTTTATTTGGTTCGGTTCGATTTTATTGGATTTTTATTTTCCTAATCTAAAACCAAAAAAAAAAAATCGATTTATAAAAATTTTAAAACCATAACCATCCATATAAAACACTTGAACCATGGTTTTTTGGTTTGGATTGAATTGAATCAAATCGATTTGGTCAGTTTAGTTAATTTTGTTCAGCTCTAGATACAACAAACAAACAAAATAAATTTCAATAAATATTTTAGTAAATTTTTTCAAATGAATTTTTTTATTTTATTATGTTTATTTTATATAAATTTGAATTGATAGAATTTAAAGGAATATTTAATAAATTTTCTCAAAGGACTTTTCTATTGTATTATATTATATTTAATGCAAATCTACAATTGAAACTAATATTTATTTAATAAAAATATTCTAATAATAAAATGAAGAAATAAGGATATTTTATGGAAGAAAATCAAAAGGAGAATTTTATTCTTTTGAAAGATAGATACAAATAATATCATGAATCATTTAAAAATTCAAATTATTTTGTTAGATTTTGGTTTAACTAATTTGATAAATTTAAAATAATTTTTATAAATTTTGTATCTAAAGTAAACACATTGAACTTGGTTTGGCAAACAAATTCTATAAAATTTTGTTAAAATATATGAATACCAAATATATACACTAAGTAATTTTAAAAATTTTAACTTTTTTTTCTAAATGTACTCATCAATTTTGTCTATTTACATTTTAGTTCTTCTCTTAAAAAAAAGACGAAAGATTTAAGTGGATAATTTTTTTGAAAAGTATTTTATAATAATTTTAAATTATATTTAATTTCTTAGTACAAGATTGGATATAATTGAAATAACAAAAAAAGGTGATATAATAAATTGATAGAATTTTAAAAATATGATTAAATTGATAATTGAAGTAAACTTGAGGACACATAGAAACATTATCCCAATTTCTTTTTGAAAAAATTCATCAACTGATTAGCTACAATGGTTATTGATACCCCATTTACATATTTCTATTTAACTAAGGTCTTATTTTCCTATACAAGGGTTGCTTATAGAAGGAGGACACCCAAAACAATTAGGAAAGGATTACCAAATAAGGAGACTCCTGGATAGGAAGAAATACACTTCTAATAGGCACACGACTTTTATTAAAGAGGAATCCTATTTCTCTCAGGTTTGAACATCACTAACCCTATAAGTAGAACCATATATTCTCATTCATTCTATTCTTCTCATACTTATTGCTCTCTTTATCTCTCTAAAACTCTCTCTCTCTACATTATCTAACTTAGGCATTAGAGGGTTTATGGGGGTCCTCCCTACCTCTCATTTTGCCCTTCTTTAATCCCTTGCAAGATTATAGCTCAAGAGTTCTGGAAATAAGTTATCAAGTGGCATTGTCTATGGGAAACCCTTGAGCTAAATGCTATTAATCATCTACCAACCAAAATATTGGCATCATGGCTTCTAGTCCACCATCAATTTTAACTCCGAACACACACATCAATCCATCTGCTCCCATTCTTCCAATCAATCCATATGCTCTTATTCTTCCAATCAATCCATCTGATCCCATTCCTCTAATTAACCTGTCAGTGCCTTTTCAAACAATAATTCCATAAGCTCCTTTTCAACATATTATACCACTGTCTCAAGCCCTAACTGGCATATACACTCCACCTAATAATACTCAGGGATGACCAACTCTTGGTACCTACTTTCCTTATTATGCTCCTCTTCAGCATAACAATAAACCTATACCTTCTGTACCTTTTCCAAGCCTACTAGAAGCTCCTACCATAAACACACCTCACCTAAACATAGTAACCCAGACACTCAACCTATCCCTAATAAGCAAGGAATCGATGATTCAAAATATTCAAACCTAGATGACTTTGATGCAATAACAACTAAATGCTTTAATTCAAAGCAAGAATCCTAGAACAGCTCACCCAGAGAATAATACAGTGTCATTAGCACTAGCTCCGGATGTATCTAGTGGAAATAAAGAAAAGCATAAAGCTTTGGAAGGAGAATCCAACTTAACAATCCTGGCCCTATACGATTCAAAGATAGCTCAAAAAGTTGAAGAAATCATTCATAAAGCTCGGACTGGGCCAGGAAGATGAATTTATTATGGAAGGAAAGACACCATTTGTAAGAAAAATAATCTAGATGGGAATTCCAACCAAATTTAGAATGCCTCAGTTAGATAAGTTCAACGGGATCGGAGATCTAATCAACCACATATCCTTGTTCAGGACTAGGATGTTACTTTAGAATGTGAATGATGGAATCATGTGCAAAGTCTTTTCTAGTACACTCATTAAGAATGCTCATAAGTGGTTCCACCGACTTTCTGAGAATTCTATCTCCTCCTTTGAAGAGTCAATAGAGAAATTCCAGACTCGATTCATCACCAACGTCCCTCTAGCTAAAAAATTAATGATATCTAAATGTGCAGAAAGGAGGTCACTGAATCACTAAGAAGCTATTTGGATTAATTTAACAAAGTAGCCATGCAGATTGAAAATCTAGTTGACGAAGTAGCCATAGAGGCCTTGAAGAATAAGACCCAACTGGGAAGCTCAAAGACAAAATAATGATAAAAGAACCTAGCAACTTCGTTGAGCTAATGACTATGGCAATAAAGATGATAAAGATGGATGAAGATATAAGGATATGTTAGGACAACGTCAAAGCACCTGTCAAGAAAGAAGAAAGGTTATGACCCAGAAGATTAAACTTCCAATAATCAAACTTTAGAAAAAAATAAAAAGATTTAAAAAGGAGGTTGAGAAGTATACACTACTAAACACCTCCAGATCTAAAATCCTCATATAGGTAAGAGAAAATGGATTGGGCATAACCCTAGCCAAAAGGCAGAGTCTAACCAAGAGAGCCATGCAGGATAGGAGGCACTACTGCAAATACCATCGGGATTACGGGCATGAAACTGAGGCATGCTAAGACTTAAAAAATGCTATAGAAAGATTAATACAAAATAGTAAACTTGGCCACTTCATTGACGTAGCCAGAAGGAACAAAGATTTGAATGGACAAGATAGGGATAAGTCAGAACCAAAGAAAACTCATAACGAACTAGTCAAAGTTATTAATATGATTTTCAAAAGAGAGGCAACCAAGAAAAGGCCTAAGAGATCTAGTAGAGAAAAAGGGTCAACCTATGAAAAGAAGTAGGCCATTATCTTTAGTCCGAAAGACAGGAAACATGTTCAACACCCTCAAAATGATGCGCTCATGGTAAATGCTTTCATCAACAATTACCTAGTAAAAAGATTGTTGATCGATAATGGAGTATTGTTAATGCACTCTCTTGGAATAACTATAAAGCAATGGGAGGTTCTGTCACTAATTTGAAAATTATTCAAAATCCCATTAAAAGCTTTTACAGAGGAACCACCCAACCAATGGTATTAATAAAGCTCAGTATAGAATTCAATGACGGAGATATTAGAGAAGTGAAAGGTGTCAAAGCTTAGTTCAATATGGTAGATCTTCCTCTTGCGTACAATGGCATCATAGGCCGACCAATACTCTACATGATTGATGTAATCAAGAGTATCTGGCATGTAACCATAAAGATTCTTATTGAAGGTTGAGTCCTAACCATTCATAGAGGTTAACAAATAGTCAGGTAATGTTACCAGGTGGCAGTTAAACCTCATATAGAGGCATTCCCTTTGGAATCTTGGGAAATGAAGAAATAAGGAGCCAACCCTGAGCCAATTGACTAGGTTTAGGCCTTATAAATTATTGAAGGAAAGATAGTAAGGATCGGTAATGAGCTTGATAGCGAAGTTAAGCATGAAATAAGCAAGGTCCTCATTAAATGCTTAAGCAGTTTTGCTTCTCAAGCATCTAAGTTACTAGAGTAGACCCTCAAATTGCCTCGATAGTCTAAACATCAAGGCAAGAGTAAAGCCAGTCGTTAAAAAAAAAGGACCTTCGTATATGAAAGACAAAAGGTAATCGCTAAAGAAATAAATAAGTTATTGGAAGCTAGATTCATTAAAGAAGTAACACACCTAGAATAGGTAGCCAATGTGGTGCTGGTAAAAAAGTCCAATGAAAAGTATAGGATGTGTGTGGACTATACTGACCTTAATAAAGTATACCCCAAAGACCATTATCCATTGCCAACGATTGATTAACTAGTAAACTCCACTACTAGTAATTATTTATATAGCTTTATGGATGCTACACAAGGGTACCATTAGATACCAATGAAGAAAGAAGATTATGAAAAGACATTATTTATCACCCACGAAGGTCTTTATTGTTATAAAGTTATGCCCTTTGGGTTGAAGAATGTTGACACAACATATCAAAGGCTGATGAATCATATATTCCAAGATCAAATTAGAAAGAACATTGAGGTGTATGTGGATGACATCATCATTAAGAGCGAGCGTGCAAAGCAGTATTCTGACAACCTCGATCAAATCCTTCGAATACTGAACCAATACCATATCAAATTGAATCCAAAAAAGTGTGTTTTCAAAATAAAAGCGGGTAAATTCCTAGGATTCATGGTATCCCATAGAGGAATTGAAGTTAATCCAGAGAAGATGGAGGCCATTCTTAAGATCAAAGCTCCTACATTAATCAACGAGTTACAAAAGCTAAATGGTAGAATAACAGCCCTAGGGTGTTTCATCTCTTATTCATCCAAATGGTGTCTACCAGTGTTTTGAGCCTTAAAAACTTCTAAGAAGTTTATATGGAATGAAGAATGCCATGTAGCTTTTGAAGACATTAAAAATTTCTTGTCCTCACCACCTCTACTCAGTAAGCCAATCCCCAAAGAAACATTGTACTTATATCTCTCTATTGGTCAGGAGTCAATTGCATCGATACTGATAAGAGAAGAAGGAAGCCAACAAAATTCAGTATACTACATCAGTACTCAAAGGTTTAGAAATTTGGTATCCTAAACTAGATAAGTTAGTTATGGTCATGGTACACACGTCTTAGAAACTCCAACATTATTTTTAAGCCCATTTAATCATTATAAGATCTAGCTTCCCTCTAAGGAAAATTTTACAAAGACCTAAAACATCCAGCCGACTACTTCAATGGTAAATATTGCTCGATGAATTTGACTTTATCAATGAACTTCGATAGCAGATAAAAGCTCAAACCCTAGTAGTTTTTGTATAAGAGATGATAGTGGAAGAATTTGCTCCATCTGAGTATCTAGAATGGAAGTTGTATATTGATGGAGACTTATCCATCCAAGGAGATGGTGCCAAAATCATTCTCATAGGGCCATACAAAATCACTATTATATATGTTGTTCAGATAAATTACAACACCATTAATAATGCAGCAGAGTATGAATCACTCATTATAGGATTGAAGTTAGTCACTAAAGTTAAAGCTAAGCATCTTAAGATATACTCTGACTCATAACTGGTGGTGAACCAAGTCAAAGGAACATACCAGATTAAAGACTCAAGCATCACCAAGTATGTCAAGAAAGTTAGACAACTCCTAAAGAAGCTTGAGTAGGATGGGGGATAATGGGAAATCATCCAAATCCCTAAAAATCAAAACTTGAAGGTTGATTTGCTAACCAAATTAGCAACAAAAGATAGTTATACATTTAAAGAACTTAAGCTTACTAAGGCATTGATAAAACCAAGCATTGAGGAGGTAGAGATCATAGACATATAAGAAGTAGCAAAATGGATGAAGCTGATCATTTTCAATATGGTATATTTCCCCAAGATAAGTTAAAAGCCTAGAAGTTGAAGATAAAAGTTTCCTATTACTCCATCCGCTATGAAGAACTCTACAGAATGTCTCTCTCACACCCTTGGTCTAAATATGTATCACTAGAAGAAGGAAATTACGTGCTTAGGGAAATTCATGAAGGAATTTATGGAGTGCATTAATCTCATCATTCATTAATCAGAAAGGTGTTGCTCTAGGGATACTATTGGCCTACCATGTCTTGAGATAATAAGAAATTGGCTCAAGAATGCCATAAATGTCAACAGTTTGCTCGCTTCAGCCACAAGCCTTCTAATCCTCAACATCCATTTGGGAGTCCTTGGACTTTTGCACTATAAGGGATGGACATCCTGGGCCTATTTCCTACCTCAACCTCTTAGAAGAAGTTCTTAATCATGGCTATGATCCACTTTATTAAGTGGATAGAAGTTGAAGTGGTACCAACTATCATTGAGGCCCAGATCTAGCACTTTTTTTTAGAAAGAAATCATCTACAAATTCAGAATACCATACACCCTGATAACAGATAATTGGAAGCAGCTTAATAATGAGAAAATCAAAAAGTTCTACTCGGATCTTAGAATAAATCTTTGATTTACTTTAGTAGCCCATCCATAAAAAATGGATAGACAAAAGTCACTAACAGGACCATCATGTAAGGGCTAAAGAAAAAACTAGATAAAAAAAGGGCAACTAGGTTGACAAACTTAACAACATCGTCAAGGCCTATAGAACTATAACTAAAACTTTCACAGGTGAAACACCTTTTAGAATAACTTATGGGATGGATGCAGTAATCCCAGTGGAGATTGGATTAGAAAGTTGTATGGTCACCAAGAATCTAGATCTAGAAGTCAATAACATCAATGCTTAGATATGTCTAGACCTGCTTGAAGAGAGGAGAGAGTGAGCATCCATTGTAGCAGAAGCCTAGAAGCAGAAGGTCATAGAATATCATAATCGACACATCTGGCCAAGACAGTTTAAAGTCAGAGATTGGGTACTTAAAAGGGCTAACATTGGTAGGGGTAACTCTAACATAGGCAAACTTAAACCTAATTAGGAAGATCCTTATAATGTCATTGAGAAAATGACCAAAGGGGCATACAAGATCAAGGATAAATAAGGAAAAGAATTACCCTAATATTAGAACTTAGATAGTCTCTGAAAATACTATCAATAAATGTACTCAAAGTTTTAAGAAATAAATACTTCATTTATTATTAAAAATGTCGTATTACAGAGTATTCCAAAAATAAAAAAAATTATCAACTAAGTATATTACAATTGAGCATTGAGAAGCTTAATATCAAGAGACTCAGATGTAGAGGCTGGATCGAATCCAACAAACATAGCACTAGTAGACATCTCCTAGCAGGTCTCAAATCCTTTAGTTGTTCAAAAGATGATTTACCGGCAGTAGACTCAATGGATTTCTTGGGATTCTTCGATAGCTTGGAAGATGCCTTGCTCCAACCATCTTCTTTAGCAGCAATTCAAGCAAGATCGGTAGGCATTATCTTATCCAAGTCTGAGAAGTCCAGGTTTGGGTGTTGGGCAAGCAAGACTCTCTGACATTCAAACTTATAAGCTTTGAGAAACCTTGCAACCATATTCTAGTAGCTTCTCTTATCATCCTCACAAGATCTCTCTACTTTAGTAAGTTTTTCCTCCAAAGCTGCAATTTGGGAGTCCTACCCTTTAATTCTTAACATAAGTTGAGCTTGATTGTGGTCCAACTCTTCCACCCTCCTTTAGCTCACCTGAGCCTCAGACCTTGCCTCAAAATGCTTGGTGTTGTAAAGTTCCATTGCCACATTTACCATTTCCTATTTCCTCTTAAAATCAATGGCTATAGTGCCAACCTCTATCTCCTTCAGGCTATACTAACTCTTGAGATAATAATAGTCATCCTTCGCTAGAAGCAAAACCTGAGTCATATGAAAGAAAAGATAATCATTATTAACTTAGGTACTCATAAACATAAATTAAACAAAGTGGAAGATGATTACCTCTAATGAGTGCCCGATCATGGAATTTTATAGCTCCTCCTTGTCTACATCCATCCAACGTTGGATATCTTTAAGAAGCTATAGAGACTTGACATATTGATCCCTCACTTGAGCATTCAGGATACTCAGAGGCTTTATCTTTTTTAAGATCTAGGACCTTATGTTTGGACACTTGGATAACTTTGGGTGCTTGACAAAGACTTCCTTATATAATTCCTCAGCATTTGAATCCTTATTTAGGGACCGCTTCCTCTAACCCTCAGACTTCTCCACCTAAGAAGATTTAGCCATGGATTTTTCTTTTTGGCTAGGCAAAGCTTCAACTGAGATTTCCAGGGCAAGCAGTTCAAAAGTAGGAGAAGATATCTGCATGTCCTCCTGAGTCTTCAACTCATTATCTATGAGTTGAATGTCATCCATAAAGGCAAAAAAGTTAGCCATCTATAAATAAAAAAAGAAAATGATAGAATTCAAAGTAATACCTTCCAAATATTAAAACTTACCACTATGATGTATATGATTAGGGCAGACTCTCCAGAGATATCTCTAAAATAAATTTTTGGCAGATCTCGCTTTAGCAATGCCATGAAGATGAAGCCTCATAACTATCTCTATATCCTTATCAAATAGCCTTGAAGGATGCTTCACCTTGTGAAAGTTGTCAAACCACATCCACTAGATATGGACAAAGTCTGAAAGATGTTCAATAATGAAAAACCTATGCCTCCACTTCTTATGAAGGTCCAAAAGCTTTACAAAGTGGCTATGGTTTGAAATAGTCGATAAGGAGAACATCAGCTCTCCTTTTTTCTTATTCAAGCTATAAAGATATCAAAGGACATCTAAGTTCGGCTCTCTACCTTCTTCATGCATTAGCTTTATAAAATCGGTCAGAATCCAGTAGCTATTAGGGTAGAGGTGTCTAGGTGCTATGTTGTATCTATTTAAAAAGCTTATAATGAAGGGGTCTAAGGGAAACTTCAATTCCCCTTTAATTGATCAAAGTATTCCACTAATCTATTAAAATCTAATATAAGAGTATGGGCTTTTAAGGTTTTATCTATAGTATGCAGAGCGAAGTCTACCGGAATGCTAAAACATCTCCTATACCATTTTAGCATTTCCTTATCTATCTTAGAGATAAACAAATAAGAACTAACTTGCTCTCAAGAAGCCATGAACCCTATTAAATAAATATAAAGAAGAAGTATGAAGAAGAAAAGAAGTTTCACTTGGAAAGAAGAATGCAAGCTTATTGAAAAAGGCTCTGAAAAAGCAAGGAACACGCGAGAGAGAATTTAGCAAGGAAGGAAGGTAGAAAGAAAAGTGAAAGTGCAAAAAACATATGGGTTTAATCTATTTAAAGCACAATAGAAGGTTCTGGAATGACCATTACTACCCTCATAAATAGTTTTGTCTCTCTTATAGCATTAAAGGTAATTTCGGGTGAGAGAAAAGCGCACTAATTGAGCAGTTATTATTATGGCAACTAAAATGTCTTATCTTTTGACACACGAATAGATGTGACAGTTACACAATTCAAAATTCAAAGGAAAGTCAAAAGACATGGCAATTGATAATCTCACTCATATTGCTCCTAGCTATCTCCTTCATAGGCACTCGAGCTGCACTTCTAATGCACCGAGCATCTAAGTCCAGTGACTAAAGCTGGCACCATCATGTCACTTTGATAGTAATGAGGTTCTGAGCATGCAAGCCTCAGGTCATAGCACCGAGCATCTAAGCCTTAAGCATCTAAGTCTAGTAACTAAAGCTGGCACCCTCAAGTCACTTTGATAGTATTGAGGTTCTGAGCATGTAAGCCTTAAGTCATACCATTGAGCATCTAAGCCTTGGGTCATAGCAGTAACCATTTAAGCCTTACTCATCTAAGTCCAATAACTAAAGCTGCCACCCTCAAGTCACTTTGATAGTACTAAGGTTCCGAGCATGTAAGCCTCGGGTCATAGCACTAAGCATCTAAGCCTCAAGCATCTAAGTCTAGTGACTAAAGTTGGCACCCTTAGGTTGCTTTGATAGTACTGAGGTTTGGCACTTGGGCTGTACTTTTAATGCACCGAGATTATCTAGCACTTGGGCCATGCTTTTAATGCACCAAAAATCACTCCAGCAACTACTGGTTCTGCCATATTTTCTTTATACTAGTGGGTTAATCCCTCAAGTCGTTATATAACACTGAGCCTTTTTTGAAGGTTCTGTACACTCAAGTCTAGTTGGCTTTACAACAATGTTCTGATGTGATGATTCTAAGACTTAATACTAAGTGTCATTTTTTCTTTTGTGACTAAGGTTGGCCACCTTAGCTCACCCTTCCATATTAGATGTAATTACTCAAACAGTCTCTCTCTCCAAGAAGAAGAATGATGTTTCCATTATCTTATAGACTAGAACACATCAAACATAAATATTTGAACATACTTTCAAAGGGGACTCTTGATACCCTATATACATATCCCTATTTAACTAAGGTTTTTATTTTCCTATACAAGGATTGCTTGTAGAAGGAGAACACCCAAAACAATTAGGAAAGGATTCCCAAATAAGGAGACTCTCGGATAGGAAGAAACATACTCCTAATAGGCACGATACTTTCATCAAAGAGGAATCTTATTCCTCTCAATTTTAAGCATCACTATCCTTATAAATAGGACCCTATATTATCATTCTCATTCATTCTATTCTTCTCATACTCATTGCTCTCTTTATCTCTTTAAAACTCTCTCTACATTCTCTAACTTAGGCATCAAAGGGTATGTGGGGATCCTCCCCACCTCTCATCTTTCCTTTCTTTGATCCTTTGTAGGGTTCTAGCTTAAGAGTTCTAGAAATAAGTTATCAGTTATAATGGTGAACCTAAATTTGATAAAAATACTTATTTATTTTGAGTATACTATAGTAGATGTTTAGATTTGTAATTTATATATACATTTTACATTTGTTGATTAATTGTAAAATATCTATCATAAAAATTAGACTATTAAAAATAAGAAAAATATAGTTTAATAAACCCTTCATAAGAAAGCCAAATAGATCCAATTTGAACTTTTTCTCCAAGTATAACTACATCTTTTGTTTTTTGCCTAACAAATAAATTTTCTTAGCTAAAAAATGTGTGCCATTAATGCTTCAAAATTAAAATAAATGAAATTAATAATTAATATAAATAAGATTAAAAAGAGATTGGTGAAGTAAAAAACATTATAGTACCTACAAAAGAGAGATGAGAGATAAGTTTGAAAAGGAACCTGCTATATCTCCCTAAATGAGGAACTTAAAATTCATAAAATCAAAATTATGTCATCCTCTTGAAGATCAACATCTTCTTCTTATTATGGAAAATTAAGAAATATATATATATATATATATATATATATTGTAAGTCAAATGGCATTCTTATGCCATGTGTTATCCAAAGATGGCATACAAGTCATATTATGGCGTGATATTATGGATATGATGTAAGATGAGAGGAGAGTAGTAGAGTTATTTGTGATAGGGTTAGGCCCAACCTACATTAGCATCTAGATAGAATACTAGAGCTTAGATAGTGTCATTAAGGAGGCTAAACAATTAGAGAGGTGACACATTAGGTATAGGACTATACCTGACCTTTATATGAGTAGTAATAGTAGTTTAAAAGTAACCCAAGCAATTTAGCAGCCTACTTTTCAGTTGGGTAATGTTGGTGTCCAGACTACTAGTTATTCACAGTAGGGCTATAAAGGTCATTATGGGCATAAGAGTGAAAGGCATAGCCAATGGAGTAGTAGACCTATTAGATTTGGGCCGAGGGCCAGCAGCAGTAGTAGTGGTTAGAGTTCTAGATATAGTAATGCAGGATCAAGACCTAATGCATGTTCAAACTATGGTCAAGTACTCTAAGGTCATTATCACTTTCCATCAAGAGCTTATTTTAAATTTGGATAAGTTAGACACTTTGCTAGAGCATGTTTACATTCTAGTTATCATCAGGCATACCCAAAAAGATTAATCTACTATAGTACCTAGCCAATACATTAGACTTCTTCCTAATTTCATGCACTAGTATATCCTCAGCAAAGTGGTACTCAATTTATGGGCCATCAGGGCTGTGGTTCCAGAGGTGGATTTGGAGGGAGACCTAGTGGTTAAGAATTCATATAGCCATCCACCTCATAGTAGGCAGGTTATGGATAGGCCAAAGTTTTCACATTGACCCCTCATGATGCTCAGGCATCCAATATAGTTGTGGAAGATATTCTTCCAGTATGTTACCTTGACATTAGAATTTTAATTTATCCTAGTACATGTCATTCCTTTGTGTCACCCATATTTGCTTCCCAAATAGGATGGCAACCATCAAAATTATTAGTTCCATATCTGTAGCAACTCCCCTCAATGATGAATTAGAGACAAATATAGTATTTCCATCTTGTTCGGTGTTAGTAGAAGATAGAGAGTTGGCATATTTAGTTTTATTAGATGTGATTGATTTTGATGTGATTTTGAGAATGAACTAGTTAGCTTAACACTATGCTACCCTAGATTGTCAAGAGAAAGAGGTGATCTTCAAAATTTCAAATGATGTGGAATTCCAATTCAAGGGTGACAATAATTTAATGCCTAAAAATTCATTTCTACCATCACAACTAGAAAGATGCTTATAAGGGGGAGTTAAGGCTACTTAGCTATGGTCAAAGATACAAAGTCACATAAGGGGGCATTTGAGAATATGCCGGTTGTGTGTGAGTGTTTTTATATTTTTCTTGAAGAATTACTAGGCTTGCCACCAAAAAGGGAGATAGAATTTTGTATTGATGTTATACCTGGTACAGATCCTATCACTATACTACCTTATAAGATGGCACTTATAGAGTTAAAGGAGCTTAAAGACAAATTGAAAGAATTGCTTAATAGGGGTTTCATCAGACTTAGTACATCTCCTTAGGGCAAACCAATATTGTTTGTGAAGAAGAAAGATGGTAGTCTTTGACTTTGTATATATTATAAATAGTTGAATAAAGTCACTATTAAGAATAAGTATCCTCTTTTAAGGAATGATGATTTGGTTGGTCGATTACAAGGAGCTTAATGTTTCTTCAATGTTTACTTAAGGTTAGGATAGTATCAGGTAAAAATCAAGAGTGGAGATATGCCCAAGACTACATTTCGGACGAGTTATAACTGTTATGAATTTTTAGTAATGTCCTTTGGGTTGACTAATGCCCTAGAATCTTTTATGGACTTGATGAATCAAGTGTTTGGGCCATTCTTGGACTGATTTGTAATAGAGTTTATTGATGAAATCTTAGTGTATTCAAGGAGTGAAGAGGAACATGCCATACATTTAAGGATGCTACTTCAAACTTTGAGGGAGCATCAATTGTATGCCAAATTCTATAAGTATGAGTTTTGGTTGGATTAAGTGGCATTCTTATGCCATGTGGTATCCAAAGATGGCATACAAGTAGATCCTAAAAAGATTAAAGCCATTACAGGGTGGCCAAGACCTACAACAATCATTAAAGTAAAGAGTTTTCTAGGTTTAGTTGGCTATTATAGGAGATTTATGAAGGATTTCTCCAAGATTGCTGCACCTTTAACAAGGTTGACTTAGAAGAATACTAAGTTTGTATGGATTGATGAATGTGAGGAGCACTTTTAGATGCTTAAAGATAGGTTGACTTCAGTTCCAGTGTTGACTTTACCTATAGAAAATGAAGGGTATATTCTATATTGTGATGCTTCTCAAGTAGGATTGGGGTTTATTAATGCAAAATGGAAGAGTGGTTGCTTATGCTTCATGTCATTTAAAGAAACATGAGCCAAACTATCCTACTCATGATTTAGAAATGGTAGTTATGGTGTTTGCTTTGAAGATTTGGAGGCATTACTTGTATAGTGTAACTTATGAAATATATATTGATCATAAGAGCTTAAAGTACATTTTCTAATAAAGAGACTTAAACTTGAGGCAAAGGTGATGGATGAAACTTTTAAAGGATTATAATTGCTCTATTATATATCATCTAAGTAAAGCTAATGTAGTAGTTAATGCATTGAGTAAAAAGTTAGCATGAAGTCTTGCTCATATTAGCTCAAAAAGGAGGCAAATCATTAAAGAATTGTATGAACTGATTGATCAAAGGTTGTAATGGAAGATAACTAAGAAATGTCATATAGCTCAATTTAAAGTACGATCAGTGTACTTGGACAAAGTTAAAGTAGCTTAGAGAAAGGACCCATAATTACAAAGAATAATGACAAAAGTTCAACAATGTCAATCTCAAGACTTCATAATTCATAATGAGGGTGTGCTACATTTGGGCACTAGGTTGTGTGTGCCAAATGTGGATGATTTGAGAAAAGAGATTATTAAAGAAGCACACTTTTCTAATTATAGTGTTCATTTAGGTTCTACCAAAATATATCATGATTTGAAAGATATATATTGGTAGAATGGGATGAAAAGAAACATTGTGGAGTTTATATATAAGTGTCTCACATACTAGTATGTGAAATTGAAACATCAGAAACCCTCGAGATTACTGCGATAGTTACCCATTCTTGAGTGGAAGTGGGACATAATTGCAATGGACTTTGTTTTTGGATTGCCTCGCAGATCTAATGGCTATGATGCCATATAAGTAATAGTTGATAGGTTAACTAAGTTAGCTCATTTCTTGCTAATTAAAAAGACTTATACTATCGATAAGTTAGCCAGGTTGTACATCAATTTGATTATTTGCCTCTATAGGGTACCAAAGAACATTATGTCAAATAGGGGAGCTATATTCACTTTAGTATTTTGGCAATAATTACATAAAGCATTAGGTACAAGAATTGATTTTAGTATGGCATTTCATCCCCAAACTGATGGGCAGTCAGAAAGGACCATTCAGACATTAAAGGATATGCTTCAGATGTGTGTTATGGATTTTGGTGGTCAATGTCGTATACACTTGCCATTAGTTAAATTTTTATATAATAATATTTATCATGCAAGTATTGAGATGGCCCTATATAAAGCATTATATGGTAGGAAGTGTATATCACCCTTATGTTAGGAAGTTGGTGAGAGACAATTAACAGGCCTAAAATTAGTGTAAGTGACTTTAGAAAAGATTCCTCTTATTTAATAGAGATTAAAAGTAGCCTTTAGTAGATAGAAGAACTTTGTAAATCCTAAGAGGAAGAATGTATTATTCTCTATAGGAGATATGGTGTTTCTAAGGTGTCACCGATGAAAGGAGTAATATGATTTAGTCAAAAGGGTAAGCTAGCTCTAAGATACATTAGACCCTTTAAGATTTGCTTGAAATTCGGTGATGTGGCTTATAGATTGGTGTTACCACTAGAGTTGTCTCGAATTCATCTAGCATTCCATGTTTTCATATTGAGAAAGTATATCTCTAATTCTTCTCATATTTTCCAGCCACAGGTAATAGAGATTACCAAGAAGATTTGTCTTATAAAGAGTATCTCATGGCGACTATGGATTAACAAGTTCTCTAACTCCACATTAAGGAAATTTCTATAGTGAAAGTATTATGGAGCAACCATATAGCAGAGGACTATACTTAGGAGATAGAGGTGGATATGCGTAGTCAATACCCCTATTTGTTTCCATATTTGATGTAAAATTTAAGGATGGATTTCTCTTAAGGGATGAATAATGTAATAACCCATAAATATTTAAATAGATAAAAATGCATTTTTGTTGTTGTCAGGTGGTTATTGGGTTGTTTAGTGGTTGTTATTACATTGTATGGTGTTATCATAGATAACTGCTAGCAATTTTCTAGCATAAAAAGAGATTAACTCATTTAATTGCTAGCAATTATCTAGACTTTTAAAGTTAAAGGACTAAATGAAATTTTTTCCAAAAATGCAAGTACTAATTTAAGCGTACAGTAGCAAAAGTTACAGAAGGACCCATGAAGTTCACTGAATGTTACTGTAGCACCTAAATCTTATCCTTCTCCATTCATCGGCCAAATGACCTCCAATTAACACAAAATTTGAACTCCAACCATTTATTAACATCCTCTACACATTACTGGTGTTCATTTAAGATGAAATAGCCTAGAAATATATTCAGATTTAATTTAAAATTTCAACTCAATTTATGAACACTAGAAAAATTTATTTTGTCACTGATTAGTGGAAGCTCTTATTGGAATCTTGTTCCCCATCATCTTAGGAGTATATAGACATTGATTTCATGTCTGATCTACATCTATAGTATATTTTATGAATTTTTAGATAATTTTCTATTTATTTTCCGATCTCCTTATTCTATTAGTATTTTTGGCATGTTTAAGGCTCTAAGTGTGTTCTTCTCATTTTTGTGAACATTTTAGTATAATTTGTTTGATTGGGTGTTGTATTTCCGGTGAGAAATCTGGCGAGATTCTGGTGATGAACAGTAACTAGCCTGGAATATTATGAGTTTATTTTAATAAATAGAGTAAATTGTGTTAATAAATTCTGTAACTGGAGTTAGGCCCAATTCCTTATGAATTTTTTAATAAAATTTCCAAAATGATTTGAAAATTATATTTTCATATAATTAGTTTAAATGGTTGGAAATAATTTTGGAGCCTCAAAATTATTCATGTTAGTGTCTTTAAAGTTATTTTGATGATTTCTAGATTTTTATAATTTTTCTAAGATTTTTGAGAAATTTATTTAAATCTATTTATTAAACAAGTAACTATTTATTTTAGAGAATTTAGGAGTGAGAGGTGCAAAGCTTAGGCAGTCAAGGATGCATTAGCCAACACGCTCCACCTATGAGTTAATTTTATAAAATGTTTGTTATATATATATATATATATATACTGATAATATCATAATAAAGTTAAATATATAAATGTTATTATGCTCATGAACATTAACCGCAAGCATGATTATTTATTTTATTATTGTTAAGAATTTTGGAGATTCTTTAGCTTAATATCATTTATTGTATTTTATTTTTATATATGAGATAAATATTTTTTAGAGAAAATGGTAGAACGTGCTACCTAGTGCGTATCATTAGAACTACGTGCGCACTAGTAAAATCTAGGGTATGTAATGTATTGGTTATTGGCTCAATGGAGCTTGATCTCTTAGACAGTAATATGTTTTGGACTCAGCAAAGCTTGATCTCTTGGGCAGTATTTGAGATTGGTGGAGCATGTTCTTTTAGGTAGTGTGTGGATTAAGCTCGGTGGAGCTTGTTCTCTTGGTCCAAAGTTTAGATTTGACTTGGTTTAGCTTGTTCTCTCAGGACATCGATAGTCAATTGAGGTTTAGGGTTCTACCATGATTTCCGCTAAGGATTTAAAGTTTATATGATTACACAACGCCAATCGGCATTACGCAATGCTGAGACGCTAAAAAGTTTCAGTAAAAAATTTATTTTTCTCATTTTTTAATTATGATTTGTCCAAATTTAATTTTTTTAATAAATAAATTAATTTTGGTATTTATCTATAGGGTTTTGCTTCCAGTATGCGTTTCTTACGCGTATACTTTTTTGAAATTAAAATTCTTATACTATTTGTTTTTTGGGAAGGAAGGGATCAAAGTTACTGTGATCACATAACTCTTATGATCACATAAATGGTTTGCTTAGAAATGATATATAAAAAGAAAATATTGGTAGAGAAAAAAAAGGAGGGGGGACTATGTAAAAAGAGAGAGGAAAAACCCTAATTAGCTACTACAAAAAAAAAGGGTTGATTAAAAAAAACAGAGAGGGAAAGAAAATACCTAACCTTTTACTATAGATTTCAAAAAAAAAAAACCTTTTCAAAGCAAACAAAAATACATCTTTTCAAAGTACAAAAATCAAGAAAATACAGAGTCAATTTTCTTAAAACGATGAAATCTCATTCTAAGAGGCATTCAAACAGCAGCTGCGTAGCACTACTCTTCCACTCCTTTCTTTTAATTAATTCTTTTTTTTATACCATTTTATTATTTCTGTGTTTTTTTTTGTTTAATTTTCAATATTTTGTTTTCTTTGTTCAGTAATTCTAATCTTGTTTTCTTTTTTGCTTCTTTGTGCTTCATGTTTCCAGTGATAAATACATGATTGAATCAAGAAAACCCATGAAGAATTCATGAATAAAAGCCAAAAAGTCAAAGATCTCGATTTATTTTTTTTATCTTGCTATATTTAGTTTAATTTATTATTTTTTTAGGTTTTGAATTTGTTTAATTTTTTTTCTCAGAGGTTGTAATTTTAATTTTATTTTCTTTATTGTTTTTGATAGATTTTGCAATAGCTCTGATAGTAGGAATAATGAAAAGTCTTGATTTCTCTTGTTCTTAAAAAAATTAATTAGTAATTTAGTTGCAATTTAGTAAACCCTAAATAAAATTAATAAAGACAGTAGATTAATTTAAGTTGTATGTTAATTAAAATTAGGTTTGTTAGAAGAAATAATTTAATTGCATGTTTGATCTCTTTTATTTGATTGTTTTGATTTTTTTTTTTTTTATGTTTTTGAACTTGTTTGTTGATTTTTGTATGTTTTGGGCCTCAAGTCCACGTTAGATTCTTACTCATGTAACAAATAGGCTTTTAATTGAATTTTTAGCTTTAATTTAAAAAAAAATCAATTTAGACTCATTTTGGTTAATTTAGACATAGACCCACTTAATTTAATTAATTTAAACTTAACCCATTTAATTTAAGTTTTTTTCATAATTTATAGAGTTAATATCACTTTAGAATTAAAATATGTAGAATTATGCCCATTAATTTAGATACTTCATAAGTTGTAGATTTAGACCCATTTTTAGAATTAAAATAAATGGACTTAGATTCACTTAATTAAAATTAAATAAGAATTAGACCCATTAGTTTTTAGGTCCACTTATAAATTAAAACATGTAGATTTAACTCATTTAATTAAAATCAATGTAGATTAGACTAATCTATGGATTGCGATGAACACATTATTTACATGTATTTTTATAACTAATTTACCTAGAGTTAATTGTTTTAAATACTGATTTATATGAAATTGCATGTAAATAGAGGATAACATAGTAATTTATAAAGTAATTCTATATGAACACAAGACTGAAAGAAGTTGGTATTCCGTATCCATAATCTCCTGGTTGTGGTACTATTTTTTTTTTATGAAATTGAGTATCATCATTTTTTTGTCCTAATTATTATCCTGAGTGACGATTTCTCGTCTCCACACCATATTTTTGTGACAATAGTTAGTGTGTTTTTTAAAGTCCTGAGCTCAAACAGTGTCGCGATTGCCGAAATCTTAAGCATACGTTAAATTCCGCCATCTACAAATATAAGAGACAATTTTTAATGAATCAATAATTTTTTTTTCTTTTCCAAATTTCAATATTCTCTTTAAATTAACAAATATTTAATATTTATTTCCTAACATTTTTTGTAAATTAATAGGGTATATAAAATTATTTTTTAATATTTATATATAAATCAACATATTATAATATTTATTCATTTATTTTATTTTATTTCATTAAAATTTCCGCTACAGTGACATATGATATTCCATATTCAATAGAGAATAATAGGAAACAAAAAACGCTCAAAAGAAAATTAAAGAAAATACACTCGCATTAAACTCTCATGAAGAGAGAAAAAAAAGCGCTCATAAAGAGAGAAGTCGCCTGCATAAAATAACATAAACATCTAGAAAAGTATTAAATATATAATTCTTTTCAAACCGCAATTCTACTTGGAAAACGTTAATATATTCTAAATATTGATGACAACTTGATATGGGCTCAAAAGATTCCTCTGCCTTGTAATTGTTGACATCCATGGTTTCAAGCTTTTTCACAAGAAGATTGTATTGCATTCCTTAGTTTCATGCATATAGGCATGCAATGTTTTACACACACTGAAATTTCTATTTTCTGCTGCCCAACTGCTGTTCTTACCCAAAACATTGCACAATTGATAACCTAAACAAACTTTTGTGAACTTTTGTCATCTCATTTCCATGACAATAGAGGAAACATTACTGGTTCCAATTAAGTCTGTATGTTCGCCTCTAAATTGCAATCAAGTTGAGAAATATAAGCATTACTTCTAAATAACAAAGCATTTACACTGCACCATGAATAATCCTTCCATTATTTTTTTTTGGTTAACTATTTAAAGAAATTAAGGCATGACCACCAATACAGGAGTCTCTTACTCTAATCACAAGCCATTTCTTAGCCGACTAAATTTTAAATGCCCTAAAATATTTTTTTCATGCGCTTAATCCAGCTCTCTTTGAATTATAATTAAAGCGGAAAGTACAAAAAATGTCCATTAGTTTAACCTTTTATGACAAATTGGTACCCTTCATTTACGCTGTTAACAAAGAAGTAAATTGCATCCCCCACCATTTAGTTCAAGTGGCAAAGGAGGGAATCATGACCTTTAGGTCGTGTGTTCAAGTTTTAAGAATAATATTTTTAGATATATAAATGTTTGAGCTATCTGCCGCATTTTAGATATAGAAATGTTTGAGCTATCCGCTTTGTGTTGGATCGTTCCAGTCATGGGATTAATTCCATTTCGAGATGTTGAGATCCGTCCTCTTTTCCCCTCCATCTCCTATATCAAAAAAAAAAAAAATTACATATCAAATCAATTTTCTATTTTTCAATTAAAATAACAAATATATTTTATTATTATTATTATTATTATTATATCTTTTTAACTTTACAGGATATAATTTTTTAATTTTGAAATGGTATGTATTATTGAAGGAAATTTTATTTGTGATATATATGTTGGATGGATCACATCTCAAGTGTGGGATCCACATGTAAGAATTTAAAAAAAAAAAAGATAACAAAAGGTAGGCACCAAATTTGATGCCCATCAAATGCAGAATTTTTTTTTTTTGTTTTTTTCTCATATAATAAGCCTATATAAAGGTCACAGACAGGGGCAAAAATATGCAAGGGAAAGCAAAAAAATAGAGAGAGTAACGAGTGAACATAATTTGAATGCTCTGTGTGTTTGTGAATGAAGAGAATATTTTAAAAGGGTTTGAGAAATTTTTCTCAAATGGTGAGTGACAAAATAGTGAGAAAATTATTTTGGAATGTTTGGGAAACACTTTGTGTGTCATTATTTTTATGAGATTTTTTGTGTACTTCTAATGTTGATCTAGAGAAGACTCTCTCTTGTACCTACTATTTTTATAGTGGAAGAATTATTCTATTTTTGTTTCGTGGACGTAGCCCAAAAATTAAGAGTGAACCACGTTAAAATACTGGTTCCATTTTTATTATTTTTATTATTTATATGGCCGGTTTAACCACCTATTATACTCACCCATTGGCTGATTTAATTGCTTATTTTACTCACTCATTGGCTGGTCTAACCGCCTCCATTTAATTTACTTGTTTAATTATTTCTGCAGTTTTATTATTTTGCCTCTATAAAATTATTCCGTTGCACCAAATTTGTTAATTTTCCCAACAAGTGGTATCAGAGCTATTAGTTCGTGTTTTGGAGGCGTTATTAAATACTGCAATGATGGAGGTTAATACTAGCAAGATGGTCAATTTAAATGGCACAAATTATCACATATGGAGAAACAAGATGAAGGATGTCCTATTTGTGATGAAGTTGCATCTACTGGTTTTTGCTACAACAAAACCCGAAGGAAAGGCGGATGAGGAATGGGCATTTGAGCATGAGCAAGTGTGTGGCTTCATTTGGCAGTACATTGAAGACAATGTGTACAACCACATTTACAATGAAACTCATGCACAGACATTGTGGAACAAGCTTGAGGAGCTGTACGCTTCAAAGACCAACAACAATAAATTATTTTATCTGACAAAATTAATGCAGATAAAATATTGGAAAGGCTCTTTTGTCGTCGATTACTTGAGTTAAATGCAAGGGATCGTGGATTAGTTGTTGGGAATGGGCATAAATTTTGATAATGAAATTCTTGCTCTTATGATGATGGCTTCTCTACCAGAGTCATAGAAGAGTTTAAAGATTTCACTTACAAACTCTGCACAAAATGGTGTAGTGAATATGGAATTTGTCAAAAGCAATATTTTGAATGAAGAGATGAGATGTAGATCAAAGGGTGCCTCTTCAACACATTCAGATATCCTTATTGTAAATTCTAGGGGGAGAAGTGAGACTCGAAGCTCAAACAAAAAAGATAAAAGCAGAGGAAAGTCAAATAAGTATGCAAATATTGAATGCCATTACTGCAAAAAGAAAGGCCACATCAAGAAGTTCTGTCAAAAGTTTAATGATAAGAACAAAGGCAAAGATGTGAGAAAAGATGACAGTAGTGATGATGATGAAGCAAATCTTCTCAGAGAACTTAATGTCCTTTTTTATGATGATATTGTTAATCTTACTACCCATAAGACTAGTTAGGTGATTGATAGTGGTGCTTCCATTCACACTACATCTTGAAGAGAATTCTTTTCATCCTACACTCTAAGAGATTCTGGATTTGTGAAGATAGAAAATGGCAATGGAACAAGAGTTGCTGGTGAAAGAGATGTGTGTTTGGAAATGGCAAATAGCATAAGACTAATTTTGAAGAATGTCAAGCATGTTCAGATATTCGCCTGAATTTGATCTCAACAGGCAAGCTTGATGATGAAGGTTTCTGCAACACCTTCCATAACAGTCAATAGAAACTCACTAAAGGCTCACTGGTGGTGGTTAGAGGTAAAAAGGACTCAGCATTGTACTTTATGCATGCAAACATCTCCAAAGACATAATGAATGCTGTAGAGAAAGACAGTACAGTCAAGTTATGACATAGAAGACTTGGCCATATATATGAGAAAGGGATGACAGTGTTGGCCAAGAAAAATGTGTTATCTAGAGTAGATCTTGTGCATTTGGAGAAATGTGCTAATTGTCTTACAGGAAAGCAAAACATAGTTGCTTTTAGGAGTTCTCCTCCTTCCAGAATGAAGAATGTGCTGGATTTAATTCATTCAGACTTGTGTGGGCCAATGCCAAAGTCACTTGGTGGTTGTCAGTACTTTATGATTTTAATTGATGATCATTCTCGGAAGACGTGGGCATACACCTTAAAGTCAAACAAGGAATTTCACATCCTAGTGAAGAGACAAATCGACAAAAAATTGAGGTGCATTCGGACAAACAATAATGGAGAGTATTCTGGACCATTTAATGCTTATTATAAAGAGCATGGTATTCGACATCAAATGACACCTCCAAAGACACCGCAGTTGAATGGTTTAGCTGAGAGGATGAACATGACTTTAATGGAGAGAGTCAGAGCTCTACTCTCACAGTTAAAGTTGCCTAAAACATTTTAGGGTGAGACTTACAGTAGTGCATGTGTTAAACCTTTCACCATGTGTTCCTTTATAGTCTGACATTCCAGAGAGGGTGTGGTTAGGAAAAGATGTTTCTTATGGCCATTTATAGGTTTTTGGGTGCAAAGCCTTTCTGCATGTTCCTAAAGATGAAAGGTCTAAGCTTGATGTCAAGACACGACAGTGTGTGTTCATTGGTTATGGTTAAGATCAACTTCGCTATAGATTTTATGATCCAGTCCAAAAGAAGCTTGTCAGAAGTCGTGATGTTGTGTTTATTGAAGACAAGACAATTGAAGATGTTGCCAGAGTTGAGAAGAACATCCCCAGCTTTGAAGATGATTCAAATTTAAAGTTAGTTCCTCCAATAATGGTGCCTAGGGAAGTTGGGAATGAAAATGAAGTTATTTCGCCAGATGGAGGTGATGAAGATGCTCCCATTGAGATTCCATCTGAAAATGATGATGATGGTGTTCATGATCAACCACCGGCAAATGAGGCTTCTCGAGTACCATTGAGGAGATCTGATAGAATTAGATAACCTTTTACCAGATATCCTCGAGATTAGTTTGTGTTATTAATTGATGGGGGAGAGCCATAAAGCTTTGAAGAAGTTATGAATGATGAACATAAACAAAAATGGTTTGAAGCCATGCAGGATGAGATGAAGTCTCTACATGAGAATAAGATGTTTGAGCTGGTGAAGTTGCCTGAAGGCAAGAGAGCTTTGAAGAAGAAGTGGGTGTTCAGGATCAAGCATGAAGAACATAGTCTCCAGCCATGATTCAAAGCTAGACTGGTTGTAAAAAGATTCAACCAAAGAAAGGGCATAGACTTTGATGAAATTTTTTCTCCAGTCATGAAAATGACATCCATTCGCATTGTGCTGGGTTTGGTGGCAAGTTTTGATTTAGAGATTGAGTAAATGGATGTTAAAACTGCCTCCCTTCATGGTAATTTAGAAGAAGAAATATTCATGGAGCAGCCAGAGGGCTTTAGAGAAAATGGAAAGAGGACTATGTTTGCAAATTAAAGAAAAGCTTGTATGGCTTGAAACATGCACTAAAACAATGGTATAAGAAGTTTGAGTTTTTATGGGGGAGCAAGGCTACAAAAAGACCACTTCAAGCCATTATGTATTTATTCAAAAATTCTCTAATGATGACTTTATTATGTTGTTGCTCTATGTGGATGACATGTTGATAGTTAGTCGGAATGTTTCCAGAATTAATAGCTTAAAGAAGCAGTTGAGTAAGTCTTTTTCCATGAAAGACTTAGGACTAGCAAAGTAGATTCTTGGCAAGAAAATTATCAGAGAAAGAGGCATTAAGAAACTATGGTTGTCACAAGAGAAGTACATTGAGAAGGTACTTCAGAGGTTCAACATGTATAATGCTAAAGCGATTAGTTATCCTTTTGCTAATCACTTTAAATTGACTTCTTAGTACAGCCCTTCCATTGATAATGAGAAGGAAGAGATGGATAAAGTTCCATATGCTTCAACAGTTGGTAGTTTGATGTATGCCATGGTATATACACGGCCAGTATTGCACACTCAGTTGGAGTTGTGAGTCGATTCCTTTCAAATCCTGGAAAAGGAACATTAGGGGTCATCATGTGGAACGTCCAAAATATGCTTATGTTTTGGAGACACCAAACCTATATTAGTTGGATACACAGATGCAGACATGACATGCGATGTTAACTCAAGAAAGTTAACATTTGGTTACCTGATTACATTTGTAGGGGGAGCTATGACATGACAGTCCAAATTACAAAAATGTGTTGCTTTGTCTACCACTGAAGCGAAATTTATTGCAGCAACTGAAGCTTGTAAAGAATTACTATGGATGAAGAAGTTCTTAAATGAACTCGATTTTCAGCAAGACAAATACAAGCTATTTTGTGATAGTTAGAGGGCTATCTACCTTGGTAAGAATTCCTCCTTTTATTCAATATCAAAGCACATTGATGTAAGTATCATTGGATACAAGATGTATTGGACAAAAAGCTATTGCAGCTAGAGAAGATCCATACTGATGAAAATGGATTAGACATGTTAATAAAAATTTTACCAAGGGAGAAGTTTGAATTCTGTCGATTAACCGCCGGAATGGTGATGACCCCCACTTGAGGCGTGAGGGAGAGATTTGTTGGATGGATCCCACCGCAAGTGTGGGATCCACATGTAATAATTTTTTTTTAAAAAAAAAGGTAAAAAAGGGTAGGCACCAAATTCGGTGCCTACTAAATGAAGAATTTTTATTTTTTATTTTTTTCTCATATGATAAGCCTATATAAAGGCCATAAACGGGGGCAAAAATATGCAAGGGAAAGCAAAAAATAGAGAGAGCAATGAGTAAACATAATTTGAGTGCTCTGTGTGTTTATGAATGAAGAGAATATTTTGAAAGGGTTTGAGAAATTTTTCTCAAAGGGTGAATGATAAAATAGTGAGGAAATTATTTTAGGATGTTTGGGAAACACTTTAAGTGTCACTATTTTTGTGAAATTTTTTGTGTTCTTCTAGTGTTGATATAGAAAAAACTCTCTCTTGTGCATACTATTTTTAAAGTGGAAGAATTATTCTGTTTTTGTCCCGTGAACGTAACCCAAAAATTAAGGGTGAACTACGTTAAAATATTGATGTCATTTTTATCATTTTTATTATTTATACGGTCGGTTTAACCGTAAATTTTACTCACTCATTGATCAGTTTAACCGTCTAATTTACTCACCCATTGGCTGTTCTAACCATCTCCATTTAATTTACTTGTTTAATTATTTCTGCAGTTATATTATTTTACCTCTGTAAAATTATTCCGCTACACCAATTCTGTTAATTTTCCCAACAATATATATATATATATATATATATATATATATATATATATATATATATATATATATATATATATATACACACACACTAGAAGCCAAACTACTGAAATGAACTCTAAATAATAATATAAAAAAGACATCAACTTTGGCAAAAATAAGAGCAACCCATCAACAGGAATTAGCAAATAATACTTAGGATATTAAGGAAACACTTACTGCTGAGATTCCACCTCTCAGTGCAGCAGACGCAGCTTCAAATGCAAGCTCTGCACTAAATTCATAAATTCCCAAAAACACAGAAAGGAAGAACCTTTAGCTATTAAGATTGTTAACTTGCAATCACCTTTCAATCTACAAATAAGTACAAACTAACAAAACCAACAGCAACAAAGAGGGAAAGAGCACCTATTGGCACGAAGGCAAGCAATAACACTATAGTTGTGAATTAAAGATAAGGTCTTTTCATGGATAATAGAAGGCAAAGATGGTGGAGAAGCTCTGCAGTTAAAGACCCTATATGTTTTCAAGCCTTTTGATAATTTTGGCGGCAAATTTGGAGGCCATTGCCATTGGCATGAGGTTGCAGCAACCATACCCTTACTAACACATTTCAAATATCTAAGACAAAACTTGCACTTCCCTCTCTCTATCTTTTCTCCAATTAGTATATCGAGATAGATAATTACCCTCTTATGTTAAACGGCTTGTCGTTTGTTTACGTACTTTCACCCCAATTTGTCAAAAATAATGTGGCAATCATTTACTAAAGGAAAAAATTTAACTATTTATTCAATATTGAAAGAAGGAAAAAAAATTATATAATTTTTATTTATTCTTATATTTAACAACTGAATTATAAAATATAATATATTTTTTAAATATAAAATATTTGAAGTTAAAGATTGGATAATCAAATGAAATGATAAAAATTTCCTTAATAACATTAAATGAAAATTTCTTCCCTTTTTTGAAAAATATAAAATATATATTTATATATTGAATCATTAAATATAATATTTCTGTACATACATATACAGAAATTTATTTTATTTTTTCCTAAGTTGGAAACAATTTCTTACATACAACTAATTAATTAACTAACAATCAGATATATCTTCAAACACTTTGACTCAAAGAAACAAAAAAGTCCATAACATATCAGTTTTCAAACAGATCGTTAGATTGAGATCTAGAAGATGCTAATGAAAACTAAATTAAGAAAGACAATCTTCGTTGATGGACTTAAAATGATCATAACTTTAATGATGCTCATATCCTCCTATCGAATATCTTTCCTTTTATTTTTTATTTTTTTAGTTTAGTAGGAGTGGCTTAATCATTATTTTAAAAATAAAAAAAAATTATTAAATATTAATAGATTACAGAACACAAATAATAACATTATACAGTAATTCTGACTTTTAATGAGTTGAAATGTCAAATAATAAAAATAAATATTTAATTAAAGTTATAAAAATTAAAACCTAATAGTACATGAATGACTTTAAATAATTTAATATTATTGGTTTGACATTTTAAATCATTAAAAGTCAAGATCGATTATAAAATATTTCCATGTCTTTTCTTAAAACAATTTACTAAAAATTTGAAATAAAAAGGAAATTTTTGTATTTATGGCAAATTAATTGATCAAGTTTTAGTCATTAAACCAATCACATTAATGTAGTAATTTGAAATCTATTTGAAGAATAATCCAATTATTTAGCACTTGATTAAGAGTAAAAAAATTTAAAAATTGTAAACTTCAATGCAATTGATATTACAGAAGACAAACAAATAATTCAAGAAAAATAACACATCCCAATGGAATAAATTTTGCAGCTACACATAATCATAAATTAAATGTGATAATTAAACATGAGTTATTAAATATTTTTAAAAAATAAAGATGTGACATTCTTTAATTAAAGCTAAAACATACAAAACACCTAAAGTTTAAGTGATAAATCGATGTCTGATGCATCAACTTGATCACTTGCCAGACGGTCAGCTCGATGGAAATTTTCACCAATGGATGATTTAATCATTTCCATGTTATTTGATGATGATGATGCACCACCAATGTTGAACAATAAATTTTTTTTGTTCTCATCAAATCTTGGAGAATTGGTGCCAAATCCACCACCATTAATATTATTAGCATTCAAGCTGTCAGTCCTTAGCCTGTCAATGGAAGATTGTGCATTCATCGTGGCTTGTCTAGACCACCCACCATGGCTAAGCCGATAGGCACCGCCGCAGCCGCCTTCAGAGGAAATCCATGGATAAGGTGAAGGCTTTTGAATGAAAGACTCCATTCTTACCCCAAGTGATCTACTAAAAGATCCATAAAAAGGGTGTGATGCAAGGCTTGGATAAGGGTAATATGGATAGTGACCGAAGGCACCTATCTCCATCCCTTGACGCCTTTTAGCTAGTTGACGTTCTTGTCTGTGAGCATTTTGATGCCCACCAAGAGCTTGGGACGTAGAGAACTGTCTCTTGCAATAGTGACATGGAAAACTCCTAGTTTGTTCAGATTGCTTCTTACGAACAGTTTGATCTTCACCATTGTCAGCGGGGTTAAAAAGATCGAGTTCTATCTTTGACGAAGACCCATGAGTGGAATCCTTGTTGGAAAGCTTCAAATCGAGCAAAACACGAGAACTCGCTTCGTGGGTTGCTGGAGGAGCAGTCTCCTTCTTCATATTCTTAATCACATCCATTATAGCATTAACATTATTATTCTTGGCATCACCAGCAACCCTTTTAGGAGTTGTTGTTCCCTTTGAAGAAGTAGATATGGTAGAGGCATCAGAAAGGCAAGGTTCTACAACAACAGGTTCCATTGAAGAGCAACAAGAACAATAACAAGAACAAGAGGTTTTAAAGAAAATTGTTTGTTTGGAGTTTGAGAAATAGATGAAGCAGAGATGCAGGTCTTTATATTTAGGGTTGAATATAAATAGAGAATCTTTACAAAAATGAAAATAAATCTCATTGCATAGTACTTATATAGTACTTATTATATGCATCAATTCAGCCAAAAGAATTGAAGAGATGACTAAGCCTGTAAAGATTTTGTTTTCATTTAGGAGGCTTATGTCCATGCAAATTATTCCTAATATATATTGAACTACTATGTGAACATTGTTGATTACCCTAAAAAGGTCAAACTTCCATATTAAAAAAATCCCATGATTTGGTACCAATTATTGCACATATATACATAAATGTTTTTGAATAAATAAAAGAGGGGGGGTTACTGTAATTAATAATGGTTCAAATTTGAAGAGATTGTATAAGTTAATTAGAGCAACAAAAGAGCAATGTTGGTATCGAATTTTGAATTTTTTTAGTAGTACATGTTACATGTGCTTTTGATTCATTTCACCCCTTGAACCCTTTTCTGTTTTTTCTCTATTAGTGTATTCGATACTCTTACCAACTATAACAATATATAACCATATAATAAAATCATATAACAATTTTTCTACTATATCATATAATCCATATTGCATATGGCTTGCACTCTTCTAACAATTTATGATCTTATGTTAATTATTATGAACAATTAGATGATCGATGTTGTTGCATTGGACATAGGATAAATGACAGACAGGTTTGTGCATTAAATCAATGAAACTTAATTATATGATATGTCTAACATGCATTATAGTATGATAATTTCTAATTAACTCGAATAAATATATTAATTTAATGGAAACAATAAGAAATTATTTATTTATGACGTGATATAGTCATTATGTATGATATGTTGTTTATAATTAATGTGCGCTTTTTAAAATCGTTTGGAAAAACAATCACATTATCTTTTGATTAATTTGTGAGTTGAGCTTAAAATGAAATAATTAAAGTAAAGGATTGATGATATGAAGGGCCATTAAATATTTTTTAAAATTTTTATCTTCAAATATTTTTTTTGGTGATTAATTCATTCAATAGAGAATACAAAAAAATTGTATAAAAAGAAATATTATTATAATTTACTATTTGTATTGCGGTATGGGACTCTAAACTTTATCCTTAATGATAAAGAAACATTATACAACAAAAAGAATTATTCAAATTTTTTTGAATCTTGATTAATTAATTTATACATGCATTAAACAAATATTTGTGGGGCTTATGTTTTCCGGAAAAAAATTAATTTGCTTTCATTTCTTCCCAGTCAGTTATGCTTGTGATGTGCTATTACTGAATTTCAGTATATATTGTTTGAATTCGAAATAAATAATTAGGTTATAAAGAGTGAGTAATGAGCATATTATTTGAATTTTTAAACATGCAATGCAACTTCCCTATTTATTTGCTTTCCATACGAAAAAGAGTTTTTATTTATTCCAATTATAGAGCCAACCTATTTAGAATGGAATGTTTCTTGATCTTGTTACGGGATATGATATTTGTAAGAAGTAGGGGTTTGCATCTGAATCCCCTATCCTCCTTTATCTCCATATATATATATATATATAAACTTGTGATATATAGTAAATAAATAATTAAACATATTATTATTATTATCATTAAATAAAAAAATTTAATGCAGTTGTGGTAGGTACTATTTCTATCTGTTACCTGGATGCATGGTTCTATTTGATTCGGGTGCAACGCATTCGTTCGTTTCTCTTGTATTTGCTTTCAAGTGTTGTTGGCAAGCTTTGAAGATGACTTTTCCTTTGTCTGTCGTCACTCCTCTAAGTGATTCTTTGGACACCGATGTTGTTCTTTCTGGTTGTTCAGTTCTTGTCGGAGGTAGAGAATTGTCTGCTGATTTGATTATGTTGAATGTGATGGAATTCAATGTTATTCTAGGTATGGATTGGTTATCTCAGCACTATGCCATGGTAGATTGTCGGAGTAAAGAGTTGACTTTCAAAATTCCTGGTGAAGAAGAATTTAAATTTGTGGGGGATAGGAGGTCAACACCTCAGAATCTCATTTATGCTATTACAGCTAGGAAGTTGCTGAGGAAAGGTTGTCAGAGATATTTGGCATTAGTCAAGGATACTTCATTGGAGAAGTTATCACTCATAGATGTTCTTGTTACCTGTGAGTTTCCTGATGTTTTTCCTAAGTAGTTGCTAGGTTTATTACCTCATAGAGAGGTTGAGTTCTGTATAGATGTAGTTCCAGGCACTACCCCTATATCTAATAATGGCTCCTGCAGAGTTGAAAGAGCAATTGCAAGAATTGCTAGATAAGGGTTTTATTAGACCTAGTGTTTCTCCTTGGGGTGCACCAATCCTGTTTGTGAGGAAGAAGGATGCTACCCTGAGACTATACATTGACTACAGAGAGCTGAACAAGGTGACAATGAAGAATAAGTATCCTCTTCCAAGGATAGATGACTTTTTTGATCAGCTACAGGGTGCACAGTTCTTTTCTAAGATTGATTTGAGGTCGGGTTATCATCAGTTGTGGATCAGTGAAGCCGATGTTTCTAAAATGGCATTCCGCACTCGATATGGCCGTTATGAGTTTCTGATGATGTCTTTTGGCTTGACTAATGCACTAGCAGCTTTTAAGGATCTTATGAACAGAGTATTCAGACCATATGTAGTAGTCTTCATCGATGATATACTGGTGTATTCGAGGAGTATGGAGGAGTATGTATATCATTTGAGGACTGTACTACAGATACCGAGAGAATATCAACTTTATGCTAAATTCTCGAAGTGTGATTTCTGGATGGAGAGTGTTGCTTTTCTTGGACACATGGTGTCTAAAGAAGGTATCTAAGTTGATCCATAGAAGATTGAGGTAGTGTTTGAGTGGCCTAGACTAACTTCAGTTACAGAGATTCAGAGTTTTCTGGGTTTAGCTGGGTACTATAGGAGGTTTGTATAGTAATTTTTTAGAATTGCAGCTCCTATGACTTGCTTGACTCAGAAGAATGTAAGATTTAAGTGGTCAGAAGCTTGTGAGAACAGTTTTCAATTGCTCAAAGAGAAGTTGACCACAACCCCAGTTTTAGCTTTGCCTAATGGAGTAGACAAGTTCACATTTTATTGTGATGCCTCTAAAGTTGGCCTAGGTTGTATGTTAATACAGAATGGTAGGGTGATTGCCTATGCTTTGAGGTAGTTGAAGAAGCATGAACAGAACTATCCTACCCACGACCTAGTGGCTGCAGTGATCTTTGCTCTCAAGATCTGGAGACATTATATGTACGGGGTGACTTATGAGATTTTTACTGATCACAAGAGCCTTAAGTACATTTTCCAGTAGAGAGATCTGAATCTAAGGTAGAGGAGATGGTTGGAACTGTTGAAAGATTATGATTGTGAGATTCTATATCACTTAGGTAAGGCTAATATGGTAACATATGCCTTGAGTAGGAAGTCCTTAGGCAGTCTTGCTCACATCAGTGTAGAGAGGAGACCGTTAATCCAAGAGTCACATTTGTTAGTGGATCAAGGTTTGATAATGAAGGTGAGTAGATCAAGTGGACTGCTAGCTCAGTTTAAGGTGCGATCTACACTGAGAGATAGGATTAAGGCAGCTCAGAGCTGAGATCCTATTCTAGAAGAGCTTATAGAGAATGTTCTAGCAGGGAAGTTCACTGATTTCACACTCAATGATTATGGTGTTTTGTGGATCAGTGGTAGATTGTGTGTTCCTGATGTGGATAATTTGAGAGAAGAGATCCTTGAGGAAGCATATTCTACAGCTTATATTGTACATTCGGGTGTCACTAAGATGTACCACAGTATCAGAGACTTATACTGGTGGGATGGATTGAAGAAGGATGTTACTGATTATATTGCTAAGTGTCTGACGTGTCAGTAAGTGAAAGCTGAGCATCAGAAGCCTTCTGGAAAGCTTTAGCCTCTTCCTATTCCTGAGAAGTGGGAAAGGATTACTATGGATTTTGTGGTTAGTTTACCTCATTCTAAGGATGGATACAATTCCATCTGGGTGATTGTGGATAGGTTGACTAAGTCTGCACATTTCTTGTCTGTGAAAGCCACTTATTCTGTAGCTAGATTGGTGAAGTTGTATGTGAAGCATATTTTGTGCCTTCATGGAGTACCTGTGTCCATTGTGTCAGACAGAGGTTCAGTGTTTACCTCTCATTTTTAGCAGAAGCTGCAGGAAGCGATGGGCACTAGGTTAGACTTCAATATTGCTTTTCATCCTTAGATAGATGGTCAGTCTAAGAGGACAATCCAGACACTGGAAGATATGTTGAGAATGTGTGTTTTGGATTTGGGAGGTAGCTGGGATGATCATTTGCCACTCGTAGAGTTTGCGTATACTAACAGCTACCATAGTAGTATTAGAATGGCACCATATGAGGCATTGTATGAAAGGAAGTGTAGATCCCCTCTGAGTTGGGATGAGATTGGTGAGAGAGCTTTGACTGGACCTGAGATGGTTCAGGATGCTGCAGAAAAAGTTATTGTGATCAAGAGCATATTAGAGACCGCAGTTAGCAGGCAGATGAGCTATGCGGATCCTAGATGTAGAGATGTGGAGTTCCAAGTATGAGACTTTATTTTTCTAATGGTGTCTTCGATGAAAGGTGTTATAAGATTTTGTAGGAAGGGTAAGCTAGCACCGAGATATATAAGACTGTTCGAGATTTTGGAGAGAGTTGGCACTGTTGCATATCGGTTGGCTTTACCTCCAAGTATGTCTCAAGTGCATCCAGTATTCCATATCTTGATGCTGAGGAAGTATGTTTTAGACCCTTTACACGTGTTGCAGCCAGACAGTGTTGAAGTGAATGAAGACCTGACGTTCGTGGAAGAACTTATTGCGATCGTTGATTATCAAGTTCGAAAATTACGTTTGAAGCAAATTCCGATGGTCAAAGTATTGTGGCACATCAATAGAATAGAAGAGCACACTTGGGAAACTGAAGCTAAGATGCGAGCTTCTTACTAGTATCTCTTTCCTCCTTGATCTTGTATTTCTTCTTCTTTTTGGAATTTGGGGATGAATTCTTGTAAGGGGGGAAGACTGTTATAACCCGAGTTTTAGATTATTTTATTTTAAATCAGGATATGCAGTGTTAATAATTTTAAAACTATATTTGATTATTTTACTATTTTGTGAATTATCATTGTTATTTTACGTTTAATTAATATATTTTACATAAATACATGTTTTTAAATTATTATTTTAGGAAATAGTATTTTATTAAGTCTTTAACTTAGAGCATTAATATTTTAATATTATTACTTTAATGAATTACGTTATTGACCGTAATTTTTATGAATTATACATATATATGCATGCATGAATAATATTAGGGTTAATAATTAAATTGTGTATAAATTATATTTTTATTATGTGTATATATTGTATTTTATTTGTGTTATATATATATATATATATATATATATATATATATATATATATATATATATATATATATATATATATATATATATATATATATATATCCAAAAAACCTATTTCTTCTCTTCTTCTTCCTAATCGTCTTCTTCTTCACCCCCATCGTCCATTTCTCTCCGTTCAGAGTGCCTCCAACTCTTCCACCGTCGACCACCTCCTCCTCCAGCAGCTCCGCCACCTCCAGTCACCATCTCTGACGCCGATGGAGCTTGGAAAACCAGTTTTGGCCGAAAGTTAGCCTCTCCTCCGTTCAAGTTTATTCCAGTCACTAAAATTGGTGATTCCGGTACTGTTGGACTCCTGAGACTCCCTAAAGGACGATTCCAAGCTTCTTTTTGTCTAAAAATTCGATTTGGTAAGGTTTTGACTTTATTTCCATTTTTGGCCATCTTTGGTTCTTGAATTTTTTGAACTTCATTCTTTGTTATTCAAGCTTAATTCTTTCACAAATATTGTTCCCCTTAGATTAATATACCTCTGAGAATTTTTGTGTAATTTTTGAATTTTTTTTTTATTTTTGTGAATTTATTATTATTTTCTTATTTTTGTAAATTAATTAAATAAATTATGAAATTGTGATTTTTAGTGTTTTTGGTGGATGAAATTAATTTTAGAATTTAATTTATAATTTTTGTGATTTTTGTGTAATTATTATAATTTTATTTAGTTTATGTCAATTTTGAAAATATAGGTTAAATATATATTTTGTTAGTAATTATTGGTTAATTAGGTTTATTTGTTGATTTTATTGAATTATATGTTGAGAAAATAATTTTAGAGTATTTACATAATTTTTTTTGAATTTTTGAGTATTTTCAGTATATTATATGAATTTTTATATACTAGGGGTATTTTGTTAATTTAGTAGTAATTTTAGTTAAATATTAAGTTTAATTGGTTTTAATAATTATTTGAGGTATAAAAAAATAATTTTTACAAATTATTTTATAATTATAACTAATTAAAACTATTTTTCAAAAATTATTTTCAAATTTAATATAATATATTATTTTTGTAAATAAATGGGTTTTTAGTAATTTTTAGTATGTTTTTGGACTAATTTAGTAATTTAGATTTATAAAATTTTTTTTATTAATCTTGGTGTATTTATAGTGAAATATCGAATTTTATTAATATTATATTAATATTAGGGTTTTTAAGTAATTATCGGTGAAATAATTACTTTTGGTGTTTTTAATGTTTAAATTTCTATATTTTGGTACTTAAAGGGCATTTTTGGTATTTATCAAATTTTTGATATATTTATTGTATTTGTTGTGAATTGTGGACCTTAGTCAGTGGAATTTGCAGTTTAGGATCCAGACCGAGGGTTGTGAGAATATTTTGTGAAGTCTATTTGAAGTGTATTTTTCTTGCAGGACCAGCTCTACTTTTTTAGTAGAGAGATATTCATTTTACAGAGGAGGTTCTACCGAATTTTTGATAGAATTCTCATAAAATGTGACATTCGGTCAAATTCCTATTCTTTGTCTATGTTTAGAATTCTAGATTGAGTCTCTAAAAGTTAAGTTAGATTCATTCTAATTTTCATATTGTTATTTTATTATTAGTTGCACCGAGACCGAGGCCTAGTAGACCAGGCTCGTCGGACCTGTCTCAAGGAGCGCACAACTATGAGTTATTATAATATATATGTATTGCTTAGGTTGCATGTTTTAGAATTCTATGTTTTAAATATAAATTTTGTATAATTGCCTATTTGAATGTTTAAGTATATTTTAGGTATACTTTTAGTATATTATGAAATGAATGCATGTTTTCCTTTTTAATTAAATATAGCTTATTTTCAAATATATTATTGGTTTAATTTAATATATTCCACGATTTATTTGAGTTGATTATACGTATATATACCTGAAATATACTTAGTTTATTTTAGGTATATTTATGGTATATATATGGTTTATTTGTTTATTTTAAATGTCATTATGCATTATTTATTTTTCTGAATGTATGTTTTAATATAAATGAAGGATATCGATAAAATGTGCTTCTTAGCGGGTAACACTAGGACCCTATACGTACCGGTGCGATAGATTAGAGTTAAGTGAAAAATAATTGTGGTAATTATGATTGATTGATTGATATGATTGATTTTATTGAGGTTGATGTGATTGAGAGTGTGATTGCTGGAGCTCAGTTGACTAAGTGTCTCGGGGCCAATCACACTAACAGTCAGACTGCTGGAGTTCGGTTAACTTAGTGTCTCAGGGCCAATCTACTGTCCAGTTGGACTAAGTGAATTATTTGGAACTAAGTGGGCATGTATGGCTAAAGTGAGTTCTATTGATATTTGAGGTTGCGAAATATAGGTTTCTATTTGATTCTTCATAAACTGATGATTTTCAGTATTAAAATGATTTTCTGTGCATCTGTGTGTATTTGGTTGTATATATATATTTATTATATATATACTGTTAAGTGTCTGCATTTGACATTTAGTTATGCATGTATATATATTATAATAATTCACTCAGTAAGGTCTGACTCCCCTCCGTTGATGTTTTTACAAGAGAGTCTTCATCTTCAGACCTCAATAGTAAACCTGTCCGCCGGATTTCTTCTGCTCTGACTTTATTATGTAAATCATTTACTTGAGTTTTACTTTGTACTTTAGACACTGCAGTAGTAGTTGTATTTGACTCTATCGAGATTTTTTTTTTGTATTTGTGCATGTATGAGGATTTTACTTCAGAGTGTTTCTCTAAAGATTGTATTAAAAAATTTCTATTTATGATATATATGATGAGGAATTTATTTTATTATTTGAGGTTTAATTTACGCTAAATAATATTTTATTTTATTGCATGTTTTTTATTTTAAGGGTTGCTACGGGTTCCGGATTCGAAAGAATTCCCATTCCCTAGCGCTAGTCATGGCGCCCTATTTTGGGTCATGACAGATAGTGACAAAAGGGTAAGAGTGTGTAACCGTGCTTTCAAAAGCTATAACTTTTGACTTCGGATAAGTTATAGGGTACACAGCATATCAAATTAAAGCTTATTCAAAGATCTATATGGACTATCATATTTACCCATCACGACCCAAATTTAGGTCTGAATTCGACTATTTAAAGCTTCTTTTTGGGTTTCAAGGTTTTGTGTTTTTTTTAATTATTATTTTAGTATTTTGTTTGGCCTTTTTGCCCTTTTTTTAGGATTTTATCTTGAGCACTATTTATTCATCTTGTTTTGTTTAAAAAATAGCTTTTTAAAAATTTTAATACGGAACTTCATTTTTCAAATTTTAGTATTCAAATAAATCAACAGATTTTATGTCTATTACCTGATATTTTCGAATCAACAGGTTATTTAAGGTATAATTTAGGATAACAACAATTTAAAGCTTATAAGTTATACCTGATTTTTAATGAAGACCTATATGTTCTATTTTTTATGATTGACTTCAATATGAATTTAAGAAAGGTCGAATACCTTTTTTCACCCTGAACTTTATCCTTTTGATATGTTTCACCTATCAACTAAAAAATTAACCAACAACACATATGAACTTCTAGTTTTAACCTATTTCACCCTTGGTTCGACATTTTTTATGTATTGAGCACATAAGCTGCCAACATGGAGAAGTATGTGAAATAAAATAAAGTGAGGCACTTTAGTGAAAATGGACTAAAAGGGTAAGGTTCATAGGTGAAATAGGTTAAAGATAAAAGTTCATACATGATATTAGTTAATTTTTTAGTTGATGGGTGAAACGGACTAAAAGGGTAAAGTTTAGGGGTGAAATAGAGCAATCGGCCATTTTAAAAATTACCCATTAGTCTTAGCCTGTTATCTTTAACAAAATGACCATCAAACACCATCACCAATAACATTAACACTAATGGTATAGAAAAGCAACGTCATCATCAATAACAATGTATATAATTAATCACATAAATAATGAAGCAGTAGATTGTGAAGAAGAAGAGTACAATGAAAGAAAAAAAATAGCTACTATAAGTTATTGTAGAAACAAGAATAACAATAAAAAGAAGAAAGTGAACCTAAAAAAAGACTTTAGAACCCACAGTTTTCACAACCATAGTACTTGAAGGAGACCCTTGTGTCTCAACAAATATCCAAAGATACTAAGAAGCCACTGGCTTAGACAACCTCAATTTCTCATATAATTGATCCTTCTGAGATGGGTGAGGCAACTTCTCCAAATTATAAAGCAATTATACTCCTTTCCTCACACCAAGAAGATTAATAGGCAAAACATCTGGTCTATGCAAAGGGAAAATCTTAAACATATACACAGACCAAGAACTAATCCCTTTAACCATAGTGAATATTGTAAAAAGTGACTTACCATCCATATTTAAAATTGTTGAATATAATAATTTCCCATTATAATAATATCTTGAAGATAGTAAATCGCATTCTCTAACTCACCTTCGTAGGAAAGTGATCTTGCAATGACCCGATGAGGTGTTACTGCTAGTGGTCACAGTGGTTTTATTTAATTGGGAGGAATTGGAGCTAGTGGCAGTGGATTCTGATGAGAGTTTATAGAATTTATAAGGATGGGATAGATGAATTTGGCTGTAGGAGTGGTAGTTGGTTGAGGAACATTGATTAATTCAGTGCTAGAGATAGTGGTTATGGCATATTCATGCGATGGCTGAGTTATTATCTGCACTTGGATAGTTGGGAGACGGTGGGTTAAGGCAACAGTGGTGGGAGATTATGAATGAAGGAGGCCGCATCAAAAGCTAACATGGAATAGAAGAACCGACATCAGCAGCCACGTGTTTTTAAATTATGTCACATACGCAAGTTCCGTCAGAGATAACATGCTAGAACTAATGGGTAATTTTTAAAATTTATATTGAAGTCAATCATTAAAAAAATGGAACATATAGGCCTTAATTGAAAATCAGGTATAACTTATAGGCCTTAAATTGTTGTTATCCCATTAAATTTATGGTATTCTTATTGAACCAATAGATTTTCAATAATTATCCTTATTTTCTATAATGTTCTGCTATGTCATTTAATCATTATAAAAAAATTAAAATATTAAAAATTTAAACTCTATAGATGTTATTTTCCATGTTATTAAAAAAATTATAATAAATGACTAATTTATTATTTAAAATCATGAAAAATTATATAGAGTTTTAATGGGTCATGGCGTGTCATGTCAGATTGACACGACCCAACATAACATGTATAATTAAATAGGTTGTAAATAGGTTTACATGTCAACCCATGACACGATCAGGTTAAATGTTATGTGCCATTTATGTATATAAATTTAGAAGCATTTTTATTAAGTTTTATGATATTTTTATTTCACTTGCATTTAGTAGAATGTTATTAATTTGCATATTAAAATCATATTTGCATGTTTGTTTAATAGTTAAGTGCATTATAATGTCTAAAGAAAATAAATATTGCAATTTTGTAGGCTGAAGTTGTTGCACATCGTGTCTTCAACCTTGTCCAATGAAGGACCCTCTGCACAATTGCACACACAGGCTAGCGCATGCATGTGCGTTCATCAAGAATCCTACATAATTCAACTCACGCCTATGCTATTGCCTATGTACGAACCTAGTTGAAATCAAGCTCGATGAAAAAGCCATGCACATTCTACCGCATGACCATGTAGAAGGTTGTATATTCAAATTCCACCTTGCACACCAGCGTACACGGCCTGTGTATTCCCCTGTGTTCCTCCTAAAGCTTATGTACACTAAGTGTATGGCCATGTACTAAGTCATGCACTTATGAAATAACCACAGATTCGTGTACACACCCTGTGCAAGTCGTCCTGTGATTTGCACACTCTGCTACACGGCCATGTCCTGAGGTGTGCCAATATGAAAAATCTTCCTTTTTCATTTTAGTTTACTGATTTGGAAGATCTTTAAAATGGAAGATTGTAGAATTAGAAATCCTTGGGCAAGAAGTATATAAGTAAGAGATACCTAATCTTGGAGGGGCATTGGGGAGATACATTCATTCATTCAAATCCATTCTATTCTATTCTCTTTATTTTGTTTGTGTTCATTGCCATAACTATGTGTGGTTACACTCTTTTTAGGGTTTGGATTTGTGTAGCTAGACTATTACTTGTTTGGAACTTTATTTCCTTTCAATGAATTAATTATTAATCAATTTTACAAGTTGTACTTAATTGTCTTGTGTTTGATTTTAGGCTTGATTGAATGCATATTTGTTTAGGTAGATTAAAGATAACAAATTTGCATGATTTATCAGCTCATAGACTTGTAAAACTTAGAAACCTTGATCATAAAAGAACTTAATGAGCCTTAATTAATTGACGTGACAATGAAAATAGGTTGTAATTAACTTTGGTATGCTTGAATGATCTCGAAAGAGACTTTAAGTGATTTGAGTGGTTTACCCTTGATTGTGTTAATGATTTGGATTGTGAATTAATCTTATAATCCAAGTAGTAGCTAGTGAAGCAAATCCAAACTCTGGTCTTTGAATTATTGAATTTTAAAATAAATAATTCAGAATTAGGATTTTTATTCTTGCTTGTTAATTTTGTTATTTCATTCCAATTAATATTATTTATTAGCTTGTGAAAAAATAATTACAGCTAGTACTTGGTATCAATCTCTTCTTAGGAATGATACTCAAATATTAGAACTTTACTACTTATTTACGAACAGTGCACTTACAAAAAATGCCTAATATTAAACCATGTCATAAACATGTTAATCCATTTCTAACACGAACCCATTTAACCTCACACTAATTCGCTAATTTTGCATGTTACACGAATCGTGTTCGTATATCATTACCCATTTTGACACCCCTAGCTGTGGGAATAACATCCAAGGGGGATTAGGGCTTTAGGATTCTTGTATTTCTTCTCTAGGGTTTCTAGAGAGGTTCCTCTAGGGTTTTGGAGGGTATTTTCTTCTAGGGTTTTGGAGGGTATTTTCTTCTAGGGTTTCTAAAAGGGTGCTATATCTTTATGGTTTATAAAGAAGTTCTCTAGAGTAGGGGTGGAGAGAAGTGTGAATTCTTCTTATTTATATGAGAGGGTAATACAAAATTATGGGTTTGGATTTAATCAACTCATGGGAAGTGACAATTTGTTGTATTGGTATTTTTTCTCATATAGTGAAGAATTTGTATATCTCCATGGATGTGAGCAATAAAAAATGTAAGCAATCAAAAGCCAAACCATGTAAAATTTTGTGCACTCTTATTTTTCTAATTTTAATTTTTTATCTTGACATATTTGTTGATGGGTTTAATTGGGAGGATTTTTTCCCAACAAGCAAATTCTTATAAAAATTAAATTTTATTTATTAATATTAAATTGACTAATTATTAAATAAATAAAAAATCGAATCATAATATACTATGGTCTAAATAGACTAACAAGGTTTGAAAAATAACAAAAAATATCATTAAACAAAAAAATAATATATCATTAATTTTTGTTTAATATATCATTTAACCAAAAAAAAAAAATAATAATATACTATGTTTTTGTCACAAATGAATATCATTAAACAAAAATTTAGGTAACTGGGTTCAACCCCTCCATAGCATGTGAGGGGACAAAAGTAGCTTTAGTGATTTGGGTGTTAGCCTAAAGCATGATTAAAACAACTATGCTCTGTTCCTTTTGAACCCAACACATGGAACACATACACACATATATATAAGACTTCACATTTCTACTTTACTAATTAATCCATCAATAATGACAACTTGGGCATAAATTACTCACTTTATAGTCTTGGGGTAAATTGTTTAGATGACCATTGAATTTATCCTGCCTAAATTTCACTAAAATAATTAATCTTAAATTTTGCAGTTTTGTTAATTTGTTTTCACTTCATCCACTTTATGTATGATCTTGTAAATGTAACTTTTTTTTTTTTTTTTTATGAACACAGTACAATTCAGCACTATTGGAATGTGAATTGAAAAATGGACGGAACCTGAGTCTCCCGTATGCGCCTGGGAACTCTTCAGCAATTATCCGCTCTTGTAAATATAACTTATGTTAAACTTTGTGTTTAATTAATTTTACATGAGTTAATTTTCATCATTTGCGTGCAATTTCACAACTTTATATTTATTATATTAAACTCTTAGATTCAAGTGGATATTGTGGATATTATACACAAACAACTCTATTGAAAAAAAAAAATTAATAATAAACATCAATTTTGGTACTATAAGTTATGATTTTTTTTTTTTTTAACTCGTGTGGTGATTAGAAATTAAACCTATTGGACATTAAACAAGTAGTGATCGGTTTAATTGGTCACGTATGCTAATCTGCAATGCATTATCTAATACATCATCATTAGTTGCAGAAATGCAACGTACACACATGATTTGATTTGATTTTTTTTTTTCTAAGTTGGCATGCATATGTATGCTTTTTATATCCAATTAATACATGCATAAACATTGGTCAAGATTAATAATAAGATCTAAAACCTTTCAAATTTATTGTATATATATGATATATCAATGGCATTTACAACGCAAGAACAAATTAGAGCAAACCTCATGGAAAACCTCAAGTATAATTACATGATAATCTTGAGAATTCATTGACATGTAATAATTCAAGAGACTACGAAGCTGTTTAGGTTCTTCTAACCTGTTTGCCATGATCATTTCAACCATTGATTCTCTAAAATCTTCTCTTGGGTCATAAGAATTCTTCTCCATTGCCACCATTACTACAAACTTGATATCTTCACTACTTTTTATCCTTCTTCTCTCTTTGTAATAATTATTATTGTTTCTTGCTTCTTGTTGCTGCCTTTCTTTGATCATTTGATCTAGTCTTTCTTGAACCATGGCATGTGCTAGACTTGAAACAGATGCGTACCGATAATTGGAAGCTGAGCTTTCAGCTTCTTCAGAAGAAGAAACACTTAGCCTGCTGCAATTACTGCAACACAAGGCCCTGCATCTTCTTTGTTGAAGCTTCTGCTTCTTCATATCCTCAACAGTGATATGAAGATAGAAGGCTGCTTTGATTGGAAAAAAAATAATATGTATGAGATTAATAAAAATTAATCATTTAAGCACAATTGGCAAGTGGGGTCTTTTTTAAACATAATTATGTCTTGAGTTTAAAAGAATAATCTGTGGGATTAGGGTTGGCTGCAAGAACATATGAAAAGAAGGGTTGGAGGACATTTTCTTTTAATGTATTGTTTGTATGGGTTGCAGTGATGACATTAGATGAAGTAAGGCTTTAGTGAGTTCTATAATGGGGTATTGTTAGGTGGCATAATTTCGAAAGTACGTTTAATGTGGAAAGCATAGGAGGTCCAAAGGCTTCATGATTAAATTAATAAATCTAATTTAAGAAAATAAGCAACTGCTAAACGAATTTTTGGTTGGTATCACATGGTTAGCTAGTGGGTAAAAGTTGTAGTACTTGATGCACTTGAAGGATTGATAAACCTAGAGTACTAGTGTTGGAGCATGGGAGGATTAATCATGAAATAAAGATGATGCTAAAGTAACTATTTATTAAATTAAGAGGGTAGATTATCCTTTTTGACCCACATGTTCCCATTTAGGCAAATGTCTTTCAACATTTTATTAATAAATAGGAATGTTAAATTATTTAAATATTGATAAATTATAAAGCAGAAGTAGTTTTCACTTATTTGATAAAAAGTAATTATAAATCAATAACGATATATTTTAGATTTACATGTCAAGATGCCTTTAATACGCTTGAATTCTAGCGTGCTGATGACTTTTTTTTTATTCCTCTCCTGTCTATTTTTTTTTTTTTTCAATTTTTGCTTGTCAAAAAAGTAGATGGAATTTTACATGTATATTTAAATTTGAATCGTTTATATATTGGGAGAATCAACGTTGAAAAAATTTTATTTTCATTGTGAAATTTTTCAATCTGAATCATTGTGATTATCGAATATGAAGAAAATCACATAGAAAAATCTAAATTGCTAAAAGTCTCATAAGATTTTTAAGAAGATTTAACGAGTCAAATTAAGGATAAAATGTAGTAGAACATAACTGTACACTTTAAAATTTAGTAATGCAATTGGTTAAAAACAAATACCATTGATTATCGAACTAAATTTAGTCTCGGTAGGTACACAAATTAGTTATATATTAGTATCATGTAAAATCACGAGGGTTATTTGCTAGTGTTAGCGAGGGGAGAGAAATACTTATTATCTATTATGAAGTGGAACACCATATAAGCGGATCTCATCCTTATATGTAGAATTCTAAATAAGTAGTTTCATTCAACCCGCTTGCAGACACAGCATAAGTTAGACACCAAAACCTTAAAATCCTACAAGCCTCCATCTAAATCGATTAATCTAGGCACTATCTTTAGTAAAATTGAAAGGTGGAAATTTAAGTTGAAACTCCAATGACACAGCTTACCCGTAGTTGTGTATTTGGTATTCAAAATGTAAGTGAGCATTCCCTCATTCTAGTCCATAAGCTGTTTACTTAATATTATATATATATATATACAGTGGTTTTGTTACTGAAAAAGGAACTGTGAAGGGTTATTGTTTCATGTTTTGCATATGGATTCTCTTGTCTTATTCTTTTCGCAATTTCTTAAGGTTGTATAAGAAAAGATGAAGTGAATGGAGTTTTCTTGTTATTAATGCTTTTTCTTTCCATTTAAAATCTTGACTTCTTTTTTATAGTAATTCTTGCTATCCATGCTTAATTTTATGTTGGCATATAAGGCAATTATGAAGAAAATCCGATAAAGATTTTCACAGATGGAAAGAATCCCTTTTGTGGATTCCTCCATGTATGTCGGACATGGCAGGAGAGGAAAGAAAAGATTAGCAAAAACCACATGCAAAATATACAGTAATTATAGCCTATGGCCAAATTCATGTTTTTATTTATTTATTAAATTATTTTAAATATCACGCATGTACTTCAACAATTATATATATACGAATAGTTAATAATTAAAACAAATTAATTTGAAGATTTTTATTTCATTTATATCTATACACTTGTAAAAATGTACCCTTGTGAGAGCAAGATTTATAAGAAAAAACAATACCTTTTCTAGATAACTAATTTTGAAATAATTTTTTTATTAATAAGATTATTAAATAGTATGAATACTCTCTTTTAAATTTAATAAAAATTAATCGCACAATAAATTATTCATTTTAAGATATTTTTAAAAAGAAATTATCATAATAGAATATAAACAAGGGTGGAACTACCTTAGGGGTTAGCCCCCCTCCATTTTTTATTTTCAAACAATTACTTGAAATTTTTTATATAAATTTAATGTTTGCCTTCCATTTTTTTTATATAAATTTTGACAAGAAGCCTCAGAGGTACACCGGAACATCCCAACTAGCCTGACAGTTTCATAGCACCTAGCATCATAAGCAACTGTCAAAGAATCTTATTAAAAATAAACGAAGAGTTTACTATAGGACAAAAACAAAATTAAGAGAACCTAAAATTCTGTTTCATCATCCTATCATTGGCTAGAAAGCCAATATAGAAAGATGGTGTAGATGACCACCAACAAACATGAGCACTAGAGGTGTTATGGAGCAACCAATACACCAAGTTTAAAGGATTCAACATGATGAAGATGAGCATGGTCAAGAAGGTAAGGATAAAGTTCAAGAGGTTTTGAGTCCAATCAGCATGCCTCATGGACCTATAACAATGTCTCAATCTAAGAAGCTTCAACAAGACTTAATCCATCATTTGCAAGGCTTAGTGAATTTAGCTAGTGAAAGTTTACAAGGACACCAAAGCTTTATGACAAGTGCAAATCAATTTCAATATAACTTAATTCAAGTCCAAGTCACTAATGGGTTTAATTAAGTATATAATGGGCCACATTTGTTATAGGTTGCCCGAATATGCATAGGAGAGTTATTTAAGCATTGTTATTTAGGTTTAATTATGTTAAACAAGAGTTGGATGAATTTGTTATTTTAAAAGTCCATTAGTTTTAGTTAGTTTAATTAGTGTTATGCTTAAAATAGGAAGTATGTCAAGAATTCCTATTTAAGGTCTGATTAGATTAGTTTCCTATTTTTATGATTAAGGTTATTAGTTTTTCTTATTCACTAAGGAAATCCTTGTAAAGGCTATATATATGCCTTGGATGAATTTTTATCATAGAGATTTGAAGTTTTCGAAACTTAAAAGTTGTTTGCTTTTATTTTTGTGCTCTTGAGTAAAATACATGCTTTAAGGAACATTCAAGTAAATTAATCATCTTATAATTGGAATTCAGAAATGAGTTTTCTTTATTCTAATTCTTTGATAATCTAAGTAATATGATTTCTAACCATTCTTTGGGATTGTTACTGAATTGATTATTGGGGTTTTAAAGTTAATGCTTTATGGGGTTCAAACATATAAAGGGGTTCTCAAGCTTATTCTTGGAGGTTTCGTATCAAGAGGTAGCCTCCTTAGCTAAACAATCTGCCACTATGTTCCCCTCTTGAAAAATATGAGAAACCACGAAGGACATTTGCGAAATCTGGTGGAGACATCTTGACCAAGCAACTAGTAAATCCCATGGAGCATTCAAGCTCTTAGATTTGAATAAATTAACCACATGCATGTAATCACATTCTAACCATATGTTATGTTAACCAAAAAACCAAGCTTTATCAATACCATGAATGGAAGCATGAAGTTCAGTAACAAAAGCCTTACAATGATTTAAAGGAACCACAAAGCAGCCTTTAACAAAACCTCTACTATTTCTAAAAATTCCATTAACACCATCTCTTCTTGTAAAGCTCAAAGCTGAACCATTTGTGTTTAATTTTAACCAAAGAGAAGAAGGAAATTACCAGGTACCGAAATGATAGAAGGAGCCTTATGTGGCCTATAATGAACATGAAGTTTTTGAAGAATCAACAATTCTTGTTGAGAATTGTAAGCAGAATTAATTTTAAACATCTTACACTCTTTAATAGCACAAAAAAGGGTTCTCAAAGAATGAAAAGTAAACACTTGAATGTTATCAAATGCTACTTTATTTCTTACATTCCAAATACACCATAAAGTTGTACAAATCATAGTAAAAAAATAGGGCAACTCTATGAACTAAAATGGCGAGGGCTAAAAGCTTGAAAAGCATCAAGGGCAAAATTTCAAACCGGAAAGGACAAGTCAAAGGTAGTACAAATAGCAGTCCAAACTTGTCTAGCATAATTACAATGCAAAAATAAATGAGATGAAGTTTCATAAGCATTACCATAAAAGCAACATATAGAAGTGATAAACAACCCTTTATTTCAAAGACTATAATTTATGGGAATTATCTCATTGAAGAGACGACAATATAAAAGAGACCTTGGAGGAAGAATGGAATTTTTCCAAAGGAGGTGGCACTAACTCTTAATAGGGAGATTATGGCATTCAAAATGGTAAGTTGTACTGTAAGTAATACAAACATCAATGGCTCCTATCCAAACTAAATGATCCACATCCAACTCTAATGAAATATACAAATAAATCTCAGCTGCTATGCTAGGAAAATAATAATTAAAATAGATAGTAAATGACATTCATTATCAATATAAAAATCTGAAACCAAACCAGACAAATACTTTCAATGATGAATAGGCAATTTTAACTTATCTGCAAGTTTTGTCCCAAGCCAATTATCATGCCAAAAATTTAATTTTGACTTTCTAGCCACAATCCATATGATATCTTTCTAAACTTGTAAAAAAAATGGATTTAATTGATCCCCAACTAAAAGAAATAAGCCAACAGGAAGAATTGAAAGCCATTAAAAAAATTTCTTTAGAGAAAATAAAAAATAAACTCATTATAATTCATGACCGAGCTAGCTAATTTATGGAGAATGCTGAAGATTTTTTATACCTAAGCCACCTTTTTTTTAGGAGTGCAACATTGGTTCTAGAAAACTACAAAAAACTTCTTGTTAGATATCAAACCAGTCCACACAAAATTTCTGTTTGCTCTATCTATATTCTTGATAAGATAAAGAGGGCACTTGTAAATCGTGAAGCTATGGATAAAAGAGCTAATGATGACCAAATTCACTAAACAAATTCAACCAGCCATAGATAGAAGAAGACCCTTCCAACAATTAAATCTATTTAGAATAGTTAGCAATTTGAACAAAATGAGAATATTTCAAAGTGCCTTTGAAAATAGGAACCCCCAAGTAGCGAAAAGGAAGGGAACCCAACTTCATGTTGGAAATGGCACACATACAAGAAACTAACCTATAAAGAAAAGAAGATCTGAAATAAATCTTTGATTTTTCCTAATTTATATGTTGCCCTAAAATGTCACTATGGATTTCCAGAGTATAAGCCAAATTCTAATATTTTTAGTAGAAGCTTTGCCAAAAATTATAATATCATTCTCATAGAAAAATGAGATAAAGCCTTAGAATTGTAGCCAGCCATAAAAATAAAATCTCTAATAATAACCCAAGCATTAAGCTAACAACTAAAAAAATCTTCACCAACATAAAACAACAATGGGGAAAGAGGGTCCCTTTAGTGAACACCATACTCACAACCAATATACCCCTTGCAAGTACTATTAATAGTAATAAAAACTCTTGCAAATTGAAGAACTACCAAAATCCATGTACAAAAATGATGACTGAACCTAAAACAATGCATAACCTCCAAGATAAAATCCTAACTCATCATGTCAAAAGCTTTATGGACATCAATTTTAATCGCCATTTTATTAGATCTCCCATTATGCTTTAAAAGATTGGCACATTATGAGGCACCAATAATACAATGCTCAATATTATGACCTTTTATGAAACTAAACTATTCCTGGGAAATAATTTCAGTTGCTACTATGGACAAGCAATAAACCAAAAGTTTTGTTATTATTTTAAAAATGAAATTACTAGCACTATTGGCCTAAATTTAGTAATTTAATGAGCACCAAACACTTTAGGAAGTAAAATCATTAAACTTGAATTTAACTAGGCTCAATGTAAGCATGAGTAAAGAATTGTTAAACAATAACACATACCTCATGTCCAACTATATCCCAATAATGAGTGAAAAATTCTCTAGTAAAACCATTTGGCCCTGGAGCACTAGATCCATCCATATAAAAAATAGTATGACAAATCTCTTTATAAAGAAAGGCATGTGAAGACATTAAGAATTATCATCATTTATAACTAATTTGGGAACCATATGAGAGCTTAAATTAAAATTATTTTGGTTGGGCCTAGAGGAATGCCTAAAAAGATGCTTATAAAACTCAACAATGTGGGTTTTAATGGAAAAGCATTCTCGGACATAACTCTATTTATTTCCAAAGCATGAACACCAAAAACCACTCTCCTCTAAGACACCATAGCATGATAAAAGATTTTTATTTCTATCACCTCTATATAACCATTTAACCTTACAAATCTCCTTATAGAATATTTGCTACTAATCAAGACAAGATTCTAGATATTGATGATCATCGAATTCATTTTTGTGTAAATCTTTAGAGAAGCCCAAATTAGAGATATAATTTTACACTGAAAGAAGTTTAGCTGAAGCCTTTTCAATATGAAAATCAAGAAGGCTAAAAGTATTAAAATTCCATGATTTCAAAGATCCCCAAAGAAGCTTCAATTTTGTCATTAAATGATGCATAGCAGAATAATTAACTTGCATATTTCTCCATTTAGATTGAATGTAAGAAAGGAAGTTTTTATGAGTGAGCCATATAGATCTAAATCTAAAATGAGATCAGCCAATCATAGAGTTAGAATAATAAAGCAGCAAAGGATTACAGTCTAAGTACTTCTTGGAAAAGTAATGCATCTAATTTAATGCCAAGAGCTAAAAGAGGAGGATGAACAAAGAGCGCAATCCAAATGCTCTTCAATTATAGTAGACCCTTTTCTACCATTAGTTCAAGTATAGAAAGTGCCCAGGCAGTTCAAATTAGATAGTAAACAATCGTCAATCATAACTAAAAAATCTTAATAAGATATAATAGGAGGAGCACACCCAATCTTCTTATGAGATCCCAAACATGCATTGAAGTCGCCAATCAAGAACCAATTGACTGAATAATGAAAATGAAAGGAGTGAATCTCATTCCAAAGAATATGTTTAGAAACACCATAAGTGCAACCATAAACAAAAGTCACCCAATTATCAACATTAGAAGAACAGAGAGAAATAGTCACTTATTGGTTAATGCAAGTAATTAAAGAAAGACTTATATGAGATGCAATAAAAATCTAAAAAGATAGGAAGGAAGGTTCATTATGAGAAAAGAAAGTTAAACCCAATTGACGTTAAAAAGCTGAAGGAATATCATTTAAATAAATAATTAGTTCTACAATGCCAACAATATGTAGTTTATTAGAATGGCAAAGATTATAAATTTTTCATAATGTGTTGGGATTTCCAGCACCCCTATAGTTCCAATAAAGGACCTTCATCATCATAAATTAAGACATAAAGGTTTCTTGGTTACTCTCTTAGAAAGAGTAACCTGATATGATCTCTAACACGGCTCAAAAGTCTTCTTTTTATATGTGACAATAGTCTAATCACCATTTTTAGATTCTACTTGCTTTGCCCATGATAGTTTTCCATGTTGAGAGGAACCACAATAACATCCCTACTTTTAGAATCAACATCTTGCTATCGCCATTCAAGAACTGGTAAGTCAATTAGTTGTAAATTAATTTTTGAATGATACTAGTGATGTTTATCCTCATCATGAATAACATCACTATCATTAACCAAAGCCATTGCATCTTGTGATGGAAAAATTAGAGTATAATGATAATCTAAAGGAGGCCTAACCTTCGTCATAACTAATTCCTGATCTACATCCTTTTCAAATTTTGGTGGTGTAGAAACTTCGACATTAGCATTTTGAGTTAAAAATAAAACCTAGTCTTCTGTCCTAATGTCCGCCTTTATTAACAACATCATAAAGCTATTGTGACTTATATGTGTCAACATAAGAGGTAGGTAGGCCTACATTCTCCGAAGCTATTTTTGTGGGTAGAATAGTCACTAGTTTTCTATATACTTAGGATCAGAAGAAGGGTCAACTTTAGTAGGAAAAAACTCATCAACGAAGTGTAATTTGGCAAACATGTTGTTGATGGAGATTAAAAGATTTGAGATTTGATTGGAAGGCTACTTGGGTTTCTAGATTTTCATAGGTTCATCCAAGGACTTAAAATTAGACTAAGATTTTTGCCTTTTACAATCATGAGCAGTATGACCAATGTTAGAAAAAAAATTACAAAATAATGGAAGGTTTTCATATGTCACATCCATAAAGAAGCTGTTGCACACTCATTCCACAAAAAGATTTTCAAGCAACAAATTGCTAAAATCAATATCCACAAGAATTCTTGCATAATGAAAAAATTCACCATTGATCGTGACATTATCAAACTTTAATGGAGCCCCAATTCCTATAGATGCCAAAATCATAGTGTTCCTAAGGTACACTATATAATCAAACCTATATTTCCACTTTGGTTGATTGTTGTTCAAATGGATCAAAATTAGGCATCCAATGTCAAACTTAAAGGAGAGAATTTTTCAAAGCTATAGTGCCTATTCCTCAAACCCTATTTTTTATGCAGTAGAATTCAAAAGAACCTGATAGTTGTCGTAGCCAAGAGAAATCATCTTCCATGGTTTTAAAAGCCCCCAAATAGAAGTAAGCTTTTGCTTTAAATCAGTAAGCTTCCATGGTGCATCGCCGTTAGCCACAACAAGACAAGATATAAGAGCATGTTGAAATTGTTAGTGATATGCCCTAGGCCAATTATGTAATGGCCATAATTTGACATTGTCATATTATTATTTTAATAATAAATAGGCATTTTTATTACTATTGGCTAATTCTAGTATTATCCTTAATTAGTTAATTCTACTAAGATCATCAAGTATGTGACTTGATAGTAAAACTCTTATGTGATACTTGAATTCTAATCTAAATATCCCTAGTCAGTTATTATTATTGGAATAATAATGAATAAAGACTAGTATAAGGTTGACTAATGATTAAGTTTTACTGATCATGTATATGAGATATTAAGTCAAACTCATAGGTAAATATTTAGGGAAATGATGTACTAGATCGACCCATTATGACAATACCATATGGATTATTATCATAGATAATTCTCATCATAGTAGTAATATTTAAGTCCTCTAACATGACATCACCATGGTTTCCTGTATGATAAGTTCTATATTTTAACACATCCCTACACCATACTTTAACTGGATAGTAAAATAGGCTATGATTAGATATAGAATGAGTTGTGTGAGGAATGTGAGTGATTAATATGGAATTTGTCCCTCAATTATTTTTGAGAAGATATCTATTAAGGCCCACGATGAGTTAGACTGAAGACAAATGCATGGCCATGTTAGAATGATAAAGAGTTATCAGTGTCAATCTACTTAGGATCAAAAAATAATATGATTGAATAATATAAGGATGACATAATCCATGCCTTATATTTAATTAGGATATCATGTGAAAAAAGGACTATAGAACACACTGTGTATTAGGTTGTGTCGGATTATCGGCCTTCACACAACTTGGGTAGTCATATTGTCTTGCTAGAGGCCAATTATGACTTGTGGGTTAAAATGGAAATTTTAGGCCCACTGCCAATATTGTGTGAACCTAGAAGGTCGCACACTTAGAATAAGTCCAAAATAGACTTGGGTTAATAAGCCCAATAATTATCTCTATTTAAGAATATATATATATATATATATATATATATATATATATATATATATATATATATATATAAGAGTTATCTAAAATAAATAGGAAAAGATTCTAACTTGGAATTAGAATCAAAATAAAAAGAGAAGTTTAAACTTACCAAAACTATTTTGGTAAGTGGAGATGTATATAACCCTAAAAAGAATGGCTATAAATACATCTCATTCTCTAGGGTTTATGTTTAAGGTTAAGCCACCTTTTCTCATTCTTCTTTTTACATTTCTTTTGTGAAAAGATAAGATGTAGAGAGAAAATATGTTGTGAGATAACAAAGGTTCTAGCATACCTAATTTGCTTTAGATCATCTTGTTCATGTGGATACAGTAGAGGACGTGATTGTAAACACTCAATTTTGGGATGATGAAGTGTGGATGTGACATAGGACTTTGATGATAAAAATGTTATAAATAGGTCTTCAATACTTAAAGTTTGAAACCTTAAAAGTCTAAATGTATTTTTAAAAGAGTTTAATTGATTTTTTAAGAACTTAATTGTAATATTTTTTTAGGACCTATTTGAAAGTTTAAACACTTTCAGGGGTTACCCGTAGTTGTGTATTTGGTATTCAAAATGTAAGTGAGCATTCACTCATTCTAGTCCATAAGCTGTTTACTTATATATATATATATATATATATATATATATATATATATATATATATATATATATATATATATATATATATATATATATATACAGTGGTTTTGTTACTGAAAAAGGAACTGTGAAGGGTTATTGTTTCATGTTTTGCATATGGATTCTCTTGTCTTATTCTTTTCGCAATTTCTTAAGGTTGTATAAGAAAAGATGAAGTGAATTGGGTTTTCTTGTTATTAATACTTTTTCTTTCCATTTAAAATCTTGGCTTCTTTTTTTTTTAGTAATTCTTGCTATCCATGCTTAATTTTATGTTGGCATATAAGGCAATTATGAAGAAAATCCGATAAAGATTTTCACAGATGGAAAGAATCCCTTTTGTGGATTCCTCCATGTATGTCGGACATGGCAGGAGAGGAAAGAAAAGATTAGCAAAAACCACATGCAAAACATACAGTAATTATAGCCTATGGCCAAATTCATGTTTTTATTTATTTATTAAACTATTTTAAATTTCACGCATGTACTTCAACAATTATATATATACGAATAGTTAATAATTAAAACAAATTAATTTGAAGATTTTTATTTCATTTATATCTATACACTTGCATAAATGTACCCTTGTGAGAGCATGATTTATAAGAAAAAACAATACCTTTTCTAGATAACTAATTTTGAAATAATTTTTTATTAATAAGATTATTAAATAATATGAATACTCTCTTTTAAATTTAACAAAAATTAATCGCACAATAAATTATCCATTTTAAGATATTTTTGAAAAGAAATTATCATAATAGAATATAAACAGGGGCGAAACTACCTTAGGGGTTAGCCCCCCTCCATTTTTTTTCAAACAATTACTTGAAATTTTTTATATAAATTTAATGTTTGCCCTCCATTTTTTTTTATATAAAATTTGACAAGAAACCTCAGAGGTGCACCAGAACATCCCAACTAGCCTGACAGTTTCATAGCACCTAGCATCATAAGCAACTGTCAAAGAATCTTATTAAAAATAAACGAAGAGTTTACTATAGGAAAAAAAACAAAATTAAGAGAATCTAAAATTTTGTTTCATCATCCTATCATTGGCTAGAAAGCCGATATAGAAAGATGGTGTAGATAACCACAAACAAACATGAGCACTAGAGGTGTTATGGAGCAACCAACACACCAAGTTCAAAGGATTCAACATGATGAAGATGAGCACGGTCAAGAAGGCAAGGATAAAGTTCAAGAGGTTTTGAGTCCAATCAGCATGCCTCATGGACCTATAACAATGTCTCAATCTAAGAAGCTTTAACAAGACTTAATCCATCATCTACAAGGCTTAGTGAATTCAACTAGTGAAAGTTTACAAGGACACCAAAGGTTTATGACAAGTGCAAATCAATTTCAATACAACTTAATTTAAGTCCAAGTCACTAATGGGTTTAATAAGTATATAATGGACCACATTTGTTATGGGTTACCCGCATATGCATGGGAGAGTTATTTAAGCATTGTTATTTGGGTTTAATTATGTTAAACAAGAGTTGGATGAATTTATTATTTTAAAAGTCCATTAGTTTTAGTTAGTTTAATTAGTGTTATTCTTAAAATAGGAAGTATGTCAAGAATTCCTATTTGAGGTCTGATTATATTAGTTTCCTATTTTTGTGATTAAGGTTATTAGTTTTTCTTATTCACTAAGGAAATCCTTGTAAAGGCTATATATATGCCTTGGATGAATTTTTATCATGGAGATTTGATGTTTTAGAAACTTAAAAGTTATTTGCTTTTATTTTTGTGTTCTTGAGTAAAATACATGCTTTAAGGAACATTCAAGTAAATTGATCATCTTCTAATGGAGTGTTTCAAAATTGGAATTCAGAAATGAGTTTTCTTTATTCTAATTCTTTGATAATCTAAGTAATATGATTTCTAACCATTCTTTGGGGTTGTCACTGAATTGATTATTGGGGTTTTAAAGTTAATGCTTTATGGGGTTCAAACATATAAAGGGGTTCTCAAGCTTATTCTTGGAGGTTTCATATCAAGAGGTAGCGTCCTTAGCTAAACAGTCTGCCACTATGTTCCCCTCTTAAAAAATATGAGAAACCACGAAGGACATTTGCGAAATCTAGTGGAGACATCTTGACCAAGCAACTAGTAAATCCTATGGAGCATTCAAGCTCTTAGATTTGAATAAATTAACCACACGCATGTAATCACATTCTAACCATATGTTATGTCAACCAAAAAACCAAGCTTTATCAATACCATGAATGGAAGCATGAAGTTCAGCAACAAAAGCCTTACAATGATTTAAAGGAACCATAAAGCAGCCTTTAACAAAACCTCTACTATTTCTAAAAATTCCATCAGTACCATCTCTTCTTGTAAAGCTCAAAGTTGAACCATTTGTGTTTAATTTTAACCAAAGAGAAGAAGGAAATTACCAGGTACCGAAATGATAGAAGGAGCCTTATGCGGCCTATAATGAACTTGAAGTTTTCGAAGAATCAACAATTCTTGTTGAGAATTGTAAGCAGAATCAATTTTAAACATCTCACACTCTTTAATAGCACAAAAAAGTGTTCTCAAAGAATGAACAGTAGACACTTGAATGTTATCAAACGCTACTTTGTTTCTTACATTCCAAATACACTATAAAGTTGTACAAATCATAGTAAAAAAATAGGGCAAATCTATGAACTGAAATAGTGAGTGCTAAAAGCTTAAAAAGCATCAAGGGAAAAATTTCAAATCGGAAAGGACAAGTCAAAGGCAATACAAAAAGCAGTCCAAACTTGTCTAGCATAATTACAATGCAAAAATAAATGAGATGAAGTTTCATAAGCATTACCACAAAGGAAACATATAGAAGTGATAAACAACCATTTATTTCAAAGACTATCATTTATAGGAATTTTCTCATTGAAGAGATAACAATATAAAAGAGACCTTGAAGGAAGAATGGAATTTTGCCAAAGGAGGTGGCACTAAATCTTAATAGGGAGATAATGGCATTCAAAATGGTAAGCTGCACTGTAAGTAATACAAACATCAAAGGCTCCTATCCAAACCAAATGATCCTCATCCAACTCCAATGAAATACAAATAAATCTTAACTATTATGCTAGGAAAATAATAGTTAAAATAGATAGTAAATGACATTCATTATCAATATAAAAACCTGAAACCAAACTAGACAAATACTTTCAACGATGAATAGGCAATTTTAACTTATCTGCAAGTCTTGTCCCAAGCCAATTATCATGTTAAAAATTTGATTTTGACTTTCTAGCCACAATCCATATGTTATTTTTCTAAACTTGTAAAAAAAATGGATTTAATTGATCCCCAACTAGAAGAAATAAGCCAACAGGAAGAATTGAAAGCCATTAAAAAAATTTCTTTAGAGAAAATAAAAAATTAACCCATTATTATTCATAACTGAGGTAGCTAATTTATGGAGGAGAGTTGAATTAAAATGCTGAAGATTTTTTATACCTAAGCCACCTTTTTCTTTAAGAGTGCAACATTGGTTCAAAAAAACTACAACCAACTTCTTGTTAGATATCGAACTAGTCCACACAAAATTTCTATTTACTCTATCTATATGCTTGATAAGATGAAGAGGGCACTTTTAAATCATGAAGCTATGGATAAAAGAGCTAATGATGACTAAATTCACTAAACAAATTCAACCAGCCATAGAAAAAAGAAGACCCTTCCAACAATTAAATCTATTTAGAATAGAGTTAGCAATTTGAACAAAATGAGAATATTTCAAAGTGCCTTTGAAAATAGGAACCCCTAAGTAGCGAAAAGGAAGGGAACCCAACTTCATGTTGGAAATGGCACACATATAAGAAACTAACCTATAAAGAAAAGAAGATCTGAAATAAATCTTTGATTTTTCCTAATTTATATGTTGCCCTGAAATGTCACTATGGATTTCCAGAGTATAAGCTAAATTTTTAGTAGAAACTTTGCTAAAAATTAGAATATCATTCGCATAGAAAAATGAGATGAAGCCTTAGAATTGTAGCCAACCATAAAAATAAAATCTCCAATAATAACCCAAGCGTTAAGCTAACAACTAAAAAAATCTTCACCAATATAAAACAACAATGGGGAAAGAGGGTCCCTTTAGTGAACACCACACTCACAACCAATATACCCCTTGCTAGTACCATTAATAGTAATAGAAACTCTTGCAGATTGAAGAACTACCAAAATCCATGCACAAAAATGATGACTGAACCTAAAACAATGCATAACCTCCAAGATAAAATCCTAACTCATCGTGTCAAAAGCTTTATGGACATCAATTTTAATCGCCATTTTATTAGATCTCCCATTATGCTTTAAAAGATTGGCACATTATGAGGCACCAACAATATAATGCTCAATATGATGACCTTTTATGAAACTAAACTATTCTTAGGAAATAATTTTAGTTGCTACTATGGACAAGAAATCAACCAAAAGTTTTGTTATTATTTGAAAAATGAAATTACTAAGCACAATTGGCCTAAATTTAGTAATCTAATGAGCACCAAGCACTTTAGGAAGTAAAATCATTAAACTTGAATTTAACTAGGCTCAATGTAAGCATGAGTAAAGAATTGTTAAACAACAACACATACCTCATATTCAACTATATCCCAATAATGAGTGAAAAATTCTCTAGTAAAACCATTTGGCCCTGGAGCACTAGATCCATCCATATAAAAAATTGTATGATAAATCTCTTTATAAAGAAAGGCATGTGAAGACATTAAGAATTATCATCATTTGCAACTAATTTGGGAACCATATGAGAGCTTAAGTTAAAATTATTTCGGTTGGGCTGAGAGGAATGCCCAAAAAGATGCTTATAAAACTCAACAATGTGGGTTTCAATGGAAAAGCATTCTCATATAGAACTCTATTTATTTCCAAAGCATGAATACCAAAAACCACTCTCCTTTAAGACACCATAGCATGATAAAAGCTTTCTATTTCTATCACCTCCATATAACCATTGAACCTTACAAATCTCCTTATAGAATATTTGTTACTAATCAAGATAAGATTCTAGATATTCATGAGCAACAAATTCATTTTTGTGCAAATCTTTAGAGAAGCCCAAATTAGAGATACAATTTTACACTGAAAGAAGTTTAGCTGAAGCCTTTTCAATGTGACGATCAAAAAGGCTAAAAGTATTAAAATTCCATGATTTCAAAGATCCCCAAAGAAGCTTCAATTTTGTCATTAAATGACGTAGATCAGAATAATTGACTTGCAGATTTCTCCATTTAGATTAAATGTAAGAAAGGAAGTTTTTGTGAGTGAGCCATATAGATCTAAATCTAAAATGAGATGGGCCAATCATAAAGTTAAAGCAATAAAGCAGCAAAGGATTACAGTCTAAGTACTTCTTGGAAAAGCAATGCATCTATTTTAATACCAAGAGCTAAAAGAGGAGGATGAACAAAGAGCACAATCCAAATGCTCTTCAATTATAGTAGACCCTTTTCTACCATTAGTTCAAGTATAGAAAGTGCCCAAGCAGTTCAAATTAGATAGTAAACAATCATCAATCACAACTAAAAAATCTTAATAAGATATAATAGGAGGGGCACACCCAGTCTTCTTATGAGATCCCAAACATGCATTGAAGTCGCCAAATCAAGAACCAATTGACTGAATAATGAAAATGAAGGGAGTGAATCTCATTCTAAAGAATACGTTTAGAAACACCATAAGTGCAGCCATAAACTAAAGTCATCCAATTATCAACATTAGAAGAACTGAGAGAAATAATCACTTATTGGTTAATGCAAGTAATTAAAGAAAGACTTATATGAGATGCAACAAAAATCTAAAGAGATGGGAAAGAAGGTTCATTATAAGAAAAGAAAGTTAAACCCAATTGACGCTAAAAAGCTGAAGGAATATCATCTAAATAAATAATTGGTTCTACAATGCCAACAATATCTAGTTTATTAGAATGGCAAAGATTGTAAATTTTTCATAATGTGTTGGGATTTCCAGCACCCCTATAATTCCAATAAAGGACCTTCATCATCATAAATTAAGAAAAAAAGGTTTCTTGGTTACTCTCTTAGAAAGAGTAACCTGATATGATCCCTAATACGGCTCAGAAGTCTTCTTTTTATATGTGACAATAGTCTAATCACCATTTTTATATTCTGCCTGCTTTACCCATGATAATTTTCCATGTTGAGAGGAACCACAACAACATCCCTACTTTTAGAATCAACATCTTGCTACCACCATTCATGAACTGGTAAGTCAGTTAGTTGTAAATTAATGTTTGAATGATACTGGTGATGTTTGTCCTCATCATGAATAACATCACTATCATTAACCAAAGCCATTGCATCTTGCGATGGAAAAATTAGAGTATACTAATAATCTAAAGGAGGCCTAACCTTCATCATAACTAATTCCTTATCTACATCCTTTTCAAATTTTGGTGGAGTAGAAACTCCGACATCAGCATTTTGAGTTAAAAACAAAACCTAGTCTTCTGTCCTAATGTCCGCCTTATCAACAACATCATAAAGCTATTATGACTTATATGTGTCAACATAAAAGGTAGGTAGGCCTACATTCTCCGAAGCTATTTTTATGGGTAGAATAGTCACTAGTTTTCTATATACTTAGCATCAGAAGAAGGGTCAACTTTAGTAGGAAAAAACTCATCAATGAAGTGTAATTTGGCAAACATGTTATTGACAGAGATTAAAAGATTTGAGATTTGATTGGAAGGCTACTTGGGTTTCTAGATTTTCATAGGTTTGTCCATGGACTTAAAATCAGACTAAAATTTTTGCCTTTTGCAATCATGAGCAGTATGACCAATGTTAGAACAAAAATTACAAAATAATGAAAGGTTTTCATATGTCACATCCATAAAGAAATTGTTGCACACTCATTCCACTAAAAGATTTTCAAGCAACGAATTGTTGAAATCAATATCCACAAGAATTCTTGCATAATGAAAAAATTCACCATTGATCATGACATTATCAAACTTTAATGGAACCCCAATTCCTATAGATGCCAAAATCTTAGGATGCCAGTGTTCCTAAGGTACACGATATAATCAAAACTATATTTGCACATTGGTTGATTATTGTTCAAATGGATCAAAATTAGGCGTCCAATGTTGAACTTGAAGGAGAGAATTTTTCAAAGCTATAGTGCCTATTCCTTAAACCCTATTTTTTATGCAGTAGAATTCAAAAGAACCTGATAGTTGTCGTAGCCAAGAGAAATCATCTTCCATGGTTTTAAAAGCCCCCAAATAGAAGTAAGCTTTTGCTTTAAATCAACAAGCTTCCATGGTGCATCGCCTTTAGCCATAACAAGATGAGATATAAGAGCATGTTGAAATTGTTAGTGATATGCCCTAGGCTAATTATGTAATGGTCGTAATTTGACATTGTCATATTATTATTTTAATAATAAATAGGCATTTTTATTACTACTGGCTAATTCTAGTATTATCCTTGATTAGTTAATTCTACTAAAATCATCAAGTATGTGACTTGATATTAAAACTCTTATGTGACACTTGAATTCTAATCTAGATATCCCTAGTCAGTTATTGTTATTGGAATAATAATGAATAAAGACTAGTATAAGGTTGACTAATGATTAAGTTTTAATGATAATGTATATGAGATATTAAGTCAAACTCATAGGTAAGTATTTAGGGAAATGATGTACTGGATCGACCCACTATGACAATACCATATGGATTATTGTCATAGGTAATTCTCATCATAGTAGTAATATTTAAGTCCTCTAACATGACATCACCATGGTTTCCTGTATGATAAGTTCTATATTTTAACACATCCCTACACCATACTTTAACTGGATAGTAAAATAGGCTATGATTAGATATAGAATGAGTTATGTGAGGAATGTGAGTGATTAAGATGGAATTGTCCCTCAATTATTTTTGAGAAGATATCTATTGGGGCCCTCGATGAGTTAGACTGAAGAGAAATGCATGACCATGTTAGAATGATAAAGAGTTATCAGTGTCAATCTACTTGGGATCAAAAAATAATATGATTGAATAATATAAGGATGACATAATCCATGCCTTATATTTAATTAGGATATCATGTGACAAAAGGACTATAGAACAGACTGTGTATTAGGTTGTGTTGGATTATCGGCCTTCACACAACTTGGGTAGTCATATTATCTTGCTAGAGGCCAATTATGACTTGTGGGTTAAAATGGAAATTTTAAGCCCATTGCCAATATTGTGTGAACCTACAAGGTCGCACACTTAAAATAAGTCCAAAACAAACTTGGGTTAATAAGCCCAATAATTATCTCTATTTAAGATTAAATAAATAAGCATATATATATATATATATATATATATATATATATATATAAGGTAAGAGTTAGGAAAAGATTCTAATTTGGAATTAGAATCAAAATAAAAAGAGAAGTTTAAACTTACCAAAACTATTTTGGTAAGTGGAGATGTATATAACCCTAAAAAGGATGGCTATAAATACATCTCATTCTCTAGGGTTTATGTTTAAGGTTAAGCCACCTTTTCTCATTCTTCTTCCTACACTTCTTTTGTGAAAAGAAAAGATGTAGAGAGAAAATGTGTTGTGAAACAACAAACGTTCTAGCAGACCTACTTTACTTTAGATCATCTTGTTCATGTGGATACAGTAGAGGACATGATTGTAAACACTCAATTTTAGGATGATGAAGTGTGGATGCGACAGAGGACTTTGATGATAAAAATGTTATAAATAGGTCTTCAATACTTAAAGTTTGAAACCTTAAAAGTCTAAATGTATTTTTAAAAGAGTTTAATTGATTTTTTAAGGACTTAATTGTTATATTTTTTAGGACCTATTTGAAAGTTTAAACACTTTCAAGGGTTCTTTTGTAATTAAAAGTTAAAAAAGAGATCAAAATTACATCCGATCAAAATTACACAATTCTAGTTGGAATTATGCATGTTCTATATGAATTTTTCTATTTTATTTCAGTAAAAAAATTGGTTTTCTGAATTTTGATTGGTCAAATAATATTTATCTAAATTTTCAAGAAATTAAAGTCCTTTTAAAATTAAAACTCTATGAAAAAACAAATCATAGTAGGATACTTTTTTTGCTAGGTTTTTCCTATAAAAGACTAGCCTGAGCTCTCAAAAAGGAAGAAGGAAAAAGAAAATACACAAAGAGAATAACACTAAAACTTTCTTTGAGGAACTTATCTTTTAAACTTTTCTTTGATAATTTCTCAATTGTTTTCCTAGACTAGAGGCTTTTGTCTCTAGGCGGCATAAAAATATATTCTTTTGTAATTTGTTTGTCTTTGGAGCAAGAATACTTTTGAGAAGAAGAATAACAAGTTTTTGAAGACTTACTTGAAAAAGCAATGGTGATTTTACTAATATGAGGAGCAACTCATACTGCATCCATAAACATCATCTTCTTTCCTTCTTTTATTTTTATTTTTATTTTTATTTTATTTTATTATTTTTAATTTTACTAAATTTTGATTTTATTACTCACTGATAATTGCTTATTCTTTTGTGTTGGCAATTATGGAGGGGATTACATAATGATCTTCCTAGGAAAACAAAACCCATGGAGGTCCATGGAATGACATGGATTAATTTTGTTTGTTTTCATATTTTTGGGATTGTATTAACTTTTTTTTAATAGTTCATTGTAATAGCCCCAATAGTGGGAATAATGAAATATTATATGTATGATTATGTGTTTTATTAATTGATTAATAATATTAGAGTTTTGATTAGGTAATTAATTAAAATTAATGGCTATAGAAATCATTAGGTTGTTTAATTAAAATTGAATTAGATTTAAGTGGATAGAATTAGAGTTGCTTGTTGATTATTTTATTTTATTTATTATTTAAAGTCACTTTAATTAAATTAGGGTTTTTATAATAGATTTAATTAATTGTTTGATCTTTTATTTGATTGTTTTTGTTATTTTCTTATGTTTTTGGGTCATAGGCCCATGTTAGGCTCTAACCCATTTAAATAAGTTTAGGCTTTTTAGGTTTAATTAGTAAAAATGCATCTTTAGGCCCATAATTAATTAGATTTAGGATAAAGATAACTTAGGACTGTTTAGTTAATTTAGACATAGGCCCACCTAGGATAATTAACATTATTTAGACTTAACCCATTAATTTAAGCCTTTTCCATAATTTGTAGATTTAAGATCACCTTAGAATTAAAACATGTAGAATTAGGTTCTTTAATTTAAATTCTTCATAATTTATAGATTTAAACTTATTTTAGAATTAAAATAAAAAGACTTAGGTTCACTTAATTAAAATTGAATAAGAATTAGGCCCATTAGTCCTTAAGCTCACTTGTAAATTAAAACATGTAGATTTAGCCCATTTAATTAAAATAAATTTAGATTAGACTAACTTAGGGATTATGAATTTAAATGAGTGAATTGTTTGTATGTATTTTTCATGACTAGTTTGCCTGGAGTTGATTGTTTTAATAAGGGTTTATATGAAATTACATGTAAATAGAGGGTAAGATAGTAATTCATAAAGTAATTCTAAAAGAACATAAGACTGAAAGAAGTTGGTATTCCATATCCAAAATCTCCTAGTTGTGGTGCTAGCTTTCTTATAGTGAATCAAGTACCACCATTTTTCAGTTTGTCCTAGTTATTACCTTGGGTGGCAACTCCTCATCTCCACACCATGTCTTTATGACAGTGGTTAGTGTATTCTCTAGAGCCTTAAGCTCAAACAGTGTCACGGTTGCTAAGATCTTGAGCACGCACTAAACCCCGCCATCTATAATGATCTTTTGGTGACGTTTTATTCCAATAAAAAGACACAAAAAGCTCGAGGTAGGGTGTCACCGGAGTGAACCCCCTCTCTTCCTTCCAACTATCTTGCCATTAGATCATCTTTGTGAGTGTTTAGAAACCCTCTCAATTAATCTAAGTCAAATTACATGGATCTGGGTTATGGGTTTTGTGGTTAAAAGTTTTGTTTTTCGCTGCATTATATAGCACGAAACTCGAAAGTGGTATCAGATCCACTTGTAATTTGATTAGATTGATTTTTGATTTATGTGATATATACATGAGAAATTAAAATTAATTTTTAAAATATATGTGATATATTTCATTTTGAATATTTTTTTCAAAATTTCTTTTTATTGCTTTTATGTGATGATTTAAACAATTCATATTGAAAACAATTATGCACATTAATTGAATTAATGTCTATGGTCGTTTAATATGATTAAACACCATTTGTAGTATGATTTTTTTAGCAAATACATACTATTTTGAAGGCAAAAACTCGGCTCTATAAAGCACACGGCCATGCGCATCATGGCACATGGCCATGCTTGTGAGCAATTTTTATAAAATATAGGGCACACAGCCATGCACATTAAGGCACACAGTCATGCCTGATTGCAAATCTACAAAGTGCAAATGGAAAGACTAATGACATTCTTATTCAAGTGTTGAACAAAATTGACATCTTCTAAACATACAGTTTAATGTAATATGATTACAATGGTTTAAGGTTTCAGCAACATAAATCGTCAGGATCGCCGAATGGATTCATAAATAAATCATTCTCATTATAATAATTAATTTTAATGAAAATTAATATATTATGCTTTATATGTTTAGTGTAATAATGAATGGTACATGGCATGGCCTTTAAGACCAATGTGATTATATTTTTGTTATTCATTTTTATGGGTTGTAATTTATTAAATACAGCCTGCGAGTCATTTTTCATTTGTTATAATTTTATTTTAATAAGTAGTAATAGAATAGCATTGATTAAAACTTGTAATGTAATGTAAATAAAGACCTAACATGGAGACATAAAAGAAGAACAAGGATGGAGATCTAAGGTGGAAACTCATAGTGGAAATCTAAGGTGAAAGGCTTATAATGGAGGAAGTCTTATTACCTAGGATTGACCATTAATCTTCATATTGGCTTATAAAGATCAATCTAAATTTGGGCCATGCTATTTCACATTTACTTTATTACTTTATTATTATGTTATGTATGAGATGTTATGCATGTGATGTATGTTTACGATAAAATAATGTCCAAATAAGGTAAAAAAAAATAGAAGCCCTCGTTCAATTTTAAGTCACCATAATGCCTCCCATATGCTAAAAAACTTGTTAAGCCTTAGATTATTATATATAGGTTTGCCACAGCAGGGTGCATTAAATCATCTGAGGAAGGCAAGTTGGAAAAGAGTGATTTCTAAACGTTTGTTATGGTTTGACTTAACTAGGTTATCAAAAGGGTTTTAGACCTAAGGCATCATATGGGATTTTAGACAGGACATGTGATGTCAAATCCAATACCCTTTCATGAGTTACATAAGATGTAATTGGTAAGAGTTACTTACCTAAATAACCATATCTTTAGGTGATGAGCCAAAGCTCATTTAGAGTATGGTGAAATATGGATCTTGGCCCGCTAAAATTTACAAGTTAACTTTAGGGTTATTAATTGGAATAAATTTTTATGGGATTTATAATTATGCCTTATTAAAATAACTTGATAAAATACTGAGTACACTACATATATATTTGTTATAGATAATGGCATCAAACACTATATCTAATTTGTCACTGCGATAAATCCTTAAGAAGGATAAGCTTAATAGGACTAACTTCCTTGACTAGTATAGAAACTTAAGAATTATTCTTAAGCAAGAAAGAAAGGAATATATCCTTGATCAACCTATCCCAGATGTAGCAACAGCTAATGCTATTGAGCTCAAAAGGATGCTTATAGTAAGCATCTTAATGACTCTATTAATGTCACTTGCCTCATGCTTGAATGCATGGAATCAAAAATATAAAAGCAATTGGTGGAAATGAACGCTTATACCATGATAGGCCATCTTAAGGAAATGTTCCAAGGGGAAGATAGAATTAACAGGTTTAGCACCATAAAGGCATTGCTTTTTTGCAAATGACTACTGGCAACTCCGTGGGTTCTTATGTTCTTAAGATAAAAGGTCATCTTAAAGATCTAGATAGACTTGGTCTTAAGATCAAGCAAGAATTTTCCATTGATATTATTCTTCAGTCTTTGCTAGAAACATATTATGATTTTATTACAAACTATAACATGCATGGCATGAACAAAACTATGTCTGAATTACATAGGATGCTTAAGACTATTGAGATGAACATCAAGACTACCAAGGGTGTTCTAATGGTTAATAAAGGGAAAGGTGTGAAAAGGATGGGAAAGGGTAAAGGTAAAATTAAGGCTTCCAAAGACTTTTAGAAGCTCAAGACCAAGCCTAAACTTGCACCCTAAGTAAAACCACCTAAGGAAGGAACATGTTTTTTCTGCAATAAGCCGAGCAATTAGAAAAGAAATTGCAAGCTTTTAATGGGTGATCTGAAGAAGAATAAAGGTAGTATGACTACCTCTTCAGGTATTCATGTTATAGAAGTCAATTGACCTACTTTTGATTCTTAGGTATTAGATACTGGTTCTGGATCTCACATTTTTACTAATATGTAGGGTCTAAAAAGGAGTAGAATCTTGGCTAAAGGTGAAGTTGACCTACGAGTTGGAAATGGAGCAAGAGTTACTGCATTAGCTCTAGGAACTTATGAATTAACTTTGCGTAGTGGATTTGTTTTGAGTTTAGAAAACTATTATTATGTACCTATTACGAGCATGAATACCATTTATGTTTCTTATTTGGACAAGAATGGTTTTGAATTATTATTAGGAATAATAAATGCTCCATTTATCATGATAACATTTTCTATGGATATGCTCCATAAAATCATGGTCTTTATGTTTTAGACATAGAAGACACTAAGCACAACCTATCTCTGACATTGCCATTTAGGCTATTTAAATGAGAAATACATTTTGAAATTCTATCAATATGGAATTTTAAAGTCATTTGATTTTGAATTATTTGAAACTTGTGATTCTTGTTAATTAGGAAAAATGACTAAGACACCTTTTACTGGACATAGTGAAAGGGCTAATGACTTATTGAGCCTTATACAATCTAATGTGTGTGGTCCATTAAGTTTTACTACTAGAGGAGGTTATCAATACTTTATTACTTTCATAGATGATTTTAGTAGATATGGTTATGTCTATCTAATAAAGCACAAATATGAATCTTTTAAAATGTTAAAAATTTTCAATAATGAAGTACAAAATCAAATTGGTAAGAATATTAAGCACTAAGATCTTATCGAGGTGGAAAATATTTAAGCCAAGAGTTTATTGATTATTTTATAGATTGTGGAATTGTTTCACAATTGACTCCATTAGGAACACTACTGTGGAATGGTGTATCAATCAAATTTTATTAGATATGGTACAATCTATGATGAGTTAGTAAGATCTTCTAATCTCGTTTTTAAGGTTATACTCTAAAAACTACTACATTCCTTTTGAATAGAGTTTCATCAAAGGTAGTTGAAAAGACACCATATGAGATATGAAATGGGAGAACTCCCAGCTTATCTTTTATTAAGATTTAGGGATGTGAGGCTTATATGAAGTGTTAAATTTCATATAAATTAGCACCCAAATCTGACAAGTGCCTTTTTATGGGATATCCTAAAAAAACTAAAGGGCATTACTTTTATAATGCTTTTAAGAACAAAGTGTTTGTTGCTCGGGATAGTGTCTTTTTGGAAAAATAATATATTTCCAAAGGAACTAGTAGGAGTAAGGTACAACCTGAAGAAATTCAAGAAACACATAATAGCATTATACCATATATGGAACCTTAATTGGATCAATAAGTAAATGTTGAATGTACACCATTACCATAAGGTCTTAAAAGGTTTGGTAGGACACGTTATAATTCTAAGAGATATGAATTTCTCATAACATATAATAAAGATGTAATGATTGTGGATCAAAGTAAGCTCACAACCTACTAAGAGGCCATGGAAAGTCTAGACTCTAAGAAATGGTTAGAGGCCATAAAATCATAAATGCAATCTATGTATGATAATTAAGTATGGACTTTGATTGATCCACCTAAAAGTTTAAAAAATATTGGGTGCAAATGGGTTTTGAAAATGAAAACTGACATGGATGGCAATGTGCATACCTTTAAAGCAAGACTGGTTACAAAGGGTTTCAAGCAAACACATGGTATATACTATGATGAAACTTTTTCACCAGTTGCTATGTGTAGATAGCAGGGTTTAGTGCATCCAAGATTTTAGCAACCATGACACTGTTTGAGCTCAGGGCTTTAGAGAACACACTAACCACTATCACAAAGACATGGCATGGAAATGAGGAATCACTACCTAGGGTAATAACTAGGACAAATCAAAAAATGGTGGTACTCGATTCTCTAAAAGAAAGCCAACACTACAACCATGAGATTCTGGATATGGAATACTAACTTCTTTCAATCTCATGTTCATTTAGAATTACTATCTTATCCTCTATTTACACAAAATTTCATATAAACCCTTATTTAAACAATTAACTCCAGGCAAACTAGTCATGAAAAATACATGTAATAATGCATTCATTTAAATTCATAATCCCTAAGTTAGTCTAATCTATATTGATTTTAATTAAATGTGCTAAATCTATAAATTATGAAGTATTTAAATTAGTAGGCCTAGTTCTACATGTTTAATTATAAGGTGATCTTAAATATACAAATTATGGAAAAGGCTTAAATTTAATGGGCTAAGTCTAAATAATTTTAATTATCCTAGGTGGGCCTATATTTAAATTAACTATATGGGCCTAAGTTATTTCTACCCTAAACCTAGTTAATTATGGGCCTAAAGATGCATTTTATTTAAAATCTAGACCTAATTAATAAAATGGGCTAATTAAAAGATGGGGTGAAAAGAACTAGCTAAACATAAAATTAATTAAATAGGTTAGAGCCTAACATCAGCTTAGAGCCCAAAACACATGAAAGAATAATAAAACAAACCCAAAAACAATAAAAAATATCAAAACAACCAAATAAAGGATCAAGCAACCAATTAAATTTATTGCTTCTAAAAAACCTAATTTAGTTAAAGTGATCTTAAACAACAAATTATAAAATAATTAACAAGCAACCCTAATTCTATGCACTTAAATCTAATTCAATTTTAATTAAGAACTCTAATTATCTCTATAGCCATTAATTTTAGTTAATCAGCTAATTAAAATCCTAATTTCACTACCCAATTAATTAAAATAAAATACAACCACACACACAAGATTTCATTATTCCCACTATTAGGGCTATTACAATTATTTACTAAAAATAAGAAAATAAAAATTGATACAATCCTAGGAAAACTAAATGAAAAATAAAACAATAAAAACAATAATAAATAAACAAATAAAAAGACCCTAGAAACTATATTCGGCTACAAAATTCAATTTATGGCATTCCATTGATCTTCATGGATTTTGTTCTATAAGTGAACTCATCATGTAACCCTCTCTATAATCACTAACACAAACAAAAATAAACAATGATTAGTGAATAAACAAAATAAAATAAAAAGTCAATAAATTTAAAATTTAATAGAACCAAAATAATTAAATAAAAAATAAAAGAAAGTAAGAGAGAAGATGGTATGAATGCAGTATTGATTTGTCCCTTAGACTAGTATAAATCATTATTGCTTTGTAAATGGATCTTCAATATTTATTGTTCTCCTTTCAAAAGCCTCTTGCTTCTTGCTTAAAGAACAAATACTTCACAAGAAATTTTTTTTTAACAAAGCATAAGAAAAGTGAAAGCCTCCCAAAAAAGGTCCAAAAAGAGAGAGAACTCTCCCCCCTAGGAGAGTTTGAGCTGGGTTTATATAGAAAACCCTAGCTAAAAGACGTATCACACTATGGCTTCCCCTCTTCATAGTGATAGAGTTTTGATTTTAAAAGGACTTTTGATTTCCTGAAAAATTTAGATAAACCCTATAAAAAGGATTGATCAAATTATTTGACCAATCAAAATTCACAAAACAAAATATTTATTTACTGTAAAATAAAAAAATAGAAAAAAGACGTTTAATTTTGATTGGTTTTATGTAATTTTGATCAGAATTAAATAATTCCAATCGAAATTACAGAATTTTGATCTTTTTTTTAACTTTTAATTACAAAATGACTTTGAAAGAATTTAAACTTTTCAATTAGGTTCTTAAAGAAAATGTTATAATTAATTCCTTTAAAAAATCAATTAAACTGCATTTAGGTTTTTGAGGTTTCAAACTTCAAGCATTGAAGATCTATTTATAATATTTTCATCATTAGAGTTCTCTATCACACCAACACTTAACTATCCCGAAATTGGTTGCTTACACTATACTTAAGTCTTTTTGAATTCTCCTCACCATAGCTACATACTATAATTATAAGATACAACAAATGGATGTCAAAATAGTTTTCCTTAATGGAAACCTAATTAAGGATTTGTATATGACACAACTAGAGGGTTTTATTAATCCTAATAATTTTGAAAAGGTTTGCAAGCTTCAAATACCCATTTATGGATTGAAGCAAGCTTCTTGTAGTTGGAATCTTCATTTTGATGAAGCAGTCAAAGAGTTTGGATTCATTAAGAATGAAGATGAACCTTATGTTTACAAAAAGGTTAGTAGGAGTGTAATCATTTTTCAAGTGCTATATATTGATGGCATATTACTCATTAGAAATGATATTCCTACACTAAGAAATGTTAAATCATGGTTAGGGAATTATTTCTCAATGAAAGATTAAAGTGAAACTGCCTATGTTTTAGGTATTAAGATCTATAGAGATAGATCTAAAAGGATTATTGGCCTAAGTTAGAGCATTTACATTGACAAGGTACTTAATCATCTTAATATGCAACACTCTAAGAGAGGTTTCTTGCCAATGTCCCATGACATTAGTCTTAGCAAGACTTAGTGTCCAAAGCCACAAAATGAGCGAGACCGCATAAGTAAAATTCCATATGTTTTTGCTATTGGATCTATCATGCATGCCATGTTATGCACTCGACTAGATGTCTCATATTCTTTAAGCATAACAAGCAGATACCAGTTAGATCTAAGTGAAAGTCACTAGATAACAGTTAAGAATATCTTCAAGTACTTGAGAAGGACTAAGGATGTATTTTTACTGAATGGTTGGCAGGGAGATAAGCTAGTTGTAAATGGTTACATAGATGCTAGCTTCCAATCTATCAAATATGACTTTTGATCGTAGTTAGGTTATGTGTTTTATTTAAATAGAGGTGCAGTGAGTTGGAGAAGTTTAAAGCAAAACATCGTTGTCAATTCTATAATAGAATTTGAGTACATAGCTGCCTCAGAGGTAGCCAAGGAAGTTGTTTGGACTAAAAAGTTCATAAATGGATTAGGATTTATTCCTAGTATATCAAATCTAGTGGGCTTGTATTATAATAACAATGGAGCCACATCATAGGCTAAGGAACCCATATCACATTAATGATCCAAACATATACTCAGGCATTATCATATCATTAAAGAGATTATTAAGAAAGGAGACGTGAAAATATACAGAGTACCAACAAATGAAAATATTGTTGATCCACTAACTAAGCCTCTTCCACAAGCCAAGCATGAAAGTCATACTAGGTCAATGGGTATGAGATACAATATTGATTAGACCTAGTGCAAAGGGGAGATTGTTAGGGATATGTCCTAAGCCAATTATGTAATGATCATACTTTGACATTGTCATATTTCTATACTAATAATAAAGAGGCATTTTTATTATTACTAGCTAATTCTATTATTAACCTTTATTAGTTAATTTTACTAAGATCATCAAGTATGTGACTTGATAATAAAACTATTAAGTGATACTTTAATTATAATCTAAATATCCCTAGTCAATTATTGTTGTAGGAATAATAATGAATAAAGACTAGTATAAGGTTGATTAATTATTAAGTTTTACTGATCATATAAATGAGATATTAAGTCAAACTTATAGGTACATATTTAGGGAAATGATGTATTGGATCAACTCACAATGAGAATACCACATGAATTATTGTCATAGGTAATTCTCATCATAATAGTATTATTTTAAGTCCTCTAACTTGAGATCACCATGGTTTTCTGCATGATATGTTTTGTATTTTGACACATCCCTACACCATACTTTAACCGAATGGTAAAATAAATATGATTAGATATAGAGTGAGTTATGTGAGGAATGTGAGTGGTTAAGATAGAATTTGTCCCTCAATTATTTTGAAAATATGTTTGTTGGGCCCCTCGATGAGTTAAACTGAAGAGAAATGCATGGCCATGCTAGAATGATAAAGAGTTATCAGTGTCAATCTCCTTAAGATTGAGAAACAATATGATTGAACAATATGAGGATGACATAATTCATTCCTTATGTTTAATCAGGATATCATGTGATAAAAGGACTATAATACACGTTGTGCATTAGGTTATGTCAGATTATTAGCCTTCACAAAACTTGGGTAGTCATAATGTCTTGCTAGAGACCAATTATGACTTGTGGGCTAAAATGGAAATTTTAGGTCCACTGCCAACATTGTGTGTGTCATGACCCGAACCCGAGGGCACGTGACCGGCACTAGGGAATGGGTAGGTATAAGGCCCCTGAAACCTGTAGTAAGCCTAAAAGAAAAAATAAACAACTCCTTACAATTTAAAACTTTATTTTAAAATGGAACACATTATCAAACTGATTTTTCTCAAAATACACAAAATTCAGGTGCTAATAAAATGTGCTTTATCATCACATATTATAAATTAAACTTAAATCTTTATACATAAGCGTGGTTTACACAACTAATTTACATAATTATGTTTAAACCATACAAATCCTTAGTACATATACTACTGCAGCAACCTAGATTAACACACAGTACAGCTTACAATGACCTACATAAAATAGCCGGTGAAGAAGAAACCCAGCGTGGAGGTAGTCTGAGGTCGAACTCCCAAGCTCCTGAAAAAAATAAATTGAGGGGAATCAGACCTCACTGAGTAAGTCAATAAAAAGAGCTGTACAGTTTGAAAACCTTTTTGAAAACTATATATGTTTATAGTGAAAATAATTTATAATGTATAAGTATAGCTTTTGAAAAAAAATCTCGGTAGAACCCTAAACCCAAAATCTAAATGGCCAACCGGGCCCACTTATTCCAACTAGACTATCGGTCCCCGATAGCAAAGGCATCAACCGAGGCACCAAGCCGTAGTCATTCACTTAATCCAAATATATGGCACTGGCGGTCCCCGAGAGCAAAGGCATCGACCGAGGCACCCATCCCAGTCCATTATTAACCTTTCGATCACTGGTGGTCCCCGGGAGCAAAGGCTTCCACCGAGGCACCCGTCCCAGTTTAACATTCACCAATCATATATATTACAGATCCATCTCTCAATCTCTACCATGTGCACATAGTCCTGGTGAAGCCCACCAGGTAGCCCGTTCTACCAAAATTTCTCAAAATCGATTTTAAATAAATAAAATGCATATAAATCTTAAATAGCAACATTAAATTAAATAAACCATATAATCAATACTAAAATATGAGCGCACGCATTTGTTAATTAAAACACACACACAGATCATTCTATCGACTTACAAGATGAATGCGAAGGCTGACGACCCCACGTCTGCCTCGGTCTCACGGCTTCTGCTTTGATATGCTCTAAAAGAAAAATAATGAATCGACTTTTAAAATATGACCATGGAATCGAAATCAACAGTCAACAAAATAATGAAATTCCAGGCTGACTCGAGGAAAACCGGACAAGACTCAATAGATAGGATATAACCTAACTACCATTAGAAATTTTACGGGTATCACGTTTTACGAGAAAATCTACCGAAATTTCGGCAGAGTCTCCTCTGTAAAATGGACATCTCTCTACCAAAGGTAGAGCCAGACCTGCATAAAAATGCACTTCTAATAATCACAAACACCCACACTCGAGTCGGGCTCCCAAAACTACACTTTTGCCCCGACCGAGATCACAACTCAAAAAAAAAAAATCGAGAATTAATAATATTTATTTCTCAAACACGTATTTCACATACACATATACTAAAAATAGACAAAAATATATAAAATCTCAATTATTCAAAATTAACAACTAAATTTGTGTTCCTTCATCAAAATATAATTATACCCTAATTTAAAATCCATTAAAATGTATTATATATATATATATATAATATTTGGGATTTAATATTCAAAATTTACACTACTTAGGTAAAAATACCAATTAATTTATAAAAATTGTCTAAACCCCTTAAATATTAATAAAACTACTTAAAATATATATTTAACTATATTTAGCGTAAAATTACATTTTTACCTCTAAAATACATAAATTACATAATGTGCTATTAATACTAAAATTAATTCCTTAAAATTATTTAATCATGCCAAAAATTTGTTTTCTCAAAATAAACCTTCCTAATATAATTAAAACATTTAATCAACCAACAAATTCTCTCCCAAAAATATTATTTAACCTAAAAATCAAATTTGGCATAAACTCAAAAATATTTACAAAATTAGTATAAAAATCATAAAATTATAATTTGAGTTCTAAAATTAATAAGATTTAATAATAACCTCAATTATTAAAATCTCATAATTTTTAACCATAATTTTCAAAAATTAACATAATTGCTAATTAAATACCTAAAATTTACATTATCCTCTAATTAACACAAAAAAAAAATTATAAAGCCCTAAATAAAATTAATAAACTCAAAACAATTAACTATACTTACTCTAATCACTAATTATACTTAAGAATAGAGTAGAATCAAGTAATTAAAATGACAAAAATTCAATTAAAATTCTGGAAAAATCAAAGAATTCCCCAAAAATTCTAAATGAACAATATCATCCTCATTGTATAATATATATCTATATATATATATACATGTATTAGGGCTAAAAAACAACATGATTAATATAAAATAATTTATGCTTACAAAATAGTCAAATAATAGTTAGTGCTATAGGAAATATAATTCACTAAAATATTAATTATATAACCCTAACACAATAATATAGCTAGCTAGTAAAAATTATTTAATATAATTTAAAAATTATTACTAATAATGCAAATTCAATTATTACTTTATTTAATTAAAAACATAGGGTATTACAGTCTCCCCTCCTTATATGAATTCGTACCCAAATTCAAGAAAAGAAAGAAAAGAAGAATTACAAGGCTAAAAAGGAAAGAGATATGGGAAAGATACTCGCATCTCAGCTTCAGTTTCCCAAGTGCAATCCTCAGCGGAATGGTTACTCCATAGCACCTTCACCATCGGTATCTCCTTAGTTCGTTGCTGTCGGATTTGGCGATCCACAATTGCCACTGGGTACTCATCGTAAGTCAAATCATCGCTAAGCTCTACGGTTTGAGGTTGTAACACATGAGACGGATCAGGGACGTATTTCCTCAGCATGGATACATGAAATACAGGATGGATTCTCGACAGTTCTAGTGGTAACACCAGCCTATATGCCACTTCACCCACTCTAGACCGAATCTCAAATGGTCCAATGTACCTGGGAGCTAGCTTACCCTTCTTGCCAAATCTTATAACTCCCTTCATTGGAGACACCTTCAAGAACACCATGTCTCTAACTATAAAGGATACATCCTTCCTCCTAGGGTCAGCGTAGCTCTTCTATCTACTGAAGGCTGTCTTTAATCGCTGTTGTATAATAGGGACTTTCTCTGAAGTGATCTGCACCAACTCTGGTCCTGTTAACTGCCTTTCACCAATCTCCCAACACAAAGGTGATATACACTTCCTACCATATAGTGCCTCATACGGAGCCATCTCGATGCTAGCATGATAGCTGTTATTATAAGCAAACTCAATCAATGGCAAGTGTGAATCCCATTGTCCTCCAAAATCCATTACACACATCCTCAGCATATCTTCTAACGTCTGGATGGTCCTCTCTGACTGACCATCCGTCTGAGGGTGGAAGGCCGTACTGAAATCCAATCTGGTACCTAAGGCCTTGTGTAATTCTTGCTAAAAGACTAAGGTAAAGGTGGCTCCTCTATCCGACACTATACTCACAGGTACTCCATGTAGACAAACAATCCTATTGACATAAAGTCTTGCCAGTCTATCAGTAGAGTACGTCTTATTTATAGGTAAAAAGTGTGCTAACTTAGTTAACCTGTCAATAATCACCCAAATAGCATCATAACCTCTAGTAGTCCGAGGTAGCCCAGTCACAAAATCCATGGCTATCATATCCCATTTCCATTCAGGAATTGGCATAGGTTGCAATAGTCCCGAGGGTCTCTGATGTTCAAGCTTTACTTGCTGGCAAGTCAGGCACTTGGATACAAATTCTGCAATATCCCTTTTCATTCCATTCCACCAATATGTATCCTTCAAATTATGATACATCTTGGTAGAACCTGGATGAACACTGTATGCAGAAAAATGTGCTTCTTCCATAATCTCCTTCCTTAAGTCATCAACATCTGGCATACAAATCCTAGTGCCTAACTGCAACACACCTTCTCTATCAATCATAAAGTCTCGTGACTGTCCTTGTTGCACTTCATACATAATCTTCTGCAACTGGGGGTCTCTGCTCTGAGCTGCCTTAACTCGATCCAAGTATACTGATCATACACTGAATTTAGTAAAAAGGCACTTTCGGGCAACTTTCAACCCCTGATCAATCAACCCATGCATCTCCTTGATAATGGGCCTTCTCTCTGAGCTAATATGGGCAAGACTGCCCACTGATTTTCTACTTAAGGCATCCGCGACAACATTCAACTTGCCTGGATGGTATAAAATGGAATAATCATAATCCTTAAGGAGTTCCATCCATCTTCTCTGCCTCAGATTCAAGTCCCTTTGCTGGAAAATATATTTCAAGCTCTTGTGATCAGTGTATATCTCACACGTCACCCCATACAAGTAATGCCTCCATATTTTTAAAGTAAACACCATGGCTGCCATCTCCAGATCGTGAGTAGGATAGTTTTGCTCGTGCTTCTTCAACTGCCTCGAAGCATAAGCAATCACTTGGCCATTTTGCATCAACACACAGCCCAATCCTATTCTGGAAGCATCACAATACACTGTATATCCTTCATTTCCATAAGGCAAAGTCAGAATTGGAGCCGACGTCAACAAGTCCTTCAATAACTGAAAGTGCTCTTCGCATTTGTCTGTCCATACAAACTTAGCACTCTTCTGGGTCAACCTCGTCAAAGGTGCAATAATTATAGAGAAGTCTTTCATAAATCTTCTATAATAGCCTGCTAGACCCAGGAAACTCCGTACTTCCCTAACTGTAGTCAACCTTGACCACTTTATAATAGCCTCTATCTTCTTAGGGTCCACCTGTATGCCATCTTGAGAAACCACGTGGCCTAGAAATGCCACTTAATGCAACCAAAACTCGTACTTTGAGAATTTGGCATACAACTTGTGCTCCCTTAAGGTTTGAAGCACCCTTCTCAGATGCATCACATGCTCAGCCTCACTCTTGTAATAAACTAAGATATCATCAATGAAAACCATCACAAATCGGTCCAAGTATGGCCTAAACACCCTATTCATCAAGTCCATAAAGGCTGCTGGACCATTAGTCAATCCAAAGGACATTACTAAGAACTCATAATGGCCATATCTTGTTCGAAAGGTTGTCTTGGGCTCATCACCTCTTCTGATCCTCAACTGATGATACCCAGATCTCATATCTATTTTAGAGAAGTATGTAGCACCTTGAAGTTGATCAAACAGGTCATCGATCCTCGAAAATGCGTACTTGTTCTTGATGGTGACCTTATTCAACTGCCTATAATCAATACAAAGTCAAAGGCTACCATCTTTCTTCTTTATGAACAACACTGGAGCACCCCAAGGTAATGTACTGGGTCTGATAAAACCCTTATCAAGCAACTCCTGCAAATGTTCTTTCAGCTCCTGTAGTTCAGCTGGTGCCATTCTGTAGGGTGGCATAGAAATAGGATCCGTACCAGGTATGACATCGATACAGAACTCTATCTCTCTGTCTGGTGGTAATCCTGGTAATTCTTCAGGAAAGACATCCAAAAATTCACACACCACTAGCACCTGCTCAATTGCCATATTCTCTTGATCACATCTCTTACCACTGCCAAGTAACTCTGACAACCCCTTCTAAGCATCTTCCGGGCTGGAATGGCATAAATGAGATTATGAGGTATGGAGCTCTTTTCACCCTTGAAATAGAATTCTTCTTCATCTGGAATCCTGAACACCACTTCCTTCTCTCTACAATTCACCGAAGCATAATACCTCGACAACCAATCCATGCCCAAAATTACGTCGAATTCCAGCACATCAAGCAATACCAAGTTCACCAATAGTTCTTTACCATCTACTATCACCGAACATAAAGGAAAGAAGACATCTGTCTCCAACTCGTCACTAAGAGGAGTCGACACAGATAGAGGAAAGGACAACTTAGAAGGCTGCCACTCGATTCTCGAAGCGAACACAGGAGAAATGAAGGAATGTGAAGCACCGGGGTCAAACAACACTCTAGCATCGCATGCATAGACTGAAAGAATACCTGCTACCACTGCATTCAAAGTCTGAGCATCCTATGGTGTCAAAGTGAACACTCGAGCCTGACCACAACCTGCCTGCTGAGAAGTCGAAGGCTGCACAAATCCATGACCGCTAGTTCTACCAATAAAACCTCGACCCTGCTGACTCATAGGCTGAGGTAGTCTCTACTATGGCTGTACTGATGCTCGATACTGCTGAGGCATCGAATAGTAGGGCTGAGCCACTGATGAAGATGAACCCTAAACGTACTATGGCTGGTATCCAGAGTGGGGACAAGCTCTGGTAAGAGGCCCAATCTGCCCACATCTGAAGCAAGTGCCCATCAGCATATGACACGGGCCCTGATGAAATCATCCACAACTCGCACAAGCACTAGCTCCAGACCCAAAACTACTCTGCCCACTACTACTGCTGTTGACTCCAGTACTGAATCTATGACCTCTACCACTCCTTCTATTCGTGGCATAACCATGACGACCAACTAGGTGGGTCCTGGACCTCCTACCACCCTGTTGTGAACTACCCGCAGCCTGCTGACTCGAACTACCGATGTGAAATGCTGGTTGCTGGTACCTGGGAGCTACTCCATATCCACTGCCCCCGACCATATAAGGATCTACCATGGTGCCCTGGCAGATATGTCGCCTCTCAATCAAACAGGCCTCCTCAATCACACTCTCTAAAGTGCGGTCCTCGATATGTATACCAATAAAAGTGGGTCCCAATCCAGTAACATACAGCTCCACTGCTCTATAAGGGTCCCTCCTGATATCCTCTGCACGTCGGGACAGTCTATTAAACTCTCTGGTATAGTCCTCCACTAATCTATCGCCTTTAGTGATGTGGAGTAACTGCCACCTGTAGGCATCTCTAGTGGCTAGAGGATAGAAAAATCTTAAGAAGCGATCCTTAAACTCTGGCCAAGTCAGCTTGTGCATCGATGGCTAAATCGACTGCATAAACCAATCCTGAGCTGCCGCCTGAACTAATAACTCCACAATCATAATCCTCTGATAATTTGTGTGTCCCATCCTGGTATGTGCCTCAATCACATTAATGAAGTCTAAAGCATCACCAGTACCATCAAAAGAAACTCTACCGATCCGCGAGTAAAGTAGTGTTGCCTCAGTATCTGTCATCCCCTGGTTCCTCTCCTGAAGCATCTGCTGTACAAGGGGAATCACCTGATTCAATGCTGCTAGACCTTGATTAATCCCTGCCAGTCCAGCTGCAAAGGCTGTAGGGTCAACAACTGGGGCTTCAGGCTCGACTGGCTACTGATCAGGAATCTCAGTTACAGCTACCCTAACTCGACATCTACCTCTACGTCTGCCCCTACGACGTGGAGCAGGAAGGGGAGCTTCATCATGCACAGACTACTCATTAAGTCCAAGGGTCGGATCGACATCAGGGTCAGTACGCACACGTCTCATTCTGAAAAGAAGACAAGGAAAATTGAATTCAAAATGGAGTAAGAATATTTAACACAACGCAGAATTAGAAATAAAAATATCTCAAAGACAATTATTAATCCTAAGGCTGTAGTAGTTACACAGAAAGACAAACATGGACAATTAATCAAACTTATGCTCTGATACCAACTTTGTCACGACCCGAACCCGACGGCACGTGACCGGCACTAGGGAATGGGTAGGCATAAGGCCCCCGAAACCCGTAGTAAGCCTAAAAGAAAAAATAAACAACTCCTTACAATTTAAAACTTTATTTTAAAACAGAACACATTATCAAACTGATTTTTCTCAAAATACACAAAATTCAGGTGCTAATAAAATGTGCTTCATCATCACATATTATAAATTAAACTTAAATCTTTATACATAAGCGTGGTTTACACAACTAATTTACACAATTATGTTTAAACCATACAAATCCTTAGTACATATACTACTGCAGCAACCTAGATTAACACACAGTACAGCTTATAATGACCTACATAAAATAGCCGGTGAAGAAGAAACCCGGCATGGAGGTAGTCTGAGGTCGAACTCCCAAGCTCCTGAAAAAAATAAATTGAGGGGAATCAGACCTCACTGAGTAAATCAATAAAAAGAGCTGTATAGTTTGAAAACCTTTTTGAAAACTATATATGTTTATAGTGAAAATAATTTATAATGTATAAGTATAGCTTTTGAAAAAAAATCTCGGTAGAACCCTAAACCCAAAATCTAAATGGCCAATCGGGCCCACTTATTCCAACTAGACTATCGGTCCCCGATAGCAAAGGCATCAACCGAGGCACCAAGCCGTAGTCATTCACTTAATCCAAATATATGGCACTGGCGGTCCCCGAGAGCAAAGGCATCGACCGAGGCACCCATCCCAGTCCATTATTAACCTTTCGATCACTGGTGGTCCCCGAGAGCAAAGGCTTCCACCGAGGCACCCGTCCTAGTTTAACATTCACCAATCATATATATTATAGATCCATCTCTCAATCTCTACCATGTGCACATAGTCCTGGTGAAGCCCACCAGGTAGCCCGTTCTACCAAAATTTCTTAAAATCAATTTTAAATAAATAAAATGCATATAAATCTTAAATAGCAACATTAAATTACATAAACCATATAATCAATACTAAAATATGAGCGCACGCATTTGTTAATTAAAACACACGCACAAATCATTCTATCGACTTACAAGATGAATGCGAAGGCTGACGACCCCACGTCTGCCTCGGTCTCATGACTTCTGCTCTGATATGCTCTAAAAGAAAAAAATAATGAATCGACTTTTAAAACATGACCATGGAATCGAAATCAACAGTCAACAAAACAATGAAATTCTAAGCTGACTCGAGGAAAACCGGACAAGACTCGATAGATAGGATATAACCTAACTAACGTTAGAAATTTTATGGGTATCACGTTTTACGAGAAAATCTATCGAAATTTTGGCAGAGTCTCCTCTGTAAAATGGACATCTCTCTACCAAAGGTAGAGCCAGACCCGCATAAAAATTCACTTCTAATAATCACAAACACCCACACTCGAGTCGGGCTCCCAAAACTACATTTTTGCCCCGATCGAGATCACAACTCAAAAAAAATATCGAGAATTAATAATATTTATTTCTCAAACACGTATTTCACATACACATATACTAAAAATAGACAAAAATATATAAAATCTTAATTATTCAAAATTAACAACTAAATTTGTGTCCCTTCATCAAAATATAATTATACCCTAATTTAAAATCCATTAAAATGTATTATATATATATATAATATTTGGGATTTAATATTCAAAATTTACACTACTTAGGTAAAAATACCAATTAATTTATAAAAATTGTCTAAACCCCTTAAATATTAATAAAACTACTTAAAATATATATTTAACTATATTTAGCGTAAAATTACATTTTTACCCCTAAAATGCATAAATTACATAATGTGTTATTAATACTAAAATTAATTCCTTAAAATTATTTAATCATGCCAAAAATTCATTTTCTCAAAATAAACCTTCCTAATATAATTAAAACATTTAATCAACCAACAAATTCTCTCCCAAAAATATTATTTAACCTAAAAATCAAATTTGGCATAAACTCAAAAATATTTACAAAATTAGTATAAAAATCATAAAATTATAATTTGAGTTCTAAAATTAATAAGATTTAATAATAACCTCAATTATTAAAATCTCATAATTTTTAACCATAATTTTCAAAAATTAACATAATTGCTAATTAAATACCTAAAATTTACATTATCCTCTAATTAACACACAAAAAAATTATAAAGCCCTAAATAAAATTAATAAACTCAAAACAATTAACTATACTTACTCTAATCACTAATTACACTTAAGAATAGAGTAGAATCAAGTAATTAAAATGACAAAAATTCAATTAAAATTCTGGAAAAATCAAAGAATTCCCCAAAAATTCTAAATGAACAATATCATCCTCATTGTATATATATATATATATATATATATAAAATACATGTATTAGGGCTAAAAAACAACATGATTAATATAAAATAATTTATGCTTACAAAATAGTCAAATAATAGTTAGTGCTATAGGAAATATAATTCACTAAAATATTAATTATATAACCCTAACACAATAATATAGCTAGCTAGTAAAAATTATTTAATATAATTTAAAAATTATTGCTAATAATGCAAATTCAATTATTACTTTATTTAATTAAAAACATAGGGTATTACAGTGTGAACCTATCATGTCGTACACTTAAAACAAGCCCAAAGTAGACTTGGGTTACTAAGCCCAAAATTATCTATATGTAAGATTAAATAAATAAGTGTGTGTGTGTATTAGTATTTATATTTATATTTATATTTATATTTATACTTATACTTATGCTTATACTTATATTTATATTTATATTTATATTTATTTATTTCCTAATTTATTTAAGGTAAGAGTTATTTAAAATAAATAGGAAAGGGTTCTAATTTGGAATTAAAATCAAAATAGAAGAGAAGTTTAAACTTACCAAAACTATTTTGGTAAGTAGAGATGTATGAAACCCTAAAAAGGATGGTTATAAATATATCTCATTCTTTAGGGTTTATGTTTAAGGTTAAGCCATCTTTTCTCCTTCGTCTTCCTACACTTCTTTTATGAAAAGAAAAGACATAGAGCGAAAACGTGTTATGGGACAACAAAGGTTCTAGCAGACCTACTTTGCTTTAGATCATTTTGTTCGTGTGGATACCATAGAGGATGTGATATTTTGGTGACGTCTTAATCAGATAAGAAGACATGAAAAGCTTAAAGTAAGGTGTCACCAGAGTGAAACCCCCTCTCTTCCTTTCAACTATCTTGCCATTAGATTATTTTGGTGAGTGTTTGGAAATCCTCTCAATTAATCTAAGTTAAATACATGGATCCAAGTTAAGGGTTTTATGGTTAAAAGTTTTGTTTTCTAATTTTTTATGTATCATGAAACCCAATAAACATAAAGATAATTTTTGCTCATATAAGGTCTTTTCAACCTGAATGGATATGTACCATCCTTTATTAGACTTTAGACATGTCTCAAAAGTAATAAGAGATCCGATGGTTGTTGTATAATAAGACCATTTTTCCTTAGCTTTTATTTCAATCGGAATGATAGAAATTAACTTGAACATATCACCATAGTGGAGATAATCCAAGATGGAATAAAGGAATTCACGGCAGCCTAAGGCCACCACTAGGCTAGAAAATATTTAAAATTATATTCAAAGAACTTTAACTAACATAACTCAGCCCTTTAATTTATATATATTTTTATATTAACCTCTCCATTTCTATTGAAATTTTATCCTTATTATATTGTAGTTCAATTATGGCTCCCTACCCTTTCAATTCTAATTCCGCCCCTAAATATAAATATATCTTTTTTATCAAGTCTATAGAGAAGAAAAACACTAACATATACATGCTTTAAGAAAAGAGTAAAGGGCAAATATGGCCTATGAATAATATTTAGCAAAAGGCCTCTTTGTTAACATTTATAGTTACATTTTCCTTTTACAATCGAAATAATGTAAGTACATTAATACTTTTAATTTTTTATACTAATTTACTCTTTTTTTTTCTTTTTTTGGAATAAAGCCAATTTTCATATTTACTTTGAATGCTTCTGAAAGTTTCACAAGACTTAATTTTTTTAATTTGTTGAAATTTTATTATTCTTGAAATTAAATTGCAAAAGAAAAGTGTGCATTTGGCTTGTATAGATTAGCATGTGTTTGTAAAATTATTATGATTTTGGGAAGAAGTGTGTCATGTTCCTAATCCAGTATGTGTATGTAGACAATAGGGTTTAGTACGTATCCAATATTTTAGCAATCGTGATACTATTTGAGCTCAATGCTCCAAAGAACACACTAATATATCACAAAGACATAGTGTGGAAATTAGGAATCACCACCCATGATAATAACTGGGACAACTGATGAGTGGTGGTAATTCGATTCTCTAAAAGAAAGTTAGCAGCACAACTAAGAGATTTTAGATACAGAATACCAACTTCTCTTAGCCTTATGTTCATTTGAAATTAACTTATTAATTACTAAATTATTCCCTATCTACATGCAATTTCATTTAAACCCTAATGTAGCATGCATCTAACTCTAAGGCAACTAATCATAAAAAAGCACACAAACGATGCATTTATATAGATCATAATGTCCCTAAATTAGTCTATTATATATTATTTTAATTAAGTTAGCAAAATCTACATATTTTCATTTACAAGTGAAAAAGAAACTAAAGGTGGGCCTACATTTTATCAAATTAGTGAGCCTACATTCTATTATTTGTAGTCTAAAATATGGGCTTGATTTATCAAATTTTAAAAGCAAATTGAAATGGTTTAGTGTGCCTAGTTCTAATTAATTTTTAATTGAATAAAGTGATCCTAAATCTTTTTATTTTAAAAAGAATGGATTTTATGGGTTGAGCTAAGTCTAAATCAAATTTTAATTAACGAAGAAGTGGGCCTAGATCTAAGTTAACCTAAAATGGGCCTAAATTGCTTTTAAAGTTATTAAAACCTAAAGATAAATTTTAAAATCTATATTATTAGTGAGTTGGTCCTATCATGGGCTTGGGGCCCAAGACGAATAGAAACATAAAACAAGCCCAAATCATAAAACAAGCAAATAACTTTTTAATATGTATACTATGATTTCTAACCTTAATTTTATTTGCATACAACCTAAAATTAATCTAAGGCCACCATTAATTTTAATTAGAATTTTACCAAGTAAATATAATTTACCAATTCATTTTAAAATGTAGAAAGAGTAAAGATTTCACTATATTTCCCACTATTGGGGTTATTACAGTTCTTATGTACAATAAAGCTAAAACTAACTAATATAACCCATAAACTAAAAAAAAAATAAACAAAACACATAACAAAATAAAATAAAATAAAAACCTAAAATCTATATGAACTAATAGAACAAGGATTTTATTCATGGCATTTTATGGACCTTCATGGAATTGGTATTGGTTTAATGATGTTCAACTCCATAGTACATTCAACTCCCACCATAGCCACATAAAACAACAAAGAAAATTAATTAGAACAACTAAAAAATAATAAAATAAAAAAGGGAAAATCAAATTAAATCAAATTAAAATAAAATAAAATAGAGAGAAGAAATAGAATGAAAGAATAGAGTGTGATGTTGTATTGATTTGCTCCATAGAGTATTGTTCACCATATTGGAATAGAGTTTGCAGATTGATTTTTATCTCTGGCTTTGATTGCTTTTGTTTGGACTTTTTTTATGAAAGAAAGGAACGTTTAAAAAGTTCAAAGAATGGGCTTTTTTGTTTTTCCTTTTTGACCCAAAGAAGCTCTCTCTTTTCTTTTTTCTATGTAAAAACTTTTTCAAAGAAGGAATCATCCCTTTTAAGTGAAGAATTAGTCTTTTATAAAGAGACTGAAAACCCTAACCTCCTATGATTTTTTATAATCATAGGAGATAAATGATTTAATTTTTAAATTTTAATCTAAAACAACCTGATAATTATAAGGATTATTTATGCATTTATTTATTTTTTGACGAATCAAAAACCAAGAAAAATATTTTAAAAACTAAAAAATATTGAAAATTTAATATGGAATCGAATTGGAACTATGCATCTCTAATTGGAATTGTGTTTTCTGGTCGGAAACACATAATTATGATAGGAAATGTACAATTATGATCAAAATTGTACATTTCTCTGAAAATATGTAATTCTAGTTGGAATAAATATTTTCAATTGAAAATATATAATTCCGGTCGGAATTACATAGTCTCGATGAATAATTTTTTTAACTTTCAATTACGAAATGACCCTTGAAAGAATTATAACATTTTAATTAGGTCCCTAAAGAAAACATTACAATTAAGTCCTTAAAAAATGCAATTAAGCGTTAAGATTGATAAATCAATAAACACAGACCTACTTGTAACAAAATTTTCATAATCGTAGTCCTCCGTCACATCCACACTTGACTATCTTGAAATTGGGTACTTGTAGTGTATTTTGTATAATTTTTTTTTAAAAATGTACCTATTGTATGTGGTCTGGTATTTGCAATCGAGAGCTGGAAAGTGGACTAATTTTTTAGGATCCGACATTTATTATAGAGGAGTATATTTTATCCCTTTTAGTGAAAGAGAATCTTTTGTCCCTTTTAATGTGTATTAACAAATTCAAAAGGATAGAGAAGACATATGATAGATGTCCCATTTTGTGATTGTTATGGTGATATGATGGAATAAGTTCTTTAAGTTCTTTAAGACTATTAATATGTTGAGTTATTTGGTTGAAGCTTGTGCATACTAGTGCTCTATAATGGTTTTTTAATCTGTTTAATAAGGAGTGGTTGTTATCCAATCTTCAAAATGAGCTCCATATTACTCATGAGTTATATAAGCCTTTGGCTTTTAGAACAATATGTCAGAACCTAATGTAGCAGAAGCTTATTACATTAGGGATAAATATTGTAATTTTTTGATTTGCACATAAACATTGGAAAATAATTTTTATAACCTTTTGATTTATAAAGAATGATAGGAAATAAGCATCAAATATTTGTTAATTCAAAGAATACCAAAAATTTGGAGAATATTGTAAAACTGTCTCCAAAATGAAATATTATGAATAAATAGTTCTTACAAAAAAATCTAAAAGAAAAGGACAAAAAGCCAAATAAAAATTACAAAAATAACCAAAATAGGGCACAAACTTTGAAGTCCTAAACAACATCTTAAACAACAGAATTTAGGCTAAAAAATGGGCTGCTAAAAGTAAATTTAATTATGCATATAGATCTCTAAATAAACTTTGATTTGATATAATGTGGGCCCCATAACTCATCCAGAGTTAAAAGTTGTATCCTTTTAAAGCACTATTGCACACCCTAACCCATTTACCACCATCCAATTGCTCCATGAACTGTAGAGTTATATGGTATGCATCATTCCCCCCAGGGTAGAGGAATTTCACCCTTGCATTTTTAGCTGGATTATCATATGAAGAGTCACCATGAAAGGGAATTAAGTGCTTCACATTAAAAATGTTAGTTATGCGGATATGACTAGGCAGCTTGAGGCAGTATGCATTAGGATTTATCTTCTCAACAATCTCTACAAGGCCAATCTTTTTAGCAGATAGTTTATTGAAATCCCCTACTATAAAACTTTCTTTAGTTAAATCGCCTATATAAAATCATCAACGATGAACTCCAGGTGCTTGCGCTTATGATCTACAATCTATTTGTACTTAAAGTTTACTAGAGATAAATTCTCATAAACTACCTTGTAGACATCCTACATATAGGTTACAAAATCTACTACTTTACCATGAACCTTTATCATGTTAGATAGTGTCATCAAATCTAGTGGTCCCTGAGGTTGAGCAGAATAAACCACTTGAAATGGTTTGAAACATGTACTATGATTCAAAACATGGTTATGAGCAAACTCTACTTGACACAACTTTCGATCCTAGCTTTTAACATGATCCCCAACTAGACAGTATAATAAATTGCCAAAAGACCTATATATAACTTCACTCTGCCTATCTATTTAAGGATAATAAGCATTATTAAAATTCAACTGTGTATTAACCATCTTCCACAAATTGCACTAAAAATGAGTAAGAAAATGGGTATCTCTATCTAAAATAATGGATGTAGGCAATCTATGAAAATAGTACACATTACAAAAGAATAACTGTGTCACATTAATACTATTTGTAGTCTTTTGCAAGGAATAAAATAAACTATCTTGGAAAATGTATCAACCATAATAAAGATGAAATCATTATCTCATTGTGTTCGAGGCAACTCCAACACAAACTCCATGCTAATATCAACTTAAGGTTAAGAAAGGACTGGTAAAGGCATGCATAATCCTCTGCTAGCAACTGCTCCCTTGGAAACTTGATAAATCTTGCACCGCTACATATATTTCTCAACTTCTTTGCAAATTATGAGCCAGAAGTAGGAACTCTAAACCAATTGCAAATTTCTATCTCTACTAATATGACCCTAATTATGCAACTCTTTAATTATCTATAAGTGTATACTATAATCTAGAATGTACAACCAATTACCCTTAAATAGAAACCCATCATGTAATAAAAAATTTACTTTCTTCCTAGCCTGTATATCTTGCATGATCACAGAAAAATAAGGATCAATAATAAGCAACTCACAAAAAAAAAGTCAAAGCCAAGTACCTCAACCCTTATAGTGACCAACAAATTGGTCTAGTGACTTAAAGCATCTGCAACCCGATTAGTGACCCCCACATTATGTTTCATCACATTAGTAAATCACTCAAAATAAGCAACCCATCAAGCATGGTGAGGTGACACCTTATCCTACTAGTGTAAATGTCTCAAAGAGTCATGATCAATATGCAAAAATAAATTTCTTTTGAAACAAATAATAACAGTAATGCCTCATTAATTACTGCATAAAACTCAACATCATAAGTGTTGTAGTTGAGTTTTAAGCCAATAATTTGTCATAGAAAAATGCCACAAGTTTGATTTTTTAACTTAACACTGACCCAATCCCCACCTTAGAGGCAACTCAAAAGGTTGTGAAAATTCTGATAACACTAAGGCATTCTTTAATCAATTGAAATGCTAACTCTGCTTTATCTACCTACTAAAACTAGCTACCCTTCAGACAATATGTAATAGGAACCAGTACTGCTGAAATTAGAGATGAAATGCATGTAAAATGAGGCAAGGCCATGAAAACTCTGCACTCCTATTATGGTCTTTGGTCTAGGCCACTCTTTCACTGTTTGTACTTTGGCTTCATCAACCTCCAACCCCACTCTTAAGACTATAAACCCCAAAAATAACACCTTAGGGGCCATACACATGCTTCCTCATTATAGCATAAAACTTCTTTCTATGAAGCATACTAAAAACCTCCCTCATATGCTAAAGATGCTCTTCTAGATCAACACTATCTATTAAAATATCATCAAAATAAACCACTATAAATTTGTTAATAAAAGGTTGTAATAGTTGGTTCATCACACTCATGAAAATGTTAGGGGCATTTGATAAGCTAAAAGGCATCATAAGCCACTCATACAACCGCTCCCTAGTTTTAAAAGTTGTTTTCCACTCATCCCCAAGCCTAACACTAATCTAATAATACCCACTCTTTAAATATGGCTTAGTAAACATAGTTGAACCATTAATCTGATTAAGTAAATCATCTAAGAGAGGAATATAAAATTTGTACCTAATAATGATCTTATTAATGTCTCTAATATTTACACACATATGCCAAGATCCATCCTTCTTGGGTGTCAAAAGAGTTGGAACTACACACGAGCTCATTCTCCCTTTGATATGCCCCTTAGCCAGCATCTCTTCCACTTGCCCCTTTAATTCCTCATGCTCCTTTAGACTCATTCTATAGTATGGCTTATTAGGTAAAGCTATTTTTAGCTCCAAGTCTATCTGATGTTGTATATCATGCAAAGGTGGTAATCCATATGGTAACTCATCCAAAAATACATCATTAAATTTTATAATCAATGGACCACCACTTTTGAAACCATTCGAGGCTTTAGAACCCCCTTCCCTATGAGCATATAGAATGTCTTACTATGTTAAAGCTCTTCATCAAACTGAGCTAAAGATAAGAGATTTGTGCTACTTCCTACAGATGTATGCTTGTCTACTAGTTTGTTTAGTACCAATACAATACTAACACTATTAAATATAAAATTATTAGTATTAGCTTAACCATCATGAACTACTTTTTTATTATACTGCCAAGGTCTACCTAGCAGCAATTGGCAAACAATAATGGTGACCACATCACACTAAACATTATCTTTATATTTCATGCCAGTTGAAAAGAAAACCAAAGCTCATTTAGATTTGTTACCTCACTAACCTTTTTAACCTAGGCCAATTTGTATGGTTTAAGATATTTTTTGTCTTGATGTTCAACTTCTTCACTACCCCTTTAGAAACTATATTCTTGTAACTTCCCACATCAATTATAAAATAACAAACTCTACTAAAGATAGTACATGTAAAATGGAAAATATTGCTCCTCAACCAATCATCCTCATCTGCTACCCTTGGCGTCAAGCAATATCTTTTAATAACCAATGCAGTCCCTATATTCCCCTCTATAATTTCCTCATCAACTACTTCCTTATCATTAAAAGTTGGTTGATAAGTACTGACTACATCCTCTTCCTTACAATCATTAGTATCAATAAATAAAGAATTCTTACTAGCCCTTTTACATTCGGATTGTCTATGGCCTTCCTTACCATAACCGAAGAACTTAATGCTACTACTACTAGTACCTTTTGTAATTTGACCAGTATTACCAACACTTTTATTCACACTTCCTGCATGCCCATACTGCTATTACCATTAACATTATTAATGTTTGTGCTAAAAAGAGAACTAAAGCCATTAACATGTTATATTTATTTTTCAACCATCAAGGCCATATTGACATTATCCTAAATCTGAACCCTTAACCCTCCAATGTAACGTGTAACCAATTGGTCTTCAGTCTCTTAAAGCTCGTTTCTAGCAATCAACTAGTAAAATTCAATGGTATAATCATCCATTGATTAAGTGTCTTAATTGAAATTCTACAAATGCTGGTATATCAACCACTAAAAATTGTGTGGTAAAAAATGCAAACCATAAGTGCTTCTTCATCTTCTCCTAGGTAGTGATTTTTTTTCCACCCAATATGTTTCGAGTTAATTTTGTTTATTGCCACCATGTTGTCACCCTACCTCGTAATCTTCTAGCAACCAAAGGAACATATTTATCTTTTGGTACTCCTTTAAATTTCAGGATCTCCTAAACTATAGCTAACAAAAAAAAAAAAAAAAAAAACACCACTGGCTGAAGGCTACCCTAGAATTCTAGAATTTTAGTTCTCATTCCAATCTCCCAACACCTTCTATCCTCTTTTACAGTAGCTCTATGATGCCTATGTGGCACCTCCTCATACTCTTATTCCTCTTCTTCATCACCACTATTCTCATCGAAAAGTCCCCTACGACAATTGTGATTATTATTATTTTGTTGCTACATAATGATTTTATTTAGATTTTTAATTAGGTTTGTCATCCTCTTCATAACCTGTTCCATCATCTATTTGAACTGCTCCTCCATACATTTCACTCGATGATCTAAATCTCGTTCATACACATCATCTACACATTGCATTATTCTCAACATGGTTAACAAGGATTAATTTGGGTCTAATGCCAAATGATGTAGTGAAATCTTATTAACTTAGGGATAGATATTGTATTTTGTTGATTTGCATACAAATACTAGAAAATAATCTTCTATAACATGTTGATTTACAAAGAATGCTAGGAAATATGCATCAAATATTCGTTCATTCAAAGAATACCAAAAATTTAGAGAATAACAATAGAATCCTGTATTACAATTGTCAAAACTGTCTCCAAAAAAATATTATGAATAAATAGTGCTCACAAAAAATCCTAAAAGAAAAAGGCAAAAGAGCCTAATAGAAATTACAAAAATAACCAAAATGGAGTAGAAACTTTCAAGTTTCAAAAAGAGTCTTAAATTGTCAAATTTGGGCCCAAAAATGGGCTGTATTAAGTGAACCCAATTTTGCATATAGATCCTTAAATAAACTTCGATTAGATATGTTATGGGCCTTGTAACTCATCCGGAATCAAAAGTTATAGCTTTTTAAAGCACTGTTGTGTACCCTAACCCTTTTACCACCATCCAATCGCTCCATGAACTACATAGTTATCTAGTCCACATCAGAATCTCTAGAGCTTAAGAAATAAGATGTTGTTCGATAATGAGTTTATTATACCTTTTAATATATGTGCAGGTGTTTTGGCTCCAGGTAGACCTTTTAAACTGGCTAAATAAGCAATAGATACATTCCAGGGGCACAGGGATAATATTGTGAATTTTTTTATTAGCTAGAGTCCCCCAAGAAGTGGATTGATGAAGCTCAACAATGACGGGGTTCTCTCCAATGACTAACTAAGCAATAGCTAGTGGGCTCTTACGCAATGCAGAGGGTAATTGGATACGAGGATTCACTGCAAACCTAGGGTGCGGTGTTCTTGCAGTTGAAGCGTGGGTATCATTTATGGTCTCCAGCAAGCTTTGGAGTTGGGTTGCTTAAGGGTGTCTATTGAAGTAATATAACCAGTGCTTGGATCGCATTTTGATGAACAAAACAGACTATCCATTTCAAAATCTTTCTCTAACCCAAGAAATAAAGAGGTTGATGCAAAAAAGATGGGAGGTTGAGATAGCTCGTATCTACAGAAAAGCAATAAATGTGCGGATCACCTGGCGTCCGTAGCATTGAATTATCTTATTGGAGTTCAGTATTCACACTTGGCTCCTGAGAGCATGCAAAACATTCTGCTTCAAGATTAATAGGAATAGCATTCCCAAAAAGCTGCTTGTTTATATCTTAACTCACTTCAAGTGTAAAAAAGATTGTACTATTAACTATAAAAATTAAGGATAAGAAAGAGTACCGATTATTAGATTTTTCTTGTCACATATATACTAAAAAGTGCATGGCAATTGGTTGCTTCTTGAATATTCAATAAATTTACATATATATATAGAGAGAGCACAAGCATAAATGGGCGTGATACTATAAAAATTTAGGAAGAACATTACTCAACATAAATGTGACAATGTACTGGTAGCCCGCTAGTGTTGGATGAATCATGTCCCAAAATAAGAATTTTGAAGGGTCTTCACATGTTGGAGTCCAAGGATCACACAGCAAAGATTTTTCAAATTGCCCACTTACACAACACCCCTTCTTGGTTTCAGTAAAACCTGTTTGTGCATGCAACATATGAATAAACATATATATTTAAGCCTATGTGATTAACTACTCCAAATTAATATATACTGATCCCTGGCCAACTGTGTGTATATATTTATTCAATCGAGTTTCTTTTTTTTGAAGCTGGAGTTTGAGTTAATTAAAAATTTTTATATTTAAATTTAATTTAGTTTGACTTAATTAATTATATAAAATTTTAAAATATATATATTTTAAAATATTCAAACTCAATTCAATTTGGTAAGATATTTTTGTCATTATATTAATTAAAATCGAATGGTAAAATAAAAATGTATAAAAGTTTGATTAAACTCTATTAAATTTTTTAATCTATTGAGTCAAATATAAGGAATTTAAACTCAACTCGATAGACTATTTGAATATATCGAACAAAAGTTCGATTTGATAATAATCAAATTGATTTTAATATTTTTTTCAATTAATCATAAATAATTTACAAGTTAATTTGACTATGTTAATCTCCTACTTCTAATAGTAAAAAAAAAAAAAATCTTTTGTCCTTCTAATTTTTTTTATATATTTTGTAATTTGTCTCTCCTAAACAATTACATATTTTTGTTTATATATTGTTTCACCTTTTATTTAATGATTGAAATCTATTTTATCCCCACTTAATAAATGCCTTATTCTCACACCACACATCTAAAGCTGTGCAGCTATAGGAGATTTTTGTTATCCTTCAAGTATCCTGCCCAATAATAGATGCATCAATATATATTTTGGGTATTTTATATTTAATTAATAAAAATATATTGAATCATTAATTACAAATTAAATAAAAATTTCTCTATTTATGTACAAAAGAAAAATTATATATAACTCATAGCAACTTTTTATGTAACACGGCAGTCAGAAAAGAAAAGTTTTATCTACATTGAATATATTACACCTAATAATTGAATGTTATATATATATATATATATATATATATAGCCTTATTTTCATTGATTAAGTATAAAAAAACTTAATTACATGTCATGACAGCTAAAGGGTATACTATAATGAATATAGGTAAGAATTCCTAGTTAAAAAAAAAAAAGTAAATATATATATATTAATTAATTGAGTGGATGCATTAAACTTACCATATTTTTTGGGATAAGTAATCATGTCAATTACTGGAGTATAGAAATCGTTATAGACAATTTTGCTTCCTGGAAGAGTTGCTTGCAATTGTGTTAAAAGATTCACAAGCTTTTGATTGTAAACTTGAGAATCTCTATTCTGTTCCTCCAAGCAATGCGGTTGTGCTGGATTCTGAAGACTCAAACTCATTTGAACAGGAAGGCAACCAGTTGGAGCAAGTCCGCTTACAACCATTGAACGACAACCAAGATTATACAATTCCTGAGAGTTCAGATAATACAAATTGACATACGCGCATATATAAAATCCTTGAGAAGACTTTTTAAGAGAACTCATTCGTCAGGAATTATTTTTTACCTTGGCAATGTTCTGGAGCTTATTTAACAGAAAATCTTGGTACCCACTAACATTGAAGTGCAACCTTCTTACAGGAATGTCATAAAAGTTAAAGAACCAGTCATTTGTTCCAGCACTAAGAATCACCAAGGCACCATTAATGATCTTCATAGCTTTTTCTTCTCCAACAATTCCCTTAAGCCTCTTGATATAGTCCCTAAAGAACTCTAATTGCTTTGAAACTGGAACAGCTTGGGAAGAAAGACTTGTTGATTCATCGTATCCTGAGCCAGCCGATGCGAAATTAACACCAGTAATGATATCATCATTGGAAAGATTAGGAACCAAAAATGGAGGAACAGCTTCTTTTATTCCAAGATTTGAGGCCAACATGTCAGGAATGAGTTTTCCATTGGAGAACCTTCCTGTAGGACATTGACCTGAATCATAATCTTGACCATATGGGAGATAGTTAGCCGTGACCCATGTCAGGATATAGTCGTTATTTCCAGTATCCATCACTGAATCACCAAATATAAGAATGGCTGGAAATTTTGGTAATGGAGGCTTATTATCAATGGCGGTGCAAGCGCAGAAAAAGATTGTAAAGATAAAGCATGATGAGTAAATTGCTGCCATTGTAATGAGTACAGGAGCAGAGTAGCTGCCTCCTGCAGTTGTTTCCTGCAATGTATTTGTGAACTCAAACAACTGCAGGATAAATATATATACAAAGTCTATGCCAACTACTTAAGCTTTATTTAATTTTTATTTTTCTCCAAATAAATGAAATTCACAATTTATGGCATGCGGGTATGTAGCTTTTTGTTTCTTGTGATAAAATATGCATGTGATGGAGAGGAGAGCAGTGCGGATATTCATTCAATTCTATCATATGTTATTTCTGCTTTACCAATCAAAGAAGTGCTCTCCTCTGATATATATATATATATATATATATATATATATATATATATATATACCATTCAAACCCAGTGAATGCCATAAAAAAAAAAGAATTTCTCTTAATATTTAATTTTTCATACACAAAATTTATATTTTAAATTTTAATTAAAAAGTTTAAATTATTTATCATTTCAACTAACAAATATTGATTTAATTTTATTTTTTTAATAGGAAGAAGCCAAATACAAATGAGATCATATTAATGAATGAATGATATAATTAATGAAGTAATATTACTGCAACGGTCAGATGTAAAAAAAAGGAACTCTCGGCTGGTCTTCCATGCGTTGACATCTTTACAGGAGTCTTAATGGAATGTTAGCAACATTATCGACTCTATCTTGTTTTTGAAGCCTAATTTTGTTATTGTATATTCAAATGGATTAAAAGGGAGGGGAATAGGTAGCTGATTGGATTGCTAGTGCTATGTTAGAAAATAGACTCCCATTGAATTGGCTCTGTAATATTCCGCATGAACTCCTGTTTCTTTTATAATTAATTTCTTTTTCTGCCAAAAAAAAAAAGAAATAAATAAAAAGAATTAAAATTGTTCATGTGGCTATGGAAGGTAAGAAAGGAAAGCCATAACTTGTTGCAATATTGGTTTAAGTTCAGCTATGGTGCTTTTTGTTGTACAAGTGAAATTGATACCACATATTCATATTTCTATTATACTAAGGGTTTATTTTCCTAGATAAGGATTACTTGCATAAAAAATATTCAATCCAAATAAGAAGAGAGTCCTTAATTAAGAAGACATCTGGATAGAAAGATACTTCTCAAAAGGAACAAGTCCTAGACAGATGAGAAATTATATTCCTTTCAGGTTTGAGCATCACTATCTATATATATAATCCCCATATCCCTTATTCTTATTCATTTTACCTCTACACATTGCTCTCTTTATCTCTTTAGACACTTTCTACATTCTTTGACTTAAGTATCAAAGGGTTTGTGAGAATCATCTCCACCTCTCACCTTACCCTTATTGATTGCTTGTAGGACTCAAACTCATAAGTTCCGGAAATAAGTTTTCAAGTGGCGCCGGCTATGGGGACTTCTTGAGTTTAGGACATTGTTATCTGTCAAGCAAAGCACCGACATTATGGCTTCCAGTCCACCACCAAGCACAACTCTAATTACTCAAATCCCTCCATCAACTCCTATCCCGCCAATCAATTTGACAAACCCTGTCCTACCCATTAATCCATCTGTTCACATTCCTCCAATTGATCCATCAGCACCTTTTCAGCATATTAAACCTTCATCATAGGCTCCCCTCGAGGCATATACTCTGCCTAGCCTTACTCAAGGATGGTCAACTCTAGGCACAAACTTCCTTTACTATGCTCCTTTACAGCATATTAGCAAACCTATACCTTCCATACCTTTCCCAAGCTTATCAGGAACCCCTGCCATAAACACACTGGACATAAACACAGTAACTCAAACACTCCACCTACCCCCATCTAGCAAAGAAGTGATGATTAACAATATCCAAGCTGAGATTACACTGATGCAACAATAATTGAATGCCTTAGTTCAAGACAGCAATCTTGGGATAACCACTTCAAAGAACAATATCCCAATACCACTGGTTGCAACTCAGAGCATGCCTGGGGGAAATAAGGAAAGCCAAAAAAATTAGGAAGGAGAATCCAGCATGAGTATCCCAACTCTGTAAGACTCAAAGATAGCTCAAAAATTTGAAGAAGTAATCTAACAAGCTCGTATCGGACCTAGGAGGGAGGACGAGTGTGTCTTGGATGGAACAACACCTTTTATGAGTAGAGTAGTCAAAATGGAGATTCCATCCAAATTCAAGATGCTCCAACTGGACCAGTTTGATTGTAATGGAGATCCAATCAACCATATATCATCATTCTAGACTAGGACGATGCTTTAGAATGTGAATGACGGTATCATGTGCTGAGTCTTTCCTAGCACACTTACCAAGAATGCTCAAAAGTGGTTTCACTAGCTCCCTAAAAATTCTATCTCATCTTTTAAGGAATTGGTTGAGAAATTATGAACTCGGTTTATCACCAATGTTCCTCCTTTTAAGAATGTAAATGATCTCTAAATGTGCAAATAAGAGCCACAAAATCATTAAGAAGCTACCGAGATAGGTTCAATAAAGTCACTATGCAAATTGAGAATTTGAATAATGAAGTGGCCATATGAGCATTGAAGAATGGAACATAGTTGGGAAAGCTTAAAGATAAAATCATGACTAAAAAGCTTGGCACTCGTTAAGGTAATGGCCATGGTAGTAAAATTAATAAAGATGGATGAAGATAAAAGAATGCACCAAGATCATGATAAAGTACCCTTAAAAAAAGAAGAAATATTCGAGCTCCGAAGACCCCGAGTTCAATGCCTAAAATTCAGAAACCTAGCTGAAGGGTTCATAAAAGAAATTAAAATGTACATGCCTTTAAATACTATAAGATCAAAAATCCTTATATGGATCAAACAGAATAGAGTAGGAATATCACCAACTAGAAAGTTAAGCCCTACCTAAAGGGCCATGCAAGATAGAAGGTTCTATTATTAGTATCACCAAGTCTATAGGCATGAGACTAATTCATGCCAAGAATTGAAAAGTGCTATTAAGAAGCTAATACAGAATGGGAAGCTTGGGAGATTCACAAACACTAGTAGGAAAAACCATAAACTAGAGCTGGAGTTATCAATATGATAGTTGAAGAAGAAACATCGATGGAGAGAAGGCCAAAAAGAACTTAGAAGGAGGAAAGTCTCATTCCTATAAAGGGATAAGTCATCACATTTAGCTCAAAAGATGGAAGACATGTCAAATACCCATATAATTCTACCTTAGTGGTAAGTGCTTAGTAAAAAAAACTATTGATCGATGATGGAAGTGTTGTCAATGCACTCTTTTGGAATTCTTATAAGGCAATGGGTGGAGCTATCATTGATCTGAAGGCCATTTGAAATCCCATCACTATTTTTATGGAGAACCACACAACCGATGGGTTTGGTAGAGTTTATGATGGAATTTGGCAATAGAGATACTAGAGATATAAAAACCACTAAAGCTCTATTCAATGTCGTAGACCTCCCTCTCATATATAATAAAATTATAGGGTGGCCAATCCTCTATGAGATTAATGCAATTGCGAGTATTAGGCATTTGACCATGAAGATTCCTCTGAAAGATCGGATGATAATAATCCATGGAGATCATATTATGGTAAAATAGTTTTATTAGTTAGCTATCAAACCTTAGATGGAAGCATTCCCTCTATAATCTTGGGAAAAAAAAAGAAGCTAGTCTGGAGCCAGTTGATCAAGTCCACTTTCTGTAGGTGGTAGAAGGAAAGCAAGTCAGAATTGGCAATGAGCTGGATGACAAAATCAAAAAAGGAATAAGTAAAGTTCTCATTAAACACATAAAAAGCTTTGCATCTAAAACATCTGAGATTATTGGAGTGGATCCTTGGATCACATCATATAGCCTGAACATCAATCCTAGAGCAAAACCTATAGTTCAAAAAAAGAGAAACTTCGTACACGAAAGGTAGAAGGTGATAGCCGAGGAAACCAAGAAATTATTAGATGTCAGATTCATTAGAGAAGTCACACACCTAGATTGGGTAGCTAACATGGTACTGGTTAAAAAGTCAAATGGAAAGTATAGAATGTGCATTGATTATATTGATCTCAACAAAGCACGCATAAAGGACAGCTCTTCATTGCCAATAATTGATCAATTTGTAGACGTAACTACTTATCACAACCTATATAGCTTTATTGATGCTGATCAAGGGTACCACTAGATCCCAATGAAGAAGGAAGATAAAGAGAAGACATCATTCATTACTCATAAAGGCCTTTATTATCATAAAGTCATGCCTTTTAGGTTAAAGAATGCCAAAGCAACTTACTAGAGATTATTGAACCATGTGTTCCAAGGTCAGATTGGGAAGAATGTGGATGTATATATGGATGACATTATCGTCAAAAGTCAATATGCATATTAGCATGCCAAAGATCTTGAGCAAATTCTCTACATACTATACCAATGCTAGATAAAGCTGAATCATCATAAATGTGTTTTGGGGTAAAAGCTAGCAAGTTTTTAGGTTTCATGATATCCTATAGAATATTGAAGCTAATCCATAAAAGATGGAAGCCATCCTCATCATGAAAGCTCCAACATCAATAAATGAACTCCAAAGACTAAATGGCAGAATAACAACATTATGGTGCTTCATCTTTTGCTCAGTAAATACCTTAAAAATTTTGAAGAAGTTCTTGTGGAATTAAGAATGTCAAGTTTCTTTTTAAGATATACAAAATTCTTATGTTCACCACCATTGCTCAATAAGCCTATTCTTGGGGAGGCCTTATATTTATATCTTTTAGTGGATCAGTGATGGTAAGAGAAGAAGGAAGCTAGCAGAGTCTAATGTACTACATCAACAAGATACTCAGGGATTCATAAGTCTAGTATCCACTGCTCAATAAGTTAGCTATGGTTGTTGAACATACATTCCAAAAATTCTACCATTATTTTCAGGCTCATTCAGTTATCGTAAGGTCCAACTTCCTATTAAGGAAGATCTTACAAAGACTTTAAACTTTTCAATGATTAGTTCAATGGTTGGTATTGCTCAATGAATTTGACATCAGTTATGAACCTCAGCAACATATCAAGGCCTAAGGTTTGGGAAATTTCATACAAGAGATGATAGTGGAAGACTATGTCTCTTCCTCATATTTAGAATGGAGGTTGTACATAGATGGCACTTCATTAGCATAAGGACCCGAAGCTGGAATTATCCTTAAAAGGCCAAGCAAAGTAATAATCAAATATATAGTGTCTATAAAATTCAATGCCATTAATATTGCAGCCGAGTACGAAGCACTCATTAAAAAAATTAAAATTGGATGTGGAAGTTAGAGCTGAGCATCTCAAAATATAGTTTGATTCATAATTAGTGGTTAACCATGTCAAAAGGACATACTAGATCAAAGAATCGAGCATAGTCAAGTATTTCAAAAAAGTTAGGTAGCTCCTAAAGAAGATAGAGTAGGAAGGGGGACAATGGGAAATCATACAAATTCCTAGGAGTGAAAATTCAGAAGCAGATTTACTAGCCAAGTCAGCAGCAAAAGACAATCAGACGTTCAAGGAGCTTAAGCTAACTAAGGAACTTTTTACATCAAGCACTAAAGAAATAGAAATCATGGATATCTAAGAAGTGGCAGATTGGATGATGCTAATCATTTAGTATCTCAAGCATGGCATACTCATACAAGATAAGGTGAAAGCTCAAAAGTTAAAGATAAAAGCTACACATTATTGGAGATTCCTATCACATTCATGGTTTAAGTGTGTAGCACTAAAGGAAGGCAATTACATACTTAGAGAGATTCATGAAGGAATTTATAGAACATATGAGTCCCATAATTCATTAGTCAGAAAAGAATTGTTATAGGGTTACTATTAGCCCACCATGCTTAGAGATGCACAAAAATTGGTCCAAGAATGCCCTAAGTGCCAGTAGTTTGCTCATCTTAATCACAAGTCTTCTAACATTTAACACCCAATTGGAAGTTAATTGCCCTTTGCAATTTGGGGGATGGATATCCTAAGTCCATTCCTAGTCTCAACCTCTCAAAGAAAGTTATTGGTCATAGCCATAAACTATTTTACCAAGTAGGTGGAGATTGAGGTTGTTCCATCCATCATGAAAGCTCGGATTCAGCACTTTTTCTGGAAAGAAGTCATCTACAGGTTTGGAATACCCCATACTCTAATAAAAAATAATAGGAAACAATTTGATAATGAAAAGTTTAAAAGATTCTATTCAGATCTCAATATAAATATTAGATTCACATCGGTACCTTATCCAAAAACTAATAGCCAAACATATGTCACTAACAAGATCATCATGCAAGGATTGAAGAAGAGGTTATATGAGAAAAAGGGAAATTGGGTGGAAGAACTCAACAGTGTTATTAGGGCATATAGAACAATGCCTAAGAATTTTAGTGGTGAAATGCCTTTTAGATTGATATATGGGATGGATGTTGTCATACCAGTAAAGATCATATCATCAAGCTATTAAGTAATGAAGGATCTGGATTTAGAAATCAACAATGTTAATACTCGGATATGCCTAGATCTAATTAAAGAAAGAAGGGAGCAAGCATCTATTGTAGTAGAAGCTTAAACATAGAAGATCAAAGAGTACTAAAATAAGTATATCCAACCAAAATAGTTCAAGGTTGGAGATTGGGTGTTCAAAAGGGCTAACATTGGCAAAGGAAACTTCGGAATAAGAAAACTCAAACCTAATTAGGAAGGACTCTATTAAATCATTGAGAGAACGACTAAGGGGGCGTATAGGATTAAAGATAAATAAAGGAAAGAGTTGCCTCAATATTGGAACTCAGACAGTCTCAAGAAATACTATTGATAAATGTACTTAGAATTTAACAAGTCTTAAGAAATAAAAGTACTTTATTCATCATCCAAAATATTGTATTACATTGGTTCAAGAAAGAAGAAAAATATTTACTAAACAATTATAAATTTCCCTCAGTATTAAGAGGCATAATCCCCTCAATGGGAGTAAGATTAACATTCTTAAAATCAAGTAAAAAGGTAATTTCAGAGCAAAAGTAGCAGTCTCAAAAGAAAATTTTTCCCTAGTGGAACTCGGATCCTTCATCTGCTTAGAAAAATGTTTTCCAGTTATAGATTTCCCACCAGCAACCTAGGGATTCTTCAATCACTTAGCAATATATTAGTTCATGACATCTTCTTTTATAAGAAGCCTAGCCAGGTCATTCGAAGTTATCTTATCAAGCTTTGAGAAGTTCAAAATAGAATTTTTAAAGAGCATAATCCTCTGGCATTTAGACTTATATGCCTTGAGAAAACTCTTCACCATCTTCTGGTAGTTCTTCCTATCATTGCTTTGGGATTTTTTCTCCTCAGCAAGCTTTTTCTTTATAAATTCAATTTTGGAGTCTTACTCCTCAATCCTTTTGGTAAGTTGATCTTATGAGTGCTCCAGATCCTGAACTCTCTTTTAAGTTGGATCAACCTTAGACTTAGCCTTAGCTTGTTTAATCTTATAAAGCTCTAACACTTTAGTTGTCGCCTCTAGCTTCTTATCATAATCAATGGCTATGATGTCCACTTCTATTTCCTTCAAGTTGTATTAGCTCTTCAGGAAGAAGTAGTTGTCCTTAGCTTGCAATAGGCTTTAGGTCATTTGAAAGATAAATAAAAATTAGTATCAAGCATTTTGATGAATGAACATAAGTATATCAAAGTCCAAAGTAATCACTTCCAAAAAATGCCTGATCATGGAGTTGAACAACTCCTTTTTATCCATAACCATCCACTATTGGATATTTTTGAGGAAGCGTAGAGACTCAGTGCATTGATATTTGACTTGGGGATTGAGAACACTCAAAGGATTCATCTTTGATAAAATACATTTCTGTATATCAAAACATTTGAATATTCTTGGACACCTAACGAATACTTCATTAACCATCTCCTCCTTATCATCTGACTCCTCAATTCAAAAACATTTTCTCAAAGGCTTAGATGACTCCATTTGAATAAAGTTCATTATTGCCTTTCTTTTCTCAACAGAAAGGGAATTAGCTTGGATATCCTAAGTTTTTTGTTCCTTAGTGAGCTGGTTGTCCTAAATAGTCTCATGTATCCTCACCTCATCATCTAAAACTTATATCCCATTTGTAAAGGCCAAAAAGTTAGTCATATACAAATGAAAAGAAAAGAAAAGTCAGAACATACCTTCAAAGGATCAAGAACTTACCATTAACAATTCAATCTATAAGATAAACTCTTTAGATGTATCTCCAAGAAAAATTCTTAGCAGATTTAATGTCAGTTATGCTTTCGAGATGGAATTTGGATGGCAGCTCCATGTCCTCCTTAGGCAATTGTGTCAGATATGGTACCTTATGACATATATCAACCCATAGGCACCAAACATTGACAAAGTATGAAGTATGTTCAATTATAAAAAAAAATTATACCTTCAGGACTTTTGTAAGTTCAAAAGCCTAATAAACAAACTATGATTAGGCAAAGTCGATAGGGAAAAGGTCTATTCCCCTTTCTTCGTATTCAAACTGTACATATACTGAAACATATTAATATCTAGATCCCTATTTTCCCTGTGTATAATCTATATATATCCTATTAGAATCCTATAGTTATTAAGTTATAGTTGCTCAGGTGCTATATTAAACCTATTCAAAAAACTCTTTACAAAAGGGTCCATAGGGAATCTTAAACCCCCCTCTAACTGGTTAGTATATATGACCATCCTCACTATGTCTAAGAAATACTCATGAGCCCTAAAGTTTCTTTCTACAGTGTGTAACATATAATCTTGAGGAATTCCATACCTCTTTTTATACCATTCTAGCATGCTATTATCCACTTTTGATTCAAAAAAATTAATTTTACTTGCTCTTGAGGAGCCATGGATTCTATAAAGAAGAAATGAATAAAAAATAAAGGAAGGAGAGTCTTCACCTAGAAGGAGAAGGAAAGCCTATAAGAAATGTAGATAAAGTTGGAGAAGAGAACACTTGAAAGCAACAATAGCAAGAACAATAGCACAAAAAATCAGAGGTATAAAAGGGAGAGAAAGAATGGGTTTCTAAAGAAGGTGAAAGATTCTGGAATACCAACTAATGCCCTTGAGAAGATCAAGGATATCTTTACTATCCTCAAAGGTAATCCAAACAAAAGAAAAGCCCAAGAATTTAGTAGTTATCATTATGGCAACCAAAACATCTCATCTTCTAACACACGAATAGACTTGGCACTTATGCAAATTCAAAATTCAAAAATATAAAAAGACATAGAGGTCACAACCTCTCGTATCTTGCTACCAACTATCTTCATCTTTTATCAAGCTCGGGTCACTTCGATAGTACCAAGCATCTAAGTCTAGTGACTAAAGCTAGTACCCTCAAGTTGCTTTAATATTACTAAGGTTCAAAAACTCGAGTCACTTCAATAGTATTGAGGTTCAAAAGCTTGGGTCTATTTGATAGGATCAAGCATCTAAGTCCAATGACTGAAACTGGCACCCTCAAGTCCTTTTAATAGTATTGAGGTTCAGAAGCTTAGGTTGTTTTTATAATAATGAGCATAAAAACTCCAATGACGGCTAGTCCTATCATGTCATTTTTATAATACTAACAAGTTAATCCCTTAAGTCATTTCTTAACACTGAGCATCTTTTATTAAATAAATTTGCACATCTAAGTCCATCTTGCACCTTCATGTTCTTATATTCAGACAAAGCAATCTCAAAGACTCGATACCAAGCATCATCATCTTTTATGACTGATGTTGGCCACCTCAGCTCACCCTTCAGCACCAAGAGCAATCATGAGCAGTCTTTCTTTTAGCAGTAGAATTCCTATTTTGAGTAACTTGACATCATTCATAATCAGTTTAGAATATTTAAATACATTGGACATAAATATCTGAACAAGACTTTCAAGGGGTAGGGGAGAGGGGAAGGGGACTCTTGATACCCAATATTCATATTCCTATTATACTAATGGTTTATTATCCTAGATAGGGATTACTTGCATGAGAAGAATGTCCAATCCATTAAGGAAGAGAATCCTTAATTAAAAAGACATTTAGATAGAAAAATATTCCTCAAAAGGAAGAAGTCCTAAACAGATGAGGAATTTTATTCCTCTCAAGTTTGAGCATCACTATCTCTATATATAGTCCTCATATCTCTTATTTTTATTCATTCTATTCTCTCTACTCATTGCTCTCTTAATCTCTCTAGACTCTCTTTACATTCTCTGATTTAAGCATCCTCCCCACCTCTCACCTTACCCTTGTTGATTGCTTATAGGACTCAAACTTAGAAGTTCCAATAACAAGTTATCAAAAATGATGATGCTAAAGCTGGTGAGGCTGGGGGTTGAGTAGTTGAGCTCTTTGAGGTTGTTTTTTTTTTTTTTTTTTGCAATTGATATAGCGTATACATATCTCAATCAGATAACAACTCCATCTTTAATGTTGGATTTATAGGCTGTGATTGTATTCTCTAGTGGGACCCGATCTAGCACAATATTATGGTCTCCAAACACTTGGGTTTGCTAAACTCTACCACCTACAATAAATTTTTTAATATAACGAAAATATAAATAGATTATTTTAAAAATAAAAATAACAATACTAATTTAATATATAACTTAATAAATTGAAAAATTATTTTCTAAATTAAATAATTACATATTCTATTTTTTAATATCTAAAAATAATTATAAAATATATTCAATAAATAAATATATTATGTTTGAATGCAAAGAAATTGATCATAAATTTAAATTTAATTGTTCATTTAATAAAGATTAAAATAATATCTAACTATATCTTATTGGAAATCCAATTACATGATAAATTAAATAATTTATTAGAAATTTTTATCTTATTTTTTATTTTGATTTCAATTCCGGTTATGAATTATAAACCTAATCAGGCGATATTTCTAAACAAGTTGCTGTAGTTGAGGCTGCAAGTGGGATATATATATATATATATATATATATATATATATATATTGTAAATTATTTCATAGTTTGTTTATTTAATTTTCAAATAATTTATTAGTATTTTTCTATATTCCATTTATTTATAGTTTATAAATGGCATCAATTTAGGATTTTAGTTATTACCAAAAAAAATTTAGGATTTTAGTCAATTAATTTATTTGTATTTCCTTTTTAGTTTTTTAGTTAATTTTATGAATTTTTGTTGTCTTTTTAGGAAGTTTTGCATTCTTAAAGTAGGGGTGAGCAAAAACCGATTGAACCAAAAAATTGAACTGAAACTTAATCGAATTGAATAAGTTTAGTTCTTATTTTTGAAGATTTGCAAACCGAAATGACCGAAAAACTGAACCTTATGATCAGTTTACATATTTTTGAATAAAATGTTACTAGAAGTCATGTATGGATGAGATGATAAGTCATTTATGTCAATTCCTTGAGGTTGTTATCAAATCCCACAACCCATCACATTTTTTTTTTCAACCAAGGAAAAAGGTCCATATTGAAAAATCAATTAAAAAACTTGAAAAAAGGGGCATGAGTGGGATTTGAACGCAGGTGGCTTGGGGAAAGGACACGCACCAATACCATTTAGACCACCAAAAGCTTTTTTTTTTCTTTTTTTTTTTTATGTTTCTTTCATATATATTATTACATATACAGGTTTTGATTAACTATGTAGTTTCTTTGGTGTTTGGTTCGGTTTTGATAATTTGAAAAAAATAAAAATCAAACTGAACCGAAATCGTCCGTGCTTACCCCTATCCTAGAGTGTTCAGGATTAAAACTACATCAATGAGCTAAATTTTATAGATATTCTCCTTATGGGGCATGAATTTGTAGGAGAAATTTGTTGTTTTGGTTCTTAGATGAATTTTTTAGATATTTTTCTCCATTAATAGAGAATTTTGACTTGAGAAAAAGAGTGTGGAGACTCTGCCATCAAGAAATCTAAGCATGAGATTGAATAGCTAAAAGAGGAATGAAGATCGAAGAGTGCTTCATTGAGTTTTTTCTTTCTTTTTTTTTTCTTTCTTCATCTTTCTATTTATATCATGCTTGATTTCTTTGTAGTATTTAAAAATCTTAATATGAGTAGCTAAATTATTTAGGATTTGGTTTTGGAGTAACTAGTTAGACTTATTGAAATTTTTATCTCTTTATTAATTATTTGATTTTCTATTAATTTTATAAGTTGTGTTTCACCTCTTGTATTCAAGTAACGGCCTGCTTAATTGCATATTTATAGGTAGATTGCCATTAACAAAAGTTAAGTAATTTGTTAATTTCTAACTCATAAGACTTATGAATCTCGACCACAAAATTAGGTGAATCCTTCAGTAAGTACTAAATTATTAATGAACTTGATGAGCTTTTATTAACTTTTAACCATGAAAATAAGCTAGTAATTAATATTGGCATGCTTGACTCTTGAAAGAGATTTTAGGTACTATAGAATAATTTACCCTTGACAATGATCAATGAAATTGTTAAATATAATTATGTAATACAAGTTCTAACTAGTGGAGCAAACACAAACTCTAATTTATTCATGTTGATTTAATTTAGGTTAATTAAAGTAGACACTTTATATGTGATAAGGTACAAATTGGACCCTCAACTTTACCCTGAGATTTATATTTAACCTTAATGTATTTTTAGTCCTAATTGGACCTTAATCTTTGAAAATTGGATTATATTAGACCCTTTTTCAAGGAATTGTTGCAAATTAAATCCTAATTTAAAAAAAAATTAGCTCAAATAATGCAAATTGATAAAATTACTTTCAAAATAAACTTTTGTGAAGTTTTTAAATTTTTTAAAAAAATTTAAAGTTTATAAAAAAATATTTTTAAAAAATTGAAAAATATTTTTGTAGATCTAATTTTAAAAAAAATTTTAGAATCGAGTAATATACATTTAAGGAAAAAGAATTAAATTTTTCAATATAGAAAGTAATTTTTAAAAAAATTTTAAATTTATGAAAAATTATATAATTATAAAATTTTTAACAATTATTTAATGTATTGAAAACTTTTAATTCTTTTTTATTAAATATATATGGCTTGATTGTAAAATTTTTAAATTTTTACAAATGTTTAGATATATAAAAATTATTTTAAATTTTTATTTATATTTTCAAAAAATATTAAAAATGATTTTTATAAATTTAAGAATTTAAAAAATGTCATAAATGTATATTTTAAAAATAATTTAATCAATTCCCATTGTTATTCAAACTAATTTTCAATAACTAATGTTAAAGTTAAACTTTTCTTTGATTTTTAGAATTCAATCGCAACAATTCTTTGAAAAAGGGTTCAATATAATTCAATTTGTAAAAATTTAAGTCCAATTGAAAAAAAAAATTAAAATCAAGTATAAATTTCAAAGTAAAATTAAGGGTCCAATTTGTACCTTAACCCTACTTTTATTTTAAATTGATTGTGCTAATTAGAAAAGGTCAATTTAGAGTTAGTACTTAGTTGTCTTAGTACATTTTTCTTGTAAAAAGGATACTAACTCATCACTGTATCATTTACCACAATCCGTATGCTTGCAGAGCTGGGTACAAGTTTTTAATTTGCTGCAAAATTTGGATGGTCCTCAATTAATATCTGGTGAGTCAATCACATCCGAAAAGTTATTACAGCCATATGTATGGTATGTGTAATTGAAAGTTTTTTAGTATTGATTACATTAAAAACAAATTAAAAGCTACATATCATCTAATAGACAAAACAATTTTTGGATTAATAACTTGCCCCACTAAAAAAAGATATCATTCATTAGCCTTTCAATTACTTGCCCCAGAAGTTGTTAAACCATCAACATAATTAAGACGAAACAATTAATTTACATTTTCTGATTACAAAAAAATGTAGAAACGAATTAATTTTATTGTTCTAAAAATTTGACGATTGAGGATAAACTTAATAAATTTTCCAATTCATATGATATTGTCACGATCCGATCCCGAGAGCACGTGACCGGCACTAAGAAATGGATAGGCGTAAAACCCCCGAAACCTGTTGTAAGCTTTAAAAAAAAGAAAAATAAAACCTTTTAATTTAAAACTTTATTTTATAACAGAACACATTATCAAACTGATTTTTCTAAAATTAAACATAATCGAGTGCATAATAAAAATATTATCCAGCATCCCATATCATAAATCAAACTTAAATCATTATACATAAGCGTGGTTCATATAAATAAAATACACAAATATACTTAAGTCATACAATTCATAGTACAGTTACTAATGCAGTTTTCTAGAGTTACTACTACAGTACAACTTACAATAACCTACATAATATGGCCGGTGATAAAGAAATCTGGCGTGGAGATAGTCTAAGGTCGAACTCCCAAACTCCTAAAAAAAATAAATTAAGGGGAATCAGACCTCACTGAGTAAGTTAATAAAAAGAGTTGTATAGTTTGAAAACATTTTTGAAAGTCATATAGTTATAATGAAAATAATTTATAATGTATAGATATAGCTTTTGAAAAATCTCAGTAGAACCCTAAACCCAAAGTTCTAAATGGCCAACTAGGTTCACTTATTCCAACTAAACTGCTGGTCCCTGAGAGTAAAGGCATCAATCGAGGCACCAAGTCACAATCATTCACTTAATCCAAATATATAGCATTGGCGGTCCTTGAGAGTTAAGGCATCAACCGAGGCACCCATCCCAGTCCATTATTAACTTTCCAATCACTGGCGGTCCCCGAGAGCATAAGCTTCCACCGAGGCACCCGTCCTAGTTTAATATCCACCAGTCATACATAAATCGGATTCATCTCTCAATCTCTACCATGTGCACACGATCCTGGTGAAACCCACCAGGTAGCCCGTTCTACCAAAATTTCTCAAAATCGACTTTTAAATAAAGAAAATACGCTTAAAGCATAAATAACAGCATTAAGTTCAATAAATCATATAATAAATATTAAAAACACGAGCGCACACATTCTTTAAATAAAACACACACACAGATCATTTTATCAACTTACAAGATGAACGAGAAGGCTGACGACCACGCGTCTGCCTCGATCCCATGGCTTCTGCTTTGATATGCTATAGAAAAGAAATTAACATATCAATTTTAAAATATGTCTATGGAATTGAAATCGAAAATCAACAAAAATAGTGAAATTCTAGGCTGACTCGAGGAAGATCGGATAAGACTCTATAAACAAGAAATAGCCTAATTAATGGTAGAAATTTACTAAAGATATCATATTTTACGAGAAAATCTACCAAATTTTGGCAAAATCTTCTATGTAAAATGAACATTTCTCTACCATAAGTAGAGTCATTCCTGTATAAAAACGCACTTCTAATAATCGCAGACATTCACACTCGAGTCGAGTTTCCAGAACTACACTTAGTTCCGACCGAGATCACAACTCAACAAAACATCACAAAAATTAAATCATTTAATTCCCCAAAAATACACATTGCATATATAATTATCCATAGTTCAGAAAATCATGTCTCAATAAAGCTTAAAAACAAAATTTCACAAACATTTATATATATATATATATATATATATATATTTGGAAACCATAATCAAAATTAACATTACTTAAATGAAAATTACCCATTAATTTATATAAAAATCCTCTAAACCTCTTAAATATTAATAAAAATAATAAAAAATATATTTTAATTATAATTAGCATAAAATTACATATTTATCCAAATAATAAAAAAAATACACATAATATTCAAAATAATACCTAATATATTATTAAAATTTAATTTTGAGAAATTAGTGTTAATTAGTCTAAATTAGTAGATAATTTGTAAAATCCTTTTAAATTCCTTGATTATAATTAAAACCAACCAAAATTTATTATTTAACTATATTTAACAAAAAAATTACAATTCTTCCCCTATAATATTCAATTTATATAATACACTATTAATACAAAAAAAATTCCTTGAAAAATTATGCAAACATCTAAAAATCATTTTCTCTAAATTAAACATCTTAATATAATTAAAAACATATAAATGACTACTAATTTCTTTCAAAAATATAATTTAACCTAATTATTCACATTTGACATAAACCTAAAAATAATTATAAAAATCACAAAAACCATAAATTAAGTTTTAAAATTAATAACATTTAATAATAATACTAATTATCAAAATTTCATAATTTTTAACAATAAATTTTTGAAATTAACAAAAGTATTAATTAAATACCCAAAATTTACAATTAACACAATAATTTCTAAAGTCTTAAATAAAAATCAATACACTAAAACTAATTAACCTAATTACTAATTGAACTCAAATAACAATCAATTAAAACCAACTAAATATCAAATAATTTCAACAAAATTTTTGTATAAATTCAATAATCCACCAAAATTTCCAAAAAAAATCAAAACTATCCTCAACCAACAATAAACCACCACAACAACCTAAGATCTACCAAAACCATTCAAGAACCAAGAGGAATAAAGAAAGAAATGAGTGAGTGCTACCCACTAACTAGTATAACATATCAGAGGAAGGAGAAGAAGACCTATTGCCACCAGAGATGGGGAAGATGGAGGTAGCTTGACGCAGCAAGGAGACAGCACGGACAGAGGAGGACCAACTATGGGCAGGATGGGAGCTGCAAGGTTGCTGCGTGAGGAAGAGAAGGTGTTGTCTCGTGAGGAAGAAGAAAGGCAGCAACAGCAGCAGCAACCTAGAAGCTCAGTCCATGGCGGAGATGGGGTTTTCAGGCAGTGTGGGAGGTGGCACAGTGAGAGGAGGGGCGGCGTGGGTGACAGACGGAGGATGAAGGGTGATGATGATGGTTTTGGGGTTTATGTATGTATATATATGTGTGTGTGTGTGTGTGTGTGTGTGTGTATGCACACACATGAATATATATACATGTATATACATATAAGTATATATATATATATGTAATATATATATACACACACTATTATAATAAACTTATATTTATTATAAACCCTAATAACATATATATTATATATATATAACACTCTTACTTTATATTTCCAAGTTACATAATATATACGTATATACACACACATGCACCTATTTGTGTGCGTGTGTGTGTATATATATATATATATACACAACACACCTATATATATATATATATATACATATACATATATATATATATATATACATATACATACATAACCAAATATAATACTTATATCAAGTAATAAAACCTTAAAATAATATTAACATAAATATATCAGTTGAATAGTTAGATAAGTAACATTTGTATAAAATAAAAATAAAAATTTAATTATTAATAGCTCAAATTCAGAAATTACATTATTTAAATAAAATATAGGGTATTACAGATATATAATAAGAAATAAAGAGAGTTTTTTACCTTATAAATGTTGTATTTAGATCTTACTTTACTGATAATACGAAATATGTGTTTCTTATAAATGTTATTTTCACTATTATTTTACTATAAACAAGTCATTTTATTCGCACGTGTTGCATGATAATTTTCGATTTTTTTTAACAATTCAGTATTGTCATAAATATTCACTTGTAGCATGTATAATATCTCAATAGATTGGCATGAATTTTCTATTATATTATTTGTACTCCTACTCTATAATCTGAGAAATATTTACTGTACAAAAAAATATAGGAATTTTTTTCATAAATAACCAAACAAACAAAAATAATATCAAAAACTACATTCACAAAAAGCATTTTCAAAGTAGTTCTAAGAAAGTGTTTTTTTTTGCAAATCTATATCATAGTTTTTTCAGAAATTGTTTAACTCTTTTAAAAGCGATTTCAACAACAATCACATTACCAATTTGATTATTATATATTTTTTTTAATCAAACATTTTTTTTGTTACTTTTTTTATCAATTTTTTTGCTCAATATTTTTTTAATATTTTTTCATGCTTAATATTTTTTCTATTTTTAAAGTACTCTTAACATTTTTTTACTCAACATTTTTTTAAGCTACTGTCACCGTCTTTTTTTCCTTAATATTTTTTTTTCAATTTTTTTCTCTTCAAAACTTTTTTTAGGTACTATTTTCTTTTTTCTCAATGTTATTTTTTTTGCTCAACAATTTTTCTACTATTTTCATTTTTTCTCAACAATTTCCCAATAATTTCAGTTCACTCACTTATTTCAAACTAATAAGCTCATGATTATATTTGTTTTTCTCATTTCAATAAATAGTCTCCCAAGTCCCTAGTAATAAACAACAATTAAAAGCAATGAGAAAATAATCAATGAATTGCTACAAAGTATCCCTTGTTCAACCACTTTGACCCTAATGCTGTCCCAGCATCTTTTTTGTTTTTAATCATCCCAACATTTTTTATGTTGTTGTTTGTGAAGAAAAAAAAAATTATACCAACATAGTCTCTCCTTCATTTCCAGATGCAAGTTCCTCTATCTATTGCCTTAAACTCTTCATAATATATTTGAAAATTATTCATATAAAAATATTAGTTTCCTAAATTCACGCCCAACATATAAATAAAAAAAATTGTTAATGGATTTTAATTTCTTAAAAAGGTTTGTTCATTTGTCAGCTTATGAAAGTTTGACACATATATTACATGGAATGAGCTTTTTTTTTTCTAATTATACATCTAAAAAAAGTAACAACACTAAAAAATAAAAAGCAATAAAATCAACAATACTAAAAAATAAAAAGTAAAAAAAAAATTACAACAAGCAATAAAAGATAACAAAAAGCAACAAGACTTAAAAATAAAAAGTAATAACACTGAAAAATTGCAGCAACAAAAAACAATTATAAGCAATAAAAAGTAAGATCAATCAACAAAAAAATAACAATACTAAAAAATAAAATACAACAAAAAACAAAATTAATAAATAAAAAATAATAACATTAAAAAAAAATAACAATAACCAACAAAAAGTAACAAAACCACAAAGAAAAAAAAAGTCCGGAAATTTGTGACTCGATTGTTTAAATATTTAATATAAATATAAATATTTACTTGAAATATTTAGTGATAGATTATTAATATATATTTGTTAATATTAATTAGTTAAGATATTAATAATCTGATATCAGGTCATTTCACGATTGAATCCCATTTTGAGTCCCCATTAAAAGCCACCAGTACTCTTTTTATTTATATATAATTAGTACATTTTTATTTTAAGGCATGCAGCAAAGCCACTAATTTTCTAGTTAATCTCAAGATCAATGATTTAATAAGTTGATAAAAAAATATTAAATTAAGGATAAATAGCTAAAATTGAAGAAATTGTGAAAGTTGTTGATTGTCATTAATATGACACAGCTCGGAAAATTAATTTTTGATGGAATAAAATATTAATACATGACTTGTAGTTGGTTTTTTTTTAATTAATAGAAAAGTAATATGATTTAAAACTAAGCACCGATTAATTGTACAATAACAGATAATACAGTTCTCCCTTTTAAATTGATAGTAGTAGAAATTGAATCATATAATTTAAAATGCCCATGAAAGAACATACCATTTAACTCTTTTTTCACCAGCTTTTAATATAAGATTTAACAAAATCAAATCAAATTTAGATATGCTTTTATTTATATATTTTAAAATTTTTTAGGTGAATGCATTAAATTATGGTGAATTTAATATATATATATATATATATATATATATATATATATATATATATATATATATATATATATATATATATATTTGCTTCTAATTGCATTTTGTGCGTGTATGCATGTATAGATTGGATTAACAATTAATTATTATTGTCAATATTTGTAACGCTTTATCATATAAAAAATAAAAATAAAAATTATCAAACACTTAATGGAATAGATTAGTTGGAGATATTATCTTGTAAATAATATTTTTGAGTTGTAGTGCATAAGGTTATTTTAAGTTAATTATTGAGAGACATTTTTCATCTTTATAATTCTATCCAAACCGAATTCAATTGAATTGAATTAATTAAAATTTAATAGGTTTTAAACAATAGTGATTCAAATGAAATTGAAAAAAAAAAAGAAAAAAAATTCAAGAAGACTAATGTGTCAATATGCCAAAATCAATCAATAATTGAAACAATTTGTATAGAATTGAAGGTTGGTTCGATGCATAAATCAGTCAAGTATGGTTGGTTCCAAGTATCAATCAATCAATCAAAATTATTAGAAATTTAAATGCTTCATCTACAAGAGGGGCCAAATGGCCATAAAAAAAAAATTTAAATGAATTATATATATATATATATATATGATACGTATTCCCTTATTTTGTCCATGATTCTACCATAGGTTCATCGATTGAATTCCCCTCTTTGAGAGTGTTTCATGGTTTCTAATGAAATTAAAATTTTCAATAATAATAATAATAATAATAATTTCATGTCTTGCAAAGCACTGAACAAAGGGAAATGTGAGAGGTGGGGGGAATCCCCACAAATACTCTGATACCTAAGTTAGAGAATAGAAAGCGGGTGGAGGAAAGATAGCTTGAATATGTGTGAATGAGATATCCCCTTATGAGGGGTATATGGTGTTATATATAGTGATACTCAAACTTGGGAGGAATAGGAATCCTTGTGGGAGAGTGTTCCTACTTCAGTTAGGATTCCTCTTTGAGGTAGTTCCTTGGACGAATCTATCTTCTCCCTTATCCATGTGTTCCTATTTAGGGGGGTGGAGGACCCCTAATTAGGTGGGAACATTCTAAATGGTATCAAGAGTCCCCCCTGGAGTATGCGGATATTTATATTTGTTGCATCCGAGTAAGATGCAGTGGTGCCTTTATATGGGTGATAAGATGCAAGTGAGCTGAGGTGGCCAGCCTCCGTCGCAATAAGCAGAGCTTGGTGACGAGTATATTTGGTTGATTTGTCCTCGAATTGTAATCTGTGGAACTGGGGTACCTAATGAGGGAGTATGATCAACGCAATAGATTAACCCATTTGTTTTAGGACAAGACGGAACCAGTTGTTACTAGATTTGTAGATACTCGACACAAGGGCGCAAGGCTTACATACTTGGAACCTCAGTACTATAAAAGTGACCAGAGGGTGTCAGCTTCAGTCATTGGACTTTTATATGAGCGACTTAGATGTTCAGCACAGGGGCGCGAGGCTTACATGCTCGGAACCTCAGTACTACGGAAGCGACTTGAGGGTGCCAGCTTCAGTCGTTGGACTTTATGTGAGCAAGACTTAGATGCTCGGCACAAGGGCGTGAGGCTTACATGCTCGGAACCTCAGTACTACGGAAGCAACCTGAGGGTGCCAGCTTCAGTCACTGGACTTTATGTGAGCGAGGCTTAGATGCTCGGCATAGGGGCGCGAGGCTTACATGCTTGGAACCTCAGTACTACAGAAACGACCTGAGGGTGCCAACTTCAGTCACTAGACTTTATATGAGCGAGGCTTAGATGCTCGGCACAGGGGCACGAGGCTTATATGCTCGGAACCTCAGTACTACGGAAGTGACCTGAGGGTGCCAGCTTTAGTCACTGGACTTTATGTGAGCAAGGCTTAAATGCTCAGCACAGGGGCGCGAGGATTACATGCTCAGAACCTCAGTACTACGAAAGCGACCTGAGGGTGCCAGCTTTAGTCACTGGACTTTATGTGAGCGAGACTTAGATGCTTAGCATAGGGGTGCGAGGCTTACATGCTCGGAACCTCAGTACTACGGAAGCGACCTGAGGGTGCCAGCTTTAGTCACTGGACTGTGTACGGAATAGGCTGGGAGTGATGCTTGAAACGTTTCCTGATTCACTTGATAGTGCGGCCCATTCGAAAATGTGAGTGGGCCAACATGGGGTAATTCTGTTTTAACTCTTGAGATCATGTGATTGATGCGTCATATTGTGTGTCAGTGAGCGAAACGCTCATACAACCGTCATCACGACTCTTCACCTAATGGGTTTTTTTATTCCCAATAGGCCCATGGTGGTCTAGGGAGGAGTGCAGTAATGATAAGGGCAGTTAATGGCGTGCTTCCAGGTCCTTCCATGTCTCTATAAATACTGTTGCATTTGCTAACTGGCACATTTTTCTTTCTTCACTCTTTCATTATGTTTTTACTGCGTTTCTACTGCATCCAGCATTTTTATTCCTTCCTGCCATTACTCTCGCTTGAGGTTGCCAGGTGATTCTTTCATCATTTCTTCCTTCTTTTTTTTGCCCCCTTTTTTGTCATTGGGTTTTCGTTCCCTTCTTTGCTATGGCTCCTCAGGAAGAGATTAGCTTTGACGTCTTTGTGTCCAACGTAGATAGTGAATTGCTAGGGTGGTATCGACGGTGGTTTTGCATCCCCACCGATTATGCCCTCCACACTATAGATAGAAGGTTTAGGGCCCATACCCCTATATCGGGGCTAAGTAGATTAGTGGTGTACTTCGACCAGTTAGAGGGGGGTCTGAAATGTCCCTTGGATCCCTTTATCAAGGATTTCCTTAATAGAAATAACATTGCGCCCGGTCAGCTTCATCCGAATAGTTATCAGATACTGACTGAGTTCATCCAACTGATGCATGAGGAGGGTAGGGTTCCCAATCTAGACATCCTCCGGTATTTTAATAGGCTGACTAGGAAGAAGGGAGAGCTGATGTTCTCCCTTTCGGTCGTACCCAACCATTCCCTTTTTGTTAAACTTCTGGATCTTCACAAGAAGTGGAGATACCATTTTTTTATTGTGGAGCATCAATCGGACTTCCTGGATGTTCGGAGGATGTGGTCGGACGAGTGTCACAAAGTGACCCGTCCAGCGAAACTTTCTGATCTGAAAACGGAATTAGTTTTGTAGCTACATCTAAACGGACTCGCTGAAGCTCGATCCGTAGAGGATGCATCCCGGAGGTATCTATGGAGAGTCTATCCAAGTCGCGACCATTTCCCTAGTATGATTTTTTGTTTTTAGTTTTGTTTTGTCTAACTAGTCTTATCTTTCCATTTGTAGATGGCTGACTTTTTTGATTTTGCAGGCAGGATTTCCCTAGTAGATGAGCCAGCTGCAGTGGTGGAGTGCCGGGATTATCCTTCCCCTGAAGCTGAGGCTCTGGCCGCTCCGGAGGTCGTTCTTGTCGATCCTAAGGGCAAAGCAACAACGAAAAGTGAGCGGCCAGAATGGGTCGGACAACGAAAAAGGTGACTGATCGAAGCAAAGTCGGATGCAGAGGGGCTGGACGAAGAGATTTATGTCCAACGTCCCTGATTATCTGGTTTTCCAGATATGTGGGGTTGGATATTGAAAAAGATGAATCCCCCGAGCATCTCTAACAGTTAAGTACGGGACCAGTACGCCGAGTCGCTGTGGTTACCCAGAGATATACAACGTTGGTCAGACGAGGGACTGGACGGATTGCTCGATTCGATGATCAGCCAGTCACTGGAGGTAATGGAGTTTCTGGTACTTGATATAACTGTTTGTAGTGGGATTTTGGCTAAGTTGTTCGGTTGTTTTTGGCAGATGACTCAGGCCTTGCTGCTGGCGAAGGATCAGTACTTCTACTTGAAGAGTCAGTATAGCTTAAAGGAAACTGAGGTGGGGAAGATCGCTATAGATTTTGAGAAAAAATTGGATAGCGCCAAAGCAGCTCTGGAGCACTGCCAAACAAGATACGTGGAGGCTAAATCTGACACGAAGGTGAATCAGAAGAAAGTTTCCGAACTGGAATATAGCCAGACCCAACTGACAAGGAGGATCGAGGAGCAGGATCTTCATATTGCTGGACTTTAGGAGAGGCTAGTTGAGCTTGAGAAATCTCATGCCAATGATAAGAAGACATATCAAAGCATGGTAGGGGGGTTTCTCAAGGCTTACCAGGCTGAATGCAAAAGGATCTTGCTCTCTCAAGACTTAGGATTGGATCTAGGGGCTTTAGATCGGATATCCCCAGCCGATCTGGCAAGGCTTGCTGCAGAGGATGATGCCCGTCCAAGGGCCAGTTCCTTTTCTGTGAGGGAGTCTGAAGAGGCCACTGCTACAGCTGGGTCTGGCAAGCCTCTAGAGGCTGCCAATGATGCTTCCCCCTCAGTTTTTGGGACAAGGGGTCCGAGTGTAGATATACTATAGTAGATAGGTTTTATGTATCTTTTTTTTTACCAATCATCTGTAAAGATATTCTTTATCAATAAAGATATTTTCCATTGAATTGAATTATGTGCTTGAATACAAGATTACTGATAATATTTTCTGAGGGAGTTTGAGTTCCAGAACCTTGGTAGTTCTTTGCCTCCTCTTTCTCTTAGTTTAAACGCCCCCTTTATTGTGCATTCTAAAATCTAAAACGGACCTTCCCAATTAGGGCCTAACTTGTCGGTACCCGAGGTGCCTTTGCCTATATCTGCTCTTCTGAGTACCCAGTCACCTGTCCTGAAATTCTCTATTAGTTTACCCAGATGGTGGTACTGAGTTATCCTTTACTGATGTGCCTCTGTCATTGCTGCCGCTTGTTCTCTTCGTTCCTTTAGTATGTCAAGGCATATTCGTGCGTTGATGTTATTGATGGCGTGGTTAAGGTCTTGGCTTACCCAGTAACTTGGGGACCCAACCTCTACTGGAATTACTGCATCCATGCTGTAAGTTAGTCTAAACGGCATTTCACTAGTGGATGATTGGGGTGTGGTTCTATAGGCCCAGATTACATTGTTCAGCTCTTCGACCTAGTTCCCTTTCTTGTCATCGAGTCTTTTCTTCAACCCTTGCATGAGGATTCTGTTGGTGACCTCAGTTTGTCCGTTCATCTATGGGTGAGCTACTGAGGTGAAGCGTAATTTTATGCCAAGGTCTGAGCAGAAACTTCTGAATTTTTGGTTGTCGAACTGTTTACCATTGTCTGTAATTAAAGTGTGGGGGATGCCGAATCTGCAAATGATTTCCTTCCAGAAAAAGTGTTGTATCCGAGCTTCTGTGATGGTTAGGACTACTTCTGCTTCTACCCATTTCATGAAATGGTCAATGGCCACGATTAAGAACTTTTTCTATGATGTAAATAGAGGAAAAGGACCCAGGATGTGCATCCCACACATGGCAAAAGACCATGGGTTGCCAATGGGATGCAGAGGCCGAGAAGATTTATGGCTAAGTCGGGTATGGTGCTGGCACTGGTAACATGATTGTGTTAGCTGCTGGGCTTCCTTAGACATGGTGGGCTAGTAATACCCTTGGAGTAGGGCCTTTCTAGTGAGCGAATAGTGGGATTCATATGCACCACAGATTTCTTCATGGATTTCTCGTAGTATGTAATTTCCCTCCTCTGGGGAAACGCACTTCGAACAAGGGTGCAAGAGGAATTTTCGATAAAGCTCCCCTCGGTGGATGGAATAGTAGGCTGCTTTGGCCTTGAGCTTCCGAGCTTGCAGCTTATCTTCTAGAAGTGTGCCATATTCAAGATATTGGATAATGGGCTGTATCCATTCTGAGACTACTTGTGTTTTGAAAATTTCAATATCCTCTATGCTGGGATTGGTGAGTGATTTGGTGAAATCCATATCCCTAAATGCTTGACTGTTCTCAACTGCGGATTTAGCAAGGTGATCGGCCTCATTGTTGTCTTCTCTGGAAATTTGGACGATATTCCATTGGCCTCCGTCTTGCTCGATGTGTTGTAAAAGTTGCTTAGCTTTGTCTATGTACTTGGTAATGCAGGCATCTTTGACTTGAAATGCTCCGCTGACTTGGTTGACTACTAGTTGGGAATCCAAGTGTATAATGAGGTGTTCGGCCCTGACTTCCGCGACTAGCTTCAACCCTGTAATGAGTGCTTCGTATTCAGCTGCATTGTTGGTAGCATTATACTCTATGCGGACTGCGTACTGGATATGAACTTTATGTGGTCCCCTGAGGATTATTCCCGCACCAGAACCGTGAGCTGAGGATGCTCTATCGACATAGAGCTTTCATTCTGGCATCTTGGTCAAGGTTACATCTTTCAGAGCCATTTCTTATATAAAATTCGCTAAGGCCTGGGCTTTCATCTACTGTTGAGGCTCGTAATCAATATCAAACTCGCCGAGTAAGACCGACCATTGTACTAGCCTGCATGAAGTCTCTGGTCTCTGTAATATTTTATGCAATGGAAAATGGGACCGAACTATAATATGGTGAGCTTGGAAGTAGTGACAAAGCTTTCGAGAAGCATGAACCACAGCTAAGGCTAATTTGTCCAGCATGGGGTATCGGACTTCAGGTCCTCAGAGCATCTTACTGACATAGTAGACAGGGCTTTGTTGGCTTCCGTCTTCCCTTATTAGTACTGAGGCGATGCATTCTCGGCCAACAGAGAGGTATAAGTATAAGGTCTCGTTCGATATTGGACGGCTGATTAATAGTGGGGAAGATAAGAATCTTTTAATTTCTTTAAATGTTGCTTAGCAATCAGCAGACCACTGGAACTTGTCAGAACTTTTGAGAGCTCAAAACAATGGTAGACATCGCCTAGCTGAGCAAGAAATAAAGCGCTCTAGTGCAGTTATTCTTCCATTTAGCTTTTGTATATCACAGATGCTCTTTGGTGCTGCCATATTGAGTATGGCTTCCATTTTTTCTGGGTTGGCTTTAATGCCTCGGTGAGAAATCATGAACCCCAAGAATTTACTGGCCTAGACTCCGAAGACGCATTTATCAGGATTCAACTCGATCCTAGATTGGCTTAGTAATTAGAGGACTTGATCCACGTTTGCTAGGTGGTGCTCAGAGTGCTTGCTTTTGATGATGATGTCATCCATATATACCTCCACGCTAGTCCCAATCTGGCTCTGAAGGACTTGGTTCATCATTCTTTGGTATGTGGCTTCGGCATTTTTCAGTTCGAAGGGCATCACCTTATAGCAGTACAGCCCTTCGTGTGTGATGAAGGACGTTTTCTCCTGGTCTTCTTTCTTCATAAGGATCTGGTGATAACCTTGGGCTGCATCTATGAAACTGTATAGGCCATGGCCAGTGGTGGAATTGATGAGCTGATCAATCGTTGGCAACGGGTAGCTGTCTTTAGGGCATGCCTGATTGAGGTCGGTATAGTCTACACACATTCTATATTTCCCATTTGCTTTTTTGATGAGTACTACATTGGTTACCCAGTCTGGGTGAGTAACCTCTTTAATGAATCCGGCTGCTAAAAGCTTCGCTGTTTCCTCGGCAATGATCTTTTGTCTTTCGTAGGTGAAAGTTCTTTTCTCCTGTGCTACTGGCTTGGCCCTTGATTTGATGTTTAGGCAGTGACAGGAAACTCATGGGTCCACGTCGATGATCTCGGAGGCTTGAGAAGCAAAATCTTCTGAGTGTTTAATAAGGACGTCCTTTAATGTGTCTTTGATGTCTTGATTAAGGGCATTACCAATTTTCATAAATTTTCCTCCCTTGATTTGCAATGTCTCCATGTCTTCCACTAGTTATGGATCAGCGCTTTGCTTCCCAATTTCCCATGCTTCTAAATGAAAAGCTTCCGCCAGAGATTTCATGGTCATCTGATAACATTGTCTGGCCATCTGCTGATCTCCCCTGATAGTAAGGGTCCTTATTTTTACCAGGATTTTCATGGTTAATTGCCGGATGCTGGTGACTGCATTTGCTTTATAAAGTACCGGTCGCCCTATTATCCCATTATAGGCTAGTGGTATGTCTACCACGTTGAATGGGGTCCGGACGATTTTTATTTCCTCATCCTCTTGGTTTTCGAATTCTAGATCTAGATTGACAGTCCCCATTGGTTGCACCGTTCCTCCATAAAAACTAGTGATGGGGTTCTGGATGGCCGTTAAGTTGGTGATGGAGCCGCCCATAGCTTTGTATGCATTCCAAGATAAAACATTGATAGCACTCCCATTATCGACCAATAGCCTTTTGACTCGATACTTATTTATGCATGCGGTTATCACCAAGGCATCACTGTGAGGGTGATGTATATGTGAATTGTTTTCCGAGTTAAGAATGCTGTCACTTTTACCGGATATTATTTTTCCTCCTCTACTGCGTTTTAATGATTTCCCGGTGTTTTCTCCTCCCACAATCATGTTGATCATGCCTATCGGTTCTTTCCTAGCTTTCTTTACCTCAACTTTATCACGGTCATGGTTTTCCGTGTTTTCACGTCTCCTCGGTGCGTTAGTGAAATTATCAAGCTTTCCCCGCTGCACTAGTTTTTCTATGGCACTCTTTAATTCTCTGCAGCCTTCTGTGTTATGGCCGTATTCTCTGTGGTACTCGTAGTACTGGCTTTTATCACGAGTAAATCTCCAGCTTGGGCTAATTCTTTTGGCCGGTGTAATTTCCACTCTATTATGTCTGACCCACATGATGATCCTTGATCGAGAAGTGACTGAAGCTGGCACCCTCAGGTCGCTTCTGTAGTACTGAGGTTCCGAGCATGTAAGCCTTGCGCCCCTGTGCCGAGCATATAAGCCTCGCTCACATAAAGTCCAGTGACTAAAGCTGGCACCCTCAAGTCGCTTCCGTAGTACTAAGGTTCTGAGCAGGTAAGCCTCGCGCCCCTGTGCCGAGCATCTAAGCCTCGCTCATATAAAGTCCATTGATTGAAGCTGGCACCCTCAGGTCACTTCTATAGTACTGAGGTTCCGAGCATGTAAGCCTTGCGCCCCTGTGTTGAGCATCTAAGCCTCGCTCATATAAAGTCCAGTGACTGAAGCTGGCACCCTCAGGTCGCTTCCGTAGTATTGAGGTTCCGAGCATGTAAGCCTCATGCCCCTGTGCCGAGCATCTAAGTCTCGCTCACATAAAGTCCAGTGACTGAAGCTAGCACCCTCAGGTCGCTTCCATAGTACTGAGGTTCCGAGCATGTAAGCCTCGCGCCCCTATGCTGAGCATCTAAGTCGCTCACATAAAAGTCCAGTGACTGAAGCTGGCACCCTCAGGTCGCTTTTGTAGTACTGAGGTTTCAAGTATGTAAGCCTCGCGCACTTGTGCCGAGCATCTACAAATCCAGTAACAACTGGTTCCGTCTTATCCTAAAACGAACGGGTTAATCTATTGCGTTGATCATACTCCCTCATTAGGTACCCCAGTTCCACAGATTACGATTCGAGGACAAATCAACCAAATATACTCGTTACCAAGCTCTGCTTATTGCGACGGAGGCTGTTCCCATTCTAGATGGTATCACCATTATATTACATAAAAAATAGTAATAAGAGGAAAAAAAAACAGCTAACGGATTTAAATCCTTCTTCATCACTTTATTTGCTCATGTTAAATCATTGTACTTGATTCTTATTTTTGTAAATTGAGTATCTCTTCTCACAATTTTTACAAGACATATGCAATAAATTAGATTTCATTCAAGAGTTTTTATTTGTGCATTTATACAAATTAGTTTTATGAATATTTTGATGACTTTTTCAAATAAGGAATGATACATATGTAGATACTTGTATTTGTTTGAATTTGACATTTTGCCACATGTACTTTCATTTTTTTTTAATTTAACACCCCCAACTTATTTATAACTTATCATATAAACATATTTATTTGTATGAATTTAATACTTTACCTCATGTGATTGCATGAATTTGCACTTTGCTACTATGTGAATACTAATGTGTCATTCCACATGTTTTATCACTAGTGCACATTAGAGTTTATATAATATGTTATAGACAAATTTAAAAGTTAATTGGGCAAAACTAAAACTATATGGGGTAAAATAATAAATTTAGATAAATATAGGTAACTATGAATGTAATGTGTCTTCAAATAAATTTAAATGTGCAAATATATATAAGAATTATTTGACATGAAACTAAGTTTTAAAATCATTTAAAAATAATATAATCTTAATTAATTTTATTATTTATACATTATTCAATAAATAAATAAATAAAATAATTAATGTAGAGAGATGGACCATGAGGAGCATCAATCAGTGCCTCAAGTTCTGGTCACCACTGCCCCAGGTAGCTTAGGAATTTAATTCTTCATCAATAGCCAACTGATGTTTAATGATTCATCAATAGCCAACTGATGTTTAATGATTCATCAACAGATGTGACAACTAAATTTTTTTTTTACAATATAATCTTATAGGGATAAGGTATAAATTGTAACCTCAATTTTATCCAAAGATTTATATTTGACTTTAAAATTATTTTTGTCCCAATTAAATTTTAATTTTTAAAAATTAAATTATATTGGACCATTCTTCAAAGAATTATTACAATTAAATCTAAAAATCAAAGAAAAGTTTAACTTTAATATTAATTAATATAAATTAGCTTGAACAACAATGAAAATTGATGAAATTACTTTCAAAATAAATATTAATGAAGTTTTTAAATTTAATTTTTTTTAAAGTTTATAAAAACATATTCTTATATTTTTTAAAATTTTTTTAAAAAAGTTAATAGATATTTTTTATAGATCTAAAAATATTTAATAATTTGAAAAATTTGGAATCAAGTAATATACATTTAAGAAAAAAAATTAAAAATTTTCTATACACATAATAATTTTTTAAAAAATTAAATTTATAAAAACTTTTAAAATTTTGAAAATTTTAATAAATTATTGAAGGTGTAAAAAAAAATTAATTTTTTATTAAATATATATGGCTTGATTCTAAAATTTTAAATTTAAAAAAATTTAGATATATAAAATTTATTTTTAACTTTTTTCTAAATTTTTAAAAAATATTAAAGGATGGTTTTTATAAACTTGAAAATTTTAAAAACTTCATAAATGTATATTTTTAAAGTATTTTCATCAATTTCCATTGTTATTTAAACTGAATTTTATTAATTAATGTTAAAGTTAAACTTTTCTTTAATTTTTAGAACTTAATTTCAACAATTCTTATTTAATTTTTAAAAATTAAGATCTAAGTGGGAAAAAAAACATTAAGGTCAAATTTAAATTTTGTTGTAAAGTTGAGGGTCCAATTTAGACCTTATCCCTAATCTTATGTTCATACCATTTAGGTGACAAAATTTTTAGACTTAATGATTTCTTTCTCCTCAAACATTCAAAAATTAAAATTTTAACATAATTTGATGAGAGGAAAAGAAATAAGTTTGACCATAATAGTTTTAAATGGTAATGATAATATTAAAAATATAAATATAAATATATTTTATATTTTTACTTGATAAAAAAATTATAAACACTATAAAGAATGACATCATTATTAGATTTATGTTAATCATGAAAACTTGATTAAAATTAAAAACAAAATATTTTGAATATTGAATGAGAGAAATTAAAATCATGACTTATAATAAATTTTATCATTTAAGTGATTTGTTAAAAAAAATCACAAAATTCTAATAATATAATGTTTAAATCATAAGATATTATTTGTATTTATTTTTCGTAGACACATGTGTGTATTTATATATAAAATCTTATAAGCATTTGAAAGAATATGTTGCTATAAAAAGTCATTTTGTAAAAATTACAAATTATGAGCATTTGAAAGATTATGTTCCTATAAGAAGTCATTTATAAAAAAAAATTACAAATTATGAAAATTAAAAAATATCATATATCATTAGTTATAAAAGAAAAATTCGTTAAACTTACAATAAAATAGGTAATTCAATTAAGCATTTACATAATTAAAAAATAAAAAAAATTATTAAATCAATAAAAAGCCAATTGAATATGTGTTATGTTTGTGTGTAAAATCATTATTTATTAAGTTCTTTTATGTCATTAATTAGTGTTGACCTTAACAATAATCAATCTTAATTTTGATCTTAACAAACTTAATTATGAGCATTTAATTTGTTTGTTTAAGTGTGTATAAGTTATGACTTCAGTGGAAGTTAAAATGAAGTATGATTATCTTGCGCTAATTCGACCTCTAAGATTTAAGGAGGTTTTTGACATCCTTAAAGCTTTATATAATGAGAAATATATCTTCTTCACATTTGAAATAGACATTTTGAGCTTTCTGAATTGGGCTTGCTTGTCAAAATTCGAGTTCATTTAGGTATGCAAATATTAAGTCAAAATCAACATATATAACTGTCATTTCAGATTGTACAACTCTTAGTATTTTAGAGGTATCTTGAGCTATGAAAGCCCAATCAAGGTGATTCAAAATGATATGGAAATCTATGTCGAATATCTATAATTTTTTTTGAAGAAATAGTGAGCAAATTCAAATGTCTCCAATAGAACATCATGGCTTCAACTTGTTCATAGCTGTTTGACAGTAGTCTGCATTTTATATTGCACATCTCTTAGTATTTTGAATATATCTTAAGCTACAGATGTCCAATTGAGGTGATTCAAAATGATATGAAAAGCTAAATCAAATATCTACAACTTTGTTAAGAAACTTTGAGCAATTCAAACGTCTTCAGGATAGAATCATGGGTTAAACTTGTGTATAGCTTTTTGATATTAGTCTACATTTTAGATTACATAGTTCTTAGTATTTTAGACATATATTGAGCTACAGAAGTCCAATTGAGGTTATTCAAAATTATATGAAAAGCTAAGTAAAATCTCTATAATTTCATGAGGAAATTATGGGTAAAATCAAATGTCTTTAGTAGCCAATTACGATTTTAATCCATGCATAAATATCTAACTGCTTCACCTTCAATAATTCAAAATTATAAACATTGAATTCAAAATATAGATGTTGGACATATCATTTGTATCTCCAACAACTATATTTTTTTAGTGTTTTTCTATATAAATACCTCAAGAGCTGAATGAAAGTTAAGAAACTTGTTATCATTCACTCTTTCTTAAGCTTTCAATTAAGCTCTCAAATTCTCTTAAACATTTCTTTGTTTGTATAACTCTTATGAGAGTTGGTTATATGTTAGAAATATAATTTTTCTCCATTTTAAATCTTAGGATAGATTATAAGGGAAGTGAGATTTATCTCTAAAGGAATTGGTTTAAGTGTTGTCCATTAAAACACTTAGGATTTGGTTTTTCGAGTAAGCCTTAAAAACTCAAGTTGTAAGGTTGTAAGAGTGAGCCATAAAACTCATTTTTAATCTCAATAATGTAAATAAGATTATGGGAGATTGAAAATCCTAACTTGGGGATAAGTTAGGTGGAGACATAGGATTGTTGTTGAATCCGAACTCCTTAAATTTTTGTGTTCTTCATTATTCCTTCCCAACTTCCATTCAATTCTTAAAAAGAATTCTTTTAATTTCTTATTTCTCTAGGACTCTTTTCAATTGGTATCAGTGCTTGAATTCTAGGTACTTCATTGTTAGAATACAAGATCATGAGGAGTGAATCACAAAACATCTCTTCGCTTAAACCATTCTTTGATGGTAATGACTATTCATATTAAAAATTCAAAATGAAATTATATCTTGATTGTGATTCCATTAAACTTTAGGGCATTGTCCAAAGAGGGTAGGAACCACCTACAACTATCATTGATGGTATGGTAACTACTCTTGCAAGAAGCTCATACAATATTGATTAAAAGGAAGAAAATCACAAAAATTAAAAAGTTATGATTACTATAGTCTCTTCAATGAAAAAAGAAGGAGGCAAGCTTCAACATTGTATGTCGGCTAAAGAAATGTGGGAGACTTTAAAAAACCACTGTAAAGGCAACATTCAAGTAAGAAGTAAGAAGGTTGAACTTCATATGTATAAATATGAACTCTTCAAAATGAAGCCTCATGAATCAATCATGAAGATGATAAACCATCTGAATGCTCTCCTCATAACCCTCAAGAAACTTGGAAAATATTTCTCTAAGGAAAAGGTAAACAACAAGATTCTAATAATCCTACTTAAGAAGGATTGGGAATCTCGTGTTACTTCAATTGAGGAAGCTTAAGACCTCTCCACTCTATCAATTAATGTGCTAGTAAGCTCTTAACACATGAGCTTATTATTAAGAAAAGAGGTGAAAAACAAGAAGAGAATGAAGAAAAGAAAAAGAACATTGCTCTAAAAGCTCTTTATGAAGATAATAAAGAGGAAAGCATTAAAGATTCTAGTGATGAAGATGGTGACATTGCCATGCTCATTAAGAACTTTAAGAAGTTTTTTAGAAAGAAAAACTTTTCAAGAATAAGGGACTTCAACAAGAAGTTCAAAGGAGATGGGAAGAAGAAAACTAAGGAGGTTACTTGCTATGATGCAAGAAACTGGGATATATTAGAAGTGAGTGTCCAAAACTCAAATTTAAGAATAAAGGAGAAAAAGATAAGAAGAAGGCATTCAAAGCTACTGGGGATGATTCCTTTGAATCCAAAGAGGAAGAGGAACAACAAGTAGCTTTGAATGCCTTCTTCTTATTCGAATTCGAAGAGGAAGAGGAACAACAAGAAGTGGCCAATCTTAGCTTTATGGACCTTGAAAACAAAAATGAGATGTGCTTGAAATCCATAAGAAAAAAAAGCAAGTAGTATCTTGATAGTGGATATTTAAGGCACATGACGGGAGACAAAGAGCAATTCAACAAACTTGATGCTAAGGATGGAGGACACGTTACTTTCAAAGATAATGTAAAAAGAAAAATTATTAGCATTAGAGAAATAGGTAATCCTCAATCCTTATCTATAAATCATGTGTTATTTGTTGATGGTCTTAAAGTATAAGTCAACTATGTGATATGGGAAATAAAGTAACTTTTTATTCTAAAAATTGATTTGTTAGTAGTCTTGATGAAAATAAAATTATTTTTAGTGGTGAAAGAGTAGACAATGTTTATGTCATTAATTTGAATAAAATTGATAACAAAGACATAAAATGCTTAGTGTTTATCTTCCATGACACATGGACATGGCATAAAAGGTTAGGACATGCAAATTTTGAGCTTTTAAATGATCTATGTAAACAAGAACTTGTGATTGGTTTACCTAAGCTTGAATTCACTAAGGAAAAACCTTGTGATTCTTGCTGAAAGGGAAAAAAATCCAAGTCCTCATTTAAGCTTTAAAATGTAGTGTCCACTTCTAGGCCACTTGAACTTATACATATGGATTTATTTGGACTAACTAGAGTTACTAGTCTCAATGGAATGCACTATGCATATGTATTGGTTGATGATTACTCTAGATTTACATGGGTATGTTTCCTTACTCATAAGAATGATGCATTTAAAGCTTTTGAAAAGTTTGCAAAAAGAGTTCAAAAAGAAAAAGGCTTTTATATTTCTTCTATTAGAAGTGATCATGGAACATAATTTGAAAATGAAATTTTCAAAAACTATTATAATGAAAATGGTGTTTCTCATACATTTTCATGTCCTAGAACTCCTCAACAAATTGGGGCAGTTAAAAGGAAAATATAACTCTTGTGGAAATGGCTAGAATAATGCTTCATGAGTATAATTTGCCTCTATACTTTTGGGCGAAAGCCGTTAACACATCTTGTTATATTTCAAAACAAGTTTTCAAAAGAATAGTTTTAAATAAAACATCTTATAAGCTATGGAACAATAAAAAAACCTAAAATTTTATATCTATGAGTATTTGGATGTAAGTGCTTTATATTGAACGACAAGGATAATCTTGGGAAATTTGATTCTAAAGTTGATGAAGAAATTTTCCTAGGCTATTCTATTTTTAACAAAGCATATAGAGTCTTTAATAGAGAACTCTAGTAGTTGAAGAGTCAATGCATATGGTATTTAATAAATCAAACTCACTTGATCCTAGAAAGGATGTTTGTAATGTTGATGATCTTATAGGTGACAATGAGATTTTAGAAACATAAGAAGAAAATGCTAGTAAGCCTTTGGAACTTGAAGATCCAAGTAAGGAGGAAAATGAGAAGACATGTAATACCCTATATATATATATATATATATATATAATTATTTGAATAAAAAGGGATATTTTTCTCAAATAGTATTAATAATAGTTACTTTTGCATTATATTATATTATATTTATGTTAACATTATGTTTAGGGTTAAATATTATTTTAGATGTGTATATTAAAGTAATTTGTGTACATATGTATGTATATGTAGTATATGTTTATGTAGTATATATATATAAATATACATATGTACTAATATTTATCTATATACATACATGTATAACTATACATTAATATATAGTTATATATATATATATATATATATATATATATATATATATATATATATATATATATATATATATATATATATATATATATATATTATATTAATGGTTATTAATATGTTTATATATAATATAAGTTCATGTAGTGTATGTTTATATATATATATATACATACACTAATACTTACCTAGACACACATGTATGTACAATAAATATATTAATATATATACATATATTAGTAGTTTATAATATAGTGTGTGTGTGTGTGTGTGTATATATATATATATATATATATTTATATATATATAGGATATATTTGAAGAGAAGAAGAAGAAACCGAAGCTCCACCCCCCTCCCTCACCGCGCGACATCCACGACCGCCACCGTCACTGTGCCTCCCCCATCTCCAACCACCATCTGCTGCCTCCTCCTCCTTCTCCCTCACCTCCGGTCGCCTGCAGAGCTACCGGAATCACTGGAATGGGGAGAAGCCGAGAATAGCTCCTAGAGTCGGCCAAGCTCTGTCCGGCCACCGTTTCACTCCATTCTGATGTCAATTCCCTCCTCTTGCACCGGTGAGACTCATTCTAATCTTAGTTTAAGCTTTGGTCATGAATTAATTGAGTTTTGGTTGATTGTTGGTTTTGAGCTCTAGGGTTTTGGAATTTTTTTTAGCTCGATCTAGGTTGATTCATGCAAACTCCCTTTACAAATGTGATTCCTAGTAGCTCAATCTATCTCTATGAATTTTTGTATAATATTTGGAATTTATTTTGATTTTTGGTGAATTTTTGAATATTTTAATATTATTTTAGGAATTTTTGTAAATTAATTAGACAAATAATAAATAATAATTTTTGGTATTTTTGGTGTTATTATGGGTTGATATTAATTTTAGAGTAAAGAAAATAATTTTTTTGAATATTATTCAAATTTTAGGAATTTTATAGTTTATATCAAAAAATTTAATATTAGGTTGAATTATATTTTAGAAGAAATTAGAAGTCATTTATATATGTTTTAATTATATTAAGAATTTAACATTGAGAAAATAAGTTTTGGATGATTAAATAATTTTAAGGAATTTTTTTAGTATTAATAGCACATTATGTAATTTATATATTCTAGGGGTAAAAATGTAATTTTACGCTATATATAGTTAAATATATATATATATATATTTTAATTAGTTTTATTAATATTTGAAAGGTTTAGACAATTTTTTTTATAAACTAATTGATATTTTACCTAAATAGTGTAAATTTTAAATATCAAATTCCCAATATATATATATATATATACATATAATACATTACAATAGTTTAATTTGGGTTGTAATTATATTTTGATGATGGAATACAAATTTAATTGTTTAATTTTGAATGATTGAGATTTTATATATTTTTGTCTATTTTTAGTATATGTGTATGTGAAATTTGTGTTTTGAGAAAAATGTTAATAATTCTCGATATTCTGTTGAGTTGTGATCTCGATCGAGGCTGAGTGTAGTTTTGGGAGACCAACTCGAGTGTGGATGTTGTGGATATTAGTAGTGCATTTTCTATGCAGGTCTGGCTCTACCTTCGGTAGAGAGATGTCCGTTTTACAGAGGAGACTCTGTCGAAATTTTGATAGATTTTCTCGTAAAACGTGGTATTCGTAAAAAAAAATTTCTACTATTAGTTAGGTTAAATCCTGTCTGTCGAGTCTTATTCGGTTTTCCTCGAGTCAGTCTGGAATTTCATTATTTTGTTGACTGTTGATTTCGATTCCATAGTCATATTCTAAAAGTCGATTCATTATTTTTCTTTTAGAGCATATCGGAGTAGAAGCTGTGAGACCGAGGTAGACGCATGGTCGTCAGCCTTCGTATTCATCCTGTAAGTCGATAGAATGATTTGTGCGTGTGTTTTAATTAACAAATGCGTGCACTCATATTTTAATGTTTATGATATGGTTTATTTAATTTAATATTGCTATTTAAGATTTAAATGCATTTTATTTATTTAAAATCGATTTTGAGAAATTTTGGTAGAACGGGCTACCTGGTGGGCTTCACCAGGACTATGTGCACATGGTAGAGATTGAGAGATGGATCCGATATATGTATGATTGATGAATGTTAAACTAGGATGGGTGCCTCGGTGGAAGCCTTTGCTCTCGGGTACCGCCAGTGATTGTAAGGTTAATAATGGAATGGGATAGGTGCCTCAATCAATGCCTTTGCTCTCGGGGACCGCCAGTGCCATAAATTTGGATTAAGTGAATGACTACGGCATGGTGCCTCGATTGATGCCCTTGCTCTCGGGGACCGGTAGTCTAGTTGGAATAAGTGGGCCCGGTTGGCCATTTAGATTTTGGGTTTAGGGTTCTATCGAGATTTTTCAAAAACTATACTTATACATTATAAATTATTTTTACTATAAACATATATAGTTTTCAAAGGTTTTCAAACCGTACATCTCTTTTTATTGACTTACTCAGTGAGGTCTGATTCCCCTTAATTTATTTTTTTCAGGAGCTTGGGAGTTCGACCTCAATTTATTTTTTTCAGGAGCTTGGGAGTTCGACCTCAGACTACCTCCACGTCGGGTTTCTTCTTCACTGGCTATTTTATGTAGGTCATTGTAAGTTATACTGTGTGTTAATCTAGGTTGCTGCAGTAGTATATGTACTAAAGATTTGTATGGTTTAAACATAATTGTGTAATTTATTTGTGTAAACCACACTTATGTATAAGATTTAAATTCGATTTGTAATATGAGACGTTGAAGCACATATATTTAAACAATTGAATTTATGTATTTTGAGAAAAATTAGTTTGATAATGTGTTCTGTCTTAAAATAAATTTTTAAATTGTAAGGAGTTGTTTATCTTTTCTTTAAGGCTTACTACGGGTTTCGGGGGCCTTATGCCTTCCCATTCCCTAGTGCCGGTCATGTGCCCCTCGGGTTCGGGTCGTGATAAGACATCTCAACCTACCTTCAAGGATAAACTTCCAAAGGATTGGAAATTCAAGAAAGCTCACCCTCAAGACCTCATTATAGGTGACACTACAAAAGGGATAACTACTAGATCTTAATTAAATTCTATTGTTAATTTAGCCTTTATTTCTCAAATTGAACCCAAAAATATTGATGATGCTTTATGTGGATGAATTTTGGGACCTTGCAATGAAAGAAGAGTTAAATTAATTTGAGAAAAACAAGGTTTGGACATTATTTCCTAGACCAAAACATCATCCTACTATAGGTGCCAAATGAGTGTTTAGAAATAAGATGAATGAAAAAGGTGTCATAACTAGGAATAAAGCTAGACTAGTAGCTAAAGGTTCTAATCAAAAGGAGGGCATTAATTATAATGAAACCTATGCCCCCATTGCAAGGTTAGAAGCTATTAGAATGCTACTTGCAATTGCATTATTCATGGATTTCAAAGTTTATCAAATGGAGGTTAAAAGTGCATTTTTAAATGGTTTTGTTGAAGAAGAGGTGTATGTTGAACAACCTCCAGGTTTTGAAAGCTTTGATTTTCCAAATCATGTATTTAAACTTTTCAAAGCATTATATGGATTGAAACAAGCTCCTAGAGCTTGGTATGAAAGATTGAACAACTTTTTGTTAGAGAAAGGATTCTCTAAAGGAAAAGTTGATATAACTTTTTTCATAAAGAAATCCCAACATGATTTATTAATTATTCAAATATATATTGATGACATTATATTCAGTGCTACTAACCATTGCTTGTGTGAGGAATTCTCTAATTTAATGCAAGGAGAATTTGAGATGAGTATGATGGGTGAACTCAAATTCTTTCTTAGACTAAAAATTAAGTAATGCAAAAATGGGATTTTCATCAATCAAACCTAGTATGCAAGAGATGTTCTTAAGAAGTTTGGTATGGACGGAGCTAAGATAAGTAAAACTCCAATGATCACCGTAACCAAACTTAACAAAGATGAGAATGACAAACTAGTTGATGAAAAGCGATTTAGAGGTTTAATAAGATCTCTTCTTTATTTAATTGCTAGTAAACCAAATATTATGTTTGCTACTTGCTTGTGTGCTGAATTTCAATCAAGTCATAGAGAGTCTTATTTGAATGCAATCAAAAGAATTTTCAAATATCTTTGTGGTATAATGCATTTAGGACTTTAGTATCCTAGGAGTTCATCCTTTGACTTGATTAGTTATTTTGAAGTGGACTTTGTCGGTAGTTTACTACATAGAAAAAACACTTCTAAAATTTTTCAATTTTTAGGATAATGTTTAGTTTCTTGGTTTAGAAAGAAACAAGTTTCAGTTGCCTTGTCCACTGATGAAGCTGAATATATTGTAGTAAGTCTCTATTGTTCACAAGTTTTATGGCAAAAACAATAGTTGTTAGACTATGGTGTAAAACTTGATCGCATTCTAATCAAATGTGACAATACAAGTGCTATCAACCTTAACAAAAATCCCATTCATCATTCTAGAACTAAGCATATAGACATTAGACATTATTTCTTGTGTGATTATATTCAAATTGGTGATATCTCACTTGAATTTGTTGATACAAATAATCAACTTGTAGATATCTTTACCAAACCTCTTAATGAAGAGAGATTAAATTTCATCAAGTATGGACTTACATGATTAATGGTTCTAGTTTATATTGATTTTATGTTTAATTAATGGTTGAACTATTTTCATGTGAAATCATGTTGTGCTTATTGATTTCTTTGATAGATAAATATTTTGATTTTGATCTTAAATTTTTTTTATAGTCATCAATTTATATTTGGTTGATCTTTTTAAATTTCCTTTTGCATTTCATTAAAGGAGGAGAAATAATTTGAGTTTGCATATATACCTAGTTAATTTTTTTTAACATGTGTACTTAGTTTGTTTTTAATTTTAAAACTCCCTTAAAAAAATGCGTTTATATTAATGACATATTATATTTTTGTTTGATATAGGGGGAGAAAATTTGTTTAAATTTTTTCATGCATATTAACATTATGGCTAATTTTGTTGTACATTATATGTGACAAAAGACTTCGTTTTGCTTACTTTATTTATGTATGACATAGATTTTATACAAATTTTGTATATCTTTGTTTTCATTTTCCCTTTATATCTCTCTCTTTTCTTTTTGCTTTTGACAAAGGGGGAGACATATATTTGAGTTTATTATTTGTTACTATACATGTGTATAATATTATCTTTTTAGGAATTTTTTTTATCTTTGATAAGGCATGGATATTTTTACAAAGATTTGATGTATCTTCGCTTCGTTCATATAGGAATTTTGGTGAATATTGTTACTATACATGTGTACAATATTATCTTCTTAGGAATTTTTTTTTATCTTTGATAAGACATGAATATTTTTACAAAGATTTAGTGAATCTTTGCTTTGTTCCTATAGGAATTTTGGTTCCTTTAGGTTCATTTCCCCTTATATCTTTCTCTTTTCCTTTTGCTTTTGAAAAAAGAGAGGAAAATATGTTATGAATAATTTGTGTTTATTTTTTTTATGTAATACCCTACATACATATATATAATTATTTTAATATTAAGGGACACATTTTTCTCGAGAAGTACTAGTAATAGTTAATTTGCATTATATTAAAGTATAAAATTTTGTTAACATTATATTTTAGGTTAAATATTAATTTAAATGTGCATATCTATTCACATGTATATATATATATATATATATACACAATATTATACTTGAATATACATTGTGTATATATATATGTATATATATATATGATATATATATATATATAGTATATATGTATATAGTCATAATGTAGTACAATAAGTATAGTATATAAATATATATATACGTATATATATATATACATTAGTTTATAATATAGTATATATAAGTATATGTATATATATATATAAGTATATGTGTGTTTTTGGAGAGGAAGAAGGCAGAACCGAGCTCCCTCCTCCCCACCTTCGCGAATCCTTCGACCACCACCATCACTGCGCCTCCCCCACCTCCGGCCGCCATCTGCTACTCCCTCTTCCTTCTCCCTCGCCTCCGGCCACCTGCAGAGCCGTCGGAAGCTGTTGGAAAGGAGAAGCCGAGAGTTTTGCTCTAACTCACCCAAGCTTCGTCCGACCACCATTTTCCTCCATTCTGGTGCCAATCTCCTCCCCTTGCACCGGTGAGGCTCAATCTAACCTTTGTTTAAGCTTTGATCATGAATTGATTGAGTTTTGGTTGATTTTCAGTTTGTGAACTCTAGGGTTTCGAAATTTTTTTAACTTAATCTAGCTTGATTCATGCAAACTCCCTTTACAAATGTGATTCCTAGTAGCTTAATCTACCTCTAGGAATTTTTGTATAATTTTTGGAATTAATTTGATTTTTGGTGAATTTTGGATATTTAAATAATATTTTAGGAATTTTCGGGAATTAATTATAAAAATAGCAAATAATAATGATAATTGACATTTTGGTGATATTAAGTGTTGAAATTAATTTTAGGGTAAGGTAGATAATTTTAAGAAGATTATACAATTTTTTTAGGAATTTTTATACATTATGTCAAAATTAAATAATTAGGCTAATTTTTGAAATTTTGGTTAAAAAGGTTATGAAACTTGATAAATGAGGTTATTAGTGAAAAATATGAATTTTAGAACTCAAATCATAATTTTTGAGATTTTTATACTATTTTTATAAATATATTTAAGTTTATGCCAAAAATTGATTTTTAGTTAAATAATACTTTTGGAAAAAAATATTGTTGGTTGATTAAATATTTTTATGATATTGGGAGGAATTATCTTGAGAAAAAATTAGTTTTAAATGATTGGATAATTTTAAGGAAAATTTTGTGTATATATATAGCATTATGTAATTTATATATATATACTAGGGGTAAAAATGTAATTTTACACTAAATATGATAAATATATATTTTAATTAGTGTTTAAAGGGTTTAGATAAATTTTATAAATTAATTGATATAATTTCCTAAGTAGTGTAAAATTTTAAATGTCCAATTTTCAATATATATATATATATATATATATATATATTCATTTAATATATTGCAAAGGTTTTAATGTGGATAATAATTATAATTATAATTGTTGGTGATGAAATACAAATTTAATTGTTTAACTTTGGATAATTAAGATTTTATATATGCTATTTATTTTATTATGTGTATAATTGGAGAAATAAATATTATTAATTTTGATAATTTTGAGTTGTGATCTCGGTCGGGGCAAATTGTAGTCTTGGGAATCCGACTCGAGTGTGAATGGTTGTGTATTTTGGAAGTGCATTTTCTATGCAGGTCTGGCTCTACCTTTGGTAGAGAGATGTCCATTTTACAGAGGAGACTCTGTCGAAATTTCGATAGATTTTCTCGTAAAACGTGATATCCATAAAATTCCTACCGTTAGTTAGGTTAACTCCTGTCTGTCGAGTCTCGTCCGGTTTTCATCGAGTCAGTCTGGAATTTTATTATTTTGTTGATTCCTGATTTCGATTCCTTAGTCATGTTTTAAAAAGTCGATTCATTGTTTTCTTTTAGAGCATATCGGAGCAGAAGCTGTGAGACCGAGGCAGACGCGTGGTCATCAGCCTTCCCATTCATCCTGTAAGTCGATAAAATGATCTGTGCGTATGTTTGTTTAAAGAATGCATGCGCTCGTATTTCTATTATATTGATTATATGATTTATTTAATTTAATGCTATCATTTACGAATTAAATGCAAATTATTTATTTAAAATCGATTTGAGAAATTTTGGTAGAACGAGCTACCTGGTGGGCCTCACCAGGACTATGTGCACATGGTAGAGATTGAGAGATGGATCCGATAACTGTATGATTGATGAATGTTAAACTGGGACGGGTGCCTCGGTAGATGCCTTTGCTCTCGGGGACCGCCAGTGATTGGAAAGTCAATAATGGACTAGGATGGGTGCCTCGGTTGATGCCTTTGCTCTCGGGAACCGCCAGTGCCATATATTTGGATTAAGTGAATGACTACGGCTTGGTGCCTCGGTTGATGCCCTTGCTCTCGGGGACTGGTAGTCTAGTTGGAATAAGTGGGCCCAGTTGGCCGTTTAGATTTGGGTTTAGGGTTCTACCGAGATTTTCCAAAAGCTATACTTATATATATATTAAATTATTTTCACTATAAATATATATAGTTTTCAAAAAGGTTTTCAAACCGTACAGCTCTTTTATTGACTTACTCAGTGAGGTCTGATTCCCCTTAATTTATTTGTTCAGGAGCTTGGGAGTTCGACCTCAGACTACCTCTACGTCGGATTTCTTCTTCACCGGCTATTTTATGTAGGTCATTATAAGCTGTACTGTGTACTAATCTAGGTTGCTGCAGTAGTATATATATTACAGATTTGTATGGTTTAAACATAATTATGTAATTTATTTATGTAAACCACGCTTGCGTATAAGATTCAATCTGATTTATAATATGAGATGTGAAATACATTATTATTTAAGCAGTTGAATTTGTGTATTCTGAGAAAAATCAGTTTGATAATGTGTTTTGTTTTAAAGTAAAGTTTAATATGTGAATGGTTTTATTTTCTTTTTCCTTTAGGCTTACTACGGGTTTCGGGGGCTTTATGCTTACCCATTCCCTAGTGCTGGTCACGTGCCCTCGGGTTCGGGTCATGACAAAGTTGGTATCAGAGCATAAGTTCGATTAATTGTCTATGTCTGTCTTTCTATGTAACTACTATAGCTTTAGGGTTGGTAATTGTCTTGAGATGTATGGTTTCTAATTCCGCGTTGTTTTAAATATTCTTACCCCGTTTTGAACTCAATTTTCCTTGTCTTCCTTTCAAAATGAGGCATGTGCGTACCGACCCAGATGTTGATCCAACCCTTAGGCTAGATGAGCAGTCTGTGCACGATGAGGCTCCCCTTCCTGCTCCATGTCGTAGGGGCAGAGGTAGAGGTAGAGGTCGAGCCAGGGTAGCTGCAGCTGAGATTCCTGATCAGCAACCAGTCGAGCCTGAAGCCCCAGCTGTTGACCCTACAGCCTTTGCAGCTGGACTGGCAGGGATTAATCAGGGTCTAGCAGCATTGAATCAGGCGATGCCCCTTGTACAGCAGATGCTTCAGCAAAGGAACCAGGGGATGTCAGACACTGAAGCAGCCCTCCTTTACTCTCGGATTGGTAGAGTTTCTTTCGACGGTACGGGTGATGCCTTAGACTTCATTAATGCGATTGAGGCACGCACCAGGACTGGACATACGAATTATCAGAGGATTATGATTATGGAGTTGTCGGTGCAGGCAGCTGCTCAGGATTGGTTTATACAGTCGATTCAACCATCGATGCACGAGCTGACTTGGCCAGAGTTTAAGGATCGCTTTTTGAGATTTTTCTGTCCTCCAACGACCAGAGATGCCTATAGGTGGCAGCTACTCCACATCACTAGAGGCGATAGGTCAGTGGAGGATTATACCAAGGAGTTTAATAGACTATCCCGACATGCAGAAGATATCAGGAGGGACCCTTATAGAGCAGTGGAGCTGTATGTTACTGGACTAGGACCCGTTTTTGTTGGTATGCATACTGAGGACCGCACCCTAGAGAGTGTGATTGAGGAGGCCCATTTGATTGAGAGGCGACATATCCGCCAGGGCACCATGATGGATCCTTATATGATCGGGGGCAGTGGTCATGGTGTAGCTCCCGGGTACCAGCAGCCAGCATTTCACATCGGCAGTTTGAGTCAGCAGGCTGTGGGTAATGCTCAGCAGAGTGGTAGGAGGTCCAGGACTCATAGAGTGGGCCGACATGGATATGCCTCAAACAGGAGAACTGGCAGGAGTCACAGATTCGGTGCAGGAGTTAGTAGCAGTAGTAGTGGGCAGAGTAGTTATGGGTCTGGAGCTAGTGCTTGTGCGAGTTGTGGACAATTTCATCAAGGCCCGTGTCATATGTTGACGGGCGCTTGCTTTAGGTGTGGGAAGGTTGGACACCTTACCAGAGCTTGTCCCCACTCTGGATATCAGTCACAGTACGCTCAGGGTTCGTCTTCCTCAGTGGCTCAGCCCTACTATCTGATGCCTCAGCAGTATCGAGCACCCATACAGCCACAGCAGAGATTGCCTCAGCCTATGAGTCAGCAGGGTCGAGGTTCAGTTGGTAGACCTAACGGACGTGGTTTTATGCAGCCTTCGACTTCTCAGCATGAAGGTCGTGGTCAGGCTCGAGTGTTCACTTTGACACCATAGGATGCTCAGACTTCGAATGCAGTGGTAGCAGGTATTCTCTCAGTCTGTGCATGCGATGCTAGAGTGTTGTTTGATCCCGGTGCTTCACATTCTTTCATTTCTCTTGTGTTCGCTTCGAGAATAGAGTGGCAGCCTTCTAGGTTGTCCTTTCCTCTATCTGTTTCGACTCCTCTTAGTGACGAGTTGGAGACAGATGTTTTCTTTCCTTCGTGTCCGGTGATAGTTGATGGTAGAGAACTATTGGCGGACTTAGTATTGCTCGACGTACTGGAATTTGATGTCATTCTGGGCATGGATTGGTTGTCGAAGTATTATGCCCTTGTGAATTGTAGAGAGAAAGAAGTGGTGTTCAGGATTCCAGGTGAAGAAGAATTTTATTTCAAAGGTGAAAAGAGCTCCATGCCTCATAATCTTATTTCTGTCATTACAGCTCGAAAGATGCTTAGAAGGGGTTGTCAGGGATACTTGGCAATGGTAAGAGATGTTGAGAAGGAGAATGTGGCAATTGAACAGGTGCCAGTGGTGTGTGAATTTCTGGATGTCTTTCCTGAAGAATTACCAGGATTACCACCAGACAGAGAGATAGAGTTCTGTATCGATGTCATACATGGTACGGATCCTATTTCTATGCCACCTTACAGAATGGCACCAGCTGAACTGCAGGAGCTAAAAGAGCAGTTACAGGAGTTGCTTGATAAGGGTTTCATCAGACCCAGTACATCACCTTGGGGTGCTCCGGTGTTGTTCGTGAAGAAGAAAGATGGTAGCCTTCGACTTTGTATCGACTACAAGTAGTTGAATAAAGTCACCATCAAGAACAAGTACCCACTTCCGAGGATCGATGATCTGTTTGATCAACTTCAAGGTGCTACATGCTTCTCTAAAATAGATTTGAGATCTGGGTATCATCAGTTGAGAATCAGAAGAGGTGATGAGTCCAAGACAGCTTTTCGAACAAGATATGGCCATTATGAGTTTTTAGTAATGTCCTTTGGGTTGACTAATGCTCCAGCAGCCTTTATGGACTTGATGAATCGGGTATTCAGGCCATACTTGGATCGATTTGTGATAGTTTTCATTGACAATATCTTGGTTTATTCCAAGAGTGAAGCTGAACATGTGATGCATCTGAGAAGAGTACTTCAGACTTTAAGGGAGCACAGGTTGTATGCCAAATTCTCAAAGTGCGAGTTCTAGTTGTATCAAGTGGCATTTCTAGGCCACGTGGTTTCTCAAGATGGCATACAGGTGGACCTTAAGAAGATAGAGGCTATTACAGAGTGGTCAAGGTCGACTACAGTTAAGGAGGTACGGAGTTTCCTGGGTCTAGCAGGTTATTACAGAAGATTTGTGAAGGACTTCTCTAGAATTGCTGCACCTTTGACAAGGTTGACCCAAAAGAATGTTAAGTTTGTATGGACGGACAAATGCGAAGAGCATTTTCAATTATTGAAGAATTTGTTGACGTCGGCACCAATTCTAACTTTACCCTCTGGGAATGAAGGTTATACAGTGTATTGTGATGCTTCCAGAGTAGGATTGGGCTGTGTGTTGATGTAATATGACCAAGTGATTGCTTATGCTTCGAGGCAGTTGAAGAAGCACGAGCAGAACTATCCTACTCACGACTTAGAGATGGCAGCCGTGGTGTTTTCTTTGAAAATATGGAGGCATTACTTGTACGGAGTGACGTGTGAGATATACACAGATCATAAGAGCTTGAAATATATTTTCCAGCAGAGGGACTTGAATTTGAGGCAGAGGAGATGGATGGAACTCCTTAAGGATTATGATTGCTCTATTTTATACCATCCAGGCAAGGCGAATGTTGTTGCGGATTCCTTGAGTAGAAAATCTGCAAGCAGCCTTACCCATATTAGCATAGAGAGGAAGCCCATTATTAAAGAGTTACATGGATTGATTGACCAGGGGTTGCAGATGGAAGTTTCCCAAAAGTGCCTTTTAGCTCAATTCAGTGTACGATCAGTATACTTGGATCGGGTTAAAGCAGCTCAGAGCAGAGACCCCCAGTTGCAGAGAATCATGTATGAAGTGCAACAAGGGCAGTCACGGGACTTTGTAATTGACAGGGAAGGTATATTGCGGTTGGGCACTAGGATTTGTGTGCCAGATGTTGATGACTTGAGGAAGGAGATTATGGAAGAAGCACATTTTTCTGCATATAGTGTTCATCCGGGTTCTACCAAGATGTATCATAACTTGAAGGATACATACTGGTGGAATGGAATGAAGAAGGATATTGCAGATTTTGTATCCAGGTGCTTGACTTACCAACAAGTAAAGCTTGAACATCAGAGACCCTCGGGACTGTTGCAACCTATGCCAATTCCTGAATGGAAATGGGATATGATAGCCATGGATTTCGTGACTGGACTACCTCGAACTACTGGAGGTTATGACGCTATTTGGGTGATTGTTGACAGGTTGACTAAGTCAGCACACTTTCTACCTATAAAGAAGACGTACTCTACTGATAGACTGGCAAGACTTTATGTCAGTAGGATTGTTTGTCTATATGGAGTACCTGTGAGCATAGTATCGGATAGAGGAGCCACCTTTACCTCAGTCTTTTGGAAAGAATTACACAAGGCCTTAGGTACCAGATTGGATTTCAGTATGACTTTCCATCCTCAGACAGATGGTCAGTCAGAGAGGACCATCCAGACGTTGGAAGATATGCTGAGGATGTGTGTAATGGATTTTGGAGGACAATGGGATTTTCACTTGGCACTGATTGAGTTTGCTTATAATAACAGCTATCATGCTAGCATTGAGATGGCTCCGTACGAGGCACTATATGGTAGGAAGTGTAGATCACCTTTATGTTGGGAGATTGGTGAGAGGCAGCTAACGGGACCAGAGTTAGTGTAGATCACTTCAGAGAAAGTCCCCATTATACAGCAGCGATTGAAGATAGCCTTTAGTAGACAGAAGAGCTACGTTGACCCCAGGAGGAAGGATGTATCCTTCATGGTGGGAGACATGGTGTTCCTGAAGGTGTCTCCAATGAAAGGAGTTATGAGATTTGGCAAGAAGGGTAAGCTAGCTCCCAGATACATTGGACCGTTTGAGATTCGGTCTAGAGTGGGTGAAGTGGCATATAGGCTAGTGTTACCACCAGAGCTATCGAGAATCCATCCTGTGTTTCATGTGTCCATGTTGAGGAAATATGTCCCTGATTCGTCTCACGTGTTACGACCTCAAGCCGTAGAGCTTAGCGATGATTTAACTTATGAGGAGTGCCTAGTGGCGATTGTGGATCGTCAAATTCGACAGCTGCGGACTAAGGAGATACCGATGGTGAAGGTGTTATGGAGTAACCATTCTGCAGAGGATTGTACTTGGGAAACTGAAGCTGAGATGCGAGTTTCGTTCCCGTATCTCTTTTCTTCTTAGCTTTGTAATTCCTCTTTTCTTTCTTTTCTTGAATTCGAGGATGAATTCATATAAGGAGGAGAGACTGTAATACCCTACATACATATATATAATTATTTTAATATTAAGGGACACATTTTTCTCGAGAAGTACTAGTAATAGTTAATTTGCATTATATTAAAGTATAAAATTTTGTTAACATTATATTTTAGGTTAAATATTAATTTAAATGTGCATATCTATTCACATGTGTATATATATATATAGATATATGTATATAATATAGTATAAAGTGTAATTATATACTTGTGTATATATATGTATACGTTTTCATGTAGTATATGGTAGCATACATATACATATATATATATATATATATATATATATATATATAGGTACACTATTATACTTGAATATACATTGTGTATATATATATGTGTATTTATATATGATATATATATATATATAGTATATATGTATATAGTGATAATGTAGTACAATAAGTATAGTATATAAATATATATATACATATATATATATATACATTAGTTTATAATATAGTATATATAAGTATATGTATATATATATAAGTATATGTATGTTTTTGGAGAGGAAGAAGGCAGAACCGAGCTCCCTCCTCCCCACCTTCGTGAATCCTTCGACCACCACCATCACTGTGCCTCCCCCACCTCCGGCCGCCATCTGCTACTCCCTCTTCCTTCTCCCTCGCCTCCGGCCACCTGCAGAGCCGTCGGAAGCTGCTGGAAAGGAGAAGCTGAGAGTTTTGCTCTAACTCACCCAAGCTTCGTCCGGCCACCATTTTCCTCCATTCCGGTGCCAATCTCCTCCCCTTGCACCGGTGAGGCTCAATCTAACCTTTGTTTAAGCTTTGATCATGAATTGATTGAGTTTTGGTTGATTTTCAGTTTGTGAACTCTAGGGTTTCAAAATTTTTTTAACTTAATCTAGCTTGATTCATGCAAACTCCCTTTACAAATGTGATTCCTAGTAGCTTAATCTACCTCTAGGAATTTTTGTATAATTTTTGGAATTTATTTTGATTTTTGGTGAATTTTGGATATTTAAATAATATTTTAGGAATTTTCGGGAATTAATTATAAAAATAGAAACTAATAATGATAATTGACATTTTGGTGATATTAAGTGTTGAAATTAATTTTAGGGTAAGGTAGATAATTTTAAGAAGATTATACAATTTTTTTAGGAATTTTTATACATTATGTCAAAATTAAATAATTAGGCTAATTTTTGAAATTTTGGTTAAAAAGGTTATGAAACTTGATAAATGAGGTTATTAGTGAAAAATATGAATTTTAGAACTCAAATCATAATTTTTGAGATTTTTATACTATTTTTATAAATATATTTGAGTTTATGCCAAAAATTGATTTTTAGTTAAATAATACTTTTGGAAAAAAATATTGTTGGTTGATTAAATATTTTTATGATATTGGGAGGAATTATCTTGAGAAAAAATTAGTTTTAAATGATTGGATAATTTTAAGGAAAATTTTGTGTATATATATAGCATTATGTAATTTATATATATATACTAGGGGTAAAAATGTAATTTTACACTAAATATGATAAATATATATTTTAATTAGTGTTTAAAGGGTTTAGATAAATTTTATAAATTAATTGATATAATTTCCTAAGTAGTTTAAAATTTTAAATGTCCAATTTTCAATATATATATATATATATATATATTCATTTAATATATTGCAAAGGTTTTAATGTGGATAATAATTATAATTATAATTGTTGGTGATGAAATACAAATTTAATTGTTTAAATTTGGATAATTAAGATTTTATATATGCTATTTATTTTAGTATGTGTATAATTGGAGAAATAAGTATTATTAATTTTGATACTTTTGAGTTGTGATCTCGGTCGGGGCAAATTGTAGTCTTGGGAGCCCGACTCGAGTGTGAATGGTTGTGTATTTTGGAAGTACATTTTCTATGCAGGTATGGCTCTACCTTTGGTAGAGAGATGTCCGTTTTACAGAGGAGACTCTGTCGAAATTTCGGTAGATTTTCTCGTAAAACGTGATATCCATAAAATTCCTACCGTTAGTTAGGTTAACTCCTGTCTGTCGAGTCTCGTCTGGTTTTCATCGAGTCAGTCTGGAATTTTATTATTTTGTTGATTCCTGATTTCGATTCTTTAGTCATGTTTTAAAAAGTTGATTCATTGTTTTCTTTTAGAGCATATCGGAGCAGAAGCTGTGAGACCGAGGCAGACACGTGGTCGTCAGCCTTCCCATTCATCCCGTAAGTCGATAAAATGATCTGTGCATATGTTTGTTTAAAGAATGCATGCGCTCGTATTTCTATTATATTGATTATATGATTTATTTAATTTAATGCTATCATTTACGAATTAAATGCAAATTATTTATTTAAAATCGATTTGAGAAATTTTGGTAGAACGAGCTACCTGGTGGGCCTCACCAGGACTATGTGCACATGGTAGAGATTGAGAGATGGATCCGATAACTGTATGATTGATGAATGTTAAACTGGGACGGGTGCCTCGGTAGATGCCTTTGCTCTCGGGGACCGCCAGTGATTGGAAAGTCAATAATGGACTGGGATGGGTGCCTCGGTTGATGCCTTTGCTCTCGGGAACCGCCAGTGCCATATATTTGGATTAAGTGAATGACTACGGCTTGGTGCTTCAGTTGATGCCCTTGCTCTCGGGGACCGGTAGTCTAGTTGGAATAAGTGGGCCCAGTTGGCCGTTTAGATTTGGGTTTAGGGTTCTATCGAGATTTTCCAAAAGCTATACTTATATATATATTAAATTATTTTCACTATAAATATATATAGTTTTCAAAAAGGTTTTCAAACCGTACAGCTCTTTTATTGACTTACTCAGTGAGGTCTGATTCCCCTCAATTTATTTGTTCAGGAGCTTGGGTGTTCGACCTTAGACTACCTCTACGCCAGATTTCTTCTTCACCGGCTATTTTATATAGGTCATTATAAGCTGTACTGTGTACTAATCTAGGTTGCTGCAGTAGTATATGTATTACAAATTTGTATGGTTTAAACATAATTATGTAATTTATTTGTGTAAACCAAGCTTGCGTATAAGATTCAATCTGATTTATAATATGAGATGTTGAAATACATTATTATTTAAGTAGTTGAATTTGTGTATTCTGAGAAAAATCAGTTCGATAATGTGTTTTGTTTTAAAGTAAAGTTTAATATGTGAATGGTTTTATTTTCTTTTTCCTTTAGGCTTACTATGGGTTTCGGGGGCTTTATGCTTACCCATTCCCTAGTGCCGGTCACGTGCCCTCGAGTTCGGGTCGTGACATTTTATATGCTAAGTGCTACATGATTGATTAGCTAGCTAAGCTCTATATGATCATATGATAATTAATCACGTCTAGCATCAACATTATTATTATATGTACTATTTTTGTGATACATTTTAGTGGCACTATATGCATATATGTTTGAAATTATTTCCTTACATTGCCTAACATTTATTTAAATGATCATGTTATTATATTTTACGTGTTTAATACATTTATCATAAGAATGCCATGTTTTTCTCCCTCTTGCCATATTTTATGTTGTTTTTATTTCTTTATCAAGGGGAATAATCTATAAATTTATATTTCTTATCATGTCCATATTCATAGGGGTAGAAATGAAGAAATATATTTTATTTCATTTGGTATCATTATTATCACAAATATTATCACACACTTTACTTTATATTATTATTTTTTTATCAAACTCAAAATAAGTTTGTTAAAATAAAAAAGGGGAGATTGTTGACCTTAGCAATAATCAATCTTAATTTTGATATTAAAAAACTTAATTTTGAGCATTTAATTTGTTTGTTTTAAGTGTGTATAAGTTAAGACTCCATTGGAAGTTAAAATGAAGTATGATTATCTTGGGTTGATTCGACCTTTGAGATTCAAAGAGGCTTTTGACATCTTTAGAGCTTTATAATGAGAAAGTTATCTTCTTAAAATTTGAAATAGACATCTTGAGTCTGAATTGGGCTTGTTATCAAAATTTGAGTTCATTTGGGTATGCAAATATTAAGTCAAAATCAATGTATGCAGCTGCCATTTCAGATTGCACAACTCTTAGTATTTTAGACCTATCTTGAACTATAAAAGCTTAATTAAGGTGATTCAAAATGATATGGAAATCTAAGCCAAATATATATAACTTTTATGAAGAAAGTATGGGAAAATTCAAACTTCTCCAATAGAATATCACGGCTTCAACTTGTGCATAGTTGTCTGATAGTAGTTTACATTTTAGATTTTATAGCTTTTAGTATTTTGGACATATCTTAAGTTACAGATGTCTAATTATGGTGATTCAAAATGATATGGAAAGCTAAGTAAAATATCTATATGATGAATAAATTTTAGGGAAATTCAAACATCTTCAATATAAAATCACGGGTTCAACTTGTGTATAGCTATCTGATAGTAGTCTACATTTTAGATTACATATCCCTTAGTATTTTAAAGTCCAATTGAGGTGATTCAAAATGATATGGAAAGCTAATTCAAATATATACAACTTTCATGAAGAAACTGTGGGAAAAATCAAATGTCTTTAGTAGCCAATTATGGTTTCAATCCAAGCATAGTTGTTTGACAACATCACCTTTAATAATTCAAAATTATAAACATTGAATTCAAAATATAGACATTGGACACATTATTTGCCCCTCCAAAAACTATATTTTTGAGTGTTTTTCTATATAAACACCTTAAGAGCTAAATAAAAGTTAAGAAACTTGTTATCATTCACTTTTTCTTAAGCTTTCAATTAAGCTCTCAAATAATTTTTTATTTGTATAACTCTTGTGAGAGTTTGTTGTGTGTTAGAAATAGAATTTCTCTTTATTTTAAATCTTGGGATACATTAAAAGGGAAGTGAGATTTATCTCTAAAGGAATTGGTTTAAGTGTTGTCCATTAACACACTTGGGATTTAGTTTTTTAAGTGAGCCTTAAAAACTGAAGCTATAAGGCTATAAGAATGAGCCATAAAACTCTTATGTAATCTCAATCTTGTGAATAAAATTATGGGTGAGTGAAAATTCTAACTTGGGGATAAGTTAGGTGGAGACATAGGATTATTGTTGAATTCGAACTCCTTAAATTTTTGTATTCTTCATTCTTCCTTCTTAACTTCCATTCAATTATTGCAAAGAATTCTTTTAATTTCTCATTTTTATTTGATAGTCCTATTCACCCCCTCTAGAACTCTTTTTAATTAGTTGGTTTTTGTGATTTAATTGATGTGATAATGTTAATTTTTATTTTTATTATGTTTTTATGTTTTGTAGGGTGATTTGGGACTCTTTTGGGGGTGATGAGAAGGTGTTCGATATGAAATTGAAGTGTATTTTTAATTACCATTGCATTGGAGGATGTTTGGACACATTTAAGATGTGCAAAAAAGGTTGAAGTCTCGATTGAGATAGCAGCCTTGGGGTTGCCATTGCAAATGATGGTGTAAGAGGAAGACAATTTCAGCTGAGACAGTAGCCATAGGGCTACCATTATAGCCAAGAGGGAGCAAATGAGCTCTATATTTCTACTGCCATTGTAGCCTTGGGGTTGTGACATAAATTTATATATATATATAATTTTGGGCAAGTTTTGAAGTATTTTTTTATGGTGGAAATTCATAAGAAACCTTAGAAGATTGAAGAAATAATAATTTGAAGATTCAAGATTAATCATAACTATTTCATTCTTCTTATGTTTATATATTTTTATTATGGGTTTTTCTTATGAATTCTTGGAGATTAATAATAATATGTTAAGCTAAATATTTCTTTGTTAGGAATTGATGATCTAAACACGATTTATGTTTGTGTTGTTTGGCCACCAATAATATGATTTTAATTGGGATTATGTATTGAGAAATGGTAATGCTAATAGACCTATAAACATAAGTTTAACTTAACTTAAAATTAGAGATAATTGAGTTGATTAAATTTTCCATTAGGTTGTACTTCATAATTCATGATTTTGATATCTAGGTGTTTGGATTGTAATGAGAATTGAGTCTTTATTGCCTTGATTGATAATTGTGAATTTGAATACTTGAGAAAATTGATTGATGCTATAAAAAAACATGGGACATGCATAGCTAATTGAGTAGTAAATTTAGGTAGCTTAGTGATTGTGAGGTGATTTAATTCCTAGCAAGTTTTGATTATTGATTGTTCTTTAGATTTGATTTTTTTATTTTATAGGTTCATTTCTTTGCTATTTAAATTTCATTCAAAAATAATATATATATAATAATTATTGCAAAAAATTATAATAAATTTAAAATCTATATGAATTTTACAAAAATTTGAATGAAATTAAAATTATGTTGTAAGTTTAAGGATTAAATTGATTTTTTTTTTCAAATGGGTCCATTTAATAATAAATAAAATGGCAAGTATGTCATAGTTTAATGGAGCAAAATCTTAAAAATGTTTAAATTAATTATTAAAAACATTTTTAGTAGTATAATAGGTAAAATCTCAAGGACGTTATAGTAAATAATTCTATATTATTTAATTATAAGGGGTAACAAAAAATTAAGGCCTATAGGTTATATCTGGTTTTCAATTAAGGCCTATATGTTCTATTTTTTATGATTGACTTTTATATGAATTTAAAAAATTTGCCGTTAGTCCTAGCCTATTATCTCTAATAGAATGGGCACACATGACAATTATTTTCTTACGTGTATCCTAGTCATCTATATGTGGATTGACACAGTCCATATGGCCTACCTATACGTCATCCTAGTCATTATCTTCTTCTTCTCTTCTTTCATTGTTTCATTGTTTCTTTTTCTCCTGCATCACCAAACTTCTTCTTTTTTCTTTTTTTCTTTCTTTCTTCTTCTTCTTTTTTTTCTTCTCCCACATTACCAAATCCATCTATTCTCCAAATTCTCTTGAAAAACAAATTATGCAAAACCACATTCAATATCCTAGTAAATCAACATGAGAATTTTTTTTTTGAGTAGGCTTCAACACATATGCTAGTAGGGAATCACTGTGAGGGCCCACTCATGTTTGGGCTATGTCTCATTTCATGTATAAGAAGTTTAAACCACCATATGTATTAGCTATAATATAACTCTCCCAAAAATGACATATAATGACATATAACTAACTCATGGATAAAGACACAATCTGTTGAGCAACAAATAAATAATATGGATAAATTTTTTACAGGAATCATAGAGCATCACATGAAGTTAAAGGCATACCATATGCATTATTTCTACAAAACTTGAACTGAATCCCAAATGAACATTTCCATTGCTATTCAATTATATTGTCCAAGTTAAACAAGAAGGTTTAGCTAGATCGACCTACTAATTGAAGATAGTTAAAAAAACTATTGCTAATAAATCGCCTAGTAGAGAAAAAAAGGATGCACCATAAGTAAGGATCCAGGTCCACAACTCCATCATCATTGTTCTTTCATTTTTTTCCAACACCACTTTCATTGTTATCAACATCCCTATCAAAATCAACCCAGTTGTGCCTAACACCACTACCTAACACCATCACCAATAATGTTAATGCTAATGGTATATAAAATCAACATCATCATCAATGACAATATATATAATTAATCACATCAGCAATAAAGTAGTACATTATGAAGAAAAAGAGAATAATGAAAGCAAAAAAAAAAGCTACTGTAAGTTATTGTAGAAATAAAAAACAAGAATAACAATAAAAAGAAGAAAGTGAATCTAAATAAAGACTTCAAAACCCACAGTTATCACAACCATAGCACTCGAAGGAAACCCTTATGCCTCAATAAATCTCCAAAGATACTAGGAAGCCACTGACCTATATGACCTCCATTTCTCACATAATTAATCCATATGAGATAGGTGAGGTAGCTCCTCCAAACTATAAATCAATTGTACTCCTTTCCTAACACTAAGAACATTAATAGGCAAAACATTTGGTCTATGCAAAGGGAAAATCTTAAACATATGCACAAACTAAGAACCAATCCTAATAACCATAGTGAGCATTGTAAAAAGTGACTCACCATCCATACTTAAAATTATTGAATATAATAATATCCCATTATGATAATATCTCGAAGATAGCGAATCATATTCTTTAACTCACCTTCATAGGAAAGCGATCTTGCAATGACTTGGGGAGGCATTACTGCTAGCGGTCATGGTGGTGTTGTTTAATTGGAAGGAATTAGAGTAGGTGGCGGTGGATTTCGACGAGAGTTTATTGACTTCGCAAGGATGGGATAGAGGAATTTTGGTTGGAGGAGTGGCGATTGGCTGAGGAACATTGATTAATTCAGTGCTAGAGATAATGGTTATGGCAGATTCATGTGGCATTTTCGTAGAATTTTATTTTATTTTTTCAAGAGAATTTGGAGAAGACGTGGGTTTAGTGATGTGAGAGAAGAAGAAGAAGAAGAAAGAAAGAAAGAAAGAAAGAAAGAAAGAAATAAATAAAGAAAGAAAGAAGGAAATGAAGAAAGAAAAAAAGAAAGAAGAGAAGAGAAGAAGAAGAAGATGATGACTAAGATGACATATAGGCAGGCCATGTGGATAGTGTCAATCCATATAGAGATGACTAGGATGACATGTAGAGATAACATGCTAGGACTAATGGGTAATTTTTTAAATTCATACTGAATTCAATAGTAAAAAATATAACATATAGGCCTTAATTGAAAATCATGTATAACTTATAGCCCTTAAATTGTTCTTATCCCTAATTATAATTTTTATTTTTAGAAGTTATAATATAAAGATTTTTTTATTTTTTTTTTAAATATTTATCTTCTTCTACTAAATAAGTTTATATATATATATATATATATATACACATATATATATGAAATAACACTTTTACTTATTTTATCATTTGCTTTTAAAATTTGTTTTATAATTTTAGCAATTATATTATAAAATTTTTTATATTACGTATGCTGTCACACCTCGTTTCACGTAACCCAAGATGGACTATTAGTATCTCATCTTGTCTCACATAGCCCAAGATGGACATTAAAACCAACCATTCTGCAAACTGCTTAATTAAATCCAATAATTTGATAATCATTATCACCTTTGGAATTAAATAGAAAATAATTTCTTAGGGAGAGTTGAATATAATTCAAATTATGTAATTAGAAAGAAAGAAAAATATAGAATATTTATTATTTATTTATGTATTAAAATTCTCAATAATTGCTAACAATTATATGAGTTAACTACTAAACAATAACGCCGCATCAACCAGTCAACTATAATAAGTCAACAACAATAATCTAATAATAGAAACAAAACAACAATGACCCAAAAACAACAGCAAAGCAACAACCTGACATCAACAATAAGGCAATAACAATCTAACATCAACAACACATCAACAATAAGGAAACAACAACCTGACATCAACAACACAACAACAATAACTATCCAATAACAAAAACTTGACAACAACAACCTGACATCCAAAACATAGAAACAACAGCTAACTGACAATAACAAGAAGGTAATAACAGCCTGACATCAACCCATAATAATTGTGAGCAACTATATGAGATAATTAATATTATGAGAAAATTATAGCTCAAGCTCTAATTGTATAGATACTTGTATACTAAAAATATGGTCATAATAATCATTAAAATAATGTCAAATATATTTCCAAACACTTTCTTTATATAGAGTCTTGCAACCAATATTTAACTCCAAAATATAATCTTTTATAATACTTAAATAATCACAATTAAAAAATAAAGTGCAAGGATCTCTAACAAGGATGTTGTTGGCCAACCTTACTTTCTACTTCTATCTATAATCACTCGGTGTAGACCACCCTTTGACAAGACTTGCTTTTTGAAATGGTTTACAAAATAAAAATAGAATGAGTATAGAAATACTCAGTGAATAGATATTATAAGCAGAAAATAATTTGGTTAAATTATCATAATAAACTTCCAAAATCTAAATACTAAAGTATTTAGAAACCAAATTTCAATCCACTTGAAATATCAAAGCCAAAATTTTCTTTCAACTTATACAAAATTTAAATGAATAGAAACACATGCTTTTCAAGCATCATATCCACTTTTCTTATGTATTAACTAATCACATATCCATCATCATAACCTAGCTATAATGTACATGCCATCACAAACTTACTCTATTGGCACAATTGAAGGCTAACCCTTCGACTACATTAGCACGAAACGATCCTTCTCACTTCACCATCTTGTAATCACATGCCCTACTATCTATTGCACAATAGCAACATCATAATCTCAAATATGCAAATAATGCCACAACACATTACATCATCTCATATGTGCACATAACACCATAGCACATCCACACATTTTATATATGGTTAGGGGTGTGCAACGATTGGGTTGGGTGAAATAAGGGTAAAAATTGATTAGTTTTAATGAGGGGAAAAACAAGACTAACCCAAACCAATTTAAAATAAAAAATTGATACTTTGGAAGCTAAAATTGGTCGGGTCAGGTCGGATCAAAAATCGGGTTGGGCTCAGTTGAGTTGGGCCCTTTTTTGGGCTCTAATTAAAAAATAAATAAACTATATATTCATTCCATTAATAATTTTAGGTCAAGCCCAATTAGTTACATTGTTTAAAATACACTTGTTTTTTTTTTAACACTTCAAAATACAGTTGTTTGACTAATACTAGTTTAGATACAAAAATTTATACCTAATCTTAATACAAAACAATATTTAAGCAACTGCATTGCATTTCTACATACAAAAAATAAAGCAGAGACAATTTGTAGGCTCAAGATTAACAATTGCTTTCCACCCCTATAACTAATAATATACAAAAAGCTTCCATATGTGTAAAAACCTTAGAAATTAGATAGCAGAATTCCCAAAAAAATGAAACTATAGCAGGTTGATAAAAAAGAGTTGTAATTCACATGCATATTGAAGGAACAACATCACACATTTTTAGTTAGAATAAAATCATTAGTCTAATAAAGAAAAAAAAAAGTAAGCAGAGGAGGCTTAGGATGCTTATTTTTAGAAAGCATGTACAATACGACCTAAATTGCTAGTAACAAAGAAATAACCACCTAGTCAAATATGGCAAGTACTCTAATATATTTAAGAAATGCAAGGTGGAAGCATTATCACTGCCAAAAAAACACAGAACAAGAGGCTCAAACATCTACCATTCAAATCAAGAATGCAACCACATTTTTGATAGCTAAATAAAAAAAAGCCACCAAAGAAACTTAAGCATGCATTCATTGAAGATCATATAATCCTAAGGGTGGAAGCATCATCATTGCCTCTGTTTTATGCACACACACACACGGTTACTATAACAAAAACAACACAAACATAGGCACCTCAACCATTAAAAAGAGGCACTTCATGTCAGGTTGGTCATGGATAGTGCACGGAGCAATAACATTTTAAAAAGGAGGCAGGTAGGCAGTTTTAGCAATGAAATAGGTACATATTAATAGAATCAATAATGGATAATATTAATATAGTAATTATCATCAGTGAGCAATTTAATTGAGCTAAAGAAGGGCCACTGCCCACTGAATTAAGATTTGTAAAGAAAAGAAAATAAGAGAATTAGAATTTAAACAAGTATTGCATTAATAGAATAAAAAAATGCAAGTAATTGAACAAATTTTTAAAACATGACCTTTTTCAAATGAATCAAAATCCTCTAAATATTCTTCCTCCCCAACAGTTTGGTTTAGCATTTCAAGCAAATCTTGTGTACATATCAATGCTTCTACTATTTTTAGAGTCAAAGAACTCTATAAATAATCAAGAACTCTGCCTCTAGTACTGAATGCAGACTCAGAAGAAATAGTAGAAATAGGAATAGCTAGAATATCTCTAACCATGCAAGATAGAATTGGTAACCTCTCAGAATTTAACTTCCACCATATGAGGATATCAGAAGTTCCCTTATCTTCCACAATAGCCTTACTAAGATATATTTTGAGTTCAGATTGTTTACTTCCACCTAAACTAGAATCAAACTAATGCTTTTTGAATTTTTCTTTCATTAAAGACATAGTGTTTCTAGAAAGAGGCAATTAAGGTTCATAAACTGTCTGGTTAGACTATGTACCAACACTAGACTCAAAGGTAGAAGAAGAGCCATAAGTTGACAAATAATCATCAAATAAGATATAGAGATCAGACTTCATTTTCAAATATAGTATGTTTCCCAGCATTGGACCATACATTTAATTCATAGAGAATTCAATAAATTCAAGTTTATACCGAGGATCAAGGATTATAGCCAAAATAATCATAAAGTTCATTTTCTGTAGTTCTCCCCAATATTTATCAAATTTATGCTTCATGTTATTGCTCATGTTCTTAACAGACATATAAGAAGATGATTACATCTCTACAATATTATAATTCAAAACATAAATTTCAGAAAAGAAGCTATTTGCAATCACATAATTTGAACTAGATATTCTTAGTGTCATATCATAGAAAAGCTTTAACATATCAACCATTTGTTTAACACACAACCAATCAAGAAAATCTAGAATATCATCCCCAAAATCATGTCTGTAAGAAGATTCAGTTTCTTCATATTTATTAAAAGTCTTATGAAATAAACAGGCAATTTTAAGCATTAAGTAGGTGGAATTCCACCTTGCAGGGACATTAAGAGACAATGAGCATTTGGACTTAATCCCTAACAGTTCAAAAAGCTCTTTAAATTTACTTAACCTAGAAGGTGAGTTTCTTATGTATCTAATCGACTCCCCTAATTTTTTTAACAGAAGAATTAACTTCTTTTAAGCCATCATTCACAATTAGGTTCAAGATGTGAGCTAGATATCTCATATAGAGAAATTTCAGTTTAACAGTAGAGGCACCATAACTTAACATTTTCTTTCTAAAATACCACATAGTAGTGTCATTAAAGGATGCATTATCCATTGTGATTGAGAATACATTTCTAATTCCCCACTCAATCAAATAATTCTCTAATGCTTTACAGATGTATTCCCCCTTATGAGAGGTAATAGGGACAAAAGATATTATTTATTTGTGAAAATTCCACCTATCATCAATATAGTGAGTAGTCACACACATATAATTGATTCTTTGAATTGAAGTCTAAGAATTAGTAGTGATACTCACTAATGATTCTTGGACAGTGTGATTTAAAATTTTTTTTAAGCTTAAGCCTCTCATTAGCAAATATGGTATAATAGTCCATACTTATAGTTCATCTAGATGGTATAGTAGCAGACATGAAATTTTTAAAACCACCCCTTTTACTAATTTAAATGGCAATTAATTTGTAATTACCATTTGTGCAAGTGAATTTCTAATAGTTTCTTGCTTAAATTTCCAAGACCTTAAGATGACAAACTCAGTATTTTCATGTACTCCCACCCCAACAGGTTGCAAAGTTAACAATGACTACCTAGCATCTAAAGAATTTGTAAATTTCAAATAACTCATGACATGGTTTTTTAAAGATGAAGTGCCATGTTTTTTAGAGTGAGCATTATAGGAAGTAGCATAATAGATACATTTACCCTTGATGACAATACCATTCTCATCTTTAATTCTCTCAAAGTGCTATTAAACTTTAGATTTTGGTTCAGTTTCCTTTCATTTTTTAGCAGTAACTTTAGGCTAATGCTTAGTTTGTGTTTGCTCAGCAGCAGGAACACTTGGGGCTTCCACCACCACCTCGGGGTTCGAACCACTAGCATTATATTGCCATTAATATTGGCCATCTATATTAATGACATACAACAGAATAAAGAATTTGTTCACAAGTTGAAAAAAAATAATTTTGCACATCACAATCTCACATAAAAAAATTAAAGTGATTGCTCAATACCTTTATATTGCTACTAAAGCAATATTCAAAATTTGAGATCACAGTGAGGCAATGACTACTTCCACCCATTTTATTTGAAAAGTTACAAAATTATAATTGAATTTGTAAAAGCTTATGCTTCCACCCCTATATTTTTGTTATAACTTTAAGCTTCCACTACTTAGGAACTTTAGAACTTTAGAAACATACAAAGGACAAAACAACAACAAAAAAATTATTTACACGTTATTGAAGTAAATCAATATTAACATAAAATCTTAAATAAATAAATATGCACAAAAATAACACACAAAATCCAATAATCTCTTGAAACATTAAACACATTAAAAAAAATTTTATTTTACAATACACATATGACATATAAAAAATGATAAAAAAAGTAAAATCTATTTTTTATCAAATGAAATAAAATACTTTTACAACTTCTAATTAAAATAATTGTAGATCTATAAACAATACCTTTTTTTGTTTACATGCATGTTGCATAGATAAAAAAAATGATGAAAAATTAATAATTTTCCCAAATAATTACAAAAAAGTATCATTTAGCATAAATCTATACAATATAACATATATAACACAAAATTTTACACAAATCAAACAAAATTCCCAAAAATAAAAATTTATCATAAAGAAATACAAAAAAATCATTATCGACCACATATCTAAACATATAACATATATATAATAAAAAAATTTACACATATCAAAAACAATTTCAAAAAATCAAATCTTTTCACAAACAAATACAAAAAATTATCATCGGCCATAGATCTAAATATTATAACATATACACAAAAAAAACTTTACATAGATCAATAATAAATTAAAAAAATAAAAAATTTTCAAAAATGTTTATCATCAACCATAGATCTATAAATATAAGTATATAACATAGATTAAAGAATATATTTTACATATATCAATATAAATATACTCATATACTATACTTTTAAAAATATAAACTATATTTTTATACAAATAAGAAATTGTGAAAATATCAAAAACCCAACACAAGAATGACAAGATCTCTAATGTATTACTAACTTACTATTAATAAGTAGAATGCCATTTGAGATGACGATTTGTTAAAAAAATCAATATAATTTCAAAAATATGAAATGAGATTGAACTAAGATTAAGGGAACATAGTAGAGAAATATGAAGATCAAGAGTTGTTAGGGTTTCTTTGAGGTTCAAAAGAGACAGAATAGTTAGAGGATTAGAAGAGATGCTTTGTTAAAAAGAGAGAGGACATAAGAAAAAAGGCTTTAGTAGAACAGTGAAAGAGAGAAGAAGTGTAAAATGAAAGGAACTAGGGTTTTATGTATATATATACATACTAACCATAGTTCTAAATGACATTGTTTTAATAAAGGATAATATCATAAATTCAAGTGGGCTAGGAAATAAAATACCTACCTCGACCTGCCATCTAAAATTTGAATATTTATTCAATCCTCACTCGAACCAAATCACCTCTCCACTCAGTAGCTGAATCAATCACAATTCTCAGGTTAGGTCAGTTAGAAAATTCAGGTTCAGGTGGTTCTTGCTCACCTTTAACTATGGCATCAAACAGAAAGTGGTCCAAAACAAAACTGCTTACGTAAAAAAAAATGAATAAAGCAAGACAAGGACACTTTTAGGCATAAATGGTGTGGAACCCAACTTACTTTTTCATCTGACATTTTTTTTTGAAGTCATGAATCACTAACTATACATCAAAATTAATTTTGAATTGCTCACTCTTTTTGGTTATGTTTCTTTTTTTAGGAATAAAAGTTAATTTCCAACCTAAATTTTTGAAGATGACTATATTAATCCCTTTATTATTTTTAGACCAATTTAACTAATGAATTATATAATAAAAGTTAAATTATCCATAATAATTATACTTTAATTGATTATTTCCATGATCTATGTGTAATTACCCATGTTTTGATCATTAACAAATTAATTTTAATACACTAATTCATGTTTCTAAATATGTATATAAAATAGGCATTCAAAAGTGACCATTTGGATATAAGGAACATAAATTTTTTGAGTTTGTAGTCCTCTTCACGATCTCTCATACAATCAAGATCATGCATCCTATGATTATGATCAAGTGTCTCACGATCATGAGCCAAGAAACCCTTAACCTTAGAACATTATAGTGGTCCTCATGCCATTTTTATTCATAATCATTTAAAGCTCTCTAAAGCTTCAAATGCCCAGTAGTCATCACAAGTAGTCTCACGCTTATGATTAAGCATGTCTTGTTTGTAATCATCATCAACTAAATAAAGGCATTCTTCTAATCTTCCCAATGATGGATTCCATGATTATGAGCACACTGGTCACAGTCATAGTCATGCTCACAAGTGACATTGACAAGCCTTCAATGACTAGTTATTCTTCCCCTTTAATTATAAGTGTACTCCTCATAATCATGAGCAAGCAATTTCCTATAAAACTTAAGTTAGCATTTAATGAACTATGCTTGGGGATGAATTTCAACCTCTCTCTAATAGTTACTTTTCACTCTCTTACTATAAAAAAATGTTGGAGAGTCATTAAAAGAGTTAGAAAGTTTGGTGAAACATTCATCTTTCTTAGCAATCTATTCATTCTTTAGCATTCATTACTTTTTCTTTATTGTAATCATTACTTTGTGATATTTAAACACTTTAAGTGTTTGGGTTTATGTGATTAGACTTAAGAATTCTTTTCTTTTACTATTTCTTGAGTTAAGAAGAAGGGAATTAAGTATCTTCTTTAAGGAATTAGCTCAAGTGTGATCTATAAAACACTTAGGAATTTGAAATTTTTATTAGAGTTTAATCCATAAAAGCTTAAGTCATAAAAGGTTTGAGATGAGCCTAAAAAAATCAAATTATAACAGTCTATATCTTTACTATTTAAATATCCCAAGTCGTTGTTTAGAATATTAATACAACCAAGTCATGATTAAATAAAGTCAATATATTATTTTAACACATAAAAAGATCACAACTTTTACATTCGTATAATACATATAAGCTACATTTGTGTAAGTGTGTGTGTGTGTGTGTGTGTATATATATATATATATATATATATATCCCCTATCTAAGCATATGCTTATAATATAAAAAGAGAGAGTGTGAGAGCTCAGCCAATGACTTTGTACTCTATTTACAATGTTATATCCTTCAAAATGGTCACACATCAAGCTTAACTACATGGGAAAAATATTTGCAATTTATTGAGTCAAGACTCAATGAATATAAATATCAATTAAATTCTAAAGGCACAAAAAGCAAATATATCATAATAAACACAGTGTAGGTATGATTCATTGAAATGTAAGTGCTAATGAATTATTCATTAATTTTGTTGTGGCCTAGATAGAAAAATATTGCTCTCAGAATTCATATGAAACAATTGCCATTTAATTTTGTTGGCCAACATATTACATGTGAATCATGTGATTTTCTTTAATCATTTTGCATTTGCCATGTGATTTGCAAATATTTGCCAAGTTAATCATAACATCCTTTTATATTCATATGCAAGTGCTCACGTATAAATTTACATAACAAATAGTCATTAGGATCATAGTATTTGCAATTAACATGTAAACACTTGTGTATAGACATAACCAATCATTAAGAAAACTATATACATTTAAGTAATCCAAAAGCAAGCAACCTCAAAATCTTATAAAATACACATTGTCAATCAAACTATAACTCCTCCATCACATGTTCACACCCATCTCAATCACACAATTTCACCTAATAATTCAATCAATACTTATACTCACCTTTTAGTTATCAATCACACTATGGTCCTTACTAGACCTAAAAGTGAATAAATTTCACCACACGATTCCAAATTACTTGATTCTTCTTTTCTACATAACTATAACATATCCAAAAATTATCACAATATAAGCTTTTTAAAATTAATGGTGAAATTTTAAATTTAGACTTGTGTTCTACATAAAAATAATTTAAGCAGGTCTTATTCAGTTTATGATTTCTCAAGTTATACTAGTCCAATTGCAAAACCCTATTTCAAGTACTTCATTAACATATAAAGAAACAAATTTCATATTTTATACTTGATTTAATTTGGCCTCTAAGGCCCTCATATTATATGGGAAAGATCAGACTACCTATAAACATAGCAAGCAGTATTAGCCCCACTCCAATGACAATTTCTCACTACACACACATTATTTCACCATACTACATTATAAGATTTTAGATAACATATAAAGGAACAAAACTCATGTTTAATAATTTGCCTGATCTAGCCCCCAAGGGTCTTATATTTATTAGGCAAAAGAAGTTACTTGTAGTAGATAAAATCTAACCAGTCCCAATAGAAGAAGAATTTCTCATCACACACACCAAATCTCATAAAATAACTTTATAAGCATATAGATAAGACATAAATTTATAAATTTCATATTTTGTATTTCTTTTTATTTTTATTCTATGGCTATGAAAGTGGGGGTGCAAAATTATGTTCTGAAATAGAATTTAGAGGCTATAAAATCATTTTCACACCATCACTACATAATTTCAAATATAATTTAGAAGAAAAATAATCAACTCACTCAATTCAATAGTTGAAATCATCAAGATTCAAGTTTAGGAACTTGAGAAAAAGAGAAAGGAATTAGATTTTTTTTTTCATGGCAAGAGAACTATGACTTAAGGTGGAGAAGAAGGAGTAGAGTTTTCTAGTGTTTTCTTACAAGACAAAGACAACTCCATAAATATCCACTATTATTATATCTTAATAATAATAATAATAATAATAATAATAATAATAATAATAATATTATTATTATTATTATTATTATTATTATTATTATTATTATTATTATTAGTTGACCATTTGCATGATCAGCTCCTAATTTTGGACTTAGAAAACAATTTTGATACTAATGATTTCAACTAAATGTGTAGGATATTATATACCAAAAATATATGTTTTGGATATACAATGATCTTTTAGGATAATTTGACCTCTAAGATTCAAGGAGGTTTTTTGACATCTTTAGAGCTTTATAATGAGAAAATGATCTTCTTCATTTTAAGCTTTCTGAATTGAGCTTACTTTTCAAAATCTGAGTTGATTTGGGTATAGAAATCTTGAGTCGAAGTCATTATATGCAGCTTTCATTTTAAGTTGCATAGCTCTGAGTATTTCACTAATATCTTGAGCTACAAAGATTCAATTAAGGTGATTTAAAGTGATTTGGAAAGATAAGAAAATTATCTATAACTTTTATGAAGAAAGTTTAGATTGATTTGCTCATATTCTCATGAGCATTTAATGAGCTAGTCATGAGTTAACTTTGAATAGTGACTTGGGAGCTCATTTTTAGCAAAATGACTAGTGCTCCTCACTAGTTCTCCTCACGATCATGTGGAGCAAAGATCAACTCATGAGGACACCTTTAAAAACATTCAATAAACATTTTTAAATGCAACAGTCCTCAAATTGACGCTAACGAGCTAGAACTTCTTCCTCACAATCAAGAGCATAATTTCAACTGTAAAAGTCCAAGATTAATTCAAAAATAAATTATAGACATTGGGGACATGTTTGAAATATCCAAAAACCATATTTTTGAGTGTTTATAGAGTTTAATTAAAGGTTTAAGAAACTTTTTTTATCATTCATTCTTTCTTAAGCATTCAATTAAACTCCCTTAAATAATTTTTGTATTTATGTAACTCTTGTGAGAGTTGGTGAGTGTTAGAATATACATTCTAGTTCTTCTATTTTTTAGGATTAAGAAAATGGGAAGTGAGATTCTATTCTAAAAAGGAATTAGTTTAAGTGTTATCCATTGAAACAATTGGGATTTGGTTTTTAAATGAGCCTTAAAAACTCAAGTTGCAAGTTTGTAAGAGTGAGACATAAAAATCTTATGTAATCTCAATCTTATGAATAAGATTATGAATAAGGTTGTAAGAGACGTGGGATTGTTGTTGAATCCAAACTCTTTAAATCATTATGTTCTTCATTCTTCCTTGTCAACATTCATTTAATTCTTGTTTAATTCCTTTAAATCATTTTTATTTTACTAAAACCCTCATTTGCATTATTCACCCCCTCTAAGGCTCTTTCAATTGGTATTAAAGCTTGGATTTTAGGAACTTAATTGCTAGAATACAAGATCATAGGGAGTGAACTTCAAAATTTTTTTTCACCTAGACCAATCTTTAATGGAAGTGACTATCCTCATTGGAAGTTCAAAATGGAGCTTGTAAACTCCCAATTTTAGGATAATAAAATATAGATACAACAAAGGACTCCAATGATGAAAATGTTATAAATAGGTCTTCAACACTTGAAGTTTGAAACCTCAAAAGTCTGAATACATTTTTAAAAAGAGTTTAATGAAATTTTAAGGACTTAATTGTAATAACTTTTAAGACCTAATTGAAAAATTTAAATTCTTTTAGGGGTCTTTTTGTAATTAAAAGTTAAAAAATTGGAATTATAGAATTCTGATCGAAATTCTATAATTCTGATTAGAGTTACACAATTCTAGTCAGAATTATGCATTTTTTGTCCTTTATTTTTATTTTTATGGAAAATAAAAATATTTTTCCTGAATTTTGATTGGCTAAAATTTTTCTTAAATTTATTTTAGGGTTTATCTAAGTTTTCAGGAATTAATTCCCTTTAAAAATGGAACTCTTCATAAGTATAGGACCTAGGTTTTTTTTTTTTTTGGTTTTTCCTATAAAAGGAGAGCTTAGGCTCTTCAAAAGAGGACCTCTCTTGTGATTTTTAGATCTCTCTTTTTACCTAGGCCTCACTTTTGGAGCTCTCTCTTTCTTGGAGACTTTTTTCTTTGTGATTTATTAATATTTTTAAAGCAAGGAGCAAGATATCTTGGAGGAAAGAATAACAAGTTTCTTGAAGGCCTACTAAAAATAACTGTGATTAATCTTAGTCTGAGGAGCCAACTACAGTGCGTCCATAATCATCTTCTCTTTCTTTATTGTCTATTATTTTTATTTTATTATTTTGTTCCTATGAATTTTAGTTTTACTTAATTTTTATTGTTATTTTGTTTATTCACTAACCATTATTTATTTTTGTTGGTGATTATGGAGAAGATCACTTAATGACTTTACTCAAATAATAAAATCCATGAAGGTCCATGGAATGCCATAGATGGAACCTTGTAGTTAAATATAATTTCTAGGGTTTTTTTTATTTAGTTTGTTTATAATTATTTTTTGGTTGTACTAATTTTATTTTCTTATTATTTTCAATAGTTCTTTGTAATAGCCCTAATAGTGAAAATAATGAAATTTGGTGTGTGCTTGTGTGTTTTATTTAATTAATTGGTTAGAAAAATTAGGGTTCCAATTGGATAATTCATTAAAATTAATGGCTATAGAGAGAATTAGGTTTTTTTTTTATTAAAATTGGATTATATTTAAGTGGTTAGAATTAGGGTTGTTTGTTAATCATTTTATTTATTGTTCATGGTGACTTTAATTAAATTAGGATTTTTAGAATAAGTTAAATTAATTATTTGATCTTTTATTTGTTTGTTTTGATTTTTTTAATTATTTTTTGGGCTTGTTTGTTTATGTTCATGTGTTTTGGGCCCTAAGCCCACATTAGGCTTTAACCTATTTAAATAAATTTAGGTTTTAGGTTTAAGTAATAAAATGCATATTATGCCTATAATTAATTAGATTTAGGTTAGAGATAATTTAGGCCTATTTAGTTAATTTAGACATAGGCCCACTTAACTTAATTAATTTAAACTTAGCCCATTTAATAAAATCTTTTTCCATAACTTGTAGATTTAAGATCACTTTAGGAATAAAATATGTAGAATTAGGCCAACTAATTTAAATACTTCATAATTTGTAGATTTAGGCCCATTTTTAGAATTAAAATAAATAGTCTTATGGTTACTTAATTAAAATTAAATAAGAATTAGGCCCATTAGTCTTTAGGCTCACTTGTAAATTAAAACATGTAGATTTAGCTCAATTAATTAAAATCAATGTAGATTAGACTAACTTAGGGATTATGATGAATGCATTATTTGCTTGTATATTTCTTGACTAATTTGTGTGAAGTTGATTGTTTTATTAAGAGTTTATATGAAATTGCATGTAAATAGAGAGTAAGATAGTAATTCATGAAGTAATTCTAAAAGAACACAAGACTGAAAGAAGTTAGTATTCCATATATAGAATCTCTTAGTTGTGGTGCTAGCTTTCTTTTAGGGAATCAAGTACCACCATTTTTTTATTTGTCCTAATTATTACCCTGGGTGGTAACTCCTTATCTCCACGCCATATCTTTATGACAGTGGTTAGTGTGTTCTCTAAAGCCCTAAACTCAAATAGTATTGCAGTTGCTAAGATCTTGGGTGCGTGCTAAACCCCGTTATCTATAGTGGTGACTCCACTGGGGATAAGAGATACTGATTCTACTTATGTTCTTTAGAATTATTTTATTAATTATCATTTTATTCTACATGTCCCTATTAATTGATGGCATTGGTTTATGGTTCTATGATTCAACTAGCTTTATGGGATTGTAAATTGGCTAACCATCACTCTTAGCCTTAACTCGATTCAAAAGAGATTACCAAGCTCATATGACCAAGTCTATAACCTAAGTCCTAAAGGGGGGGCGTAGTCTTTTCTCAAGTTTGCAAAGGATGTTAGGCCCCTCTGACCTTGGCTTGTGTCTCAAGTCTTAAAAGAGGGCATCTTGCTAAGGGAACCTTAACTTTTCTACCGGACTCATCTCATATTATGGCTTAGTAACTTCCCTTAGGATTACCCAAATTTCTTGTGAATGTTGCCATGAGGTATTTCTATCTATATAAGCCCAAGCCCATACTTTAAAAGCCCATCAAAACTAATAAAGATTGGGCTATGCTTTTATACTTAGAAATATTGTTTCTATGCTTTACTACTTTGAGAGATTTGGCATGCACGTTGGTTTTTGATATCCCCTATTAATATTAAGGCTAAGACAAAAAATCCTAAGAAAAGAGACTTGCCATTAAATATGTATGTGAGATTAATAAGGTTAGAAGGATGTATATACTTGACTTGATTGTTACTTATTACTTATTGCATATCATATGCATTATACATACATGCATACCTGCATTACATGCATCATACTAATAATTTGTCTTTCAACTATTATCTATTCATTTAGGTCTTCCTGTGTTTGGGGTTAAAAAGGTAGCAGACTAGTGAGAACTGATTGGAGCCCATAATTAATTGCAAAAGAGATCCTTAGCAGACTAGAAAGGAGTCCTATTAATCCACTCTACTTTGAAGCTGCACAGCCTAAAAAGCCAAAGAATCGAACAACAAGAGGGAGGAAACTAGACTCTAGAGGATGTCAAAGGAGCATTAATGGATGACGTGAGAGCGATAATGCAAGATGAATTAAGACAAGCTCTGGTTAGATTGATGCCATCACCTGCTGCTGTACCTCTTGTTGCAACCAATCCACCTGTTGTGAGTACACCACCCACTAACAATGACAATCTTTCTAGGAACATACTTGTTATGAAAATGAAGTAGCAGGATATTAAGAGCTATATGGTTGAAAAGGAAAAAAGGGAATCACTTGAGCAAGTTTAAGAGCTAGAATCCAAGTAGATGAAAGCACTGACTCATAAGATGTCCAAAATGGAGGAGTTGATGAGAGGATAACACATTGGATACTCATTTGACTTTGATGATGTGATGCAATTTGAGGGAGTAAGCTGTCGAATAAATTCAAGATGCCATAACTGTAAAAGTTTGATGGTACTGGAGAGCTGAGGACCCACCTCAGTCAATACACAACTATTATGAGCACCACTAAAACTCATTTGTTTGTGGTTACCAAGTTTTTTGTGCTATCATTGGAGGGTATGAGTGTCAATTGGTATCATGGGTTGGAGAGTCTATCCAAGTGGACTAAAGGGAACTATGTACCACTTTTCTGTAGCAATATGACTATAATACCATACTTGAAGTGTCCATCATGGATCTAGAATTGAGCAAGCAGAAACCTAATGAATCATTTTTAGATTTTTTGACCAAGTTCATGAATAAGGTGTGATTAATGAAGAACAAGTTGGCTAAAAAAGATTAGGTTAGGATGATAGTCCAAAATGTGTCACCTAATCTAGTTGAGAGGTTACAGATGATGAACCCCAAGAAATTTGTAGACCTTTATGATGATGGGTTACAAGCTTAAAAGATTGAAAGCAAGAAGAAGAAGATTGCTAGAAGTACTAGAGTGAGAAATTACCCAACTAGGGGCACATAACAAGGAAATGCTAGTTGGGTTATGGGTGTCCATGCTATTTAACAACCTAGGAAATTCTCAAATTTTAACCAGCCCTTATCTAAAGTCCTAGACCAATTGATCCAAAAAGGCCTCCTTAGACCCTTAACCCCCTCTAGACCACCAAACCCAAATCCCTATGGCTTTGACCCAAATAGTTACTATAAATTTCACCAAGTTGCTGGTTATTTCACTAACTATTGCATGTGCTATAAGCATGAAATTCAAAACCTCATAGACTTTGGAAAAATCACAAACCCTAAGACATCCAATCCAAACCCAAATACCAAAAACAACCCTTTCCCAAATTATTGAAACATGCCACCCCCAACTACCATGATGATCAACTCAAAAGTAAGTGAGGAAGAAGTGTTAAAATCCTTTAAGGACCTAGACCTTAAAACCAATAAGGAATCTCCCTATGCCACTAAAGAGGAGGAAAGAGTAAAAGACTTGTTAGGACAACCTTCAAGCAAATTCAACTATAAGGTGTGTAAATTTCTAATTTCAAGATAAATAAAATATGGATGCGACAAAGGACTCCAATTATGAAAATGTTATAAGTAGGTCTTCAACACTTGAAGTTTGAAACTTCAAAAGTTTGAATATGTTTTCAAAAAGAGTTTCATTGGTTTTTTAAGGACTTAATTGTAATATCTATTAAGACCTAGTTGAAAATTTTAATTTCTTTCAGGGGTCTTTTTGTAATTAAAAGTTAAAAAATCAGAATTATAGAATTTTGATTGGAATTCTGTAATTCGAGTCGAAATTAAGCAATTCTGGTTGGAATTACACATTTTCCATCTGTTTTTATATTTTTTACAAAAAATAAAAATACTTTTTTCTAAAAAAATTTTAAAATTTATTTTTGGGATTTATCTAACTCCTCAGGAAATAAAGTCCTTTAAAAATTGGAACTCTTAGTATGTAGAACTTAGGGTTTTTTTTTCTCCCTATAAAAGGAGAGCTTAGGCTCATTGAGAGGGGAGATAAAAGAAAAGGGGAACTCTCAATTCTCAATACTGAGAATTTTTTTCCAAAAAAAAAAAAATCCTAGTGATTTATTTGTTTGGAGATTTTTAAGAAGAAGAATAACAAGTTTTGAAAGCCTATTAAAAAACAATGGTGATCTTACTAGTCTGAGGAGCAATTCATTCACAAGCATCCATAAGCATTATCTTCTCCCTACTTTCTTTTATTTTTCTTCTTTTATTATTATTATTATTATTATTTTATTGAATTTCAATTTTATTCAATTTTTATTATAATTTTATTCACTAATCATTATTTTATCCTTTTATGATGGTGATTATAGAGGAGATTATATGATAATCATAATTGGAGAACCAAATCCATAGAGATTCATGGAATTCCATGGATGGAACCTTGTAACTAGATGTAGTTTCTAGGTTCTTTATTTAATTTTCTTATTTTTATTTTTTGGGGTTTCTATTAATTCTTATTTTTTTATTATTCTCAATAGTTAATTGTAATAGCCCTAATAGTGAGAATAATGAAATTTTGTGTTTGTGCAATTGGATGTTTTGTTTTAATTAATCAGTTTGTAAAATTAGGTTTTAATTGGATAATTAATTAAAATTAATGGTTTTAGAAATCATTAAGTTGTTTAATTAAAATTGGATTAGATTTAAGTGGTTAGAATTAGGGTTATTTGTTAATTAATTATTTGTTTGTTTATGGTCACTTTAATTAAATTAGGATTTTTAGAAGAAATAAGTTTGATTAATTGTTTGATCTTTTATTTCATTTTTTAATGTTTTTTTTATTATTTTTGGGCTTGTTTGCTTATGTTTATGTGTTTTGGGCCATAAGTCCACATTAGGCTTTAACCCATTTAAATTTAGGTTTTTTAGGTTTAATTAATTAAAATGCATCTTTGGGCCCATAATTAATTAGATTTAGGGTAGAAATAACTTAGGTCCACTTAGATAATTTAGACATAGGCTCACTTAATTTAATTAATTTAGACTTAACCCATTTAATTTTAGCCTTTTTCATAATTTGTAGATTTAAGATCACTTTAGAATTAAAATATGTAGATTTAGCCCATTTAATTAAAATCAATGTAGATTAGACTAACCTAGAGATTGTGATGATTTCATTATTTACTTGTATTTTTCATGACTAGTTTGCTTGGAGTTGATTTTTTTTAAGGGTTTATATGAAATTTCGTGTAAATAGAGATTAATATAAAAATTCATAAAGTAATTCTAAAAGAACATGAGACTAAAATAAGTTAGTATTTCATACCCAAAATCTCATAGTTGTGGTTTTGGCTTTCTTTTAGGGAATCGAGTACCACCATTTTTCAATTTGTCCTAGTTATTACACTGGGTGGCAACTCCTTATCTCCATGCCATGTCTTTATGACGGTGGTTAGTATGTTCTCTAAAGCCTTGCACTTAAATAGTATCGCAATTGCTAAGATCTTGGGCTCGTACAAAACCCCATTGTCTACAGTGGCTACTCCACTAGGGATAAAAGATACTGATTCTACTTGTGTTATTTAGAATCATTTTATTAATTATTATTTTATTCTTGCATTCATTCTGCATGTCCTTATTAACTGATAGCATCAGTTTATGGTTCCATGATTCCACTAGCTTCATAGAATTATAGATTGGCTAACCATCACTCTTAGCCTTAACTCGGTTCAAGAGAGATTACTGGGCTCATCTGACCAGAGTCTATAACCCAAGTCCTAAAAGGGGGGTAGTCTTCTCTTACGTTTGCAAAAGATGTCGGGCCCCTCTGACCTTGGCTTGTAACTGGAGTCTTAAAGGAGGGCATCTTGCTAAAGGAACCTTAACTTTTCCACTGGACTTAATCATATATAATGGCCTAGTTATTTCCCTTAAGATTACCTAAATTTCTTATGAATGTTGCCATGAGATATTTCTATCTATAATGGCCTAAGCCCATACTTTAGAAGCCTATTTGGGTTAATAAAGATTGGGCTAATCTTTTATACTTAGAAATACCGTTTCTATGCTTTACTACTTTGAGAGGTTTAGCATGCGTGTCGGTTCTTGATATCCCCTATTGATATTAAGTCCAAGACAAAAAATCCTAGCAAAAGAGACTCGCCATTGAATACGTCTGTGGGAGGAATAAGGTTGGAAGGATATTGTACACCTGATTGTTACTTGTTATTGATTGCATAGCACGTGCATCACATATACATGCATTTCATGGATCATACTAACAATTTCTTTTATAGCCATCATAGATTCATTTGGGTCTTTCTGTGTTTGGAAATAGAGCAGTGGCAAATTAGTGAGAACTAATTTGAGTCCAAAATTAATAGCTAAAGAGATCCTTCGTAGTTTGGAAAAGGGCCTTATCTAGAAGCTATACCAACTCAAATAGAAGAGATGGAACAAGGAGGAAACTGGACCCTATATGACATTATGGGAGCTTTGATGGATGACATGAGAGCAATGATGCAAGATAAAATAAGACAAGCCTTAACTGGGTTAATGCCACCACCTGCTGCTGCACCTCAAGTTATGGCCAATCCACCTATCATGGGTGCACCACTTGCTAACAAAGACAATGCTGGGGGAGGGGTTACCTTTAAATGTTGTTAGGAATGTACCTACTATGGAAATGAAATTGGAGGATGTTAAGAGCTACATGGTTGAAAAAGCACAAAAGGGAATCACTTGAGTAACTCCAAGAGCTAAAATCCAAGGAAATGAAATCACTGACTCAAAAGATTTCCAAAATAGAGGAGGTAATAAGAGGACATGCATTAGATGTTCATTTGACTTTGATGATATAATGCAATTTGAGGAAGATAAGCTACCTGATAAGTTCAAGCTGCCACAACTACAAAAATTTAATGGTACTGGAGACCCAAAGATCCACCTTAGTCAATATACAACTACTATGAGCACCACTAAGGCTCCTTTGTATGTAGTTACCAAGTTATTTGTACTATCCTTGGAAGGTATGGCCGTTAATTAGTATCATGGGTTGGAGAAATCTATCCGAGTAAACTGGAGAGAGTTGTGCATCACTTTTCTAAAATAATATGACCATAATACTAGGCTTGAAGTGTCTATTAGGGATTTAGAATTGTCCAAGTAGAATCCTAATGAATCATTTTTGCATTTCTTATTAGATTCATGAATAAGGTAGGATTAATAAAGAATAAGCTAGTTGAAAAGGATCAGGTTAGGATAATAATTCGAAATGTGTCACCCAATTTGGTTGAGAGGTGGCAAATGATGAACTCTAAGACATTTGTAGACCTTTATGACGATGGGTTGTAAGCTAAGGAAATTAGGAATGAGAAAAAGAGGATTGCTAAAAGCATCGGCACAAGGAACTACCCAACTGGGGGCACACAACGAGGAAGCACTAGTCGGATTATGGAAGTGCATGTTGTTCAACAACCAAGGAGATTCTCTAATTTTAATCAACCTTTGTCAAAATTCCTAGAACGCCTAATGTAAAAGGGCTAACTTCAACCTTTAACTAATCCAAACCCACTAAAATGAAACACCCCATGCTATAACCCAAACAGGCACTAAACCTTTTTTTTAAGAGATATCAAGAAGATAAATGAAGCCCTCTACCATAGCATTAAATGGAAAAAAATACAAACATAGCCTAAAGCCACAACCTTAATAGTGGAGTATCATGACCTTGCAATCAGAGACATCATCATCATAATTAAAAGGAAGAATGCAAAAGAATAATACTACATTTTGATAAAATTTATTCACTCGCAAATAGACCATACTTAAGTTATGGTATTTTATATAGGAAAAATAAAAGAGAATGAACAGGAGGAAAGGAACTGTTACATTAATAAGAATAGGCCAGATAGCAAATACCAAACACTTATTAAGATAATAAAAAAAGAAGTAACAAAACTCTCTTTCCTTAAATTCTGTAATAAAGTACCATCTCAATCATAAAATTCATAAATTAAAAGTAAATTCATCCACTTCATGAGATCATGTGTGAAAAGCCTATCTCATGACCTTTGAGCATAATGGCTTTCTCTTATTAGCCTTATAGAATTTAAAAGAGTAGTTAACAAATTTATGTTAAGAGTTTATAAACTCTGGTCAATCTAATGCTTGCTTCACACCCAAATAAGGGGAAGAATATGCAAAGACAAACTTTGTGGACATGAAGCATAAATTGCTTGAATTTCAAAGTATCATTTTAGTCTTTCAAATGCTAAATGTGCATATAATCTACTCCAATACTCAGAAATGAGTACGAGTATAAATCCCTTGATAGTATCCATGCTAAGTAATACAAGAAAGGTGGGGACACACTAAGAGGCGAATCCAAAATAAGAGCAAGCATAATTTACTCTAATGCTAAAAAATAAGTAAGAGAATCAACATGAAACCTCTGACGGTATCCATGCTGAGTAATATAAGAAAGGTGGGTGGTGTGAATCCCCAAGTATATGGGTCAAGTTATAGAATAGGATTATAAGTCCAGATATGGATCCCTCAAGGAAGAGGATAAGTACTAGTTTGCTTAATTTACGTGCTTGTCTAAATGGATCAATTTTTATGTTTTTATATTTCAAAATAATTTAATGTTATGGTTAATGAATAGTGTAAAGTATGTACTAGAGTTTCTCTTTTCACTTGGATCTATATTGACTCAAAATCTAATTTATATAATCTCTCTTATAGTCATGTTTAAGATGCGACCACTGTAATTCTCATAAATCTCTCTCGAGCATTTATAAGGTGAGCTTGTTATTTCAAATATTAAGTTGAATAAAGGGACTCTCACCTCACAGAACTCTAATCAATAGATCTATAACAAACTTCAACTCTAAAGGTAAAAATGCAATATTAACTCTTAATCGTATCTCTACTCAAATTAAGATTCAATAGTTTTTATTTTAGATCCCTAAGTGTAAATCTCCTCTTGGTCTCAATACTTTTAGTGTAAGATGATTCAATATAAATATTATAAACATAAGTATAAATCTCCTCTCGGTCTCAATGTACTAGCTAAGATCATTGAATCATTTATGATGTATAAAAATAAAAACCATAAACATGACATGATCTGAGAATATATGTAAAAAGAAATATGAGTTCAATACATCTCTAGGTTACTCATATAACTCTAGTACAAAATGAAATTAAGCTACCATGTTCATACAGAGAACAGGAAAATAATAAACAACCGTAGCAAACATATTCAAGATACAAGATGAGAAAAGAGAAAACTCCTTAATCCTTGTCAATGTAGCTCCAGATTGCTGATCTCTCCACTGTCTACTTGTACTATGATGTAGATGAATGAGATTCAATTTCTGTCCTCTTTGTGTTTTTCTCTCTATTTTTCGTCTGTTTCTCTCTGTCTCTCTATCTGTAATTCCATGGTTGTTTTTGTCTCACCCCCTCTGTTCATTATTCTTGACTAGTCCGCGAGTTTAAGATGCTCTTATATCCATAGAATTAGGGTTGCACATGGTGCATACTTCTGTGTGGAAATTCCTTAAATGTACAAGTAAGGCCATGCATAACCATAATTAGACTTGCACGATCGTGCACATTTATGTGAAGAGCATGGCATGACCATGTTACCTTGTGCACAATCGTGCACAAGTGTGAAGGAAGTGTGACATGGTCATGTGTCCATGAGAATGACCATGTCATTATGTAGGGCAAAGATGACACGACTGTGTCATGCCTTGCACATGGATGGCACGGCTGTATGATGCTTCACACGGCCATGTGCTTTCTCTTACCTTCCTTGGCATGGTCATTCAAGGCATTGCATGGCCGTGCACTCTTTAAGCTTGAGTTTTGCACACCCGTGTTCTATTCTTTAACTCTCTTAATTCTGACTCTTGTTCAACATTGCACACCTGATATTTTAATTTCCTGCAGCCAAAATAAAAACCCATTGAGAATAATACACAAATTAGATAAAAAATATAAAACTCTTGATTTATTTAATTAATGCATGATTATATCTATATTTTATTTAAATGTCCTAATATTTTTTAAATGCTAAATTTCTTAATTATTATGCAAAAAATGAGAAAATTATGCAACTAAAATGAAATGTTATTCAATTAAAAAGAGACTAAAGAGTGTAATTTTTAATAGTAAAATGCAATTATCAAATACCCCCACACTTAAACTTTTGCTTGTTCTCAAGTAATAACCTTATTATAACAATAATATGAGCATATTAAAATAAAACTAAGGATAGTTTAATTAATATAGTAATGGGTTAATACAAGTATTATTTAGCAAAACTAAGTTAGTAAATTGAGAAAAAGACTGTGAATATTACCAAGTGAAGCATACCTCTCAAATGAATTATTCATAATAATTGATGAATTAAAAATTATAAACCAAGGAAAGTCAAACATATTTAAATTATTAGTTAGCCCTTAAGCTAAATTGATAACTAGTAGAATTTTTATTTTATTTTATGTTGGATTAGAATCCTTCCCAACTTTGGTATTCCCTACCATTCCTATATTACTAAGTATGAATATCGTCATTAGGTACCTTTGGATTACTCATACTCAGTTTGAGCATTGGAGTAGATTAGAGATTTTTGCTCCTCTAATCCTTTTTTTATATTTAGCTGAATTATCATATATAATAGAAAAGAAGGTTTTCCTAATAATAAAAATTTGTCCAAATCTCTTGATTGTAAAATTTTTATCCAAAAATCCTTTTTAAATAAAACAAAAGAGAGGTATATATTTAAGTTGATTAAAAGTTAAAAAGTCTAATTCTCAAACATTAACAAAGCTTTAAACCTTATACTATAAGAATTAACCACATACTGCATCAACTAGACTAGCTAATTTTAATTTTAATATACAAAGCTTATAATTATAATAAGTTAGCAAAAATAAAAGTGTGGGATATTTTATTTATTCAATTTTTTTTATCCTTTTGATTTATTTATTTATTTTTTATTTATTTTTATTTTTATTAATGAACTGCAATAAGTAAATGACAATTTACTCAAAATTAACAAGATAAAATACTAAAAAGGTAAAGTAGTAAATACTCCCCCCACACTTGAATTGAACATTATCCTCAATGTGCTGCACTGCAAGTGGAAGGGAAATGTTTGAAATGAAAAAAAAAGCAAAAAGAAAAATAAATAATAGAGAATAAAATATAAAAAAAAGTCACACAAAAAGACATTTATTAAACAAAAATTCAACATTTCATTATTTGACATTGAACTGACATAAAAATCCATTAAAAAGAAAAAGACAAAAGTACATTATCTTATTAAGAAATGAAAAGACAAAAGTCACATGCCTAGGTGAAATGAATTTACACACCCATGTTACGTGTGAATGTATGAATCATGCACACGCCCGTGCACTTTGGAAGCTTGAAGATGACACGGTCGTGTCAGTGAGAGCATGTTCGTGTTAAATGTGTGCATGAGAGTGACATAGGTGTGTTATCAAGGACATGGTCGTGTAAGTTTAACCTACAAGTAAAGCATGACTATGCATGTTCAAGCACAGTTATGCTATGTTGAAACACAGAAGGTGCATGGCTATGCTTCATGGCACACGGCCGTGACAAGCTAAGACACACATATTGCATGGCTGTGTTCTAGTACCCGATTGCACGGGTGTGCTAATTTTCAGCATGCCCATGTTACTTTTAATGAAGTTAGGCCCATAACATGCATGCATACAACATGAAATAGTAATATAAGTCCCTACCTAAAAAATTTTTTTTATTCAAACTCAGCCCATATCTTTTCTAAGTTAACCAATCAATAAAGAACACAACACATACAAAAATTTAAAAATAAAAGTAAAGGAAAACTTCCTTGATTTAGTTCTAGATGTTGCAAAGTTTTAAATATTACCGATAATGTAAAATCTTCTACTAAATGTATATCCCCGTTATTCAGAAATTTGCATAAAAAATGAAAAATAAAGTTCATTAGGAGAAATCATACCGACTAAAAAAATAAATAATAAAATGGCAAATGGAGAAAACTTGGGTTATCTCCCAAGGAGTGCTTTGTTTATGTTCAGTCCTAAGCTTGACCATAGCCATGTGGTTATTTAATTTTCTGGCAAAGGCATAGTCTCCTTCAGCTTCATTACAGGTGATGAGAGTTATGGTGCACCCTTCCCAGCTGTACATGCTTCTTGTAAGTCTTGATTTCTTACAAGTTATGATATTTCCCCCCTAAAATACAACTTAAATCGTTGTCCATTCACCTTGAAAGGTTCACCTTTATTTCCTTGAATTACTACTACTCCATAGGGAAATACTTCCAATACTGTAAATGGTCCAAACCATTTAGACTTTAGCTTTCCATGGAAGAGTCAGAGTCTAAAGTTGAACAAAAGAACCTTGTCCCCTTTTTCAAAATGCTTTGGCTTAATCATTGCATCATGCCATCTTTTAGTCTTATCCTTGTAAAGTTTGGTATTTTCATAAGCCATATTCCTTATTTCCTCCAATTCATCTAGTTGGAGAAGTCACCTCTCCCCTGCTTTCTTGTAATCCATATTCAGGGCTTTGATAGCCCAGTATGCTTTGTGCTTAAGCTCCAATAGAAGATGACATGCCTTTCCAAACACCAAACGATATGGTGACATTCAAAGTGGAGTTTTAAAAGCAGTTCGATAGGCCCACAATGCATCATCAAACTTAAGTGCCCAATCTTTCCTAGAGTTGTTCACTGTCTTTTCTAGAATCTTCTTCAGTTCTTTATTACTCACTTCAACTTGCCCATTGGTCTGTGGATGGTACAGTGTAGAGACCTTATGCTTTACACTATATCTTAATATGAGGACTTTAAACTTTTTGTTGCATAAATGACTTCCTCTATCACTTATAATGGCCCGAGGAGTCCCAAACCTTGTGAAGATCTTTTTTAAAAACTTACATACCACTTTGGCATCATTAGTAACATAAGCCTGAGCCTCAGCCCATTTTGACACGTAATCAACACAAATAAGAATGTATCGATTCCCAAGAGAGGAAGGGAATGGTCCCATAAAGTCTATACCCCATACATCAAAAAGTTCAACCTCTAGAATTCCAGCTTGTAGCATCTCCTCTTTCCTTGAAATTCCTCCACTGCAATGACACTTATCACAGTTCATGAAAAATTTTTTAGCATCCTTAAATATAGAAGGCCAATACAATCCACTTTTAAGTATTTTAGCCACTGTCTTATTTGGCCTATATTGTCCACCATATGAAGAACTATAACAGTGGTGCAACACATCATATATCTCTAAGTCAGGAATGCACCTTCTCACTAAGCCATTATTACATAATTTCCATAGATAAGGATACACACATAGCTTTTTGTATCATGCATGAGCTTCTTTATTTGTTGATATGAGAAGTTATTAGAGAGTTGCCCACATAAGAGGGAATTAGCTAAGTCTGCATACTAGGGGATACATGCAAGTGCAAATAGTTTCTCATCTGGAAAAGTCTCCTTGATGGATGCTTCATCATTATTCTCCTTTTCTAAGTGAGAGAAGTGGTCAACTACCAAGTTCTCTAAGCCCTTCTTATCTTTGATCACCATATCAAACTCTTGAAGTAGAAGTACCCATTGAATCAACCTCAACTTAGAATCTTTCTTGGGTAACAGATATTTGATAACTACATGATCAGTGTACACTATCACTTTCGATCCTAAAAGATAAGAGTGAAACTTATCAAAAGCAAACACAATGGCTAACATCTCCTTCTCTATTGTGGTATAGTTGAGTTGTGCTTCTAAGAGAGTCTTACTAGTATAGTATATCATATGCAACCTTTTATCCTTATGCTGCCCTAGAACAACTCCTATGGCTTGGTCACTAGTATCGCATATTAGTTTGAATGGAAGGCTCTAATCTAATTGTACCACAATGGGTGCTGATGTGAGTTCCTTCTTTAACTTATCAAAAGCAGGTTTACAATTATTAGTGAACTTAAAAGGAACATCTTTTTCTAGTAATTGAGAGAGAGATTTAGAAATTTTAGAAAAATCCTTAATGAAGCGTCTATAAAAGTTGACATATCCAAGGAAGCTTCTAAACCCTTTACGTTGGTTGGATAATTGAGATTTTCAATTATCTCTGTCTTGGCTCGATCAACCTCTATTCCCCTTGCTAAAATCTTGTGTCTTAATACTATTCCTTCATCCACCATAAAGTGACATTTTTCCTAGTTTAGTACCAAATTAGTTTCCTCATATTTTGCCAATACCCTCTCCAAATTATTGAGGCAGTCATCAAATCAATTTCCAAACATTGAGAAGTCATCCATGAAGACCTCCATGATATCTTCAACTAAATCAAAGAAAATGGTTGTCATGCAACGTTGAAATGTGGTAGGGGCATTGCATAACCCAAAAGGCATTCTCTTATAGGCATATGTACCATAAGGATAGGTGAATGTTGTTTTCTCTTGGTCCTTTGGAGCTATAGAAATCTAGTTGTAGCCTAAGTAGCCATCAATGAAATAGTAGAAAGTATGTCCTGCAATTCTCTCAAGCATCTAGTCAATGAATGGTAAGGGAAAGTGGTATTTTCTTATAGCATTATTAAGCTTCTTGTAATCAATACACACCCTCCATCCAATAAAAAATCTTGTTGGAATTAAATCTCCTTCATCATTCTCCACTATGGCCATCCCTCCTTTCTTTGGCACACATTGAATAGGGCTCACCCAACTAGAGTATGAGATTGAGTATATAATACTTGTATCAAGAAGCTTCACGATCTCCTTTTTCACCACTTCCTACATGTTTGGATTTAATCTCCTATGCCGTTCAATGATAGGTTTGCATCCATCTTCCATTAATATTTTATGCATGCAGTAAGATGGGCTTATTCCTATGATGTCAGAGATCTGCCACCCAATAGCTTTCATTTTTTTCCTCAGCATCTCTACAAGTAAGGTTTCTTGCTCAAAGGTGAGTTTGGAAGAGATAATGACTGGTAGAGTTTGGTTGTCTCCTAGAAGGTATATCTGAGGTAAGGTGGTAAAGGTTTCAATTCAAGTGAAGGTGGTGAAATAATAGAAGGCTGTGTGGGTTGGATATTTAAAGTCAGTGATGCATGCTTTTGAGAATGGTTTGTTTAAGGTTTAAGTTTAGAAGTTTCTTTCAAACTCTTATCCACTTGTAGAGGATCTTCAGCTACTTGTAGTTGAGTATAGAAAACTTCATCCACACATTTATCCACTATATCCAATTGCATACAAAAATCTCCATCAATAAGTTGTTTACTTGCCTTGTAAATGTCAAAGACACATTTTTCTTCTCCTACTCTTAATGTGAGAGTTCCTTCATGCACATCAATCAAGGCTTTGGCAGTGTATAAGAATGGCATGCCTAAGATTTGAGGCACATCCTCATCTCCTTCAAAATTCATAATAACAAAATCAATAAGGAATATAAACTTGCCCGCTTTTACCAACACATCCTCAACAATCCCTAATGGTTTCTTAATAGTACTGTCTGTCAGTTGAAGAATCATATTCGTGCCCTTTGCTTCCAAATTTAGTTTCCTAAAAATGGATAAAGGCATAAGTTTTATGGAGGCGCTTGAATCATATAATACTTTATGGAACTGCATACTCCCTATCTCACAAGGGATAGTTAGGCTTCTAGGATGCCTAAGCTTACTTGGAAGCTTGTTTGAAATCAAGGCACTGCATTCCTTTGTCAAAGTCACCGTCTCTAATTCTTTGAGCTTCTTTTTATTGGAGATCAAGTCTTTAAGAAATTTTGCATACTTCAGCATCTGAGTAATGGCCTCCACAAAGGGTATGTTAACTTAGATCTTTTTAAGCATGCCAAGGAATTTTGAAAATTGAGGATCAAGCTATGTGCTCTTTAATCTATGAGGAAAAGGAATGGGTGGCTCATACACTCTTTTTTTATGCTCTTTAGTTCCCTTAGATTCTCCCCTCGCTTCATTAGAGCTTTCTTCGATAATGGTGTTGCCCTGCTTGCTTAAATTATGTTCTGTAGGTAGTTCCACTTCTTTACCACTTCTCAAGGTTATAGCTTTCACTTCGTCCCTTGGATTTGTCTCAGTATTGCTTGGTAGGTTACCTTGGTTGTGTGATGTCAGTGCATTAGCTATCTGGCCCATTTGCACTTCCAAATTATGAATGGAAGAGGAATGGTTCTTGAACATCAACTGATTATCTTTCTAAATTTGGTCCACCTTTGCCTCTAGCTTACGATTCAAATCATCTTGAAGAGTCATCCTTTTGTCCATCATCTCTATAAACTTGTCTAACTTACCTCCACAAGATGAGTTTTGGTTATATTGAGTTGGTTGATACAGGTTATGAAAAGTTGAATTTCCAAAACCAGGTGGTGGTTTTCTATTCTACCCTTGCTCCCTTTGATTTTTCCATAAGAAATTAGGGTGGTTCCTCCAGGATGAGTTGTAAGTATTTCCATATAGGTTGCTTTAGTTTTGTACATAATTGGCATGCTCCATGTTTTGTGTTAAAACTCACTTACTAGTCCTATGCTCCCCCTAACATAACTCACAGTTTAAAGTGGAACAGAGCATTAACATTCATCTTTTTCAATTCATGTGCTAAAGTGTCCAGCTTGGCAGTGACCATCCTTAACCCATCAAGTCCCATAACACCCTGTTTCTTTGTTATCATAGCTCGTTCATTGTTCTATAAATGTTGAGTTATAGCAATCTCCTTAAATAAATCAAGAATATTGTTTGGATTTTTATTCATGATAGAACCTCCACAGGCTGCATCTATATTGCACCTCACCATCGGATTAATGCCCTTGTAAAAAGATTGCACTAAATCCTAGGTAGGAATTAAGAGTGAAGGACATTGTCTCTGTAGGTCCTTGAACCACTCCCAAGCTTTAAAAAGTGATTCATCACCTCTTTGGTAAAAAGAATTAATCTCACTTCTAATTCTTAAAGCTTAGCAGGATGAAAATATATGTTGAAAAAGATTGTGTACATCTCATTCCAAGTTCTAATGGAGTTTAGAGGTAACCTAACAAACCACCTAGCTGCCTTGTCTATGAGGGAGAAAGGAAACAGAATAAGGTGGATGGCTTCTGAAGATACACCATTCATCCATAAAGTTCCACAATACTCCATAAATCGATGCATATGTGCAATGGGGTCCTCTAATGGTAATCCATGAAACTATGAACTTTGGATCATTTGAATCATGCTAGGTTTGATTTTAAAGTTGTTTGCTACAATCACTAGAGGCACAATTGGATTATGATCTTCTTGCATATTAGAGTTTAGACACTCTCTCATGGTTCTGTTGGCCATAAGGTTTTGGCACTGGTTAAGAAGGTGATTTATATTATTTTGATTATTGAAATTATTGGCTCCTTCCCTCCACCATTGGTGTCATTAGGATCGTTTCCTTGATTCATAGTTACTTGTTGCTCTCTCCTCCTTCTATGGAATGTTCTTTCAATTTCAAGATCGAATGCTTCAAGCTCTTTGTTAAGGCTTTGAGTTCTGCGCATGCACCTAGTTCCTGTGAAAGAAAAGAAAAATAAAACTAAAAATAAAATAAAATAATGTTTCAATCAAATAATATCAAGCTACTTTTAATATTAAACTCCTCCTCGACAATGATGCCACAAACTTGATGTATGGATCAAGTTATACAGATCAAGTTACAGAATAGGATTGTAAGTCCATATATCAATCTCACTGGGAAGAGGATAAGTACTAGTTCGCTTGATTTACGTGCTTCTCTAAACATATCAATTTTTATGGTTTTGTATTGTTAAACAATTAAAATTTAAAACTAATTTAATGTTGCAGTGAATGAACAATGTAAAGTATGTACTAGAGTTTCTCTTTTCACTTGGATATGTATTAACTTAAAATCTAATTTATATCATCTCTCTCATAGTCATGTTTAAGATGCTACCGCTATAATTCTCATAAATCACTCTCGAGCATTTATAAGGTGAGCTTGTTATTTCAAATATTGAGTTGAATAAAGGGACTCTTACTTCATAGAACTCTAATCAATAAATCTATAACAAACTTCAACTTTAAAGGTAAAAATGCAATATTAACTCTTAATTGTTATCTCTACTCAAATTAAGATTCAATAGTTTTTATTCTAGATCCCTAAGTGTAAATCTCCTCTCTGTCTCAATACTCTTAATGCAGGATGATTCAATATAAATATTATAAATGTAAGTATAAATCTCCTCTCGGTCTCAATATACTAGCTAAGATTATTAAATCATTCATGAAGTATAAAAATAAAAACCATAAACATGACATGATCTAAGAATATATTTAAAAAGAAATATGAGTTCAATACATCTCTAGGTTACTTAGATAACTCTAGTATAAAATGAAATTAATCTACCATGTTCATATAGAGAACAAGAAAACAATAAATAGCCATAGCAAACATATTCAAGATACAAGATGAGAAAAGAGAAAACTCCCTAATCCTTGTCAATGTAGCTCCAGATTGCTGATCTCTCCACTGTCTACTTGTACTCTGATACAGATGAATGACATTCACTTTCTGTCCTTTTTGTGCTTTTCTCTCTATTTTTCCTCTGTTTCTCTCTGTCTCTCTATCTGTAATTCCCTGGTTGTTTTTGTCTCACCCCCTCTATTCTTCGTTCTTGGCTGCTCTGCGAGTTTAAGATGCTCTTTTATCCTTAGAATTAGGGTTGCACGTGATGCATGCTTCTGCGTGGAAATTCCTTAAATGTACAAGCAAGGCCATGCATAACCAGAATTAGAATTGCACGGACATGCACATTTATGTGAAGAGCATGGCACAACCATGCTACCTTGTGCATTGCCATGCACAAGTGTGAAGGAGTATGACATGGCCATGTCATTATGTAAGGCAAAGATGACATGGCTGTGTCATGCCTTGCACATGGATGGCATGGCCGTGTGATGTTTCACACGGTTGTGTGCTTTCTCTTGCCTTCCTTGGCATGACCATGCAAGGAATTGCATGGTCGTGCACTCTTTAAGCCTGAGTTTTGCATGCTCGTGTTATATTCTTTGACTTTCTTGATTTTGCGTCTTGTTTAGTATTGCACGCCTAATATTTTAATTTCCTGCAGCCAAAATAAAAACTCATTGAGAATAATACACAAATTAGACATAAAATATAAAAATCCTTATTTATTTAATTAATGCATGATTATATCTATATTTTATTTAAATGTCCTAATATTTTTAAATGCTAAATTTATTAATTATTATGCAAAAAATGAGAAAATTATGCAACTAAAATGAAATGTTATTCAATTAAAAAGAGACTAAAGAGTGTAATTTTTTATAGTAAAATGCAATTATCAGTGGGGGAATACTAAAAGAAGACCATGTCAAAAATTGCTCTATTTAATCTAGTGCTCTATATGAGTATGAGTATTCAAAGGACCTTTCCAATAGTATGCATGCTGAGTAATATGAGAAAGGCAGAGGAATACTTAGATAAGGAAGGAAAGCACAAGAATAGCTTAAAGGCTATTTTGATACTCATAATTCAATCTATTTATGCTCAAATTCCATGAGTTTTGTTTAGCAAATTCTCCCTAACATTAGGTGTGAAAGTAAGCTCTTCATATGGTAAAATATATGCTCCTGACATAAAATGGTTAATGATGCCTCTGACTTTTGCAAATGGCAAATAAATGATAGTCATAAAAATAAAAAATAATGACATTCATTGAGTGCATGCTATCTTATGAAAAAGTGATGAATTTTCTCATAAATTTTCAATATTATAATGTACTTTTGTACATTCATCATAATTGAAACTAACTTTAACAAGTTTATAGGAATTCCAAATCTAGAAGGAAGTGCACCCAAGTTGTAGAGTTAGTCAACACAGAAAAATTCAAAGTCGGTTAGCATAAAGAATTCAAAGCATTCGACTCAAACAATAAAAGATGAAAATCATGAGCAATTATCGATTGTAGCATCATAAGCGAGCAATAAAAGGATTGTAGCCAACATTTATGGACCAAAGAATTATTAAATGTGAGTAATTATAGATTACAACAGCACGAGTGAGCAATGAAAGGATTGTAGCCAATTCATGAGCAATTATGGACTATATTATTATTAAAGGTGAGCAATGTAAAGGTTGTAGCTAATCGCGAGTAGTTATGGACTGTGGCATTATCAAAGGTGAACAATGAAAGGATTGCAGTCAATTTGCAAGCAATTATAGATTGTAGCATTAAAGGCGAGAAATGAGACGGTTGTGGTTAATTAAAATTAGTGAATAGTTATGGACTGTAGCATTATCAAAGGCAAGCAATTAAAGGATTGCAATCAATTTGTGAGCAATTATGGACTATGGCATCAAAGGCAAGCAATGAAAGGATTGCAGTTAATTTATGAGCAGCTATGGATTATAGCATCAAAGGCAAGCAATGTAAGGGTTATAGCTAATTGCAAGTAATTATGGATTGCAGCATCATCAGTGAGCAATGAAAGGGTTGCAGCTAATTGCGAGCAGTTATGGACTGTAGCATCATCAGTGAGCAATAAAAGGGTTACAACTACTAACGAGCAGTTATGGACTGCAACATCATCAATGAGCAATGATAGGGTTACAGCTAATCATGAGCAATTATGGATTGCAACATAATCGGTAAGTAATGAAAGGGATAAAGGAAATGAAGAATGAATCAGCAAAAGGCAAGGCATAAAAGAGATCAACGCTACATAACCGAGTGTAGTGTATTCCTACCCAGACTATACAACCTAGTATAATTGACATTGTATGACCGAGTACAATGTACCTATTTTAATTTAGACTATACGACTGAGTGTAGTCGACATCATACGACTGAGTATGATGTATCCTTTTAATCAAACTACCGAGTATAGTATACCTATTTCAATTTAGACTATATGACGTAGTGTAGTCAACATTGTATGACTGAGTGCAATGTGTCATTTTAATTCAAACTATACGATGAAGTACAGTCGACATTGTATGACCAAGTGCAATGTGTCCTTCTATTTAGACTATACAACTAAGTATAGTTGACATTGTATGACTGAGTACAATGCATCCTTCTAATTCAGAATATACGACTGAGTATAGTCAACATTATACGACTGAGTGTGATGTATCTATCCAAATCAATACTATACATCTGAGTATAGTGTTTCTTTATATTTTTTGGGATTATGCCTAGTGTTGCATGGCAATGCAAGCATTTATTGTGAATCGATGATCGCTACAAGCATAAACCTCAAGGAGCACAGGTAAGCACCTGAACTTATGTTCTTAAGAAATTATGTGTTTATTTGCTTTGCCATAATTTACCAAGCAAACAATGACAAAACGGGGGAAATTATGAACACCCAATTTTAGGATAATAAAATATGGATGCGACAAAGGACTCTATTGATGAAAATGTTAAAAGTAGGTCTTTAACACTTGAAATTTGAAACCTCAAAAGTTAGAACATGTTTTAAAAAATAGTTTCATTGGTTTTTTAAGGACTTAATTGTAATATCATTTAAGACATAATTGAAAATATTAATTTCTTTCAGGGATCTTTTTGTAATTAAAATTTAAAAAAATTGAAATTATAGAATTCTTATCAGAATTATAGAATTCTAATTACAACTGTGTAATTCTGATCAGAATTATATAATTCCAGTCAAAATTATGCAATTTTGAGCAAAATTATAAAATTCCAATCGGAATATGTAATTTATGTTGGAATTACATAATTTCAATAAGAAATATGTAATTTCAGTCGGAATTACACAATTCTAATCGAAATTATGTAATTCCAGTCAAAATTACATAATTCCTTATGGAATTATAGAATTCTGATCATAATTACATAATTTTGATGATCAAAATTATATAATTTCAATCAAAATTATATAATTCCTACTTAATTCTGATATGAATTACACAATTCTGATAAGAATTACGTGTTTTTCATCTATTTTTTGTATTTTTTTTATAGAAAATAAAAATATTTTTTCCTAGTTTTGATTGGTTTAAAATTTTTCTTAAATTTCTTTTTGGGATTTATCTAACTCTTTAGGAAATAAAGTCCTTTTAAAATTGGAACTCTTAGTATGTAGAACTTGGAAAGGGGGGATAAAAGAAAGGGGGGAACTCTTAATTCTTAATATTGAGCATTTTTTCCATAAAAAAAAAACTCTTGGTGATTTATTCGTTTAGAGATTTTTGAGAAAAAGAAAAATTTTTGAAAGCCTATTAAAAAATAACAGTGATCTTACTAGTCTGAGGAGCAATTCATTCACAAGCATCCATAAGCATTATCTTCTCCCTACTTTCTTTTATTTTTCGTATTTTATTATTATTTAGATTTTATTGAATTTCAATTTTATTGAATTTTTATTACAATTTTATTCACTAATCATTGTTTTATCCTTTTGTGATGTTGATTATGGAGGAGATTACATAATGATCATACTTGGAGAACCAAATCCATAGAGATCCATGGATTGCCATGGATGGAACCTTGTAACTAGAAGTAGTTTCTAGGTTTTTTATTTAATTTTCTTATTTTTATTTTTTTAGGGTTTGTATTAATTTTTTTTATTCTCAATAATTGATTGTAATAGCCCCAATAGTGGGAATAATGAAATTTTGTGTTTGTGCAAGTGGATGTTTTGTTTTAATTAATCGTTTAGTAAAATTAGGGTGGTAATTGGATAATTAATTAAAATTAATGGTTATAGAAATCATTAGGTTGTTTAATTAAAATTGGATTAGATTTAAGTGGATAGAATTAGAGTTATTTGTTAATTAATTATTTGTTTGTTTGTGGTCACTTTCATTAAATTAGGGTTTTTAGAAGAAATAAGTTTGATTAATTTTTTGATCCTTTATTTGATTTTTTTATGTTTTTTTATTGTTTTTGGGCTTGCTTGCTTATGTTTATGTGTTTTAGGCCCTAGGATCACAATAGGCTTTAACCCATTTAAATTTAGGTTTTTTAGGTTTAATTAATTAAAATGCATCTTTAGGCCCATAATTAAATAGATCTAGGGTAGAGATAACTTAGGCCCACTTAGTTAATTTAGACAGGATCACTTAATTTAATTAATCTAGACTTAACCCATTTAATTTAAGCCTTTTTCGTAATTTGTAGATTTAAAATCACTTTAGAATTAAAACATGTAGATTTAGCCCATTTAATTAAAATCAATGTAGATTAGACTAAACTAGGGATTATGATGATTGCATTGTTTACTTGTATTTTTCATGACTAGTTTTCCTGGAGTTGATTGTTTTTTAAGGGTTTATATGAAATTGCATGTAAATAGAGACTAAGATAGTAATTCATAAAGTAATTCTAAAAGAACATGAGACTGAAAGAAGTTAGTATTCCGTACCCAGAATCTCCTGGTTGTGGTGATAGCTTTCTTTTAGGGAATTGAGTACCACCATTTTTCAATTTGTCCCAGTTAATACCCTAGGTGGTGACTCCTTATTAACATGCCATTTCTTTGTGATAGTGGTTAGTGTGTTTTATGGAGCCTTGAGTTGAAACAGTGTCATGGTTGCTAAGATCTTGGGCACATGCTAAACCCTACCATCTACAAGGTGTTTTATTCCAAACTACCTTCTTTTGATGTGCCCATTGAGTTAATTATGCCTTCAAGTTGAGGTGATGAATTTGATGTTGAGAAGGTGCCAAATAAGAAAGAAAAAAAGCATGGTTGAGGTATGGAGGATGGAAAGAAGGATTGGACGATTGGGGTTACAGACATCTAGTATAACTCTAGTAAAGAAGGTACTAAAGGCTATAATGTATGGGTTGATAATCCAGAAGTCAATCATGTTACTAGAAGTGGTAAGGGTTATAAACTGATGGAGAAGGCAGTGGAGAGAGAATAAATTGTTGAAAGAGAAGACTCAGATGAACATGATGATGACTTGATCCTTGAACAACTTAAGAAGGCAAAAGCAAATATAAGCATTTAGGAGCTCTTGATGCACTTGAGTAGCCACAAGAAGGCTTTAGTTAAGGCTCTAGGTAAGATGAACATTGACACCACTATAACCCATAAAGCAATGGTGGCCAAGGTTACTGAGAAGAAGCATGGTGTTATCACCTTTTATGTCGAGGATTTACCTGTAGAAGGGAGGAATCATAATAAAGCCCTGTTCATCCTAGTTGAAGTTAGAGGGAAGAAGACCAATTATATCATGGTGGATGATGGGTCTGTAATTAAAGTTTGCCTGCTATAGATTTTGCCCAATCTAGGAGTAAAGGTGGATGATTAGACAAAATTTAACCTTATAATCATAGCTTATGATGATAGCACAAAGAATGTAGAGGGAACATTTATGGCTCTTGTAAAGACCAGACCCATGGAAGCAATGGTGGAGTTCATTATACTGGATATCCATGTCACCTATGCTTTGCTTTTGGGTAGGCCCTGGTATCATACTTTAGGAGGAGTACCTTTAATAGTGCATCAAAAGGTGAAATTCCTATTGGATGGAGAAGTTGTGACTTTGGATGCTAGTATGGGCAAGACTATGTCTGTGGTTATGGATGGTTAGAAGCAGGTAATTACCCCACCTGGTTTTTAAATAGCCATGATTTCTAATGGATTTAAGATGGGTCCAAGGGTCATAAGTAAGATAAAAAAAAATATTAATTATTAACCCAAACAAGGATTGGGAAAGAATGAGGAAGGAAGTCTAGAGTTCCCAGATTTCAAAGGACAAAATGATACTAAAGGATTGGGCTATACAGGAGTTAGGCTTGGTAGTAAAGGAGCTAGAAGAAGGGATTTTAATAACTTCTTAAAGAATGTGGGACCACTGTAGTATAGCTTTGTCAAAGAAAGGAAAGAGAAATTCTACTTGGGTGAAAAGGAGCTTGTCCAAGTACTTGGAGTAAATGTACCTAGGTTCAATATCTTAAAGAAGTAGATAGTTGAGGGTATGGTGCAAGACAATAAAGACAAGGTGATGAAGGAAGTTGCTGACAAGATGGGGATTGAGGCCATTGAAGAGCTGCTTTGTCTGCCACCTAATGAAGAACCACCACAAGATTTAACTAGAATTATTAATAATAGTTTTAATGATGTTTTTTATAAAGAAACTAATGTAATAACATCCGGTCTATTTGAGGATGAAAACACTATTTTTTTTCTGTGATCAATGATATGAACTTTGGTTTTGCTTACTTGTGTGATGTTGATTTTGATGGTCTTATACACTTTAATAATGATCATTCATGCACATTTGACATTAATTCTATTCAATTAGATTCATTAAACATGGGCACAAATGAACAACCAAAGTACATTTCTATATTACATGATTTAACTTTTGAAGAGAGGAAAAATTTAGAAAGAATATTAATAAAAAGAAAGGTAGTATTTACTTAGTACTATGAGGACATGCCAGGACTAGATTGAAAAATTATAGAGCATCGCATTCCGATATATTCAGAGGCTAAGCTTGTTAGTATAAACTTCGTAGGTTAAGACCAGAATGGGCAGAAAATATAAGGGACGAAATTGCTAAGAAAATCTAGGATAATTTCCTAGAAGTGGTAGAATATCCTCAATGGTTGCCAAATATAGTACCTATTCCTAAGAAAGATGGAAAAGTTTGAATATGTGCAGACTTCAGCGATCTGAATAAAGCATGCCTGAAAGATGACTTTCCTTACCCCTTATTAATGTGATTATTGACAACACAACATCTAGTGTAATGCATTCTTTCATGGATGGGTTATCAAGTTATAATAAGATAATAATGGCAGTCAAGGACAAGATTAAGACCACTTTTATCATAGAATAGGGGACATATTTTACAAAGTGAAGCCATTCGGATTGAAGAATGCAGGAGCAACCTATCAAAGGGTAACAACTGCTCTATTTCATGATATGATGCACAAAGAAGTGGAAGTGTATGTTGATGATATGATGGTCAAGTCATAAATGAGGGAAGGACATTTTAAGGCTTTAAATAAGTTTCTAGCAAGAATAAAAAAATACAACCTAAGTCTTAATCCGAAGAAATGTATCTTTATGGTTACTTTTGGAAAGTTATTGGGGCACATAGTCAACAATAGGGGAATAAAATTCAATCCAACCAAGATTAAAGCATTTAGGAGATGCTAGCACTAAGAATAGAGAAGTATGATGATTTATTGGAAAGTTGTAGTACATTAGTAGGTTTATTGCAAAACTCACCATGGTTTGTGATCCAATTCTCAAGCTCTTAAGGAAGAATCAGCCCGTGGAATGGAACAAAGAATGCCAAAAAGCCTTTGATAAGATTAAAGAATACCTTACTAATCCACCTGTATTCAGGCCTTTAAGATAAGGTAAACCCTAAATCTTATATTTGACTTTAGAGGAAAAGGCAGTAGGGGCAATGCTAGCATAAGAAGGACCAGAAGGGGTGGAGTACGCAGTGTATTATCTTAGTAAGAATTTCCTACCATATGAAGAGAAGTATGATCTTATAGAGAAGACTTGTTTGATTATGATATATGCTACAAGGAAGCTAAGGCATTATTTCCAATCCTACAAAGTACAAGCCATTTAAAAGATAGATCCTTTAAGGTACTTATTTCAGGCACTAGCTTTAACTGGAAAGATGTCGCGATGGTTGGTACTTCTAACTAAGTTTGATATTGAGTACGTCAATACCAAGTAATCAAAGGAAGATCAGTAGTAGAATTCCTGGCATAAAATGCAGTCGAAGGAAATAAGCAGTGAAATTTAGAGTTTCCAGATAAGAACTTAGCAGTAATAGAGTGATAAGAATAAAAGCTTTATTTTGATGGGGCTATGAATAATATAGGAGTAGGGCTAGGAGTGATTCTTGTCACACTAGGAGGAGAAACTATCATAATGGATAAGAAATTAGACTTTAAGGTTAAGAACAACATGGCTGAGTATAAGGCATGCATCTATGGGCTAGAAGCAACACTAGCAGTTAGAGCTAAAGACCTATCAGTTTATAAAGATTCCATGTTAGTCATTAGCTAGGATAATAAGGAATGGGAAGTGAAAGAAGAGAGGTTGAAACCTTACATCTATTATTTAAAGAATTGATAAGAAATTTCACCATGTGTCTCTTCATGCATTTACCAAGAGATGAGAATCAAATGGTAGATGCCTTGGTAATGCTTTCTTTAATGTGGGATAAACTGATAGGGATGATGATGAAGCCTTTGGTGATAATTAAAATGAAAGCTCCATGTTATAGTGAAGAATTAGCTATGAGTATTCATATAGGTCCAAAAGAAAAGCCATGGTTTTACAACATCTAAAAATTCATTGAGGAAAGGAAATAGCTAGATGAATCGACTTCCAAAGAAAGATATGCCTTTCGTGTTCTTGCATGCCATTATGCAAGTCATTATGGGGTATTATACAAAAGAATGCCGGATGGAATACAACTAAGATGTCTTAAGAAGGATGAAGTAGAATAGGCAATGAAAGAGATTCATGTAGGGGTTTATGGATCTCATATGAATGGAATGGTTCTAATGAAGAAAATAATTTGGCAAGGGTACTATTGGATGAGCAGGGAAAGAGACTATATCCAAATAGTGAGACAATGTCATCAATGCTAGATACATAGGAACCTTAACCATCTTCCCCTTATAATGCTAAATAGTTTAACATCTCTATGGCCCTTTGCAGCATGGGGAATAGATATAATAGGGGAGATAAGACCAACTGCCTCAAATAGGCATAAATATATAATGGTGGCAATCGACTATTTCTCTAGATGGATAGAAGTAGAATCATTTAGTACCTTGAAGGCTAGACAGATGGCAAGATTCATAAAGAAGAATCTCATTTGTAGGTACGGGATCCCACATCATGTTGTGATGGGCAATGGTGTTTAGTTCTAGGTAAAGATAGCTAAATTATTGTAGAGATACAAGATCGAGCATTATAAGTCCTCACCTTATCAACCTCAGGCTAATGGTGTAGTAGAAGCGACTAATAAGAATATAAAGAGAATCCTCTTTGAGATGGTGAAAACTTATAAAGATTAGTCTGAATATCTTCCATTTGCCTTATGGGGATATAGAACTAAAATGTGTACTACTATAGGATAGACACCATTCTCATTAGTCTATAATTGTGAAGCAGTTTTGTCCATAGATATGGAAATTAAATCTTTGAGGGTTGTTATGGAAGCAAAAGTCCTTGAGAGTGAATGGATATAAAAGAGATACGACCACCTCGTGTATTTAGATAAAAAAGGATGGGAGGCTTTGTTTCACATTTAGATTTATCAGAGAAGGATAGCAAGAGCCTTTAACAAGAAGGTTAAACCTAGAAAGATAAAGGCTAGGGATATGGTGCTAAAGCAGTCAAGAGTAATGGTGTTTAATCTAAGAGGAAAATTTAAACCAAATTGGGAAGGGCCGTATTTAGTCAAGACAATCCTACCTATGGGAGCTGCAAAGATATCAAATTTAGAAGGGAATGAGTTCACTATGCCAACCAACTTAGATTGCCTTAAGAAATGCTACCTTTAAAAAAAAGTTTCGCTGGCTAGAAAACTTGAAAAGGCTAGTTAAGTAAAAATTAGGACATTCCCGCTATTTAAAAAACCTTTAAAGGGCTTACAGGAAAAAATTAGGGAATAAGGTAAAAGAGGTGATCTCGCTGATCAGAAAACTCACAAAGAGCTGGTTAAGCATAAATTAAGGAAATAAAAGTGAGAGAAAAATATTCAGTTAGAAAATTTGAAAAGACTAACTGATAATAGGAGTTATATCATATGATGTAATAAATGTACTCATTTTTTCCCTAATTAATGAATCAAATTGAAATAGAATTTTTGTTTGAATATTGTATATTCTATCTTTATTATAAAGCATAAGCACCTAAAGAAAAAACAAAACATGAGAATCTAAAAAACCAGACTTATGAGATCACTATTTTTGTTTTTATTTTTTTTTATGACTTATCTAGCAATACTTGAGTCCTTTTTCACTTAGTAAATCCTGGTGATTTTATAGCTTGCATGGTAACCTAGGTCTTGTAGTTGTCATCAGTAGTCATATCAACATCCAAATGCATGTTCCACTCTAATGCTCTGCAAGGCCATAGGTTCTTCATTTTGTCCAAGAAATATTGTCTCAAAAGGAAGCCTTCAAAGTTAGGTATAACAGTTATAATAATTATGGACGATCATACTGACAGTAAAGGCATGAAGGGGAAAACAAGGTCAAAAAGTGCAACCCAGGAACAAGAACACAGTGGTCATACAGGTTGATGGTTACAAATTTCAACTTCCACCAAGGATAGATCCATGTAATCTCAATGTCTACATTGCCTTTCATCCAATCAATCCATTGATCTATGGTATGCTTGTCCTTCATCTTCAATGGATGAGACTGTAGTTGATGAGCTTGATAAATCAAGGCATTGGTGGGGGGATTAAGTAGACTCAATTTTTCCTATAGCCAAATCTTAAAAAAAAGAGCTAAGTTGAAAACCTAAAAGGGCAGCTTAGAAAAAAAAAGTGTTGTATACCTGAAGGAGAAGCAAACTGCCTGATAATCAATTTTGAAACTTAAAACTATCCAACCTAATGATAGTTTAAGCATGTATGATAGGCACAAGGTTAGCTCTAGCTTCCACTTATTCTAGGATATTGACAATCCTTGTATCAACATCCCCATAAGAAGCCACTAGTAGAAATTGGGCATACAGGTAAAAGGAGATAGTCCTAATCTAGGCATTATTATTTTTTACCCTAGTTCCATAAAAAGTAATTAGAGAAGAAAGACTAATAGTCGATGGTTATGTGCATACATGTAGATGTCACTTAGGGGCACATTAAAGAATGCCACTAGTCTACTAGGGAACTGCATCTCAAGATCAGGAAGAACAATCACAGTAGTCAAGTCTAAAGAAAAGCCAAGGATAGTAGTGAACTACTCGATTAATGGACATAGCTCTTGTCCATTGAATCTAAATACATGGTCCTTGATGTCCCAGAAGGTAGTAACAGCATACAGTAAATTATGGTTTATTCTTAGATGCTAAAGAGATTTTAAAGATTTGACATGAGAGGGTAGCAATCTATTCCAATTGTCTCTATTAAAGCTCTTAAGAAACTTCTTAATCAAAGCAAGGGTGACTTGTTTCATAATGAAAGCCAATAAAATAAGGATAGAAGATAATCCTTATAGCAGGTACTTTATATAAGCATAAAGAATAATCTGAATGGGATTGGGATTTTGAACTCAAATCAAAAATCAAAATGGAAAAGGAGCAAAAAGTTAAAGCTTAATTTTTTATAAGAATTCCAAAAATTCAATAAAAAATCTATAATCTCGATCGGATTTCTAAGATTTCCCAAAAAAAGAGATTAATTAAATTCTAGGGTTTAATCCAAAACAAAAGTCCATAAACCATTTAGAAAAGGGGGAACAATTCATAGTGAAAAATGGAAGACAAAGTACAATCATGAAAGCACAAGTCCTAAAGATAAAATATCAGTCATCCTAAGCTCCAATGTCAGGTTAAGGACTCCACCCTCTAGCTAGATCATTGCTCTGATTTGGGGGCATAGAAGTCCTAGCATCATGATCATCGAAACTAAGACTAGTAAGATATCAGTGAAGCCTCTCGTTCTCTCACTCCAAAACTCCAACATAGCTCTGTTGCCTTAAGAATAGTTAAGATCATGCATATCATTCATAACATGAATACATTTGCATATTTGTTATAAATACTAACCCTCCAACTATTTATGATTTGCATAGTAAATAATCTTTAGGATGAGATGAGTCCATATAGATACTCTGGCTGTATTCAAGGGATTTATAAAATAACATGTACCAATTTAGCAAGATGCACTTACATGTGAAGCATTAGGAAGAGAAAAGCTAGGAATCTGAGTTGTATCAAAGTACATATGTTGCTCAACAGGGGTCTGCGCTGTAGGAGTCTAGTAAAATATAGACCTATTAATTAAAGGAACATCGCCTAGGATAGTACTTGAGGAAGCATCACCATGAGTAGCTCCACTATGCTTAGTATGCTCAACCTCATGCTTAGTCCTCTAAGTGTCACCCTGAGTCTCATCTTCCATAGTAACATCAATACCTTCTTCAACATGCACAAAAAAATAAATGTCATTTGCAACGATGAAAGAGATGAAGTAAAAAGTGATAGCAAGGAATGGTGACAAAAAGCATACCTCAGTCGGGTCTATAAGAACCTGCTCTAGGAGATTCCCTCGAATATACTCCTGATAGTGGTGAGAATGCTCGAGAAGAGTCAAAGTGTCATATCCCTCAAGAGTTGCTCTGAGTTTAAGACCAGTCATGTTGTAACTCCTCAATATAGAAGAGGGAATCGAAGAAGGAACATGCCTCCTAGAAGGTCCCATATGCCAGTGACAAACACCTCACCAAGATACCACATCTGGCAACCATAACCAGGAAGTAGAATCCTCATAGTCTCAAGCCTCACAGTAATAGTCATGAAATTGTATTGCTAGATATCTTTAGCACCAACCAATCAATCTGATCTGACTTGAAAATTCATTCAAAAAAATTTTACTTAACTTTTACAATTAATTAAATACTAATAATTAAATTTATCTTACTAGGTCCCACTCTAAAGAGTTCATTTGTTCTCGATAAGTTTTAAGTCATACTTTGCACTAGCTAGGCGAGAAGAACCATATCTCTGCATTAATGGAAGACTCCTATCAGAGCTAATAGAACTAAAGCCTCAAATCACCCTGATCTTAATGCCCCATATCTGAAAAGAAAAAGATAATTGAAATGAGAAAAGAGTTGTAAAAGAGAAAAATAAAAAAGGCATAGAAGACACAAAGAAGACATACATGAAAAACATGCCAAAAGCTGCACATCATCACAACACCTCTATAGAAAAATATTCAGTCTATAGTAGAGATAAGTAAGAGCTACAGATTACCAATTGAAAGTAGCAACTCTAGCAAGATCCTGAAAGGAACTAAGAAGCATAATCCTAACCTCGTAACCAGTCTCATATAAGAGGGTAGTGCCTAATAGTATCAATAAGAAGCATCTCACTTTCTGAAGAATCTGGCGAGTTGTGGTGGTGGGTAATCTCTTGAAACCTTGAACAAGAGAAGAAAGAAGCACATTCTTCTGATTCTTCCATGTCAGACAAACCTGAGCAAGTCACAAACATAACAACTCCTAGCATCCTCTAAAAGAGTGTAGTAGCAGATATCAAAAAGAATCGGGGTACCCCTGAAGGTAATCCCAATGATAGTAGAAAAACTCATGGAGAAATAGTCAGCTCACCCACTCGTGTATGGGTGTATGGAAGGTGTGAGGTGGTATTCATCCACCTCTAGATAACAGCAAAAGGTGAATAGTAATCTAACCTAACTCGAGCTGTTAGGTAGAACAACAATGAAGTGTCAGAAGTTAGCTACCTAAAAATGTTGTATTACCTCTCCAGATAAATCATTGAAAGAGTTATCGATCTAAGTGACGCACCTGAGAACTTCAGTGGTTTTTGAACAAGATTTAGAAAAGAATAAGATCACTTTCCCCATAAAATCTTAATTTTTATTCTTATTTAAAAAAAGGAACATAAGATTGGATTTCTGATTAGAAATCTAGAATTTTAATTAAAAATCTAGATTTCCAATCGAATTTCCAGATTTTTAATCAAAAATTCAATCCCAAATCGGATTACTAGATTCCCGATAAAAATTCCTAAAATTCATATTTTTGACCAAAAATATAGGAATCTGATTGTAGTTCTGTAACATGCAAATACTAGTTTTTCAAAATTGTCTTTATATTAACAATCTCATGCAATTTTATTTAGTTTTGCATAGTAAAATTCTACAATTATATGCATGATATGTTAATTTATACACTAACAGGAATATATCTTTTTATAGAATCAAGTACAAAGGAAAAGTTACCTCATCTCCAACCCATAAACATCTTTGTAGGTGCAAGTAAGTTAAAGGGAGCACTTCTTCGCCTTCATTAAGCCCCAGATTATTTTAAGAAAATGTAATTGAAATATGATTAGATCCAATTTTCTGAGCTACTTCCCCATAGTTTGCATTATGGGTGAGCCATAGGATCATACGGGTCTTAAATTAGGGGTCATATGGGAAAATAATTGAAGAAATAGATTTGAGAATCAGAGAAAAGAAAAAAAAAAGAGAAAAACAAAGGAATGGAAGGATGGGAAAATGAGAAATGAATCGATAAAGCACAAAAGATTATATCAAAGTGGCAAACATCCATTTTAGTCCCTTAACTTGGTTTGGATATAAGTCCAACACTTTTCTTGTAATTTGGTCCTAAATTGCAATGTTATATGATTTGATAATTCATTAATTATTAAATTCTCAGCATAAAAGAAATCAATGCTACACATCTGACTGTAGTGTATTCCTACCTAGACTATACGATCAAGTGTAGTCAACATTACATGACCGAGTGCAATGTGTCATTTCAATTCAGACTATATGACCGAGTGTAGTCGACATTGTACAACCGAGTGCAATGTGTCATTTTAGTTCAGACTATACAACTTAGTGTAGTCTACATTGTACAATTGAGTACAATGTGTCATTTCAATTCAGACTATACAACCAAGTATAGTCGACATTGTACGATCGAATTCAATGTGGCCTTTCAATTCAGACTATATGATTGAGTATAGTCAACATTGTACGATTGAGTGCAATGTGTCATTTCAATTCAGACTATATGACCAAGCGTATTTGACATTATACAACCGAGTGCAGTGTGTCATGTCAATTTAGACTATATGACTGATTGTAGTCGACGTTTTACGACTGAGTGCAATGTGTCATTTTAATTCATACTATATGACTGAGTGTAATCGACATTGTACAACTGAGTACAATGTGTCATTTTAATTCAGACTATATGACCGAGTATAGTTGAAATTATACAACTAAGTACAATGCATCCTTCCAATTCAAACTATATGACTGAGTATAGTCGACATTGTACGATCGAGTACAATGCATCCTTCTAATTCAGACTATACAACCAAATATAGTCAACATCATCCGACTGAGTGTGATGTATCATTTCAAACTAATGCTACACATTTGAGCATAGTGTTTCCTCATATGTTTTAGGTTTATGCCCAATGTTGTACAGTAACATAAGCATTCATCATGAATCGATGATTACTCACAAGCAAAAAGGAGCATAGGTAAGAACTCAAACTTTGTTTTAAGAAATTGTGTGCTTATTTTCTTTGTCATAATTTGTCAAGAAAATACCGATAAAGGGGGGCAACTGTAAACACCTAATTTCGGGATAATAAAATATGGATGTGACAAAGGACTCCAATGATGAAAATGTTATAAATAGGTCTTCAACACTTAAAGTTTAAAACCTTAAAAGTCTAAATGCATTTTCAAAAAGAGTTTAATGATTTTTAAGGACTTAATTGTAATAATTTTCAAGACCTAATTGAAATTTTAAATTCTTTCAAGGGTCTTTTTATAATTAAAAGTTTTAAAAATTGGAATTATAGAATTTCGATCAAAATTATACCTTTTCTGTCCATTTTTTATTTTTATAGAAAATGAAAACATTTTTTTCTAAATTTTGATTAGCTAAAATTTTTCTTAAATTTATTTTAGGATTTATTCAAATTTTTAGGAAATAAAGTCCTTTTAAAATTGGAACTCTTCATATGTATAAGACCTAGGTTTTTTTTTTGGTTTTTCCTATAAAAGGAGAGCTTAAGCTCTTGAAAAGAGGACATCTCTTATGATTTTTAAATCTCTCTTTTTACCTAGACCTGACTTTTGGAGCTCTCTCTTCCCTGGAGACTTTTTCTCTATGATTTATTAATATTTTTGAAGTAACGAGCAAGATATTTTAGAGAAAAGAATACCAAGTTTCTTGAAGGCCCACTAAAAATAATGGCGGTTGATCTTAGCTTGAGGAGCCAACCACAATGCATCCATAATCATCTTCTTCTTCTTTATTCTCTATTATTTTTATTTTATTATTTTATTCCTATGAATTTTAGTTTTACTTAATTTTTATTATTATTTTGTTTATTCACTAACTATTGTTTATTTTTGTTGGTGATTATAAAGAGGATCACTTAATGAGTTTACTCAAAAAATAAAATTCATGAAGGTTCATGGAATGCCATGGATGGAACCTTGTAGTTAAATATAATTTCTTGGTTTTTTTTATTTAATTTGTTTCTTATTATTTTATTATTTTTGGGTTGTATTAATTTTCTTTTCCTATTATTTTTAATAGTTCTTTGTAATAGCCCTAATAGTAGGAATAATGAAATTTGATGTATGCTTGTGTGTTTTATTTTAATTAATTGGTTAGAAAAATTAGGCTTCCAATTAGGCAATTCATTAAAATTAATGGCTATAGAGAGAATTAGTTTTTTTTTAATTAAAATTGGATTAGATTTAAGTGGTTAGAATTAGTGTTTTTTGTTAATTATTTTATTTATTGTTCATGGTCACTTTAATTAAATTAGGGTTATTAGAATAAGTTAAATTAACTATTTGATCTTTTATTTGTTTGTTTGATTTTCTTATCATTTTTTCGGCTTGCTTGTTTATGTTTATGTGTTTTAGGCCCTAAGCCCACATTAGACTTTAACCCATTTAAATAAATTTAGGTTTTAGGTTTAATTAATAAAATGCATATTATGTTAGTGATATGCACTAGGTCAATCATTTATGATTATGTATTGACATTTCCATTTTATTAATAAAGAGGCATTTCCATTATTATTCCTTTTATGATCATTATTTGTACTAAGGTCATCAAGTATGTGACTTGATAGTAAAACCCTTAGATTAAAATAAGAGTTCTATTCTAATTATCCCTAGGCATTTATTTATTGTATAAATATTAATAAGGCTAGTATGATGTCGACTGATGATTATGTTTTACTAATCATGGATATGAGATATTAAGTCAACTCATAGGTACATGATGAGAGATCATGTACTGGATTGACCCACTATGAGAATACTATATAGATAATTATCATAAGTATTTTTCACTGTAGTGATATTGTTTAAGTCCTTTGACCTTGAAATCACCATGGTTTTCTACAAAGCTATTTTATGTTTTGACACATTCTAACATTATCTTTAACCAAATGGTTAAATAGAATGTTGTTGGATATTAAATGAGTTATGTGATGAATGTGAGTGATTGAGAAGGAATTTATCCCTCATTAATATGAGTAAGATATCTATAGGCCCATTGATGAGTTAGATTGAAGGAAAATGCATGGCCATGCTGAAATGAATTGATAAAGAGTTATCATTTTCAGTTTACTTGGAATCAAGTCATAATATTATTGAACTATATAAGGATGACATTCTATACATTATGTTCAATACAGATATCATGTGATAAAGGGACTATAATGTTCACTGTAATTAGGTTATGTCGAATTATTGACTTCACATGACTTGGGTAGTCATAATGTCTTGCTAGAGGCCACTTATGACATGTAGGCCTAAATAGAGATTTAAGCCCACTGCCAATGTTATGTGAGCCTCAAAAGTCACACACTTAGAAGAGGCCTAAAACAATTATAGGCTTCTTAAGCCTTATTAAACTCTCTGGAAATAAATATATTTAACTATTTATTTATGATAATTATTATCTAAATAAATAATTAATATATTACTGATTTTATTTTAAATAAATAAAATTTGAATTTAATGGCTATTTACCAAAAAGGGTTTGGTAAGTGAAACCCTAATTGAGAACTCTCTATATATGTTATGTTCTTTAGGGTTTGAGACAAATCAATTGAGTGTGCCACTTAAAATTCATTTTCTCTACATTTTGAGAAAAATGAAATCAAAGAGAGTTTTGTTCTTAAGGTGTGAGACAACCAAGTCATGATAGCACACACATAAATCATTTTAATCAAGGCATGTTCATATGGATACCTTTAGAGGACGGATTCTTTTGAAGACATCTAAAATCCAAATCTGAATCAAAGTAAAAGCTCAAGGTAAGGTGTCACTGGAGTGAACCTCCTCTTATCCTTCTAGATTTTCTTGCCTCTTCTGCGTTTTGGTAAGATTCTTGAAACCCTAGATTGAATCAAGTAGTTGAATTACATGGATTCAGGTTTGGGAACGTGATAAAATTTTTATATTTTTGCTACGTTTGTATCACAAAACCCAACAGTGGTATCAAAGCCACTTGTAATTCAATTAATTGATTACGTGTATATGTGATATATATTAGAGTTTTGATTCGTTTTTGAAATAGGGGTTTTCAAAAATTGTCAAAAGGGTTTTGATTCATTTATGACAATTCTTTGTAATTTGTTTGAAAATAGAATTTAATATTAATTTAATTAATATTAACTAACGTTTAATTTGATTAAACTATTTTTAGAATTGTGTTTACTGATTTTATGAAAATCAGTATAGTAATCTAGTTTCAAAGATAATTACTAATTTTTTTTTGTATTCTGTTTTTATTAATATGATTAATTGAAATAGCATATTCATTTTCTGTTTTGATCAAGAAATTTGTTTTTGTTTAAAGTTAAAATAGAAAATTATATGATTATGCAGATTAAGAATTAAGGGGCAATCTGATTAAGTATTAAATAGATTATGTTGAATGGATCTGTTTTATACAAATTCATTCAAGCTATAATTTTGATTACATAAATTAGGGTTTTTTAATGACTGCTTTCACTTTATAAAAAAAAAAGCTATTTTTGATATGTTTTGAATAGATTTTTTGAATGTAATTTGTTTACATAAAGTGATGTCATTTTAGGGTTTTAAGTAGTAACTGATTCAGTAATATGATTACAGAAATTGATTAGTTGCCTCATTGATGCAAATTAAGGTTTTTAATGGTGGTTTTAATTGAGCATTTTTATCTATTTTTTAACAGATTAATTATTCAGTGATTTGATTATGAAAATCATTAATGTTCAAAAATCTGAAAGATAATTCACTGAAGAGCTTAGGTAAAGTGTTTACTGTCGAACCCACTGATTGGCCAATGAAACTACCACCTGGGGTGCTAGCCTCGAACCCCGCTAGGGGCGCTGTCCCCAGGACCCCACAAGGGGCATTGCCCCTTAACCCATAAATAATTGTCACATATTATTTAACATAATAATTGGAGTTGCTAACTAAATAAATTGTTAGGTTATACATTTTTGTTGTTTAATGCATGGTGCATAGCTTGGCCCCTAGATGAATGTGACTAGATTTAATTTTTTTATGGGTTGTAATTTTAAATACTGCCTGTCAGTCATTTTTGTTTTGTTGTATTTATTTTATTTTGTAATAGTGTAGAATAAATTATAACAATTAATGTAAATCAAGACCTATGGAGCAATTCAAGTTGGAGGCCGAGGATGGAGATCCAAGGTGGAAACCTAAGAAGGAGGCCCATGATAGAAGATGGAGATCCATATTGAAGGCTCAAATTGTAATTGTTATATTACCTAGATTTTACCTTTGATCTTTATATTGGCTTATGAAGATCAAATTAGATTTGGGCCATGCTACGTCATATTTATTTTAGTTGTTATGTATGTGATGCCATGTGATACAACATAACAACAACTAAATAAGATTAAATAAATACAAACCCTCATTTAATATTAAGTCATTGTAATGCCTCCCATAAATTCAACACTTGTCAAGCCTTAGATTATTATATATGGGCCTGCCAAAGTAGGATGTATAAACTTATCCGAGGAAGGCAAGTTGGATAATGGTGCTATCCAAATATTTGATATGGTTTGACTTAACTAGGTTATCAAAATGGTTTTTGGACCTAGGGCATTAGATGGGATTTTTAAACCACGATATGTGATGTCAAATCACATACCACACAAGAGTTACATGAGATGTAATTGATAAGAGTTGTCTACTTAAATAACCATATTTTAAGCGATGAGCCAAAGCTCACTTAGAGTATGGTGAAATATGGATCTTGGCCCACTATAATTTGTAAATTAACTTTGAGGGTTATTAATTTAAATAAATTTATGGGATTTATTATGCCTCATTTAATAAAATACTGAGTGGACTTTGCATATATTTATTGTAGATAATGACTTCAAACATTACACCTACCATGTCACTACAATCGATCCTTAAGAAGGATAAACTCAACAGGACTAACTTTCTTTATTGGTACAGAAACCTAAGAATTGTTCTTAGGCATAAGAGAAAGGAATATATCTTTGATCAACCCATCCCTGAGGAACCAGTTGCCAATGCTCCTAGAGCATAAAGGGATGCTTATTACAAGTATCTCAATGATTCTATTGATGTCACTTGTGTTATGCTTGGATGTATAGAGTCTGAACTATAAAAGCAGCTGATGGAAATGGAGGCTTATACTATGATAGGCCATCTCAAGGAAATGTTCCAAGAGAAAGCCAAAATTGAAAGGTTCAATACTGTCAGGTCATTGCTTTCTTACAAGTTAACTATTGGTAGCTCAGTCAGTCCTCATGTTCTCAAGATGAAGAGTCATCTTGATCACTTGGAAAAGCTTGGTCTCAAGATTGAATAAGAGTTAGTTGTGGATATTATTCTTCATTCCTTGCCTAAAGCTTATGATAGCTTTGTTATGAATTTCAATATGCATAGTATGGAGAAGACTATTTTAGAGTTGCATGGGATGCTGAAAACTACTAAAAAGAACATCAAGAGTAACACCAAGTATGTTCTCATGGTTAATAAGGGAAAGGGGATAAAAAGGGTTACAAAGGGCAAGGGCAAGGCCTCTAAAGGCTTTCAGAAGCCCAAGCCTAAATCCAAAGTTGAACCAAAAGCAAAAGAAGGAATTTGCTTTTTCTGCAATGAATTAGGCCACTAGAAAAGGAATTGCAAGCTCTATTTGGATGATCTAAAGAAGAAAAAGGGTAGTGAGACTACCTCTTCAGGTATTCATGTTATAGAATTAAATTTATCTACTTCTGCTTCTAATTCTTAGGTATTAGATAGTGGATCAGCATCTCACATTTGTACAAATGTGTAGGGTCTAAAAAGGAGTAGATCATTGGCTAGAGGCGAAGTGTACCTACGAGTAGGCAATGGAGCAAAAGTTGCTGCTTTAGTTGTAGGAACTTATAAGTTACCTTTGCCTAGTGGACTTGTTTTATCCTTAGAAAATTATTATTATGTACCTACCATGTGTAGGAATATTATTTCTATTTCTTGTTTGGACAAGAAAGGGTTTGAATTTATTATTAAGAATAATAAATGCAATATTTATCCGGATAACATTTTCTATGGATATGCTCCATGCACTAGTGGTCTTTATATTTTAAATGCTGAAGACACTAATGAAATGTCATTCTATAACATTGATACAAAGAAGTCTAAATCTAATGATTTAAACTCAACCTATCTTTAGCATTGTTGCTTAGGCCATATAAATGAGAAACGCATTTCAAAGCTACACCAAAATAGGCTTTTGAATTCATTTGATTTTGAATCATTTGATACATGTGTGTAGACACCCAATTTTGGGATGATATGTTATGGATGCAGCAAAGGGCTCAAGTGATGAAAATGTCTCCGATACTCAATCCTTAAAAAACTCTAAGGACTTTTAAAGGAAGGATTTAATGTTTTTAGGGACTAAATCGCAAAGTTCTTTTTAGGACCTAATTGCAAAATTTAAATTTCTTTGGGGGCCTTTTTGTAATTAAAAAAAGTATGTGTCGGAATTCCATAATTCTGACCGGAATTATGTAATTCCGATCAGAATTACATAATTCTGATTGGAATTACATAATTCTGATTGGGATTGTACAATTCCGATCGAAATTGCACAATCCCGATTAGAATTGAATTCTTCCATTTTTTCCTATTTATAACTATTTCAAATTTAGTGTTTTAATTGGTTTAAACTTCCTAATTAATTCAATCCTAATTGGTTTAAAATTCCTAAATACACTTTAGGAATTAGAATTACATTAGGATTAGGGTTAGGCTTCCTAGTTCCACTATAAAAAGAAAGGTAGAAGGAAGAAAAGAGAGGGGAGAAAAGGGGCATTGAAAAGAAAAGAAAGAAGGAAAAGAGAAGGAAGAAAAACGTGATTTTTAATCAAAAAATTCTTTTTATTCATCAATTAATTCAAGACTCCTGAAGAATTTTTAAGGAGAAAGATTCGAATATTTGTCAAGAATGGTGAGTTATCAATCTGAGGAGCACCCTAAATCATCCATAAGCATATCATCTTCTTCTATATTTATTTGTTTATTTTACATTATTATTCTTATTATTTTATTATAATTTATTCATTAATTATTATTTTATTTTATTTTTATGGTGATTATGAAGGAAAACGCATGGTGATCATGTGAGGGAGATGAATTTCATTAGAAGTCTACAGAAGATTATGAACAAAGCCCTATAAAGACTTAGTTTCTAGGGTTTTATTTTTATTTTTATTTTCTTTATTTTTATTTTATTCTTTATTGTTATTTTATTAATTATTTTATGAATTAATGTAATAGCCCTGATAGTGGGAGTAATGAAATTATGTGTGTGGTTGCATGTTAATTAAATCGGTTAGTAAAATTAGGTTTCAATTTGGTAATTATTTAAAATCCATGGAGGATGTAGGTTAATTTAGGTTGTATGTTAATAAAAATTAGGGTTTTAGTAAGGAATAAATTTAATTATTTGTTTGATCTTATTTAATTGTTTCTTTTATATTTTTATTTATTTTTGGGTTTATTTATTATTTTTATGTGTTTTAGGCCTTAAGCCCATTTTAGGTCTTGATTTATTTATTTAATTTTAGGTAATTCTTTTAGCCCATCTCACTTCATAATTAAATAGGTTTAATTAATTAAAAAATATTTTTAGGCCCATAATTAATTAGATTTTAGATTAGAAATATCCTTAGGCCCTTTTAATTAATTAGACATAGGCCCACCTAATTTAGTTTAATTAATTTAGACTTAGCCCACATAATTTAAGCCTTCTTTCATAATTTTTAGATTTAAGATCACTATTTAATTAAAATATGTAGGATTAAGTCCACTAATTTAAATACCTTCATAATATGTAAAATTAGGCCTATTTTTATTAAAATTAGTAGACTTAGGTTCATTTAGTTAAAATAAAAAGGAATTAGGTCTTTAGGTTCACTTATACATTAAAACATGCATATTTAACTCATTTAATTAAAATCTATGTAGATTAGACTAACGTAGGGATTATGTGATTTATTGAATGCATTATTTACTTGTATATTTCATGACTAGTTTGCCTTGGAGTTTATTCTTTTGGGTTTATATGAAATTTCATGTAATGATATTGTTTAAGTCCTTTGACCTTGAAATCACCGTGGTTTTCTACATAGCTATTTTATATTTTGAAACATTCTAACATTATCTTTAATCGGATGATTAAATAGAATGTTGTTGGATATGAAATGAGTTATGTGAGGAATGTGAGTGATTGAGAAGGAATTTATCCCTCATTAATATGAGTAAGATATCTATGGGCCCATTGATGAGTTAGACTGAAGGAAAATGCATGGCCATGTTGAAATGAATTGATAAAGAGTTATCATTTTTAGTCTACTTGGAATCAAGTCATAATATTATTGAACTATATAAGGATGACATTCTATACCTTATGTTCAATACAGATATCATGTGATAAAGGGACTATAATGTTCATTGTAATTAGGTTATGTCGGATTATTGACTTCACATGACTTGGGTAGTCATAATGTCTTGCTAGAGGCCACTTATGACTTGTAGGCCTAAATAAAGATTTAAGCCCATTGCCAATGTTATATGAGCCTATAAGGTCACACACGTAGAAGAGGCCCAAAATGATTATAGGCTTATTAAGCCTAGTTAAACTCTTTGTAAATAAATATATTTAACTATTTATTTATGATAATTGTTATCTAAATAAATAATAAATATATTACTGATTTTATTTTAAATAAATAAAATTTAAATTTAATGGCTATTTACCAAAAAGGGTTTAATGAAATCCTAATTAATAACTCTATATATATGTTATGTTCTCTAGGGTTTAAGACAGATCAATTGAGTGAGCCAACTAAAATTCATTTTCTCTGCATTTTGAGAAAAATGAAATCAAAGAGAGTTTTGTTCTTGAGTTGTGAGACAACCAAGTCATGCTAGCACACACACAGATCATTTTGATCAAGGACTATTCGTGTGGATACCTTTAGAGGATGGATTCTTTTGAAGATGTCTAAAATCTGAATCAAAGTAAAAGCTCAAGGTAAGGTGTCACCGCAGTGAACCTCCTCTTATCCTTCTAGATTTTCTTGCCTCTTATACGTTTTAATAAGATTCTTGAAACCCTTGATTTAATCAAGTAGTCAAATTACATGGATTTAGGTTTAGGAACGTGATAAAAATTTTATATTTTTGCTGCGTTTGTATCACGAAACCCAATATATTAGGCTCATAATTAATTAGATTTAGGTTAGAGATAATTTAGCCCATTTAGTCAATTTAGACATAGGCTCGCTTAATTTAATTAATTTAAACTTGGCCCATTTAATAAAAGCCTTTTCCATAACTTGTAGATTTAATATCACTTTAGGAATACAATATGTAGAATTAGGCCCACTAATTTAAATACTTCATAATTTTTGGATTTAGGCCCATTTTTAGAATTAAAATAAATAGGCTTAGGGTCAATTAATTAAAATTAAATAAGAATTAGGCCCATTAGTCTTTAGGCTCTCTTGTAAATTAAAATATATAGATTTAGCTCATTTAATTAAAATCAATGTAGATTAGACTAACCTAGGGATTATGATGAATGCATTGTTTGCTTGTATATTTCATGACTAGTTTGCTTGGAGTTGATTGGTCTAATAAGGGTTTATATGAAGTTACATGTAAATAGAAAGTAAGATAGTAATTCATGAAGTAATTCTTAAAGAACACAAGATTGAAAGAAGTTAGTATTCCATATCCAGAATCTCATGGTTGTGGTGTTGGCTTTCTTTTAGGGAATCAAGTACCATTTTTTTATATATCCCAATTATTACCTTGGGTGGTGACTCCTCATCTCCACGCCATGTCTTTGTGATAGTGGTTAGTGTGTTCTTTAGAACCCTGAGCTCAAACAGTGTCACGGTTGCTAAGATCTTGGGTGTGTGGTAAACATCATCATCTATAGAGCTATATCTAGATTGTGATTCCATTAGACTTTGGGAATTTGTTCTTAAAGGTTGGCAACCACCAAAAACTACCATTGATGGTGTACAAACTACTCTTTTATAAAGTGATTAGAACAATAATCAAAAGGAAGAAATCTTCAAAAATAAGAAAGTTATGATCACTCTACTATCTTCCATGATAAGAGAAGAAGGAGACAATCTTCAAAATTGCATTTCGGCCAAGGAAATATAGGAAACCTTAGAGAACCATTGTGAAGGCAATGTATAAGTAAGAAGCAAAAAGGTTCGACTGCATATGTATGAATATGAACTCTTCAAAATGAAGCCTCAAGAATCAATCACAGAGATGACAATTGTCTCAATGCTCTCCTTATAACCCTTAAGAAACTTGAAAAACATTTCTCCAAGGAAGAGGTGAACAACAAGATTTTAAGAATCCTACCTAAAAGATTAGGAACCTCGAGTCACTTCAATGAGGAAGCTTAAGACCTCTTTACCCTTTCAACTGATATACTTATTGGAAAGCTTTTAACACATGAGCTTATAATTAAGCAAAGAAGTAAAGAGCAAAAAGAAAAGGAAGAAAAGAAAAAGAGCATAGTACTAAAAGCTCTTCAAGAAGATAGTGAAGAGGAAAACATTAAAGATTATAGTGATGAAGATGGTGATATTTCCATGCTCATTAGAAATTTCAAAAAGTTCTTAAAAATGAAAAATTTCTCAAGAACAAGAGACTTCAACAAGAAGAGCGAAGGAGATGACAAGAAAAAAACCAAAAAGGTTAATTGTTATGAATGTAAGAAATTGGGACACATTAGAAGTGAGTGCCTTAAACACAAATTCAAGAACAATGGAGCAAAGGATAAGAAGAAGGCCTTCAAAACTACTTAGGATGATTCCTCTAAATCTAAAAAGGAAGAGAAACAACAAGAAGTGGCCAATCTTTACTTCATGGCTCTTGAAAATGAAAAAGAGGTACCGTCAACTTATAACTCTTCTTATGATGAGTATTATGTTTATGATGAATATGATGATGATTGTAAGCACCCAATTTCAGGATGCAATTGTGCACAATTACGATGTAAGCCCCTATGATGAAATTCATTCAAAAATTGAAGTGAGTTATCGATTTTTTGGACTTTAAGGACTAAATTTCAACATATTTTAGGGTTTGATTACAAATAAGTTAATTTTTCAAGGGTCTTTTTAGTAATTAAAAATTTTAGGATCAGCATTGCACAATGCCGACACGTTAAAATATAGTTTTTTTTTTATTGTTTTCATGTATTTTTATTGATTTTTCAGTGTTTTGATTGGTTGAAAATTCAAATTTTATCTTTACAATTATCTAATAAGGTTGTTTAAATGCATAAGGTTTTTTAAATCAAAGAAAAATAAATGCTATCTGATCAGATAGGTCTATTCCTCCTTTGGAGGAAGTTCAGTACACGCAGACTCTGCATTTAAAAGTAGAGTCTGCATGTGTGCATGAGAGGGAGGCTTGGCTGGGGGGACTTCTTTTTCTTATGGTTTTTTAAAGGATTTTTTTTTTTACAAGGAGAGACTAAGAGAAAGAAGACATAGTGAAAAAAAAAAGAGAGACTACGAGCATAAAACCCTAATTTTCAATACTAAAATTTCTAAAGGCAATAGTCCATAATCAACAATATCTTAATTTTAACGGTGATAATCCAATCTGAGGGGCTCAAAAAGGGGCATTTATACAGGATCTCCAGTGTTTTTTTCTATTTCTTTTATTACTCTTTTTTATTATTTTATGTTTATGTTTTTTTTTTATTTTTTTATTGTTTTGATTATTTGATTTCATTGCCAATTTGCTTTGTTTTGTTTTGATGTCCATATGTGGATTGAGGAGGAGGATACCACCTGTGTTTAATTGAACAGAAGATCCATGGAATGTCATGGATGAACCTGTACTATTTTAATAATAGTTCTTAGGATTTTAGTTTTTGTTCTGCATTTTGGTATCCTATGTAGTTTATTTTAATTTCTAGGTGTATAATTATTTAATTTTGTATGTAGTTTGTAATAGCCCCAGTAATGGGAATAGTGAAAGATTCAAATTTCTGTATTTTAAAATTGATTAGTAATTAAGTTCAATTAGGTAAAAAAATCAATTAAAATCAATAGTGGCAGTAGCTTAAATTAGGGTTTGCATGTAATTAATTTAGGGTTTTTTTTTTTTAGAAAATCACTATAATGTTTGTTTGATTTATTTTTTGTGTTTTAATTATTTTGGACTTGTTTTTTTATTTTTTTATGTTTTTGGCCCCCAAGCCCACGTTTAAGTCTAACCCACTTAATAAATAGGCTTAAAAATGATTCAGGTTTTAAATAATTAAAATCAACTTAGGCCTATTAGGTTAATTAGATTTTAGGCCTGCTTAGTTAATTAAAATTATTTAGAATTAGCTCAGCCCACTTAATTGTATTTCTTTTAAAATATATAGACCTAGGTTCACAATCAATTTAAAATAAAATCAAGTTAGACTTAGGCCCACTAATTTAATTTTTCTTTAAAAATTGAATAGACTTAAAGCTCATATCTTAGAGAGACTAAAAAATAGATTTAGGCTCATTAATTAATAAAATGTAGGCTCACTTTTATTCTATTTCACTTATAAATAAAATAGATTTAGCTAACTTATTTAATAAAATTAACATAGTTTAGACTTAGGGACAACGCGATCTTGAGTGCATTTTTTACTTGTAATTTTATTGACTTGTTGCCTTTTTGGGTAGATGGATGTTAATTAGGGTTTGATAAAATTTCATGTAATTAGAGGATGAAATAGTCATTTATAAAATTATTCTAAATGAACACGAGACTAAGAGAAGTTAGTATTCCGTATCCAGAATCTCCTAGTTGTGGTGCTAATTTTCTTTTAGAGAATCAAGTACCACCAATCAAATTGTCCCAGTTATTACCCTAGGTGTTGACTCCTCATCTCCATGCCATGTCTTTGTGATAGTGGTTAGTGTGTTCTCTAAGGCCTTGAGCCTAAAAAGTGTCGCGGTTGCTAAAATCTTGGACGCGTGCTAAACCCCACCGTCTACAATGATGTTAATGTCGATAGCTCTACTATGAGAAAACTCTTGCTTAAGTGCAAAAGCTTACTTTCTAGAAAGAAGCATTATAAGTATAAGTTAAATAGCTTAACCAAGGAATTTTAGAAGTTAAAAATTGAATTTTCTGGTCTTGCTTAATCAAATGATAAACTTGCTAATGAATACTCATGGAATTGGATATGCTAATGAAATGGCCTCATCTTCATCATCATCATACACTAATTTTGTTAAAGCCTCATATTATTTGACTCCCTCTACCTCTAAACCAATTGAGATTCAAGCCTTCAAAGCTAATAATTCTCATGTGTCAACTATTAAAGGGCAGTCTCATATAACACAAAGAGGTAAGTCTCATGCTAGAAAAGCATAACCCAAACATGCTTACATATACACTAGACACAACACTCATAAGCATATTGCATAATACAATGCACCTAAACATGTTGCATAAACCTATCAAAATACATATTATCATTATCAATGTATGTCTCACACTATAACTTAAAATAATTTTAGGAGACACTCATCACCACAATATAAAAGGCATGTTTCACACACTAGGAAAACATATCATCTTAGGAGAAACAAATTTGAAAAAGTTATATGTTCATATTGCATAATCAAAGGACACACCAATAATGTGTGCTTCTATAAAAGAATACACACGATTTTTCTTCCTTCAGATTATCTTAAAACTAACCAACCTAGACTAAAAAAGGTTTGGGTTCAAAAGAATACTTAAATTATTTTGTGTAGGTGTGCTTGAAGTCCATAAGAACAAATATCAAGTGTATCTTAATAGTGGATGTTCAAGGCACATGATAGGAGATAAGGAGCAATTCAACAAGCTTAATGCTAAGGATGAAGGGCATGTTACATTCAGAGACAATGCAAAAGGAAAAATTATTGGCATTGGAGAAATTGGTAATCCTCAATCCTTAACTATACATCATGTATTATTTGTTGATGGTCTTAAACATAATTTACTTAGTATAAGTCAATTATATGAGATGGAAAATAAGGTGACTCTCTATCCTATAAATTGCTTTATTAGTAGTCTTAATGAAGATAAAGTAATTTTTAGTGGTGAAAGAGTATATAATGTTTATGTTATTGATTTGAATAAGATTTATAATAAAGACATTAAATGCTTGATGTCTATTTACCATGACACATGGACATGGCATAAAAGGTTAGAACATGCAAATTTTAAACTTTTGAATAATCTTTGTAAACATAAACTTATGATTGCTTACCTAATCTTGAATTCACCAAAGGATAAACCTTATAATGCTTGCCAAAATGAAAACAATTCAAGTCTTCATTTAAGCTAAAAAATGTAGTGTCCACCTCTAGGCCACTTGAACTTATACATATAGATTTATTTAGACCAACTAGAGTTTTTAGTCTCGATGGAATGCATTATGCATATGTATTGGTTGGTGACTACTTTAGATTCACTTGGTTGTGTTTTCTTGCTCATAAGAATGATGCATTTAAAGCTTTTGAAAATTTTTCAAAAAGAGTTCAAAAAGAAAAAGGATTTTGTATTTCATCCATTAGAAGTGATCATGGAATCGAATTTAAAAATGATTTTTTCAAAACCTTTTGTAATGAAAATGGTATTTTACATATGTAATAATCTTTTAGAACTCCTCAACAAAATAGGGTAGTTGAAAGGAAAAATAAAACTCTTGTGGAAATGGCTAGAATAATGCTTTATGAGTGTAATTTGCCTCTATACTTTTGGGCAGAATCCATTAACACATCTTATTATATTTCAAACTAAGTTTTCAAAAGACCAATTTTAAATAAAACATCTTATGAGCTATGGGACAATAGAAAACCTAAAATCTCATAACTAAGAGTATTTAGATGCAAGTGCTTTATATTAAACACTAAGGATAATCTTAGGAAATTTGATTCCAAAGCCGATGAAGGAATTTTCCTAGGCTATTCTATTCCTAGTAAAGCATATAGAGTCTTTAACAAGAGAAATCTAGTAGTTAAAGAGTCAACGCATGTTGGATTTAATGAATTAAACTCACTTGATCTTAGAAAGGATATTTGTAGTGTTGATGATCTTATAGGTGACAATGAGATTATGGATACACAAGAAGAAAATGTTAGTAAATCTTTGGAACTTAAAAGTCCAAGTAAGGAGGATAATGAGGAGATATCTTAACATACCTTGAATGATGAACTTCTAAAGGATTGGCAATTAAAAAAAGCTCATCCTTAAGATCTCATCATATGTGACACTACAAAAAGGGTAACTACTATATCTAAATTAAATTAAATTATTAATTTAGCCTTCATTTCTAAAATTGATCTAAAAAATATTAATGATGCCTTAAGTGATGAATTTTAGGTCCTTGCTATGGTAGAAGAGTTAAATCAATTTGAGATAAATAAAGTTTGGATCTTGGTTCCTAGATCTAAACATCATCCTATAATAAGCACCAAATGGATGTTTAGAAATGAGATGAATGAACAAGGTGTCATAACTAAGAACAAAGCTAGACTAGTAGCTAAAGATTATAATCAAGAGGAAGGCATTGATTATGATGAAACCTTTGCCTCGATTGCAAGGTTAGAAGCTATTAGAATGCTACTTGCATTTGCATCATACATGAATTTTAAACTTAATCAAATGGATGTTAAAAGTGCATTTTTAAATGGTTTTATTGAAGAAGAGTTGTATGTTGAACAAACTCCAAGTTATGAAAATTTTGGTTCTCCAAATCATGTCTTTAAATTGTCAAAAGCATTGTATGGATTGAAACAAGCTCCAAGAGTTTAGTGTAAAAGATTGAGCAACTTCCTATTAGAGAAAGGTTTCTCTAAAGGAAAAGTTGACATAAATTTTTTTATAAATAAATCTAAACATGATTTATTAATTGTTCAAATATATGTTGATGATATTATTTTTGGTGCTAATAACCATTGCTTGTGTAAGAAATTCTCCAAATTAATGCAAGGAGAATTTGAGATGAGTATGAAGGGAGAACTCAACTTCTTTCTTGGACTTCAAATTAAGCAGTGCATGGATGGGATTTTCATCAATCAAACCAAATATGCAAGAGACATTCTCAAGAAGTTTGGCATGGATGGAGCTAAGATGAGCAAAACTCCAATGAGCACAACACCGAGCTTAGCAAGGATAGGAATGACAAACCTATTGATGAAAAAAGATTTATAGCTATGATTAAATCCCTTCTTTATTTAAATACTAGTAGATCCATTGTTATGTTTTCTACTTGCTTATATGCTAAATTTGGGTATGCAAATTTTGGGTCGAAGTCAACATATGCAGCTTTCATTTTAGGTTGAATTGCTCTCAGTTTTTTAGCAATATCTTGAGCTACATAGGTTCAATTAAGGTGATTCAAAGTGATATGGAAAGATAAGACAATTATCTACAAATTTTGTAAAAAAATTTTATATAGATTCAATCATCTTCAATCTCACTCATGAGCATTTCACGAGCCAATCACGAGCTGACTTTGAATAGTGACTCGAGCTCATTTTTAGCATAATGACCAATGCTCCTCATGAGCTCTTCTCATGATCATTAGGAGTTGAGATCAACTTTTAAGGACACCTTTGATAGCATTCAATGGATATTTTTTAATGCAATGGTCCTTAAATTGATGCTCATGGGCCAAAACTTCTTCCTCATGATTATGACCTTCATTTCAATTGTAAAAGTCCAAGATTAATTCAAAAATAAATTATAGACATTAGAGACATGTTTTATACATCCAAAAACCATATTTTTTAGTGTTATCTATAAAAATACTCCTTAGAGTTCAATTGATGTTTTAAAAAACTTTTTTATCATTCATTCTTTCTTAAGCATTCAATTAAGCTCTCAAATTCTCTTTTAAGCAATTTTTGTATTTGTGTAACTCTTGTGAGAGTTAGTGAGCATTAGAATAGCATTCCTATTCTTCTATTTTTTAGGATTAAGAAAATAGGAAGTGAGATTCTATTCTAAAAGGAATTGGTTTAAGTGTTGTCCATTGAAACACTTGGGATTTGGTTTTTAAGTGAGCTTTGAAAACTTAAGTTGTAAGGTTGTAAGAGTGAGCCATAAAACTCTTGTGTAATCTTAATCTTGTGAATAAGATTATGAGTGATTAAAAATCCTAACTTGGGAATAAGTTAGTTGAAGACGCAGAATTATTGTTGACTACTAACTCCTTAAATCATTGTGTTCTTTATTCTTCCTTCTCAACATTCATTCAATTCTTGTTTAATTCCTTAAAGTCATGTTTATTTTACTAAAACCCTTATTATCCTTATTCATGTCACGACCCAAACTAGGAGTCATGACCGGCGCTAGGGAACGAGAATTCTTTCGAATCTGAAACCCGTAGCAAGCCTAAGAAAATAAAATCATGCAATAATTAAATAAAAATACGACAGAATTAAAATTTTTCAAATCAATATTAAAGTAAATTCTCCAAATCCTTTCATAAATGTATACATATTCGTATAATGTTCAAATACAATTTCTCAGAGTATTTAATATCCAAACAAAATAAAACACTTCTAATATAATAACACTACTACTGTAGTTTCTAGAATACAATTCAAAGTTCAGAATATACATTTGCATAAAATAGCCGGGACTGAAGAACATCGGCGAGGAACTCTAAAACTAAGGTCTGACGATATGGGATCTCCTAAAAAAATAATTGAGGGGGGTCAAACCTCACTGAGTGAATTATTATACTATATATACATGCAATCTAAACCATAACAATCAGGCATTATTATATATATGTATATACACACATTTCACATGAATGCCAAACTCTGCTTTTATAAATATACAGAATGTAGGAAAATGTTTAATTAAATTCATGAAGGATTCATAGAACCCTAATAATAACAACCTCAACAACCCCATCATCACTCTAGCCATGCAGGCTCACTTGATTCCAAATAGAACACTTATTCCAATCTGGATAGCAGACTGGCCCCAAGACACTAAGTCGATCGAGCTCCAGCAGTCTGGCTGTTGTATGATTGGCCCCGAGACACTTAGTCAATCGAGCTCCAGCAATCACACTATCTATCACCTCACATCTCAATCAACCCAATAGATTCATTCCACTATGGACAGTAGACTGGCCCCGAGACACTAAGTCGACCGAGCTCCAGCAGTCTAACTGTCAGTGTGATTGGCCCCGCAATCACACTATCTAACATACCATTAATCTTAGTCAAATCAATTAAATCAATTATAATCACCCAAAATTAACTCTCACTCAATCCTTATCTATCATATCGGTATGTACACGGTTCTAGTGCTGCCCACTAGGAAGCACGTTCTATTGATATCCTTCACTTAGAATAAATCATTCATTCAAAAAATAATTAATGTAGAATAATATTCATAATAGTAAAACCAACTATATATATATACCAAAAATATACCTAAAATATACCCAGTATATTTCAGGTATATATATATGTGTGTGTGTGTGTGTGTGTGTGTGTGTGTCAAATAAAATATGAAATAAACTAAAGATAAATCATTAATATTGTTAAAAACAACTTAAATGTATAACAATAATATAACATGCATTTTCTTAAAAATATACTTAAATATACAAAAGATATGCCCTAAGTACACAAATCATTTAATAAAACATTTATGTATAAATGTTCATTTAAATATGTGTTTAGGTTTAACATATATTCACAAATATACTAAAAATAACCTAATTATCTAGCATGCATATATAAAAAATAAACCCTAAATATACCACTAATGTGTTAGGTTTAATTTAATAATAAAACATGTATTTATTTGGAAATAAATCAAAAATATACCAAAAATAAACTTAAAAATAATTTAAGTGTAGGTTTATAATTTAACATGCAATTATTTAAGAATAAACCTAAAATCTACTGAAACTATACCTAAAGTATAATAATCATTTAATAAAATAATTATGTCTAAGTGTACATTTTAAAACATGTGTATATTCCTCAAATGTATTAAACCTAAACCTAGTTGTTTATTGTGCATATATCAAACTAACATGCATAGTTATTTAATATGCACATATATAAAAATGCAACCCTAGATATACCAAAAATATTATAATTTAAATTACTTTTAAAACATGCGATGAAAATGAAAAATTCAAAATAATGCACCCTATATGCAGTGCATATATATATAGTATAATAACTCACATGTTAGCGCTCCACGAGACAAACTCGGCGGGCCTAATCTGTTAGGCCTCAGTCTCGGCGCAGCTAGACAAATAAATGACAACATGAAATCAGAATAAATTTAACGAAAATTCTAAAGACTCGATCTAGAATTTTAGATATAGAATTAGAATAGAAATTTGACCGGACATCACGTTTTACGAGAATTCTATCGAAAATCCGATAGAACCTCCCCTGTAAAATGGACATCTCTCTACTCAAAGAGTAGAGCCGATCCTGCAAGGAAAACACACTTCGGAATAACACCAAATTCACAACCATAATCCCTCGGTCGGACTCCAAACTACAATTCACCAACCAAGGTTCACAATTCACAGAATATACACAAAACACATTTAAATGTCATAAATATCAAAAATACCCTTGAATAATCAAAATATAGTAAATTAGATATTTAAAATACTGAAAATAATTATTTCACTGATAATTATAATAAAAATCCAAATTTTAATAAAATATTATTAAAATTCAACAAATTCTTAATAAATTCATAAAAATCAACTAAAATACATTTTTATAAATTCAAATTACATAATTAACCCTAAAACATACTAAAAATCAATAAAAACCCATTTATTTAGAAAAATAGTATATTATATATAATTTGAAAATAATTTACGAAAAATAGTTTTAATTAGTTAAAAATACTAAAAATTTGTAGAAACCATTTTTATAGCTCAAATAATTATTAAAACCAATTTAGTTACATTTGTAGCCAATTTAGTGTAAAATTACCAAAATACCCCTATATATATATATATATATTACTAAAATTAATAAAAAATTCACCAAAAATAATATAATTACTCAAAATTAATTTTCTCAACATATATCTCAATAATATCAATAAATATACTCAATTAACCAATTAATTCCAATTTAACACACAATTAACCCTATTTTTCAAAACCACATAAACTTAATAAATTCCAAATAAATATATAAAAATTCAAAAAAATTACAAATAAATTTCTATAATTCATTTCAACTCCTATATTCACCATAAAACACAATTTCATAATTTAATTAATTAATTTTCGAAAATTATAAAATATTAATAAAATAATCAAAAATTCACAAAAATTAAAATAAATTCCAAAAATTCTAAAAAAATTAAATCATGTAGATTAAGCTTCCAGGAACAAAGTTTGTGAAGGAAGTTTTCATGAATCAACTAAATTGAAGCTAAAACAAATTCGAAACCCAAAATGGCTGATTTGAGGAAATTGAAACCTAAGCAATTCTAGACCAAATCAAGTGAAAAAAAGCTTGAAATCACACTCACCAGAGATCAAGGAGAAGATAGAGACTGACGGCATCAAATTTGGTGGCCGGAAAGTACTTGATCGGAGTTAAGTCAATTTTTGACTTCTTGATGAAAATCTGGCCAAACAACGCCGGAAAAGAGTGTTTCAGGTGGTGGAAACGGTTGGTGGTGGAGGAGGAAGGCTGAGGGGCATAGTGACAGCAAGAAAACCAGCTCGAAAGTGACTGGAAATGGTGGAAATGGTGTTGGGAAGAAGAAGATGTAGGGAGGGGCAAAACTATAATTTTTGTAAACTTTTGTTTTTTGATTAAAATTTGTGTATATATGTATATATATATATATGTCCACCTTATATTATAGTAATATATATATTCCCACACACAAATAATACTCACCACATAAATATTTTAATATATTTAATAATTTATACACTTAAAATTAATTAATTAATACAAAAATTAAATAATAAAATTAAGGAAATTAATTAAGCTCTAATTAATTTAAATAAGTACACATATAAATTTATTTTAGCACTTTAAAATTATATATGAGTTCATGCAAATTCATAAAACTAGTCAAAATAAATAGTATTAAATTATTTACGTGTCAATTTCCCCGAAAATACAATTTTCGGGAAAATTTTACGTAAAGTACTTAAAATAATATAAAATAATTAAAATTGGCTTTAAACAAATAACAACTCTTAAAATATCATAAATATATACAAAAATTATTAACACTGCATATCCCAATGCAGTATAAAAATATTTAAAAATCTCGGGGTTTTACAATTCACCCCCCCCCCAAGGCTCTTTCATCATCATCATCATCATCATCATCATTATTATTATTATTAGTATTATTATTATTATTATTAATCAATTATCTAGCAAAAATTTTAATTAATCCATGTAAACAAGTCAACTAAATCTAATTCCTTACATATTTATTTATTGACTAAACTTTCAATTCTATAATACCCTAAATACATCCTATATTTCCCATACTCAAGTATACCATTGCAATGAACTTTAACAAATACAAAACAAATGATATCATGTAAGATTCACATAATCACATGGAATGATTTGAGGTGCATATGTTTAAATGAATTATATGCAACATATGCAAATTTAAATGAAATGTTTATGGTTAGGGTCAAGAATGTTACACAAAGGTTGTAAATCATCTAGAGAAATAGATTGAGTGTGGGTGTGTAAAATCCTAACTTAGGATAAGTTAGGTTGAGATATAGGTTCATTGAAGAACCAAGCTCTGTAAATCGTTTGTGTCAAACTTTTTTATCTCTCACTTTTAATCCAAACTAGCCATATTCATCCTCTTAGGCCTTTCAACTTTCCCCATAATTTTTGATAGGTAAATAAAAACCCATACAAATAATTACAAACACTTTCCTAATATTTTATTTACTTAAAAAAGTAATCCTTATTTGAGTAAAAAATATTTCTAGCAGAAAATTAAAATTTTAAATTAGGAAAAATGATCAAATTTATCCTAAACTATAGGCCAATTATTAATCTAATCCTAATTTCAAAGCTGTATCAATTTGCTCCTATAACTTTTAGAGTTGTTCCAAATCTATCCAAACAATATTGAGCTTGTGATACAGATGACATGGCAATCTAACATGGCAAAAAACTTAAAAATCACCTGATTAATTCTACCCTTGATTATAGACTAATTATCAAACTAATCCTAATTTCAAAGTTATTTCAATTTTCCCCTCCAATTTTTTGTATTGTGCTAAATCTATCTAGATGTCAATAAGCTTGTGCTAGATAGCTACAATGACCATCTTACATGGCATAAGAGTGTCTGATATGGAAAAATTAAACTTCCCTAAATTTGGTGTAAAATTAAACTTAAACTTCATTCATACTTTTGCATTTTTTTTATCTGATGCATATGTAATGGCCATAAAACAGTTAAAAAAGTTTGAACATCTATTTTCTCAATATATAAAGGTTGAAATTATAATTTTATTAAAAAATATTTAAATTTCTTACTACTTGGACTTCATAATACTTTTTAGTATTTTGAATTTGCATAATATTTCAATTTTTTATGGGTCCTTTTTATTGAAACCATACCTCAAAATGGGGACAACACTAAAACAATCGACATGGATTTGCATCAATTTCAAGATGTCTTCAAATGAGCTATATTTTCAGATTTGCATGTCATGCTCTCACTATTTAAACCATATATTCTTGTGTTTTAAAAGTATGATTTAGAAAATAGTAAGTTTTAGGTTTTTAATTTTTTTCCATGTTAAATGCTCTTATGCCATGAAAGATGGCCATTGCAGCTATTGGCACATGCTTATTGACTTTTGGGTAGATTTGGCACAACCCAAAAAGTTAGAGGAGCAAATTGAAATAACTTTAAAATTTGGATTATATTGATAATTAGCCTATAGCTCATGATAGAATTGATTAGGTGAGTTTTAAGTTTGTAACCATGTCAGCCAATCTTATGCCACGTCATCTCTATTACAAGCTCATTGTCATTTGAATAAATTTAGAATAACTCTCAAAGTTAGAAGAGCAAATTGATACAACTTTGATCTTATGATTAGATTGATAATTGACATATAGTTCATGATAGATTTGATCATTTTCCCTTTAAATTATATCTAGACCTAAAATTTGTATACCATATACACTTAAGTATCCTGTCACATAGATCTCTCTCCTAGGATTAGGGTTTTTTTCAAACTAGGGCTTTATCTCTTCGTGAAGGCTCTTCCTAAATCTAATTGTCTTCGTCACTCGTTATAGTGGTTCTCTATGGTTGTTCTCAAGGTTCTTTTCTTCTTTTATTTTATCTCATACTTTCTCTAGTTTTTAGAGGTTTTTTTCTCCATTTCATTTTATTTACAATAGAGAGTGAGCTTGCTGGTTCAAGTGAATGATTAAAATTGATGAAAGATGAGGAAACTGAGGTTGTCTTGAAAGATATGTCTAATCAAGTGATGGAGAGTCAATTGAGATTATTTATGGTAGGGAAGGTGCTCTCTTTGAGACCTGTTCTCTTATCTGCTATAAAGAATGCACTAACAAGTGCATTGAAATTGACTAATGATTTTAGCATTAATGAACTTGAAGGAGGATTTCTTAAGGTGTAGTTTAAATCTCTTGGGGATAAATAGAAGTTTTTAATGATGGACCATGGCATTTTGATATAAACCTTATTGCACTAGTAGAATGCCTAAGATGTTATAAAGACAATTCCTTTTTGGGTTCGATTGGTTAATCTCCCATTTAATATAAGGGATAGAATTTTAATGGAAAAGATTGGGAATAGAATTGAATTGTTTTCTCAAATCAATGTAAGGGATGAATTTTCAAGGAATAAGTTTGCTTGGATAAGAGTGAATGTGCCTATCAAGTCCTCTCTTCTTCGAGGAGTAATCATCCGTAATAGTGAGGGTGTTCATTCATGGGTCTCCTTTAAGTATGAAAGGCTTCCTAATTTTTGTTACATGTGTGAATACCTAACTCATACAAAGAGTGATTGCCCTAAGAGATCTTTGGAAATGGCTAGAATGGAAAAGTTATATGGGTCACATTTAAGAGCTTCCCCAGGATCTTCACTTTATTTTGGCAAGAATTTTGTGCAAAATTCTCCTCAAAATGCTCCAAATATGAATCCATATTAGACTCCTTCTGGTAGTTAGACATAGTTAGGCCCATTTAAAACCCGACATCATTTAGAGATGGGTGGTCAGGATCTTGAGCTTCACTAAAATTCTCCATCTCAAGATGGCATCAGTAATCAGTCAGATGGTTGTAGATGGTCTGATCAAGTTGTGAGAATTGGTAATGATTCTCCTAGGTTTATGGTTTAAGTAATGAGGTTCGTCATGGAAAGTCTACTACTAGTCCATCAAATAGTAATGATATTCTTGTTGGGGTTTCTATGTCTACTTAGAGGAAGGTCAAGCGAAATACTGGCAAATCTACACAAAATGAGCAGTTGATTCCTATAGGGTATGATAAGAAAAGACCAAAAGATAATTTGTCTACTAAAGCTTCCACGGTTGATGCTAATATTAAAGGCAAAAGGTTAGAGGAGTGGATATTTTAGTGGAACCCATTCATAGTAATTAAACGGTGGAGACTGTTTTACAGTCCCACCGAGCTCAATGAGTCTATTCAGTTAGAACCTCCAAGGACTTAACAACCTTTGGATATTTCATTTAGTTCATAATCTAGTAAAGATTTATTTCCTATAAATTCTTTTTCTTATCCAATCAAAATTGATGTCTTTTAAGTGGCATTCTTTACGCAACAGGTTGCTTGATTTTAATTTTATTTTTATAGTTGATTGTAGAGGAAGAAAGGGTGGCTTAGCATTATTGTGGAGAAGAGATTGGAATGTGACGATTGACTCCTTCTCATTAAATCATATTAGTTTCAGAGTGCTTCAATGTCTAAATGGTATGGAAGGGAGGGGTTCTAGTGTTTATGGCTACCCTTATTCATTAGAAAAATATCTTAAATGGAGTTTGATTTCTTCTTTGGTACTTGATGGTAATGTTCTTTGGGTGTGCTTTTGTGATTTTAATGAGGTATTTATGCCTTTGGAGAAACAATGAGGGCTTCCAATGAATTCTCTATGTTTTATTTTTGTGCAGCTCTTACTAGGAGTGGTCTTGATGATATGGGTATTCTAGGTTACCAATTCACTTGGTCCAATGGAAAGGGCGGTGAGGACAATATTAAGGAATGCTTGGATAGGTTCTATGGAAATGTTATTTGGTTTGATTCTTTTAGTAATTTTTTTATCCATGATCTTCATTCTTCATCTTTGGATCATAACCCCATTATTTTGTATTTAGATTCCATTCATGTTCATAAGAAGAAAGCAGGAAGAATCTTCTATTTTGAGGCTATATAGGTTCAATATGATGATTGAAGAAGATCATTTATGATGCTTGGGTTTTAGAGGGGCAATTAAAAGGTTATGTTTCTTTTTCCAAAACGCTTCATAATTTTTCATAAGTGCATCTTGTTTGGAATAAAACAGTGTTCTGGCATTTGCGAAATAGATTGAGATCTTTCTAGTCTAACATTAAAAAGCTTGATAAGGATGAACCTAGTATTAATTATATTAGTACTTGTTGGAAGTTAAAAAATGAGAAAAATGCCACTTTAGCTCTTGAAGAAACCATGTGGAGGCTATGATCTTAAGATTTATGGTTACAAGATGGTGATAGGAATACAAAGTACTTCCACAAAAGAGCATCTAAGAGAAGGAGAATAAATTTAATCTTTAAGTTAAAGAACCAACATGGCCTTTGGAAAGAAGGGGATGATAGTATAACAGTGATATAGTCTAAAAATTTTCATTAGAGGGCTTTAAGGAATTTGCTAATGTCATTTAATTTGTCTCTTCTAGTCTTTCAACTATATAATTAAATGAGATAGCAAGTTCATTTTTGGAAGAAGAAATCCTTGTTGCCCTAAAACATACAATTCCTTTGAAATCACATAGACCTTATGGAATTCTTGGATTGTTCTATAAAAAATATTGGCATATTATTGGCCCATATGTTATAAATGTCAGAATTAGACAAAAGCAACTTTTGCAATTACTAGCAAAAGTAACACACAGTGGCTAAGCCTTTTTAAAAGAGAAAAAATAGAAAATAAAGCTGTAATTTTTTTTATAACACTACTACTATTACACTTCCATTTACTTTAATATATAAAGCTTACAACATAAAAGTCATCATTACATTTAAAGTTATAACACTTCTTATTAGCCACCTATGAAAGATTTGGTTTACTATTAAGAAACACACATCCTCAAATTTAGGACCTAACCTTGATTAGATATAAACAAACAACTTTAGTCACTTTTGAATTACATATGAAAAGGACAAAATAGTTTCAAGAGTTTTTCAAATTAGACTTTAGTAGTTGCTAACTTCATTTCCATAGGCTTCTTGATCTCTAAACAAAATCTTACAAGCTTCAACACTCCTCTTTGAGATTTTGGTTGGACATACTGAGCTTAAGCTTCAAGAATTCAAGCCGTGTTCTTGGTAAGGCTTTAGTCATCACATCTACAATCTAAAATTCAAAAGAGCAATAAATCACTTTAACCTCCATGTTCTTTTCTACTTCTCTAATGGAATGATACTTAACATTAATATGTTTTGTTCTCTTATGCTAAATTGGATTCTTAGTTATGGATATGGAAAATTTATTACCACAAAATAGCTCTATTGGTGAGCTTTGAACCATCCCCAATTCTGCAAGAACCTTCCTTAGCCAAATAGCTTGATTAGCCACTACTGCTATTGAAATATATTTGACTTCCACAATACATTGAGCAACTACTTCTTATTTCTTTGCATTCCAACAAATTGTTTCTATTCCAAGAGAAAAAATATAACCTGATGTACTTCTCATATTATCATCACAACCTGCCCAATCAGTATCTGTATACAAAATCAAGCTCAACTCACCAGACTTTGTGTACCATATCCCTTCATCAATGGTACCTTTCACATACTTTAACACTCTTTTAGCTAAACCAAGATGCATATGACTTGGAGCACTCATGTATCTTAATAGTAAGCTTGATGAAAACATCAAATCATGTCTTATAGCAGTTAAATACAATAAACTTCCAACTAAGCTTCTGTAATATGAAGGTTCTGCAAGCTTCTCACCATCATCTTTAGATACTTTCTCATTATGAATCAGGGGATTTATAACCTCTTTGCAAGACTCTAATTTAAACCTTTTTAATATGTCTTGAACATATTTTTTTTGTGAAATAAAAATACCAATAGTGTGTGTAAGCACCCAATTTCATGATGCAATTGTGTATAGTGCGATGAAAGCCCCTATGATGAAAAATTAATTGAGAAATTGATCTCTAGTGTTGAAATTTGATATTTTAAGGACTAAATTATAATGTTTTTGGACCTAATTGCAAAATCTTGATTTTATAAATTTTTTTTGAAAATTTTTAATTTTTTTGGGTCTGATGAGCAATTAGCCTCATGTCGATCGGCATTACAGGACATTTGCATTCTTTTAGTATTTTTCATCATATTTTCATATTTTCCTTTTTTCTTATTGGTTAAAATTTTGTTTTTAATTATTTTCTTAAAAGATAATTGTGGTTTACGTATTCAAAAAGCGTAAATCACTTTCAAAAATAAAAAAATCTGCATCCATTCCTAGAATTCAGGACAATTAGCTCTGTGAGTCTCTTAATAAAAGGCAAAGACTATGTGAGTGAAGGAGGACCAGCTTCTGATGGTGGAAAAAATCCTAGAGAGAAAAATCACAGAGAAAAGTCAAAAAGAAAAAAACCTAGTTTTCTTCACTACATAGAAAATAAAAAAACAAAAATCATGCTCTTTTATTTTCAATAGTTTAGAGATCAATCAATGCAAAGTCAATTCTCAAAACGATGAAATTCCATTCTGAGGGGAATCAAATAGCATCTGCATAGCATCTCTTTATCCTTTTTCACTCTTTGATTTCTTTGATTTTTTTATTTTTTTGTTGCTTATTTAATTTACTAATGTAAATTGTGGTTCCTATGTTTTTTTATTTTGATTCAATTAGGATTTAAGGTGGACAGTGCCTAAATAATCAGGAGGGAAGATCCATAGAATGTCATGGTGTTGAACAGTGATTAGATATAGGGTTTTATCTTTCTATGATCATTATTTTCTTTGTGTTTTATGTGTTTAATTTATTTGGATTTGTACTTAATTTTAATTTCCAGTACGTAGTGTGTAATAGCCCTAATAGTCGGAAATAGTAAAGATTTTATTTTTCTGTGTTCTTTAAAATTGGTTAGTAAATTAGGTTTAATTTGGTAATTCGCTAATAAAATTAATGGTGGTAGTAGTTAATCAGGGTTCATGAAATTGATTTAGGGATTTTAGAAAATTAGAAAAATGTATTTTTGATCTATTTTTTTGTGTTTTATTTGTTTTGGTCTTGTTTTTTTATATTTTTATCCTTTTAGGCCCCAAGCCCACATTAGGTATAAACCCACTTAATCAATAGACTTAAAATTGGCTTTAAGGTTTAATTCAATTTAAAATCAATTTTAGGCCCATTTAGGTTAAATAGATTTAGGTCCACCTTCTTTAAAATCAAATTAGATTTTAGCTCAGCCCATTTAAAAGCATTCTTAAAATAAATAGACACTAAGCCCATTTTTAGTTAATAAAATTAATTTAGACTTAGATAAGTCTAGTAAAGCATTTTTTTTCTTTTCTAAAATAAGAAGATTTAAGCCCATCTTCATTTAATTAACATTGATTAGAACTAAGCTCATTTTAAGTTTAATTTATTTCTTTAAAATTTATAGACTCAGACCCACTTTTAGATAATTAAAATCAATAGACTTAAGCTCACTAACTAATAAAAAATGTAGGTCCACCTTTAGTCCATTTTCACTTGTAAATAAAAAATGTAAATCTAGCTAACTTTCAATAAAATTAACATAGTTTAGACTTAGGGACAATGCATTTGAATACATTTTTTATGTGTGATTTTATTAACTAATTGTCTTATGGTTAGATGGATGTTCAAATAGGGTTTAATAAAATTGCATGTAATTAGAGAATGAAGTAATAATTTATAAAGTAATTCTAAATGAACACGAGACTAAAGGAAGTTAGTATTCCATTCCAAGAATCTCTTGGTTATGGTGCTCACTTTCTTTTAGAGATTCGAGTACCACCAATCAAATTGTCCCAATTATTACCTTGGGTGGTGACTCCTCTCTCCACGCTATGACTTTGTGATATAGTAGTGTGTTCTTTAAGGCCCTGAGCCTAAACAGTGTCGTGGTTGCTAAAATCTTGGACGAGCGCTAAACCCCACCGTTTATAGTAGCGACTCCACTGGGGATAAGAGATACTAATTCTACTTGTGTTCTTTAGAGTTAATTTATTAATTATTATATTATTCTTGCATTCATTCTACATGCCCTATTAAACTGATGGCGTTGGTTTATGATTCCATGATTCCACTAGCTTCATGGAGTTGTAAATTGGGTAACCATCACTCTTAGCCCTAACTCAGTTCAAGAGAGATTATTGGGCTCATCTAACTAGATTTTGTAACCTAAGTCCTAAAGGGGGGTAGTCTTCTCTCAAGTTGGCAAAGCATGCTGGGCCCCTCTGACCTTAGCCATTAACTCAAGTCTTAAAGGAGAGCATCTTGCTAAGAGAACCTTGACTTTTTAACTAAACTCCAACCACATATAATGGCTTAGTTACTTCCCCTAGGATCTACCCAAATTGCTTGTATGATTTTTCCATGAGGTATTTCTATTTATAAAAGCATAGGCCCATACTTTTGAAGCCCACTTGTGCCAATAAAAATTGGGCTAAACCTTTATACTTAAAAATGTTGTTTTTATGCTTATTACCATAAGGTATTTCTATCTATAAAAGCCCAAGCCCATGCTTTTGAAGCCCCTTAGGGTAATGAAGATTGGGCTAGACCTTTATACTTAGAAATGTTGTTTCTATGCTTATTTCCATGAGGTATTTCTATCTATAAAAGTCTAGGCCCAGACTTTTGAAGCCCCTTAGGGTAATAAAGATTGAGCTAGACCTTTATACCTAGAATTATTATTTATATGGTTTTATACTTTAAGAGAGATCTAGCATGTGCGTTGGTCCTTGATATCCCTTATTGATATTAAGACCAAGACTAAAAATTCTAGGATAAAAGACTCACCATTGAACATGTGTATGGGAGGAATAAGGTTAGAAGGATGTATGTTGTACACTTGATTGATACTTGCTACTTGTTACTTATTGCATAGCACGTGCATCACACATACATGCATCTCATTCATCATACTAACACCTTCTTTTACAACCATCATAAATGCACCGGGGTCTTCATGTATTTGGGGATGGAAAGGTGGTAGACTAATAAGAACAAGTTAGAGCTCTAAAACCTTAGCAAAGGAAATCCTAAATAGACTAGATTGACTAAAAAGAAGCCCTATCAACCCACTTTACTTGAAAGCTGAACAAACTTCACCTGAATCTGAATAAATGGAACAATAACAAAGGAACTGGACCTTAGAAGATATTAAAGGAGCTCTGATGGATGACATGAGGGCTATGATGTAAGATGAGCAAAAATAAGCACTATCTGGACTGATGCAACATGCTACTATCATACCACCACCTACAATTGAACAACCACCTACTACTGCTATTGTCCCACCTACTATGGATGCTCCACCTATTACCAACAATGATAGGGGGTAACCTATTGCTAGAAACCCACCTACTATTAATGTGCAATCTAAGGATGTTGAGAGCTACATGATAGAAAAGGTAAAGAGAGAATCACTTGAACTGGTATAAGACCATGAGTCTAAGCAGATGTGAGCACTGACCCAGAAGATGTCAAAAATGGAAGAGTTGATTATGGGACAAGGCATGGGGTATTCATTTGACTTCAATGACATGCTATATATGGTAGATGATAGGCTTTCTGACAAGTTCAAGATGCCACAACTATAAAAATTTGACGGGAGAGGAGATCTAAGGATTCATCTTAGCCAGTACACAATAACCATAAGCACTACTAAAGTACCATTGGAAGTGATCACTAGGTTATTTGTATTATCCTTAAAGGAAATGGTTGTAAACTAGTATCATGGGTTAGAAAAATTTGTCAGGGCTGGCTGGAAAGAATTGTGTATTGCTTTTTTTGAAATAGTATGATTATAACACTAGATTGGAAGTGTCCATCAGAGATCTAGAACTGAAAAAGCAGAAACCCAATGAATTTTTCTTTGATTTCCTTACTAAATTCATGAATAAATTAGGGCTAATGAAGAATAAGTTGGTCGAGAAGGATCAGGTGAGGATGATAATCCGAAATGTGTCACCTAATCTGGTCGAGAGGTTGTAGATGATGAACCCTAAAAATTTTATAGACTTATGTGATGATGGTCTATAAGTAGAAGAGATTGAGAATGATAAGAAAATAAAATCTAGAGGTACTGGAACCCAAAACTACCCAACCGGGGGCACACAACAGGGTAGTACTGGTCGAGTTATGGAGGTGCGCATAATTCAGCAACCTCGGAGATTCTCTAACTTCAATCAACCACTCTCCAAGGTCCTAGAATGATTGATCCATAAAGGCTTACTCTAACCTTTAACCTTCTCTAAACCACCTAACCCAAATGTCCCAGGCTACAATGCCAATAGCTACTACAAGTTTCATCAAGTAGTTGGCCACTCCACAAACACCTGTTATAGACGGTGGGGTTTAGCACGCATCTAAGATTTTAGCAACTGCGACACTGTTTGAGCTCAGAGCTCTAGAGAACACATTAACCACTATCATAAAGACATGGCTTGGAGATGAGGAGTCGCCACCCAGGGTAATAACTTAGAACAATCGAAAAAGTGGTACTCAATTCCCTAAAAGAAAGCTAGCACCACAACCAAGAGATTCTAGATACATAATACCAACTTCTTTTAGTCTTGTGTTCATTTAGAATTACCTTATGAATTACTATATTATCCTCTATTTACATGAAATTTCATATAAACCCTTATTCTAGCAACTGACTCCAAGGCAAACCAATCATGAAAAATACAAGTAAATACTGCATTTAATACAAATTCATAATTCCTAAATTAGTTTTATCTACATTAATTTTAATTAAATGAGCTAAATCTACATGTTTTTAATAAGTGAGCCTAAAGGGCCTAATTTCTTTTAATTTTAATTGAGTGAACCTAAGTCTATTTATTTTAATTATAAAAATGGGCCTACATTAACAAATTATGAAGTATTTAAATTTAAGGGCCTGGTTCTACATGTTTTAATTCTAAGGTGATCTTAAATCTATAAGTTATGAAAATTCTTTAATTTAATGAGCTAAGTCTAAATTAATTACATTAAATTAGATGGACTTATGTCTAATTTACTAAAAGGGCCTAAATTATCTCTAATCTAAAAATCTAATTAATTATGGGCCTAAAATGCATTTTAATTAATTAAACCTAAAAACCCTAAATTTATTTAAGTGGATTAGAATCTAATATGGGCTTAAAGCCCAAAACACATAAAAATAAATAAGCCCAAAAACAAATAAAACATATCAAAGCAATTAAATTAAAGATCAAATAACCAATAAATTATTCCTTCTAAAACCCTAATTTTAATTAACAAGCAATCCTAAATTAATATGCTTCCTCTATTGATATTAATTAATTACCCAATACCCTAATTTTACTAACTAATTAATTAAATAAACAAACAACCACACACAATTTCACCATTCGTACTATTGGGGCTATTACAATAATATATTGAATATAATAATAAAAATAATTAATATAAACCCAAAAATAAAAATAAAATAAAGCAATAAATAAAAAAAACCTTAGAAACTATGTCTCTACAAGATCTTATCTATGGCATTCCATGCACTTCTCATGGATAAAATCCTCCAAACATGATCATCATGTATTTTCCTCCATAATCACCATTAAAAATAAAAAAAATTATGATTAGTGAATAAATTATAAAAATAATTTAAATAAAATCAAGTAAAATAGCATAAGGAGAAGATGATGCTTATGGTTGATTTTAACAGAGTGCTCCTCAGATTTTTGTAAAATCACTGTTCTTGATAGATTTTCGAATCTTGTTCTTCAAAAATTCTCCAAAGATTTTCAATTAATCAATTAAACAAAAGGGAATTTTGTAGGGAATGTTTTTTTTTCTTTAATAAAGGAAATAAGTCAATATTTCTTTTTTAAGAGAAAATCAACCAAAAGTCTAAAGCCAATTTGGTGTAGAGAAAATATTAAAGAAAAACTACACCTAAAAGTACTGCTCCTCCCCATATGTAATTCCTCCCTCTAAAGGAGACAAAACACCTTCTTTTATAATGAGACAACCCTTCAAACCCTATGTATAAATTGATTCCTAAAAAATTTCTATTTCCTTAAAAATATCATATAAATATCAAAAATAATTTTAAGGAAATTTCAGACCAATTAGGATTTAAGAAAAAGATATTTTTATTTTCTAAAAAATCCAAAAAAACAAACGGAATAGGTCTAATTCCTATCAGAATTACACAATTCTAATAGGAATTAGTGTAATTCTAATTGGAATTACATAATTCAAATTGGAATTATAGAATTTTGACCACTTTTTTTTAACTTTTAATTACAAAAAGGTCCCTAAAAGAATTTTATTTTTCCAACTAGGTCCTTAAAATGCATTGCAATTTAGTCCATAAAAAATTAAATTCTTTCTTTAAAAAATGCAATCAGGCCCCTGAAGTTTTAAATTTCAAGTATTAAAGACCTATTCATGACATTTTCATAATTGGAGTCCTTTGTCATATCAATAACTCATCATCCTAAAATTGGGTGCTTACAGTTGCCCCCCTTTGTCGTTGTTTGCTTGAAAAATTACGACAAAGTAAACTAGCACTCAATTTCTTAATTGAAAGTTAGGGTACTTACATGTGCTCTATAAAGCATTTTCTTATAAACTTGTTATACTTGAATGTACAACATTGATTTATAAGGATATATCATACTCAATTGTATGATATTGACTATACTTGAATGCATAGCATTAATTTTTAAGGATATATCATAATCGATCATATAATATTGACTATAATCGATCTATATTCTTGTGTGAAAGGGATACATTGCACCTGGTCATACAATGTGGACTATACTTAGACGTATAATTCAATTTGAAAAGTTGCATGACACTCAGTCATATAATGTTGATTGAAAATACATTGTACTCGGTCGTACAATGCTGACCCTACTTGGATGTATAGTCTGTATTGAAAAGAAATATCATACTTGGTTGTATGATGTCGATTATACTCAGTTGTATAATCTTGATTGAAAATACATTGTACTCGATCGTACAATGCCGACTACACTCAGTTGTATTGTCTAAATGAAAAAATACATCACACTCGGTCGTGTGATGCTGACTATACTCAGTCGTATAGTTTGAATTTTGAAAATACATTGTACTCAATCATACAATGCCAACTACACTCAATTGTATAATATGTATTAAAAATACATTGCATTCGGTCATACAATATCGACTACACTCAGACGTATAGTTTGAATTGAAAAGAAACATCACACTTGGTCATATGATGCTGATTATACTTAATCATATAATCTAAATTTTAAAATTTTCATCATACTCAGTCATATGATGCCAATTACACTAGGTTATACAATCTGATTGGAAGAATACATTGTACTCGGTTATACAATTTGATTGGAAGAATACATTGTACTCGATCGTACAATGCTGACTACACTCAGTCATATAGTTTGAATTTGAAAATACATTGTACTCAGTCGTACAATGCCAACTACACTTGGACATATAGCCTGAATTAAAAATACATTATACTCAGTCATACAATATTGACTACACTCAGTCATATAGTCTGGATTCTTTTATGTGATTATGCTACAATCCATAATTACTCATGATTAGCTGTAACACTTTCATTGCTTACTGATGATGCTGCAATCCATAATTGCTTATGATTAACTACAACCCTTTAATTGCTCATTGATGATGCTACAATCTATAATTGCTTGCGATTAGTTGTAACCCTTTCATTGCTCACTGATGATGCTGCAATCCATAATTGCTCGCGATTAGTTGTAACCCTTTCGTTGCTCAATGATGTTAATGCTAAAGTCCATAATTGTTCGTGAATTGGCTATAATCATTTCATTTCTCGCCTTTGATGGTACAGTCCGTAATTTCTCATGAATTTTTATCTTTGGTTATTTGAGTTGAATGCTTTGAATTCTTTATGCGTACCAACTTTCAATTTTACTGTGTTAACTGATTAGAATTTCTTTATTGACTGATTTCAATTTCTCTATGTCAACCATCTCTACAAGTTCGGAGCACTTTCTTTTGGATTTGTAATTCCTATAGACTTGTTGAAGTTAGTTTCAATCATGATGAATGTACAAAAGTACATTATAATGTTGAAAATTTTATAAGAAAATTCATCACTTTTCACGAGATAGCATGCACTCATCACATCTCATTACTTTTTTTATTTTTATGACTATCATTTATTTGCCATTTGTAGAGGTTAGAGGCATCATTAACCATCTTATGTTGAGAGTATATATTTTACTAAGTGGAGAGCTTACTTCTTCATTTAATTTTAGGGAGAATTTATTAAACAAAAATTATGAAAATTGAGCATAGATAGATCAAATTTTGAGTAGCAAAACAATCTTTAAGCTATTTTTGTGCTTTCCTTCCTAATCCAAGTATTCCCCTGCCTTTCTTATATTACTCAGCATGGATATCGTTGGAATGGTCCTTTAGATACTTATACTCATATAGAGCATTAGAGTAAATAGAGCAATTTTTGGCATGGTCCTCTTTTAGTATTCCCCTGCCTTTCTTGTATTACTCAGCATGGATACCGCCAGAGGTTTCATGTTGATACTCTTACTCATTTCTGAGCAATGGAGTAAATTATGCTTACTCTTTTTTCAATTCTCCTCTTAGTATTCCCCTACCTTTCTCACATTACTCAGTATGGATACCATCAAGGGATTTGTACTCATACTCATTTCTGAGCATTGGAGTAGATTATATGCATATTTATCATTCAAAAGACTAAAATGATACTTTGAAATTCAAGCAATTTATGCTTCATGTCCACATATTTTGTTTTTGTATTTTCTTCCCCTTATTTGGGTGCAAAGCAAGCATTAAATTGATTAGAGTTTACAAACTCTCAACAAAAAATTGTTAACTACTCATCTGAATTCTACAAGGCTAATAAAAGAAAGCCACTATGATAAAAGGGCATGAGATGGGCTTTTTACACATGATCTCATGAAGTGGATGAATTTACTGTCAATTTGTGAATTTTATGATTAAGATGGTTCTTTATTATAGAATTTAAGGAAATAGAGTTCTGTTACTTCCCTTTATTATCTTGATGAGAGTTTTCCATGCAAGATGATACTTCTAATGGATGATTAGCATTTGCAACCTTTTCCATTCTTATTGATGTATCAGTTCCTTCCACCTTCTTCATTCTCTTTTATTCTTCCCTACACAAACTACCATAAGTTAGTATAGTCTATTTTCAAGTGAAGAAATTTTGTTAAAGTGCAATGTTATTCTTCTGTTGCATTCTTCCCTTTAGATTTGTAGCTGATCGTAGGCTCATAATACTCCACCATTGAAGTTGTGCCTTTGGGCTGCATTTGTATTTCCACCATTCCATTAATGCAATGGTAGAGGACTTCATTCCTCTTCTTGATATCTCCTGCAAAAAAATTTCAAGAGTTAAAGATCTTATTTCATGATCAAATGATTTTTCAGATTGCATTCATTTCAATTTTTGAGTGCATTCTTCCTTTTTTAGGGTCGTTGAATGTGTTACTGACATGTTGGACCTTCTCATCACCATATTCCATACCCTACACTAGTCTAACTATTGTGGAGAGATATTCCAAATGATGCTCCCAATGAGACTATGGAGATGGATGTTGAATCTAAGGAGCTTGAATGTCCTATCCAACCTCTTGATGTCATCAAAATGATGCTTTTAATGATATTCCCTTACTAGATGAGCTTATGATTTATTAGGCTCCTAAGGCCTAAAGTCCCATTGATTATCAAGTTCACCTTGATAGTGTTACCCTTTCCTTCAAATGTGAACATTATGACTACCTTTCTACACTTTTACAACTCTAATTTTGAATGTTAGTAGCAAAATATTTGCATAACCCCGCCTAAGCTCAAGGACTTTATTATGAAAAGCAAGTATTTCACAATAAATGTATGCAAGTGTATGCATGTTATGTATGACATGTATGATCCTAATAGGTCTCCTATTTGGAATAGAGTTATGTTGTAGCTTGGAGTATGAGAATGAGGTGCCTCATCAATAGCCTGTAGGCTTTAGTATTGGATGTTTCACTATTGGTACTTCTAATGTCGGAGCTTCTAATATAGTTCATTGGACTAATGACTAGGCTAGCAAGTAGGGTCCATGGCTTTACAATAGGGCTTGTGATTGACCAATGCGCTTTTGAACTTTTCTTTTTGTTACTACTTTTGCTATATGATGATTGATGTAGTAGCTCTTATACTTTTTTTTGCCTTGACATCTCCTATACTAGCTCTTATACTTTAGCATCCATCATAGCTCTTTGAATGCGGGCTTACTATTATGTAATTTTCCCTAGCTTCATTCTGGATTCATTCACACTATTCTAGTAGTGTTTTTCATCATGTATGCAAGAGACCCAATTCATTCATTGTTGATCTTGATCCTTTGTCTTACTAACCCTATTAGTTATAGTCTCATGTATTGAAGATGCAGAGGAGTGGGCGAACTGATTGAAGTGAGTTCTTGATGATGAAATCAGCTGGACTTGCTCTTCGAAGGACTATTTATCAGAATATGAGGCTTGATGTTGATGCCATGATTGATGATAGTTATAAGACAAGACTTGCAATGCAAGTTATCAAGCCACTTGAATTCTCAAGGTATAAAGGGACACTAGGCTTACAAGGAAAATTATAAAAAAGTAGTAAAAAAAGAAAATATAACTAAAATAATGATCTCATAGCTCTGATTTAGCTTTGATTATGTATTGTCTTTCCATTCAAATACTTATACAGTATGATAAAGAAAAATATGTGATATTTGAACAAAAATCTTAAGTTCAATTTTAATCATTCATTAGAGCAAAAATAAGAACATTCATTACATCACATGATACAACTCTTGTTACCAGCCAATCTTAATTTTTCTCTCTAATTTTTACTTTACTGTTCTTTTTTCTTTTTTTTTCTCTCTCCTTGTTTTTTCTTTTTTTTCATTCTTTTTATTTTTTTCCTCAAATTTCCTATCTCTAAAATTTACATCATGTGATATATGTATGTTCTTTGAATTTGCATTTGTGCCCATGCTAAATGAATATAATTGAATTGAATTTATGTCAAACATGCAAATGCAATCAATATCATAATGCACAATACCATTAGGACATACATTACATAAGTAAGCATGATTATAATTTATATCATTGATAACTAAAATAAACAAGTTCTAAGAAGCTAAAATTTTATTCAAAGAAGATAATAAGAAATTTTATTTCCTATTCTAGACACTAGGGATGCTAGGTTTCATAGTGGTTGTCCTTCAAGTGGCTAATATAACAGCTATTCTTGCATCTTCTTGCTAACTATCTCCATGACTTCATCCTTCTATACCTTCATTGTGCATTTTTGTTCCTTGTCTAGCAACTTCTCAGCATCAAACTCATCACCCCATCCTGTAGGCATAATTAACTCTAAGGGTATGTCAAAAGAAGGTGGTTTAATGTAAAACACCTCATAGTCAAACTTACTTGAAGACTGACCTAATAAGTCTTCTACTCCTTCCTTATCTTTAGGGGCATTAGGATATTTCTCATTGATTTTAAGGTCTAGGTCCTTAGAGGAGCTTAGCACTTCTTCCTCACTAACTCCTAAGTTAATCATCATGGTAGTTGAAGGTGGTACATTTTGGTAGTTTGGGAAAGGATTATTTTTGGTGCTTGGGTTTTCAGGGTCTGTGATCTTTCTAAAGTCTATAAGGTTTTTGATTTCATGTTTAAGGCAGATACAATTATCTGTGGAGTGTTGGAGGTTTTGATGGAATTTGTAGTGCCTGTTTGGGTTATAGAATGGGGTATTTGGGTTTGGTGGGTTTGGATTAGGTAAAGGTTGAAGTAAGCCCTTTTTCATTAAGCGCTCTAGGACTTTTGACAAAGGTTGGTTAAAATTAGAGAATCTCCTTGGTTGCTGATCAACATGGACTTTTATAATTCGGCTAGTGCTTCCTTGTTATGTGCCCCTAATTGGGTAGTTCCTTGTGTCGATGGTTTTAGCAATCCTTTTTTTCTTATTCTCAATCTTCTCATCTTGTAACCCATCATCATAAAGGTCTACAAATGTTTTAGGATTCATTATTTATAGTCTTTTAATTAGATTGGGTGGCACATTTTAGACTATCATCCTAACCTAATCCTTTTTGGCTAGTTTATTTCTCATTAATCCTACCTTTTTCATAAATCTGGTCAAGAAATCAAAAAATTATTCATTTGATTTTTTCTTAGTTAGTTTTAAATCCCTAATAGACACTTCAAGCCTGGTATTATGGTCATATTATTTTAGAAAAGTAATGCATAACTCTCTCCAATCCACTCAGATACATTTATCTAACCCATGATACCAATTAAGAGTCATAGCCTCCAAGGATAGTACAAACAACTTGGTAACTATAGACAAAGGAGCCTTAGTGGTGCTCATATTAGTTGTATATTGCCTAAGGTAGATCCTTGGGTCTCTAGTACCATCAAACTTCTGCAGATGTGGCATCTTGAATTTATCAGGTAGCTTATCTTCCTCAAATTGCATCACATCATCAAAATTAAATGAGTATCCAATGCCCTGTCCTCTCATCAATTCCTCCATTGTGAACATTTTCTAAGTTAGTGCTTTCATTTGCTTGGATTCTAGCTCTTGAACTTGCTCAAGTGATTCTCTTTTTGCCTTTTCAACATAAAACTCTTGACATCCTTAAGTTTCATTTCCCCAGCATTGTCATTATTAGCAAGTGGTGTACCCATAATAGGCGGAATGACCACAACGGGAGGTATAGCAGTAGCAGGTGGTGGCATTAATCTAGCCAAGGCCTGTCTTAACTCATCTTGGATCATCACTCTCATGTCATCCATCAATGAGCCACTAGGGTGTAGTTTCCTCCCTCTTATTGTTCCATTTCTTTGATTTGTTTAGGTTGTGCAACTCCTAGGCAGAGTGGATTGATGGGACTCCTTTCCAGTTTGCTAAGCATCTCTTTCACAATCAATTGCAGACTTGAATAAGTTATCACTAGTCTACCACCCTTTTAACTCCAAACATAGGAAGACCCAGATGAATCTATGATGGCTGAAAGACAAATTGTTAGTATGATGCATAAGATCCATGTATGCATGACGCACATGCTATACAACAAGTAGCAAGTAACAAATTAAGTTAGGTGTACATACATCCTTGCAACCTTATTCCTCCCACACACGTATTAAATGGCAAGTCTCTTTTCCTAAGATTTTTTGTCTTGGCCTTAATATCAATAAGGGACATCAAGAACTGACGTCCATGTCAAATCTCTCAAAGTAGTAAAATATAGAAATAGTATTTCTAGGTATAAAAGATTAGCCCAATCTTTATTAGTCCAAATGAGCTTTTAAAGTATAGGTTGGGCCCTTATGGATAGAAATACCTCATGGCAACATTCACAAGCAATTCAGGTGTTCCTAAAGGAAGTTACTAAGCCATTATATGTGGTTAGGGTCTAGTGAAAAGTCAAGGTTCTCTTAGCAAGATGCCCTCCTTTAAGACTTGAGTTACAGGCCAAGGTCAGAGGGCCTTAACATCCTTTATAAACACAAGAGAAGACTACCCCCCCCCCTTAAGGACTTGGGTTACAAACTCTGGTCAGATGAACTTGGTAATCTATCTTGAACTGAGTTAAAGCTAAGAGTGATGGTTAGCCAATTTACAACTCCATAAAGCTAGTGAAATCATGGAATCATAAACCAACACATATCGCTAATAGCGATATGCAGAATGAATGTAAGAAAAAAATAATAATTAATAAATTAATAATAAAGAACACAAGTAGAATCAGTATCTCTTATCCCAAGTGGAGTTGCTACTGTAGACGGTGGGGTTTAGCGCACGACCAAGATTTTAGCAACCATGACACTATTTGAGCTCAGAGCTCTAGAGAACACACTAACCATTGTCACAAAGACATGGCATGGAGATGACAAGTCGCCACTAAGGGTAATAACTAGGAGATTCCCTAAAGAAGCTCGCACCACAACTAGGAGATTCTAGACAAGGAATACTAACTTCTTTCAGTTTTGTGTTCATTTAAAATTACTTTATGAATTACTATATTATCCTCTATTTACATGCAATTTCATAAACCCTTATTCTAGCAATTAACTTCAAGGCAAACCAGTTATGAAAAATACAATTAAATAATGCATTCAATACAATTTCATAATCCCTAAGTTAGTCTAATCTACATTGATTTTAATTCAATGACCTAAATATACATGTTTTTAATAAGTGAGCCTAAAGGGTCTAATTTCTTTTAATTTTAATTGAGTGAACCTAAGTCTATTTATTTTAATTCTAAAAAAGGGCATACATCTACAAATTATGATGTATTTAAATTAATGGGACTAGTTCTACATGTTTTAATTCTAACATGATCTTAAATCTATAAGTTATAAAAAGGCTTTAATTTAATGGGCTAAGTCTAAATTAATTAAATTAAAATAGGTGGTCCTATGTCTAGTTTACTAAATGGGCCTAAATTATCTCTAACCTAAAAATCTAATTAATTATGGGCCTAAAATGCATTTTAATTAATTAAACCTAAAAAACCTGAATTTATTTAAGTAGATTAGAATCTAATATGGTCCTAAGGCCTAAACACATAAAAATAAACAAGCCCAAAAACAAATAAAACATATCAAAACAATTAAATTAAAGACCAAACAACCAAATAATTATTCCTTCTAAAACTGTAATTTTAATTAAAATGTAATCCTAAATTAATCTACTTCCTCCATTGTTTTTAATTAATTACCCAATTGAAACCCTAATTTTACTAACCAATTAATTAAAATAAACAAACAACCATGCACAATTTTATTGTTCCTACTATTGGGGCTATTACAATAATCTATTGAAAATAATAATAAAAATAATTAATACAACCCTAAAAATAAAAATAAAATAAAGCAATAAATAAAAAAAATAAAAAATCTTAGAAATTATGTCTCTATAAGATCTTATCCATGGCATTGCATGGACTTCTCATAGATTCAATCCTCCAAACACGATCATCATGTATTTTTGTCCATAATCACCATAAAAAAGAACAAAAATTATGATTAGTGAATAAATTACAACAATAATTTAAATAAAATCAAAAAAAGAAATAAATAAATCAAGTAAAATGGCATAAGGAGAAGATGATTCTTATGGATAATTTTAACGGAGTGCACCTCAAATTTTTGTAAATCATCGTTCTTGATAGGCCTTCAAATCTTGTTCTTCAAAAATCCTCCAAAGATTTTCAATTAATCAATTAAACAAAAGGGAATTTTGTAAAGAATGTTTTTTTTTCTTTAACAAAGGAAAAAAGTCAAGAATGCTTTTTTAAGAGAAAATCAACCAAAAGCCTAAAGACAATTTGGCACAGAGAAAATATCAAAGTAAAACTATGCCTAAAAGTACTGCTCCTCCCCAGATGTAATTCCTCCCTCTAAAGGAGCCAAAACACCTCCTTTTATAATGAGACAACCCTTCAAACCCTACGTATAAATTGATTCCTAAAATACTTCTATTTCCTTAAAAATATCATATAAATATCAAAAATAATTTTGAGAAAATTTTAAACCAATTAGGATTTAAAAAAAAGATATTCTATTTTCTAAAAACTCTAAAAAATAGACGAAATAGGTCTAATTCCGACCGGAATTGCATGATTTGGATTGGAATTAGTGTAATTTCAACCCAAATTATATAATTTTGATCAGAATTGTGTAATTCCAATCGAAATTACATAATTTCAATCGAAATTATAGAATTCCAACCAATTTTTTAAACTTTTAATTGTAAAAAGGTCCCTGAAAGAATTTAAGTTTTACAATTAAGTCCTTAAAAAGCATTGTAATTTAGTCCATGAAAATATTAAATTCTTTCTTGAAAAATGCAATCAAACCCCTGAAGTTTCAAAGTTCAAGTATTGAATACCTATTCATGAAATTTTCATCATTGGAGTCCTTTGTCGCATCCATAACTCGTCATCCTAAAATTGGGTGCTTAAACCTGTATTCACCTTAAACACGAGATCCAAAACCTAATAGACTCCAAAAAAATCATAGACGTTGAAAAATGCAACTCCAACCCAACCACTAGAAATAATCTGTTCCCTAACTATCGAAATGTCCCACCACCAGCCACCATGATGATTAACTAAGGAGTGAGCAAAGAAGAAGTGCTAAACTCTTTTGAAAACATAAACCATATAGCTAATGGAGAATCTCCTTATGCCTCTAAAGGAATTGAGGATTTACTGGGGTAGCCCTCAAGGAAATTTAACTATGAGGTGTTCTATTCCAAACAGCCCTTTGCAGATATCCCACTTGAATCGATTGTGCCCTCAGGATGGGGTGATGAGTTTAATAACGAGAAAGAATCCAAAACCCCAAAACAGCTAGGAGTTAAGGATTTGTTGGGGCAGCCCTTAGGGAAATTTGACTATAAGGTGTTTTATTCCAAACTGCCATTTACATATGTCCCAGTTGAATCAATTATGCCCTCAAGATGGGGTGATGAGTTTAATAATGAGAAAGAATCAAAAACCCTAGAATAGCTAGGAGTTGAGGATTTTCTGGGGCAGCCCTTAGAGAAATTTGACTATAAAGTATTCTATTCCAAACCACCCTGTACATATATCCCAGTTGAATCAATTGTGCCCTCAGGATGGGGTGATGAGTTTAATGATGAGAAAGAATCCAACACCCCAGAACAACCAGGAGTTGAGGATTTATTAGGGCAACCCTTGAGGAAATTTGATTATAGGGTGTTATTTTCAAAGCCTGCTTCCAGTGATATACCTCTTAAGGGGATTGTGCCCTTAGGATGGGGTGATGAATTTGGTGACGGGCTAGGGAAAGAAGAGAATAAGGAGTCTCTAAATTTTGAACATGAGGTTGAGGAATTACTAATATCACATTTGGGAAAGCTTAGCATAGAGGGAAAGGAAACGTGCATAGTAGAAGTATGGAAGGATAGAAGGAGGGATAGAATCATCAGAGTTATAGACATTTGGTATGACTCTGATAAAGAGAGTCCTGCTAGTCTGGATGTATAAAGCGATGACCCCAAAGTGAATTATGTTACTAAAAGTGGGAGGAATTATGAAGAAGATTGAGAGAGTTGCAGAAAGAGAAGAGACAGATAATGCAAAAATAGTAGAAGGGGAAAAGGAAGACCTGATTCTAGAACAACTAAAGAAGGCTAAGACAAATGTCGGCATGTGGGAATTACTAATGCATTTAGGCGGCCATAGAAGAGCTCTTTTCAAAGCTCTATCAAACATGAACATTGAAACAACAGTCATACCTAAGGCTATGGTGGCAAAGGTGACAGAAAATAAACACAGGCTGATAACATTCTCAAATGACGACCTACATTTAGAAGGAAGAAACCATAATAAGGCATTATTTATCCTAACTGAGGTGAGGGGAAAGAGAACCAATTTTTTTATGGTTGATGATGGTTCTGCCACTAACATGTGTCCCTTGAAAATCCTACCTAATTTAGGTTTGAAGGTTGATGACCTAACAGATTCAAACCTTATAATCAGAGCCTATTATGATAGTACTAGGAATGTGGAAGGGACATTCCAAGCTCTTATTAAAACAAGAGCTATGGAATTAACTATTGATTTCACCATACTAGATATACTAGTTACTTATTCCCTATTGTTAGGAAGGTCATGGTTCCATTCTTTGGGAGGGGTACCCTCAACAGTGCACCAAAAGATAAAATTCCCTTATAAAAGAGAGGTTATGACTATAGAAGCTGGGACTAATGTTGTTGTGGCAACTATATTGACATGTGTGCACCCCTTGGTCTCTAAATTGCTAGGATATTCGATGGAGCAGAAACAGATCTGAGGGTAGAAAAAATGATGAAGAGTATTAATTACTGGCTTGGGCAAGGGTAGAGGAAGAATGAGCAAGGAAACCATAGTCTTCTAGAGTTTAAAAGCCATGACAACGTGACATTTTTAGGTTACATAGATGAGATAGAGCCAAAAAGTAGAAGAGAAAGGAAGAGGTTTAATGTCGAACAAAGGAAGCTATCAAAGAAAATTGGGCCGATAAGTGAGAATTTCATCAAGCCAGGAGAGGGTAAGTACTATTTAGGTGCTAAGGAGCCTGTTAATGTTGTTGGCAAAAAAATGCTCCTAGGTTCATGATTTTCAAGGATCGGATTGTGGAAAACTTAGCAGAGAGTAACAAATAAGAAGTTATAAAGTAAGTAGTTGGAAGAATGGGCGATGTTATGTGTCGAGGAGCTACTATGTCTGCCACCTGAAGAGGAGCCACCCCAGGATTTAGCTACTATCATTAATGATAGCTTTATTGATATTTTTTATGCGAAAAATAATGTAATAACATCTGGTCTATTTCAAGATGAAAACTCTATTTTTTTCCCATGGTTAATGATATGAATACTAGTTTTGCTTACTTGTGTGATGTGCATCTTGATAGTTCTGTACATTATAATTTTGATCGTTCATGCATGTTTGACATTAATTCAATTTAATTTAATTCATTTAACATGGGCACAAATGATAATCCTAAGAATATTTATATATCACATAAGGTAACTCCTGAAGAGAGGAAAAATTTTGAGGCAATATTAACAAAACAAAAGGTAGTATTTGCTTGGACCTACAAAGTCATGCCAAGTTTAAATAGGGACATTGTATAGCATCTCATTCCAACTCATCCAAAAATAAAACCAGTTAAATAGAAATTGTGCAAGCTGAGACCAAAATTGACTAAAAGATAAGAAAAGAAATTTCTAAACAAATTCAGGCTAACTTTCTAGAAGTAGTAGATTATACTCAATGGTTAGCAAATATAGTACCAGTACCCAAGAAAGATGGTAAGGTATGTATGTGTGTAGATTTCAGGGATCTAAACAAAGCATGCCCAAAAGATTGTTTTCCTTTACCCCACATTGATGTAATAGTAGACAACATAGCATCTAGTGCAATGTATTCCTTCATGGATGGGTGGTTCTCAAGGTATAATCAGATAATAATGGGAGTTATGGATAAGATCAAGACAACTTTCATCATGGAATAGGGGACATATTGCTACAAGGTTATGCCTTTCTGGTTGAAGAATGCAGGTGCAATATATCAAAGGGCATCCACCCCTCTTTTCCATGACATGGTGCATAAAGAGGTTGAGGTGCATATGGATGATATGATGGTTAAGTCAGAAACAAGAGAGGGACACTTTAGAGTTCTAGATAAGTTCTTGGCTCGAATTGAGAAGTACAATCTATGGCTGAACCCTAAGAAATGCATTTTTTAGGTTACTTCAGGAAAACAATTAGGGCATATAGTTAGTAGTAGTGGAATCAAAGTAGATCCAGATAAAGTGAAAGCTATTCAGGAAATGCTAGCACTAAAGATAGAGAAAGAAGTGAGAGGATTCATTAGCAGGTTACAATATGTTAGTAGATTTATTACAAAGCTTACCAATATTTATGACCTTATCTTTAAACTCATGAGGAAAGACCAGCCTATCAAGTGGAATGATGATTGTCAAAAGGCCTTTAACACAATTAAAGAATATCTCACCAATCCGCCCGTACTAAAGTCACCAAGGCAAGGGAAGTTATTGATCCTGTACCTAGCCTTGAGGAGAATGAAATGGGGGCAGTGCTAGAACAAGAAAGACTAAAAGGGATAGAGCATGCAGTGTATTATCTCAATAAGAAGTTCCTGCCATATGAGGAAAAGTACAACTTAGTAGAGAATATGTGTTGAATCATGATTTTGGCAGTAAGAAAATTGAGGCACTACTTTCAGTCCTATAGGGTTCAAGCTATTTCAATGATAGATCCCTTAAGGTACTTATTCCAAGTACCCACTTTGATTAGAAGAATGTCTCAATGGCTAGTACTTTTAACTGAATTTGATATAAAATACATCACCACAAAGGTCATTAAAGGGAGGGCAGTAGCAGAATTCCTAGCTTAGAATGCAGTATAGAGTGATGAACAGTGGAATTTAGAGTTTCCAAATGAGAACTTGGTAGTCATAGAGCATCGAGAGTGGAAGCTTTACTTTGATGGGGCTGTAAATAATAGAGGAGCTAGATTAGGAGTAATTTTTATTATGCTAAAAGGAGAGACTGTACCAATAGCCAAGAAATTAGACTTCAAGGTAATGAACAATATGGCTGAGTATGAGGCATGCATCTACGAAATTGAAGTAGCTCTAGCAGCTGGGGCAAAGGAATTGCTAGTTTATGGGGACTCAATGTTAGTAGTTAGCCAAGCTAATGAGGAATGGGAAGTGAAAGAGGAAAAGTTGAAACCATGTATCTACTATTTGAAAGCTTTAATAAAGAACTTCAATAAATGTCTCTTTATCCATTTGTCAAGAGACAATAATTAGATGGTAGATGCATTGGCAACACTCTCTTTAATGTGGGATAGTGTGACAGGATCAACTATGAAGCCTTTGGTAATTATGAAATCAAGAGCTCCATGTTATAGAGGAGAGTAGATTACGAATTTTCAAATAGGGCCTGAAGAGAAGCCATGGTTTTATGATATTCAAAGGTTCATCGAAGAAGGAAAGTATTCAAATGAGGCAACTTCAAAAGAGAGATATGATCTTTGTGTCCTTGCATGTAACTATGAAAGTCATGATGGAGTATTGTCAAGAGAATGTTGAATGGAATGCAGCTTAGATGTCTCAAGAAAGATGAAGCTGAAGAAGTGATGAAAGAGATTCATGTAGGAGCTTGCAGTTCTCACATGAATGGGATAATCCTAGCTAAAAAGATACTCAAGCATTAGATAAGTATAGAAAAGGATTGTATTATAATAGTGAGGCAGTGTCATCAATGCCAGATTTATGGAAACCTTAACCATCTTCCTCCTATAATGCTAAATAGTTTATCATCACCTTAGCCCTTCGTAGCTTGGGGAATTGACATTATAGGAGAAATAAGGCTGACAGCGTTGAATGGGCATAAGTACATAGTCATGGCAATAGATTAATTCTCTATATGGGTAGAGGATGAATCCTTCAATGCTATAGAAGCAAAACAGATGGTGTGATTCATCGAGCAAAGTCTTATTTGCAAGTCTGGGGTTCCATATCACATTATGATGGATAATGGTGTCTAGTTTTAGGCTAAAATAGTGGAATTATTACAAAAGTATAGGATTGAGCATCATAAGTCTTCACCGTATCATCCTTAGGCTAATAAAGAAATAGAAGCATTTGATAAAAATTTCAAGAAAATCCTCTCTAAAATGGTCAAGACTTACAAAGATTGGTATGAGTTTCTTCCTTTCACTTTATGGGGATATAGGACTATAGCTAGAACAGCCATAAGCCAAACTCCATTCTCTTTAGTATATGGTTGTAAAGCAGTCTTACCAATAGAAACAAAGATAAAATCCTTAAGAGTAGTTATGGAAGCTAGAATGCCCGAGAGTGAATGGGCACAAAAGAGATATGATCACCTTGCATCTCTATATAAGAAGAGGATGAATGCTTTATTTCACACTCAGATATATCAAAGGAGGATAGCAAGATCATTCAACAAGAAAGTTAAGCCTAGAAAGATAAAAGTTGGGTATATGGTGTTAAAACAGTCTAGGGCAATGGTGTTTGATTCGAGAGGAAAGTTCATACTAAACTAGGAAGGACCATATTTAGTCAAATCAATTATGCTTAAAGGATCTGTAAAGATATCATACTTGGAAGGCAATGAATTCATGGAGCCTATTAACCTAGATCACCTCAAGAGATACTACTTGTAAGAATAAAATAAAAGTAGTAAAAAGAATTCTGCCTAAAGGAGCTGCAAAGATATCATACCTGGAAGGGAATGAATTCATGGAGCTTGTTAACCTAGATTGCCTCAAGAGATACTACTTGTAAGAATAAAATAAAATTAGTAAAAAGAAAATAAATTCTACTAATTAGAAAACCTAAAAAGGCTAGTCAAGCAAAAGTTAAGACATTCTCGCTGTTCAGAAAACCCGTCAAGGGCTAACAGGAAAATATTAGGGAATAAAAATAAAATGAGATGGTCCCACTGGCTAGAAAAGCTACAAAAGGCTAATTAGGCAAAAATTAGGGCAAATAAATGACAGAGAAAAATATTCAGCTAGAAAATTCAAAAGGACTAGTTGATAACATGAATTATATCATATGATATAATAAATGTACTCATTTTGGCCCTAATTAATGAATCCTCTTAAAATAGAATTTTTATTTTAGCATTGCATGTTCTATCTTGTTTATAATGCATAGGTACTAGAAAGGAGTATAGAACATGAAAGCTTAAAATCAGCTCTATAAGACTATTTCCTAGTGATATTTGTATTTCTTCTCTTATGACTTATCATGTAAAGCTTGAAATTTTGGTGGCTTTATAGCTTGATTATCAGAAATAACAAATAAGCTCAACTCCCTCTATAGCCAAATCTATATAAGAAATGAACACATTAAAATAAAAGCCCACTAAGTTAAAAACCCGAAAGGGTAGCATAGGCAAAAGTTAGGGCAAGCCTACTAAGTTGAAAACCCAAAAGGGCTACTTAGGCAAAAGTTAAGGCAAACTTGCTAAGTTAAAAACCCGAAAGGGCGGCTTAGGTAAAAAAAAAAACCTTTACTCTACTAAAGTCCATCTATTCAAGTCTCAAATTATTTCAACACAGTGCATATAAATAGTATAGGATTCAGAACACAATAGTATGACAGAAATAGTCTAATACAAATAGAAGTCAGAAACTAAGATAGTCCAAATCAGCTATCCTGAGCTCCAAAATCAAGCTATAGGCTCCATCCTCTAGTAGAATCATCATAATGAAAAGTTTTTAAAGGCCTGACAGATGAAGTCCTAGCACTATGAGGGTTGATGCTCAAACCTACAAGCTGTCGCTGAAGCGTCTCGTTCTCCTACTCCAAATTGCTAGAATAGCTCTATACATATAGGAAATAACATGCCATATGCATAACATGCATACATTTGCATTTTTAGTGTATATACTTACCCTCTAACTGTCTGTGACCTGTATAGTGAATAACCTCTGAGAGGAGGCGAGGCCATACAGATACTTCGCATATGTCCTAGGAACTTGTTTTGTAAATTGTACTAACATTAGTGCCAAGTGTATAGATCATGCAGAGAATAAGTTAGAAAAATTCACATGAGAAGCATCTCCCATAGAAAAGATAGGAAGTTGAGCATCACTAAAATGCATTTGCTGCTCAACTAGAGTCTGAACAATAGGAGCCTAGTAGAATATGGACCTATCCAGGAGAGAAATATCACCAAGAGTAACACCCACAAAAGCACCATTGTAACTAGTCCTAACATGTTGAGTATGATGTGTAGGGCTAGGTTTGGGCTCAGACCTCTCCATATTAAGAGTAGCCTCAGCCTCTTAAGCAATCTCAGTCTCTTCCTTCATCACCTCATCAGCAGGAGAGCGAATCTCCTCAAACTATAAAAACAATAAGTGATTCATAAGTTCCAAAGGAAGAAGCTGAGACGACAAGAAATTACCTTAGCATTGTCAATGGGAATATGCTCCAAGAGGCTCTCATGAATGAACTGCTAATAATGTCGAGATCGCTTAAGAAAATCTGAGGCAGCATATCCCTATAGTGCCTCTGTTAGCCTTGAACTTGTCTGATGAGAAATGCATAACATAAAAGAAGGGACAGCAGACAAAATATGACATCGAGAAGGCTTGGAAGATCGACGATACCCTCGCTCTCCTAAATACCACATTTGAAAGCCACATTTATGGAGTAGAACCCTCATAGACTCAAGCCATATTGTACCAGCCATAAAGTCATAGCTCTGGACATTATCAGCTCCTACTAACCAATCAAAATTAATTTACCAAATCATGATTATTAATTTTCACTTTCATTAAATGATAAAGTACTAATGAACTTGCTTTTTACTAGGTACCACTCGGTGGCATTTAGTTGATCATGATAGGTCTGAAGAGTGTTCCAAACATTAGCTAAATAGGAAAAATAAATTAGCAAATCATACAGAAAGTAGGGATAGTGATAAATAGAGAAAAGATGATGTACATCCAAGACATGCCAAAAGCCGCACATTGTAATAGCACCTTTGCAGATAGTATCTAGTCTATAATAAGGTAGGCTAATGTAGCAGATCCCCGATCAAGGGTAGCAACCTGACCTAAGTCACGAAGAGGGCCATGTAGAGCAATGTTGACCTCATGACCAGTCTTGCAGAAAAGGGTCGTGCCTAGCAGGATCAGGAGAAAACACCTCGCCTTCTAAGCAATCTCACAAGGAGTAGTAGCAGGAAGATGTCCCACATGGAATATAGTGCACATCATTAGACATCCCATAGGGAATATAACGAAACTCATTTTCACCAAACGTCCCATAAGGAATATAGCAAGCTTCATTGCATACATCGTTAGATGCCCCACAAAGAATATAATGAAACTCATTTTCACTAGACATCATATAGGGAATATAGTGTACATTATTAGATGTCCCACAAGGAATAAAACAAAATTTCATTATCACTCAATGTCCTAAAGGGAATATAATGCAATTCGCCACACACTACACAGTAGTTATAGTATTGTTTTTAGATGTTCTATAGGAACTATATCACTTCTTCATATTTGCAAATCGCTAAATGTCCCTTATGGAATATAGCGAAATTCATTTGCATAAAGTTTACTAGATGTTCCATAGGGAATATAGTGAAACTTGTTAAACATTACATTCACTTAAAATTGCACAACAATTTAAGATCAATTTGTCAATTAAGATACAATTAGGTATCCTGATTCTTTCCTTCAAAATTGTGTGCTTCTACTACTTTGCCACAATTTGTTTAGCAAACAACAATAAATGGGGGCAATAGTAAACACCCAATTTCACAATGCAATAATGCATAGTGTGATGAAAGCTCTTACGATGAAAAATTAATCAAAAAATTGATCTCTAGTTTTGAAATTTGAGATTTCAATGACTAAATTATAGTGTTTTTGGACCTAATTGCAAAATCTTGATTCTAGAAATTTTTTTTTAATTTTTAATTTTAATTTTTTAGGTCTGATGAGAAATTTGCTAGTCGTCATTTAGCTAATGCCAACCAACATTGGCCTAATGTCGATCGACATTGGCCCAATGTCAATCGACATTACGGGGCATTTGCATTTTTTTAGTATTTTCCATCATTTTTTCATATATTCCTATTTTTTGATTGGTTAAAAATTGGTTTTAATTATTTTCTTAAAAGATAATTGTGGTTTACGCATTCAAAATGTGTAAATCACTTTCAAAAATCAAAAATCTATGTTCATTCTTGCAATTTAGGACAATTAGCTCTATAGGTCTCTTAATAAAAGGCAGAGACTGTGTGGTGAAGGAGGACCAACTCTTGATGGTGGAAAAAACCCTAGAGAGAAAAATCACAGAGAAAAGCCAAAAAGGAAAAAACCTAGTTTTCTTCACTGCATAGAAAAGAAAAAAATCATGCTCTTTTGTTTTCAATAGTCCAGAGATCAATCAACACATAGTCAATTCTCAAAATGGTGAAATTTCATTCTAAGGGGAATCAAACAGCATCTACATAGCATATCTTTATCCCTTTTCCCTCTTTGATTTCTTTGATTTTTTTATTTCTATTTTTTTTTTCTTATTTAATTTACTAACATGAATTGTGGTTCCTATGTTTTTTTTTTATTTTGATTCAATTGGGATTTGAGGTGGACACTGCCTAAATAATCAAGAGAGAACATCCATGGAATGCCATGGTGTTGAACTATGATTAGATCTAGGGTTTTATCTTTCTATGATCATTATTTTCTTTGTGTTTTATGTGTTTAATTCATTTAGGTTTGTACTTAATTTTAATTTCCAGTACGTAGTGTGTAATAGCCCCAGTAGTGGGAAATAGTAAAATTTTTATATTTCTATGTTCTTTAAAATTGGGTAGTAATTAATTTGGTAATTTCCCATTAAAATTAATGGTATTAGTAGTTAATCAGATTTTATGAAATTGATTTAGGGTTTTTAGAAAATTAAAAAAATGCAAGTTTTATCTATTTTTTTGTGTTTTATTTGTTTTAGGTTTTTTTTTTTTATGTTTTTATCCTTTTGGGCCCAAAGCCCACATTAGGTCTAAACCCACTTAATCAATAGACTTAAAATTGGCTTTAAGGTTTAATTCAATTTAAAATCAATTTTAGTCCCATTTAGGCTAAATAGATTTAGGCCCACCTTCTTTAAAATCAAATTAGATTTTAGCTTAGCCCATTTAAAAGCATTATTAAAATAAATAGACACTAAGCCCATTTTTAGTTAATAAAATTAATTTAGACTAAGATAAGTCCAATAAAGCATTTTTTTTATTTTCTAAAATAAGAAGATTTAAGCCCATCTTCATTTAATTAAAGTTGATTAGAACTAAGCTCATTTTAAGTTTAATTTGTTTCTTTAAAATTTATAGACTCAAACTCACTTTTAGATAATTAAAATCAATAGACTTAAGCTCACTAACTAATAAAAAATGTAGGCCCACCTTTAGTCCATTTTCACTTATAAATAAAAAATGTAAATCTAGCTAACTTTCAATAAAATTAATATAGTTTAGGCTTAAGGTTGATGCATTTGAATACATTTTTTATGTGTGATTTTATTGACTAGATGCCTTAAGGGTTAGATGGATGTTCAAATAGGGTTTAATAAAATTGCATGTAATTAAAGAATGAAGTAATAATTTATAAATTAATTCTAAATAAACATGAGACTAAAAGAAGTTAGTATTCTGTTTTCAAAATCTCCTAGTTGTGGTGCTAACTTTCTTTTAGAAAATCGAGTACCACCAATCGAATTGTCTCAGTTATTATCATGGGTGGCGACTCCTCATCTACACACTATGACTTTATGGGATAGTAGTGTGTTCTCTAAGTCCTTGAGCTTAAACAGTGTCGCGGTTGATAAAATCTTGGACGCATGCTAAACCCCATCATCTACAGTGTACTAATAAATTTCAATTCCTAGAAAATAATTCATCAAACCAAGATTAGACATTTCAAACTAATTTCCATTTCTTACTTAAATTTAAAACCTAGTTGCTCATTACCCCCCTGCAACCATAAGATCATCCACATATAATGAGACAATAAACTACACTTCTCCTTCCTTTTGCTTCATATATAAAGTAGCTTCACTGTCACTTCTTTTAAAACCATATTGTGTTAAGTGTGCATCGATTCTACTATACCAGGCCCCTGGTGCCTGCTTCAATCCATAGAGGGCCTTAATCAACTTATACTCTTTATTTTCCATTCCCATAGCCTCAAAACCTTCTGGTTGTTCAATGTAGATGTCTTCATGAAGCATACCATTCAAAAAAGTAGATTTCTCATCTAAATGGTACACTTTCCATCCAAACTGAGTAGCAATTGTAAGTAGTAATTTGATGGTATCATGCATTGCTACCTGTGAAAAAGTGTCACCATAATCAACCCTAGGTACTTGATCATACCCTTTAACAACTAACCTTGCCTTATGCTTAAAAATAGAATCATTTGGATTAAATTTGGTCCTATATACCCACTTCACACCTATAGCCCTTTTATTTTTAGGCAAGTTTGTTAACTCCCATGTCCCATTCTTCTCAATCAATTCTATTTCAATTTTCATTGCATCAACCCATTTTGGCATCTTTATAGATTTTGAGAAACTTGTTGGCTCAACATGAATAAGGTTGCATCTCTCGTATATTTTTTATAAAGGTCTTATTTTCACCATAGCAGAGCTAATAGTTCCACATATGTCAAACTCATCACTGGAATTATTGTTGACAAAAATGGGATCATCTATAGTAGTTATTAATTAATAATGTTGCATAATCTTCTTTGAATTCCAGTTACACCAAGAAGATTCATTAATGTGCACATCTCTGTTAATTAAAATCTTCATGTTATCCACACAAAGAACTCTATAACCCTTAAATTCAGCTGCATAGCCCACCAATACACCAACTTGAGCTTTTTCATCAAGCTTTCCCCTTTTACAGTATGTACATGTTAGTAGACAAGTGACCCAAACACCTTTAACTTTTTTACAAAAGGTTTGAAGCCATGTCATGCTTCAAAAGGAGTTTTACCCTTAATAGACTTGGTTGGTAGCCTATTAAGTAGATACACAGTAGTATTGATAGCCTCTACCCATAAACTTTTTAGTAAATTTTTTTCATATAGCAAACACCTTGCTATCTCCATCACAATCCTACTTTTTCATTCAGAGACCCATTTTTCTGAGGGTAGTAAGGAACAATGAGCTAGTGCACAATTTTAGACTCAACATAAAAGGTTTTATACTAAGTAGAAGCATACTCACCACCTTTATCAGTTTTTAAAACTTTCACCTTGAACCCACTTTGAGTGTCAACTAAAGACTTAAACTCTTTAAACATAGAATGTTCTTGAGATTTGGCCTTTAAAAAATAAACCCATGCCATTCTACTGAAATCATCAATAAAAAATAAGAAGTATAGACTATTGTTTAAAGAGGCTATTCTCATTGATCCATAGATGTTTGAGTGGGTCAATTCTAATTTCATAGTGGCTCTTTTTGATACACCTGAAGGAAATGAAACCCTATGCATTTTTCCAAGTTGACACCTCTACAGCTCTCCTCACACACCAAGACTTCAGGTATATCATCTACCAAACTAGTAGTGTATAGCAGTTTAATTGATTTAAAGTTAAAGTGGCCAAATCTTTTATGCCACCTTAAGCTTTCATTAATAATAGCACTACAAGCCTTTCCCTCAATTGAATTGAGATTCAAATAAAAATTATTGCTAGACACTTCAATCTTAGCAAATTCATAACCATCACTTGTAAATATATGACAAAAATCATCTTTGAACAATAGAGTTTATCCATGTTTAAGCAACTAAGCTATACTTAATAAATTATGATCTAACTCAGGTACATAAAGCACTTTAGTAATGATTTTAGTACCTTTGTTAGACCTGATAAGAACTTAGCCTCTTCCTTGTGCCTTGACCACATGACCATTCCCAAGCTTGACTTTTGGTTAGTCTGTTCTATCTAGAGAGCTTAACAAAGTTAGATGTTTTGTCATGTGACTTGTGCAGCCACTATCAATCAACATGTATGCACATCAACTACTTTGGTTGTTTGTGCCATCATAAACACCTGCTCAGCCTCTTCCTTCCTCACTTCACTCATATTAGCTTATTTAGGAGATTGTTGTAGTATAACACCCTTTTTCTTTATGTAATTTTTGACAATGTGGCCAAAATTTTTGCAATAAGGATATCAAACAGATGGCTTGCTCTTATTCTAGTAATATTTTTCTGAATGACCCAATCTCTTGCAAATTAAACAAGGTGGGAATTTTCCCTTTTAAGGGATAGTAACATTTTTTGAATTACCCTTGCTCGTGTATTCAACATGTGGCTGTATTCAACATGTGGCTTCTTACTTTCAGGTCTTTTTGGTTTTTAAGATACTTGAAATGCACCCTCAATAGCTTCCTCATATCTCATTGAGAGCCTCTGCTCTTAAGCTTGCAGTTTGCTAATGAGCTCACAATTGTGAGCTTTTAAAGACTGTAGGCCTCTTTAATGGTAGCTATCTTTGCTTTAAAATTTTATGGAACAGAAATCATGATCTTCTTAACAATATGTTGATCAGTAAAAACTTCTCCAAGCAACCTTCTTTGATTCACTACATCCATAACTCTACTGGTGTAGTCCTTGATAGCTTCACCTTCCTTCATCTTCATCAACTTGAATTCCCTTTTCAAAGTAAGCAACTTTATAGTTTTAACTGTATCCCAACTTCAAAATCCTCCTTAAGCTTATCCCATACTTGCTTAAGAGTCTTAAGATCTATGATCTTAGTGAAAATATGGTCAACAAGACCAGCATGCAAATAAGAGATAGCCTTATCCTTTTTATTTTCTCTTCTTTATAAGCCTTTATCTGTGCCATCATAGGATTAGCACTAAGTGGAGGTGGCTCATCATCTGAGACTACTATTTTTCAAAGCCCCTGAGATCTCAAATGAAATCTCATTTGAATAGCCCATATATGAAAAGATCACCATTCAAAATAAGGATTAAAGGGGTAGAAGTGTTTAAAGAAGACATGGTTCGAAGACAAATAAATCACTCACAACTCTCAAGTGTTTAGCTCTTAACCTCACAAGTGTTTAACACTTAACACTCTCATAAGAAATTAGTAACCTCACAGCCTGAAGGATATAGCTTTGATACCACTATTAGAATCAGACAAAAGCAACTTCTATAATTACTAGCAGAAGTAACACACGACTGCTAAGCCTTTTTAGAAGAGAAAAAATAGAAAAATAGAGCTTTAATTTTTTTTTATAACATTACTAATATTACACTTCCATTTACTTTTATATATAAAGCTTACAAAATAAATGTCATCATTACATTCAAAGTTGTAGCACTTCTAATCAGCCACTTATGAAAGATTTAGTTTACTATTCAGAAATACACATCCTAAAATTTAGGACCTAATATCGACTATATACAAATAAATAACTTTAGTTACTTTTGAATGACATACAAAAAGGATAAAATAGTTTCAATAGTTTTTCAAATCAGACTTCAGTAGTTGTTAACTTCATTTCCATAGGCTTTTGATCTCCAAATAAAATCTCACAAGCTTCAATAACAAAACTAGTGTTAGATATTCTAAACACTGGTAATATGCCCCCAAGTATCAATAAGACTTTCATAGTTTTAATTCCTAAGGTCTAAAGCACTACAAATGTGAAAGATTTTAAACTTATTATTTTTATTTAATGTGGTTTATAAATTGATTAGCAAGGTTTTAGCTACTAGAATAAAGAAGGTGTTACCCTCTATTATTTTAGAGACTCAAAGTACTTTTGTTAAGGGCCGCCAAATTTTTGAGAATGCTCTTCTTGCTTTATAAAGTTTTTCATTTCCTAAAGCACAAAAGGTTTAATAACGTGGGGTATATGGCATTGAAGTTAGATATGGCAAAGGCTTATGATCGGGTTGAGTGGGACTTCCTATTAGCTGTTATGATTAAAATGGCATTTTTGGATCAGTTTATGAGGCTTATTAGGGTGGGTATGTCTTCTGTGTCATTTTCTTTTTTAATAAATGGCAAGCCAATAGGTGCAGTGGCTCCCTCGAGTGGTTTAAGACAAGGGGACACTATTTCCCCTTATTCATATATCATTTCTGCTGATGTACTTTTATCTTTAATTAGAAAGGAATGTAAGGAGGGTAGGATTCATGGTATTCAAATCGAAAGGAGATGTCTAGAGATCTCCCATCTTTTCTTTGCCATGACAGTGTTATTTTCTTCAGAGCTTCCTTAATTGAAGCTATAGTTCTAAAGGGCATTTTTTTCTTTACATGAGAAGACTTCAAGACGGCTCCTTAATCTTGAGAAATCAAAGATCTCATTTAGCTATAATGTAAATGAGGGAAGGCGGAATGCAATTTTTATTTGCTTAGGAATTAATCATGTTCAATACCATTCCAAGTATTTAGGCTTTCCAACAGTGGTAGGTAAATCTAAATAAGTGCTTTTTAATGCTATTAAAGAGTGGTTGGGGAGACAATTCAAGGGGTGGAAGGATAAGTTTTTATCCTCTACTAGGATAGAGATTTTAATTAAATCTATAGCACAGTGCATTTGCACAAACATTATAAGTTGTTTTAGATTTTTGGATTTGTTTTGCAATGGAGCTTTAAATGATGGTCATGAGATTTTGGTATGGGAATAATAAGAAAGACAAGTCCATTCATTGGTTAAGTTGGTAGAAAAATTGCTAATCAAAACGGGATGGAGGTATGGGTTTCTAATGATTCAAATCTTTCAATGAAGCCCTCCTTGCTAAAAAGGCATGGCGGCTACTTTCAAGATTGTCATCTTTATGTGATAAGGTGTTAAAATCTAAGTACTTCTTGTCTTGTGATCTATTAGAGGTGAGAGTGTCTTCATCTGCTAGTTATACTTGGAAAAGCATTATTCACTCTCTGCCTCTCTTGTGTTTGGAGGATATATAATGGTCAGCGTGTTATAATCTGGGGCTCTAAATGGATTCTAGGCCTCCCTTCTCATCAAATTCTATCTCATATTCCTCCTGTTAGCATTATTTCAGATACTTGGGTCACTTTTCTAATTTATTTTTTAACAAACAGTTAGAAGAGCTCCTTGGTTCAACATCTTTTCTCTCTGGGCGAAGCTGAACACATCTTGAGTATTCCTATTAGACATTCATCATTTGGATATTTAAGATTCTAGATCTTGGAAAAGTATGGAATTTTTTCAATAAAAAGTACTTATCATCTAGCCTTTAAAATGAATCACTTGAATTTCAGTAGTGCAAGTTCTTCTATGCAAATTCCTTAGAACAATGTATGGAGTTTGAATATTCCCCCTAAGATTAAATTATTTCTATGGCGGGCTTTGAATGGTATTCTTCCTCTCCAAGAGGCTTTATAACCTAGAGGTATCATTTTGACACATCCTTACATTCATTATGGTATGGGTGAAACTGTTAATCATGCCTTGTTATATATTGTCAGTTTACTCAGGATGTATGGTTCAATTCTCCATTTGGTTTTTAGATTGACTCTTTTCAACATACTAATTTTCCTTCTTGGTGTTGGTCTTTATTTGAGTTATATTCTAAATAAAAGGTGGAAGTGGTTTCATTGATCCTGTGGAATCTGTGGAATGCCCAAAATTTCATAGTTCAAAATGCTAAATGTCAAGCTGTAGAAGAGGCTGCATTGAGTGCAAGTTGTGCATCTTGAATTCATTTTAACTAGCTAAACTAATTGAACATGGAGCAAATAAGAAGACTCTATCTCAATGGGAGCCTCTTTCACCATCTCGATGGAAGATCAACGTGGATGCAAGTATCTACCCTTTCACATATATGGTGGGCATTAGGTGTGTGATTAGGAATGATCAAGGTGTTTTCTTACAATCTACGAGTTGAAAGCTTACCAATTTCTAGCAAATATGGAATGTGAAACCTGCTACCATTTAGTTGGCTTATCCTTAGCTCTCCAGTGTAGTTTGTCTAAGGTTGATATCAAGAGTGATGCTCTAGAGATTATCAACATTCTTCATGACTCCCAACGAATCTGTCTCTCATTTCAGCCATCATTTCTGATATTCAGAGCTTGGTTCCCAATTTTTTTGTAATTTCTTTTTAGTTTATTTCTATAACTAGTAATAAAGTTGCCCATTCTTTAGCATGTTAGGCAAGATCCCTTTAAATTAAACTAGTCGTATATCCACATATTATATAGATTGATTATTAATATATTTTTACTTATATTTTTAACATATATTTGATTGATAAAAATTTATATTATTTATAAATAAAATTATCATGTTTGTATAAAAGAGTTTATAATAATAATAATCAAGTATAAATCTAATGGTATTCCTATGGCATACTGTAGATAGAAAGGTTTAGCGCACTATAAATGGCAGGGTTTAGCACGCGCCCAAGATCTTAGTAGCCAAGACACTGTTTGAGCTTAGGGATCTAAAGAACATGCTAACAATTGTCACAAAGACGTGGTGTAGAGATGATGAATCACCACCTAGGATAATAACTAGGACAAATAAAAAAGGTGGTACTCAATTCTCTAAAAGAAAGCTAGCACTACAACTAGGAGATTCTGGATACGGAATACTAACTTCTTTTAGTCTTGTGTTCATTTATAATTACTTTATGAATTACTATTTTATCCTCTATTTTCATGCAATTTCATATAAACCCTTAAAAACAATCAACTCCATGCAAACTAGTCATAAAATATACAAGTAAACAATGCATTCATCATAATACCTAGGTTAATCTAATCTATATTGATTTTAATTAAATGGATTAAATTACATGTTTTAATTTACAAATGAGTCTAAAGACTAATGGGCCTAATTTCTTTTAATTAAATGATCCTAAGTCTATTTATTTTAATTCTAAAAATGGGCCTAAATCTACAAATTATGAAGTATTTAATTTAATGGGCCTAATTCTACATGTTTTAATTTTAGAATGATCTTAAATATACAAATTATGAAAAAGGCTTAAATTAAATGGGCTAAGTCTAAATTAATTAAATTAAATTAGGTGGGCCTATGTCTAATTAACTAAATGGGCCTAAGTTATATCTACCCTAAATCTAATTAATTATGCCTAAAATACATCTCAATTAATTAAATCCAAAAAAACATAAATTTAAATGGGTTAAAGCCTAATATGGGCCTAGGGCCCAAAACACATAAATATAAACAAACAAGCTCAAAAAAAAATAAAAATATCAACACAAACAAATAAAAGATCAAACAATTAATTTAACTTTTTCTAAAAGCCATAATTTAATTAAAGTGACCATAAACAAATAAAACAAAACAATTAATAGGCAACCCTAATTCTATCCACTTAAATGTAATTCAATTTTAATTAAATAACCTAATGATTTCTATAGCCATTAATTTTAATTAATTACCAAATTAAAACCCTAATTGTACTAACCAATTACATAAAATAAAGCACACAAGCACACACACCAAATTTCATTATTCTTATTATTTGGACTATTACAATGAACTATTAAGAATAATAAAAAAGAAAAATTAACACAATCCTAAAAATAAATAAAAATAAGATAATTAAATAAATAAAAAAAACTAGAAACTACATTTAGCTATAAGGTTCCATCCATGGCATTCCATAGATCTCTATGGATTTGGCTCTCCAAGTATGATCATCATGTAATCCCCTCCATAATCACCATCACAAATGGTAAAACAATGATTGGTGAATAAAATTATAATAATAATTAAATAAATTTGAAATTCAATCAAATCAAAATAGCAAAAAAAAAATAAAAGAAAGTGGGGAGAAAATATTACTTTATGGATGCTGAATAAATTACTCCTCAGACTAGTAAGATCACTGTTATTTTTAGTAATCCTTCAAGAACTCGTTATTCTTCTTCTCAAAAATCTCCTACGAATCAATCACAAAGAATTTATATACTAACTAAAGAAAAGTCTAGAGATCCTTAGAAAGAAGAGAGCCAAAATTGCAGAAAAGAGTGTTGAGGATTGAGAATTCCCTCCCTTTCCTTGAGCTTAAGCTCTCCTTTTATAGGAAAAACCCAAAAAACCCTAGATCTTATGTACTGAAGAGCTCTAATTTAAAAATGACTTTATTTCCTGAAAAATTAGATAAATCTCAAAAAAAAAAATTTAGCCAATCAAAACTCAAGAAAAATATTTTTTTATTTTCTATAAAAATACAAAAAAAAACAGACGAAAAACACATAATTTCGACTAGTTATGTAATTCTGATTGAAATTCGACAATTTTGTTTTTTTTTTAACTTTTAATTACAAAAATCCCCTGAAATAAATTAAATTTTCAATTAGGACTTAAAAAGTATTACAATTAATTCCTTAAAAAACCAATTAAACTCTTTTTGAAAATGTAGTCAAACTTCTGATTTTTCAAACTTGTCAAACTTTTGATTTTTCAAACTTTAAGTGTTGAAGACCTACTTATAATATTTTCATCATTGGACTCCTTTGTTGCATCCATATTTTATTATCCTGAAATTGGGTGTTTACAATTGCCCCCCTTTGTCACTGTTTGCTTGACAAATTGCATCAAAGCAAATAAGCACACAATTTCTTAACAATAAAGTTTGAGTACTTACCTGTGCTTTTTTAGGATTATGCTTGTAAGTAATCGTTAGTTCATAATCAATGCTTATGTTGTCATACAACACAAGGCATAAACTTAAAACATCTAAGGAAACACTATACTCAGACGTATAGCATTAGTTTGGATGGGCACATTATACTCGATCGTATAATGTTAACTGTACTTGGTCATATAGTCTAAATTAGAAAGATGCATTGCACTCAGTTGTACAATGTCGACTATACTCGGTCGTATAGTCTAAATGGAAGGATACATTGTACTCGATCATACAATATTGACAACACTCGGTCGTATAGTCTGAATTGAAATGACACATTGCACTCAGTTATACAATGTCGACTATACTCAGTTGTATAGTCTGAATCGAAATAGGTACATTGTACTCTATCATACAATGTCAACTATGCTCGGTCGTATAGTCTAAATTGAAATAGGTATATTGTACTCGATAGTACAATGTTGACTATACTCGGTTGTATAGTCTAAATTAAAATAGGTACATTGTACTCGGTTGTACAATGCTGACTATACTCTATTGTATAGTCTGAATTGAAATAGGTACATTGTACTTGGTCATACAATGTTGACTACACTCGGTCGTATAGTATGAATTAAAATGACACATTGCACTTAGTTGTACAATGTCGACTATACTCGATCGTATAGTTTGAATTAAAATGACACATTGCACTCGGTCGTACAATGTCGACTATACTCGATCGTATAGTTTGAATTGAAATGACACATTGCACTCGGTCGTACAATGTCGACTACACTTGATCATATAGTATGAATGGAAATGACACATTTCACTCGATCGTATAATGTCAACTACACTCTATCGTATAGTTTGAATTTAAATAGGTAGATTGTACTCGGTCATACAATGTCAACTACACTCAATCATATAGTCTAAATTGAAATAGGTACATTGTACTCAGTTGTACAATGTTAACTATACTTGATCATATAGTCTGAATTAAAATGACACATTGTCCTCGGTCGTATAATGTCGACTACACTATACTCGGTCGTATAGTCTGAGTTGAAATAGGTACATTGTACTCGGTCATATAATGTCGACTATGCTCTATCGTATAATATAAATTGAAATAGGTACATTTTACTTGGTCGTACAATGTCAACTATACTCAATTGTATACTCTAAATTGAAATAACACTTTGTACTCAGTCATACAATACCAACTACACTCAGTCGTATGGTCTGAATTGAAATAGGTACATTGTACTCGGTCATACAATGCAGACTACACACGGTCATATAGTCTAAATTAAAATAGGTACATTGTACTCGATCGTACAATATCGACTACACTCAGTCATGTAGTCTGAATTCTCCTATGCTAACAATTTAGTAATTCAAGGAATTATCAAATCATGTAGCATTGCAATTTAGGACTAAATTGTAAGAGAAGTGTTGGACTTAAATGCAACTGAAGTTAAGGGACTAAGGTGGACATTTTCCACTTTAATATAAGTTTTGCATTTTGCCAATCCATTTCTTCATCTCCCATCCTTTTCTTTTTTTCTGTTTTTCTTTTCCTTTCTCTTGATTTTAAAATCTTGTTTCTTCAATTATCTTTTCATCTTACCTCCAATTTGAGATCCATCTGATCCTATGGCTCACCCATAATGCAGACTACATGGAAGCAGCTCCAGACAATCAAATCTAGTCATATCTCAACTACATTTTCCTCAAAACAGTCTAGGGCTCAATTAAAGGGAAGAGGTGCTCCCTTTGACTTGCTTGCACCTTCATAGATGCTCTCTGGCTGGAGATGAGGTAAATTTCTCTTCTGTTTTTAATTCTGCAAAAAAATATATTCCTGTCAATACATTAACATATTAATGCATGCAATTAGAGAACATCTCTTATATAAATTAGACAAAATTGCATGAAACTATTAATTTTGAAGCAAAATTTTGCAAAATTGGTTTTAAAATGTTAGAGGACTAACATAATTTAGTCAAATTTTTTAATTTCCAGTTAAAATTTTGAATTCTGGATCAAAATTTTTGGATTTCCAATTAGAAATATGGAAATACCAATCAAAAATCTGGATTTCCAATCAGGAATTCGAAAATCCAGTCTTTCTATCTTTTTTTTTTAACCTAAAGATAGGAATGGAAATTAACAAAAATAAAAAGTTAGAAAGGAAGGTAATCCTGTCATTTTCTAAATTTTATTTAGAAACCACTAAAATTCTTGAGTTGCTTTCAATTGGCTCGAGAACTCTTTCATGATTTATCAAGAGAGATAGTATAGCACACTTGGGCATCTATCTTCTAACACTTCATTGTTGCTCTACCGACTGCTTGAGGTAAGTTAGGTCACTATTCACTTTTTGCTCTTATCTAAAGGTGGATGGATACTACTTACACCTTTCACACGCGAGTGGGTGAGCTAACTATTTCTCCCATGAGCTTCTCTGCTATCATTAGGATCACCTTTAGGGGTACCTCGATTCATTTTTATATAAATTATTGTACTCTTCCTGAGGATCCCAGGAGTCGTTATGTTCGTGACTTGCTCAAGTTTGTTCCGACATAGAAGAATCAAAAGAACGTGCTTCTTTCTTCTCTTATTCAAGGTATCAAGAGATTACCCACTACCACACCTCGCCAGATCCTTCAAAATGCGAGATTCTTCTTATTGATACTATTAGGCACTACCCTCTTCTATGAGACTTGTTATGAGGTTAGCATTGCGCTTCTTAGTCCCCTTCAAGATCTTTTTAGAGTCACTACTTTTGATTGGGGATCAGTAGCTCTGGCCTATCTCTACTATAGACTGGACACTATCTGTAGAGATGTTATGATGATGTGTGGCTTCTGGCACATTTTGCATGTACACCTCCTTTATTTCTTCTACTCCTTTTTAATTTTTGCTCTTTTACAGCTCTTTTTCATTTTAACTATCTTTTCCTTTTCAAATCTAGGGCATTGAGATTAGGATGATCTAAGGCTTTAGCACTATTAGCTCTGATAAGAGTCTTCCATTGATGCAGAGATAGGGTGCTTCTTGTCTTGCTAGTGTCAAGTATGACTTACAAACTTATCAAGACTAGCTGAACTCTTTAGAGTGGGACTTGGTAAGATAAATTTAACAAATAGCATTTGATCAGTTGTAAAAGTTAAAAAAAATTATTTGAATGAATTTGCAGTTTAGATCAAATTGGCTGGTTAGTGCTAAAGACATCCAGCAATACAATTTCATGACTGCTTCTGTGAGGCTTGAGACTATAAGGATTTTGCTTCCTGGTTATGGTTGCTAGATGTGGTATCTAGGTGAGCGTGTTGGTCATTGGCATATGGGACCTTCTAGGAGGCATGTTCCTTCTTCTATTCCCTCATCTATGTTGAGGAGTTATAGCTTGATTAGTCTTAAGCTCAAAGTAGCTCTTAAGGGATATGATACTTTAACACTACTTATGCATTCTCGCCACTATCACAAGTATATTCGAGAGAATCTCCTAGAGCAGGTTCCTACATATCTAGCTGAGGTATGTTTTTCATCACCACTCCTCTTTATCACTATCTTACTTCATTCTCTTTCATCATTGTGGATGACATTTATTCTATGCAAGTTAAAGATGCTACTGATGTTGCTATAGAGGAGGAGACTAAGGGTGACACTGAGAGGGTTGAATAGGAGGTTGATCATACTAAGCATAGTGGAGCTGCTCAAGGTGATACTCCCCCAAGTACCATTTTGGGAGATATTCCCCTACTTAATAGGTCTATGTACTATTGGGCTCTTGCGATGTAGACTCCTATTGAGCAACACATGTACCCTAATACAATTTAGATTCCTAGCATTTCTGCTCATGATGCTTCACATGTAAGTTTATTTTTTCATTTCCAATCCTATATAAATTGAAACTTGTTGCTGAATTACTATATGTCATTTTATAGATCCCTCAGACATAAGTAAAGTATCTATATGGACTCGCCTCATCCTAGAGATTATTTACTATGCAAATCACAGATAGTTGGAGGGTTGGTATTTATAACAAGTATGCAAATTTATGTATGTTATGCGTGGTATGCATGATTTTAACTATTCTTAATGCAACATCTGGAGATCTGGAGCATGAAAATGAGAGGCTTCACAGATAGCTTACTGGTCTTGGCTTTGACAGTCATGATGTTGAGACTTCTATGCCCCCATATCAGAGTGACAATCATGCTAGAGGGTGGAGTCCTTGGCCAGACATTGTAGCTCAGGATGACTGATCTTTCATCTTTAGGACTTATGCTTTCATGACTATATTTTATCTTCCTTTTTTCTCTATAAACTATTTCCCCTTTTCTGAATGGATCATGGACTTTTGTTTTAGATCAAACCCTAGAATTTAATGAATCTTTTCCTTTTTTTTTTGTTGGAAATCTTGGAAATCTGATAAGGATTATATATTTTTTATCAAATTTTTAGAATTTCAATCAAAATTCTAGATTTCCGATTGGATTTCTAGATTTCCGATGGATTTTTAGAATTCCAATCAGAATTCTAAATTTTTTATCAGAAATTCAACTTTTGCTCTTTGCTCCTTTTATGTTTTGATTTATGAATTGAGTTTGATCCGCACATGTAAAATCCCAATCCATCCAGATTAAAAATCCCATCCAGATTAAATCTTTAAGCCTATATAAATCACTTGTAAAAATATCGTCTCCTATTCTTCTTTTTTATTGGCTTTCATCATGACATAAGCCACCCTTAATCTACTGAAGAAGTTTCTCAAAAGCCTTAATGGGGATGATTGGAATATACTGTTGCCCTATCATGTCAAATCTTTAAAATCCCTTTAGCATCTAAAACTAGACCATAATTTTCCTCATACTACTGCCACCTTCTAGGACATCAAGGACTATGTATTTAGATTCAATGGACAAGAGCTATGTCCATTAATCGATGAGTTTGCTACTATCCTTAGTTGTTCTTTAGACTCGACTGTTGTGATTGCTCTTCCTAATCTTGAGATGTAGTTTTATGGTAGACTAGTGCCATTCTTCGATATACCCCTAAGTGACATCTACGTGTGTGCATATAACCCTAGGACTATCAATCTTTCTTCTCTAATCACTTCTTATGGGACTAGGGATAAGAACAATGCAACCTAGATTAGGACTGTCTCTTTTTGCTTTTATGCCCAGTTTCTGCTAGTGGCTTCTCATGGAGATGCTGACACAAGAATTGTCAGTATCCTAGAAAAAGTAAAAGTTGGAGCTAACCCTGTGCCCATCATACTTGCTAAAACTGTCAATGGATTAGATAATTTAAGGGTTTAAAATTGATTCTCATGCAGTTTGCTTCTCCTTTAGGTATGCTACCTTTTTTTAGATTTGTCTACATAAGAAATTGAGTCCACTTAATCCTCCCACAAAAACCTTGATTTATCAACCTCATCATCTATAGTCTCATCCTTTGAATGTGAAGGACAAACGTACTATAAATCAATGGATTGATTGGATGAAAGGCATTATTGACTCTGAGATTACATGGATCTATCCTTAGTGGGAGTTGAAGTTTATGACCATCAACTTGTATGACCATTGTGTTCATTTTCCTAGGCTACACCTTTTGACCTTCTTTTCCCTATCATGCCTTTGCCATCAGTATGGCCATCCACAATTTATTATCACTATTATAACTAACTTCAAAGGCTTCCCTCTAAGATAAGATTTCTTGGACAAAATGAAGAATCTATGGCCTCGCAAAACATTAGAGCGGAACATGAATTTGGATACTGATATGGCTATCGATGGCAAATACAAGTCTTGGGTTACCATGCAAGCTATAAAACCACTAGGATTTTCTAAGTACAAAAGGACCCAAGTATTGCTAGATGAGTCACAGAAGAAGAAACAAAAACAAAAATAGTGATTTTATAAGTCTTTTTTTTTATATTCTCATGTTTTGTTTTTCCTTTAAGTATTTATGCTTTGTAATAAATATAGAATATGCAATATTCAAATAAAAATTCCAACTCAATTTGATTCACTAATTAGGGCAAAAATGAGTACATTTATTACATCACATGACATAACTCCTGTTATCAGTTAGTCCTTTCAAATTTTCTAACTGAACATTTTTCTCTCACTTTTATTTCCCTAATTTTTGCCTGCCAACCCTTTGCGGGTTTTTTGATCAGCAAGATCACCTCTTTTACCTTATTCCATAATTTTTGCTTGTCAGCCCTTTATAAGTTTTCTAAATAGCGGGAATGTCCTAATTTTTTCTTGACTAGCCTTTTCAAGTTTTCTAGCCAATGGAATTTTTTTTTTAAAGGTAGTATTTCTTGAGGCAATCCAAGTTTATTGGCTCAATGAACTCATTCCTTTCTAAATCTTATATCTTTGTAGCTCCCTCAGGTAGGATTGTCTTGACTAAATATGGCCCTTCGCAATTTGGTCTGAATTTTCCTCTTAGATCAAACACCATTTCCCTTAACTACTTTAGCACCATATCTCCAACCTTTATCTTTTTGGGTTTAACCTTCTTGTTAAGGCTCTTGCTATTCTTCTTTGATAAATCTAAGTGTGAAATAGAGCCTTCATCCTTTTCTCATCTAAAACATGAGGTACTCGTATCTCTTTTGCATCCATTCACTCTCAAGGACTTTTTCTTCCATAACAACCCTCAAAGATTTAATTTTTGTCTCTAGAGGCAAAACTATTTCACAACTGTATACTAATGAGAACGACGTCTGTTATATAGCAGTATGCGTTGTAGTTCTATATCCCCATAAGGAAAAAGGAAGATACTCGGACTAATCTTTATGCATTTTCACCATCTTGGAGAGGATTCTCTTTATATTCTTATTAGCTGCCTCAATTGCACCATTTACCTGAGGTAGATAAGGTGAGGATTTATGATGCTTGATCTTGTTTCTCTACAACAATTCAATTGTCTCTACCTGAAACTGAACACCATTGTCTATCATAATATGATGTGGGATCCCGTAACTAAAAATGAGATTCTTCTCAATAAATCTTACCATCTGTCTAGCCTGCAAGGTACCAAAGGATTCTGCTTCTATCCATCTGGAGAAATAGTCAATCACCACCACTATATATTTATGCCCATTTGAGGCAGTTGATCTCTTATCTCCCCTATTATATCTATTCCCCATTCTGCAAAGGGTCATGGAGATGTTAAACTATTTAGCACTGTACAGGGAAGATGATTGAGGTTCCCAAGTATCTAGCATTTATGACATTGTCTCATTACCTAGATATAGTCTCTTTTCATACTCATCTAATCGTACCCTTGCCAAATTATCTTCTTCATTAGAATCATTCCATTCATATAAGATCCACAAACCCCTGCATGAATCTCTTTCATTGCCTATTCTGCTTCATTCTTCTTGAGACATCTCAATTGTATTCCATTTGGCATTCTTTTGTATAATACCCCATCATGGCTTGCATAATTGTGTGCAAGAACATGAAGGGCATATCTTTCTTTGGCAGTCACTTCATCTGGGTATATCCTTTCCTCAATGAATTCCTGGATGTCATAAAACCTTGGCTCTTCTTATGGCCCTATCATAATACTCATAACTGATTCTTCACCATAACATGGAGTTTTCATTTTCATTATCACCAAAGGTTTCATCATCACCAAAGGTTTCATCATCAACCCCATCGGTTTATCACACATTGAAGAAAGCGTCGCCAAGGCATCTACCATTTCATTTTCATCTCTTGGTAAATGCATGAAGAGACACTTAATGAAATTTCTTATTAGCTTCTTTAAATAATCTTTCTTCTTTCACTTCCCATTCTTTGTTAGCCTAGTTAATGACTAATATAAAATCTCTATAAACCATTAGGTCTTTAGCTCCCACTGATAGTGTTGCTTCTAGCCCTTAGATGCATTCCTCATACTTAGCCATGTTGTTTATAACCTTGAAGTCCAATTTCTTTGCCATTGGGATGGTTTCTCCTCCTAGAGTGACAAGAATCACTCCTAGCCCTGCTCCTTTATTAGTCACAGCGCCATCAAAATAAAGCTTCCATTCGCATTGCTCTATTACTACTAAGTTCTCATCTGGAAACTCTAAATTCCACTACTCATTTCCTTCGACTGCATTCTATGCTAAGAATTCTATCGCTACTCTTCCTTTAATTACCTTGGTATTGATGTAGTTAATATCAAACTCAATTAAAAGTACCAACCATTATGACATCATTCCTATTAAGGTTGATGTCTGAAATAAGTACCTTAAAGGATCTATCTTTGAAATGGCTTACAATTTGTAAGACTGGAAATAAGGCTTTAGCTTCCTTGTAGCCCATATCATAATCAAACATGTCTTCTCCATAAGATCATACTTCTCTTCATATGCTAGGAACTTCTTACTAAGATAATACACAGCGTGCTCCACCCCTTCTGGTCCTTCTTGTGCTAGCATTGATCCCAAAGCTTTTTCCTCTAAAGCCAAATATAAGATTAAGGGTTTACCTTATCTTAGTGGCCTTAACACAAGTGGATTAATAAGGTATTCTTTAATCTTATCAAAGGCTTTTTAGCATTCTTCATTCCATTCCACAAGCTGATTCTTCCTCAAGAGCTTAAGAATTAGATCGTAAACCATGGTGAGTTTTGCAATGAAACTGCTAATGTACTATAGCTTTCCAATAAATCCTCATGCTTCCTTTTCTATTCTTGGTACTGGCATCTCCTAAATGGCTTTAATCTTGTCTAGATCAACATCTATTCCCCGATTTCTAACTATGTGCCCCAATAACTTTCCTAAAGTGACCCCAAAGATACATTTCTTTGGATTAAGCCTTAGATTATATCTTTCTATTCTTGCTAGAAACTTGTCTAAAGCCTCAAAATGTCCTTCCTTGGTTCCTAACTTGACCATCATATCATTAATGTACACTTCTAATTCTTTGTGCATCATATCATGGAATAGAGCTATTTCTGCCCTTTGATAGGTTACTCCTTCATTCTTCAATCCAAATGGCATTACTTTATAGCAATATGTCCCTAATTCCATGATAAAAGTAATCTTGATCTTGTCCATGACTACCATTATTATCTGATTATAACCTGAGAACTCACCCATGAATGAGTACATTGCACGGGATGTTGCGCCAGTCAAAAATCACATCAATATGAGGTAAAGGAAATTCATCCTTCGAGCATGCTTTATTCAGATCCCTAAAATCTACATACATTCAAAAAATTTCATATTTTTTAAGAACAAGTATTATGTCTACCAACCATTGAGGATATTCTACCACTTTTAGTAAATTAGCCTAGATTTTCTTAGCAATTTCTTCCCTTATCTTTTTTGCCCACTCTAGCCTTAACCTATAAAATTTTTGCTTAACAAGTTTAGCCTCTAGACATGTTGGAATGCAATGCTCTAAAATTTCTCTGTTTAGACCTGGTATGTCCTCATAGGACCAAGCGAATACTACCTTTCTTTTTTTTAATATTCTCTTTAATATTTCCCTCTCTTCAAGAGTTAAATCATGTGATATAGAAATATTCTTGGTTGTTCATTTATGCCCATGTTTAATGAATCTAATTGAATAGAATTAATGTCAAACATGCATGAACAATCATTATTAAAGTGCATAAGACCATCAGAATCAACATCACACAAGTAAGAAAAACCAAAGTTCATATTATTAATCACAAAAAAAGTAGTGTTTTCATCCTCAAATAGACCGAATGTTATTACATTAGTTTCTTCATAAAAAAATCATTAAAAATGTTATTAATAATGCTAGTTAAATCCTGTGGTGGTTCTTCATTAGGTGGCAGACAAAGTAGATCTTCAATGGCCTCAATCCCCATCTTCTTAGCAACTTTCTTCATCACCTTGCCTTTGTTGTCTTGCACTAGACCCTCAACTATCTAATTCTTAAAGATCTTAAACCCAAGAACATTCACTCCAGTTACTTAGACAGGCTCTTTTTCACTTAGGTAGAACTTCTCTTTCCTTTTTTTGACAAAGTTATCCTATAATAGTCCCACATTCTTTAAGAAGTTATTCTCATCAAGAACCTTCTTCTAGCTCTTTTACTGCCAAGCCCAACTCTTGTATAGGCCAATCCTCTGGTATTATTTTGTCCTTTAAAACCCAAGAAATCTAGACTTCCCTGCTCACTCTTTCCTAGTCCTTATTTGGGTTGATAATTCATCTTCTTGATCATGCTCATAACCCTTGGATCCATCTCGATTCCATCAGAAATCATAGCCATAAACATTCCTTCTACATTCCTTATGCTATCATCATAAGCTCTGATTATAAGGTCAAATTTTGTTAAATCCTCCACCTTTACCCCTAAATTAGGCAGGATCTGTAACGGGCAAACATTAATTGCAGACTCATCATCCACCATCACATAATTAGTCTTCTTCCCTCTGACTTCAACTAGGATGAACAGAGCTTTATTATGATTCCTCCCTTCCACAGGTAAATCCTCATCAAAAAAGGTGATAAGACTATGCTTCTTCTCAGTAACCTTGACCACCATTGCTTCAAGGGTTACAGTGGTGTCAATGTTCATCTTGGCTAGAGCCGCCTTCTTGTGGCGACTTGAGTGCATCAAGAGCTCCCAAATGCTCACTTTTTTTCCTTCTTAAGTTATTCAAGGATCAAGTCATCATCATATTCATCTGAGTTTTCTCTTTTAGCAATTTCTTCTTTCTCCATAGCCTTCTCTATCAGTTTGTAACCCTTACCACTTCTAGTAACATGACTGACTTCTAGATTATCAACCTATACATTGTAGCCTTCAGTGCCTTCTTTATCAGAGTTATACTAGATGTCTATAACCCTAATGGTTTGTTCCTTCTTTCCATCTTTTCACACCTCAACCATGCATCTCTCTCTATTATCTAGCATCTTCTTATCATCAAATTCATTACCCCATCCTGTAGGCATGATTGACTTAATGGATATATCGAAAGAAGGTGGTTTGGAATAACATACCTTATAGTCAAATTTTCCTGAAGGTTATCCTAATAAGTATTCTATCTTTAGGATTTTGCTCATTGGTTTTAAGATTTAGATCCTCAAAGGAGTTAAGTACTTCTTCCTCACTAACTCCTGAGTTAATCATCATGCTAGTTTTAGTAATTTGGGAAAGGGTTATTTTTGGTGTTTGGGTTTGGATTGGATTTCTCAAAGTCCATAATTTTTTTAGAGTCTATGAGATTTTGAATTTCATGTTTAAGGTGCATGCAAGAGTCAGTGAAATGAAAAATAACTTGGTGAAATTTACAGTAACTGTTTAGGTCAAAACTAAGGAGATTTAAGTTTAGTTGTCTAAAGGGGGTTAGGGTCTAAGGATGCCTTTTTCGATCAATCAATCTAGGACTTTAGATAAGGGCTAGTTAAAATTTGAGAATTTCCTAGGTTGTTGAATAGCATAGACTCCTATAACCCGACTAGTATTTCCCTGTTGTATACCCCCAATTAGGTAAGTTTTTGCTCTAGTGCTTCTAATAATCCTCTTCTTCTCGCTTTCAATCTCTTTAGCTTGCAACCCATCATCATAAAAGGTCTATAAATGTCTTAGGCCTCATCATCTGCAACCTATCAACCAAATTGGCTAACACATTTTGGACTATCATCCTAACCTAATCTTTTTCAGCTAGCTTGCTCTTCATTAATCTCGCCTTATTCATGAACTTGGTCCAAAAATCTGAGAATGATTCATTAGGCTTCTGCTTGGTCAATTTTAGATCCCTAATAAACACTTTGAGCTTGGTGTTATAGTTATATTGCTTTAGAAAAGTGGTACACAGTTCCCTCTAGTCCGCTCAGATAAACTTCTCCAACCCATGATACCAATTGATAGCCATATCCTCTAAGGAGAGCATAAATAACTTGGTAACCATAAATAAAGGAGCCTTAGTGATGCTCATGGTAGTTGTGTATGACTAAGGTGGATCCTCAAGTCTCCAGTACCATCAAACTTTTGCAACTGTGGCATCTTGAATTTATCAAGCAGCTTATCCTCCTAAAGTTGCATCACATTATCAAAGTCAAATGAGTATCGAATGCCCTATCCTCTCATCAACTCCTCCATCTTGGACATCTTTTGAGTCAGTGCTTTCATATGCTTGGATTCCAGCTCTTGAACTTGCTTGAGTGATTCTCTTTTCACCTTTTTAACCTTGTAACTCTTAGCATCCTCCAACTTCATTTCCACAGTATGTATGTTCCTAGTAGCATTGTCATTGTTATCAGGTGGTGTACCCGCAACAGGTGGATTGACTGTAATGGGAGGTGCAGTAGTAGCAAGTGGTGGCATCAATCCAGCCATAACTTGTCTTAACTCATTTTGCATCATCGCTCTCATGTCATCCATAAATGCTTCTTTGACATCCTCTAAAGTCCAGTTTCCTCCCTCTTATTATTCCATTTCTTCTGTTTGTTTAGCCTGTACAGCTTCTAGGTAGAGTGGATTGATGGGGCACCTTTCCAGTCTGCTAAGGATCTCTTTGCAATTGATTGCAGGCTTGAATCGATTCTCATTAGTCTACCACCTTTTTAACTCTAAACACAAGAAGACCCAGATGAATCTATAGTGGTTGAAAAATAAAGTATTAGTATGTTGCATGTATGCATGATGCACATGCCATGCAACAAGTAGCAAGTCAAACAAGTCAAGTGTATATACATCCTTCCAATCTTATTTCTCGCACACACGTATTCAATGACGAGTCTCTTTTCCTAGGATTTTTTGTCTTGGCCTTAATATCAATAAGAGATATCAAAAACTGACTTGCATGTTAAATCTCTCAAAGAAGTAAAAGCATATAAATAGTATTTCTAGGTATAAAAGATTAGGCTAATCTTTATTAGCCCAGATGGGCTTCTAAAGTATGGGCTTGGGCTTTTATAGATAGAAATACCTCATGGCAATATTCATAAGCAATTTGGGTAATCCTAGGTGAAGTTACTAGGCCACTACATGAGCTAAGTCTGGTGAGAAAGGTCAAGGTTCCCTTAACAAAATACCCTCTTTTAAGACTTGAGTTACAAGCCAAGGTCAAAGGGGCCTGGCATCCTTTGCAAACTCGAGAGAAGACTACCCCGCTTGAGGACATAGGTTACAAACTCTAATCAAATGAGCCTAATAATCTCTCTTGAACCAAGTTATAGCTAAGAGTGATGGTTAGCCAATTTGTAATCCCATGAAGCTAGTGGAATCATGTAACTATAAACCAACACCATCAATTAATAGGGACATGTATAATGAATGCAAGAATAAAATAATAATTAATAAACAATTCTAAAGAACACAAATAGAATCAATATCTATTATGCCTAGTGGAGTAGCCACTGTAGGGTTTATCACATACCCAAGATCTTAGTAATCGTGACACTATTTGAGCTCAAGGTTCTAGAGAACACACTAACCATTGTCACAAAGGCATGGTGTGAAGATGAGGAATCACCACCCAGGGTAATAACTGGGACAAATCAAAAAAAGGTGGTACTCGATTCTCTAAAAGAAAGCTATCACCACAACCAGGAGATTCTGGATACAGATTACCAACTTCTTTCAGTCTTGTGTTTGTTTAGAATTACTTTATGAATTAGTATTTTATCCTCTATTTACATGCATTTTCATATTAACCCTTAAAAACAATCAACTCCAGGCAAACTAGTCATGAAATATACAAGTAAACAATGCATTCATCACAATCCCAAGGTTAATCTAATCTATATTGATTTTAATTAAATGGGATAAATCTACATATTTTAATTTGCAAGTGAGTCTAAAGACTAATGGGCCTAATTCCTTTTAATTAAATGATCCTAAGTCTATTTATTTTAATTCTAAAAATGGGTTTAAATCTACAAATTATGAAGTATTTAACTTAGTGGGTTTAATTCTATATGTTTTAATTCTAGAATGATCTTAAATCTAGAAATTATGAAAAGGCTTAAATTAAATAGGCTAAGTCTAAATTAATTAAATTAAATTGGGTGGGCTTATATCTAATTAACTAAATAGGTCTAAATTATCTCCACCCTAAATCTAATTAATTATGGGCCTAAAATACATCTCAATTAATTAAACCTAAAAAAAAACCTAAATTTAAATGGATTAAAGCCTAATGTGGGCCTAGGGCCCAAAACACATAAGTATAAGCAAATAAGCTTAAAAACAATAAAAATATCAAAACAATTAATAGGTAACCCTAATTGTATCCAATTAAAATCTAATTTAATTTTAATTAAACAACCTAATGATTTCTATAGCCATTAAGTTTAATTAATTATCGAATGAAAACCTTAATTTTACTAACTAATTACTTAGAATAAAACACACAAGCATACACAATAAATTTCATTATTCCTACTATTAGGGCTATTATAATGAGCTATTGAGAATAATAAAAAAAAAAAAGAATTAATACAATCCCAAAAATAAATAAAAATAATACAATTAAATAAAAAACCTAAAAACTACATTTAACTATAAGGTTCTATCTATGGCATTCCATGGATCTTTATGGATTTGGCTCTCCAAGTATGATCATCATGCAATCCCCTCCATAATTAATATCACAAAAGGGTAAGACAATGATTAGTGAATAAAATTATAATAAGAATTAAATAAATTTGAAATTCAATAAAATCAAAATAAAAAAAAAAAAGAATAAAAGAAAGTAGGGAGAAGATAATGCTTTATGGATGTTGAATAAATTGCTCCTCAGACTAGTAAGATCACTGTTATTTTTAGTAAGCCTTGAAGAACTCATTATTCTTCTTCTTAAAAATTTCCTACGAATCAATCACAAAGAATTTATGTACTACCTAAAGAAAAGTCTAGAGATTCTTAGGAAGAAGAGAGCCAAAATTGCAGAAAAGAGTGCTGAGAATTGAGAATTCCCTCCCTTTCCATGAGCTTAAGCTCTCTTTTTATAGGAAAAAACCAAAAAAAAACCCTAGGTCTTACGTACTTAGGAGTTCCAGTTTTAAAAGGACTTTATTTCCTGAAAAATTAGATAAATCCCAAAAAAAAATTAAGAAAAAAATTTTTAGCCAATAAAAACTTAGGAAAAATATTTTTTATTTTCTATAAAAATACAAAAAATAGATGAAAAACATGTAATTCCAATTAGAATTCTATAATTCCATATTTTTTTAACTCTTAATTATAAAAAGACCCTTAAAAGAAATTAAATTTTTCAATTAGGTCTTAAAAAGTATTACAATTAAGTTCTTAAAAAACCAATGAAACTCTTTTGAAAACATATTCAAACTTTTAAGGTTTCAAATTTCAAGTGTTGAAGACCTACTTATAACATTTTTATCATTGGAGTCCTTTGTCGCATCCATATTTTATTATCCCGAAATTAGGTATTTACACGCACGTCCAAGATTTTAGCAACTGCAACACTATTTGGGCTCAGGGCCCTAGGGAACACACTACTATATCACAAAGACATATTATGGAGATGAGGAGTCACCACCCAGATTAATAACTGGGACAAATCAAAATGGTGGTACTCAATTCTCTAAAAGAAAGCTAGCACCAAAACTAGGAAATTCTGGGAACGGAATACTAACTTCTCTTAATCTCATGTTCATTTAAAATTATTTTATGAATTACTATATTCTCTAATTACATGCAATTGTATTTAAACCCTAATTAAATATCCATTTAACCCAAAGGCAACAAGTTATAAAATTACATGTAGAAATGCATACAAAAAGCAATGTCCCTATGTTTAAACTAGATTAATTTTATTAATTAAAGTCAGCAAGTTCTACATATTTTATTTACAAGTAAAAGGGACTAAATATGGGCTTACATTTTAATTGAATTAGTGAGCCTAAATCTACTTGTTGTAATTAACTAAGGAAATGGGCCTATTGTCTACAAATTTTAAAGATGAAATTAGATTATTAAGTGGGCCTAAGTCTAGCTTAATGTTAAATTAAAAAATAGAGCGTAAGTCTATTTATTTTAAAAGAAATGAAATTAATGGGATGAGCTAAATCTAAATTAATTTTATTAATTAATAGTGGGCATAAATCTAATTAACCTAAATGGGCCTAATTTAATAATAAATTAATTAAAACCTAAAAACCATTTTAAGCCTATTTATTAAATGGGTTAAAACCTAACGTGGGCCTGGGGTCCAAAGGGCGTAAGAACCAAAAACAAAACCCAATTCAACAAACATACAAAAAATAAATCAAAACAACAATTTTTACATGATTTTTCTAAAAAAACCCTAATTCAATTTCATGCAAGCCTAAAGTTAATATACTACAATCATTGATTTTAATTGAATTTTACCAAATTGAGCCTAGATTACTAATCAACTTTAGTAAAGAGATCCAAAATTTCACTAATTTCTGGGGCAATTACAAACTACAGTGCTAGAAATTAAAACAAATTAATTACAACCCAGTAAAAGCAATGAACAAAATACCATAAAAAATAATAAACCCTAAATTCTACGGGAATTTCATAAAATTTAGTCCATGGCATCCCATGGATTCTTCAATGTAGCCATTGTCAAAATCTCACATCACCAACCTCACATCCAGAGCACCACAGAACACCAATCGAATAAAAAACAACAAAAGATTTAATTAGTAACGACTCAATCAATAAATAAAACAAAGAAATCAAATAAAAAATTTAAAAAAAGCAGAAAAAGAGTAGGGATGTTGTGCAAATATTGTTTGAATGCCTCCTCAGATTGGGATTGTTGCCGTTTTGATATTGACACTGTTTTTTTTTTAACTTTAAAAGTAAAGAATGTATTTTTTTTATTTCCCGAAAGTTTAGAAAATGAAAAAATGAAGAACTAAGGTGTGTGGCTTTCAACCCAGTAAAGAAAATAACTAGGTTTTTTCTTTTTTGTAACTCTTTTTTCCATCACCCTTTCACAAACTCTGCCTCTCGGCTTTTAAAGTCTGGCCTAGCAACCTCCAACCCCTATGATCACATAGGGAAGTTGCACGATATTGGGAGCAAGAAGAGGAGCATCAGGGGTTTGGTTTTTTTTTTTTAACTCTCAAAATCAAGATAAAAAGATGAGTGATAGAGTTTTGAAAAAACCAAAGACTCACACACGCAGGGACACATGGTGTCCTGGACTAATGAAAAAATTAAAGAATATAAAAAAATCAATTTTCAGCTTAAAAAATCAATTTTTACTGAAAATTGACATTCTAGAATACCGACCACGTCCGTAATGCCAACTAGCATTACACAATACCAGTCAGCATTAAATGTTGGCCAATCACCTTTTTTAATTAAATTACAAAAAAGGTCCTCAGAAGTTTCTAATTTTTGCAATCAAATCCCTAAAAAGCCAACTTTACAATTAAATCCACAAAACGTAGCAATTTAGTCCTTTAAATCGTGAAACTCGACACCAAAGATCAATTCTTGATTAGATTTTCATCATAGGGGCTTTCATCGCACACGTGCACAATTGTATTCCGAAATTGGATGCTTACACATACGTAATATAAAATTTTTTGTAATAGAATTGCTGAAATTATAAAACAAATTTTAAAAGCAATTGATAATATAAGTAAAAAAATTTTATTTCATTAAAAAAGAAAATATAAACTTATTGAGTAGAAGAAGATAAAGATTTTTGAAAAAATTTAAAAAAAAATTATTATAACTTGTAAAAATAACAAAAATAATAAAATAACATAGAATTAATTACTATAACGTTATTGAGAATTGCAATTATTTAGGTAAGCTAACCTAAATAGAGATTAGGTTTTGATTACTTAGTTATTTAGGTAAGCTATCCTAAATCGAGATTAGGTAACCTAATGGAAATTAAGTTTATTATCTCAGCTTTAAACATTTTTCATTTTAGAGTAAAACATAGAACAATAAAATAGGATTAAATTAATATTAATTTATTTTTCATTATCATTAAATAAGAATTAATTTATTAAGTGATTAATATATCATAAAAGTTTTGCTTCAAAAAAATATATATATCATAAAATTTTTAATTTAAAACTAACATATATGAGAGTTAAGTATAATTTTAAAAATAAAAATTAAAATAGATTTAAATTAAAATGTTCATATTTTAAAATTACTTAAAAATATTGATGGATAATTAAATGCATATGACATAAAAAAATTTCATGTTTTAAATATAATTTAAAATTTTAATTTTTTTTGTTAAAAATTATTTTTTTACTCAAATAAGAACTAATTTGTTAACTAAGTAAACCATTAGGAAGGTATTTGTATATATTTAGAGTCTTTTATTTATATGTCAAAAAATAAAAGAGCATAGGACTAATTTGACTTTTACAATATAGTTTAATAGCTAAATTGGTTAAAAAATAACAAAGAGACTAATTTAATTTTCGTCTAAAATATCAGTAAGGTAAATTCACCTTTATTCTTTTCTTTATTATTATATCTATCCAAATATATTTATAGTTATTATTCAAAAAATATATATGCTATATAATTTACAATTTAAAACAAATGATTGATATATTATTTTTATATAACTATATATCTATCTTAAAAAAAATTAATAGTTTTAATACTTGTAATAATTGCTTAATTATAACTTACATATTTGTAGGCGGCAAGATTTAGCGCGCGCCCAAGTGTTTGGCGACCACGGCACTGTGTGGGCTCGAGACCCACTAGAAAATACGATATAGGTCTTGGGCCTATTCGAAGATGGAGTCACCATCCAGGTAAAAGCCAGGACACACTATACAGCAACTAGATCCCACGGACATTCCCAAAAGCCATCATCAAAGATCGAGTTCGGAAACTGGGTATGAGCGATTGAATGTTCACCCAACCTTGCGGTTGGCCTCCGCTTGTGTTTTACATTTTTTTACCATTTAATTATTTAATTATTTTCTCATTACCACACCTAATAAAAATTGCCTTCGGATGATTGCCAAATTTTATAATCAAGTCCGAGTTTACACATTAGTCCAATTTCATGCCTTTAAGTCCCAACATTTAATAACAATAAAATAAATAATAGTTTACAACCGTACATTCAAAATCGAATGAGGGAAAGGGATTAAGGATTACAATGCTTTTTAGCTAAATAAACGAAATAATATACAAAAAATAAACAAATAAGATAACATAAAAGCAACAATGTACAAGGGATAACTCACAAAAGTGACTACCCAATAACAGAAGTCATCAAGTAATTCCTGTAAATAACATATAGTTAGTCCTTCTTTTCAAGAAAAAATGAAATCACATATAACGATACTTACAAAAAGGCTCTATAAAAAAGGGGTTTTCACATTATGAACTAAAGGACGCAAACAATCAAGATTAATCATCATCATGCATTAATACAAACATGTTTAAGGCCAAAAGAAGACATGTCAAAGTAGGCATCATGACAAACATAAAAAAAAAAATGAAACAAGAAGCAGGCTAATTCTGTCAATGAGGTGGTCGCCTCATTGATGAGGTGATGCCTCATCAATAGGGACTCTCATAATTCCAAGGCAAAAGGAAGGTATAAAACACACACACAAAAGGTTTTCTCCCTAAAGGCCTATCAATAGGGTGATCGCCTCATTGAGATGAGGTGACACCTCTATGAAGAGGCGTCGCCTGATCAGCAGATTGGCCTTGACTCTCAAAACGTATAGGCTTCTACTCTAAGTAACAAAACATGCATATACACTCTGTAATCATCAAATTATGACTACATACAAAAGTGTTCAAAGAACCATCAATACAGTGAGATATCAAGCAAGACACATTATAGATAAACCTAAAATGTACTAAAACTTAGTCACACAAGCAAGAATTCACAAAATGATGCACATGTCAAGTTTAAGTGTAAGTTTTCTACCAAAAATGAGAGGCCCTCAGAGGTGTTTTTGATTATGATCCTTGCTATGACGTGCTCTCTACTTTTGACACGAGCTTCTTCCTTTTTCTCTTAGGAAAATATGGACCTTCCTTTGCTCCCACCTCTCCTCCTTCCTTGAGGACGTTTTTTTCTTTTTCTCTCTATGTTTTTTTCTTTTAGAACTCCTCCCTCTCCTCCTCTCTCAACCTCTACCAATCTCCTCCTTCTTCTCTCTCTTTCTTTCTTTTATTACTTAGCTTTCCCATGCCCCTAAGCCTTCTATCCCATCATGAGCTTTCCTAACCTTTTTTTCCTTTCCCAAAAGTCTTTTTCTCACGCAAGAAGCACGTCTAAAAAGTGGGGCCTACACCACTTGGTCTTCATGATTGCAGCTGCAAGTGGGCTGCCATACAGGTGGTGCCTCATTAATGAGGCGATCGCCTTTGTGATGAGGTGATCACCTCATTACACTGAGGCATTGCCCCTTTAGCTCCAGCCTATGTTGGACCTGGCGGGCTTGGGCCAGATTTGGATAGTTGGGCTCCATTTTGGGTTTTCCAGGCTTTGGGTTTTCAAGTCCACTTTCCACTAGAGATTCAGACTTCATTCTCATATCCAAGTTCCACATTCTCATCATTGGGCTTGACAACGGGCCAGTCAAACTGAGAAACCCTAATTCGTCCCCTAACACGGGCTGACCAAATCGGGTGTCTACAGTTTGCCCCTGATTTTTCAAAAAATCAAATGCATGCAATGACTATTTTTCAAAAAATCACATGCACAACAACAAATCAAACAATAAGATAAAAAACATACCTGACTCTCGTGTCTCACTTGAGAGATGAATCCTTCAATTTTGAAGCGTGACCATGATCCTTGGGTTTTCCTGGCCCAATTAGCCACTCATTAATATTTGATAAAGGTATTTGTAGACTGTTAACCTTGAGTTCTCCTTACCCGATTACTATTTCATTAGGGACATAGACTTATGGGTTTTCCTGGCCTAACCATCAATCACCTAAAATAAGATTTTTGGGTTTTCCTGGCCCGATCATCACCACACACAAAACATAATTCTCAAGTTTTCCTAGCCCAATCATCATTTAACTTGACTTTGGTTCCCGAGTTTTCCTGGCTTAATCACCATTGGGGATGTGGTTTTTAAATTTTCCTAGTCCGATTATCACTCCTCCGGGGTCATAGAGTTTCGGGTTTTCCTAGCCCAGTTGTCACTTACTTCTGACTTCAGGGATACCACCCGAATAGTCATCTTGACCTTTTGAGCTTCAGGGATTTAAACCCGAATAGCCTTTTCTTTGGGATTTAGGGATTTAAACCAAAACATCCCTCTCTTTGAGCTTTGGGGATTCAAACATGAACAGCCCTCCATTTGAGCTTCTAGGATTCAAACCCGAACAGCCCTCTCTTTGCGAGCTTCAGGGATTCAAACCCGAATAACCCTCTCTTTTTTAGGTGGGTTTTCACGGCCCAATTCTCCATAACTGTATCTTGAGAATCCGTTCTCTGTATTTCATCTCTCGGCTCTTTTTTTTTAGGGAATCCTTCATATCCTTTCTTACTATATAAAAGAAACTTTTCCCTTGTCTTTTCCTCTTTTACTTTTTGCCACTTCTCTTTTCCTCATTCCTCCTCTTTACACTTTTTGTACCCTCTGCATCTTTCCTCCCTTTTTCAAATAATGGAGAATGATAAAGCACCAGCTGTGCCCGAGTGGGATCATATTCTACCTCCTATTAGTGCCTCTAAGAGTCTGGGATTGACTTATGGGGACTCGATTCCTCTGTTGGCAGATCTAGGGTCCCACATTTGCTTCTCTGCATCAAGAGAGGTTAGTACCTGAAATTCCCTACAAAATTACATTGGGTTAATGATTAATCTTGCATAATTATCATTTTAAAACATTATTTAATCGAACATAATGTGAAATTTATGTTTTAATCATTAAAAATTAGGAATTGTCCCCATTCGCGCCTCACAAAGGTGATCGCCTCTTCGATGAGGCGATCGTCTCATTAATGAGGCGATCACCTCATCGATGAGATGATAGGCTTCTATGAAGAGGCAATTGCATGTCGCCCCTTCATAGAGCCGATCGCCTATATGATGAGGTGATCGCTTCATCAACAAAGTGAACTATGCCATTTACATGTACATCCATTCTAAATTTCTCCTTGAAACCATAAAATGCATAAATTTTACTTCCTTATTTCTTTATTTACAGCATGATGCTCAGACTTTCAAGGGTGCCAAGAATTTCCATGGAGCCCGGGTCTTCTACAGCGACTTGATAGATGAGCAGAGGGACCGGATTCAGGAGATAAGGTTCGAGGAATTTGTACTCTTGCTTTCGTCTGAGCAGGGGCACACGGACTACCAGCCACTGCATGCCCTGATGGAGAGGTGGTTTGATACGACCCACACTTTCCATCTTCTATTTGGTGAGCTTACTCTAGACCTGGTATCATTTGTTGCCATCATAGGGATTGCCTGCGCTGGGGATCCTATTCCCTTTGATGCGAGTCTACACCAACTGTCTCTGGATAAGGCTGTATATATCAAGCGACTTTTGGGGATGACTCTTAACATGAAGGGGACTCATACCCTTAAGTTAGACTCAATCAGGAGTTTCTACACCCGAGATCGGGCCGTAATGATGATCTCTCCCCTTGATATTGATCAGGTGGTGAGGGCTTTTTTGCTCTACTTGCTCGGTACCACTTTCTTCACTGACACCACCAGCTCCAACAATCTAATGTTCCTACCGGCCCTTCGGGACCTTGACTAGATTTCCACATTCGATTGGGGTAGCTGCACCCTAGCATACTTACACCGAAGCATGGATGAGGTTGTCCGAGGGGCCACGAGATTCTGTGGCTTTTGGCATGTCGTTCTGGTGCGTCATGATCCCCCTTTTTTTATATTTTTCTATCCCCTATTACTTACATCAGTTTTCTCAACTTCTTTTGTTTTATTTTTCCATGTCTAGGCTCTGGAGCTAGAGCTACTTATGGGCATTACATGAGTAGGGGATCACTTCCCAACCCTCGGTAGGTGGGGCGCCAGCCATGTAGTGAAGAGGCACCTTATGTGAGTTCACATCCACAAACAGCACCTGAACTTTCTGACATAGGATGCGGTACTTGCAAAGCATAAACCTACTTATTAGTAAATTATTTGTATTCAATTTAGTTACATATTGATGTCTCTCTCCTTTTTTTCAGATCTGGAATGACTTGTGGGGGCCCAAGGACACTTGGACCATTGAGATAACTCACTCTAGGCCCTTAGCCTAGAAGAGGGAACTCCTCTGTGGCCCTAGATATCAAGCCTGGTATTTAGGAGAGCGAGTCCTAAACTGGAGGGCGGGTGTTAGAGCTAGGCAGGTCCTTAGGTCCCCTCCTGACAGTATGCTTTGGGCTCATGAGCTGGAGGGTGACGACCTCACTCAGGCTGTTATAGGATCACCATTTGTTGATCACACAGTTCATGTGAAGAGCCAGTATACGAAGTTCATCCGTACCCACCTTCTACTAACGATCCCTTTCCAAGCCGCTTCTACTTCTCAGGTATATCCTTATCGATTTCCCTTTCTTTGCAAATTGACTGCATTCTTAACATGTTCCCCCTGTTTTTATCTTCAGGCTGCACCTGCTAGGCCTGTGGCCCCAGTTAGGTCCCGAGTGCAGGAGAGAGAGCCCTTAAGGCATTGACTAGATCCGAGTAGGGAGGAGACTTCTGCAGCTAGCAAAGAAGTCAGGCCGACTACTACCCTTGGTTCTGAGTTTGTTCCAGGTAGCTTCATTCACGTCCCTAACCCTCTAGCTCGATGTTAGGTTCCTCTTGGAGAGTTATCGCATTAGTTTTTGACTTTGGATGAGGACCTGACCCTTGCATGCACCCCTGGTGGTGCTACTCATGTAGGCTCTTTTCCTAACCTGCATTTTGTTATAATTCTCAAACCAAACGTTAGTTCCAACATTTATTTCAATAATGCAGATTCCGCTGGAGCAGGGCTTGTACATGTATCCCATGATAGAGGCCCAGAGAGACTACATATTGGAGATCACCCAGCAATGGAGGGTAAGAACCTCTTTATTTTCTACATGTATACATACTTGCATGATTTACTAACCTGTGTTTTTTCTGAATAGGATCAGGATGAGGCTAGCAGGGCAAGGATCGCCACTCTCGAGCATCAAATTGATGTGTTCCAGATTGATGAGGATGACAAGGATAACGATAGGAGTGGTAGTGGCGCTGGAGGAGAGGCTGACCCTAAGGGTACTGGATCAGATGCTTGATGTTTTGGGGTTAAAATTTGTGTAGTCTTCAAATAATGAACATAAAATTTTGATTTTTGGTTTTATAGATAGAATGCTTGCATAATTCAAAATTTTTCTTGATTAAATCCACTTGTTTTATTTTTCTCATTTCTTCATATGTGAGTTGATTTCACTGTTTGCATACATAACTATCAACACCTGTTTAGACTGTGTGATTTAAAGAAGCACAAATGGCCCATGCTGCTGATGAGGCAATTACCTTATTGGTCTCTGGTTAAGAGGCAATCACCTCTTGCTGCTGAGGCGATGCCTCATTGATGAGGCGATCGGCTCATCGATGAGGCAATCACATTAGCAGCATGAGGTCCTCCCCCCTATAAAAACCCACATTCTTATGTTTGACTTAATTCTCGAGTTCCCTCTGCCCCTAACCTCATGTCTCTCTCTTTAGACACCTCTGAAAAGCCACAAACATGACATAACAAAGTCTGAGGCCCCGACAGTCAATTTTAAAAGTTTTGGATAACAAATCTTAGGCAAGGTTAGAGTCGTTCCACCTTTCGATCCTCAAATCACTCCATACTAGGAGAATTAATTTCCCTTTCCTCCATGCCATGGTTCAATTTTAGGATCCCCATAAACACATTTTTTGATTCAACACAATAGAAATATGTCCCCTGTCGAAGGAATTCGAGGCAATTCTTAGCTATCATACAGACTCTGCTTGTCGGCTTATAATTCCCATCCTCGAAAACCCATATTCTCACTCCATTCGACAACAAATGGCACATATGTTCAACCTTCCACCCCAATCTTCTTTTCACTGTGTCTCTAACTCAAAAATCAAACTAAAGTCCTTCCTCGAGGTCACCATGAATGTGGACAAAGGAGAAACTTACTGGCCCCACATGTTAGCCCTCTGTTTGTATGCTTAATTTCTATTGGTTTCTCCTTCAGGGCACTGTGATATGAAGATCCTTTCCATCCTCGATCAAGTGGAGTCAAGGTTCAATCCCTTCCCTCTCATCTTAGCGAAAACTATCATTGAATTGGATGACTTCATAAGGACACGATGATTCTCAAGAAGCCCATTCCTGTTAGAGGTAAGTTTCCCATTGCCCTTTCCTTAACTTCCAACTATCATACTATATGTATCCAACCATTTGCAATCCCACAGATGTGGTTTTATGAAAAATTCGGCATAATCGAACCTCCTCAAGACATTCGATGTTATCAAGCCAAGCATTATCAAATAAGAAAACTACACCCCATCCCTACAGACATTCACGGTTGGCTATCTACATCTCCTGATACACTGATCTGCTGGATATGCCCCTGGTGGGGATTACAACATGTAACCATTCGGTCTTATACATATTGCGTCCTGGTTGCCGGTCTCCATTATGCCATTTTTTATAATCCAACCAGCCTCTATCACCAATATGGTCACAAATAACTAATTGTGGAGCCCATTCACGAGTTCGAGCTAGGGCCGTTCTCTCAAAATTTCTTGAACCACCTGGTGGCGACTTGGCCTCGAAGAGTCATTGAAAGGAATTTAAGATATGACGGTGATCAGACCACCGATGTTCATTAAAAAGCATGGGTTTGTTTGCAACAGACAGAAAGAGACGAGTTTATTAGATACAAGAGGATAAGAGAGTTACAAATGATAAGTTTACGGGGTAGGCAATAAAAGAAGAGAAAACAAAATTAGCTCACAAAATGAAGTCGTCATTTCCCCTTTTGTTAAAAGTAATTTCCCTTTTGTACTAGTTAAACAGCTTGTAATGGACATATTATGCAATGTTTAACAATAATTAAAGCAATCTGTTTCATTTCATTTAAGCATAAAAATGCATATACACTTCAATTCTGGTAGATCTCATGTTACTAGTCGGCTTGCCCTTGCAAGTTTTTCAACTAATCATTTTGCACCTCTCTCTCTCCCCTTTTATATGTCCTTAACTTTTGTTTGGACTGCCTCTTTTGAGGTTTTCAGTCCATCAGACTTTTTACTTCTTTTTCCTTTTTAGTCTCTAACTTTTGCCTGGACAACCTCTTTTCGAGGTTTTCTCCCTAACAAGACTTTTTACAGAAAGTATTTCTTGAGCTTGTCTAGGTTGATGGGTTCTTTGAACTTGTTTCCCTCCATGTTAGACAGAATGGCAACACCTTTCAAAAATAACTTCTTTACTAGATACAATCCCTCCCAATTAGGCTTAAACTTTCCTCGAGGATCGGTCATGATTGACCTTGTAAGTTTCAATACCAAATCCCCTTCTCGAATTTTGCCTGGCATGATTTTCTTATTGTAGGCATAGGTTATTCTTTTCTGATATAGTTGAGAATGATTTATGGCCTTCATCCTCTTTTCATCCAGCAATGTCAACTGAGCCAATTAACTTTTGACCCATTGATACTCAAGGAGTTTAGATTCCAGAAGGACTCTCAACGACCTTATCTCAACCTCCACTGGTAAGACAACCTCACACCCATAAACCAAAGAGTACGGGGTGGCTCCTGTCGAAGATCTAGCAGTAGTTCGGTACCCCACAATGTGAATTGTAACTAATCTGTCCAATCTCAGTAATTTTCCAGTGTCTTGGCCAAGATCTTTTTTACATTCTTATTTGCTGCTTCCACTACCCCATTTGCTTGCGGTCTATACGGAGATGACCTGTGGTGCTCAATTTTATAATCTTTCAACAATGTGGCCATTTTTGCCCGAAATTGAACACCATTGTCTATAACTATATGATGCAATAACCCGTACCTACAGATTATATTCTTTTCGATGAACTTCGACATCTGTTTTGACCCTGCAGTAGCATAGGATTTAGCCTCAATCCATTTGGAGAAGTAATCGATAGCCACAATGACATAACGATGGCTATTAGTTTCTTTTGGCCTCACCTACCCTATGATATCAATCCCCCATACAGCAAACTGCCAAGGAGAAGTCATTCCTTGAAGCTCCATAGACGGTAGGTGGCTAACATCACCATATGTTTGGCAATTGTGACATTTCTTCACAAATCCAACATAATCTGCTTCCATAGTGAGCTAAAAGTACCCCTGGTGAGCTATTTTCTTTACCAAGATGGTCCCATTCATGTGTGGCCCACACACCCCTTCATGGATTGCTTCTATAAGCTTTTGGCCTTCACCCTTATCAACGCACCTGAGGTGTACCCCGGCTGGCATTCTTTTGTATAACATCCCATTGTGGCTTATGAACTGTCAAGACAACATTTGTAGGGATAACCTTTCTTTCTTATCATCATCATCCAAAAATTGCCCATTTTCTAGATACCTTTGTAAATCATAGAACCATGATTTCTCAATGGCGTCAACTGGCGTTACTCTCAACTCTTCATAACAGGGGGCTCGAGACTTTATGAGAATTAAGAGCCTGGCCTCTAATTGCTTCCCACTTTCCCACATGGAGGCCAATATGGCTAGGGCGTCAGCTACCTGGTTTCCTTCCTTTGGCAAATGGACAGATTTACACTGAATGAAGGAGCACAGGATGGTGGTTAAGTATTCACAGTACAACCATAATCTATCTTCTTTTATCTCCGATTCTTTGGTGGCTTGTTTTATAACTAGCATGGAATCCCTATAAATAGTAACATTTTCTGTCCCCGTGCTATGTAATGCTTCTAAACCAAAGATGCAGGCTTCGTATTCTGCTTGGTTATTAGTTGATTCAAACTCGAGTCTTTTTGCCATCGGGATCATTTCTCCTTCTGGCGTAACCAAGATTACCCCTATTCCGGCCTCTTTGTTGTTTACAGCTTTGTCAAAGTACATCTCCCAGCCTTGTATCTATATCACCCCTAGATGCTCATCAGGGAACTCTAACTTCCACTCTTGGTCATCATCCATCGGGCTTTATGCCAAGAAGTCTACTACTGCTCTTCCTTTCACTATCTTTTTGGCCATATATTATATGTCAAATTCTGTGAGCAAAACGAGCCACCTAGCCAATTTTCCCGTAAGAGATTGGAGGTACCTGAGGGGATCATGTTTAGAAACTACTTTTACTTTGTAAGACTGGAAGTAGTGTCAGAGCTTTTTCGTTGCCCAAATCACTGCTAAACAAGTTTTCTCCACTAAACTATAAGTAGCTTCATAGGGAAAAAGCTTCTTACTTAGGTAATATATATCATGTTTGATCTTTTTTTCACCTTCCTGTGCTAACATTGCCCCTATTGCTTCCTTTTCAATTGCTAGATACAGGATCAAGGCCTTACCCAGTCTCGGCGGCTGTAAGATAGGGGGATTCATCAGATAATCCTTGATAGTTTCAAAAGCTTATTGACATCTTTCATCCTACACGATAGATTGGTCCTTTTTTATAAGCTTAAAGATGGGATTACAGATGGCCATTAACTTGGGTATAAACCTGCTAATATACTGTAAACACCCTAGAAACCCTCAGACCTCTTTTTCATTTTTTGGTGCCGTCATATCCCTAATTGCTCTGATCTTATATGGGTTGACCTCTATTCCTTTCTGGCTAACAATGTGTCTCAACAGTTTGCCAAATGTAACCCCAAAAACACACTTCTTTGGGTTCAGCCTAAGATTATACTTTTCTGCTCTTGCCAGAAACTTGTCTAGTGCCTCAAAATGCCATTCCCTGGTTGCAGATTTCACCATCATGTCATCCACATACACTTCTACTTCTTTATGGATCATATCATGTAGCAAGACAGTCGCCATCCTCTGATAAGTGGCCCCTGCATTCTTCAACCCAAAAGGCATCACTTGGTAATAGTACATGCCCCATTTGGTGATGAAAGACGTCTTCAATTTATCTATTACTACCATCATGATCTAATTGTATCCCAAAAATCCATCCATAAAAGAGTACATTGCATTGGAAGTTGCACTATCAATTAATGTATCGATATGCAGTAGCGGGAAGTCATCCTTGGGGCAGGCTTTATTCAAATCCCGGTAGTCCACACACACTCTGACCCTTCCATCCTTTTTGGGAACTGGAACTATATTTGTTAACCACTGAGTGTCCTCTACCACTTCTAAGAACTTTGCCTTTAGCTGCTTTTTGACTTCTTCCTTAACCAATAGAGCCCATTCTGGCCTTAACCTCCTTTACTTCTGCTTTATTGGTGCTATATGGGGGTACATGGGGATTATGTGTTTTGAGATCTCCCTGTCGATTCCAAGCATGTCTTCATAACCCCAAGGAAATACTTTTGTCTCTTTTTTAAGATTTCTTCCATTTTTCCTCTCTCACCATGAGTTAAACCAGAAGCAAGCAATATATGTTTAGGATTATTGTTTGTGCCTAAATTAAATGATTCATTTTGCATGGAATTAATGTCAAACATATGCATGAAATGATCATTACAAATAGAATAACCATTAGGAAACACATCACACAAATAAGCAAATTCAGATTTTATTGCATTCACTTTCGAAAAGAAAAGTTTGTCAGTCTCAAACAGAGAAGCAAGAGAAACATCACAATCACTATAAAAGGTATCTATAATGGAATTAAGGATGTAGGTTTCAAAATCAAATTCTTTGCTTCAATCATCAATGCCTTCCTACTCTGAAGTAGCTTTATCCTCTTTAGACTCCTCTTCAGCCAGTACCAGCTCCTCAGTAGGGGCCTTTTTGATAGCAACTTCCTCGATTTTGTTCACAAATTCAGCAAAAATCTTGAATCCCAGGATAACTTCGCCAGCCACTAGGAGAGGTTCTGGAGTCCCACTGTATAGGTGCCCAATGTCTTCCTTTACAAAGATTTCCCATAGAGTCTTCTTTCTAGACATGGTTTCCTTCTCCTTTTCTTCAGACCAGTCTGACATACCCATCTCTTTCCCAGCTTTGTCAACCTCTTTGAACCCTAACTCGTGCTTCAAAACAGGTACTTTGTTTCCCATAAACTCTGAAGGTCTGCTCTAATTTTTTCCCAATCCCATGTTGGGCAAAAATTTCTTATTACGCATCATTCTCAGAACCTTTTCATCCATCTCATCCTCATAGAACATATAGACTTCAAAACTAGGGCTAAGGGAAATCTCCTTAGGGATCAACTTCAGTGCGGCTATGGCGACTTCAGTTTCAGTTGAGATGGTGACAACCCTCCCTTCATGTGGAAACTTAACCTTTTAATGAACAATGGATGGAACGCCACCCAGAGAGTGAAACCATGGCCTCCCTAATAAAATGGCAAATGTTACCAAGATATCAATCACATACAGGTTAACCCAGACTTCTATAGGCCCTATTTTAACTAACGCCCTGAAAGTTCCCTCCACAGATCTCTTGGTGTCATCATAAGCCTTGATAACTACTTCATAAGGCTTTAGGTCAACTACCATCAACCCTAGCTTCGATAGAATCTTCAATGGACACATATTGATGGTAGAACCATTATCAACCATCACACAGTAGGTCATCTTCCCTTTTACCTTAGCTTTGATAAACAGAGCTTTGTGGTGATCCCTCCCTTCCAGAGGCAAATCATCATTGGAAAATGTTATCATTCCTTGAGGTTTCTCTGTTAGTGACTGGACCATCTATTCTGAAGTGGAATTAGTGGAAATCCTTCTCTAATCTAGTGCCAGGACCAGAGCTTCCTTGTGATCCCTAGAATGCATGAGTAACTCCCAAACATTGGCAATGGTCTATTTGCTTTGTTCTACCTCCTTTCCCTTCTCTGCACATTTTGCCTTTTCGAGCCTAATAATCTTGGTTTCTTTTTTCTTTTCTTCGACCTTTCCCACAGACTGATTTGGCTCACACCCCTCGTTGTCCCATAGGTCATCTCGTTCTCTACTTTCATTATCAGAACTCCATATGTCCAAGACTCGTACCTATAACTCTATGGGTCATTTGCTTGGCTTTAGGTTTTTAGGTTTGGTTTATTGAGAATTGTGAGAGACATCAATGAAGGAGTTTAGGACTTGCTCTTCTGTTAGGCTAGAGTTAACTATCAAAATGGGTGCATTTCGTGGTGGTACATTTCGGTAATTGGGTAAGGGGTTAGTTTATGTGTTTGGTTTTCTATTTTTTGGGTCAGTAATTTTACCTGAGTCTATTAAATCTTAGATTTCATGCTTTAACTGGGCACAACTGTTTATGTCATGACTGATGGTCTGATGAAATTTATAAAAAAGCTTTGGGTTAGCTCCAAGCAAGGGTTATTGTGAAGGTAAAGGTCGCAGCAGGTTCTTCTCAATGAGCTTATCGAGGACTTTGGACATAGGACATCCTAGATTTAAAAATCTTTAAGGCTGTCTAACTGCACTGACTTGTACATTATTACTTGGTGATCGAATAGTATGAATCTGAACGTTACAGCTCGAGCTGGCCCCCTCCTTGCCCCCATATCCTCTTCCAAAGAACTTCTTCTCTTGAGCCAAATCTGATTCTTTCTAGACCCCAAAGTTCTAGATCCCTCAATTTCCTAGACAATGCGAGAACACACCCTTCTATTGCCAAGACCAACTGGTCGGACTCAGTAGGCCTATGCCTCATCAAGGATAACTTCCCCCTCTAATGAGTCAGGTAATCAGTAAAAGTCTCGTTAAAGTTCTATTTGGTATTCTGCAAATCTCTCAAGGAAACCTTTAATTGAACATTAAAACCATATTGCTTGATAAAAGCAACGCACAACTCTTTCCAATCTGACTGAACATGCGGTTCCAAAGTGTAATACCAACAAATTGGCGCTCCCTCTAATGAATTAAGGAACTGCTTGACAATTTGGCTCTCAATTAGCTTAGTAGCCTTCATGTATGTTACATATTGTTTCAAATACAAATGGGGATCCTCGGCACCAGTATACTTCTTTATATCTGGGAATTTAAACTTACGAGGCAGTAGTTCATCACCCTTTTCCATATTCAGATCACAATCTAGAGGAGCGACCATACCCTTCTCCTTTATCATCACCTGCATCTGATTCCTCACTCTAGTCATATTGTTAGCCCACTCAGTCTGACCCACATCCTCGATCGGGATGGCATTTCTTTGATTCATCGGATTGGCCAACACTGTCACATCATCTTCTTCCCTTCCTTTAATCAGTATTTCCTCATCGAGATCCACTGGATCAATTGGCGGTGCATTGGGTGGTTGTGCAGGCTGACTCTCTCTGATAAGCTTAGTAATCTCCCCCCATCATTTCTCTCATCATAGCCCGGGTTTCTGTCATTACTTCTTCTTTCAACCGTGCCCTAAATGCTTCTAGATCAAATCCTCCTGTCATTCCTATTTCAGAATTTCTGACTAAACGACCTGAACTAGCTTGGACCCACCCTGCTGAGCTTGAAGGATCTATAGTGCTGATAAAATAATAGATTAGAATGACATGTATGCATGATATGCAAGTCCATTTTATTTAGAAATTTGAAAAATAAGAGGTCACACACAAAAGATATACAAGATCAAAGCATGGAACTTTAAACATGCAAACTTCCACCCTTATTTCTCCCACACACGTATTCAATGGCAAGTATCTTGTCCTAGGATTTTTGGCCTGGGTTTTTAATTATCAGTAGGGGATAATAAAACCAACGTATGCAAGAAAACTCTCAAAATGATTTAGACAAGTAATGGTTCCTTCAAATAAAGCTCGAGTCCACTTTCTATAAGCCAAGATCCTTAGCACCATAAACTTACTTGTCAAGGCCCACTTAAAATGGGTTATGAGTAGGCATGAGAGGCCTTTATTGACTAACTTGTTTATAATGGGCTTCGGTTGGACATGAGGGCCCATTTCACTTTGGACTACATATTGATGGGCTCAAGATTTATTTAAGGGTCCATTATATGGCATAATACACATGCAAATGGGAAAATTCCTAAGGATAGTTGCTAGGTCATTACATAGGCTTGAGTATTAGGTAAAAAGGCTTCGGCTCCCACAACGATATACATCCATATACGTCTCCCCACTCAAGGGTCAAACAACATGGATTAGTACGTGTCGTGAGTGATAATAATCAAATATTCCACCACCAGGATTAAGTGAAATGTAGGTAGCAAAGTACTGACTATTGTCGGGTTAATTCGGGACTGAAGTGCTTGTTGTATGCAAAATGTGTAGTGAATGCATAAATACAGGAAGAAAGAAGAAAATAATTAAAGATGATAAAACACAAAACACTAGAATCAGTTTCTCTATCCCCAGTGGAGTCGCCACTGTAGGCGACGGGGTTTAACGTGCACCCAAGCGTTTAGCGACCACGGCACTGTGTGGTCTTGAGGCCTACTAGGAAATGCGATATAGGTCTTGGGCCTATTCAAAGATTGAGTCGCCACCCGAGTAAAATTCAGGACACACTATACAGTAACTGGATCCCACTGAGGTTCCCAAAAGCCGTCATCAGAGATCAAGTTCAAAAACTGGGTATGAGCGTTTGAATGCTCACCCAACCTTGCGGTTGGTCTTCGTTTGTGTTTTGAATTTTATTACCATTTAATTAGTTAATGATTTCCTCATTACCACACCTAATAAAAATTGCCTTTGGATAATTGCTAAATTTTATAATCAAGTTCGAGTTTGCACATTAGTCCAATTTCATGCCTTTAAGTCCCAACATTCAACAAAATAAAATAAATAATAGTTTACAACTATACATTCAAAATCGAATGGGGGAAAGGGATTAAGGATTATAACACTTTTTAGTTAAATAAATGAAATAATATATAGAAAATAAACTAATAAGATAACATAAAAGCGACAATGTATAAGGGATAACTCGCAAAAGTGACTACCCAATGTGCAAAAGTAACTCGCAAAAATCATCAAGTAATTCCTGCAAATAACACATAGTTAGTCCTTATTTTTAAGAAAAAATAAAATCACATATAACGATACTTACAAAAAGGCTTTATAAAAAAGGGGTTTTCACATTATGAACTAAAGGATGCAAACAATCAAGATTAATCATCATCATGCACTGATACAGACATGTTTATGGCCAAAAGAAGGCATGCCAAAGCAGGCGTCACGACAAACATAAAAAAATGAAATAAGAAGCAAGTTAATTCTGTCAATGAGGCGGTCGCCTCATTGATGAGGCGACGCCTCATCAACAAGGACTCTCGTAATTCCAAGGCAAAAGGAAGGTATAAAACACACACACAAAAGGTTGTCTCCCTAAAAGCCTGTCAATGGGGCGATCGCCTCATTGAGATGAGGCAACACCTCTATGAAAAGGTGTCGCCTAATCAGCAGATCGGCCCCGACTCTCAAAACGTACAGACTTCTACTCTAAGTAACAAAACATGCATATACACTCTGTAATCATCAAATTACGACTACATGCAAAAGTGTTCAAAGATCCATCAATATAGTAAGATATCAAGCAAAACACACTAGAGATAAACCTAAAATGTACTAAAAACTTAGTCACACAAGCAAGAATTCACAAAATGATGCACATGTCAAGTTTAAGTGTAAGTTTTCTACCAAAAATGAGAGGCCGTCAGAGGTGTTTTTGATTGTGATCCTTGCTAGGATGTGATCTCTACTTTTGACATAAGCTTCTTCCTTCTTCACTTAGGAAAATATGGACCTTCCTTTGCTCCCACCTCTCCTCCTTCCTTAAGAACTTTTTTTTTCTTTTTCTCTCTGTGTTTTTTTCTTTCAGAGCTCCTCCCTCTCCTCCTCTCTCAACCTCTACCAACCTCCTCCTCTTCTCTCTCTTTTTTTCTTTTATTCCTTAGCTTTCCCATGCCCCTAACCTTCTAGCCCATCATGAGCTTTCCTAGCCTTTTTTTCCTTCCCCAAAAGTCTTTTTCTCATGTAAGAAGCAAGTCTGGAAAGTGGAGCCCACACCACTTGGTCGTCATAATTGCAGTTGCATTAAATGCAGCTATAAGTGGACTACCATAGAGGCGGTGCCTCATCGATGAGGCGATCGCCTCATTAGCAACTGCCAAAGAGGCGATCGCCTCATTACACTGAGGTGATGCCCCTTTGGCCCAGGCCTACGTTAGGCCTGTCGGGCTTGGCCCAGATTTGGATCGTTGGGCTCGATTTTGGGTTTTCCAGGTTTTAGTTTTTCAAGTCCACTTTCCATTAGAGATTCAGGCTTCATTCTCATGTCCAAGTTCCACATTCTCATCATTGGGCTTGACAACCGACCAGTCAAACTGAGCAACCCTAATTCGTCCCCTAACACGGGTCAACCAAATCGGGTGTCTACAATAGTATTCAAACATGATTAATTTCTATTATTTTTTTTTCAAATATGGGAAAAGATAAATTATTTTATGATGATAAAGATTAGTAATAATGTAAATTTAAATTTTTTCATTAATATTTTTTATTAGTTGTATAAATAATTTTATATTATCTAAGAATTATGTAAGTTTTAAATATTATAGATTTATTAGAAATAGATGATTTACATCACAAATAGATAAGAAAAGAATGAAAAAGTATATAATTTAAAAAAATTTAATGAATTTATTTGAGTTATTTGATAATTTTAAGAACTTAATTGGTTAAAAATAAAAATTATAAGAATTCAATATATATATATATATATATATATATATATATATATATATATATGTGTGTGTGTATTAAATTCTTATAATTTTTATTTTTATTTTAACCAATTAAGTTCTAAAAATTATCAAATAACTCAAATAAATTCATTAAATTTTTATGCAATTTACAATTTAAAACAAAATGATTGCTAAATTACTTTTATATAACCATATATCTATTTTTAAAAACTTAGAAATACTTCTCATCACAAATAGATAAGAAAAGAATGAAAAAGTACATAATTTTAAAAAAGTTTTAATGAATTTATTTGAGTTATTTGATAATTTTAAGAACTTAATTGGTTAAAAATAAAAAAAGTATAAGGATTTAATATATATATATATTGCAAAATCCAATTTATACAATTTAAAACAAAATGATTGCTAAATTGCTTTTATATAACCATATATCTATTTCTAAAAACGTAGAAATAGTTCTAATACCAATAGTAATTACTTAATTATAACTTACATAGTATTCAAATATGTTTAATGTCCATTAAAAATCATTTTCAAATATGAGGGAATTTAAATTACTTGACAATGATAAAAATATATATATATTATTAAATTTAAAATTTTGCATTCATATCTTTTATTAATTATATATATTACAAATTTATTAAAAATAAATGACTTACATCTCAATTTGATAAGAAAATATTGAAAAATATATATATACAATTTTTAAAAATTTTAATGAAATTATAAGAATTTAATTGATTAAAAATAAAAATGATGAGAATTTAATAGAACAATTTTAAAATTACAACGTCTAATCGTTATCCTTTCCATCCAATATTAAAAATAAATAAAGAGTCGAGGGTGGTCAGAATCCAAATTTTCCTACAATGTTTATTACATGCGACCATTGTTTATAAATAGTAACCATATAGTTCCATCAGATAACTTATAGGCAGCAGATGTTCAAGAAATGTGGTGATGAATGATTACCGCACAAACACATGGATTCTAAAGCATCATGACTCTAATTCTGGGGGGGAAAAGAAGGCATGTCCCACACATGCATGCATAAAAAGCTACAGGTAAATTCAAAATCCCTCCTGACATGTAGCATCTGTACATCTCATTCAACTTAATCTGAATAAAAAACATGATGCAATTTGCAATAATCAGTGATATGCCAGGTTAAATACAACCACCTTCGTCATCCCTCAAAATCATACTTAACTTGCATATCCTACCTAAATTTATCCCTTCAAAGTCCAACTCAAAGCATGCTTATGGTGTTCAATACAGCAGCAGCATCTACATGGCTCATAGTGCAGACCATCATTTTCCCCTGCAATAATACATGAAAATATAATCATTCATGAAGGGAAAGACAGAGAGAAACCAACGCTCTCGATCAAGGGAGACGCATGAGAAAAGGTTAGATGGCGCATAACTCACGTGTTCATCATTAGAGCAATGTTGTCTCCTTTAAGAAGAATCCTTCCTGAACGAGTAAAGAAAAAAAAAAAACCATTTAGAGCATGGATGATAAAATAGGATGAGGAAAATTTAAAGATGGTGATTTACCGAGAGACTTTCTGGTCTTTTTCTTGATATTGACTTCCTCAGCATCATCAAGGACCAAATTCATATATTCATCAAAGCCCTGTTAATTAAAATAAACACCATAATAATTTATTACATAGGATGTTGATGTGAAAAAAACTGTGTGCAGAATATTTATTATTCTTAGATGTGTATGTACAGCAATAGTAAAAGCAATACGCCAACAGCCATCCTCTAATATTCAGCAATAAATCAAAATAAGGAGCAAGTTGGACTAATGAATATCACTTATGAGGGGCTTGTTTAACCCTAATGATAGGAATGAACAATATCTGATGCAGGATAACATTTCAGTTTATTAGTTATACATTTTAATTATTTGATTTGCTTCAAGGATTTCTTTGAGGTTATTCAGCTAAATGAATAGTCATGTGCCTAACATGTGATTTTGATGTAGGAAGGCTTGAACCAATTAGGGTATAGATGTAATCAAGGTCTGAGATTTAATATGAAATGTAACGTGTGTAAAGGATTTTCAGAGACTACTCCACAGGATCTATCTTACCTTAACTAACATCCATTCAGGTTCAAGTCTCACTCACCCATCTTTGGCCTAGAATTCCTCATCATGTCACTACTTTACGCTGCTTAGCCATCAATGTTACTATTGGAACAACATAAAATAAAAAATGTAAAATTTGAGGCCTGCATATCCATTTTCAGTTCATCGCATCGTCACTTCAGCAGAACAAACATCAAAATGTCAAGATCCTTCCTATTGTTGCATAATTAAAATCAGAAGCTACTTATCCATAAACAAATTAACAGCACAAGCATTATACTTCAAATGCATTGTCCAAAAGAAATTTAAAGCTAAATATGACATCCCCAGTGATACCAATTCCTTTCATGTGGAATATGACCAACTCCAAACTACTACATAAAACCCTAAATTGTCAAGTGTATTTGAGGAATAGTTGGGCAATTTAAAAAAAAAAAAAAAAAGAAAAAAAAAGGGGGAAAACACTTCTAAGAAAAGAAGTAGAGCTGCTGTCTGATTTGGATTCTAGACAACAGGAAAGGCGAAAAAAAACGTGAATAGCATCATTGGATAAGTCTTCAAACTAAGTCAAGCAGAGAAAGAAAGAATCTCACAGTGTTACAAAAGAAATAGAAAATGATGAAGCCATAGTTGTTAGAATCCTAAAATTCAGTTCCCTACCCCAGCAATTCAAATGTATAAAATTAGTTGCTATTTTACCTAAACACCAGCTGAATCAGACAAATCAACTGATTGAGTCTCCAATATGTCTAAATATCAAAATTTAACTTCAGCGGCCTAATTGTGAAAAAAGACTCTATGCCCATCCTCACTAATTTTACTCAAAATTTCATTGCACCCATTTAGAAACAGAAAAAAAGGGGTGTCCAATTAAAAAATCAGGTGGCAGCATAATTGGGTATTCCTGTAAAATATAGAGGCCGAATAATCCATTAAGCTGGAAACAAAACCAGGTTATCAAGTTAAAAAGCAAATGTTTGGCCCAACAGTCATCAAATATGATACCTATAAGATGAAAAGAAAGAAATAAGCATTTAGAAACTCACAATGATTCGACCCTCCATCCTCATATCCTTCTGCTCAAAGAGCCAAATCTGAATGCGAGATTTCTGTATAACCAAACGAAAATAATTTTAAACAAAATAAATTACAATTGAAGGCAGACCTTGAATGAAAACAACCAAAAAGAGAAAAGAATCCAGAACTTACACTTTGAAGGAACCTGAAAATCAAGTTCTGGTGTTGCACAAATCCAACAAGTGCAAAAACAAAAGTAACAAGCGAGTCAAAAGACACAACAAAGCAATTAAGAACATCGACAACAAGTTGAAAAAAAGGAGAAAAAAAAAAACAGAGACAGAGAAAAAGAAGAGTGTAAAAAAGCAAAACATACAATGGGTTGTGTCATAATCCTCTGGACCTTAGTACTCGCCATGGCTGTTATGGCTGTTTAACCTGATAAAAATACACACACATATATATAGTCAGTTGCTAATTCAATTCAACCACAGAACACAGAAACAGAAAAATTCCCAATCTCTTCATTTTCCAAGAAACAAACACTCAAACAGACACACAATTTGCTGTCTATTGGATTCCAAAAAAATATTCCATCAATCATAAACAAAATTAACAAAATACAAATAAGTTGCCTATTGAATTCCTACTTCAAATAAATATAATATCTAAAGATGGTAATTTTTTTTAATTATTCATTTTCGTAGCAATTCAATCAAATCACACACAAAAAGGAAAAGATCAATTTAAAACAAGAGATTAAAACATTGAGATCACATACCGAATTCGATCGCTTTGATTTCACTTAAACCCTAACTAGTAGAGAGCCCCAAAACCTCTGCTTGCACTTCCCTTGTTGGAAATGGAAGCAGTATGCAGTATTATATGGCTTCATTAAACGGCCTCGTTTTGAACTGTAGAAAAATACAAGTTTGGTGTCTCGATTTCTTTTTTTTTTAATTAAAGTATTCAAAACATTAAAAGGGCATATTAAATAATTGCATCAAATCAAATAAGCTCCGCTTTTGTTTGTTGGGTCAAGAGTTATGTGGTCTATCAGTAATTGTCTTAGTCTTAAAAAAAAAATTTTTATTGCTTTAGTAAGTTGTAGTTAGATATGTAATCGAAGTGAACAGTTCATGATTCGTTCATATCACAATTCAGTAAAAATTCATTCGAGTTTATTTGTTAAGTTAAATGAGTTAAACTCAAACTCCATTTTAAGACTCGTAAATTAAACGAGTCGAGCCTAAACTTCCTTAAATTGGACTTGTTAAGTTTGCGAATAAACTTGTTTGTAGGCTCATGAACTAGCTTGTAAACAGACTTATATACTAATTTGTTAATTTAAATATTAGTATTATGTGGTATTACTAAATAAAAATCATATATACATAACAAAAAATATATACAATTTAAATTAATGAATATAACATGAATTATATATTCACAATCATAATTATATAGTTTTGATGTGAAGTAATATTAATATAAAATATAGCATTAAGCATAATATAATTCAATTCTAGTAAAAAATTTATATTTGTAATAAAATTATTCGATTTTATAATAAAATTATATATTAATAATAAAATTATATAATTTTTGTATAAATTAATATTAAAATTTCCATTAAGTATATAATTTAATTTATTAAGTATTAATATTAATTAAATATAATTTTAATTTGATGATAAATTTTATAATTTTAAAATAAATTAGTATTTGTATTAAGTAAAATTTAATTATACAGTAAATAAAATATCAAGTAAATATTATATAATATTAATTTAGTAGTAAGTAAATAAAGTCTAAATTACTATAAATTATTAAGTGTAACAAGAAATCATACATGTTATATGTTGAGCTCGCCTAACTCGTGAGTTAGGTTTGAGCTCGTCAAACACGAATCAAAGCTGAGCTTGTGCTAGACTTTTAAAAATTTAATAAGCTTAAACTCAGTTTAAGTTTTTTAATTTTTAAATGAGCCGAACCTGAATTTTTAAAAATTCATCTTAATTCGGCTCGATTACACCCCGGTAATGTATCTAGTCTTTTAAAAGTAAATGTGTTAATGTTTATATTAGTTATTTCTTTTTAGCATTTATTCATTTGCATAATGCCTATTTTAAGGCCCTTTATTTATTCAATGAAAATAACTAAGACTATTTTTCGTCTTTGCTATTACTTTTGTTTTCATTTTGTAATACCAGTATCCAAAGTAGTGCTAAATATGGAGATTAAAATATACAAATTGAACTGAATAATCAGACCAAAAATTTTTGAAAACAGATTGAATCATTGATTTTTCAACTTTATCCAGACCAAATATGTACCAATAAAAAATTTTTGATATGGTTTTAGATATTTATAAATCTCCATACCAAAAATTGGAACGAATTGAATTGAACTGTTTTAGACCGAAATAACTGAAATTTATTTATTTATATATTTATAATATATAAGTTATACAAATAAATTTAATATATAAATAATATAAATATTATTTAACTATTTTAAATAAATAATGCTAATATTATAATTAAAATATAAATTCTTTTATTAAAAATAATAAAATAAAATAATTAACTAATATTTATTCAAAGAAAAAAATTAACTAACATATTTAACTAGTATTAATTACATTTGCCCAAAGAATTTTATAAATATTATTTAACTAATATTATTAACTAATATTAATATTGTTGTAGGTATATTTAATGAAATTCAAATTTCATAGATGTTTAAAAAATTAAGAAAATAGTGTATATTATATAATTTTCCAAATCTTCATTATGTATTGGATTGAACTGAATTAGATTAAAATATCTTATCTCTGAATTGTATTGTTTTGAAATTTTAGAATTATACAAGACGGAGATTTTTAATTTCGATTTTAGTATCAATTCTCAATATTTTCAAATCTCCGATATTCAATCTAATCCTGAAGATTTACAAATTTCCAGATTGGACTGGACCATGCTCAACCCTAATCAAAAGTTACAAGAAAGGCAAAAAAAAAAAAAAGAGATTATAAAATAGACAGTGGTATAACGATAGAAATGTTCTATTTTTTCTTGTAGTAAAAGTTAGATGGTATCTGAAAATTTTGTGCAACCCTCGATTTCACACTTTGATGGTTGCTATGATTATAAGAGCATGTTTATGGAGAACTTCCTGAAATCTAAGGAGTATTTGCAAGTTGTTTTAAAAGGAATACCAGAACCAGGTATTGGGGCAAGAATATAGAAGTAGAAGTTTTTGCTCCAGTTGCAAGGCAATATACAATTAGATTGGTGATTGCCTTGGTTGCAGAAAATTAATGTCCATGAAATCGACATTCTTGTGTGGGAACTTGGAGTACCAAGTATTTATTGATTAACTTTATGGTTTTATTAAGATTGAAAATGAGCAAAAAGTGTATAAACTGAAAAAGGCTCTAGCACTATAGACTTGGTATTAGTTGGACTGAAACTTATTTTTTAAAGAAAGATTTTAAAAAATGTACATATGAACATACACTTTTTGTTACGATTGAAGGAGGAGGAAAAATGCTCATTATTTATTTATATGCTGATGATCTTATATTCACTAGAATTTTTTTTTTCCTAAATTATAAAGAGTTTTTACATTACGTTGTCTTCTTTATTTTTTAAATTACAGTATTTTCATTCTATTTAAACTTTTTTGGTTTCTCCCAAAATTTTAAATTATTATTTCAAATTAATTTTATTCTTAGGCATAATTATACTAAAATAACAATCCAATATATTTTAAATGTATTATTTATTGTATATTAGAAATTTTAAAGTATAAAATTATAATTTAAATAAATAAAAGAAGTAAAAATAATTATTCCATTGGTCCAATGTAATAAATAATATATTGTATTTGAGAAATATCGGCAACTTTACAATATATAAAATAATTGAGGATATAATATGACAACTATAAGTAAAATTAATTCTACACATTTATAATTTCTTATTATTAATTTGTATCAAAATATTTCGATAATATGTGAGAATATATATATATATATATATATATATATATATATATATATATATATATATATATATATATATATATATATATATATATATATAATGATATTTTATTAAAAATTTAAGGCAATGTGAGAGGTGAGGAGAGTCCCCATAAATACTCCGATGCCTAAGTTAGAGAACAGAAGTAGGAGGAATACAAGATAGCTAGAATATGTGAGAATGAGATGCCCCTTTGTGAGGGATATGGGGTTCTATATATAGCAATACTCAAACCTGGGAGGAATCGGATTTCTTGTAAGATAGTGAATCATAATCCTGGTAGGAGAGTGTTCCTTTTTTGCTTAGGATTCCTCTTTGGGGTAGTCCCTATTCCAGACGGAATCTGCCTTCTTCCTAATCCAGGTGTCCCTATTTAGGATATAAGGAGCTCTTAACTAGGTGGAAACATATTAGAAGATATTGAGAGTCCCCCCACCCCCCCCCCCCCGGGTGTATTCAGATATTTATGTCCATCGTGCCTAGGTAGAGTAGGGTGTTGATGCTTTCACATAGGGGGTATCATACGGCAATAAAGACGAGTGAGCTGAGGTGGCCAGCCTCAGTCACAATGAAAGAGTAGAGCTCAACGCTGAGTCTCGGGATAGTCTCATTGCTGAAATGCAATCCGTAGAGCTTGAATATTTACCAAATGCATAGGAGGACAATAGTAGACTAACCCGTCCGTTCGAAAATGACATGATGGAACCAGTCGTCATTGGATTTTTGATGCTCGATGCAAGGATGCGAGACTTTATGAGCTCGGAACCTCAATACTACATAAGCGACCTGAGGGTGCCAGCTTCAGTCATTAAACTTAAATGTGAGGCTTAGATGCTCGATATATGGATGCGAGGCTTGCATGCTCGGAACCTCAATACTTCAAAAGTGACCTGAGGGTGCCAGCTTCAATCACTAGACTTAGATGCTCAGTACGTGGACGCGAGGCTTACATGTTCGAAGCCTCAGTACTACAGAAGCGACCTGAGGGTGCCAACTTTAGTCACTGGACTTAGATGCTCGGTATGTGGATGCGAGGCTTACATGCTTGGTATATGGACATGAGGCTTACATGCTCGGAACCTTAGTACTACAAAAGTGACCTGAGGGTGCCATCTTCAGTTACTGGACTTAGATGCTCGAGGCTTAGATGCTCGGTATGTGGGCGCGAGTCTTACATACTCGGAACCTCAGTACTACAAAAGCGACCTGAGGGTGCTAGCTTTAGTCACTGGACTTAAACGGTCGAGACTTAGATGCTCAGATACCCATAATGGGTTAAAAGCATAGCTTGGATGCTTTTTGAGTAGCTTGATGAAGGGGCCTAGTCAAAATATGGGCGGGCTAACATGTGGCAATGTTGCTTTAACTCCTAGGGATTCAAAGTTTAAATCGCGTGAGTTATGCGTCATTTCGTATGTCAGTAAATAAAATGTTTTTGCTACCATTGTCATGACTCTTCGTTCAATGGGCTTATTATCCCCAAAAGGCCCCTGATGGCCTAGGGAGGAATGCAACATTAATAAGAGCAGTTAACGACGTGTTTCCAAATTATTATGTGTCTTTATAAGTATTGTTGCACTTATCGACTAGTGTATTTTGCTTCTTTTTTATTTTTTCCTTTGTCACGTTTGTATTGCCACTGTTGTTTTCCTTTCTGTCTACTATGATTCTTGCTTGTGGCAACCAAGTGATCTATTGTCTTTTCTTCTTATCTTTTCTTGCTTCTATTATTGTGCATTTTCCTTCTTCATTATGGCACTAAAGGAATAAGTTAGTTATGACCTTTTTGTTTCAAATGTAGATAATGAGTTATCGGGTAGTACTAGAGGCGGTTCTATATCCCCATCGATTACGCCCTTCACACCGTAGATAGGAAGTTTAAAACCCATACCCCCTTGCTAAGGCTATGTAAATTAGTGGTGTATTTTGACCAACTAGAGGGGGGTTTAAAATTTCCTTTAAATCCCTTTGTGAAGAGATTTTTTAATAGGAATAACATAGCACCTGGTCAGCTCCATCCAAATAGCTATAGGATTCTGACCGAGTTCATCCAACTGATGCATGAAGAGGGGAAAGAACCCGATCTAGATGTTTCCCGATACCTGTACAGGCTGGCTAGGAAGAGGGGAGAACTGATGTTTTCCCTATCGATCGTGCCTAACAACACCCTTTTTATAAAGCTTTCGAATCTCCATAAGAAATGGAGACACTATTTTTTTATTGTAAAGCATCGGTCAAACTTTGTGGATGTCCGGCGGATGTGGTCTGATGAGTGTCATAAAGTGAATCGGCCTGTGAGACTTCCCAACAATGATGTAGAGATGGTTTTACAACTGTATCTCAATGGGTTTGCCGAAGCTTGATCGGCGGAGGATGTGTCTAGGAGATACCTATGGAGAGTCTGTCCGAGTCATGTTCACTCCCCTGGTACATTTGTGTTACTTAAAACTATATTTCTGACTTGATCTATTTTTGCAACTGTAGATGGCTGACTTTTTTTATTTTATGGGTAGGATTTCATTAGTTGATGAGCCAGCTGCTCCGGAGGAAGTGCAAGTATCTCCTTCCCCAGAGCCCGAAGCTCCTGTGGCTCTTAAAGCGGTATCTGCCAATCCTAAGGGTAAAATGATGGTGGAGTTAACATAAATAAAATGAGTAGGTTGGAGAAAGAAGCGGTTGATCGAGCTGGAATCGGACACGGAGGGGCTTGATGAGGACATTTATGTCCAATTCCCAAGATTATCTGGGTGTCCAGATATGAGGGGCTAGATACTAAAGCGGATGAAGCCCCTAAGTGTCTTTAATAGCCAAGTGAGGGATCAATACATTGAATCGCTAAGGCTGTCTGAGGATATGCATCATGGTCTGATGAGGGCCCGAAGGTTTTGCTCGACTCCATAATTGGCCAGTCATTGGAAGTAAGTTAGCTCTACTACTCATGTTGTTATCGTATGTGCTTTTTGTTATTGACAGATGACTCAAGCTTTACTATTGGCAAAGGATCAGTACTTTTATCTGAAAAGCCAATACAACCTGAAGGAGACAAAGGTGGGAACTATAGCCATTAATTTTGAGAAGAAGCTAGATGGCGCGAAGGTAGCATTGGAGCTCCGCCAGACAAAGTATACTGAGGTGAAGTTCGAGGTTGAGGCGAGTTAGAAGAAATTTTATGAGTTGGAGCATAGCCAAGGCCAACTGACGAGGAGGATTGAAGAGCAGGACCTTCAAATTGTTGAGATCGAGGGAAAGCTGACTGGGCTCGAGAAATCCAGAGCGAGTGATAAAAAGTCATACCAAGGCATGGTAGGGGGATTTCTTAAGGCCTAAGGGGCTGAGTGTGAGAGAGTCTTGCTCACTTAGGACTCGGAATTGGACCTAAGGGTGTTAGATCAAATAACACTCGTAGATCTTGCCAAGCTTATTATTAAAGAGGACACCCATTGAAAGGCCAGTGCTGCTCCTGCAAGGGAAATTATAGAGGCTGCTATTGCTACTGAGTCTGCGATGCATTCATATGTTGTTGATGAGGTTTCCCCCTCTGTTTCTAGGCCTGGGGGTCCGGATGTGCATGTAGTATAATAGATATTTTTTTTGTAACCGACCTTCTTGTAAAGGCATTTTTATTAATAAAGAGATACTTTATTGAATCATGTATTGAATACAACTTATTGATAGTATTTTCTGAGAGAATCTAAGTTCCAGAACTGTGGTAGTTCTTTGCCTACTCTTTCTCTTAGCTTATATGCTCCTTTGGTTGTGCTTGTCGATATTTGGTACGGACCTTCCCTATTTGGACCTAACTTGTCGGTTCCTAAGCTGCCTTTGCCAATATCTACTCTTCTGAGTACCCAATCTCCCAACTTGAACTGTCTTGGATGATGTCGTTGGTGATGATACCGTGTCACCTTTTGTCAATGTGCTTCAGCTATAACTGCTGCTTGTTCTCTTTATTCTTCTAGTAGGTGTAGACATATCTGGACATCAATGTTATTGATGGTGTAATTGAGATTCTAGCTTATCCGGTAACTTGGTGAACCAATTTATTACTTTGTCCATGCCATAGGTTAGCCAGAATAGTGTCTCTTCAGTGGATGATTTGGGTGTGGTTCTGTAGGCCTAGATTACGTTATTGAGCTCTTTGACCTAATTTCCCTTTTTCTCGTTAAGTCTTTTATTTAATCCTTGCATTAGAATTCTGTTAGTGACTTCCGTTTTTCTACGGGTGGGCTACCGAGGTGAAGCAAAGCTTTATTCTAAGGTCTGAGCAAAAATCTCTGAAATTTTTGTTATCGAACTGTTTACTATTTTTCATAATTAAAGTATGGGGAATGCCAAACCTAAAAATGATCTCCTTCCAGAAGAAGTGTTGTATCTGAGCTTTTGTGATGGTTGGGACTACCTCTACTTCTACCCACTTAATGAAATGGTCAATAGCCACAATTAAGAAATTTTTCTACAAAGTGGAGGGCGGGAAGGGACCTAAAATGTCCATCCCCCATATGGCAAATGGCCAAGGGCTGCCAATGGGATGCAGGGGGTAGGAAGGCTTGTTGTTGAGTCAAGCATAGTACTGGCACTAGTGACATGCCTGCGTTAGCTACCGGGCATCATTAGACATGGTAGTTCCAGAACCGTGGTAGTTCTACATATACTTCTACGCTCATGCCAATCTGGTCTTGGAGGACTTGGTTCATCATTCTTTGATATGTGGCTCTGACGTTCTTCAGCCTGAAGGGCATCACCTTATAGCAATACAAGCCTTCATAGGTGATAAAGGACGTCTTCTCCTAATCCTCTTCTTTCATTAGGATTTGGTGATAACCTTGTGCCGTATCAATGAAACTGTATAATCCATGACCAGTGATGGAGTCAACAAGCTAGTCGATAATGGGCAACGAGTAGCTATCTTTGGGGCATGCTCGGTTAAGGTTAATGTAGTCTACACACATTATGTATTTCCTGTTTGCTTTTTTGACAAGTACCACGTTGGCTACCTATTCCAGGTGAGTAAATTTTTTGATGAACCCAGCTGCTAACAGCTTCATTGTTTTTTTAGCAATTATTCTTTGCGTTTTATAGGCAAAGGTTCTTTTTTCTGTGCTATTGGCTTGGCTCCTTGTTTGATGTTTAGGCAGTGATAGGCAACTTATGGGTCCATACCAATGATTTCAGATGCTTGTGAAGCAAAACCCTCTGAGTTTCTGGTAAGGACTGCCCTTATTTCTTCTCTGATATTCTGGTTGAGTTTGTTGCCAATTTTCATGGTCTTCCCTTTTATGATTTGTAAGGTCTCTATGTCTTCTACTGGTTGTGGATCGACGCCTTGCTTCTTAACTTCCCATGCTTTTAAAGGAAAAGCCTTCGCCTAAGGCTTTATGGTCATCTGGTAACACTGTCTACCCGTATGCTGATCTCCCTGAATGGTAAGGGTTCCATTCTTGACTGGAACTTCCACAATTAAGCGTCGGATACTAGTGACTGCATCTGCTTCATAGAGTGTCGGCTATCCTATAATCCCATTATATGCCAATGGTATATCCACCACATTGAATACTGCTTGGATGACTTTTGTTTCTTTATCATCTTGATTCCCGAATTCTAGGCTCAGTTCGACAATTCCCATTGGTTGTACAGTTCCTCCACGGAAACTTATGATGGTGGGTTCTGGATGGCCTTCAGGTTGGTGATGGAGCTGCCCATTGCCTTGTACATATTCCAGGATAATGCGTTGATAGCACTTTCATTGTCCACTAATAGTCTTTTTACTAAATACTTGTTTATGCATGCAATTATTACCAAGGCATCACAATGGGGGTGGTGAACATGCAAATCATCTTTCGAATTGAACACAATATCGCTTCTTCTGGGTACTGGTTTTTATCCTCTACTCCAATTTAATCTTTTCTCAGTGTTTTCTTCCCCAATGATCATGTTGATTATGCCAATCGGCTCCCTCTGGGTTTTCTTTGCTTCTGACCTATCATGCTCTTGGTTTTCGAAGATTCCGCTTCTTCTTAGTGCATCTGTGAAATTATTGAGTTTTCCCCTCTACACTAGTCTTTCTATGGCATTCCTTAGCTCTCTGTAGCCCTCCGTGTCATGCTTGTATTCCCAGTGATACTGGCAGTACTATCCCCTGTCTTGAGTAAATCTCTAGCTTGAGCTTATTCTCTTAGCCGGGGTGATTCCAACTCCATTTTAGTTGACCCACATGAGGATTTTTTATCGAGAGGTGTTCAGGGGTGTGTATTTGTCTACTTCCCTGTCAAATCTTTCTGTTGGATTTTTGAAATTTATTTTTAGGAAGCTTGCTCGTCTGTGTTTAGGTTGTTCATCCTTGATTGATGGCTTCTCTTCCTCCCATCGCATCCTTCTATCCTCGTCCATTTTTATCATTATGGTCGTCATCGCCATTGCCTCTACAAGGTACTCAGTTCTTTGGTTATTATTTTGTCTTTAAGCTTGCTGAGTCTAGTGCCATTTTTCAAAGCTTCTATTGCAACTTCATTGATAAGATGCTCAATTGGCATGGCTATTTTATTAAAACGGTCAAGATAACTTCGTAAAGATTTGTCAACTTCTTGCTAGCACATCTGAAGATCGTTGATGTTTTTGGCCGGGGGAATATTGGTGATGAATCTGATATGAAATTGTTCCGCCAAATCCTTAAAAAAAGTGATGAAATTCTCCAAGAGTTGATGAAACCACTTTTGAGTATTCTTTGTAAGTGTGCTCAGGAAAACTCTACACATGATTCCATCATTTACATTTTAGAGCAGCATCTTTATTCAAAATGCCGATATATGGCTGATGGGGTCTCCTGTCCCATCATACTGATCAAGTGGTAGGATTCTGAACTTAGTAGGGATCTCCGTTTGAATTATTCTCTTGATAAATGGAGTTCTGTTGTCCATAACGCATTCTTCTTCCTTTCTTGGTTTGGTCTGGGCTTTGTATATTGCTTCTTCAACCTTTAAGCTATCTTCGAATCATCAAGAGCCAGAATTATTGAATTGCACTCCCTTTCCGATGCTTCACCCTTTCCCATGCTTGTCCCCGAGTCCTACCGAGGTGTTGTGTTATCATCATTCTGAGCTGGTTCAGAATGCCCACTTTGTATTGTAGCATATAGTTGTTGTTGCATCAAAGCTATCTGTGCCTGGATGTTTTATTATCATGACTTCCTTACTAGTTTGGTCGAGGCTAAGTGTTTAGTTTATAGTGTTTAAATTTGATATGGTTATTGCTGGTGTCTCTGTTAAACTCAGAAAGGGTATGAAAGGTATTGAGCGATGGTGTTGTAGCAGAGCGTAATATGGGAGGTCTGTGCCCAAGGATGGGTATCTTAGGGTGTTGTTGGGGAGCAAAGGTATATGTCCAGATGAAGCTCCAGTATGCTAAAAAGTGGCTGGAAGCACTATTGCTGGGAGAGGGTTTGAGAGGTCAGTCGAAGGGATAGGTGTGGAAGGGTTGGTGCTGGCTTCAGGAGTCAAGGCTGGTGGTGGGCTAGAAGTCATAGCGAGGATGTGTTTTAGCTTAGCAGGTAAATGAATGGCTTTTCCCAAAGAGTTCCCATAAATGGCATCACTTGATAATTAGTTTTCGGAACTCTTGGGCCTAGTATCCTGCAATCCACAAACAGAAGGCAAGGTGAGAGGTGGGGAGAGTCCCCACAAACACTCTGATGCCTAAGTTAGAGAATAGAATTAGGAGGAATACATGATAGCTAGAATATGTGAGAATGAGATGCCCCTTTGTGAGGAATATGGGTTCTATATATAGCAATAATCAAATCTAGGAGGAGTCGGATTCCTTATGAGATAGTGAATCATAATCCTAATAGGAGAGTGTTCCTTCTTTGCTTAAGATTCCTTTTTAAGGTAGTCCCTATTTCGGACGGAATCCTCCTTCTTCCTAATCCAAGTGTCCCTATTTAGGAGATAAGAAGCCCTTAACTAGGCGGGAACATATTAGACGATATCAATTTATATTAGTAATTAAATAGATTAAAATAAAGATATAAAAATTATTGTTGATTTTAATAATTCATATGAAAAATATTGTTGATTTCAATAATTCATATTTAAAGTATACTATGTATTTGTGTCAAGTTAGATTCATTCTCAACTCAAACCCAAATTGACTCTAAAAGTTAGAATGTCGAAACTTGGCCTAAACTCAGTGATTTTTTTTAAGCCTACGCTCCACCCAATTAAGTAATCTTCATATTAGAGATGACTCAATCACTTATATAAATAATAAAATTATATAATATTTATATTAAAATATACTCAAGATCAATCTCTCAAATTAATTATAATATTACATTTACAATAAAATGATAAAATGATAAAAATTTTAAAGTTCCAATTTGGCTTATGGACCTACTCTAATAACTTGATTTCAAGATTAACTCAGTTTTTGGTGAATTAATTATGTACATTTTTTTCATATATTCTGAATAATTTATGAATTGGTTGGCTTTATCATAATCCATTATATATTTTGTATAAAAATAAATGGTACTCTAGTGCAACTATAAAGGTCAAATTATGGTAATTTTGTACCAATTAAATATATTGCACGAAATATGCATATCTCTAACTCTTCAAATGATATCTTGAGCTTGTATTTATAGTGAAGGATGCAAAACTAGCTATTGGAACTTTGATATTCATCCCCAATAAACCTCTATCTTTATTTAATGTTTATTTCACTTTTTACAAGAATTTTACTGCTCACGATCGTGAGGATCAAATATATAGTTGTTAGAACACTGAAATAGCTAGTACAAAGGTTGCCAAGAGGCTCATAATACTGAGTGCCCTCTTACAACCATGAGGATCCCCCTCACGATAGTGAGGGTAGGCCGTGATGAGTGTAGAGCTCTTCACAGCTCAACTCTTGATTTAGTTCACGTCTGTGATCCTCTTCATGATCGTGATGGGATCATAAGGGGCAATTCCACCTTCAAATGGCCTTATATAGACTTTAGTTCAAGGCCTATTGGTTGTACCTTTAAACCTAACTTATAAACACACTTAAATATACAAGTCACTAACTAAAATTGATTATTAGATTTAAAACCAAAATTAATTTGAGATTGATCATAACCTTAATCATGCAATGGGTATATATATAATTTAACAATTTTTTAACTTTCTACATCAACACAAAAATATCTATGAGTATTTTTTTATACATTATAAATTGCCAAGAACTTAGTACAAAATTATATTATATTTTAATGTAACTAACAATATTTGTATTTTTATATACTAATTCGAAAATAATTTTAATAGAAGAGCAAATTACATTTTCTTCCCATACATTTGATCTAATTTATGTTTACTTCTCTCTTGTTTTAAAATCAAATTTTTTCCTCCCTCAGTTTTTGTTCCGTTAACATTTAAGGACTTACGTTAGCTTATATGATTTTTTCCATTAAGTAGTATATAAAAAGATTAAAATGCCCTTCCAAATAATAAAAACTATAATTAACTATAAAATACTAATGTTAACTTAAATCTGTAACAAATCTATTGAACAAACAATCAAGTCTTTATATTAATTACAATAAACACAAAAAATAATATCAAAATTAATGAAATTAAAATAATTCTGAATGTTCTTATCATCTCATGATACATTCCATATTGCATATGATTTTTACTTTTTTCATGAATGTTTTTATGGCAATATTTTAATATCCACTTAAGTAAGAAATGTATATATTTAATATTGTTAAATATAAAGGACTAAAATATCTTGCAAATATTATAGTTATAGTTAATTATAGTTGTTTATTGTCTATAAAGGTCTTTTAGTCTTTCTATATGGTATGTAATGGGGATAAAAAAAAGGTCTAACCTTAATGAAAGTCATTAATGTTATAAAAGTTGAGAGATGTAAAAGTTCAATTTTTAAATAAGAGAGATAAGTGAAAATTATGTCAAATTTTAGGGAGGAAAATGTAATTTGTTTGTGTGAAAATTTTATTGTTAGTTAGGTTGTTTATCTTAATAAGTTAGGTAGTTTTTATGCTTTACTTAGTTTGATATTATTATTTTTAATATTTATTTTTCTTGTGTACATTGTAGGGTGTTTAGGGCTCTTTAGAGAGAAATTTCGATGAAAATTACATGTCTTAAAGGAGCAAGTTGGCCGCCATCACAAGAGGAAGAGCTGCCATCGCAGTAGAGCATGCGTCTAGGAGTTAGGGCCTACTGTGGGGCTGCAACAACAATAGCAACACAAAGAATTTGGTGCTAAGACAATAGCAAAAATGTTGTTGACGAATGCCACCTTATTTTGGAAAATTTTGGCACTTAAATGGGGCCTATTTAAGGAGGACTCTAAGAAATTTTTAAGGGATGAATTTCCTATCAATTGAAGACAATTTTTAGGATAACTCAACACTAGAAAAAGTGTAAGAAAATTAAGAAAACTCAAGAGAGATCAAGAGTTGAAGATTTAAGAGCACAAAATTTCTAGTTTTTAATTTTTCTTCTCTCCTCTTAATTCTTGTAATTTTCATAGGATGTTTTTATAGTTTTATTGAATATTTTTACATGTTAGTCTAAATTCATGTTGGTTAGGGATTGATGATTTAACATGAGTTCATTTTTTCCTTTAATTAATGAATTATTAGTTCTTGCAAACTATATTTATTGTGTTTATTATATGTTAATTCTTGAGAGATCAAAATCTTAATGGAACTATAAATATAGATTGAAATTTCTTATAGGTAGAGACTATAATTCAAAATGCAATAGAAAATTAAAAACTTTAACCATAAACCCGAACTAGGATCTATGCGATTCGTTCAGTTGATTTGATTAAGGTATCCAAAAGTTTACCACAGATGAAAATCAGGCAAGAATGATGGAAGGTTGAGAGGAGGTTCACACCGATGACACCCTACCTCGAGCTTTTCATTCTCTTTTGTCAGATAAAAATGTCTTTAAAAGAATACGTCCTCCATAAGAATCCACACGAATAACCCTTTGAAAAACAAATGTGCAATGTGTGTTAGCACTTTTTGATTATCTAACAACTTAAGAAGTAAAAACTCTATATTTCGTTAGGGTTTCACTTACCAAAACAAATTTTGGTAATTTCCTTATTAACCAAAATGAATTTTGTATATTCCAATTCTGATTTTATTTAAATACCAAATTAGAAATAATTTTCTATTTATTTAAGATAACCATTACCTTAAATAAATAAATATATATATATATATATATATATATATATATATATATACACACACACATATACATATACATACATTAATTATTTATTTATTTCCACAGAGTTTTATTAGGCTTGGTAAACATATATTCATTTTGGGCCTATTCTAAGTGTATGACCCTGGAGGTTCACATGACATTGGCAGTGGGCCTGAAATCCTTATTTAGGCCTACAAATCATAAGTGGCCTCTAGCTAGGCATTATGACTACCCAAGTCATGTGAAGGTCGATAATCCGACATAACCTAATTTATAATGAATATTGTAATCACTTTGTCATATAATATCTTGATTGAATATAAGTTATAGTTTTAGTCATCCTTATATAATTCAATCATATTATTTCTTGACACCAAGTAGACTGAGAATGATAACTCTTTATCAATTCACTTTAGCATGGCCATGCATTTTCCTCAATTTATCTTATTAAGGGGCCAATAGATATCTTACTCAGATTAAATGAGGGACAAATTCCTTCTCAATCACTTACATTCTTCACATAACTCATTTCATATCCAACAACAATCCATTTTATTATTATGTTAAAGACAATGTTAGATTGTGTCAAAATATAAAATAGTTATGTAGAAATCCATGGTGATTTCAAGGTTAAAAGACTAATCAATATTACTATGATGAGAATTACTTATAACAGTCATCTATGTAGTATTCTCATGATGGGTCAATCCAGTACATTACTTCTTAAATAAGTACCTATAAGTTGACTTTACATCTCATATTCATGATTAGTAAAACATAATCATCAATCAACACTATACTAGCCTTAATACATTATTATGACTAGAGATAATTTGAATAGAACTCATATTTAATCTAAAGGTTTTACTATCAAGTCACATACTTGATGACCTTAGGAAGAATTGACTATTCAAGTAATTATTATAGCATAAAATGATAATGAAAATGCCTCTTTATTAATAAAATAATATGATAAAGTTAAAACATGGTCATACATGATTGACCTAGTGCATATCACTAAAAGAGATATCATAAGTAAATTAAATTCCAATCAAGTGTGGGTGAATAAATTTACAATTTGATTCAGGGGATTAAGCTCACAATGAGAGTTGGGATTTAATGTTATTGTTTGAAGGTTATGAATTAAAATTGATTATTACTTAAGAAAGATTAATCAATAATTTAAAATTACTCAGAATTCGCAAGACTAGTAGGTTCATTAATTAATGTTAACTAAGGATTAAGAAGATTCAATTCCTAACAATTGCATTCATCAATTGTTTATTTCGTTAGTTTAAGATTTAATTTTATTTTATAAAATTCATTTATTTGCTATTTGATTTTATTTTCCAAATTGTATATTCAATAGCCTTAGACAATAGAAAATTAGGTTAATAGGTGGTTAAAATGAGTCTCTATGGGAAAATATTTTCATACCACTTGGCAATATTGTACGCTTACAATTTTACATCAACAAGTTTTTGGCACCATTCTCGGGGATTCAGTTCTCATATCATAATTGATTTGATTTTTGTTGGATTAAAGCACCAATTTTTAATTCTTTTTATTTTAACTCTTTTATTATTAAATTTTACAGAGTTTTTTAGTGTATGCACAGTACTCAAAAATCAAAAAAGAATCCATTAACATACATACTAGAGTTAACTAAATTTGAAAAGTAAAACTGTAGACATTTTCGAGAAGAGTTGAATAGAATCTCTAATGAAGCAAACTAAGATGCTGATACAAAGGTGTTGTTGGACACATCGCTACCTAGTTTAGGTGGTGCAATGCAAAGTATAATAAGGTCGAACATTGAAGCTAACACTTTTAAGATCAAGCTCGCCTTACTGTAAATGCTCTAATCGACTGTCCAATTTTATGGGATGCTAAATAAAGACCCAAATGATCATATTGCAAGCTTTCTTGAGATCTATGACATGCTCAAGTACAATAGCATGTCTAGTGATGCACTAAGGCTAAGATTCTTCTCATTCACTCTAAAGGACAAAGCTAAGGCGTGGTTAAAATCTCAAACTCCTTGTTCTTTCATTAATTAGAATAGGTTAGTGAAAGAATTCCTAGCTAAATATTTTCCATCATCGAAGACAACAAAGGTGGTTAAAGAGCTTATTTCATTCCAACAGTTTGAGCATGAATCCTTTAATGAAGCTTAGGAGAAGTTTATAATATTGCAGAGGAGCTACCCACATCATGCACTACCTAAAGATGTCCTGATAGGGACATTTTATTTTATAATGTAGTCACAAGTTCCATAAGGGATTCCATTGATGCTAAGGCTAGTGGATTTTTTATGAGGAAAATAATGGATGAGGCTGTATAACATTGGGAAAGATGGTGCTTGAAAATTGCTTATGGTCTTCAAAGAGAGTTCATCCGCTAAAGCAAATGGGAAGGCTAGAAGTTGATACAATGATAGCCTCAAAGTTCAAATCTCTACATTGACAAAACAAATTGGCAACCTTAAGAACAAGAATAATCTAGCCCCTTCATGTGAAAATTATAATTTGTTGGGTTACTATAATATTGAATTTAATGTGTGTGATGCAAGTATAGTGGGAAATGGATACAAAGAGCAAGAAAAATTTATTGGCAATCAATTTCAAGGAATGCAGGCTAACAATCCCTACTCCAACACTTACAATCTAAGGTGGCGAAATCACTTAAATTTTTTATAGGGTAATAACAATAATGTGGCTGCACCTAGCTTACCCAATAATAACAACTCACAAAGGCAACAAGCACTACTAGGATTTCAGCATCCACCACAAGATTTGATGGCATCTATGGAGAATAAACTAGATAATTTTTTAGATGCCAACATAAATAAGTTGTCTAGCCATGAGAAGAACCAAAAGAGAATAGAGGCCAAGTTCAATCAAATTGTAAAAAATCACTCCTCTTTAATTTGCAATATTAAGGTACAACTTGGACACCTTGCTAATGTTGATATGAACATGGTTAACGTGTACCAAACCCGTATTCAATATTGAAAACCTAGTATTGAACTAAGCCAATTTTAAGTTTAAATCAAACTAGGTTTGAAAGTACTAAGCCTTCACTTGATAACTCCAAGAGTTATTTTAAGAACCGAAAAAAGGACTCTAACCTCTCAAAATAATTAATGTTAATCAAAGAAAATTCAATAACTTGTATTTTTACAACTCTAATACGTTTATTTATAATGCCAAAAAATTAGGAACAAAATTGAAAACAAATAAACTTCCAAAACATTAAAAGAGAAACCTAGAAAAATAAGGAATTAAGTCTAATGTAGGACACTACTGTGTCATGTGAAATTCTTCTAAAAAAATTTCTCTTAAATATAGTTATGTCAAGAAGTGACATAGCTATGTCTAGTTCATATGGACAGAGTTGGATAGAACACAAATTAGGTATGGCTGTGTCAGAATTTTGACATGGTCGTGTCATAATAAAGACAATCAAATAAGCAAAAAATGGTTTTCATAAAAGTTATAGCTCTTTGTCTTATCTTTTCTATAGAATTTTTAATCACCTTAATTTGACTTTTGTAGTAAAAGGTATGACCAAAATACTAAAGCATGCTACCAAGGTATGAATTGATAAGAATTGGGCTTAAGATCTCATAAAGCTCATATCATTAAACCTTGTAATGCATTTTTAAGTCTCCAAACTTTAGCCCTTGTAATTGATGCCCTATATTTAAGTGGTTTATCATATTAGTTGCTAGTTTGGTTCAAATCATACCCTCCTTCCTCAAGAAAATTCATCCTCAAATCTTACCATCTTCTAAAGTTTATATTCATAAGTCCTCTGGGATCAAACACAAACTCCTTGATTGAAAACTTCCAATTTGGAGTAATATCCCCTATAAAAAGCTTCAAAAGAACTTAAACTTAATTGTAAATTTGAAACACAAGACTATTATTCATGAACTTGTAAGGAGTGAACTCTTATTGCTTCCTTCTAAGCTTTACTCATAGGATGAAATCTTCAAAAGCATTCATGACCTTATAGGCATAAGGCATTTCAACAACATTATTTTGGATCCTTAAATGGCATAAAGGTCTGCAAAATAACTTTTAAAACTCTTGAAAAAGAAAGATTAAATTTGTTAGTATAATCATGATGAATCAGTAACTCCTCATCTTTTATAATGCTCTTAATCCCTAACTTCTTCTTTTCACTTATGCCTTACTTACTTTCTCCCACTAAGTGTTTCCTATTTTCCTCACTTAGCTTATACTTCTCATTCTTAACGCTAAGTTCTTTTAACTCATTGCTAACACTCATCTTACTCTTTTCTTTTCTTTTCTTTACTTGAGTTTCCCTCCCCAAAGTTTTCCCAATTAAAGATTAAAACTCTTCAATTTGTAGTTTAATGCAAAAGTCTTTAAAAATTATCTTTGGAGGTAGAGTTTCAAGTTGGCACTCTTACCTTTCACTCTTCTTCTCAATTTATTGCTCAACCACTTTAATGCCTTTAACACTCCTTAAACCTTTTTTATGCCCCTAAAAGTGATTTTGCAACCCTATAATAATGTCTTGGCACAAATCTCTTCTGCATGGCACTCTTCATCTCTTGCTATGTAGAGATAGGTTCTTCTTCGCAATATCTTCTTGAAACCACTAATTGATTCCACCAAGCTAATGCACAACTAATGAAACTAATAGTTGCATGCTTGACTTTTGTCTCCTTGGAGTAATTATTACAGTTAAACATAAAGTCTACTTTCTTCACCCATGCTAAATATGCTTCGGGATCACTTTTTCTATAAAAAGTAGGTATCTTCATCTTTACGCTCCCAAGCTTATTATCTTGCTTTCTACCAGGCATTTGAATGTTTTCATCAATAGACTTATCATCTTCATCAATCCATCTCCCTCCTCAAATTTGTATTGGTGTGGTTTAATTTGTAATGGCAGAACTATTTTGATTTTGTTCCATCCTCCCTATTAGCTCTTAGACCTTTTGATAACTAGTCAATAATTAAGCCATATGTTCTTGCATTCTCCTAATAAAGGGCTTCCATTCAAGATCTTTGTCTAATCCACTTGATCCTGTCATTATAAATAAAGAAATAAAAAAAACCTCACGAGTAACACTCCTTCATGTGTTTACACTCAAAGAGTGTCACTTAATACTCGTGTTTCACTCATTTAGGCTTTTACCTTCAAATGAGCTCACCACTTGCCTTTTACCTCTCTCTAATTCATCTCCTATAGTTTTTATAGAACTCAAGTTGCTAATTATCAAATTAATCTCAATACAACTCAAATAAAGTTTTATCAAACTTAAATTGAATAAAGGAACCAAGAAACACGCAACAAACGAAGACAATAATCGAATAAAATGAGAATAAGAAAAATAAGAATAATTATTTAAACTACCCAAAAATACAACTTAAGAATAATTAGAATTGATATAGGCAAAGCACTTGAATTTGGATACCCTACACAAATTTGAAGAGAATTCAACTTGATTTGAGTTTTTTTTTTATTTGCATTCATGATTCTTTTTAATTTAATTTTTTTATATAATTTGCAATTCTTTTTTTTTTCTTTTTTTATAATTTATGCAACAAAAATGCAAAATTATTAAATATGAATAAGAATGATGATAGGAATAACTAATAGAATAAAAGGAATCACAAAGAGAATAGAGTTGATAACAAAATCAACACATAAGGAACAAATGAAATAAGACTAGAAGAATTCTTTTTTTTTTGAAAATGAAATGAATAATAAAAATAAAGATACGTACTTGATTATTAAGCCAAAGCCCTAATACCAAATGATACAAATGTCATTAACTTGTACTAAACTTATATTCAATGTTAATGTTTTACCAACGATCGTTCAATGAATTAAGTAGGAAAACTCTAACTCCTAACAAGACCTTTAAATAACTCATACTTAAGAACCTTATACACAAAGAATTAAAGGTCATTCAATAAAAAATAATATTGAACTAAGCCAATTTTAATTTTAAATCAATGTAGGTTTGAAAGTACCAAGCCTCCACTTGATAACTCTAAGAGTTCTTTTAAGAACCAAAGAAAGTACTTTAACCTCTTAAAAAAATTGATATTAATCAAAGAAAATTCAATAACTCATTTATTTATAGCCCTAAGCTGGTGATTTATAATGCCAAACTAATTAGGAATAAAGTTGGAAACAAATAAACTTCCAAAATATTACAAATGAAAACCTAAAAGAATAAGGAATTAACTCTGACGTTACACACATTTGTGCCATAAGAAATTCTTCTAAAAACTTTCTCTCAGACACGACTGCATCAAAAAGTGATTTTACTGTGTTGGGATCATATGGATAAAGTTGGATAAAACATGAATCAAGCAAGGCTATGTTAGAATTTTGACATGGCTATGTCAGAATTTTGACATGGCCATGTCATAATGAAGACAATCGAATCAACTAAAATAGTCTTCATAAAAGTTGTAGCTCTCTATCTCAACTTCTATATAATTTTGAATCACCTTAATCTAAATTTGTAGCAAAATTTATAATCAAAATATTAAAGCATGCTACTAAGGTATGGATTGATAAGAATTGAGCTTAAGATCTCATTAAGAGCATATCATGAAACCTTGTAATGCATCTTTAACTTTATAAACTTTAGCTCTTATAATTAATGTCTTATTGGTTACTAGTTTAGTTCACATTATATGCCATGGGATCAAAAGCATAAGTAAACCTTTTAAGTACTATAGAGTTAAATCCCAAGGAATTGAAGGTTAAAACTCTAAGGAGTGGTAAGGAAGTGAAGACACAAGCTAAAATTTCCAAGGAAGATGAGAAGAAGGATGAGAAGCAATATGTCATGGTGGAGGATGAGGCAAAGGAGGAGAACAAAATAAAGAAAAAAGAAGTTTTGACATCTACACCTTCCTCTTTTATGCCAAAGCTACCATTCCCTTAAAGATTAAATAAGTGGAAAGATGAATAGCAATTCTCAAAATTTTTGGAGATTTTCAAGAAGCTACAAATCAATGTTCCTTTTTTAAAGGCACTTGTGTAAATGCCCAAGTATGCCTAATTTTTAAAGTACCTTATCATAAAAAAGCGGCATTGGGATTATCATAATATAATACATTTAACAGAGACAAGTAGCTCAATCATTTCATGTAAGATTCCAACCAAATTAAAGGAACTAGGGAGTTTTACTATTCCTTGTATTGTTGGCACTAGTGAATTTCCTAGGTGTTCATGTGATTTAAGGGTAAGCATTAACTTACTGCCTCTTTCTGTTTTCAGGAAACTAGGATTAGGAGACATGAATGCCACTAACATTTCATTATAACTAGTGAATCATTCCATCAAGAAGCCTTATAGTGTGATTGAAGATGTTTTGGTAAAGGTTGACAAAATTTATTTTTCCTGTTGAGTTTGTCATATTAGATTTTAAGGAAGATAAATCTTATCCACTAATTTTAGGAAGACCTTTCTTGAACATAGGTAAGGCTATAATTGATATATGTTAGGGCAAATTGACATTAAGGGTAGAAGATGACAAAGTTGATTTTTTTCATGTCTCAATTAATGAAATACTTATTAGATGATGAATCATGCATGAAAATTGTTGCTATTGATAAATGTGTTCAAGAAGTTAATTTTGTTTTAAGTGTGAGTGGGGAAGATGAGAAACTAAGTGATGAGTTAGAGATTAAGGGAGAGCATGTGCAGGAATTCACCAAACCTTTAGTGAGAAGTGATAACCCCACACCCCCTTCCATTGAAAAACTACCAAAATTAGAGCTTAAGCAACTACCCAACTACTTGATATATGCATTCTTAGGAGAGGCTATTACACTACCTATTATTATCTCTAATAAATTAACTATTGAGCAAGAGAAGAAAAAGAAAAGGGTAGAGTTCAAACTTTAGGTTGGCAAATTTCTAACATAAAGGGAATTAGTCCCTCTATTGCCATGCATAGGATTTACATAAAAAAAAAGCGGCATTGACCTATAACTGAGAGACAAAGGCAACTTAACCCAAACATGAAAGAAGTAATGAAAAAGAAAATTGCTAAACTTTTGGATGTTGGTATCATCTATCCTATTTTTAATAATGAGGATTGTAGATATAACCAAAAGAGTGAGATGTCAATGATGGAGAATGAAAAGGGTGAGTTAATCTCCAAAAGGGTAGTTTATGGGTGGTGAGTGTGTATAGACTACAGGAAATTGAATAATGCCTTTAGGAAAGACCACTTCCTTTTACCCTTTATTAATTAAATGGTAGAAAGAATTATAGGACATTCTTTTTATTATTTTCTTGATGGATATTTTAGATATAACCAAATTTTTATTTTTCCTAAGGATCAAGATAAAATAACTTTTACATGTCCTTATGGCACCTTTGCCCACTGACGAATGCCGTTTGGATTGTGTAATGCTCTTGTATGATGGCAATATTCTTTGCTTTTATAGAGGATATTTTAGAGGTATTCATGGATGACTTTTATATTTTTGGTGATTCTTTTTATTTATGTCTAGCTATCCTTAACAGGGTACTCAAGCATTGTGAAGAGACTAACCTTGTGCTAAATTGGGAAAAATGCCACTTCATGGTGGATGAAGAGATAATCTTGGGAATTCAAATCTCTAGTAAAGGAATTTAAGTATATAGTGCTAAGATAGAGACAATAGAGAAGCTACCACCTCCTACAATAATAAAGGGAGTTCGAGGTTCTTTAGGGCATGCCGATTTCTACTAGCATTTTATTAAAGATTTTTAACTTATTGCTAAACCTCTTACTACCTTACTGAATAAAGATGTGTCTTTTGTGTTTGAAAATGATTGTTTAAGTGCTTTTCACTGGTTGAAAGAGGCCCTAGTTTCAGCCCTTATCATTACACCTATAGATTGGTCTTTACCATGTGAGATTATGTGTGATGTGAGCAATCATATTGTTGGAGCAGTGTTAGGTCAATAAAAAGACAAGAATTTGTATGTCATCTACTATGCTACTTAAACTTTAGTAGATGCACAGCTAAACTACACAACCATTAAAAAGAAGATGTTAATGATATTTTTTACTGCAGATAAGTTTCATGCTTATTTCCTTAACTCTAAGGTGATCATATTCATAGATAATTCAGCTCTTCGTACCTTTTAGCCAAGAAAGATACTAAGCCTAAACTCATTTAATGGATATTGCTACTTTAAGAATTTGACTTGGAAATGTAAGACAAAAAAGGATTAGAGAATGTAATTACAGATCATTTATCAAGATTGGAGAAAGAGGAAGATCCTTGCAATTAGCCCTTAATAGATGATAGCTTTCTTTATAAGATTGTTTTTAGCTTTAAAAGACATTTTTACTCCTTAGTATGCTAACTTTGTAAATTATTTGGCAGGTGGAGTGCTATTTAAGGACCTCTCTTATCAAGATAAGAAAAGATTTTTACACCAAGTCAGACAATATTTATAGAAGGAGCCATTCATTTATAAAACATAAGGAGATGGGCTTATTAAAAGATGCATTCCTAATTCAAAAGTGTATCATGTCCTCTCACTATGTCATAATTCAATTTATAAAGGTCATTATAGTGCAACCAAAATACCCTCAAAGGTGTTAGAGTGTGGGTTCTTTTGGCCTACATATTTAAGTACTCAAGAGAGTATGTGCTTCATTGTAATAAATGCCAATGCACAGGAAATATTTCTAAGAGACATAAAATGCCTCTTTCTTTAATTCAAGAGGTAGAGTTGTTTAATTTGTGGGGTATTGATTTTATGGGGCCTTTTCCTTCTTTTTATGGGAATACGTATATCTTGGTATATCTTTGCATTAGCTTCGCCTATAAATGATGCCAAGGTGGTACTAAAATTCATTAAGAAATTGTTCACTAGATTTGGAGTTCTTAAGGCAATAATTAGTGATAGAGGCTCCCATTTTTGTAACAGACAATTTAAGTCTTTGCTTAAGAAGTATGGATTCCATGATCCTATGGAAACTCCATATCATCCTCAAACAAGTGGACAAGTTAAGGTGACAAACTGGGAAATCAACAAAATTTTACAGAAAAGAGTTGGAGCTTTGAGAAAGGATTGGGCTATGAAATAAGATGACGCACTATGGGCATATCACACTTTTGGGTTTTATGATCCAAAAACTAATGGAAAAATAAAACTTTTAACCATAAAACCCATAACCCGGATCCATGTAATTCGACTTAGATTAATTTAGAGGGTTTCCAAACACTCACTAAGATGCTTTATTGGAAATATAATTAGAAGAAAGAGAGGGGTTTCACTCTGATGACACCCTACCTCGAGCTTGTTGTGTCTTCTTATCAGATTAAGACATCACTAAAAGATCATGTCCTCTACAGTATCCACACAAACAAGATGATCCAAAGCAAAGTAGGCCTAATATAACCTTTGTTGTCTCACAACACATTTTCTCTATTTTCTTTTCACAAGTGTAGGAAGAAGAAGGAGATAAGATGGCTTACCCTTCATTAATATAAAACCTAGAGAATAAGATGCATTTATAGCCATCCTTTCTAGGGTTTCATACATCTCCACCTACCAAAACAGTTTTGGTAAGTTTAAACTTCTCTTTCTATTTTGATTCTAATTCTAAATTAGAATCCTTTCCTATTTATTTTAAATAACTCATACCTTAATGTCATACCTCAAATTTGAATTTCCCTAAAAAAGGTCCGATGAAGAAACAAATCACTAAGATGACTAAAGTCTGCTCATTTGTAACACCTCTGAAGTGTGCAACTTTAAAACACCCAATCGATCTTACCAGTGTACAAAATTGATCATCAGGTCATTAAGTTATGCTCCAACCTTGTAAAATATGAATTTTCTGAACAATGAGAGTTTTATTTTGAGAAAACTCCTCTTAGAATACTCAACTCTTCGGGTAGGTCCATATTTCACGAGTATCATCTCATATTACTCAGAAGTGAATGTAAACAACCCTAGGTGTCATGTGCTAAAATCAAAGCCAAATTTGGCAAAATGGACTTCAGAATTGCATCCAAAAAGCCCAAAAACCCTAGGAACCAACCTCGAAATAGTGCACGCAGAACCTAAGAAGAGCGTGTAGAGCGTCAAAGTGCACATGAAAAATGCGCACAGGTGCACGTGACCATGCGCACATTGTGTGTGGCCACACACACTTGGCTTGGCCATGCGCAAAAATACCTTCACTCATGCATGACCATACCTACCCCACCCCATTCTACACATTTGTTCCTATAAATAGACCCTTATACACCCCATTAAGGGGGGAAGCAAGTGAAGACACACACACACTCAAGATTTAGTCCAATCGAAGGTTTGGAAAACCCTTTCCCATACAGTTTTTGCTTTCCCATATCCTTTCCTTTAGGTTGTTAGATCCCTTTTTCCACCAAATCTAGCCTCATCTTTGTCAAAGCATGCTTGAAAGTCATACAATCTAGCATTATTCTATGTCATTTTGAACCTCTCAATGAGAAAAGCTTGATATTCTCTCGAAGTTAGAGCTTTAAAGTTCACATAAGCTGAGTCTAGTCTGATGACCACATAATCATTTTAGCACATTTATTTCACTGCACTACATTTTATTTTACTGTCATTAACATTTGGGAATATTGTTGTGCTTGTATGATGAGACTGGCAATCTTACATTCTACATGAATAATATATGTGTTATTATGCTCATTTTACATTATCACTGTGCATCTTGTATTTTTGAAATCACGAAATCACATCATAAATATCAATAATGTGAAAAGCTCATGCCCTGGAATAGAGTTATCATGCTCTCGGTCCAATGATGACCTCATGCATCCTTTATATTATCATCATTCATCATCGTAATATAAATAATCACTACAAGCATGATAATCCTATCATTCATCAAATAAGTTGTGTAAATGATCATGTTATACTTGCAAAGCAGTCATATTATATTTACATTTTAGTAATCTTTTTCTCTTTATATGTATTTTATTAGGAAAGCAATGTAATAAAATTCTTAGCTTTATTATCCTATACTATCTGATGTACTATGTGAATGCTATATAAATTATTATTATCGAAACTAGGGTGTTGCAGTAGCTATATATCGAATATTGTATAATGAGAAATAGTTAAAAAGTATATGCAATCTCCCGAACCCAAAAATTTCTACTAGGGACTATACTCACTAGGTGACTCGATGTTGTCCCTTTCTTTTCCTGATTTTCTAAATATCAAGTGGCGACTCTACAAAATCAAAAGCATCTCATCCCTCCGAGACTAATCACTTGTCCTTATTCAATAAAGTGGCCATGTTGCTCGAAAATGAAAACACTAACAAAGATAAAAACACAAAAGAAGAATGCCCAAACAATCTAGATGGCTCACATTGGCAACTCCATTATGGACTTCTAAGTAAGAGGGATCAACTAAAAAATGACTATTTCTCATTATGCAATACTTAATCGTATAGAGCCCCTCACCACTGCATTTGCACTACACATCACACATGCACTACTTGTCCCTAAAAGCCTCAATAATACTAAATGACATTGCCACTATGGTTCCACTCAAGTCACGAGGTGATGAAGATACGGTATTATCACCCTTAGTCTTTACTCGTGCATTCGCTGGACTCATCTAACCAGAGTCTATAATCCAAGTCCTTAAGGGGGGTAACTGAGTTATCAAAAAAATGCTAGACTCACTGACTGGAGTCTGTAACCCTAGTCATATAGGGGCATTCTTGCTAAAGGAACCATTAGCGTTTCACCCTAACTCAACTCATGTAGATAAACCAATAGCAACATCCACTAGGATTCTACCAAGCTATGCATGCTATCCTTGTCCAAACACTATCCATTTGACCTGATACTCATTAATGACATGATCCTCCCAGTGTTTATCATTGAATGATGTTGTAATGTCAGTTTTCATAAAAAATTTACACTTAGGACCACGTGATTCTCATCTACTTCGTGTGAGCCTAAAGCATAAGGAAAGATAAGAATCATGTACCTCAGCTTGAATAGTTTATACAAATTAACAAATAATGACATCCCTTGATGACGGAACCTACGAGATGTCATCCATTTACCCTTATTAGATCAAATGAATAGGTTAGGAACCCAACTAGATTATAGACCTTTATGTTGGCAAAATTAACTATAAACTATGAAACAATACTTTCATGACTCATGGTAAGCATATCGACTATCGATGTGGGGGCAAGAACTCGGACTACTTTTGATTGACCTTGGTCTTATACAAACAGGCATTTACAGGCTTTGGACATCATTTGAAGCTCAAAAATTGACCCTCACATTAACATCATATAATTACCTCAAGCACATTTAAGCCTTTGGTTCTAACCAATATAATTGAAACAACCTAATTTTGAGAGTGGAACTATAGTCCCCTGATGATTATAGGTTCAAAACCCACCTAGGAAAGAGACTAAATGACCTCATAGAGAAATAAGGTTGGAAGCAGGAGTTTGCTTGTAATTGGTATGTTCACTATGCAGGAAAACTAACCAGCTTTAACCATGTATACATCATATACATATAGATAACACATACTAACCATTGTTTCTTGTAGGAATAGGATTTATTGTATCCACTCTATGCATACATGCTCACCCTTTTCTTTTATAAGCACATGTCATGCATCATTCATTTAGCTAACCTTAATAAATGTACAGGAATACTACATTCAAACATAAGTGACCAAGAAGATACCTCTTATCAGTAATTCAAAGACAAGCTAAAAAAGGGGATCCAAAAGTTGCTTGTTAATGGCACCATAGCTGAAATCCTCCAAGCCCAAATTAAAGCCAAAAGTACCTGAGACAATAATAGTACACCATTAAATGAAGCATCTACATCTATTCACCTAAGGGTAGATAAAGCAAAGGGAATTCCCCGCACTCTAGTTCAAGCTAATGATGACAATGACTACTACTAATATCTCAGGAATGCACCAAAAGCTGTAAAAATTATTGACATGACCAAGTTTGAATTGATAAGGGAGATCAAACTATTAGCTAACAGGATGGCTCAGTTAGAATTTTCCTTTAAAGATAAAGGAACTTATGGCTCCAAAAGCTTCACTGACCTAACGTTGTTTAAAGATGAGCCACTTCTAAATCATTTTAAGCTACTAAACTTTAATAAGTTTGATGAAACAGGGAATTCGAGTGTCCATCTAAGGCAATATGCTACCTTTATTGTTGCCACAAAGCTTACAGAATCATAGATTATTTGATTCTTCTTCACATCATTAGAGGAAGGATCGAGGGCATGGTTCTTTGACATTAAAGTTGAAATAAAAAATGATTGGCTACTACTAACTCAGAAGTTTATCAAGTAGTATGAATACAACACTCAATTAGATGTCACTCGAAGGGACCTTAAGACCACAAGGCAAAAACCCGGTGAAGCTTTCTCTAATTATGCCACCTGATGGCAAGGAAAGGCAGTCAAGATGAGAAACCATCCTCCTAAGAATGAACAAATAGAGCTGATAATCAAAGGGGCACTACCACACTTCAGAAAATAGATAATCTTTGCTCATTATCCTAACTTCAGAGCTCTCCATTAGGCTGGGATCAAAATTGAGGATGAGGAACCTCAACAAGCTAGAAACATTTTTTACCGCAATACACAACCAAATAGCCAAAACACCTTCACCTGAACTGCAGAAATAAATATGATATAGCCTAACACCTATAACTCAACATCTATCAATACCATCAGACCACTAGGAAAATTCTCAAACTTTAACCTCCCACTATCCAATGTATTCTAGAGACTCTAACAAAAGAACCTTATACAACCACAAGAGCCTAGGCCACTTCTAAACCCACTACCACCTCAAATTAACCAGAACTTGTTCTTCCACTTTCACCAAATGCCTGGCCACACCACTAATACATGCAAAACCCTTAAAAATGCAATCCAAATCCTCATTGTCTTTAGAAAAATTGATGACCCATTATCAAAACCAATCCCCTCCCAAACTATCAAAACATACCTCCACTAACCATCAGCATGATCTCCTCCACTCTACCGAAAGATCTGGTTAAACGGTTAATCCAAGACAAGCCCTAGAAGATAAATCCTTAAAATCCATTCTTGAGCCTCATGATTCTAATGAAATAAGCAATGCCCTTCTACCATTGAATACATTCTAATGCTCAAAAATTCTTTTCCCTCTTGATGATGTGAAAAGGGGCCAGGGATACAACTCTCCCTATGAATGGTAAAGTGATTGATTGCTCTTACCCATAAGAAGCAGATGCAGATAAAAATTTTAGCAATAACCATGAAGTATAGGATCTAATAGGCTAGCCATCTAGGAAGTTTGATTACAAAGTCAAGTACACGGCACCTCCTACTGCTCACACATTCTTAAAAGACATAACACCCTCAGGATAAGGAGAAGAATTTAACAATAAAGATGGGATGGATAGTATTATTCAACTTTAGAACCTGCAAATCATAGGGATAGATATATAGTATGACTCTGATGATACTAAAGTCATTGTCTAGGTCCAAAACAACAATACAAAAGTAGATAAGCAAGCAGCTGAAAAGCCCTTACTAGCAGTTAATAATGTAACTCGCAGCAGGTGGGTATTGTAAACAGCGAGGTTTAGTGCGTGTCCATGATTTTTGCATCAGCGACATTGTTTAGGCTCTAGGCCTTAGAGAACACACTAACCACTATCATAAAGACATGGCATGGAGATGGGGAGTTGCCACCCAAGGTAATAACTGAGACAAATCAAAAAGGTAGTACTCAATTCCCTAAAAGAAAGCTAGCACCACAACCAGGAGATTCTAGATACAAAATACTAACTTCTCTTAGTCCCATGTTCATTTAGAATAATTTTATAAATGATTATTTCATCCTCTAATTACATGTAATTTTATTAAACCCTATTTGACATCCATCTAACCCTAGGCATCTAGTCAATAAAATTACACATAAAAAATGCACTCAAGATCGTGTTGTCCCTAAGTCTAAACTATAATAATTTTATTAAAAAGTTAGGTAGATTTACATTTTATTTACAAGTGAGAAAGGGACTAAAGGTGGGCCTACATTTTTAATTAATTAGTGAGCCTAAATCTATTTATTTTAGTTTGTCTAAAGAATGGACTTAAGTTTATTCAATTTTATAGGAAAGTTAAATTAATGGGCCTAAGTCTAATTTGGTTTTATTTCAAGTGAAATGTGAGCTAGGTCTATTTATTTTAAAAGAAATGAATTTAAGTGGGCTGAGCTAAGTCTAAACAAGTTTTAATTAGCTAAGTGGGCCTAAAATCTAATTAACCTAATGGGCCTAAATTAATTTTAATTATTTAAAATCATAAATCATTTTTAAGCTTATTTATTAAGTGGGTTAGACCTAAACGTGGGCTTGGAGCCCAAAACCAAATAAGAAAACCCAAAAACATAAAAAAAAAATAACAGAATCAAATCAAAACACATTCACATATGATTTCTAAGAAACCTAATTTAATTACATATAAACCCTAAATTAAACTACTGCCACCATTAATTTTTATTTGATTTTTACCCAATCGAACCTAATTACTAATTGATTTTCAAATGCAGAAAATTAAATCTTTTACTATTCCCACTACTAAGGCTACTACAAACTACATACAAAATTAAAATTTAACAATTATACAGCCATGAATTAAAATAACTACACAAAACACCAAAATGAAAAAATAAAAATAAAACCCTAAATTCTGCTGGAAAATAACACAGGTTCTTCCATGGCATTCCATGGACCTTCTATTCAGTTTAAACACAGGCAGTATCCTCCTCAATCCACATGTAGACATCAAATACTATTTGTAATTGGAATGTGATGCTCTACTATTTCCCCATCCAAACCTGGCATGTCTTTATAAGTCCAAGCAAATACTATTTATAATTACCAAAAAACCCCAAAAAATTTACTTATTTGTAATCAAATCCTAAAAAATATTGCAATTTAGTCCCTAAAGTCCAGAAAATAAACAACCAAGTTCAATTTTTTAATGAATTTCATCATAGGGGTTTACATCGCAATTATGGACAATTGCATCCCAAAATTGGATGCTTACAATTGCCCCCCTTTATCGCTATTTGCTTGATAAATTGCGGCAAAGCAATAGAAGCACATAATTTTGAAAAAAAGAAATTAGGACACTTGATTATATCCTAAATGATAGATTGATGCTCAAATTGCTAAGCAAGGTATGATGTTTGACAAGTCTCACTATATTTCCTGCTGAATGTTTAGTGGACTTTGTGCAAATGAGTTTCGCTATATTCCCTGTGGGACATTTAGCGATGATAAATTAAAAACTTGCTATAGTTCCTATGGAACGTCTAGCAATGATGAATTTCGTTATATTCCCTATGGGACATCTAATGATGCACATTATATTCCCTGTGGGATGTCTAGTGAAGTTGAATTAAAAATCCTATAGTTCCTATGGAACATCCAACAATGATGAATTTCGTTATATTCCCTGTCGGATGTTTAACGATGTACACTATATTCCCTATGGGACATCTAGTGATGATGAATTGAAAACCTGATATAGTTCCTATGGAACGTCTAGTACTGACGAATTTTGTTATATTCCCCGTGGGACGTCTAACGATGCACACTATATTCCTTATGGGATGTCTAGTGAAGTTTAATTGAAAATCTACTATAGTTCCTGTGGAACATCCAACACTAATGAATTTAAAAGTTTATGTCATAACTATTATGCAGTACATAACATAATGAAGGTTATGACTATTGTACAACACATAACATAATCATTTGAAATGCATATCATAACTATTGTGTAGCATATGAATCCTTTGATTAAAATAATGTATATAAAATGCAAAAAATGAATTCTATAATCTTGTTCTATATTTTGTACTTGAAAAAAAATTTAGAATCACATATTGATTATGCAATTTTAATAATTCAATGAATTATTAATTTGATGAATGTCATGATTTAATTAGGAACATGTTCCTAACCCGAATGCAATTATAGACCAAATTGCAAGAAAGAAAAGATGGATAAAAAGTAAGTAAATTGGAAGGATTAAAATGGATATTTTCCATTTTATATATCCTTTCCCTTTTGTCAATCACTACACTTCTCTTCCTATTCTTTTCTTTTTCTTTTTTTCTTTCCAATTGATCTTGATTTTTCTTTTCTTCATTTCTTGACCATTTGTTGTCCAATTTGCAATTCGTTTGATCCTATGGCCTCCTCGTCACACAGACAACATGAAGGAGTTGAGACTTCAGAACATCAGAGGATTCTACCTCTTCATTTTCCTTAGAATGATCTGGGACTTCGAGAAGACTCAACTATCTCTTCTTTGACTCATTTACATACCCATAGGTGTAGAGATGTGGGTAATGAGGTAACTTTTCTTGCTTTTATTTATTTCTGCAAAAATATCACCTATGTAATTAGTAATTAGAGTTAGTTTCAAAGTAGACATTGACATGTATATTAGTCAAAAATTAACATGAAAATGCATGATAAAATTGAAATTAAACTTTGAAAATATGAAATTTAGCTCCTAGGCTATCTGTATGATGGATTGGATGTCTAGAATTTCGGTTGGAATTCCAAATTTCCAATCGATCAAGGTAATGTTGACCGACAATTTGGAATGCCAATTGGCATTCTAGATTGCTAGTCAGTAATCTACATTGCCGATCAGTTAAAATATTTTTTTAGGGTTAATTAATTAATTAACTAATCAAATCCTTCAATTTAAATTCTTTGATTAATTAATTAATATTTCAATTAATTAATTATTATTTTGAAATTAAAATAGCATCTGATGAAGTTCACGGGTTGTTTCAATCTAGCCCAAGAATTATTTCATGGATTGCCAGAGCAGGTAACATGTCTAATTTGGGCCTCCATATTTAGGCATTTCATTACTACACGTTCGACTGTTCGAGGCCGGTCTGACCATTACTCTTTGCTTACTTTGATCGAGTGATGGATGGATACTACGTATACTTTCATACTCATGTGGGTGAGCTGACCGTTTCACCTATGAATTTTTCTGCTATCACTAGGATTGCCTTTGAAGGATCCCCAGTTCCATTTGATGTCAGCTATTGTAGTCTTTTAGAGCATGCACAGAGTTAGTATGTGCGAGATTTAATTGGGTTTGCTCCAGCGTGGAAGAATTGAAAGAATGTTCTTCTTTCATCCTTAGTTGAGGGATTTAAATGCCTTCCCATTTCTACTCCTCGTCAGATTATCCATAAGGTGAGGTGTTTCCTTTTGATATTATTAAGCACGACCCTCTTTTGTGAGACTAGTCATAAGGTCAGTATTGCTATGTTGGGTCCTCTTCATGACTTGGATCGAGTTGCCACAATAGATTGGGGATCTACTGCACTCACTTATATTTATTATGAACTAGACACTGTCTATAAAGGTGTTGTCATGATGTGTGGCTTTTGGCACATTTTTCATGTATGTTCTCCTTCCTTTGATCTCTATAGTCTTGCCTTTCTTTGCCTTTTCCTGATATGTTCTCTTTCTTCTAGATCTAGAGCATAGAGATTAGGCTGATTTGAGGCTTTGATGCTATCAATTCTAATAAGACCTTTCCTTTGATGATGAGATGGGGTTAGACTTAATTTACATAAATTGTAGATAAACTCTAATTGGTTAGAGGGTGCTGAGGACATCTAGCAATATGATTTCATGGCAACTGCAGTTCGCCTTGAGCCTATGAGGATCCTACTCTCTGGTTATGGCTATTTGATGTGGTATTTAGGGGAGCAAGTGTATCACTGGTCTTCTGGCCCTTCTCGATGTCACATTCCATCTGATGTCCCTTCCTCTATGCTTCGCAACTCTCATCTTATGGGTTTAAAGCTGAGGTGTGCACTATAGGGATATGATGCCTTTGATTTTCTTAAGCATTCTTGACATTATCAACAGTTTATCCGTAAGAGCCTCTTGGAGCATGTTCCCATTGACATTGATGAGGTAATTTCTCATTATTTCATCTTCTACTTCTAGAACCTATGAATAAATCCTTCTCTTTATAGTTTAAGGAGGTTTGTTCTTCTATCAATGTGGATGAGGAGACTAAGATTGCTCTAGAGACTGAGGTTGCTCCTGATATTGAGAGTCCTGAGCCTAGACTTAGTCCTATTCATCATACTCAGCATGTTGGGACTAGTTGCGATGGGGCCTTTATCAAAGATATGCTTGGTGATGTCTCTCTTCCAGACAAGTCCATGTTTTATTGGGCTCCCACTATTCAGGCTCCAGCTGAGCAGCAGATGCAATTTGAGGATGCTCAACTTCCTAGCTTCTATCCACTATATGCTTCTCATGTAAGTACATTTAATTTATTTCTTGTATGGATCTATACACTTGACATTGATATTAGTAAAAATTTTACAAAATAGGTTCCCTGGACACAGGCAAAGTATCTATACGGACTTGCCTCGTCTCAGAGATTATTCACGATACAGGTTACAAACAATTGGTGGGTAGGCATCTACACTGAGAAAATGCAAAATGTATGCATATTATGCATGAAATGCATATGATATGATGTTTTCTGTGTATGCAAAGCTATTCCAATGATCTAGAGCGGGAGAATGAGATGCTTCATCGGTAGCTTACAGACTTAGGCTTTGATCCATACAATGCTGAGACTTCATCTACCAGACCTCCAGACATTTATCATCATGATGACCCTACTAGACGATGGAGCCCATGGCCTGATACCAGAGCTTCAGATGAGTGATTTAGAGTTTTTGTATTCCTGACTTTCTGTGTGTCTGTACCTAATTGTTCTCTATTGTACTGCTATTTTTTATTCCTACACTATCTCGAACACTGTTAGATAGAACTAAAATAGTGTTTACATCTTAATGAATTTTTTTCTTTCCTCTTTTTTTTGCCTAAGCCGCCCTTTCAAGTTTTCAACTTAGCAAGCTTTTTTTTAATAAATAACTAATTAAAAAATATAGTTAATGAACATTATCTTTTTTAATTAATTATCCATTTATCTTAATCCTTTTCCAAGATGGATAATACTGGATAGATAAATAATTAAAAGAATTGATTATCTTCCTAATTATCTATTTATCCCAATCCTTCTCAGATTCTATCACCTTATCCACATCTTTCTTTGCTAGCAGAATCCTTTTCCCACATAAACTCATCTTCTTTCCTTATATAAGACCATACAAGGGGCATTCTCCTTCATTCTTTACATCCTCATCGTGACTCAAGCATCTCTCCAAACAATGAAGAAATTTCTTAAAAGTCTTAATGGCAATGACTAAAATAAGCTTCAACCTTTCCACATCAAATCCCTGAAATCTCTTCAGCACCTAACTATCGATAATAATGTCCTACATGTTGTTGCTACCTTCTGGGATGTCAAGGACCATGTATTCAGGTTTAATAGATAGGAGCTTTGTCCAATTATTGAAGATTTTGCTGCTATTCTGGGATGCACATTAGACTCGACTGCTATGATAGCCCTTCCTGATTTGGAGATGTAGTTTCCTGACATATTGGTTACGTTCTTTGATTTTCTCCCAAATAATATTTATGTGTATACGCATAACCCTAGGACCATCAATCTTTCTTCTCTGATAACCATCTGTGGGACTCGGGATAAGAACACTCTTACTTGGACTAGAACAATTGCTTTCTGCTTATATGCTCAATTTTTGCTAGGTTCTCATCGTGGTGATGCCGATACACGCATTGTCAATACTTTGGAATAGGTGGAGCTTAGAGCTAACCCTAAGCCAGCTATCCTTACTAAGATTATTATTGGGCTAGACAGTTTCAAGACTCATAACCATTTTTCAGGCAGTTTACTTCTTCTTCAGGTATACAACCAAAACTTTTATTTATTTTATTTTGCCTTAATTTTTGCCTAAGCCACCCTTTCAGGTTTTCAACTTAGCAGGCATGCCCTAACTTTTGTCTAAGCTACCCTTTCGGGTTTTCTTCTTAGCAGGCTTTTATTTTATTATTCTTATCCTTTTTTTTTAGATTTAGTTACAGGAAAAGCTGAGCTTACTTAATGCACCCCTCAATGCTTTGACTTATCAACCTCACCAGCTATAATCTCGTCCCTTAAAAATGAAGGACAAGCGTTCTATGGACTAATGGGTTGACTGGTTAAAGAAGATTTCAGATGCTGAGATCACATGGGTCTGCCCTTGGTGGAGATTGAAGTTCATGACTATTGAGCTATATGATCACTGTGTTCCTATTCCAGGGCTGCACTTCTCCACCTTTTTTACCCCTTTGTGCCTTTGCCATCAATATGGTCGCCCTCAGTTCATTATTACTATTCTGGTTGACTTTAAAGGCTTCCCTCTAAGATAAGATTCTCTAGATAAGATTAGGAGCTTGTGGCCTTATAGAGCTCTTGAATGGAACATGCACCTAGATGCTGATGTGACTACTGATGATGATTACAAAGCTTGGGTTGTTATCCAAGAGACAAAACCACTAGGATTTGCTAGGTACAAGAGGACTCAAGCTTTGTATGATGAGTCACAAAGGAAGAAACAAAGACATCACTACATAGAATGGTCTCATAGAACTAGTCTTAAGCTTTTTTATGTTTTGTTTTCCCTTCAAGGACCTATGCTTTATAATAAAGAAGGACATGCAAATTTTAACAAAACTTCAATTTCAATTTCATTCATTAATTAGGGCCAAAATGAGTACATTTAATACATCACATGACATAACTCCTGTTATCAGCTAGTCCACATGAATTTTCTAACTGAATATTTTTTGCTCACATTTTATTTCCCTAATTTTTGCCTGACTAGCCCTTTATGGGTTTTCTAATTAGCAGGACCATTCTCTTTTTATTTATTTCCTTAACTTTTGCCTGTCAACCATTTGCAGGTTTTCTGAACAACGGGAATGTCCTAACTTTTGCCTGACTAGCCTTTTCAGGTTTTCTAGCCAGCGGACTTTATTTTCTTTATTTTACTTTTATTCATATTTTTTACAGGTAGTACTTCTTGAGGTGATCCAGATTAATAGGTTCCATGAACTCATTCCCTTCAAGATCTGATATCTTAGCAGCTCCTTTAGGTAGGACCGATTTGACCAAGTACGGTCCTTCCTAATTCAGTCTAAATTTACCTCTCGGATCAAACACCACAGCTCTAGACTGTTTCAGCACCATATCTCCAGCTTTAATCTTCCCAGGCTTAACCTTCTTATTGAATGCCCTTGCTATCCTTCTCCGATATATCTGAGTATGGAATAAAGCATTGATCCTTTTCTCATCTAGAGATACGAGATGATTATATCTCTTTTGTGCCCATTCATTCTCAGTTAATTTAGCATCCATGACTACTCTCAAGGACTTAATCTCAGTTTCTATAGGCAAAACTGCCTCACAACCATATACTAATGAGAACGATGTTTAGCCTGTGGTGGTTCTAGTTATAGTCCTATATCCCCACAAGGCAAAATGAAGATATTCAAACCAATCCTTGTAAGTTTTAACCATCTTAGAAAGGATTTTCTTGACATATTTATTAGCCACTTCCACTACTCCATTAGCTTGAGGATGATAAGGTGAAGATTTATGGTACTCAACCCTATACTTTTGTAACAACTTTGTTGTTTCTACTTGAAATTGAACCTCATATCTACAAATACAGCTCTTCTCGACGAATCTTGCATATGACTAAGATTCCTGTGGATCTGACACTGATGGCATTATCTTACTATCCTGATACAATCCTTTTCTATAGCCATCCAGTAATACCCTTGTCTGAGTATCTTCTTAGCTAGAATCATCCTGTTCATTTGAGAACCGCAAGCCCCTGCATGAATCTATTGTATTACCTTTTTAGCTTCATTCTTTTTTAGGCACCTGAGCTGCATCCCATTCAACATTCTTTTGTATAATGCCCCATCATGACTTGCATAGTTACGTGCAAGGACACGAAGAGAATTTCTTTCTTTTGAGGCTGCTTTATCTAGATAAATTCCTTCTTCAATGAATCTCTGGACATCATAAAACCAAGGCTTTTCTTCATGCCCCATTTGAAAATTCATAATCTGCTCACCCCCATAACACAGTGATCTAGACTAAAGGTTTCATGGCCAACCCAGTTGCACTATCCCACATTGAAGAGAGTGTTGTCAATGTGTCTGCCATCTAATTATCATCTCTAGATAGATGGATAAAGAGAAATTTAGTGAAATTCTTCATTAAGGCTTTCAAATAGCAGATACAAGGCTTTAGCTTTTCCTCTTTTACTTCCCATTCTTCATTAGCCTGACTGATGACTAACATTGAATCCCCATAAACCAACAAATCTTTCACTCCAGCTGCCTCAACTCCATAGATACATGCGTCATACTCGACCATGTTTTTTATGACCTTGAAATCTAGTTTCTTTGCCATTGGTATAATCCTTTTGGTGTAACAAGAATCATTCCCAATCTAGCTCCTTTGTTGTTTACAACTCCATCAAAGTAAAGTTTCCACTCCCAGTGCTCTACAACTACTAAGTTCTCATCTGGAAACTCTAAATTCCACTACTCTTCACCTTCTACCACATTCTGAGCTAAGAATTCTGCTACTGCTCTTCCCTTGATTACCTTTGTAGTAATGCACTCTATATCAAATTCAGTTAAGAGTACCAACCATCGAGACATTTTTCCAATTAGAGCCGATGCTTGAAATAGATACCTTAGAGGGTCTATTCTTAAAACAGCTTGAACCCTATAAGATTGAAAATAATGCCTAAGCCCAAATCATGATTAGACATGTATTTTCTACTAAATCATATTTTTCCTCGTACGATACAAACTTCTTGCTCAAGTAGTACACTGCGTGCTCTATTCCATCTTACCCTTCTTATGCTAACCTTGCCCCCATTGCATCCTCTTCTAAAGCCAAGTACAAAACCAATGGCTTACCATGTCTAGGTGCTTTCAAAATAGGTGGATTAACAAGATACTCCTTGATCTTATCAAAAGCTTTCTAACAATCATCATTCCACTTAACCAGCTGATCTTTCCTTAAGAGCTTAAAGATAGGGTCACAAATATTAGTGGGTTTTGTGATAAACCTACTAATATCCTATAACTTGCCAAAGAATCCTCTTACTTCTTTCTCCATCTTTGGTGCTGGCATTTCCTAGATAGCTTTCACTTTATTCAGATCCACTTCAATTCCTCCGCTGCTCACTATATGCCCTAACAACTTCCCTGAAGTAACCCCAAAAATGCACTTCTTCATGTTAAGTGTTAGTTTGTACCTCTCAATTCAAGCCAAAAACTTGCCTAAGGTTTCAAAGTGTCCTCCTCTTGTCTCTAATTTAACCATCATGTCATCCACATACACTTCAACCTCCTTATGCATCATATAATTGAAAACTATAGTAGCAACTCTTTGATAAGTTGCACCTGCATTCTTCAGTCTAAAAGGCATCACCTTGTAACAATAGGTCCCCCATTCTATGATAAAAGCCATCTTAATCTTGTCCATGACTGCCATCCTTATCTGGTTGTAACTGAAAAATCCATCCATAAAAGAATACATTGCACTTGCTGCAATGCTATCCACTATTACATCAATGTGAGGTAACGAGAAGTCATCTTTTGGATAGGCTTTGTTCAAATCCCTAAAATCTACACACATTCATACTTTTCCATCTTTCTTAGGAATAGGTACTATGTTTGCTAGCCATTGAGGGTAGTCTACTACTTCTAGGAAGTTAATCTATGTTTGCTTGGCAATTTCCTCTCTTATCTTTTCTATCCATTCTAGTCTTAATCTGCACAATTTCTATTTAACTGACTTGGTTTCTAGATGAGTTGGAATGTGATGCTCTGCTATATCCTTATCCAAACCTGGCATGTCTTCATAAGTCCAAGAAAATACTATTTGTAATTACCAAAAAAACCCCTAAAAATTGACTTATTTATAATCAGATCCTAAAAAATGTTACAATTTACTAAAGTCTAGAAAATCAACAACCAAGTTCAATTTTTGAATAAATTTCATCATAGGGGCTTACATCGCAATTATGCACAATTGCATCCCAAAATTGGGTGCTTATAGGTATATCAAAGAACTAAGAAAGAGAGGGAACCCTCTAAAGAGAAAGAAGTAATAAAAGATCAAGCTCTAGTTAAAAAGGAAGATACTAACCTCAAACAGCTTAAGAAAACTTAGGCACAAGATAGTATCTAGGACCTACTCATGGCCTCTAAAAAGAATAGAGATGCCCTAGTTAAAGGACTAGATAAAATAAAGATTGCCACTAATGCTTCACCTTACGAGATGATAGCCTCTCTAATGAAAGCTCCTTCCAATGAAATCACCTTTTCAGATGAAGATTTACCCCTCAAGGGAAGGGTCCATAATCATCCTCTCTTCATACATGCAATTGTCAAGACTAAGAAAACCCCATGTGTTATGGTAGATTATGGGTCTACCATTAATGTTGGCCCCCTAAGGTTGCTATATAAGCTCGAGATGAATGTTAAAAACCTAGAAGAGTCTAATGTGGTCATACAAGCCTATAATGATTCAAAGAAGCCAGTCATCGACACTTTCAAAATAGTAGTTACAATGGGAGATATCAAATCAAAAATAGAATTTACCATCCTGGGCATCCTTTTGACTTTTTCCCTACTACTAGGAAGACCTTGGTTCCACCCGCTAGGGGGCATACCTTCCACTATGCATCAGAAGATTAAGTTCCCTCTGAATGGAAAGGTCATTACCATCCCTACTGAAACAAACAACATTATTACCTATCTAAATGTGGTCCCACCAAGATTCTAGGTTTCCATAATCAATAACGATCATGTCGATCTTAAAAGTTGCTGCTATGATAAAGAAAATGCAATATCTGCCTGGAACAGGACTAAGAGGAAGAAATATTATAATCATAAAATTCCCTAACTTTTAAGGATAGACCAAAAGAAATGGTCTGGGTATGATCCTAAAAAGGATACTTGGGCTAAGAAATTAACCTCTTTTATGGTTGAAAGCTCAACCTAAGTCTATCAAGGACAAGTTGAGGAATGGGTGAGCAATGGAATCAAGAAACTGGGGTTCAAGATCTTTAATGACACCCTCAAGGAGAAGCACTTACCAGACATGATCACCGAGACTGATATTTGTGAGCTGATGAAAAACTTGGAGATAAAATCTAAACGTGAAGCTATCAATCATGCCCAAGCTACAGCCATCCTTGAATCAAGCATCGATGACATCCTATGCGAAGACTTTATTGATGATGATCTCTGTACTTTTTATTTGTTTGAAAATGAAAATGTAATAAATTCTAAAGTTAATGCAATGAAATCATATTTTTCTTACTTATTTGATGTATTTCCTGATGGTAATGTGCATTGCATTTATCAAAACATTAGCATATTTGACATTCATTCCATATGCACTAAATCATTTAACATTGGCATGGAATTTGAACCATGCATTTTACATATTTTGAAAGATGTTACCCCTGAAGAGAGGAGAGAAATCAAAAAATATTAATAAAATATTCCAAAGTAGACGTACAACAATATGCCTGGTATTGACAAAGACATTGCTTAACACTTCATTCCAATCAAAGAAGGGTGCAAACCAGTAAAGCAGAAGCTGAGAAGACTCAGACCAGAATGGGCCCAACTAGTGAAAGAGGACAACGAGAAATTAATTAAAGCAAGATTCATAAAGGTAGTAGACTATCCATAATGGTTAGCAAATGTGGTGCCAATACCAAAGAAAGATGGAAGGGTTAGAATTTGTGTCGACTACAGAGATCTGAACAAGGCTTGCCCAAAAGATGATTTCCCACTATGCTACATAGACATACTAGTTGGCAATGCCACCATATGTGCATTGTACTCCTTCATGGATGAATTCTCTAGGTACAATCAAATCCTAATGGCCATCATCGACAAAGTAAAGACAACTTTCATAATATAATAGGGTAATTACTGCTACAGGTTAATGCCTTTTGGACTAAAGAATGCAGGGGCCACCTACTAGAGAATGGCGACTGAAATGTTCCATGACATAATACATAAAGAAGTGGAGGTATACGTCGATGACATGATGGTCAAATCAAGAACCAGGGAAGAACGCCCCTCTAATCTCAAAAAGTTCTTCATAAGGTTCAAAAAGTGTAGTCTCAAGCTAAATCTGAAGAAATGCATATTCAGGGTTACTTCAAGAAAGATGCTAGGGTATGTTATCAGTCAGAACGGGATTGAAATGGATCTAGACAAAGCAAAAGCCATAAGAGAGATGCCAGTGCTAAAAACAGAGAAAGAAATCATAGGGTTTCTAGGGAAATTACTGTTCATCAACAGATTCATCACTAAGTTGATAGCAGTGTGTGATCCAATCTTTAAGCTACTCAGAAAATATCAGCTAGTTGAATGGAAGAATAGTGTCAGCTAGCATTTGACAAGATCATAAGCTACATAGCCAACCCACCAGTTCTAAAACCATATAAACCAAGGATGCCTCTAACCCTGTATCTAGCCATCAAAGGGAACGCAATCAATGCAATGTTAGCCTAAGAGGGAGAAATGAAAGCATAACATACAGTCTACTACTTGAGCAAGAAGACACTACCATATGAGAAGAAGTACAGCCAAGTTGAAATGGCAATGGTATAGGCAATGAAGAAACTCAGACACTACTTTCAATGTTACAAAATACAGGCCCTATCTAAAATGGACCCAATGAAGTACCTCTATAAAGCTCCCTCTCTAGTGGGAAAACTTGTCAAGTGGCTCCTATTATTAATAGCATTCGACATGCAATATCTTACTAAGAAGGCAGTAAAAGGGAGGGCAGTGGTTGAATTCCTAGCCCCCAACCCCATTCCAAACTCAAAAGAAATCCATCTAGACTTCCTACATGATCTCATCTCAGCCATTGAAATCCAAGGATGGCACATGTACTTTGATAAAGTAGTCAATTAGTTTAGCGTAGGAGTCAGTGTCATAGAACAATCTCCAGAAGGTGAAGTGGTACCAATTGCTAAAAAGAACGAGTTCAGAGTTATAAACAATGAAGATATATATGAGGCATGCATACTCAATACAAGCACTAATAACCCTGGATGTCATAGAAGTCAAAATCTTCAGAGATTCCATGCTAGTAATCAATCATGCCGTGGAAAAGTGGGAACTAAAACAGCAGCATTTAAAGCTTTATCTAGACCACTTGAGGCTACTCACTATGTCCTTCTGAAAATGTAGATTCATTCATCTCCTTAGGAACCACAATCAGATGGCAAATGCACTTGCTTTCCTAGTGTCAATATGAGAAGGGCCATCCAAAATGCCTATGAAGCCCCTCATTCTACTATAATAAGGACAGCCTTGTCATAAAGACTGTAGAGTAGCAAAGACAGAAGTGGCTGAAAAGCCCTGGTTTTATGACATCCAAAGATATCTGCAGGAACAAGCCTATCCTAATAAAGCATATGAAAGAGACAAAGTGTTCATTCGATGATTAGCATCAAAATTCACATCACACCAAGGTGTGTTATATAGGAGAACCTCATATGGTTTACAACTTTTATATATAGATAAAACTAAGGCTACAAAAGCAATAAAAGAAGTACACGAGGGTGTTTGTGGTCCACACATGAATGGAGCAATCCTGGCTAAGAAGCTAATCACACAAGGGTTCTTCTGGATGACAATAATGGAAGATTGCATCAAACTTTTAAGGAAATGCCACAAGGGTCAAATACAGGGGAATGTCAGTCACCTTCCCCTAACAAAACTACACTACATGTCCTCTCTATGGCCCTTCTCAACATGGGGACTAGACATAGTTGGGGAATCCACCCGACAGCCTCAAACGGACACAAGTTCATCCTAGTGGTAGTGGACTACTTTACAAAATGGGTCAAAGTAGAATCATTCGCAAGGATAGGAGCTAAGCAAGTGGCTAAGTTCATCAAAAGAAACTTATTCTGTCGATATGGGATCCCCCATCATATCATCTCTAACAATAATGTCCAATTCCTAGAGGAAGTTAGAGAGCTATTGAGGAGTTATATAGTGGAACATCACAAATCTTCTCCTTACCGACCACAGGTGAATGAGGCCATCGAAGCTGCAAATAAGAACATTAAAAAGATCTTACCAAAGATGACTTAGACTTACCGAGACTAGGTAGACAACTTACCACATGCCTTATAGGGGTACCAAATGACAGTCAAAACTTCAACAAGAGCAACTCCTTTCTCATTAGTGATGGGTCAAAAGCATTTTTTCCAATTGAAATAGAAATCAAGTCTCTTTAGGTATCAATCGAATCTAAATTGCCAGAGGTACAATGGACTCAATAAAGGCACGACAATCTCACTCTCTTAAATAGCCAAAGGCTCAAGGCTCTATACTACACACAGTTGTATCAGGCTCAACTAGCCAAGTCCTTCAACAGAAAAGTAAAAGACAAGAGTGTGAAAACAGGAGACTGGGTGCTAAAGAAAATAAGACAAAACATTTTGAACCCTATATGGAAATTCAAAACAAACTGGGAAGGCCCATAGTTGGTCAAACATGTCCTATCAAAAGGAGCAGTCAAGCTGATGGATTCTAAAAGCAACGAATTCTCTGAACCTATCAACACAAATTGCCTAAAGAAGTACTACATCTAAGGCAAAAAAAATCATCCCACTGAGTTGAAAACCTAAAAATGACAGCTCAAGCAAAAATTAAGGAATGAGAGAAAACAGTTAACTAGAAAACTTGAGAAGGCTAATTAAGGATAGGGGTAACCTTAAGTTCAAAATTCTTACGAATGCACCTATATTTTTCTTAAATGATTACAATGAAATGAGATTGATTGCCAATTTATGCAAAATGTCTTTGAAAAGAGCAACACATTTTATCTTCATGAATTGCATTAAGTATGCTTTGCATTCTCTTTCATTATATGACCACGTTTCTTACTATCCTCTCTAAGCTCACTCCTTGAGATCAGCCACTATTGTATTAAAAAAAACCTAGCTAGGTGTGAAAAGCTCCAAAAGGAGACACCCTAGGCAAAAAAGAGAAGAAAAAGAAAACCCAACGAAGTGCAAAAAGCTCCAAAAGGAGATCCTTAGGCAAAAAAAGGAAAAAAGGTAGACGATAGTAATGGCAAATATCATCATCAATGATACACAATAGGAAGCATATACAATCATAATCATACAAACATCATACAACATGTGGGAAAAATGCCCAAATATAACATCCAAACTCCATAACCTTAGGAAAATGATACAACAGAGCAAACCACATACCAAAAGACCTACACCTAGCTCCTAAAACAACTACATCAACCTTAACTACCATCAAAAGAAAGCAATGATCCTACTCATGCATCCCCCTCGTCTGATCTCGACTCATCATTATTCATTGTAAGGGATGATAGCCATGACTCTAACTCACTAATGCAGTCACAATAAGCGCACACCCTGCTCCCATTCACAACTAGTAAGATGGTGCTTAACCTACATTACACATTGCATATCATACACTACTATATAAAACATATGCATAAAATAAACAAGTACAATAAAAAAGCATACCCTTTGAGTGGTAGCAAACTCCAAAAAGCACTACTATGCACTCCTTATAACAGTATACTAGTACTAGCCAGAAGAGACAAGGATCTACAAAAGTAAGCAAATAAGTCAACCACCACTCACTAAATAAATAAAACACTATCAAGAATAAGAGAAGAACACCAACATGGGTAACATCACCAGGAGCAACACCCGACTGACGAAAGCCAGTCTAGGCAAATCAAAACTCATTGCTCTATTAAGGATATCCATTCTAAGCATAGATAAAGATTATTAAACCATCAAATCCTCAAGGATAGTACTACTAGAAGCCACACCATTAGCATGAGTAGTTGCCTTAGTGTGGAGCATGCCCCCATCATCCTTAAAGTGGGATCTAGATCTCCTTCGATGTCGATGCAGATAAGCTCTCATAACCCATATCAATTACATTTTGTTACTAATAAAGTTTGTTACATGCTTGCACCTAAACAAGAATAAAAGCTTACCAGATCTGAAGAAGTAACTCTCAATGACCAATGTGATGGCCTAGCCCTCAAACCCAAGGGATGAGATGCATCTGCCTGAGAAGGTGGAGGAGAAGGAAAGGTGCCAATAGCTATAGCATCAATCAACTGAGGGATCAAAATATCAGCATAAGGCAAACCCTCACTCTCTAAGAACCCCTCAGAGGGAAATCCCATTATAATAGTAGTAAGATAATCACTGCAGAACTCAAGACCCTAGAACATGCCCTTAGGGGGAGGGACGGGAACTCTCCTCATATATGGGCCATCCCACTAATAATGAACTCGCTTGCCCAAATATCACACCCTACCAATGAGGCCAGAAAGCAATACTTGTCTCTCTGTCAGATGCCATGCAGCCACCATCTCTACATTCCAATGAGATCTTACCACCTACCAGCAAAGAAAGATATGCTCAAAAGGCAATGATAAATAAATAATTCCAAAGAAAGGAACAACCAACACAATAGAAATTAGACATACCTAATCAGGGGATAGCCTCCTCATGTGGTCCCGGGCTACCGTGCAATCCTTGATCAAATTTGTAGCCTTCCAGATCCAATAAGAATAACGAGGGAAGTCATCCACCTGAAAATGCTCGATGGATGGACAGAGGAGAATCCTAAACTCATACACCTAGATCTATCAAAATCAAAGGGTCAAAAATAACAAACCAAGAGCAAGACAATAGACAACAAAATTCCTAATCACGTCTAGCACGAATAAACATCCGCAGACCCTTAAGTTATCTCAGCATGCTGCGTTAAGCCCCAAGTACATATGAGAAAAGGTAGCACCGCCCTAACCTTAACAAGCCATCAAGGTCCCTCAAGACAAGTAGCAATCTTAAATCACCCATACCCAAAGGGTTTAGGAAGATAATAGCACTTGGTAAATAAAATAAAAACTAGTGGACCAGCTACTCCACTGAGACAAGACCTTTATCATATAAAGCCTGCATGGAAGAAACACACTCTGTGTATTGAACAAAATACAGGCAACCAGACTTCATAGGAGTAACTATATAGAGCAAATCCCTTACCATAACAATAGAACATTTCTCATTACTAAAAGGAATGGACTCTCCAGAAAAGCTCAACCCCATAATAGCAGTAAAGTCCAGAGAGGTAATAGTCACCGCTCTATCAAAGCATACATAACAATATGACTCGATGCATATGAGTAGTAAGATAGTGCAACAATCGCTCCATCGAAGCCCTTCCCAGAAACCTTCTACTTCATAGACATCAGGACACTCTGATAGTGCATGCTAACCCAGTTGAAACTACCAGGCAACACAATAACATACTATAGGGCTATAAACAATAGGTACACTATCAAACATTTGCATAACTACTAAATACTAACACATCTCTCTTTATCACTTAACAGGATCAAAACAACAATAAAGGCCGAAAAGGAAAGCATCACAGCAAGCAAATAATCATGAAAAGAAAATAAAGCATGAGCTATCAATATCAACATCTATAATAAAGCTAGACAGATAGTTATAGCAAGAGCTATAAATCTACAGATACAATAATCTCATATAGTAAAATAAACAACAAAGTAGCCAACGAACGAGTTCTAGAAAATAAGGGCAAAAAGGGACCTACCTTATGACAATGACACACCCAAGCGTGAGTCTCCAAGCTTTGAATAATAGGGATCGGATCTCCCCAAAAAAGCCTAAAAGACTAAGAACTCTAAGCACCAAATGTGCTAGTCCCAATAGCAGACATCCCAACTCCAGTAGCCTCCATAAAGTCACCTTTAAGATCAACATCAACATTAATAAAAATGTCCTCTAAATCCTCAGGAATGTTGGAAAATTCCATTTTATGCAAAACAAAATGGAAATACATAAGCAAATATGGAGCAAAAAGCACCCGAAATACAACGAGGTCAAGAAAAGTCAAAAAACACTCAAAGAAGTCCAGATTAAGCCTCTCAAGACCTCTGAAGCATGTGCTTAAATAAGCACAGAGGGGAGAAGCACATGACCATGCACCAGGTGTGTGACCATGTGCACAAGCATGTGATCACACTCTCCCCAAGCATAGTCACGCGCACCCCACGTATAGTCACGTGCACTTCCCCCTTCCATGCTCTTCTATGGTTTTATATGCAATTTGAGACTTTAGACACTCACTTCTACGATCCTAAACTTCCATTTGAGCATAAGATATATACCAAATTCATATAAAAGTACACTGGTAAGGACTTCATCTGTCTAAAGACACTATGCGTGCACCGCTTTATTTAGAAAACTCAACATCTTACAAAAGAAGAAGAGTAAGAAAAATTCACTGTAAGAATATCTTACTTCAAATCATCAAAATAACATCCTCAACATGACAGATCATCGCATCATTACTTCATCATCACTACATCATTACTGCATCACTACTGCACCATTACTGTATCATCACCACTATCTCATTCATTGCTTAGAAGCATTCACATTTCTTAGGAGCACTCTTGCATTGCTTAGAAGCACTCTCACATCTCATTCATTGCTTAAAAGCACTCTCTCATCACTTAAAAGTACTCACATTGCTTAGAAGCACTCTTATTGCTTGGAAGCACTCACATACACTGCTTAGGAGCATTCTTATTTGCTTAGTAGCATCCTCATTTGTGTGACACCTCAGAAGGTTATAGTGGCATGTTCATTCGCATGACACCTAAGAAGGTTATAGTCACATGTTCATTTGCGTGAAACCTAAGAAGGTTATCATTGCATGTTCATTCACGTGACACCTAAAAAGGTTATAGTCATATGTTCATTTGTGTAACACCTAAGAAGGTTATAGTCGCATGTTCATTCACATGACACCTAAGAAGGTTATAGTCATATTTTCATTTGCGTGACACTTAGAAAGGTTATTGTCACATCTTCTTTTGCTTAAACGCATGTTCATTCATATGACACCTAAGAAGGTTATAGTTGCATCCGCATTTTGCTTAGTAACATGTTCATTTGCATGACACCTAAAAAGGCTATAGTCACATCTGCACTCTACACTTTGCATGAATCATAAGCTTGCATATGTCCCAAATAGCACTCTGCTATAACCAAGTCATAAAACACAACAACATCAGTTAAATCTTAACAAGACACCTAAAGATAACCCACAGGTAAGTACCTCTCTCCCTATCAAAATGTTTTTGCATCTTTACATTTGCTTCATGTATATTGACACTAGCGCTAAATGGCTATACAACACATGTGAAGCAGGGGGCAACTATTATACCTCAAATTTGACTATCCCCAAAAAGGTCTGATGATGAAATAAATCCCCGAGATGACTAGAGTCTGCTCATTTATAACACCTCTAAAGTTGTAACCTTAAAAAACCCATCCAACCCTACCAATTTGCAAAATTGATCACTAGTCATTAATTTATGCTCTGACTTTGTGAAATATGAATTATTGGAATAACGAGAGGTTTATTTTGAGAAAACTCCTCTCATAATACTTAGCTCGTCAGGCCAGTGCATATTTTATTATACCGGGACCCATCTTCGCAAAAAAATAGAAATCAATTTTGATAAAAACAAACTTCAAAAACACATCTAGAGGTCTCCAAAACCTTTAGAAGTGGTCCCATAATGGTCCAACATAACCCATGTATCAGCGTGTATTGCTCAAAAGTGCACATAAACACCCCTAGGTGTCATGTGCTAAAATCAAAGCCGAATTTGGAAAAATGGACTTCAGAAAAACATCCAAAAGGCCTAAAAACCCTAGGAACCAACACCAAAATAGCACGTGTGGAACCTGAAAAGAGCACGCAAAGTGTCAAAGTGCGTGTGAAAAACACACACAGGCACACGTGGCCACGCGCAAAAATCCCCTCACACACGCGTGACCACGCCTACACCACCCCATTCTACACATTTTTTCCTATAAATAGACGCCTCTACACCCCATTTTGAGGGGGAAAGCAAGTGAAGACCCACACACACTCAAGAGTCAGTCCAATCAAAGGCTCGGGAAACCTTTTCCCATACAATTTTTGCTCTCCCACAATCTTTCCTTTAGGTTGTTAGATCCCTTTTTCCACTAAACCTAGCCTTATCTTTGTCAAAGCATGCTTCAAAGGTATACAATCTAGCATCATTCTATTGTCATTTTGAACCTTTCGATGAGAAAAGCTTAATAATCTCTCAAAGCTAGAGCTTCAAAGTTCACACAAGCTGAGTCAAGTCTGAGGACCACTCAATCATTTTAGCACATTTATTTTACTGCACTGCATTTTATTTTACTGTTACTAGCATTTGGGAATATTATTGTGCTTTATGATGACACTGGCAATCTTGTATGCTACGTGAATAATATATGCATTATTATGCTCATTTTACATCATCACTTTGCATCCTCTATTTCTAAAATCATGAAATCACGTCCTAAATATCAATAACGTGAAAATTTCAAGCCCCATAATAGATTCATCATACTCTCAATCTAGTGATGACCTCATGCATCCTTTATATTATCACCATTCATCATCATGGTATAAATAATCACTGCAAACATGATCATCCTATCATTCATCAAATAAGCTATGTAAATGATTGTGTTATCCTTACAAAGCAGTCATATTAGATTTACTTTTCTGCAATCTTTTTCTCTTTATTTGTATTTTATCAGGAAAGTGACATAATAAAATTCTCATCTTTATTAACCTATACTATCTAATGTACTATGTGAATGCTATATAAATTATCATCATTGAAACAAGGGTGTTGTGGTAGCTATATATCGAATATTGTATAATGAGAAATAGTCAAAAAGTAGATGTGATCTCTCAAATGCGAAAATCTCTGCTGGGGACAATACTCACTAGGTCATCCGATGTTGTCCTTTTCTTTTCCTAATTTTCTAAAAATTGAGTGGTGACTACACAAAGTTAAAAGTGTCTCATCCCCCTAAAACCAATCACTTGTCCATATTCGGTAAAGCTGTCATGTCCCTCGAAAACAAAAACACCAATAAAGACAAAAATACGAAAGAAGAATACCCAAATAATCCATGTCACTCACACTTAAATAAATTAGGAAATAAATAAACAAATAAATACTAATATAAATATATATACATATATATATTTATTTATTTACTTATTTATTTAATCTTACATAGAGATAATTATTGGGCTTATTAGCTCATATCTGCTTTGGTCTTATTCTAAGTGTGCGACCCTGTAGGTTCACACAACGTTGGCAGTGGGCCTAAAACTCCCATTTTAGCCCACAAGTCATAATTGGTCTCTAATAAGACATTATGACTACCCAAGTTGTGTGAAGGCCGATAATCCAACATAACCTAATACATAACTTGTACTATAGTCCTTTTAGCATATGATATCTTGATTGAACATAAGGCATGGATTATGTCATCCTTATATTGTTCAATCATATTGTTTCTCGATCCCAAGTAGACTAACATTGATAACTATTTATTTTTCTAGCATGGCAATGCATTTCTCTTTAGTCTAACTCATCAAGGGGCCTAATAAATATCTTCTCAAAATAACTGAGGGAAAAATTCCATCTTAACCACTCACATTCCTCACACAACTCATTATATATCCAATCACAACTTGTTTTACCATCTAGTTAAAGTATGGTGTAAGGATGTGTCAAAATACATAACTTATTATGCAAGAAACCATGGTGATCTCATGTCAAAGAACTCAAATAATACTATTATGATGAGAATTACCTATGATAATAATCCATGTTGTATTCTCATAATGGGTCGATCCAATATATCATTTCACTAATATGTACCTATGAGTTTGACTTAATATCTCATATATGATTAGCAAAACTTAATCATTAATCAACCTTATACTAGTCTTTATTCATTTTTATTCCTATAATAATAATTTACTAAGGATATTAACATTAGAATTCAAGTATCACCTAAGTAGAATTAACTAATCAAGGATACTACTAGAATTAGCCAATAATAATAATAATGCCTCTTTATTATTAAAAAAGAGATATGACAATGTCAAAGTATAACCATTGCATAATTGGGATAAGGCATATCACTAACACGCACAATGTTTAAAGCACCTATTGGACTCTCACCATATAAGTTAATTTTTGGGAAGGCTTATCACCTTCCTATGGAGTAGAGCACCGAGCATATTAGGCAACAAAATTTTTGAACTTTGATGTGAAGGTTACTGGTGAGAAGAGGCTCTTACAATTGCAGGAACTAGATGAGATTTGTTTGTGAGCTTATGAAAATGCCAAATTATTCAAAGAAATAACCAAAAAGTGGCATGATGAACATATTATCAAGAAGACCTTTAATGTTGGTGATTTTGTATTGCTACTTAACTCTCAATTATGTAATTGAGATGGAGTGGACCCTTTTAAGTAATTCAAGCTCATTCTCATAGTGCATTAGAGTTGCAAAACACCAAAGGAGATACATTCAAGGTCAATAGGCCTAGGTGCAAGATTTATCATGGAGGATTGATGCCCAACAAGTGAGAGTATCTCACATTACTTCCACCATAGTGAAATGCATAAGGGTCAAGTTAACGACCTTAACTTAGAACTATAAATTTTTTATTATTTTTAATTATGTGATTTTTTTCGTCCATTCTTTCATTTTGATTTTTATTTTGTGTGCTTTCTTTTCCTTGCATTTAAGTTGCTTTAGCAGGAATATTTGATTTTAATTGCTTGCAAGTGTGTTCTTAATTTATTTGTTCATAATTTTTAGCATGTTCAAATTATTATTTTCTGAATTTTTTTCAGTTTTGCATTGCTATTAAGTTAATTTAAAAAATCTTTTTTTCCTAAACTTAGTTTTCTTTTTAATTTTTAATGCTTTAGTTAAGAACTTTACTTTCATTATTTTCTTATTCATCTATGTTTCCTCACATGTTTGTGCATTTATTTTTCATTTTTAAGTTGCTAATTGTCCCCTTTGTATAAAAAAAATACAAACAAAAAAAAATTTTTTCTTTCACATGTTTTTTTCTTTCTTCCTATTCTATATTTCTTTTTCTCTTTTTTTTCCTTTTCTCTATTTTATTTTATTTTTGTGCCTCTCCTTTCTTCTTCAAATCCCTAACTTCTTCTTCTTCTTCCCCCTTCTCACAAACTCTTAATTCCTCATCTCTATTGTTCTATTTTTCTTGCAATTGCAAGTGCCCATCGTATATTTTCACTAACCCATTATTTATTTTCTATTTTTCATATCATAGTTGCTTCAGTTTTCCATTCCACCATATCAAGAGACAAGCATGTTGCAAAGAAGAGCAATCCAATGATATAGAGTATTTTGTAAGTGAATACCAAGCTCCATTCCCATTATACTGTCATGAAGAAGGTAAGAAATTTCACTCCCTTTTTAAGAGAAATTTAATTCTTCCTGAGTATTTTGATGAAGACATATTGAGTAGGATTGGTTTAAAAGAGGATATTTTAGCAATGTGTGATCAATTAGGATGGAAAAAAATTATTGAGCTTAAATTAGATGTCTATAAAGTACTGGTGTGGGAATTTTACACCACTTTGAAGGTAGGGATAAAAATGCAAAAAAAAAAATTCATGTAAATTTTTGGGCATTAGCCATCAAGTAAATTATGATGTCATGTATTAGGTATTTGGTTTCCATAGGACTGGAATTTATGAGCCCCCTCCAATTTTAAATTGCAAGATTTTTGGCAAGAGCTTATGGGGAGAGTTCATTATTTAGGTGGTCACTTATCCCTAAATGGGTTGATTATAAACCATCATTATCTTATTATGCATAAGCTGATAGCCTATATAATTTTTGGAAAATATAAGATTAATAAAACTACTCATCATAAGCTTTTTATGTTGTGGTGTTTGCACACCAATGCTAGAGTTTGCACGACTTATTATGTTTTCTAAACACTTTTTCATATTGCCAATAACAATAAGGTTTTATTTTTTATGGGTCATATTATTACTACCTTAGCATTGCATTTCATGCTTCTGACCCTTCTATTCTTCATATAGCTACCTTGACTCCTAATACTCTTAACCATTTTTTATTGTGTCGTGCTGAGATTATTACTAACACTATGGAATTAAGAGAGCGCAACACATGCTAGTGTTATTTGCTAAAGAGAAACTCTTATCACCAGGATGTGATTGACACATCCAATGATGAAGAAGCCAATGAACCCAATGCTGATGATGACATGGTAAATGGGAATAATGTACAAGCAATCAATGCAAGGGAGACTGTGGGATGGCAACAAGTCTTAGCACATTTGACAACTTGGAGATGCGTATGAATGTTAGATTTGATGAACTCCAAGGTCTTGCTAATATGTTAGCTCAATGTCAAGCAACTCAAGAACGTCGCCTCCAATGCTATTTCATAGCATTAAGCTATAAGATTTCACCTCCTTCGTCACCTCATTCACTAAAGTGAGGGAAGTGTCCTTTTCACCTTACTAATATTCTTAATTTATTTTTATTTTATTTTCTTATCATTTTTGTGCTTGTATTTTGTGTTTCTTACTTAGTTTTCACATTGAGGGCAATGTGAAGATTAAGTGTGGGGGGGTACATTTGCATGGATTTTGCATTTAGTTTTTTTATTTTTTATATTAATTTTAATTTTAGAGTTATACTTGTTTGAATGTTAGCATTTACATATTGAAAATTTTTGCTACCTATCCTTATGATAAGTAGAGCACATTGAATGTGATTTTCTTGTACATGTTTCATAATCTTTTTTTAATATTTAATTTGTGATTTTTAAGTTAGGTTGATAATTTGTGGTTAAGGATTTTTGAAATTTTAATGAACTTAATGCTTACTTACTTTTGAATGATCAAATTTTGTGAGTTGATGGTTAAGAAAAATGCTTATAAGTGATACTCAATTTTTGATTCTTAGATGATCCTTGAGCCTCGCATATGGAATAGTAGCTTCATTAAAAAAAATCTCTCTTTTAATAAGGAGCAAATATTTAAATCACAATTTTCTTATGCTCCAAATCTACTCCAATGTTTTTAATAGAGTAAGAGTATCCAAAGGACCACTTTGCATTATCCATGCTTAGTACTTCGAGAACGGTGGGGGATTACTAAGAGTGGGAAGATTTGTTAGAGAGAATAAAAAAATAATGCGAGATGGAGTGTAAAACACAGTCACTTGAAAAAAATTTAGTGTTGCTTTCTTTTATGTATTAGAATTTAGGGGTTGCTAAGGGTTAAGTGAGTAGTATCATTTGCTTTTGTTTTTCTTGTTTGTTAACTTATAAATTTCAAAACTTCAACAGTTAAGTTTTCTTTTCACTTGGTAAAACTTACGTCTTTGACCTTAAGTTATCAATTTAATTTTGAGTTATAAAGTTTTATATTAACTAAAGATTGCGATGGATAGACAAGTTTAGGTGACGAGGTTAGATGCACACCCAAGTGAAAAATGTACACAAATATTTTAAAAGAAATTAGAATCAAATATATTTCAAAATGAAAGAAATAAGCCCTCGTGATAAAATCATAAATTAAAAAAATAAAATAAATAACTAATTATTTATTTATTTAAAATAAAATAAAATAATACGGCAATGCCATTTCAAAGAGGCGTCACCTCAAAGCAAAGGAGCGTCGCCTCTTTACAAAGAGGTGTCATCTGTATAACCTAAGAATGGGCTCAATGGTATGGGCTTGATCAACATAGTAAAAGAAATATAATAAACTATGTAAAAACCATGCAAATGCAACCAAAATTCATATAAAATTTTAACCAATATACTAAATTTTAATTAACAAAATACATAGAAATACTTACATCAGTCCTCTGATGAAGTGGCTGAAAAATGAACAAATTCAGAGCACAAAAATCTAATTATATGAATAGTGATTTTAAATAGAAAAAAAATGCAGAAATATGAAATGAAACTAAACTCACATAAAATTTTGACTAACACATGAAATAGGAGCAAACAAAACAGATGGACATGTTTATGTAAAATGGCTAAAAGGAAAAAAAAAATTTGAGCACAAAATTTTTTTCTTATGAATAGTGACACCGGTGAAAGCAAAGTAGTGATGCCTCATCAAACAGGCGTCACCTCAACTCAAAAAGACGATGCCTCTATAATGAGGCACACCTGAGTTGCCTAGAACATATTCAATTTCAGAAAGAGTTCTGGTTTCTAATTTAAAATTGACTAATTTAAACAACTATAAACTTATGGATGAAAATAACAAAGATCTTACATAAAGTATAAAAGCAATATTCAAAAATAAAGATTTCTTCTAAAGGTGAATTTGATTTTACAAAAATGATTGGCCCTCAGAAGTCTGGATTTGATTTCTACACCGTCCCAAATGCAAAAGCAGCTTTTTCATCTTAAGAATGAACTCCAAAATTTTCTTCTCTAATCTTTTTTCCTTTTTCCTCTTCTCTCTTTTTTCTCACTCCCTGTTTTCAACCTCTCTCAAACCAAAAGTCCCATAGTCTCCCTAAAAGGTACCCTCTCTTTCCTCTTTTTTCTCCCTCTTAAGCCTCTCCTCTCCTTTTTTTTCAAATGCCCACCAAAACCACTCTCACCTTCTCCTCACCATTCCCCATGCCCTCTCTGCTTTTTTCTTCCTTTTTTATTTTCTTTTACATCCAAAAATGTCTTAAATCTGGAGTAGGTCAACCTCAACTGCTACCATTAATGGCATTTAATATTGCATAGCATGGGTGTGAAAATGCCTAAGGAGAAGAGGTAATGCCTTTTCATTAAGGCGATCGCCTCTTTACCCAAGCCAAGTCTGGGCCTTTGGGTCAAAGAGCAATGGGCTTGGGCCTGGATATGTGTTTTGGGCTTTGGATATGGTATTTTAGGCTCTAGATATGGTATTTTGGGCTTTTGAGGCAATTTTAAAGAAGTTTCAGGCTTCCTTTGCATTTCAAAACTAGTACTTTCTCATCATCAGGCTTTTATTGTAGGCCGATCAAACTAAAAGTGTCCACAACAAGTTAAAGTTTACTAATGTGCTAAGTTGATTATAATGATAGCTATTCTCATGTGTTTGCTTAAGGACAAGCAAAAGTTTAAGTGTGGGAGTGTTTGTTTGTGTGAAAATTGCATTGCTAGTTAAGTTGTTTATCTTGATAAGTTAAGCAGTTTTTATGTTTTATTTGGTTTCATATTATTATTTTCAATATTTATTTTTCTTGTGTGTGTTGTAGGGTGTTTAGGACTCTCTAGGAAGAAATTTAGATGAAAATTGCATGTCCTGAAGGAGCAAATTGGCTGCCATTGCAACAAAGCATGTGTCTAAGAGTTGGAGGCTGCTGCAACAACAACAGCAACATAGAGAATTTGGGGCTGAGACAACAACAAAAATGTTACTGTCATAGGCCCCCTTGTTTTGGAAAATTTTGGCACTTAAATGTGGCTTATTTAAAGAGGACTCTAGGAAATTTTTAAGGGATGAACTTCCTATAAATTGGAGAAATCAACACTAGAAAAGTGCAAGAAAAATGGGAGAACTCAAGAGAGATAAAGAGTTGAAGATTGAAGAGCACAAAATTTCTAATTTTTTTGTTTTCTTCTCTCCTCTTTATTCTTGTAATTTTCATGGGATGTTTTTATAGTTTTATTGAATACTTTTACATGTTAGGCTAAATTTATGTTGGTTAGGGATTGATGATTTAACATGAATTAGTTTTTTCCTTTAATTAATGAATTATTAGTTCTTGCAAACTATATTTATTGTACTTATTATATGTTGATGCTTGATCACCATGAACATGATTAAAATTAGGATTTTAGGTTGAGAGATCAAAATCTTAATGGAACTATAATTATAGATTTAAATTGTTTATAGGTAGAAATATCATAAGTAAATTAACTTCAATCGGGTATAGGTCAATAAATATATATTTTCATTCAGAGAATTGAGTTCACAATGAGAGTTGGGATTTAATGTTCTTGTTTAAAGGTTATTAATTAAAATTGGTTATTGTTTGAGAAAGATTAATTAACAATTTAAAATTACCCGAGATTTGCAAGACTAGTAAGTTCATTAATTAAGATTAACTAAGAATTGTGAAGATTTAATTCCTAACAATTGCATTCATCAATTGTTTATTCCTTTAGTTTAAGATTTAGTTTTATTTTATAAAATTCGTTTACTTTCTATTTGATTTTTTTTTTTTCTAAATTCTATATTCAATAGCCTTAAACAATAGAAAATTGAGTTAATAGGTGGTTAGAACAAATCTCTATAGAATGATATTTTTATATTACTTGATGATATCGTACACTTACAGTCTTCCATCAACATAATTGCCCTTAATAGAATGTGCACATATCCATTATGTTTGATCATGACGCAAAGCGAAGCACATGCTTGTAAATTACATATCTGCATCTATTCATCCATATGATTTTTCATATATTCGTGAAACATCTGTCTAAGCAAATGTGCCTTTTATCCTTGTAAAATTATGAACTTGTGCATAATATGTGAGAAAACATACCTGCTAAGGTACTGACAATAGTCATCTAGATATTTTAATTTATTTTATTTTTTAATATAATTTTAATGAGTACAATACATTTTATTTTAATTGGTATGGTAGCTATTATACTAAAATTAATATTAAGAATTAGATTATTACTTTTTATATTGTAAATATTTATCAATTTATTTATAAATACATATTAAGTTTAATTTAAATTGTAATCTCTTAAAATTATAATTGATGAAATTAAAAAAACTATGAGTTAATAATATGAACAATATTTGCTTCAACGTATCATAAAATAAATGGTGCACCAGAGTATGTTTCCAAGATGACAGTAGTGTTGTACAATTATGTAAAAGCAATATAGGTGCAAGACTTACATTTAATTCTCACAGTTGTCATTTAAAGGAGTCTGTAAGCCCATAAAGAGAAGTTTATAGTCCATAAATAATTTAAATGGTAAAAAATATAGATATCTTGTTTAAAAAGATTAGAGATTTAAGTCTTTAACCCCAACGTAGCAACACTATATGATTACGTAACAGAAATATAGGTGCAAGACTCATCTTTGATTATAGTCAGGGGCCTTAAATTTTTTTATGGTCTTAATTTTTTTCAACCTTATATATTCTAATTTTTTTGGTGCCTTATATATTCTAATTTTTTTGAGAGCTTTATATAGTCTAATTTTTTTGAAGTCTTATTTTTTGGGGTGTTAATTTTTTCAAAAAGCCTTATATATACCCTAATTTTTTTAGGATCTTAATTTTTTTAGGACCTGAGGCAGTGGCCTCATATGCCTCAAGGCAGAACTGGCCCTGATTATCATGCCATTAAAGGAGTTTGTGATGTCGTAAAAACTAATTATAATAGCAGCATTAATTATAGAGGTGTTAAGATTGTGAGTAAGGGTGTGCAAGAACCGACCAAACTAAAGTTTCTCAACCAAACCGAACCATTGTGAATAATTGGCTTGGTTGGTGAGTGAAGCTTCAATCAGTTCAATTCATAGCTTATTAAAATACAGTCATCAGTTTTCAGTTTGATTTTAGGGTCTAATCAACCGAAACCAACAGAAAACATACATACATATATATATATATATATATATACCTAAACAACATTGTTTAACCCAAACCCTACCTATATAAAGAATCCTAAACGACCCTTACCTCATCTTGTTTTCTTACGTTACATCTTCTCTAGATTTAATTTAGTCATTATCTTCTTTTAATTCTTTAGATCACAGTGAATCCAGTGACAAAAACCTTCTTTAATTTTTTTGTTGCTTTGAGTTTTTTGTTGTTTTCTTTTAGTTTTTGCACTCTTAGGCTCTAATACATTCAGATCTCATGCTAAAATGTTTTTATAATCATTCATGCTATGAGATCTAAAATGGTAAAGTCTAATATGAATCCTAAAAGGGATTCAAAGTGCAACAATGAAGCCAAATGATGAAGAATTCAAGCTAATTAGTTTAATTCCATATTTCAAAATTAATTTTCTTGATATGGACAAATTTTGAGTTATTTTTCTATTTTAGAGTCAATGAGGAATATTCAAGAAGATTTGAGAAGATTGAAGGACATTCCAAGTCAAAGTTAATAAGTCAACAAGTCAAAGTCAATGGTCAACATCCTACATGACATGTGACATGGCATGCTTCAATATTTAGTTGCCATGAATTATCATTTTGCTTAGTTGTAATAAGTTGTCAATTTTGACTTTTCAAAGATGTGTTGTCATGAGTTATCATTAGTGGTCCTATTTTTTAAGGAAACCTCCTTAGTTAAGGATTTTCCTATATAGTCATTTTTAGGAATAAGGAATAAAACTTTTTCCTTTAAGGATTAAGTTATTTACATGCCTATATAAGGGCTTAAACTATGTAAAACGAATTTTTAGAGAATTATTTGACAATTTTAATCAATTAAATTAGGTTTTCCTTTAACTTTGTTCTTTTAAAACATTGCAAGTTTACTTGAATTGTTTCACTTCTACCTTTCATTAAAATATGAACAATCACATAATTCTAAGTTTAATCTAACCTAGCAATTTTTTTTTTCAAAGTATGATTTGTGTTAAATAAAGTCTGTGCACATAGATCTAATTGTCGATGAAATTTCTTTTTCATTTTTTGCATGTTTCTACTCCTAAAAAAAATTTTTTTTTTTTTGTTTATACATTTGTTAGTTTCATTTTTTTTAGAAGACTATTAGTTTCATTTAAATGTTTTAATGATTTATGTTTTTTTTTAGTCAAAAAGATTCTGTCAACCTAGATCTAACATGTTAGTGAAAAATTTTGATATTTTTTTGCATGTTACTCTGATTGAAAAAAGAAAATATTTTTTTCTATTTTGGATAGTTTGATTTATCTAATATATGATTAATTTATGGTTCATTTGTGTCTATTTATTTCTTTCAGTTTTGATGCTTCTAAAAGGATGGAAGCCATGAAATGGGTAGAAGCAATTTGCTTCATTGTTGAATCACAAATGATATGTGATATATTTTAAGTGCAAAATTTAAAAAGGGTGGAAGCAAGCAATCCATTTCTTGGTTTCTATCACTGTGATTCTTGATTCATAGACTGTGTGGGGCTACTGAATTCAATCTTCTAAAATATTAAAGGTAGCAACTATTAATTTGATACTCTTAATAGATTTAACTTTATTGATTAAATTATTTTAATTATGTAACTAATTAGTTCTTTTTGTCCTATTAATGTATTTTTTTAGATGGAACGTGACAGTGGTAGTAATCCTACCACTAGTGTCCCTAAGCCTGTCTTTGAAAGCAATTTAAGGGTGGAAGCAAATCAAGCAGGAGCCCAGACATAGTTTGAGACACAAAATGCCTTTGTAGAGATTGAGAAGCAACCTGAGCCTACTAAAAAAAAAGGAAAGCCTCTAAATCCAAAGTAAAGTGTTGGGAGCATTTCTTGAAAGCAAATGATAAGGCAGGGGGTCAAACTACCAAGTGTAAATATTGTGGTAAGACCTTTTGTGTTGACCCTAAAAAAATGGAACATCTAGACTTAGAAATCATATGCTTAATTGCCTGAAAATGCCATAATCTAAAGACACTAGACAGTCTCTTTAACACTTCAACCTACATCTGATGTTGCTACATCATAACATGAGCAATTAGGAATATTAGGCACATGGAATTTTGACCAGGAAGCCATCCGGAAAGCACTTGCACATATGTTGATTGTTGATGAATTGCCCTTTAAATTTGTTGAACATAATGGCTTTAAAAATTTAATGTCATGTTGTTGCCCTAGGTCTAAAATTCCATCTAAATGAACATTATCTAAAGACTATTACTCCATCTATCTTGATAAGGGGGTGAAGCTCAAATCTTTTATATATAGTCAATCACATAGAATCAATATTACAACTAATTCATGGACTTCCATTCAATGAATGAAATATATATGTATTACTGCCCATTTCATAGACATAGAATGGAACTTGTAAAAAAGAATAATCTATTTTATACCTATGTCTTCCTATAGGGGAGAATATATTGCTAAGGCCCTTGAAAATTGCTTGCTTGATTATGGCTTAAAATCAATTTTTTCTATAATTGTTGATAATACATCTTCGAATGATACTGTAATCAATTATTTTAAAAAGAAGCTTTTGTCTTGGGGTACTTGCTCTTCTATTAGATTAAAGGTCTTACATATAAGGTGCATTGCTTATGTTTTGAATCTTATTATTAATGATGGCTTGAAAGAAGCCTCTAAGTCTATGAAAAAAATAAGAGAAGTTGTTAGGTATGTAAGAAATTCACCTCTTAGACTTAGAAAATTTAAGCAAATATCTAATTTTGTTCGGATTTCAAGTCAATCTTCTTTGTCTCTAGATGTTCCAACTAAATGGAACTCCACTTATCTCATGATAAAATTACTTATTTGTATGAAAAAGCTTTTGATAAGTTTAAGGAACAAGAGAATTCTTTCAGGGCAAACTTAAAGGATGATGTCCCTAACTTCTTTGATTGGCAGTATGCCAATAAAATGATTGGTGTTTTGATTTTTTATGAAATAACTCTGAGAGTTTATAGTTCTCTCTATGTGACTTGTAATTCTTTTTTTAATAAAATCTCTTAGTTGCACTGCATGTTGAATGACTACTAATCTTCTACTAATCTAACTGTTATTTTTATAGGGCAATCAATGAAATCAAAAGTTGATAAATACTGGGGTGACCCTAAGAAAATCAACACCCTTATCTTTTTGGCTAATATTCTTGACCCTCAGGACAAGCTTAGGTATATGGATTTCTCACTCAAGCAAATATATAGTGAAGATACTAGGCCAATCTTGTTTAGCATTATCAAATTGATCTGCATTTATTGTTTGATGATTATATGAAGCTTAATGGCTTTAATTCTGGTGGAAGCCAATTTGTCCCTTCTTCTCCTTCTACTGATTCTATTCATAATGCTAGGAAATCTATGTCACTTTTAAAAGCTAAATTTAGACAACATAAATTAGAATATGGTGGAAACTTTGGCAATAAGAAGTTTGAATTAGAAATTCATCTATATAAGGATATTGTGGATGAAGGCAATTCATTTGATTTTTTACATTAGTGGAAATTAAATTCTAAAATGCTTCCCATCTTTTCTCCTATGGCACGTGATGTGCTTGTTGTCCCTATTTCAATTATTGCCTCTAAAAGTGCCTTTAGCATTGGTGGTCATGTTCTAGATAAGTTTAGGAGTTCTTTGACTCCTAAGATTGTGGAGGCATTAATATGCACTAATGATTGGCTAAGGATGGCTAATAAGAAAAACAGTGTTAAAGAGGCTATTGATGAATTGGAAACTTCTTAGAAAGGTAATCTTCTCCTTTAATTTTTATTTTTGTTTTAATATTTTCAATTTTTTTCCATAACTGCTACTAATATTTATCATTTTCTTTGTTTACAGAGTTGCTTGAACCCATAGCCATTGGCACTTCAATTGCAATCTAATTACATAAATCTAAAAACGCTTAGTTAACTTCAATTAACTTCATTTTTTTGTGCTTTCAATTAACTTCATTTTTTTGCAACTATTATGCCTAACTGCTTTATTGCCTGACTGCCATAATGAGTTAGATCATTTGCTTGTTTGTTACTTAGCTGCCTAGTTTCTGTTGTTGATTGTGTTGTACTTTTTATGCATGTGCACACTTTATCACTAACCCGATGTGCCTCTGTTCGAGAATTAAGGTGTTAATGTTGTTGTTCAACCTAATGTGCCTCTATCTTTATCTTGAGGTGCTAGTGTTATTACCCAAATTGATGTGCCTCTATATATTTATTGAGGTGCTTGTGTGTTTTTAGGCGATGATGGTGCTTTCACCCTCATGTATTTTGATATACCATTATGCATACTTAAGTTTCTTTGGTGGCTTAGTTTTTATTAGCTATCAAAAATATGGTTGCATACTTGGTTTGACTGATACATGCTTTTTCTAAGCCTCATTTCAATTTTTGCATTTTATTTATTGTTTTCTATTCTATGCCTCATTTCAAATTTATTTGTGTTTTATTTATTCTTGCAGGTTGCAGTAGGAGAGCCAATCTGAAAGTGGAAAACAGAAGAGGAGTTTTAACATGTTGCCATTGACTGCATATATATATATATATATATATATATATATATATATATATATATATATATATATATATATATATATATATTTGTAAAAATGCATGGCAAATTAATTTTTTTCATACTGTCTGCTTTGGTTTTTTTGTATATTGCAGACTTCTTTTGTATATTTTGTATAGCCATAGGGCCATTATTTTTGTTAGGTTATTTTTTTCTATATCACATAGTTAGATAAGGTCTGTTGTCCATAATTATGTTATTTTTTGTATATGTATTATAATTTTAAGGTTTAAAATTTAATGAATTTAGTGTTAACAAAATTATTGAATTTTTAATATTTTCTTTAATATATTAGCGTTGGGCTTTCAATTTTTTAGCCCAATCCATTAAAGCCCAAACGGATCAACCGAACCGAAATAACCGACCAAGTAGGATTTCATAGTCCATTCAGTTCGTTTTAGTCTGCAAAACCCCCCTTTTTACAACTAAACAGTTTTAATCCTTGTATAACTGAACCTACTGTTACTCAGCCCTAATTGTGAAATTGTAGAGGTGGTGAGATTGTGAAATATATACATATTTTACTATATTATTAATTTATTTAATTTTTCCACCATATAGCTATAATTATTGTGCAATAACAATTACGTATCTTATTACTTCACATTAACATCGAATGTTTTATAGGATATACCCTGCAATTTTTTTTTCTTTGAGGTAAACCAAATAAATATAAAATAACTCCAATTACTTATAAAATCTGTACTAACAAGCCATAATAGTCATAGAATTAAATCACAAAATTAGATATAACATCAGGTATAGAATTCTCATTATTAATTTGAAAGATAAAAAATAAATATATAAATGATCGTTAATTTATCAAAGAAATAATTTAAAACTCATGTACATGTGAAATAATGTATCTAATATTGACAAATTGGTTTTAAAACTTTTAATTAGTTGACTATTTGTTTTTCTCCATCTTCGTGCTATTGCCTCCCACATCTTTTTTTTTGTTCTCGTAGGTTATTTGTTTGGATCAAAAGTAGTCAACACAACATTTTACGACACAATTGCTCAGATAATTCTTTTGTATCCTAAACGTTGACATTATATATAAGTAAATTTAAACTAAATTAAACAGTAATTAATTTATAATTGCAAAATAAGAAAAATCATTTCGAATAATGAATATTAAAAACCTTATTCTGCTATCTAAAAAAGTCTGCTCGTAAGTAGTGTAAAATATATACACCACAAACATACCTATAATATTATGCACAAAATAATTTAATGCAATCAATTATCACATACAAAGTTGTGTACAATTGCTTTTTTAAGATTGAAAAATTAAAAAACAAATTCAGACTAACCTATTATTTTGCTAAAATGTAAAGTATCTACAATATGACATGGACAAATTCTGAATTATTATTATTATTATTATAGTTTTGATATGCATAAAAACACACTTCAAAATACTTAGATAAACAAAAAATACAGCTAAATTTCATAATAATCTTAATAATTACAACCATAATACTACATATTTGATAATAACCATAGACCTACAATAAAAAAATTAATAGTTAAAATTAAATAAAAATTAATTTAACGATTTTTCATATGTACCATAACAAGAGTCCACTTTTTATATATTTTAAATTTTTTATTTTAAGTTCATATATAGTTTACATTAAAAAGATTACTAATAAACATAAAAAGGTTATTTACAACAAAAAAGAAATGCATATGCTTCGGCGCTTTTTGCAATTTAATTATATACTTTTAATTTAGAAATTTTAAGCATAAAGTTTTTTATTTTTGTCATTCCATGCACCAGTTGAAAATTTTATAAAAATTTCCGAACGTGACTACTAGAAAAATTTGAATCGATCTATGTAAGCGCCACATCAAATTGCATAATTTTGATTATATGCAAAACAATGCATAAACTTTGACATTTTTTACAATTTAATCATGATCTATTTAATTTTTTGACAAATTGATATATATAATTTTAATTCAATCGTTACATATGAATTAATACTTATTTTATTACTTTGAATTAAATTATTATTTATAAAATAATTTAAGTAGTTTAAATTTTTATTTTTATTTAAATAAATTAATATTAAATAGTAATTTTTATACTACTTATTAAATTAAAATTTTTATTTAATTATAAAATCACAAGATTTTTAAAAATTATTTAAATCATAAGATATCAAATGATATTTTTCAAAAGTTTAAGAATTCAAATAATTAAAAACAATTCTTAACTAAATATTTTTAACTAATGGATAGAACTGGAAAGTTGTAACTTAGACTACATGAATAAAATTTATTAAAAATATTTTAATAATTATTAAAATTTTCTTTTAAAAAGTATCATTTGATATCTTGGAACTTAATTTTTCAAATAATAATTTAACTCAAAATAACAAAATAAGTATTAATTTGCATGTAACAATTGAATTAAATAATAATTAGTAATATATATTTATACACATGCATCAATTTGCCAAAAATTAATAGATCGTGATTAAATTGTAAAAAAATGTCAAAGTTTATGCATTGTTTTATAAATAATCAAAATGTTACAGTTTGACGTGACGCTTATATGAATTGACTCAAATTTTTTTGCTGGCCACATCAGTAAATTTTCACCAGATTTTCAACCAGTGCATCAAATTGCAAAAATAAAATATTAATGCATGAAATTTCCAAAACTAAAAGTATATGATTAAATTGCAAAAATCGCTAAAGTATATGCAATTTTTGTAAATAAACCAAAATAAAATTTCAATAATTTTCTTATTTTTTAAAAAATGTAAAGTAAAGAGTTGATACTCTTTATATTTAGAGAGTATTGTTGGGAATTCTAGAGTTGACTCAATAAAAATTAATTATAAAATACTATAGAAAATAATCAAATAAATATGACACTAATATTTAACGTAGTTCACCCTTGATGTTGGGCTACGTCTACGAGACAAAAATCAAAATTTCTTCCACAATCAAAATAGTAGATATAAGAAGAGTCGTCTCTAAAACATTGGAGGAATACAAGTGTCACGACCCGAACCCGAGGGCACGTGACCGGCACTAGGGAATGGGTAGGCATAAGGCCCCCGAAACCCATAGTAAGCCTAAAGGAGAAGAAAATAAAATCATTCATATTTTAAACTTTATTTTAAAACAGAACACATTATCAAACTGATTTTTTTCTCAGAATACACAAATTCAACTGCTTAAATAAAATGTACTTCAACGTCTCACATTACAAATCGAATTTAAATCTCATACATAAGCGTATTTCCTACAATAAACTACATAATTATGTTTAAACCATACAAATTCTTAGTACCTATACTACTGCAGCAACCTAAATTAACACACAGTACAGCTTACAATGACCTACATAAAATAGCCGGTGAAGAAGAAACTCGGCGTGGAGGTAGTCTGAGGTCGAACTCCCAAGCTCTTGAAAAAAAATAAATTGAGGGGAATCAGACCACACTGAGTAAGTCAATAAAAGAGCTGTACGGTTTGAAAGCCTTTTTGAAAACTATATATGTTTATAGTGAAAATAATTTATAATATATAAGTATAGCTTTTGAAAAATCTCGGTAGAACCCTAAACCTAAAATCTAAATGGCCAACCGGGCCCGCTTATTCCCATTAGATTATCGATCCCCGAGAGCAAAGGCATCAACCGAGGCACCAAGTCGTAGTCATTCACTTAATCCAAAATAAATGGCACTGGCGGCCCCCGAGAGCTAAGGCATCAACCGAGGCACCCATCCCAGTCCATTATTGACTTTCCAATCACTGGCGGTCCTCGAGAGCTAAGGCTTCTACCGAGGCACCCGTCCCAGTTTAACATTCATCAATCATAAAATTATCGGATCCATCTCTCAATCTCTACCATGTGCACACGGTCCTGGTGAAGCCCACCAGGTAGCCCGTTCTACCAAAATTTCTCAAATCGATTTTTAAATAAATAAAATGCATTTCAATCATAAATAATAGCATTAAATTAAATAAATCATTTAAGCAATATAATAGAAACACGAGCGCATATATTTTTTAAATAAACACACGCATAGATCGTTCTATTGACTTACAGGATGAATGCAAAGGCTGACGACCACGCGTCCGCCTCGGCCTCACGGCTTCTGCTCTGAAATGCTCTAAAAGAAAATAATAATCGACTTTTAAAACATGACTAAGGAATCGAAATCAGAAATCAACAAAATAATAAAATTCCAGACTGACTCAAGGAAAACCGGACGAGACTCGACAGACAGGATTTAACCTAACTAACGGTAGAAATTTTACGAGTATCACATTTTACGAGAAAATCTATCGAAATTTCGACAGAGTCTCCTCTGTAAAACGAACATCTCTCTACCAAAGGTAGAGTCAGACCTGCATAGAAAATGCACTTCTAATATTCACATCATCCCCACTCGAGTCGAGCTCCCAAAACTACACTCAGCCTCGACCGAGATCACAACTCAACAGAATATCGAGAAGTATTAACATTTTTCTAAAAACACATATATCACATACACGTATGCTAAAATAAATAAAATTATATAAAATCTCAATTATTCAAAATTAAACAATTAAATTTGTATTTTTTCACCAACAATATAAATATAATTATTATCCAAATTAAAACCTTTGTAATGTATTATATGAATATATATATATATATATATGTATTGGAAATTGGACATTTAAAATTTTACACTACTTAGGAAATTATATCAATTAATTTATAAAAATTATCTAAACCCTTTAAATATTAATAAAACTAATTAAAAAATATATATATTATCATATTTAGGGTAAAATTACATTTTTACCCCCCTAAAATACACAATTTACATAATGTGCTTTTAATACTAGAATAATTCCTTAAAATTCTTTAATCATGCCAAAAATTTATTTTCTTAAAATAAAACTCCCTAATATAATTAAAATATTTAATCAACCAAAAATTTTCTCCCAAAAATTATTATTTAACCAAAAATCAAATTTGGCATAAACTCAAATATAATTATAAAAATAGTATAAAAATCTCAAAAATTATAATTTGAGTTCTAAAATTTATAATATTCACTAATAACCTCAATTATTAAAATTCCATAATTCTTAACCATAATTTTCGAAATTAGCCTAATAATTAAATTTTGGCATAAAGTATAAAAATTCCTAAAAATTGTATAATATTCAAAAAAATTTATTTTCTTACCCTAAAATTAATATCAACTCAATAACAACACCAAAATACCAAATATTATTATTATTTATTATTTTTATACTTAATTCCCGAAAATTCCTAAAATAATATTAAAATATTCAAAAATTCACCAAAAATCAAAATAAATTCCAAAAATTATACAAAAATTCCTAAAGGTAGATTGAGCTATTAGGAATCACATTTGTAAAGGGAGTTTGCATGAATCAATCTAAATCGAGCTAAAAAATTTTCCAAAACCCAGGAGCTCAAAACCAAAAATCAACCAAAACTCAATCAATTCATGACCAAAGCTTAAACTAAGCTTAGAATGAGTCTCACCGGTGCAAGGGGAGGAGATTGGCACCAGAATGGAGGAAAATGGTGGCCGGACGAAGCTTGGGTGAGTTTGGAGCAAACTCTCGGCTTCTTCTCTTCCAGCGGCTCTGCAGGCGACCGGAGGCGAGGGAGAAGGAAGAGGAAGCAGAAGATGGCGGCCGGAGGTGGGGGAGGCACAGTGATGGTGGCGGTCGAGGGCGTTGCGCGGTGGGGAGAGAAAGTGAGCTTCGGTTTCGTTTTCTTCTTCAAAATATACATATATATATATATAATATACTTATTATACATACATGGGTGTCTAAGTGAGTTTTAGTGTATGTATACATATATATATATACATATATACTTAAACATACACTTCATGCAATTATATTATATATATATATATATATATATATATATATATATATATATACATATTAATAACCATTAATATAATATATATGACTATATATTAATATTTATTTATGCATGTATGTATATAGACAAATATTAGTACATATGTACATATCTATATACATGTACTATATATATACATAATATAATATAATGCAAAGTAACCATTTCTAATATTATTTGAGAAAAATATCCCTTTTAATTCAAATAAATATGTATATATATATATAGGGTATTACAACAAGAATAGAGATTTCACCAAAATATTGTCACTCAAGGTGTTTTCTAGACTCTAAAATCATTTTCTCACTATTTTACCACTTACACCTTGAGACAAATATCTTAAGCACTCAATAAAAACTCGCTCACAAGTTTTTCTTCAAAGCTAAACTAGCTTTAGCAAACTCTCAACAAAGCATAACCTTGCTTTGATTAATACACTCATCAAGACACAACCTTATTTTGGCTCAAACACTCATCAAACACAATCTTACTTTGGCTTAAATATTCATCAAAGCACAACCTCATTTTGGTACACTAGAGGCTCATCAAAACACAACTTTGCTTTAACTTGCTCTACACAAGCTTCACTTTACTTATCCCTTATACCTCTTTATATCTCTCCAAACTTTAAGGCTCTTACCTACTTATAGGATAATATTTACTTGGAATCTAATACAAATATTTTTCTTATCCATGAAGGATTATGATTTAGCTTGTCCTTTGAGGCCAATGATTTAAATTGTCCTTGAAGAATAAGGATTTAGCTTGTCTCTCTCTTTTATTTTTTCCTTTTTCTATTTTATAATTTTTAATTTACATGTGGGCCCTCATGTAAAAGGGACCCACCAATAATTCTCTCCATCTTGACTACATAAAGGGTGTAGCAATTCTAACAATTATAGGAGCTAACTTCAAGTTTGAGTCATTGTCAAAGCTAGGGTTGTTCTTATCAATTATAGCAACATCATCATCATAAAGGACATTGAATTCTTTGAGGATGTCTACTTCTTCATCATCATTATTGTTGTATTCAATCACATATTTTTCCTTGTTCTTCTTTTGTTCTTTCTTCAACTTTTGATAGTTCTTCTTCATGTGGCTTTTTTTTTTTTTTTGCAATAATGGCACTTAACATTGACATACTTGTTCTTGTCTCTTTACTTTGAACCTCAATTCTCATCTCTATCCCTAGGATTTATAATAAGACTATATTGAAGAGGAATCTTTTGATTTACATCTCATCTCTTCATACAAAATACCACTTTTAACATATTCTATAGTTACTATACTATTTAGTACAAAATTTGTATCCAAAATCATGAGAGTATTCCATGACTTTGATAGAGAAGTAAGTAACGTGAGAGTAAAAATGTCATTGTCAAAATTTATGCCCATCTTAACAACTAACCCATGATCCCTTGCATTTCATTCAAGTGATCAGTAATAAAAAGTACCCTCTTGATATTTCACTTACACCAATTTTGTTAGATAGAACAATTTATTATTGCTAGTTTTTAAAGTGTACAACTCTCTAAGCTTATTCCATAATGTTAATGGATGATTCTCATTACAAATGTGATTGTATACTTTGTCTTCAAATTGTCAAATATAACCATGTACTTGCTCATTCTAAAATGCTCATTCCTCATCTGTCTTATTCTCAAGTTTTGTTGTAGCAAATATTGGTAAATGCAACTTCATCACATAAAGGAGATCTTTTATCTTGTTTCTCCATATTTTTGGTAATTCATGCCATTTAAACTAACCATCTTACTAGTATTAACCTCCACCATTGCAATATTGATAATAACCCTAGAAAAAGAAATAAAAGTTCTAGAATTATAAAGTTGATGCAATAAAAAATTAATTATAAAATACTATAAAATAATTAAATACAAATGGCACTAATATTTGATTTGGTTCACCCTTAATGTTGGGTTATGTTTATAAGAAAAAATCTAAAATATCTTCCACTAGTAGAATAGTAGGTACAGAGAGAGTCATTTCTAAAACAATATAGGAATACAAGAATAGATATCTCACTAAAATAGTGTCACTCAAGGTGTTTTCCAAACCCAAAAATAATTTTCTTGCTATTTTTTCACTCATCCTTTGAGACAAATATCTCAAGCACTCAACAAAAACTCTCTTATAAATTTTTCTTCAAAACTAAACTAGCTTTGGCAAACTCTTATCTAAGCACAACCTTACTTTGGCTAATACAAAAGTATGAACTAGCTTTACTCAAATGCTCATCAAAGCACAACCTTTCTTTGACATGAACACTCATCAAAGCACAACCTTCTTTTTGACTTGAACACTCATCAAAGCACAACTTTACTTTGGTACATTAGAGGCTCATTAAAGCACAACTTTACCTTGGCTTTCCTTACACAAGCTTTACTTTACTAGTGTCTTATGCCTCTTTACATCTCTTCAAGATTTAAGGTTCTTGCCTATTTATAAATAAATATTTACTTGGATTCCAAGAAAAGTATTTTCATTGTCCATAAAAGATTATGATTTATCTTATCTTGGCCTTAGCATGTCTTTGAAGATTAAGGATTTAGCTTATCTTCCTATTTTATTTTTTTCTTTTTCCTTTTTTTATTTTTATTTTTAATTTAGATGTGGACCCTCATATAGGAGTAATCCACCAAAAATTCTATTCAGGGATGATGATGAAGTTGATTCATCTGTACGCAATGCATATGCTTCCATTAAGATTCCATTTGAGGAGGATAATGATGGTGTTTATGGTCAAACACAATAAATGAGATTTCTGTAGTACCATTAAGAATATTTATGAGAAATAAAGGACCTTCTACCAATTATCCTATAGACCAGTTGTGCTATTAACTAGTGAGGGTGAACTAGAGAGCTTTGAATAAACTATTGACGATGAATACAAGTAGAAATAGTTTAAAGCCATAAAGAGATGAAATCCCTTGAGCTAGCAAAGTTGCATGAAGGCAAGACCTTCAGTTGATTGGTCGCTGGAATAGCAATGTCCTCTATGTAGTCAGTAGGAGGAGAATTGTTATAGGTCCCTCCTATATGAAGAGTCCATGTGTAATTAGGAAAAAAAGAAAAAATTACAAAAAAAGAAATTCAAAGAATCTTTGGGCTTTAAGGAAAAGTCAAATTCATGGTCTTTATAGACAAAGTAATCTTTAGCCTACAAGGACAAGTAAATTTTGCTTATAAGGCAAGAGCCTCAAGGTATTGAAGTAAAAGAGACACAAGGCACAATACAAGGGTACTTATGTAAAGAGAAAGCAATTCAATTGCTTTGATGAGCGAAGTCATTATATACCTTAATGAATGAAAGTATTCAAAAGTAATGTTGATACTTTGATGAGAGTGTTCCAAAGCCATGTTAGCACTTTGATGAGAGTATGCCAAAATTATTGTTGACCATTGGCATGATCAAACCCTTAATTTTGTCTTTGATAAGAAATTTAAATTACTAATGATTTCATTAAAGTGTGATTATAAGCATAGGTACATACTTACATTCAATAAAAGCAAAGTCAAATAACTACCCTTCAGAACATGTTTGAAGAAATTTGAATCACATTTGAAGTCACCTTTAAAAATGTTCTCTTAAGTATGAGAAATGAACCAAGTGCCAAAGAGTGCATTCAGAGGCAAAATTGGTAAGTTTTCATGAGGCCAGCCTACACTCATGGTCTACGCTCAGGATGCCAGGCAGACCCCTAGCGTACCCTCATGATCCTAATGTATTCTTGCCAAAAATGTGAAGAAAGGCAGCCACGCTCATGGTCTATGCTTAGAATCCTTAGCAAACCCTGAGCATCACCAACAGATAATTTTTGTAAAAAACAATCCTTTTTTTTAACCCTCATAATCCCAAGCTTACACTCAGGATCCTAAGCGTTTAAAATCCTACAAAAGTTGAATTTGCATTTATTAAAGGAAAGAGATGCTGGAGACATAATCAATGGCTCTAACATCCATATTTTTGAAGCTTAATCTATATATATGTGCTCTAGAGTTATGATAACTAGAACAACACATTACATTACACTTTGATTATCAAAAACTCTCTAGGTGTTCATTAAGTTTCATTTTTCTTTTTATCAATATTCATTGTATTAATTAACTCTTATAAGAGTTAGTTATATGTTAAATTTAGGACTTCATCTTTATCTAATTCTCAGGATAGATTAAAAGGGCAGTGAGGTATATTTTTAGTGAAATTGATTTAAATGTTTAGTCATTAAAACACTTGGGAATTGGTTTAAGAGTGAGTCTAGAAAATCTTGTTTGTTTAGTTAAAGAGTTAGCCTTAAAACTCTTGTTTGTGTAAGGTTAAAGATTGAGCCTCAAACTCTTATAATCTCAATTTTATGAATAAGATTATGGGTATTGAAAATCTTAACTTGGGGATAAGTTAGTTGGAAGGATTGTTAACAATCCGAACTCCTTAAATTTTTATGCTCATTGTTCTTCCTACTCTATTCTCTTTCAATTCTTATTCATTCCTTAAATTTATTTTAATTTTCTTAAATCCTTTATTAGTCTAATTCACCCCCCTATAAGGCACTTTTAATTAGTATCAGAACTTGAATTCTAGGAACTTAATTGCTAGAAGATAAGATCTAAAAAATTACATGCTATGAATGCAAGAATTGGATCATATTATAAGCGAGTGTCCCAAACTTAAATTCAAGAACAATGGAGCAAAGGAGAAAAGGAAGGCCTTCAAAGCTTTATGGGATGACTCCTCCTTGATAACAAAGCCATCAAATGCTTAATGTCTATTCCCCATGATACATAGACATGGCATAGAAGGTTAGGACATGCAAACTTTGAGCTTTTAGATGATCTTTGTAAACATGAACTTGTGATTGGATTACCCAAACTTAAATTCTCAAAGGATAAGCCTTATGATACTTGTCAAAAGAGAAAACAATCCAAATCTTTTTTTAAGCTCAAAAATGTAGTTTCTACTTTTAGGCCATTTGAAATAATTCATATGGATTTGTTTAGACCAACTAAAGTTGCTATTTTAGGTGGTATACACTATGCTTATGTCTTTGTTAATGATTCCTCTAGATACACTTGGATGTGTTTTCTTGCTCATAAGAATAACGTTTTTAAAGCCTTTGAAACTTTTTCAAAAAGAGTTTAAAAAGAAAAAGATTTTTGTATTTCATCTATTAGAAATTATCATAGAACCGAATTTGAAAATGAATTTTTCAAAAATTTTTGCACTGAAAATGGTATTTCATGTACTTTTTCTTATTCTAGAACTCCTCAATAAAATGGGGTAGTTGAAAGAAAAAATAAAACTGTAGTAGAAATGCTTAAAACCATGCTTCATGAGTATAATTTACCTCTATATTTTTGGACAGAAGTCATTAACACGTCTTGCTACATTGCAAATAGAGTATCTAAAAACCAATTTTGAACAAAACTTCTTATGAGCTTTGAAATAATAGAAAACTCAAAATTTCATATCTTAGAGTATTTGGATGCAAGTGCTAATGACAAAAGGAGAGATATACTATAAAATTATTTGACTAAAAGGGAGAAAAACTATGATATGTTTGTAATATGATAAGTGCTATGTGATTTGTTATATACTATAATTTAAATGATCATGTTATCATGTTTTTAGCATATTTGCAATCTTAGGCTTTGTTTTTGCCCCTCATTTTTAGCATCATTATTATTAAAATACATGATACTTTTAATCCATCCTCTTTATGATCATTTATTTTTACTTGGTATCATTTTTTTAACCAAAACAAATGATTAAAGTCATATTATTTTGATGACTATATTTTTTTATGCTCTAATATATTTTTAAATCCTTATATATGCTATGATAATTCATTTTTTATCATACTCTGATACATTATAAAATATTTTCTTATATTAAAATTATGCATACATTAATGGGGAGCAAATTGTTTATACTTTACATCTTAATATGACACATACACACACAATTTTTATTTTTTATTAAATTGGTTGTCAAAGCCAAAAAGTAAGAGATTGTTTACCATTTGCATGATCAAACCCTTTGATTTTGACTTTGACAAGCAATTTAAATTACTAATAATTTTATTTAAGTGTGATTATAAGCAAACAATTACATTCAATAAAAGTAAAGTCAATTGACCAACCTTCGGAACATGTTTGAAGACATTTGAATCACATCTGAAGTCTTCAAAAACCTCTAAACATGTTCTCTTAAGCATGAGAAATTAACCAAGTGCAAAGGAGTGCATTCGAAGGCAAAATGGATAAGTTTTTGTGAGGCCAACCTACGCTTATGGTATACGCTCAGGATCCCAAGTAGACCCTAAGCGTACTCTCATGATTCTGATGTATTGTTGCCCAAAATGTGAAGGACATTCAGGATCCCAAGCAAACCCTGAGCATCACCAATAGACAACTTTTGCAAGCAACAGTCATACTTTTTGAACCCTCATGATCCCGAGCCTACGCTTAGGATCCTGAGCGTCTAAAATCCTACAATTGATTTAAGAGTGAGCCTAGAAACTGTTGTTTAGTTGGTTGAAGCCTTAAACTTTTGTAATCTCAATCTTGTAAATAAAATTGTGAGTGTTGAAAATCTTAATTTGAAGATAAATTAGGTGGAGACGATAAAATTGTTGAAAATCTGAACTCCTTAAATTTCTATATTCATTGTTCTTCCTACTCTATACTCATTCCTTAAATTCATTTTAATTTTTCTTAAATCGTTAATTAGTTTTATTCAACCCCCACCATTTAACTCAACAGAGAAAAATTTGTGAAAATGATTCTGATAGATGCCGCCTTCATCATGATGTTCTTTACTGAAAAGCCGTTTCGCGCAACAGTGACAATATATTTAAAAAACCACAACTTACTAACTATCTGAAGTATGACTTGATACTGCTTGAAAATCAAATACCATTCTTCATCCTTAACGATTTGTTTAACCACTCTAATTTACGTAAGCGTGCCTGTAGTTTGTCCACGATTGAGCTCGCTTATTGTGCCTTTATAGGTAGATTTGGCGGATGGGTGTTTGAAGACATAACTTGACAAAGAACTCGACAAAGGCAAGGGGGTTATAAAAATTTCTCATTTTAAAATAGATTAAGCATCCACTGGATTTTATTGAAAATTTTGCAGATACGTCTTTGAAAATTGACAATCGACGAGCCTTAAAAAGATCAATCAATGATTGTTTAGCATACTGCTGACTGATAACCGTGATGATCCCATATCAATAACGTTTAAAGACCAATCCAGGATTAAGAAACGCCTTTCGGAAAGATTAGAAGTGAGAATAATGAAAAAAAAAAAACAAAAAACAAAAGATAACGAGGATGAGGCGCTGAACTACCAATAGTTAGTATTGAATCTGATTAATCCACTCACATTATGGATGAACCTGAAACCTGGATTTAATTATATGGGATAAATAATTAATTATATTGCATTAAAAGTAAAAGAAAAGGAAAGGGCATTTATACAAACGACAGATTGTTCCTGTCACAAAAGCACAACAAAACTGCAGCTGACGCTTTCTACAGCTGCAATGCTTTTTGGTATTTCCATTCAATTAGCGTTGGTGATTATTCTTCCTATTTTTTTTCTAACTTTCATCATTTGAGCCTAATTTACATGGTCAGACCTATATTTCTTGCAATTACAATTTACCTACAAATGTACATTTACAACTTCAAACTACCCCGACAACCCTCTCCAATGCCAGCAGACAGAAATTATCCAAATCTGCGGGAGATTTCAGACTTCATATCCTGTGATGTGGAAAGCCTTCATGCCTAGCTCCTCGCGTTCAAGTTCATCAGGCATAATCAATCAAAGCCATCCTGGTAGCTGAGAGCAACATCCTGGCAGTTTGTCGAAACAAATTAGTTCAAATAATAACAGCATATACCTTCAATTAATAACTTCAGATAACATCTACTTACACATTGATACCAGTGTGTATATATATACCCCTCAAGACACTCCCTTGAAGCATTTAGTTTAAGTATTTGTTAGTGGCTGTTTGCATTATGGACAAAAGAAACTTGAGATAAAATTACCTAAGCATTCTGCAAAAAAGATTTGTGGCTCAACAAAAACTGCCTGTATGTAGTGCATGATCTATGAACAACCCAAGCACGGAGAAACCTCACAAATGCGCCCTCAGCTCAAAGGATGAGAAAACAAAAGAGCAACCTGCATACTATAAAGCCTCCAGGGTAATTGATGCTTTGGTGAAGACAGAAAGAACAAATGGTGCTTCTTCTCCAGGGTGTATAGTTGTGGGCACAATTGTGTAACCTTTTGGATCAGGATCCAATACCATTTCACATGATATCTCTCGTGAATTAACGTAATCTGTCCCACCAACTGACTCATGGAGATAGATATTGTAAGAAGCTCGGCGACCACAAGTCTTAAGTATCCTCATCCCAATGTAGAACATCATTGAATCATGACTAGATTGATAATTTCTAAAACCAGCTGCCGTTCTCGAGAAACTCACCCCCTAAACAGTGCAAATGATGTAAATCCATAACTCCCAAAACTTTAGTCAAAAGAGAGAACAGAGACACATTGAAGCATAAAAATATTCTCAAGGGTGCATTACCCGAGCATACCTGAGTTAAGGTTATAAATACATGAATTGGTAATGATGCATCTGGACCAGTGGCCCTTAATCGAAACTGTGGATTTTGATTCCAAGATGCATAATCTTGGCATCCACCAGCACTGTAGCCTCGCCATTGGCCATGGACAGAATACCTCATCTCAGGGGGGTAGACACGACAAACATATATTGATCGGAAGTGGATCTGAAAGTCTTGCCAGGACATCCAGAAGATGCCATCTTTTGACTGTTGAACAGAGCAAGATCAGGCTTGACAAAAATAAATCACCTCAGAAGAGACAAAGGAAAGTAGAATTCTCCAGAGGCAGAGTAAGCACCTGTGGGACATGCTTCAACTTGTACTTCATTCTATCAGTCCATTCAGATGATGAGTCGGACCAAGGACCATTCCATTCAACTTCATTTGCCCAGGGATTGCGTATTTGAACAAGCTTATGTCCATCCACCTCTCTAACCTGAATAACAATTTCATAACAATCAAGTTTTATCAAATTCCTTACAGTATTTAAAGTCTATATGATCCAATAAGGATGGCCGTCTTACTTGCAGTAAAGAGTAGGCATGGCCTTGAACAATGCCACTAGAAGAAATGTGCACATCAGAACCAGATGGACTCCCAGCACCAAGCAGAAAGCCCTCTTGTTTAAAGCGCAACAACTGGGACCATAGTCTACCACTAGCAAGATCAATCTGAGCCTGTGCACTTCTCATGTCAATCTCCTCACCAGCACCTCCAGTAAGGTCCACAAGAGCATCCTGGACAAGCCCACCTTCCAATGCCTCATAGGAGCCATGTAACTTAGCATATGCTTTCTCCAAGATAGATACCCAGAGTTCATTGCCTTTCCTGCTGGTAGCAAATGCAGGTTTACCTGGTGATTCACATGGAATCCAATCATCAACAACAACTGGAACCCACTCACCCTACAAAAAGACAAGAACAAATGAGACTAAAAACACAAAAATTATGATAATAAATGCATGGAAATGGAACCACACCCTATTTCTTTTCCAATGAGGAACCTCAAATGTTGCAAAGAAAAAAAAAATCATTTACAAGCAAAACATTTCCTCTTCAAGGCCAAAGTTCATCCACTGACCATATTTCTATAATGAAACATCCAATGAAACATCCAATAAGGAGTAGGCCAGCTTCTGAACCTGTATAAGCCACTGACAGATACCTAAGAGACTTGCAAAAGAAAAGTACAGGGAGGAAAGAAAAGGTTGTCTCTTAACCAAACCTCTCCTGTGGCAATCTCACTGTAGTTTAGATTCAATCAACTGACGCATCAAAGACGAGCATAATTGGCAAGGCCAATCACCTCAGACAAGACAGTCACACTTGCCATCTTCCTTGAAAAACTACTTCAAAATTAGTTTGACAATAAGAGGTACTTCGCCAGATTAAATTTTGAATTTCCACAGAGAACTCCATGAAACTGCAACTTCTGATGTTTTTCATACATTTATGGTGTGTTGGGTTAAATAAATATCATTGGACCAGAGAATTATCAATTTTCTACGGCAAACCAATGGAAGACAATAAGAGTGGATTCTTGTCCAGCTTTGCTTTTCCCATATCCCCTCCAGTAGGCAAGTGTGTTTATTTAATCCCATAATACAAATGACAAATTAATATTTAAGAAATGTGCCATAGAAAATAATATCAACCAATATCCATGATATTGTAAATTAAGAGAAACTTCAATTTTTTTTTCTTATCATTCATATATTTATTTATCACAAAACTTATACATCAGTTTATGACACTTTTTTTATGACATAGAAATACTGTCATTTATATAAATAACTAAAACTACATATTTTTAGAAGTTGTCATGATCGTCTAACATTAGTGTACTCTGTTCATTACTATAATTCAAACATGAGTAACAGCACAATCAAATTAGGTATGAGGGGTAACAGCACAATCAAATTAGGCATGTCCAAAGATTGCATGTAAAATGAAAAAATTGTATATTTTTCCCCCTGCATGTATATGGCAGCTATTTGTTTGGTCTTCTGGAGTTGTGATACATTGTCTTATATTGCCCAGCCCCATACAGCAAACACATATATCAGACTACAGAAGACACCATCTATTAACACTTCATATCATACAGATTCTAGTAATTATTAAGGATTTAAATTGTATTTACCTGGATAGGTTAAAAAAAATTTACTATTGATACTATGTCAAACATGGGAAGGGGGTATTCAAATCAATGCCCCGCATTGTCTTCATCAGAAGACCTTATCAATTGTAATAATTATTCCAGGACACAAACAAAAATCAGATAAAAAGAAGAAGACATTTAATGTACTAATATGTATTCTTTTGCCCTAAAGATATGAAAAAAATTCTCTCAGCATCCCCACACTAAGCTGACAGGGTGTGACTTACCCCTTGCAATTACAATTTTTCTAGAGCAAACAAGGTCAGATGTATATAGCTGAAAGGAAAGATGCATAAATTTACCTGAATGCAGAAACGAACAGTGTATATTCCTTCCTCATTGTATTCTGGAGTGATAATCACCTCTGATATTTTTGAAACCTCCGTCAAAACAGCAACAGCACTTAAAAACCAACAATCCCCTAAACGACCCTATTCCATACATAATTATCACTTCTCAGGAAACGTCACCCATTCAGATAAAATTGATTAAAAATCTGTACTTTTATCAAATTAATGTACAAGATTAATTACAAAAGAACAGTGCATGTCATCCAGCCAAAACAAACCCACCTGACAGACATCAGAAGGATTGGCAGACCCAGAAAATAAGCATGGGCAAGAATCCTGACGGTTCTCCTTTACTATTTCACTGGGCCTCATCCACTCAGAAACAACCTGTGTTAGGAATGCAAGATAAGTTTACAAAAACCAGAAAACAACCAATTTAATTTAGGAGCATTTTCCAAGTCAGGATCTACCTGCAACTTGAAAGGGGGATTTTCTGGATCCATGTATAATGATTGATCATTTGGAGGGAACTCCTGGTCAGTAAAGTGTGCTTCTCCTCTAGCAGACAGGGCTTCTTTAACAGCCAATTCAACTGAAAGCATTCGCTGATTGATTTCTTCTTGAGTTTCTACTCTAGGTTTCCTGAACCTCCTGGCAAAAGAATCTAAATCAACCACAACTTCACGATCTGACCTCCTTTTCCTCCCACTAGAGTATTGACCATCCCAATCTACATCATCCCTGTCATATAGATCTACATCTGCAGGATCACTGTCCCACTCATCAACCTATAAGAAACAGAACAGTAATTAGTAAAAAATTAAACAGTGCGTGCAGTTTAAATTATTTTAGTAATTATAACCACATACTCTAGGAGGGGAATCCGCCCATTGCCAATTATCTTCCAGAAAGTCGACCATACCAAGCTCTGTTGAGCCTATAGCAGTGTGAAGAGAGGCAATCTCATCTTCAGTTAAACACCTTCCCCACAAAAATACATCCATTATGTGCATTTTAGACTCTGCTCCTTCACTATCAGATCTTCCAAATGCATCCACATCTGTAGGTGGTCTAAAGCCAACCCAAACTTCTGTCCCGTGTTCCCATATGCTGTCACCAACAGACAAGGGTAACCCAGTTTGGAAGCCATCAAAGCCACCATCCAGATAGCAAGTTGCCTCACCCATATCAGCATCAACTGTCATCGTCACAATATGCCACCTGCAACATGATTTTAAAACCCCAATAAGACACTATATTGAAACAACAGACACATCTCACCAACAAGAACCAAAATAAAAGAATTAACTTGTTCCAGTAAGAAATAATTTGTTTCCAGTAAGAACTAATTTGTGTCAAGTCCCAATTTGTTTTCAAAAAATTAAATACTAGAAAACAGAAAGTGCAGAGGATGTGAAGGCAATGGGGGAGCAAGAAAAATATTTTAGCAGGGCCATTTATTCATAGGCCAATTTGCAATGTAACCGGTAAACATAAATAAACATAAAAATTGCTTTAAGTATAAATTAATACTTTAAGCCTTCCTATCACCACCAAAATTAGAATAAAGTTCATAAAATAATTTAAACAAGATATAAAATTGATTAAAATTGCATATCATCTACAGGACTGGAAATATAAACTTAGAGGTAAGGCCACAAGGTGTGCAGATTTGAAACCTCATTATTACCAAGTTATAGATAAGGGCAGAAAATAAAACCAAAGGACAAAATTGAGGCCAGGTACTTATGTTTTTTACTACTTTATAGCCCTAAAAGTTTCCAGGTAGACTTTTCAAAGTTAGCTATGCCCATTTGAAGGACCAGGAAGCAAAGCACAAGCACTAAGATAAGTAAATTTCCAACATCAAATCACAAACCTTCCATCTGCAATACTTGTTGCACTAATACTCCACTCCTTAGCAATGGTTGTTTGCCTATCACTTTTTGTGATCAACCGAAGCCCAACCTGTCCAGCCTCAATACCTTGCTCAGAACCAGCCACCAGAATTTCCCAGCAAGCCTTCTTCTGAAATTCAGTGCCTAAAAGGCATACTGGTCCAGATTCAGGTTGGATCATCACCGAAATGGAAAAGCTGACTTTTCGAGTTTGAGTTATGCTGGGATCTATTTCGCCACAGTTTCTTCCACTTGTTGTTGGTTCATCATCAAGGATGCATATGGCACCAGCAATTCCGGTCTACCAATAACATAGAGATTTGATAAATTTACATACAGTTTGCTCCCTTTATATCTAAATGCACTTATCTCTACCATAAATTAACTGAACAACCTCAAACAGGAGAGAACATCACAGCATTTAAACAAGAAAAAGAAAATTAAATCAGCAAGCCCAGATAAAACAATCTGCAAGGCCCTAAAAATATGCCATACAAAAATTTGAATATGGATAGAAGCTTGATAATTCAAAGTTGCATTTACTTTGCTTGAAGGTTTTGTTACTAGCTCCGGAAAATAAATTGAATAATTAATTTGAAGTTCAACCTGCCTACTCAGCAGTCCCTCTGGAAAATGGGTCATGTTTTCCAAAAATTACTTCAACCATAGATATATAACTGTTTGGTAAGGCTTCCAACTGAACTAAGTGGAATCCCTATTGTGAGATACAAAGCCACTTGTACCTCTGATAAGTGATACCCCCATGTGCAGGAAGGCAAAAATCTTTACTTACTCCTAGGCAACATATTATGCAATAGGTAGGTTATATCTGTATTTATTTATTTCTTACATTTGATCTCATTTTCTGCTAGTCACTTAAAAATTCAGGCTTGCCTCCACTAATACCCAGCTTAAATATTCAAGTTTTGTAAATCATTTATCAAAAAGTACATTATTAATTTTTTTTTACAATTTTTTAAATTTATCTATATATTACCTGGTTAAGATCTTTGACTAGCTACTGATTTGATCTTAAGCTTGCTAGTTACTTGTATTAGGTTTATATGCTTCTACTGCAGTAGTTGCTTAATTCTAAGTTTTCCTGTACATTTTGTTTTCAGAACTCAAATCCAAGGATTCTCTTTTTGAGCCCAGCTTCTAGAGGCAGATGTTCATTAACAAATCCTAAAGCAGCCAGATAGAAGATGAAGGAATTGTGACTTCATTTGAAGACAGGATTAGCAAAACTATCTAAAAAATTAAAATGTTAAAAGTCAACCTGAAGCGCTCGACGGCCTAATTGAGCAGTGCGTATCCGACGGGCAATGCTTGAAACCCTCTCCCGTGCAAAGGAATCACTGAGAACAGAGTCACCTCCTACAGCACGCACTGCAGCAGCCATAGCTGCTGCCTCCCTGCTGCCAGCATTAGGAATAGAGGAAATCAAAGAAGCTTCAATCTCCTTCCATTTACGTTCTTCCTTCTCTAGAAGAGCCTTCCTTCTTTCTTTTCCTCTGCCCTCCTCTTCGCGTCTCTGCATTAAAATTTCCTCCTCCATTTCCTTCTCCCTCAAATAGCTACAAAGTTCAAAACTGTAAATATTTAGCTACACAGAAGGAAGAAAAATCTATGACATTGAAGAAAGGGAAAAAAATTTGATAACACTGTTACCTCTCTTGAATTAATTCAAATTGCCTACGGTCCTCTGGCATCCATTTCTTAATTTTCTTGGCACTTAGGTCTGAAAACCCTATACTATCAAGAAATAGCCTCAAGCGCACCTCATCCTACCATGAGTATAATCACATCACTATCATAAATATAAAGCAAATGTACCATGAATGGGAAGTGTTAGGACCCTCATGTACCTGCACTCTTTCTGCTTTGGCAGTCAAACCAAGCAATAGCAATAAATAACCACCAAATCGATCCCACATATAGACCCATTCAGTGTCAATTGCCTCTTCCAGATTTAAAATTCGTGCATGTGCACACATTTCCCTTCCATAATCAAACTCACGGGCTGATACATGGCAAAATATCCGGTATCTCATTCTGCAGAAGAATGATCCTACAACTAGTTCCTCATTTCTCAAGCGATCTCTCAATTTCATGACATCATCTCTAGGAAGAACAGGGTTTCCTGCCTTGTCCCTTGTAGCAGTTGGGTCTCCAACCAAAAGAGCTGTTGAACTAGCAGATCTTTGTGGAGCTGAATAAGTTCCAGACAGTGCATTTCTTGTCTGCATGATGAACAAAATACTTCCAGTTAAACACATGAAAAAATACTACAGCATCTTTATAAACCAAAAACATATTAACTTCTAATTGAACTTCTAAAATGATTTGTTACAAGCATTCCAAAATTTTCTTTATTCATCAAAAAACTCCAGCTAGAAGATGGTGAATACTGTAAGACTATTAATAAAACAAAAATGAAAAAAAAAAAAAAAGCACCATGAGACTGATTTAGAATGATAACAAAATTTAAAAATCAGAATCTCAATCAAATCACACAATCTCATTGAATTCTCTGTCATTATAATGGAGGAAAAATGTCAATTTAAATGCATCAGTAAGACCTAAGAAAAATATCAGAAAGAGAGTTCAAAGCCAAATCAAACACACCTTTGATGCAGATCGTGCAATTGCTTGAACAATGGTATCCTTACTGAGAAAATGAACAGCATCTTCCATCATCTGGAGATTTTAGTAAATGTTATAAACTTGAACAGAAAACATTGCTAGAAAAGGAAAACTTAGGAAAATCTCATATAAACAATAGATAAACCAGCACAAGCAAAAATTTTAGTAGATAAACAACATACTGAAGTAGCATGATCATCGTACAATCAGAAAATTTTAATATCCGAACCTCAAGAGTCAGACATGGACGAGAAACGGCAAATCCAAAGGCTACAACAAGAGTAATTGCTGACACAGCAGCACCAGCAAATGGTGGATAAATTTTCAAGCTAGCAACAACACCCCAGCCCTCAGTTGCCAAAGCAATCCCATATAGCACAAGAAATGCAACACTGTTTGGTGATTACATTACAAATGAATAAAAGATGCTGTTATAATGAAATTGTATAAAAACAAATATAGAACTAGTGAACAAATGAAAGACTATAAGTAAACAGAACAGACAAACAAACCTGACATTCTTGCCACAATCTGCATGAGCATCGTAAACATATACAGGCAGTACTCGAGGCGAATATACTACAATGGGTGGTGATAGGAGGACCTATAGGGAGACACAAACAAACACATAAATTGTCAAATAGGTTCATTTGTAATAGGAAATCAAGAACAAAATCTTGAATGCAGCAAGCAATTAACTTACTGTCAATGCTCGTCCAGCAAGAAGAAATAAAAAGGTGAAATAACCAACAGATGCTCCAACAAATGGTCTACCTGATAAAGAGAGGTAAGAAGTCGAATGTTGTTAGTGTAAAAAGTGATTTAGTTGTGACTTAGAGCAGTGAAGGAAGTCCACTAGAAACTAACACTGTTAGAGAATCTATCCTACATTGGAAAAGGGTAAAACAATAAAGTGACTTATAAGTGGTGTAAATTGGACCTCAATATAAGCCAATTGGTTTTGTGTTATATGGGTTCAACCCCATTTACAAATCCACATGTGTGTGCATGGGTGGGTGAACACTCTCGAAGCCCATAGACTTGTTAACATGGTGTGTGCATGGAATTGTTTGAGTCGTTGGGTGCAGCCCGTTTGTGTTTGGCAAGTGTAACTAGTCCAGGCGCAGTTACACTTGAGGGGGAATCTATCCCATATTGGAAAAGTATCAAACAAGTGGTGTTGATTGAACCTTAATACAAGTCAATTGATTTCGTATTATATGGGCTCAAAAAGTCCACGTGTGTGCGTGAGCCAACACTCTTGAGGCCCGTGGACTTGTTAACACAAACCAAGCAAATGATAGGAGTAAGTAATGAACTTTGTCTTCACCTTGAAACCATCCAACAAGAAATGCTGCCAAGCCCAAGAGGAAAGCAAGGAAACAAACAAAAAGCATCTGCATCCTTGTCAAATAGAAATTATTTGAAGCCCAGTGATGGATGACACCAATAGCTAGCACAATGAGGAGAAGAACTAAAAGGAATGCAGCCCCTATCTGTAGCAATCATGGAAAGTCCAAGTCAACGGGATTGATAAGCTCTAAAAAGCATAATAATCAGGTACAACAAAATATATCACACTTACAGTCCATGGCTTAATTACTACTATAACAGCAGATATTGCACCAAGCAATAGAAGAAGACCAATAATAACAAACACATATACACCTCGCGATAACTTCCAACCATCATCTTTCCTGAAAACAATTTCAACAGCAGATCAAGATGTGGAAGACCATCATCCACTAAAATCATAAGTGCCAATATCTGAAGGTGCTCAAATATATGTTCGAACTTATCCAGTCATGGCTTTAGACCACGAACACTAATTACTGAACAAAAAAAATTTCAATCTCACCATTTTAGCAATCCAGAGCAAAGTGATAGCAAGGCCGGAGCACAAACAAGAGGCAGTAATGCAGCTAGAAAATCACCCTTTGTTGGGATATGATTATCCCTAGAATTGACAACCTCCAAATAGGAAACACCACAAAATGCCACAAGAACAACTACAAAAGCAGCAACAGCAACAAGAAAAGATAAAATCATATGTTTAACCACAGAACTTAAAAGCAGGATATCACCTCAAACATAAACATTAAAGTCCAAAGTATAGGAACAACTCAAAGTCCATATAATAGACAAATTACCTGTGAATATCCCAACACAAACAGCAGATGAAAGGGAAAACCGATATGTGGCGAACCATGAAATAATGGGCAGCACCCCAGTAACTACTAAAGCAATTGCAGATGCCATCGCCCATCCAAGATAAACTGATGATGTGTAGGGAGAACTAAAATTTTTCAGGTCACTAGCCAATCCCTTATATTCCAATTCATCTAAGGGATTCACAGACACTATCACGCCCAATATTATCACTGATCCAGTAAATACTATTACACAAATTATAAGAATAATACCCTGAAAGAAAGAAAAAATGCAACTAAGATCAAACAAAGACAACTGAGATAAAAACACAATTATAAATATTGATGTGTAAAAACTAATAAATTTCTTGTAGTCTGATAGACATCTAACATGCCATATCTTACAAATTTTTTCTTGTAGTTTGATAGACATCTACCTTGCCAGATCTTACAAATTCTTCACCAACACATTAAAAAATAAGAATAAAAGCCAAAGAAAAGGTGTAGGTGTGATAAACAAGATATGATAGAAAGATCAAACCTCCTTTGTTCCAGAAGGGTGATGATTTCCTGCATGAGTTGAAGATTGAACCCTTGAAACCCAAAACTGGTAGCCGTTATGAATCCAAATGGGAAATGCAACGGACAGGCATGCAACCATCAGTGGGATGGTGAGGGACAATCCCAGAAGCACTGATGATTTGCTGTAGAACATACACATTATTAATGGACAATGAAATAAAATCACGCCCTTCAACATATTTAGCAAGACATAATTAGTCCCTTAAAAAAAAAGGTATATAGTAAGGGTTAATAATACTAAATGCAAAAAAAAAAAATTAAAGTTCTTGACATAGAGTGATAAATAGGACCACCATTCCTCAACATTACGGGCCTGTTTATTCATGAAAAGTAACTTTGTTTTCCTCTCTAGTTCTCAATGATGAACTAAGCTTTCATTTTCTAAAAAAAAAAAAAAAAACCATTTTGAAAATGAGTTCATTTTTCTAGGACAAACAACCATTTAGCATGTTGAAAAGAATGAAACATTTTTATCCACTAATATACCTACAGCATGCTGTCTCTTAATCTACTAGCCTTTAAAAATCTCTCAACTACATCAATTCCCCTAGAACAAGACCTCTTTTCTAGTTATATAACTAATTGCATATTGAATTAAAGGAATACAATGAAAATGACATCTTCTATAATAAATATCAGCTTACTATCATAGAAAGATTCATAATGTACTGGTAATTAATGTTAACTTTTTCCTATTAGATAGAAAATGTTATAAATGAAGAATCAAAAAGAGGGCATCATAAAAATCAAACAGTTGCATAAAAATTGCCAAAATGTTACAATGACCCAGGAGAATCAAAGAAAAGGTAAAGTGAGAAGAGAAGAAGAACATTATATTTAGTTTGATCTATACTTCACAGAAAAAAAAAACGTGGCTGGGCTAACAGCAATGAACAAATGTCAAAAAAAAAAAAGGAAAAGAAGAGAAAGGGAGGGGTGAGGACAAAGAAGTCTAGAGCTGTGTTTGAATCCAGACTAAAGGGTGAAATTTTGGAAAATATTAAACAAGAAAAATAGTGAAATACTACGGGACAAATGTAGAAAAACTTTATAGAGAAAGATGCCTGAATGAGAACGTAAACTATTTAAGTCTTTTAACTGCCAATAAAGATGGAAAACACATGTTTTCTGAATGTAGAAAAGTTTTTTATAGTTAATAGTAAAGGATGTTGCAGCTATAAGTAATGTAGATTGAGCCTTAACACAAGCCACTTGGTTTAATGTTAGATGGGTCCAGCCCCATGGGTCACATGTGGGCCAACAATCTCTAAGCCCATGGAGTTTCTGACAAAGGATCATTCAATATTCTAAATTCAAAACTTTTCAAAGGCAACTTAGGAGAGGATAGTCACAAATTCACAATCACAACTTTTGTAATCTACCACCTTAATTGAAAGATGCAATGTTCATAAAGCTAGATGCACACAACCATCAAAACTTTAAATCAAAAATCTTAAATCACATAGTTAAAAATTCCTTCGGATAATTACTTGATATGTTGAAAAAGTAACCTCAACCATTTGCAAAGCAAAAAACGTGAATAGAACTTAAAAATCAAATCTATTGATTAGGAACTCATGAATCGAAATGCCAAAAGATTGAGCTAATATGTTGTCTCCGAAACATCATATGAAAAAGGCAGAGGCTAGTCTCGAGATTCTAATTGGGGAAATTAGAAGTTGTTTCCCAAAGCAATAGGAGAATATTAAAATGAGGTCTATAAGATAAGTTATTATGACTACTTAAGATATAAGCATCTTATTCTTAGGTCAGATCAGTTATGGCCAAAATAATTAGGATTAACCCACCATATGGCAAACCAATTTCCTAAATATCTGTAACACATATCTAACCTGCCACGGTCAGAATTTGAGAACCATAAAATTAACGTTATTTTTAGTCTGATTGATCAGGTAGGTTAGTTGTCAGATTTCTTATACTGCCCTACCATCGCTCGATTTCATATACAGCCCTACCATCGCGCTAAAAATGAAGTTCATATGAATACAAATGAAGTTCATATGAATGCGAATGATTCACAGGATGACTAATTATATGCCCAAGAGTCACAGACAAGATCATATAGTTTGCATGTTGTATCCTATGTAATACATGACATGATATTAAGGGTGAGCAAGAACCAAACTGGAATGAACACCAAATTGAAAACTGACAATTTTGGTTTCCTTCGGTTTTTATTTTTTTCAGAACCAAAAAATTCAGTTTAAACCAAAATTTACCTGTGTAATCTACAAAAATACATGTAGTTTAGTGGAAGGCAAATCTATTTTGGTCCACAGGGTCCAAGGTTCAAACCTTTTAAAATCACATTTTTCTTTTTTTTTTTTCTAATTTTTTAAATTTGGTTCAATTTTTATAGGTCAGAAAATTCAGCTCAACCCTACATGATATCTCTCACAAAAGAAAACATAGTACAGCTACATGATAATTATATTCTCATCAAACAAACTGATATAGGAAGTGCCCCATCCCAGACTCATGTCATTGGTGAAATCTCATTACCTCTCATCAACCACCTACCATCTGCAATCTCATCAAATCCTCGGGATTCAAAGAAAGAAATGATAAATTCAACATGTCACAGAATAGGTGAATTCAAAATATGAATAACCATGTGCTAGACATGTGAATTCCACATTGGTCAAATTTCCTCTCTTGAGGAGGAAAGACACAACAGCACAGGAGATGAAACAAATTGCAGAACTCCAAATAAATCCCATGGGAAATAGAAACTACAGACAAAAGGTAAACCTGGAACACGTCTTAACTGAATCTGGAACACCAAATAATTATTCATGCAGCATAATATGCATATACATCATAAGATACAACACAAAAGAAAAAGCTCATCATAATAAAAGTGGACTAAAACATCAAAATATGACATACCTTAAGAAGGAAAGCAATAATCCAACACATGTGCTGAACAACCAGGCAATAAAACCATACTGGAAAGAAAATGAAACAGAGATAAGACAACCAATAATTTCATTAAATCTGATGAATTCACAAATTTTTTTTTTATCTTTGAAGAATATAGTTAAGGGAAGGAAGCAAATGGGTAATATCAAGCATACATTTTACTTATGACAAAAGATAAGAACATTAGAACGGCAGTAAAGGGGGCACATCTTTACAATGAGTATGCAATCTAATAACCTCCAAAAAGAGAAGACTAAGAATCGTCTACAATATAGAGAAACTAACTTCTCTTACTAGTTGCCAAAGAATTTCCATATTACAAAAAGCCCTAAAAATACTCTCCCAAGGTTCCAAAATTTGTAACATGCAAACAAATCACAGTGGTTTTTGCCAGAATATTTTATTTAAAATAAAGGATAAAAGGGGGAAGGATGTCAGAATGCACTTCTACTTGTATAAGGATCTAGATAATAGATGGCATGACATACACATCCATGTCTATTCAAAATTGAATCCACATTAAGAAAAGTGCCACCAAACTTTGAGGAATTACATTTTCTCAAAAGAGTTGGTGTGCAGTAACATTTCATATCTCCCTTCGCAATGCATGAATTTTCTGCGTGCAAACATAATACACACCAAAGCAAGCGTATGATGTTACAATTCAGAAGCCTAGAAAACAATGCATGTACACCTACATCCTCATATAGGATTTTGAACTTGCTGCCTTGACAACCAAACATAAATATGTCTAGCTAGACAGTATTGTTTCCAAATGCAACCTACAAACAGCTGTCAGCATTTAGAACTTTGGACTTACAGCTAAACATTCAGTGCCAAGTTCATGTTAAGTCAACTAAAAAACAAGCCATGATCATTTCCAAATTTAGAAGTTGAAAAATCTAATAATATCTACCTTGCGAGGTTTTGATGTCATGGCCATGTCTTCTGCTTTAAGAGATTGAAGGAAAGCCAGAATTGAGCAGACAACAGGAGATAATAACAATACTGCAAAGCCAAACTCAAACTGCAACAAAATTTTGAACTTCACCAAATTACTGGATGAGCTTTTTCTACTTATAATCAAACAAATGGAGATCTTACACATGAATAAGGAAAATTTAAAAAGAGCATAAACTTAGAGAGAAAAAACTGTCCAGTAACCTGTTGGTGTGTAGCATTTATAATTTTAATTGTCTTAGGACGAAATATTGCCACAGCAATTGTTTCAAGGATGAAGATGAAACTGAAGAGAACCCATGCTCGCTCCGGAGTACCAGCTATGTGATGCAGAACAAATCTAGACAACTGAAGCCATTTTTCAAGGCCATGAAGCCTTAGTTCTTCTGAGAGAGAAATTTGATTCGGTAGAGTATTATCAACACTGTTTGAATCAACAATTGTGATGTCAGTATTGTCACGATGATCTCTGTCTGCATCCAAACTGCTCCTCTGGAGTAATGCCAGGATGGTTGGATCCAAGTTCTTCTCCTTCAACATCATAGCAAAATTTGGATCCAATCCTTTGTCCTGCAGTAAACTAGTCAGTTCTCTGTCACCTTGTTGTGCCCTCTTTTTCAGCAAAGATGTAATTCTAGGATCATTCAGCCTGTCTTGCAATGCAAGAGCAATATTCAAATCTAATAATTGCTGATTTGCAGATACAGATGTGCTAGATTCACAACCTTGGCTGTCAAGCCCACTACTAGAGCAAACCACCAGGGAGTTGTTATGATCAAAATTTTTATCCCCGGATGTCCCAGCTTCAACCTCTTGGACAACCGAACGACAGGAACTGCTACGAAATGCTAAGCTTGGCCTTCCACTGTCTATGCTTCTATCACTGTTTATCCCCTCGTGGCAACTCACAGTTCGACATAGAACAGTATTATTCCAGTTACTAGCATCAAGTGTGCACTGTGCTATACACTGGCTACCAGATTCAACTATATTACCAAGGTTACCTGCTTCGACACTACTACTGCGTTTTACACTTGAGCCACAACCTTCAGAGGAGCTTGATGAAGTGTTTTGTTCCTTTCTGCGAAAACCCTCCCTTAGGCGAATCACCGTGCTCTGTAAAGCATCTCTCCTAGCTGCTAATGGGTTTGTAACTGATAAATGGCGAGAAACAGCAGCACCTAGTAGCACCGATGCTACTACCGCATAACTAGTACAGTGCCCTAAGTACCTGAATCGAAGAAAAGAAATAGTAACAGTAAGACGTCATAGCAACTAAAACAAGTAAAACACTTATAATCACAACCAAAGCCTAACTGACCAGTAATGCACGCCAAAGCAAATGAGAAAAACCCTGGATGCACCAGCCACAAAAAGTGCGATAACACGACTTTGAAGAAGCTGAAACACATACAGGCATGCTCCCATGTTCCAATCTGCATAACATTTGGAACAAATTATATTAGCACCAAGGAATAATTACATAATTTTCAAGGAAAACAATGCAACATATAAGATAAGTTAAATATAGAGCTGTCAATGAGATACCAAGAATAATAACAGCAGCTGATGTAACTGCTCCAAGCCAGCGCATTTCCTTCGCTGTCAGACCATATAAAATGGAGTAGACAAGAAGAACCATGAGTGAGCCAAGGTAGAGGAGGCCAAGATGTGAAGCCCTATAAACAGAAAGCATAATCAGATAATGGTGAGAATTTGGAAAAAAAAAAAAAATTAGCAGAACATCACAGCAACCTACGTCAATTAGACATAAAAGCATTTAAGTAATACACATATGGGTGTTAAAAGATTAAGCAGACCTCTATATCCTGAGGAATATAAAACTTCCAAGATTATAATAAAGCAAACTATTAGATACAAAGCACAGATCAACAGCAATCAAGTGGAGTGTGCCTATTATGACAATTCTATTACATAAGGTTGAACAAAAAGCACTTACCTACTAGATTGCCGAGGATACAATTCATTGGGGTCAGGTGGTTCAGGCAGACAAGGCATAGGACCCATTTCTATACAATCACTATAAGCAAATTTGTATGCCCTGCGCACATACTCATCCACATCTAAGCCGTTCCCTGCAGATGTTAATAACAGGCAACATCATACATATAAATGTCATAAAACTGATAGCAATAATAACTATAATTGATTGCATGCTCAAGGGCCAGGTTTTGAAATTCAGCAAATTACATCTCATCAGAATGCTATCACTTACTGATAATAGAACACCAAAACAGCAACTATCGTGGTAATTACAGCAAATCTTACCATTAAAGACCATTCGGCAAATAAAGAGCATGTTTATCGCCAAAGCAATTGCTGAGACACCAAAAAAGAAACCAGAGGGTGAATAACGCTCCGATGCATCTTTACCGGCTGTAACATAGACAGCACATAGTTCGTATGCACAGAGTAGAGCAACAGCCAGAAGAAGAAGAATAGCAACCGCCCCTATAAAAAACAAAATAACAAAAAATCAGTGCACTGTAAAAGAAATCCAAAGTCCTCACAAGAGTATAAGAATTAGACCATGAAAAGACATAAGCAACTCCAAATTAATTCCAAGGACAACATATACATAAGAAACAAATGTAGTATAAAATAAGAACATACGATGAAATTAACACCATACCAATGCTTATATAACACAATCATTCATATACAGACACATAACCTAGATAGCAATAGTCAATTCTCATCCCAGTTAAAACATTTTTATATCTTTATCTTTCCCCACTAAGTAGACTGCTTTTTCAAATACATCATTTATTTACCACCGTAGCAGCCCTTCCCTGATTTACAAAGTTTGCTTTCACATTTACTTTTTGTAACATTTTACTTATATCTCAATGTTCAACAATTATGTTTGCAGTTTAAAATAATTGCTATGTTGCTTATGATCCAACTCTCAAATCAACTATGTCAAACCATAAATCCCTTCCATAAACCATCTAATGTCAAGACAAATATAACATCATTATGACAAAAACATAATTAAGTTCCAAATCCATAATTCTTGATACAGGCCTTTTCCACATAAAAAGGGAATTTTTGTTACAATGGAGGCATAAGTGATACAGATTATATGTATTGAGAAGTATTACAAATTTTCAAAAGAACTAAAGTTAAAAATTTGATATGGGACCTTTTTGTATTTCTTCATTCATTCCCATACAATCAAAAAGTTTTTTTTTTCATTGGATGAATTTATTCCTTTATCTTGGTGAAATAATTAATTACATTATTAATTAATTATTGATTAAATTAATAAATTAAAAATATATATTATATTCAATTAAATTATACTAAATTATAATTTTAAATTTAAATTAATAAATTATTATTAATTTAAATTATTGATAGGAATACCTTCCAACATGTTAAAAAGGTTGCTTTTTTTCGTGTTGTAATTATAAGAAATTGTTTATTATTTTATTTAGAATTGTGATCCATAAATATATGAGTCCTTATTTTCATAATTAAAAGATTTATATGGTAAAATATTATATCTATAAAATTATCTTTTTGCTTTTGGTATGAGTCTTCATATAGTTTTGTGTCCATAGTTATGTTTACTATTTTCATGCCTATTCAAAAACCTGTAAAATTAAAGGAATGCATATAGTATGGCATGCATACAAATGAACTGAGGAGCTAAAAGGAAACATATAGGTAAAATGACTTTCCAGCATTTACAAAGTTCGTTAACAAGAGCCTGCATCTTTCTAGGGAAAAAATAAAACTTCAATATAGTCGAGTGATAAAGAGATCAAGGACAAGGTAATGCTTACTTGAACTTTGCCATTGTGTCCTCCACCAAAGCATGATTGAATAGAATGCCAATAGAAGAGCAGTACCGGCCATTATTACAGCCAAACCAATTATGTCTCGATCCAAAATTACAATCAACCAAGAGCCCCACATGATAAGAACCAAAATTGGAGAAACAACAATCATCCATGCCAATAGAGAGAGAAAAGGGCATAATATACTCAGCTGAGGTCCCTGAAAAATATGTGGCCATTTTCTAGCAAAGATCCAGCTGAAAAGAGAAACACCACCCAAGGAAAAAAACATACATAAGAAAAGGACCAAGATACTATAATATGCTAATACCAGAGAAAATAATGGTATACTACACAGCCATAAATGACTAATTTGTATCAAATATGAGAATAACTAAAAGCTTTTTCCAGCAGCAAAAAAAAAAAAATAGTAGTAGATTTTCAAGAACAAAAGTCATTTATATTCACTAACACCAAAAAGAAATACTGACCATAGACAAACAAAAAATCAAAGAAAAGGATGTATTGACATCATGAAAATTATATCACTAATTGCACGATATTCCAGAGTACCTTACTATTCTTCACATCTGTGGGAAAATAGAGAACAAAGCAAATTCACAGATAACCACATTATCTTTCAAACATTATATTTGTAAGGCAATACTTTGCAATTTTTACTACCTAAACTTGTAGCATGCCTATTCTACAACTCAAGTTCCATCATTAAGTAGTTGTAAAGAAGGAAGATCACTAAGAGCATAAGAGTAATAGGTCGTAAAGAAGGAATATGACTAAGAGCATAAGAACAATAGGATTTAATCTGTTATAGTTCCAGTAATTATTTCAGTTAAAAGAAATCAACCCTTGTATCATATCTCCCTCCACATCCCCCACAATTTCCCCACCCCCCATAAAACACAATGTAGACTATCTGAAGCAAAAGGTTAGCAAGAAAAATATAAAAGGAGAAGCTCTACTTAAAATTAAAAATATTAAAGTTCCTAAGTTTCCATATATTGCACAGTATAGTAGAACCATGATACTGCAAATTGTAATCATAGACACCTGTCCCAACAAGTGCAAAATCAACCGCTATAAATCATAAAACTATGGCAGAAATACCGATTAGAAAAATCAAGGATGCTTCTCCTTAAAATGTCTATTCACTTCACACATGTAAAACCAACTTAAAATGAAACACTGAGATGTATCCATTTTAAACTGATGCATATCATGCTTAGTTTAGTAGATATCATAGGTTATGAAATACAAATCTGATCCATTGTACAAACCCCCCACCATCTTGTAGCACAAAATATGACTAACAACAAAAGCAAGAACAAACAGGAATGGAGCAGAAAAGAAGCAAAAAAAAAAGATGACAGCTTGCAATATCAGATAACTAGACTCAATACTTCGGAAAAACAAAGAAAGAAAAAATTGAGAGACAAAATTAAGAATCATCATTTTGCTTTCCCAGCCCAGCCAACTTCTTCCTTCGAAAAAGGGGAAAGAGAAAGAACCAAAAATCACATGAGAAACGGATATAAAAATTTCCATGTGATCATCCACATACCGCATTCCATTTTATAGTACTATTAGGATTTAGGATTCAAAGAGTTTCCCTACTTTGCATGTAATAGATGGCAGCTTTACTTCATAAATAAAATGTATTCAGACAACACCATGCAAAATTGACATATGATTCTTTTTGTTAATCTCTATTCACATGCAATTGCAGTTTCCCCTTTTCAATTACCAGTTATACATCAGAAAATGGAAATCAGTTGCAGGCTTTGGCTTAAGTTCTCAAATTTGTGCATCAGAAAAAAGTTAGTGAAACCATTTATGCACCCAATGATGAAAAGGTAAAGGTAAACTTGACGAACTTAATGCTGTTTACATTAATGAGAATTGATAAAGCCAATGACTTTTTGAAAAGAAAAAAACTTATAAAGCCATTGTGTTTTGCCTAGAATGACCTGCCAACCTTGTCAATATAAGAGTATTGTATTCACATTTAGAGGAAAGATTGAACTGAAGCATTGATGCTACATTACTTAACAAACTTCAATACCAAAGGAATACCAATAAGTCATATTATAGACCACAAGAAGGCTGAAGCCAATTCATAACTTTCAGTAATGCAATCTCAAATCCTAATAACAGAACCAACAATCATTAACAGACAATGTAGAACTAAACATTAATGCGCTTCAATGTCGAAAGTATTAAAAATAATTGGAGTAGAAATTTATACAAAGACATGGATAGAATTACCTATAAATCCTCCAGGGTCTCCAATTCACTGCCCAAAGAATCCAAAATGAAGCCAAGCCCAAAACTGTGAAAAGGGTCCCTGAAATTGCACAGGCTAAAACAATCGCATGCTCATCTCCTTCCATGGCTCCCCTCTTTGACCTACTAAATTCCTACATGCATTATTACAATGAATTCCAATTTTCACAATACAAATAATAACAGTTAGGCAAGCACAAAAACATCTGAATCTTCAGGATTAAAACAAAATACCCCCAAAACACTAACAAAGAAAACAACGAAATGGGTTCTATTTCCTTAAAATAAAAACATCAAATCCACACATAAAGAAACAAAATTTACCCAGGAAAAAAAACCCACAGAGAAAAGTAATGCAGTAGATGATATAAGAGATTTTACCTCAAAAAAATGAAGTGGGTATGATGGGCAATAGCATGATGGACTGAATTCAGCTATTACTGCAAAAGGGTCATGCTTTTTAGAAATGGGTTTTGAGAACTGACACCAAATGATTGAGGTTTTTTAACCAAAAAGCAGGAGCAAGAACAGGAGCAGCAGCAGCAGCTCCTTAGGGTTTGTTAAGAAGGAGATGAACAACTTCAAAAATGGAAGCTGGTTTTAGGGTTTCTATTTGTCTGGTGCTTGATTGACTTGGTTCTATCTTCTTTTTGAGAATTTCTCAGCTCCAGACATTGAAAGAAAAAGAAGAAAAAAATAGAAAAGAAAAAAAAAAAGTAAAAGTAAAAAATAAAACCCTACCCACTGCTCTGTGTTTGTGTCAACAGTGAAGTTAAAAATAAAAAAGAAAAACAAAAGTGGATATTAAAAAAATAACAGCTATATTTTCTGTCTGAGAGTGATCTATGCCCACTCTCAGCCTTAGAGATTGGATTATACCTTCCAGTTAGAATTCAACATGTGGATAATTTGGTACGACTTGCTGCAACAGGAGAGTGGGAAAGTTAGATTTTGTTGAATTTTCAAATGATTTTTTCACTCATAGAACTTAAAAAAAAAAAAAAAAGAAATGAATGATTTACAAATGTTCCTATGCTAAATGGGGTGACTTTTGTTTTGTTTTGTTTTGTTTAATGTTATTTTGGTGGTCAATTTGTTTGAAGTAATTTTCTTGATTTAGTAGGTAAAGAATTTGTGTCTTCAAAAACATCAGTTTTATTTTATTAGGTAAAGAATTTAGGAGATGGGTTTTTTATTCTTTGCTAGAAAATGACTTGCAACCAAATTGCTCTCTAATTCTATTTAATTAAGTAGACAATTGGAGCTAAATGCTCAATTTGTTATTTTGTTTGTTACTATGAAAATAAATTTTTTGATAAAGTGCGTCATATCTCTGCTCTGTGTGTATATTTTATACAGTTTGATTGAACTCAATTCTTTAAAAAAAATGAAAAAATGTTACTAAGTTCATGGCAATGTAATCCTTGGACAATGCATAAGTACTGTTTAAATTCTAATGCTAATCTCCTTGATTTTATTGAATAATATCCATTGATTCTAGCAATTATAATATAAGCATTAATTCTATGATGATTTATGGTGAAGTAATAAATTGCATTGAAGTACATTTCAACTAGACCACCAAAAAATTAACAACTTGAAGCTCTATAGGATGCAGAAATTGCATTTTTTTTTAATGCTTTCAATTATATTCCTGTTTTATAGTTTACTCCTAAAGAACTTTCATGTGTATGCCATTAAAGTTAGTACTATTAATAAAAATTTCTTTGGCTTTATAGCATATAAAATGTGCTGCTATCTTCACTTGTATTTAAATCATTTGTTTGCTCTATTATTAATGGTGACCAGACAAAGAAAAATAATTAACTATAATGGGTGTTTCTTTTCTTTTTTTTTTTTTTACTGCTTATTTCTTTAATTATCTAAAGTCATGGTAGAATTTTATATGAATTTGATTAAAAAAAAGATGAATTTACTAATATACTTTAGATCCGTCATCAATTCAACTTGAAACATTCTGTACATACAATGTTGATCAAAACATGAATTTTTGTTAGTGCATTTATATAATAATATATGCCAATCACCAAGAGCCCCAAGAGATAGTAGAAAAAAGATGGAAGAAAATACAGCGGTGCTTCAGAAAAAATTATAGCAACCTTCGGTATATGTTAGGAAGATGACAAGGTCAATTGATTTTTTTTTTTTTAACAGTTATCGCTTATTAGTAGCTCATAAAGACACAACTGTTAGTATATTAGTATGTTAGTATTTTTTTTCTTAATTAGAGGGGAGGAGAAGCCTGTAAAATTTAAATATGTACAGATGGCACCATTTTGATGGCAACTTATCAGCCAAATCAAGAAAACTGGGTAAGGTTAATTTGCTTTATTGTTATAAATAGTTTTTAAGAATCATTGTGATTTAACCATAATTATTGCTTTGTTCCTATATTTTTTAAAATAAATTAAAATTTTAGCAACCATCAACTACAAAACTGGTCCCTATTAATTTACATATGATAATTTAAGTATTAATGTAGGTCCTTTTACAATACACATGTTTGTTTATATACAAATGAAGATATTTACCATTAGATTATTTTTATTTGATTATATCAGTTTATGAAGAACACATGTAACCTAAATTACTGATTATTAAACTAACATTGTATTTCTTTTTTATTTTATTACATTTTTTCTTTTTCATGATGTCTTTTGAAATTCTTCTTTTACCTTCTATCATGATTATGTCTTTTTTTTACACATATCTAAAATTTTAAGTTTTATCTATTTAGTAATAATTTTTTTTATTTTTCAAGTTTTGTATTGTACTAAATTTAATTGAATCAAATTATGTCACGATCTAAAACAGGGGTCATGACCGGCATTAAGAAACGGAAATTCTTTTGAATCCGGAACCCGTAGCAAACCTAAAAATAAAATAAAACATGCAATAGTAATAACAACAACTCTTAATGCGGCGGAAATAAAATCATAAGTATCAAAATAATATTTCACCATGGGATTTAAATCAAATCCATATCTCATATATATAAATAAACTTTTAATTTAAACCCAGTTCAAATATTTAAAGTACATATCTCACGACTTTATACAACTACTGCAGTGTCTAGATTATAAAAATAAAACTCAAGTAAGCAGTTTACATAGAGAAGCCGGAGCGAAAGAAATCTGGCATACAAGCCTACTATTGAGATCTGATGAAGATGACTCTCCTGAAAAAAATGGTCAACAAAGGGGAGTCAGACCTCACTGAGTGAATTACTATAATATATATACATGCATACTAAATGCCGATGCACACAGTCAACAGTATGTATATAATAAGTATATATACAAGCAAATACACGCAAATGCAATAAAATCATTTTATATATTTTTATTGAAAATCACAGTTCATAAAGGATCAAATAGAACCCTAGAATATCGCAACCTCAAAATAGTGTTAGACAACACTCTAGCCATACAGGCTTACTTATTCCAAATATAATCACTTGTTCCATTTGGACAGTAGACTGGCCCCGAGACATTAAGTCAACCGAGCTCCAGCAGTCTGACTGTCAGTGTGATTTGCCCTGAGACACTTAGTCAACCGAGCTCTAGCAATCTCACTCCCAAATCATATCACACATCAGATAATCATATCCAATCAATATCCACAATCTGGTTAGTAATATAGCCTAAATGTTATAAGCGTACTGGTACGTACTCGGTCCTAGTGCTACCCACTAGGTAGCACGTTCTATTGATATCCTTCATTAAAATATAAAGCATACATTCATAAAAGTAAATGATGCATGAATTGAATAAAATAGCAACATAAACCATATATATACTAAAAATATACCAAAAGTAAACCAGGTATATTTCGAGTATATATACGTCAAATAAATCCAATTAAATCGTAAAATAAACTAAATATATATTTAAAAACATTTTGACCATAAATGTCTAATAAAGCATGCATATAATTCAAAATATATCAAAAATAAACTAAAAATACACTTAAGTACTGATTAAATTATTTATGCATATTTAATCCAAATAAAACATACATTTCTAAAATCATGCATCCTAAAACATATATATATAAAATAGTAACTCACACTTAGTGCGCTCCTCGAGATAGGTCTGATGGGCCTGGTCCACTAGGCCTCGGTCTTGGCACAACTAAACAAACAATAAATAACAGTCATCAGAATAAACCTAACAGAAAATCCTAGAAACTCGATCTAGAATATTAGACACAGAATTAAAAATCAGAATTCGACCGGACATCACGTTTTACGAGAATTCTACTGAAAATCCGACAAAACCTCCCCTGTAAAATGGACATCTCTCTACTCAAAGAGTAGAGCCGGCCCTGCAAAGAAACGCACTTCAAAAAACAGACATAAAAACACATCAACAACCCCTCGGTTGGACTCCAAACTACAGTCTACCGACCAGGGTCCACAATTCACAGAACAATTATGAAAATACCAGAAATACCCTTATATCATAGAAATACATTTAATAAGTAGAAATTACATAATTAACCCTAAAACACATTAAAAACCGATAAAAACTCATTTTATTTAGAAAAATCATATATTATATATATATAATTGAAAATAATTCATGAAAAATAGTTTTAATTAATTAAAAATACTAAATAATTTGTAGAAATAATTTTTATACCTTAAATAACTATTAAAAGCAATTTAATTATATTTTTAGCCAATTTAGTGTAAAATTATCAAAACACCCCTATATATATAAATATACTAAAATTTCTCCAAAAATTCACCAAAAATAGTATAATTATCCAAAATTAATTTTCTCAACATATTTATCAATAATATAAATAAATAAACTCAATTAAATAATTAATTTCAATTAAAAACACAATTAACCTAATTTTCCAAAATTACATAAACCTAAATAAATTCAAAATAAATACATAGAAATTCATAAAAATTCCAAATAAATTTCTATAATTCATTTCAACACCTATATTTATCATAAAACACAATTTCATAATTTAATTAATTAATTTTCAAAAATTAGAAAATAATAATAAAATATTCAAAAATACCCAAAAATCAAATATAATCTCCAAAAATTCTAAAAAAATTCACACATGTAGATTAAGCTAAGGAGAACAACATTTGTGAAGGAATTTTTCATGAATCAATCAATTCAAAGTTCAAAAAAATCAAGAACCCTAAAATGGCCGAATTACCAAAATCGAAACCTAAGCAAATCAAGACCATTTTAAGTAAAACAAAGCTTGGAATCACACTCACCGGAGCTCAAGGAGAAGAAAGAGACCGGCGGTGTCAAAAATGGTGGCCGAAAACGTCATGAACGACGGTGAGAAAGAATTCGGCTTCTCCGGCCAAAACAAGCTTCCCGATGCCGGAAAGGGGCTCTGCAGACGGCGGAACGGCTGGAGGAAGGAGGTGCCACGCCGGGAGGCACACCGACGGTGAGAAAACGGCGTGACAATGGCCGAATTGGTGATGGGAGTGATCGGGGAAGGAGGAGAAGGATGGGTGGCAATTTCGTAAATAACTCAAACTTTATTTTTTGTTTTAATATTAAATGTATATGTATATATATATACTTTACACTATATATTAAAATAATATAAACTCACACACATTAAATATACACCACAAACATATAATTTAATATTTTAAAAATTTAATACACATAAAAATAATTAAAAAAAATATTAAAACTAATTAATAAATAATAAAATATTAGGGTAATTAATTAAACCCTAATTAAATAAATAAGTACACATATATATGTTATTTAATACTTTAAAAAATATATATGAGTTTATGCAAATCCGTAAAATTGTTTAAAATAATTAATAATAAATAATTTACATGTCAATTTTCTCGAAAATGCAAGTCCCGGGAAAATTTTACGTAAAGTACTTAAAATAATATAAGATAATTAAAAATCAATTTTTTATTAAATAAAAACTCATGAAATATCATTATTATATATAAGAATTATTAACACTGCATATCCCGATGCAGTATAAAAATATTTAAAAACACGGGATATTACAAATTATTATTTTAATATTAAAGTTTCATTTATCAATAAAATAAAATAATAATTAAACAATCAAAACTACTATAAATAATGAAAACTTTGTATGTTTTAAGTTTTATTAAACTAACTTCAAAAACCATTTTTTATTATTTTTCTCTACTAAACACTGTTCTTACTACATCTTAATTAGTAGATCATGAATACTATTATTTAGTTCTAAAATTGTAATATATTCTATTCTCTTTTTAGATGATGATGATGATGATGATGATGATGATGATGATGATGATGATAATAATAATAATAATAATAGCACAAAATTAAAAAAAAATCTAATATTAAATTTTTTACTTTCTATAGTATAATATTTTCTATGAAAAATATATATAGACAATAATCAAATTAAATCCATTAATGGACAATCACTTTGAAAAACGGCACCCAAGTTAATAGCAAAATGTTAACCTTAACAAGTTAAGCAATCTTGATTTTAATCTTAACAAACTTAATTTTGAGCAACTAATGAGTTTGCTTCAAGTGTGTATAAGTTAGAAACAATTTAGAAATCAAAACATAATGAAATACTGAAGAAAAATGATTTCAAAAAGTCATTGTAAGTACTATCTCGACCGAACTCATCACAGAGACTAAATTGCATAATGAGTTACAATTTGTGTTGAAGTCCTGATCAAGACCAAAGAGAGCCAAAATTGACAAAATAGACAGTACCCATCCCGATTGAATGTCACTGTAATATCCCGGATTTTTAAATATTTTTAAACTTCATCGGGATATGCAGTGTTAATAATTTTTGTATATATTTAAGATTATTTTCATGAGTTTGATAATTATTAAGTTATTTTAATTATTCTTAATTATTTTAAGTTCTTTACGTAAAATTTTTCCGAGAATGTTATTTTCGGGGAAATTAACACGTAAATAATTTAATATTAATTATTTTAAATAGTTTTACGAATTTGCATGAGTTCATGCATTATTTTAATTGTCATATTAAAATATATACATATACATGCATATATATATACATATATTTAATAATTTTAGGGTTTATCAATTATTTTTAATTATGTATATATATATTATATAGTTGTCATTTTAATTAACATGTGTATATGTATATATATTAATTATTTTAAATCATGCGGTGTACAATTGTTTTGAAAAAAATAATATATATTATTATAATTAAAGTTAAAGTTATATATATATATGTCACAACCCAAAACAGGGGTCATGACCGGCGCTAGGGAACGGGAATTCTTTCAAATTCGGAACCCGTAACAAGCCTTAAAATAAAACAAAACATGCAATAATAATAATAACATAATTAAAGTATTATGCAGCGGAAATAAATTTTTAAATAATTAAATAATAATCCACCACGAAATTTAAATCAACAACTCATCATATATATAAATAAACTTTTAATATAATCCACTTCAAATCCTTAAAATATACAACTCACACAATATAATACATAACCCTTTAACAATTTTATAACTACTGCAGTGTCTAGATCATAAAATAAAACTTAGATAAGCAATTTACATAGTGAAGCCAGGACGGAAGAAATCCGATGTATGGGTCTACTACTGAGGTCTAAAGGCGATGACTCTCCTGAAAAATAGTCAATGGAGGGGAGTCAAACCTCACTGAGTGAATTGTTATAATATATATACATGCATACTAAATGACAATGCACACAATCAATAGTATATATAATAAATATATATACAAGCAATTACACACATATGCAGCAAAAATTATTTTATATATTTTCTTAAAATCACTATTTATGAAGGATCAAATAGACCCCTAGAAAATCGCAACCTCAAAATAGTGTTAAACAACACTCTAGCCAAATAGGCTCACTTATTCCAAATATATTCACTTGTTCCATTTGGACAATAGACTGGCCCCGAAACACTAAGTCAACCGAGCTTCAGCAGTCTGACTATCAGTATGATTGGCCTCGAGACACTTGGTCAACCAAGCTCCATCAATCACACTCCTAAATCATATCTCATACATCAATTAATCAAATCCAATAAATATCCACAATTAGGTTAGTGATATAGGCTAAATGCTATCAGCGTACCGGTACGTACTCAATCCTAATGCTGCCCACCGGGGTAGCATGTTCTATTGATATCCTTCATTTTAAATATAAAACATACATTCATAAAAATAAATTATGCATGTAATTGAATAAAATCTCAACATAAACCATATATATACTAAAAATATACCAAAAATAAACCAGGTATATTCTGAGTATATATACGTTAAATAAACCCAATTAAATTACAAAATAAACTAAAAATATATTCAAAAATATTTTAAGCATAAATTATTAATAAAACATGCATATAGTTTAAAATAAACCAAAAATAAACTTAAATACTAATTAAATCATTATGCATATTTATCAAAATAAACCATACATTTCTAAAATCATGCATTCTAGAACATGTATATATAAAATAACAACTCATTGTTTATTGCGCTTCTCGAGATGGGTCCGACGAGCCTGATCCACTAAGTCTCGGTCTCGACGCAACTAAACAAATAAACTACAACAGAAATCAGAATAAATCTAACAGAAATCCCTAGAAACTCAATCTAGAATACTAGACACAAAATTAGAATCAGAATTCGATCGGACATCACGTTTTACGAGAATTTTATCAAAAATCTGGCAGAACCTCCCCTGTAAAATAGACATCTCTCTACTCAAAGCATAGAGTCGGTCCTGCAAAGAAATACACTTCAAGAATAAACATGGAATTCACAACCAAAACCTCTCGGTTAGACTCCAAACTATATTTTACCGATCGAGGTCCACAATTCACAGAATAATTACAAAATACCAAAAATACCCTTATATAATAAAAATGCATTTTATCAATCCAAATTACTTAATTAACCCTAAAACATGTTAAACCGATAAAAACTCATTAATTTAGAAAAATCTATATTATATATATAATATGAAAATAATTTACGAAAAATAGTTTTAATTAGTTAAAAATACTAAATAATTTATAGAAATCATTTTTATACCCTAAATAACTATTAAAATCAATTTAATTACATTTTTAGCCAATTTAGTGTAAAATTACCAAAATACCCCTATATATATATATTTACTAAAATAAATCCAAAAATTCACCAAAAATAATATAATTACAAAAAATTAATTTTCTCAACATATAATTCAATAATATCAACAAATATACTCAATTTACCAATTTATTTCAATCAAACACATAATTAACCCTATTTTTCAAAATTACATAAACTTAATAAATTCCAAATAAATATATAAAAATTCAAAAAAATTACAAATAAATTTCTATAATTCATTTCAACACTATAATTACCATAAAATACAATTTCATAATTTAATTAATTAATTTTCGAAAATTAGAAAATATTAATAAAATAATCAAAAATACCCAAAAATCAAAATAAATTCTAAAAATTCTAAAAAAATTACAGCATGTAGATTGAGCTTCCAAAATCAAAGTTTGTGAAGGAAGTTTTCATGAATCACTCAAATTGAAGCTTAAAAAAATTTGAAATCCTAAATAGCTGCAATGAAGAAATTGAAACCTAGGAAAATCTAGACCATTTTAAGTGAAACAAAGCTTGAAATCGCACTCACTGGAGCTCAAGGAGAAGATAGAGACTGGTGGCGTCGAGTTTGGTGGCCAGAATCATGTCGATCGGAGCTTGATCGATTTTCAGCTTCTACTTGGTTTTTCGGCCAAATCACGCCGGAATAGGGTGCTTCAGGCATTAGGAATGGTTGGCAAGGGAGGAGAAAGGTTGAGGGGCACAGTGACGGCAAGAAACAGAGGTCACAGTGGCCGAAAATGGTGGAAAACCGATCAGGAGAGAAGAAGATGAAGATAGTGGCAAAACTGTAAATAAAGCAAATTTCTGATTTTTGATAAATAATAATCTATATATGTATATATATATGTATATCCACACTTATATTATAATAATATATATATTCCCACACACAAATAATTCTCACCACACAATTATTTTATTATATATAATAATTTATACACTTAAAATTAATTAATTAATATTAAAACTAAATAATAAAAATTAAGGTAATTAATTAAATCCTAATTAATTTTAAACAAATACACATATATACAATTTATTTTAGCACTTAAAAAACTATATATGAATTCATGCAAGTTCGTAAAACTAGTCAAAATAATTAGTATTAAATTATTTACATATCAATTTTCTCGAAAATATAATTCCCGGGAAAATTTTACGTAAAGTACTTAAAATAATATAAAATAATTAACATTAGCTTTAAACAAATAACAAACTCATAAAAATATCATAAATATATACAAAAATTATTAACACTGCATATCCCAATGCAGTTTAAAAACATTTAAAAACTCGGGATATTACAATATATATATATATATATACAAAAATTTAGAAGTTATTAAATTTACAAATTATGCCATTCCCTTTCCTTTCAATTCCCGATCACCTCCCTCGCCACTCCGTCATCTGCCAAGCTCAACCCCTACCATTGATGTGCCTCTCGGCATGCCACCATTGTCCCCAGCCCGTTCCGCTGCCAGCAACACCCGTTTCCAGCGTCTGTGAAGCTTGTTTTGGCCGGAAATCCGAAAATCGACCCAAGTTTCGATCGACGTGATTTCGGCTACCATTTTTCACACCACTGGTCTCTATCTTCTCCTTGAGCTCTGTTGAGTGTGATTCCAAGCTTTGTTTCACTTAAAATGGTCTAGATTTCCCTAGGTTTTGATTTTCCATTTTCGGCCATTTAGGGTTCTCGAATTTTTTGAACTTTAATTTGATTGATTCAAGAAAACTTACTTCACAAACTTTGATCCTTGTAGCTTAATCTATACTTTGGAATTTTTTTGGAATTTTTGGAATTTATTTTGATTTTTGTGAATTTTTTATTATTTTATTATTATTATTTTCTAATTTTTGAAAATCAATTAATTAAATTATTAAATTGTTTTTTATGGTAATTATAGGTGTTGAAATGCATTTTAGAAATTTATTGGTAATTTTTGTGAATTTTATATATTTATTTGGAATTTATTAAGTTTATATAATTTTGAAAAATTAGGTTAATTATGTGTTTAATTGAAATTAATTGGTTAATTGAGTGTATTTATTGATATTATTGAATTATATGTTGAGAAAATTAATTTTGAGTAATTATATTATTTTTGGTGAATTTTTGATTAATTTTAGTGAATTTATATATATAGGGGTATTTTGGTAATTTGACACTAAATTGACTAAAAATGTAATTAAATTGGTTTTGATAATTATTTAAGGTATAAAAATGATTTCTACAAATTATTTAGTATTTTTAACTAATTAAAACTATTTTTCGTGAATTATTTTCAAATTATATATATATAATATACGATTTTTCTAAATAAATGAGTTGTTATCGGTTTTTAATGTGTTTTAGGGTTAATTATGTAATTTGGATTTATAAAATGTATTTTTATTATAAAAGGGTATTTTTGGTATTTTGTAATTATTTTGTGAATTGTAAACCTCGGTCGGTGAGTTGTAATTTGGAGTCCGACCGAGGGATTGTGGTTGTGAATTTTGTATTATTTTGAAATGTGTTTTCTTTGCAGGACTGACTTTACTTTATGAGTAAATAGATGTCCATTTTATAGGGGAGGTTCTGCCAGATTTTTTATAGAATTATCGTAAAACGTGATGTCCGGTTGAACTCTGATTCTAATTCTGTGTCTAGCATTCTTTATCGAGTTTCTAGGAATTTTCGTTAGATTTATTTTGATTTCTATTATCATTTGTTTGTTTAGTTGCGCCAAGACCGAGGCCTAGTGGACTAGGCCCATTGGACTCGTCTCGAGGAGCGCAATAACAGTGAGTTGTTATTTTACATATATATGTTTTAAGGTGCATGTTTTAGAAATGTATGGTTTATTTTGATAAATATGCATAAATGATTTAATTAGTACTTAGGTTTATTTTTGGTTTATTTTGATATATTCTAAATTGTATGCTTGTTTTATCAAACATTTATACTTAAAATGTTTTTAAATATATTTCTAATTTATTTTGCAATTATATTGGATTTATTTGACATATGTATACTCGAAATATACCTGATTTATTTTTGGTATATTTCTCATATATATATATGGTTTATGTTGCTATTTATTTCAAATTCATGCATCATTTATTTAAGAATGTATGTTTTATATATTAATGAAGGATATCAATAGAACATGCTACCTAGTGGGCAGCACTAGGACCGAGTACGTACCGGTACATTGATAGTATTTAGGCTATATTACTAACCTATTTGTGGATATTGATCGGATTGATTTGATTTGATATGTGATGTGATTCGAGTGTGATTGCTGGAGCTCGGTTGACCAAGTGTCTCGGGGCCAATCATACTGACAGTCAGACTGCTGGAGCTCAGTTGACTTAGTGTCTCGGGGCCAGTGTACTGTCTAAATGGAATAAGTGAATTTATTTGGAATAAGTGAGCCTGTATGGCTAGAGCATTGTCTAGCACTATTTGAGGTTGTGATTTTCTAAGGTTCTATTTAATCCTTCATAAATAGTAATTTTCAAAAAATATATAAAATAATTTTGTTGCATTTGTATGTATTTGCCTGTATATATATTTATTATATATACTATTGACTGTGTGCATTATCATTTAGTATGCATGTATATATATTATAACAAATCACTCAGTGAGGTCTGACTCCCCTCCGTTGACTATTTCTCAAGAGAGTCATTGTCTTCAGACCTCAGTAGCAGACCCATACGTCGGATTTCTTCCGCCTCGACTTCACTATGTAAACTGCTTATCTGAGCTTTATTTTATAATCTAGACACTGCAATAGTTGTAAACAGTTATGGAGTTTATGTATTATATTTGTGTGAGTTATGTATTTCAAAGATTTGAACTGAAATTTGTATTAAAAGTTTATTTATATATGAGATGAGTTGTTCAATTTAATTTCATTTGGTGGATAATTATTTCAATATTTAAGATTTTATTTCCACTGCAAAATACTTTATTTATGTTATTATTACTATTATTGCATGTTTTATTTTATTTTAAGGCTTGTTACAGGTTCCGGATTCGAAAGAATTCCCGTTCCCTAGCGTCGGTCATGGCCCCTATTTTGAGTCGTGATAGTCCCGATCGAGACATGGCCTTCCCGATTGAGATTAGGGTAGGTTTTTAAATGTAATGGCTCGCAATGACTATTTGAGGCTTGTCCCAACTGGGACCAGAAAAAATGCAGCTCAAAAATTAAAATCTTCATTCAAATAGACTTGGATAATTTTGGGAACGAAATTATTGCTTCCAACAACTATAATTGAATTGTTTAAGTATAAATAAGACCTTTGAATATTGTTTTAAGGTTAAGAAACTTGTCCATTCATTTTATATATTCAAGCAATCAATTAAGCTCTCAAAACTCTTCTTCAATTCAATTTTGATATTGTATACTCTTATGAGAGTTAGTGAGTGTTAGAATATATATTCTTTTTCATTTATTTTCTAGGATTAAAAAATAGGAAGTGAGATTCTATTCTAAAAGAATTGGTTTAAGCGTTTAGTCATCAAAATATTTAGGATTTCAATTTTAGGGTGATCCTTGAAAACACTTGTAATTCAGTTTTTAAGTGAGCCTAGAAAACTTAAGTTGTACGGTTGTAAAAGTGAGCTATAAAACTCTTGTGTATTATCAATCTTGTGAATAAGATTGCGGCTAATTAAAATTCCTAACTTGGGGATAAGTTAGGTGGAGATGTAAGATTGTTGTTGAATCCGAACTCCTTAAATATTTGTGTTCTTCATTCTTCCTTCTCAACTCTTTTTTTAATTATTGTTCAAACCATTTAATTTCTCAATTTTGCATGATAGTCCTATTCACCCCCCCTCTAGGACTATTTCAATTGGTATCAGAGCTTGAATTTTAAGTAATTTATTGCTAGAATACAAGATCATGGGGAGTGAATCTCAAAATATTTCTTCACTTAGACCATCCTTTGATGGTAATGACTATCCTCATTGGAAGTTTAAAATGGAGCTATACCTCGATTGTAATTCTATCAAACTTTAGGACATTATCCTAAAAGGTTGGGAACCATCTACAACTATCATAAATAGTGTGGTAACTACTTTTTTAAGAAATTAATAGAGCATTCATCAAAAGGAAGAAAATAATAAAAATAAAAAGGTTATGATTACTCTAATCTCCTTCATGACAAAAGAAGAATGAGATAAGCTTCAATATTGTACATAGGCTAAGGAAATGTGGGAGATCTTGAAAAATCACTATGAGGGAATCATACAAGTGAGAAGTAAGAAAGTTCAACTTCACATGTATGAATATGAACTCTTCAAGATAAAGCCTCAAGAGTCAATCATGGAGATGACTAACTAACTCAATGCTCTTCTTATAACCCTCAAGAAATGTGGTAAATATTTCACCAAAGAATAGGTAAATAATAAGATTCTAAGAATCTTACCTTTAAAGAATTGGGAATCTCAAGTTACTTTAATTGAGGATTCTCAAGACCTCTCCACTCTATCAAATGATATGCTCATTAGTAAGCTCTTGACATATGAGCTCACCATTAAGTAAAGATGTGAAGTGCAAAAAGAGAAACAAGAAAAGAAAAAGAGTATAAATCTAAAAGCTCTTTAAGAAGATAACAAAGAGGAAAGCATAAACGATTCTAGTGAGAAAGATTGTGACATTGTCATGCTCATTAAGAACTTCAAGAAGTTTTTGAGAAAGGAAAAATTCTCAAGAATAAAGGACTTCAATAAGAAGTTTAAAGGAGACGAGAAGAAGAAAATCAAAGAGGTTACTTGCTATGAATGCATGAAACCAAGACACATTAGAAGTGAGTGCCCTAAACACAAATTCAAGAACAATTGAGCAAAAGATAAGAAGAAGACATTCAAAGCTACTTGAGATGATTCATCTGAATTCAAAGAGGAAGAGGAACAATAAAAAGTGGTCAATCTTTGCTTCATGGCTTTTGAAAATGAAAATGAAGTACTATTTACTTCTTATTCTTCCTTTTATAATTATGATGATTATTATAATGATGATGATGATGAGAGCTTTATTGTGAGCAAATTATTAGTTAAGTACAAAAATTTATTAACTAAGAAGAAACAATATCAGCATGAGTTAGCTAGCTTAACCAAAGAATTTAAAAGTTTAAAAAAGGATTTTACTAAACTTGTTGCTTCAAATGAAGAACTTGTTAGTAATGCTAAATCTTCAAATTCTTTGGAAGATCAACTTAAGAAAGCAAATGATGAAAATCATAAACTTTCTAAGAATGTCTTAGAATTAAATAATTTCATAGCTAAATTCAAGAGAGGAAAATAAACTTTAGATAGTCTTCTTAACTTTAAAAAATTTCATGGAGATACTTATGGAATTGGATATAAAAATGGAATGCTTTCATCATCATCACACATTAATTACATAAAAGCTTCACATGATTCCACTCCTTCAACCTCCAAACCAAATGAGATTTAAGTTTTTAAAGCCAAAAGATCTCATGTGTTGAATAATAACAGGGGAAAGTCTCATAAGACTCATCCTTCATCAACACAAAGAGGTAAGGATAAAGCTAAAGCAACCCAAACATGCTTACATGTACACTAAAAACAACATTCATAGGTATGCTAAACAACACAATGCATATAAACATGTTAAATACACCTACAAAAATACATATTACCATTGTCAATGCATGTCTCACTCCATAACATAAAATTATAGGAGATAGACATTACCACAACATATAAAGCATATTTCACACACTAGGAAAGCATACCATCCTAAGAGAAATAAATTTGAAAATATTGTATACTCAGATTGCATGATCAAAGAACATACTAACAATGTATATTTCTACAGAAGACTACACATGAATTTACTTCCTTTGAATGATCTTAAAACTAATCAACCTAAACCAAGAAAGGTTTGGATCTAAAAGAACACTTAAATTATTTTATATAGGTATGCTTGAAATCCACATGAAAAAAAAGTAAGTGGTATCTCGATAATGGATGTTCAAGGCACATGATGGGAGATAAGGAGCAATTCAATAAACTTGATGCTAAGGATGGAGGACATGTTACATTCAGAGATAATGCAAAAGGAAAAATCATTACCATTGAAGAAATAAATAATCCTCAATCCATATTTATTCATCATATGTTGTTTGTTGATGGTCTTAAACATAATTTGCTTAGTATAAGTCAATTATGTGACATGGGAAATAAGATAACTTTTTATCTTAGAAATTTTTTTGTTATTAGTTTTGATGAAAAAAAAGTTATTTTTAGTGGTGAGACAATGTTCATGTCATTGATTTAAATAAAATTGATAATAAAGACATCAAATGCTTAATGCCTATTTCTCATGACACATGGACATGGCATAAAAGGTTAAGACATGCAAATTTTGGGTTTTTGAATGATCTTTGTAAACATAAACTTGTGATTAGTTTATCCAACCTTGAATTCACTAAGGATAAACCTTGTCATGCTTATAAAAAGGGAAAACAATCCAAGTCCTCATTTAAGTTCAAAAATGCAGTGTCCACTTCTAGACCACTTGAACTTATATATATGGATTTATTTAGACCAACTAGAGTTGCTAGTCTCGGTGGAATGTACTATGCATATGTGTTGGTTGATGACTACTCTAGATTTACTTACGTGTGTTTTCTTAGTAATAAGAATGATGCTTTTAAAGCTTTTAAAAATTTTACTAAAAGAGTTCATATAGAAAAAGGTTTTTATAATGCATCCATTAGAAGTGATCATAGAACTAAATTTGAAAATTAGTTTTTCAAAATTTATTGCAATGAAAATGGTATTTTACATACATTTTCATCTCCTATAACTCTTCAAGAAAATGGGGTAGTTGAAAGGAAAAATAGAACTCTTGTGGAAATGGCTAAAATAATGCTTCATGAGTATAATTTGCCTCTACACTTTTGGGTGGAAGCTAATAACACGTCTTGTTATATTTCAAACTAAGTTTTTAAAAGACCAATTTTAAATAAAACATCTTATAAGCTATAGAACAATAGAAAACCCATAATCTCATATTTAAGAGTATTTAGATGCAAGTGCTTTATATTAAACATTAAGGATAATCTTGGGAAATTTGATTTCAAAACTAATGAAGGAATTTTCCTAGGCTATTCTATTTCTAGTAAAGCATACATAGTCTTTAATAAGAGAACTCTAGTAGTTGAAGAGTCAATGCATTTTGTATTTGATGAATCAAACTCACTTGATCCTAGAAAGGATGCTTGTAGTGTTAATGATCTTATAAATAAAAATGAGAATGTGAATACATAAGAAGAAAATTCTAGTAAGTCTTTGGAACTTGAATGTCAAAATAAGAAGGAAAATGAGAAGCCATCTCAACCTACTTTGAAGGATGAACTTCCAAAAGATTGGCAATTCAAGAAAGTTTATCCTCAAGATCTCATTATAGGTGACACTACAAAAGGGATAACTACTAGATCTAAATTAATGTCTATTATTAATCTAGCCTTCATTTCTTAAATTGAACCCAAAAATATTGATGATGCTTTGGGTGATGAATTTTGGGTCCTTACTATGCAAGAATAGTTAAATTAATTTGAGAGAAATAAGGTTTGGACCTTGGTTCCTAGACCTAAACATCATCCCATTATAGGTACCAACTGGGTGTTTGGAACTAAAATGAATGAAAAAGTGTTATAACTAAGAATAAAGCTAGACTAGTAGCTAAAGGTAATAATCAAGAGGAAGGCATTGATTATGATAAAACTTTTGCCCCTTTATAAGGTTAAAAGCTATTAGAATGTTGCTTGCATTTGCGTCATTCATGGATTTTAAACTTTATCAAATGGATCTTAAAAGTGCATTTTTAAACGATTTTATTGAAGAAAAGGTATATGTTAAGCAACCTCCGAGTTTTGAAAATTTTGATTCACCAAATCATGTTATTAAACTTTTAAAACTTTATATGGATTGAAACAAGCTTCAAGAGCTTAGTATGAAAGATTGAGTAACTTTTTACTAGAGAAAGGTTTCTCTAAAGGAAAAGTTAACATAACTCTTTTTATAAAGAAATCCAAACATGATTTATTAATTGTGCAAATATATGTTAATGATATCATTTTTGGTGCTACTAACCATTGCTTATGTGAGGAATTCTCTAAATTAATACAAGGAGAATTTGAAATGAGTATGATAGGAGAACTTAAATTCTTTCTCGAATTACAAATCAAGTAATGAAAAGATGGGATTTTCATTAATTAAACAAAATACATAAGAGAAATTCTCAAGAAGTTTGGAATGAATGGAACTAAAATAAGCAAAACTCCAATGAGCACCACAACCAAACTTAACAAGGATGAGAATGACAAATCGGTTGATGAAAAGCAATTTAAAGGTATGATCGGATCCCTTCTTTATTTAACTGCTAGTAGACTCAATATTATATTTGTGACTTGCTTGTGTACTAGATTCCAATCAAGTCCTAAAGAGTCTCACTTAAATGCTATCAAAAGAATTTTTAAATATCTTTCTTGTATAATGCATTTAGGACTTTGGTATCCTAAAAGTTCTTCCTTTGACCTGATTAGTTATTCGGATATAGGCTTTGCCAGTAGTTTACTGGATAAAAAAGCACTTTAGGAACTTGTCAATTTTTAGGACAATGTTTAGTTTCTTAGTTTAGCAAGAAACAAATTTCGGTTGCCTTGTCCACTGTAGAAGCTGAATATATTACAACAAGTCTTTGTTGTTCTCAAGTCTTATGGCAAAAACAATAATTGATGGACTATGGTATAAAACTTGATCACATTCCTATCAAATGTGACAATACAAGTGCTATTAACCTTAGCAAGAATCTCATTCAATACTCTGGAACTAAGCATATTGACATTAGACATCATTTATTGCATGATCATATTCAAATTGGTGATATCACACTTGATTTTGTTAATACAAATAATCAACTTGCTAATATCTTCACAAAACTTCTCAATGAAGAGAGATTGAAATTCATTAAACATGAACTTGGCAAGATTGATGGGTCTAGTTTAACTTGATTTTGATATAACCTTAAGTTTATTTTCTGCTTATTTTTGGTATATGCTACATGTTTATTTGATTTTTTATTATTTCTCCCATTTTGTATAATTAATAATTAATTTATTCATTAATATCCTTCAAAAATCGTCAATTTTGTCCAATTAAAGAAAAATAATATTTGCAAGGACTTAATTGTAAGACTATTTGAACCTAACCCGGGCGGGACATGATCTTTTGATTTCTGTGCTTTTATACAAAACTCATCCTGAACGAATGTCTTGATTAGGACATTGTTTGGGACTACATGTCCTGATCGGGATGGGAGCATGTCCCGAACAGGACATAGCTCTTGACAAGATAAGGAATTCAATTTTTTTTTACCTTTTTGACTCTCCAATCAAATATAGGAATAAATTTTTAGGTTCCTATTCAATTCAAATTCATATTCTATACTATTTCCAACCCTAATCTTATGCTTATAAATATTATTGTATTTACAATTGATTTTTCATCTCAAACTAAATCCTTTCTCTCTATATATTTCTTCATCTATTATCTCCTTATGGCTCCAAAGAAACCTAACAAAGCCCCTTAATCTTTTTAAGCTCCTCCTTCTTCTAAGAAGGATAAACCCAAGAGTTCATATTCTCCTTTTTTTTATTCCTCTCAAGAGATTAAGAAAAGAATGTCTCTTTTTCAAAAAAGGACCTTCATTCCCTCACGTTTTATGCATGAATCAACACTCAAGGCTATATGATACTTTGATAAAGTCCAATATCTTCTCCTCAAAGGTGGGATTTTTAACTTTGCTTTCACTCCTCTCCCATCATATCCTTCTCTCATCATTGAGTTTCTTTCATCTTTCACTCTTCGCTCTGCAAAACTTGATAATAATAACCCTTATTTCTCAATGAGATTTAAATTGGGGGGGAGAGATTAATTTATGACTTATCAAGAGTTTGACACTCTTTTTGAATTCTCTAAAGAGGGCACATTCAAGTTGGTCCTCATTAGATTGCCTTCTCCTATTGGGATTATATCAAGGCTCCAAATACACCTCAATTTTTTATTGGACACACTAAGCCTCCTTCATCAAATTGAAAGCACTTTGGTATATTCATCATTTTCTCACTTATTCTATTAATGGTAGAGCTTTCTCTAATGAAGCAAACTCTCTTAATGATCTTTTTATTTTCTATTGTCTTTATAACAATAAGAGTATTGCTTTAGGAAGATTTTTAAAATGAAAAATTTGGCTAATTAGTGATAGTCAAATTGGTATTATTTGTATTGGTGGGATTGTTATAAAATTAGCTAAATTCTTCAATGTTAATATCGATCCTCTACCATCTACAAAACCTTTACTTCTTAATACTACCTTCATTTAAAATTTCAAATAATTCACTTCTATCAATAGTGTTTGGATTTGGAAACATGATCTTGGATCTAGTAAGAACTTTGAAGCTATGTTCCAAGAGTTAGAAGAATAAGAAGGTTAAAGGGAAGAAGAACAAGAGACTTAACCTTAAGTTACTCCTCCAAGAAAGAGTATAAGAAGTGAAGCAGCTTCAAGTTAAGGTGCTCAAGCTCAAGAGGATGAACCTTCATGGCTTAGGTAAATTTTTGAGCACATGTCTCTAATGGAAACCAACTTTAATGCACACTTTGATGAACTTGAGTCTAACTTTAATATGCATTTTAATCAAATTAATGATAATATTGCTCATATTCAACATAATGTACATCACATCTATGAGCAACAATGCTACTCATGCACCTATCCTCCTCCTCCTCCTTTTCCTCCTTAACAATAGACCATATTTGTATTTTTTCATTTGTTTAATATTTAGTTTATGTTTGGTTTATTTTCAGTATATGAGCCTCTAACTACTAGTTTAAATTTTAGGCTCGTAATATCATGTTTATGTTTAGTTTATTTTCCATTTATTTTAAGTATCTTATCCTTGTATTGCATCCTTTTATTAATTAAATTTCTCATTTTTCAATTATGATGTTTGACTTTCTTTGAGTTTATTCTTTTTGATTTTTGACAAAATGAGAGAAATATTTGAGTTTAATTTGATAAACATGATCATTATTATGTTTATTATTTTTTTATATACATGCAAAATCCATTTACGTAAAAAAAAAAATTCCTCTCAGAAATTGTTTTGATATTTAATTAAGTTTGCATGTATACTTAGTTAATTTCCTTTTAAAAGATGTTTTTGTATAACTACATGATAGGGGGTCCTTAATATCAAATTTTTTTCTCATCATTTTAGAGGGAGAAAATTTGCTTAAATGACATTTCAATTTCATAAAGATTTTATGTATCTTTGCTTTTTCATTGTTTCGGTTTATGGCCTTTTGTTTCCTTTATTACTCATAATTGTAATATACTAAGTGCCACATGATTCATTAACTAACTAAGCTCTATATGATCATGTTTGTACTATTTTGTGATGTATTGTATATGTTTGAAATTATTTTCTTTATACCCTGGAGGACCATAATTCTTATCATGATATAATTGATGTCATTTAGAATAATAATCTATATATTTTTTCATGTCCATATACATAGCGGGAGAAATAAAGAAATATATTTATTCTCATTTTATATATTCATTATTATCATAAATTATTCACACACTCTACACTTTATTTTTTATTTAACTCAAAATAAGTTTGTCAAAATAAAAAAGGGGGAGATTGTTAACCTTAGCAAGTTAACCAATCTTGATTTTGATATTAACAAACTTAATTTTGAGTAACTAATGAGTTTGCTTCAAGTATGTATAAGTTAGGAACAATTCGGAAGTCAAAATAATAATGAAATACTAAAGAAAAATGATTCTGGAAATTCATTGCATGTACTATCTCTACTAGACTCATCATAAGGACTAAATTGCATAATGAGTTACAATTTAGGTTAAAGTCCCGATTGGGATCAAAGCAGTCCCGAGTGAGACCAAAGAGAGCAAAAATTGGCAAAATAGGCAGTACCCATCCTAATTAAATGTCCAAATTGGGACATTACACGACACAAGGTGATCCTAATCGGGACATGGCCATCCCAATCAATATCAGAGTAGGATTTCAATGTAACGGCTCGCAACAGCTATTTAAGGCTTGTCCCGACCAGGACCTGACAAAATGCATCTTAAAAGCCCAAATCTTCATTCAAATGGACTTAGATAATGTTGGGAATAAAATTATTGCCTCCAATAGCTATAATTGAATTACTCAAGTATAAATAAGACCTCTAAAGATTGTTTTGAGGTTAAGAAACTTGTTCATTCATTTTATATATTCAAACAATCAATTAAGTTCTCAAAACTCTTTTTTAATTCAATTTTCGATATTGTATACTCTTATGAGAGTTGATGAGAGTTAGAATATTTATTCTTCTTCTTCTATTTTCTAGGATTAGAAAATGGGAAGTGAGATTCTAGTATAAAGGAATTGGTTTAAGTGTTTAGCCATCAAAATATTTGGGATTTCAGTTTTAATATGATCCTTGAAAATACTTGTAATTTGGTTTTTGAGTGAGTCTAGAAAACTCAAGTTGTAAGGTTGTAAGAGTGAGCCATAAAACTCTTATGTATTATTAATCTTATGAATAAGATTGTGGCTGATTGAAAATCTTAACTTAAGGATAAGTTAGGTGGAGACGTAGGATTGTTGTTGAATTTGAACTCCTTAAATCTTTGTGTTCTTCATTCTTCCTTCTCAACTCTTCTTTTAATTCTTGTTCAAACCATTTAATTTTTGAATTTTGCTCAATAGCCCTATTCACCCCCCTCCTCTATGACTCTTTCATATAATAAATAAAATTGATATGATAAAAACCAAGACCAAAATCGATGAAATTTAGAACGGGCTCGACTAGCCTAAACCTGAAGAGGAGGTAGTTCAAGACCGATTCCCGTCCTTATGAAATTGGAATTGGACTACTCCAATTCAAAATAAAAAAAAATTTAAAAATTACCTTGTTGCACTAGATGAATTAGCCAAATTAAAACTGGACCAATTCAAAATTGACCTTGAACTAGGGTAAGAGCTTTTCCAGTTCGAATCCACATTTGGTGGAACCATGAACCAGAATTGCCAGTTCATGAACCATGCCCAGGTCTGTGTGTGTGTGTGTGTGTGTGTATAGAAACCTTTGAGTGCATTTTATTATACTATAGGTTTTACAAAATTAATGGTGGTCATAATTAGTAGTAAAAAAGAGATAAAAAAAAGATAATAATTAAGTGATCTTTAATTTTAAAATTAAACTACTAACTAGGAATAAAGAAAAAAATAAAATTCTTTGGCTATATTTTCAACTAGAGTTTTTTAAGTTAGTTCAGTATAAGGGAATTATAGTTTTTTTACCAATTAATTTTATTTTCAAAGTTAAAAAATTTGATTTCCACACACACATATATATAATTACTTTTCTTTTTTTTAGTTTCGTGTATTATTGCATGCAATTTTATAGAATTTATGTTTAGCCATGATAGGACATTGTTTAGTTAGGTTATAGTGAGATCATATATAAAATAATAAATTTAATATTTTTTCATATATTCTAATTATTTATTTCTAATATTCTATCAAATGAATGAATTTTTTTTAATAAACTATATATTGAAAGGAAAAGATTACACCACCTGTTCTTTAAGAACTAGGTTAAGGAATACTGGATCAACATTAAAACCAAAATTACGAAGGATGATAGTTGATTAATGTCTGGCTAACCAATATGCTACCCAATTTATAATTTTATAAATATGCATGAATCTAAAATATCCATTATTAGCTATCAATCTTTGGATATATTCCTATATAGCATGCACTTCCCAAGGCCTCTCCCCTCTTACTAAATTACATAACTTTGTAGCTGCTAAGTAATCAGATTCAATAATAAACTGCCTACTTGCAAATTGACTAGCAAAGGTAGCTACTTCTTTTATAGATAGCATCTCTACCTAAAAAGGTGAATGACTGACCGAGTTCCTTGCGTTGATATGAACTAATGACTCTTGGTTGGTCGTGCACACAAAGGAAATGTTGTAAGTGTTTTGGGCCTTCATAAATGATGCATTATAATTAATTTTCCACATCCCGTACCCATGAATTTTGATTATGACTAGCATTATCATCTTCGACAGTTGGATTGTAGGAAGTTTGATCATTTAATGCTAACTAAATATATGTCCACCAATTGTTTATCCTTTCCACCATTCCTCTAGGATCATCCAATGATCCATTAAATTTCTTTATGTTCCTTAATTTCCAAATGTTCTAACAAACCCCTACTATTAATGCCATCAATTTTGCATTTCCATTATCTGCTAATAGATTTTTTATAGCTAGCCACTAGTTGTTGAAAGATTGAAATCCATTATTACATGGAATATAACCCAATTTACTCATATACTAGACATGTTTAGAATGTTCACACATGAATAGAACATGCTCCAAAGATTCATAATTGTATCCACATCGGCTGCACTTGTTTTTCACTTTATAACCTCGATGTTTTAGAGCTTTATTAGTCGCTAAAGCATTCCATGAACACCTCTAAAGGAAAACCTTCACTTTCGGTGGAATTTTCAATCACCAAATAGAATTCAAAACTTCATAATTTGTATCACTATTACCAGCAGTGGATGGCAATTGTGTTTCATTGTATGCTAACCATTTTAAAGATTTGTATTCAGACTTTACTAAATATTGTTTTTGTTCATCATGATGCTATATTATTTTGTCATTTCCCGCCCCCACATAAAGAAGTATCTTTCTTATAGATTCTTTCTCCTAATTTGAGAACAATTGATCTAAAAGTTGGCTACTCCATTCTCTTGAGTTCTGATCTAAAAGATTTTTTACTAGATAAACATCCACACTATCTGGTCTTTGTGAAGTCAATTTGAAGTCTGGTAAAGTTGGAATCTAAGGGTATGACCATATTTGAGTATTTGATCCTATTCTCATATGCCACCTACAATCTTTCTTGAGAACTTCTCTACCTTTCAAAAGGCTTAACCATATCCATGAAACTTTATTACTAAGTTTTTCATCCATGAAATTAGTATAAGGAAAATATATACCTTTAAGAACTTTCACACACAACATGTTTGGATTTTAAATAAACCTCCCCATTTTACCCAACATAGCATCATTAAAGATCTCCATCTCTCAAAAACCTAACCTTTCATTCTTTTTTATTTCTATTAATGCCTCCCACTTAATCCAATGCAATTTCTTTATTTATAAATCCTAACTCCACCAAAATGTCTAATGTATTTTTCTTTTTGATTTTTTATTCCAATTGGAATTTTGAAAATGGACATTACAAAAGATGGAAGAGCTTGTAAAACCGCTTTAATCATTATTTCCCTGCCAGCTGAGGAAAGGAATTTACTCCTCCAAGTATGTATCTTGCCAAAAGTACATTGAAGAAGAAAATTAAACAATTTATTCTTAGTTTGTCCTCATTCTAAAGGTAAACCAAAGTATGTTGAGGTATAATTTGATTCTTTAACTATAAAGGCTTCACAAGTGCACTTTTTTACATCCATATTTGCATACTATTAAACATCAATTCTAATTTCTAGACGTTGATTTTTTGCCTCGTTGTTGTTTCATATTTTATAAGAATAGCCTTGAAAGTTTAAATTTTGAAACCAATGACTTCTCTAAATAGTGTCGTATCATCTGCAAATTGGAAATGGGTAATAGGGGGGATAATGTCTTATTATTTGAATACTTGTTATGGTGCCCTATTGCTACTCTCAGATTATCATTCTTGAGAGATATTTTATAGCCAAAATGAATAGATAAGGTAATAATGGATCACCTTGTCTAATGCCCTTCTTTGGTTTAAAAGTTTATGTCAGTGATCCATTAATTGAAATTGTAAACTGAACTGATTCAACTCATTACATTATCAAGTGAACCCAATCTCTCTAAAAGCCAAACTGATTTAGAATTATTATAAGAGCATCTCAGCTAACCCTATAATATGCTTTAGCCATATCCAACTTTAAAGTAAAGAAGTTACTCCTTCCTTTAAACCTGGTTCGAACAGCATGTGTGATTTATAGGGTGTGAACGAGCCAAGCCGTTCACGAGTAGCTCGGGATTTGACTCGATAAAAACTCGTTCGAGCTCGTATACTAAAGCTTATGTAATAAATGAGCTAAGGTCAAGTATACAAGGCTCGGCTTATGAAGTTCGCGAACAAGCTCGAATATAAGCTCATGAGTCAACTCGTAATTTTAATGTTTAGTAATTTAATTTTAGATATATAATATATAAATTTATATTGTAAAAAATATTTTAAAAATATATTATTAGAATAAAATCATAATTTTTATTAAATATATTATAATTTATTTAATAAATAAATTATTTTTAATTTTTGGATGTATAATTTTGATTTATAATTTGTATTTTTTAAAATTTCTTTAGGCTCATTTAAGCTCGCGAACAGCTCATGAATACCATGTAAGATAGCGAGCTTGGCTTGAGTTTGACTCATTTATAAACAAACCAAGCTTGAGCTAGCCAAAGTTCAGTTTGGCTCAGCTCGATTCCACCTCTAGTGATTTCATAGTTGATGATTGTATTCTCTTGAATGTTTTAACTGCTAACAAAGCTTGTTTGGTGAGGTAGAGTCAACTAGGGAAGCCATCTTTTCAACCTATTAATAATAACTTTGGAGATGACTTTATAAATGTAATTATAACAACTAATAGGTCGATACTCATTAAAATTCTCAAGATGTTTATTTTTTGGTATTAACATTATTATTGTAATATTAAGCTTTAAAGGTAAGTGACAAAAATAAAGACATCTCTTACCATTTGATACATATCATTCTTAATTACTTCTCAATGATTTTGGTACAAGATGCTTGAGAAACTATCCGGGCTTAGAGACTTTAACTTTCCCATTCCATATACAACTTATTTCACTTTTTCCATGTTGACATTTTTTATCAACTATTGGTTCATCTCGTCAGTTACTAAAGTTGACAATATTATGTCTACAACATCATCATCAAAGTGAATAGCTTCTTTTTGAATAAATTCTAGAAATGCTCCACTATTTTCTCTTTAATTTTGTTTTCATCTAAAATCAATACTTCTTCACTAATTCGAATCTTACCGATTTGATTTTGTTGTCTTCGTTGAATAGTAATGAGGTGGAAAAACTTTATGTTTTTATTGCCTTTATGAAGCCATTTGACAAGAGTTCTCTATTTCCAATATAGTTCTTCATGTTTTTAAAATGAAAATAAACCATTTTGAGGCCTACCTATTTTAGCTTTCTCTTGCCTTTCCAAGTTACTAGTCATTATCTTTTCCACTCTTTCTAACATGTTGTCAGTTTGCTCTTTATCTCCTCTATTTTTGTTAGAGCACCATCTAATGAGATCACGTTTCAGTTTGTCAAGTTTCAGTTAAAAAAGATTCCTCAAATTATTATGATCTACCTCCTCTAACCAAGATCTTAGAATTTCCTTTTTCCAACCCTTGACAACTTCCTATTTAGCCTAATAATTCCCCTAGGTTTTTAAGGCCTTAGAATCATCACCAATAGTCTATGATTTGATCTTAAAAACCTTTCATGTAATACCTTCACAAACTCAAACATTAATCTCCACTCAGTATTAGTTAAAGCTCTATCAAGCCGAATATGAACATTTCTCTCCCCCTATTGTTTATTGTTCTATGTGAAAGAGCTCCCTTGGAAACCTAGATATAATATTGAACAACCATGGATAAGTTCTCTAAAGTCCCTAGTTTGAGAGAAATTCATTGTATTGTCGCCCTTTTCTCATCTAGATTAAGATAAGCTTTAAAATCTCCAATTAAAAGCTAAGGTGTAAGTTCCATATATCCAAATTTTAAATAACATTCCATACCTCTAAACAATTTTTTTCTATGGGGACTCCCATAAACAGTGGTGAATGCCAATCTTTACTATGTTCTTTTATCCATGAGTCTATGATGTGTGAATATTTGTAAGTAATTATTAGCTTGCAGTCTTCCCTCCACCACAAACCCAAACCTCTTGATCTGCCCTTCGAATCGCATTAGACATTATTAATGAAACCTAAATTTCTTTTGAGAATCTCCATCTTATCTAATTCTAGCTTTGTTTCTGTAAGGTAAATTATCATTGGCTTCTCCTTCAATATTATCTTTAGTAGAACCTTTATTGTTAGAGGGTTGCCTAACCCTTGACAATTCCATGAGATAATACTCATATCTACTAAAATAAGAAGAAACTAATAAATCTTACCTGTTTGAGAGAGCTCATGAACAAGAAGACACTGATGGCTATCTCTATGACTTAGTTATTTATTAAGTGAATGAATTAATTCTTTTAAACTATAATTTTTAAATTAAACAACATTTTATAGGTTGAATTATCTATTTGATTTTGGTAGCTCAAATATTAGATCTTAATAAATTAATGCTTCAAGTTTAATATTGTATAGGTAGTGTTAAAATTAAATTTCACCAGTTTCTCATGTTAGTACTAAAAGTAAGTATCACATTTAAATGCAACCTTTCAATAAAAAGTATATGAATTAAGTATAATATATGATGAATATCAATGAATAATTATATTTTTATCTTGATAAAAATAAATATAATAATTATAGTTTTTTGATAATTATCGTTACAAAATTAAAGTTAAAAACTAAAAAAAAATTATTTTTTTAGATGAAATTTATCATTAAGAATAAATTATATTTTTTAATTCCTTAGTAATGTGGTAAAGAAAAGAAATTTTAAAAGAATAAAAAAAGACACAGAAACACATGGAGATAGGAAGGAAAAGAGAGAGAAAACAAGAATTAGTTATAAAGAAGATAAAATAGGAATTAGTTTTTATGTGGAAAAATAAGAATATATCTTTTTAACCTATAATAATAGGTCACACATCAATTGGATGTATACAACTATTTGTATTGTAGTAAAAGCCATTAATCTACTACAGTACAAACGTTTATATGGATACAAACAGTCATCCCACCTCCAATAATAAGTTAGCCATTGTGCATGGCAGGTAATATTAACTAATTAGATCTAACATTATTAAATACAAACTATTGTTGATTTTTTAACATTCCTCTCCTCCACTTACTCCTCCTATCACTTTTCATCATTGCCTTTGACTCTCTACCTACCCACCACCATTACCATTCTAACCACAACCTCACCATCACACATTATTGCACACTTTTTCAACTCACACTTGTTCTCATTGTCAGCTTACCAACAATTCTTGAAAAGGCATCATCCACGCATTCTGTCTTCTAGCTTCTCAATTTTCTAGTTAAGAAGAATTATAGTTATCTTTATGATTACTTATATTCCTTTGAGGGAACTTTGCTCAATGTTATTGAGAGATTGGGTATATCGAAAGAAGAAGCTTATCACAATCTTATTTTCATCCCAACTAGGAGAGAAGTGAATACAAATGCTTTATTGATAGTTTTCCATAGTTGTCTCCTATTTGAAATCCTACATGGTGACTACCATATCTCTAAATTTGATAGACCCTAAAAATGGACTGATGATGATAATAATTTGTGAAAATAGTGTAAGAACACATGTCGATGTTGCTTATGATCACGTGAACCCTAAAACCTGAAGATTGAACAATTTGAACCCTAAAATCTAACTCTCGAGATAACAAGTTTATCATTAATTCAATTGATTGAAATCTAATCTAGTAAACAAAAACCTTAGAATAGCAAGTCATATACTCAAAGTGATCGTCGTGAAAGCACGACTACTTAAAAATGTAGCTTGATAAATCGAGACTTATTTTACAATATTATATTAATATTTATTGAAAATGATGATTAATTTATCAAATCAAAAGTCCAAAAACACTTTTATGAACCTCAAAAACCCTAAAAATCCATTCTGAGTCAAAAATGGCAAAATAAAAGACTGAAATTGCTAGCGTAAGCATTTCACATATAAGAGCACTTGAATCACACCCCCATGTGCTTAAATCACGAGCAAGGGCATGTAAGACGCGCACATTTAGCCCATTTTTCTTATTGATCTAAAGATTTTAGGTCTAATTTGTCAAAGCATGCTCCAAAGGTAACAAGATTTGCATGGCACATAATTTTCACACGATTTCAACAAGGATAACTCATAAATCAAACACACAAAGCTAGTGCTTTTGGTTCCTAGAAAATGAGTTTAATTGATACTCTGAGGACCAAAATAATAATATTGCATGTTTAATTTCAATTAATTTTGTATTTCTTCTCTTCTACTCTAATTCTCTCTTTTATTTTCTTATTGCTAGCAAATTATGGAAATTTTATGCTTGTGTAGTCAGACTAGCCATATTGCTTGCTATGTGAATATTATTTTCTTAAGTTTGCTTCTTTTTTTGCATTTTTATTTTCTACGTTGAAAAAGTGATTTTCTAAAAAAAATCATTTTTCTTAATAAAATCTACATTTTTTTAATATTTTATGTGCATTTTGCATCATTTTCATGAAATAATGTGGTTCTCATCAAATTTTCATTTTAATCATGTCAATATTGTTTTTGCATAATAAGATATAAATTCTATATTTTTCAGTGAAATCATATTTCTGTCAAAAATAACATTTTCTGCATATTTTAACTCAAATAAAAGTTAAAAATGTGATTCTGTTAATAATTATGTGAATTTTGATGTAAATTCCTCATTTTCATCATTTTCACATCAAAATCTACATTTTTACCAAAATATAAATATTTTCTATCAACATTCTTCATTTTCATTATTAAAATATCATTTTGCATGTTTTCACATTTTTCTATATCAAAATTGCTTCTTTTGTTAATTCTATATTTGAGTTATAGTGAATATGAGATATCTCTCACTTTCAGCATTTTTGTAACTACTATAACTTTGACTACAGAGTCAAGAAAAGATCAAAATTCAAAAATCATTAGATCTACATCCAAATTCTTTATTTTCATTGTAAAATCACAGTCTCGGGTAGAGCCTCATTTTTTAATCCAATAATATCAAAATAATGCATTTTCAATTATTTTACTTATTTTTCTAGTAATTTTGTTTAATATCTTAGGCTATTAGAAAATAAAATTTTTTTTGTTATGAATCTCATTATTATATGTCATTTTATGTGATATTTACATTTTGAGCTATCTTGCTATTTCCTACCAAATCTGTGTGTTTGTGAATGATTGGGAGATATACATATGTGCTAACCATTATTTTACATGTTTATTCTAGATCTATGGCTAGATTTACTTTTTTGCATTTATCTTTTGATGTTTTACTAGGAAAGTCTTGTAATAATTGTAATTAATTTCTTTACTTTCCATTTATTATGTGTTATGTAATGCATATATATTGTCATTCCAAAACTAGGTTGATACAGTGGCCATATAAGCAATATTATGTAATAAGAAATAGCCAAAAAGTATATGCAATCTTCCGAACCTAGAACTCTACTGGCGATGATACTCATTGATTGACCCTATATTGTCCCTTATATTTTTCGGAGCGATCGAGTGGTGACTCCACAAATAAAATCAAAATGTCTCACGTCCTCCTAAGGCTTTAACATTTCTTGCCCCTTTTAGTACAAACCAAAAATTTTTAGGTCGCTCATAATGACCTTGATTAAAAAACATATAAATAGTAACAATGTTGGACTACACTACTTACAATAATTAAAATATGAATACAGTGAGGTAAGAGAAATGTATCAAAAAATTTTAATTAGTTGTATTTATTTTATCTTATTTAAACATTCCTAAATAAATTGTTATGTCATTTCATTTGAAATCCTTAAAAACTATCAAAATGAAGGAGTAAGGTTGGATTAGGTCTCTATTTGAAGCTTTTTATGCTTATAAGATAACTTTAAATTTTTCTTGCTTCAGTTTTAGTTGTTTTTCAGTTTCATACTTGACAAAAGCAATAGTTCACCTAATTTGTATGTTCTTCAATTATTTTTACTTATAGTTCACTCTAATAACTTGCTTTGACTTTTACGGAGTAATTATTCTTATTCAATTATCTCTTTTTCAAAGAGATCAAACATGAATTAAGATTGATGATTATCCTAATTTATGCCTTTTATTCTATTATGTATTTTGTTAAGCTAAGAAATAAGTAATGCTCACATGGATCAGGTCATGCAATTATGTTATTTAGGCAATACCACAATAATTACACTCCCTAATACGTCTTTTCTTTGAAAGTGATAAAGCTATACTGCCATATATTATATTAACATAAAATGTGGATTTGGATCATTTGATTTTTCTATTATAATATCATATCTACATTAAAAGAGTTTTTTCCCCTACATTCTCTTTTCACATAGTTTAACTTTAGTGGCATAATTGCGAAGATACAAACAAATGTTATCGAGGTAATTTATTCTACTATTCATATATTTTTTAGTTAACATCTTTCATGTTTACTAATACATTGAAGTTTACAACTTGAAATGTAATAGATAATTACAATTTTTTTTTAAACAACTAATGTAGTTATTTAGGTGATAATCTAAAGTGGATCAACATGGGATGTATCCGAAATATAATTTTTATACTATGAATTTTTTCCCCTATAATTCTTTTCTATTATTCAATCTAGAACCATAATTGTTACTGCATTGACTTAACACTAGTAGGCCTAACTTCATAAATGTACATTGCAGTTTTGAAAAAAATAAAAATGGCTCGTATGGAATAAAAATAACTACCGTGCTACAAAGAGTGTAGCAGATAAAAGTAATTATCTCTAAGTTTTAAAAAATCATTACTTCTCAAATCATCTACCCATCCATCTATCATTTCCAACCTTTTATTGGGCAAGAGGCTCCATGATTTTCTATCCTTTCATGTTATATTTAAGGGTTGTTTCTTTCATAAAAAATAAAAGTGAGAATCAAAATTGGAATGAGTAATTTTGATTCCTAGTGTTTGGTTCATTAAAATTTTGCATGAAACAGGGAATCAATTCCCCCATTAATGGGAATCACTCATTCCCCTATAAGGAATGATTTTTTATCCCCATAAAATCAAATCAAATTAATTATAAATTAGTTAAAATTTTAAATATTGTCATATATTATAAAAATTTATGAAATATAATATTTTTTAAAGTAATGAAATAGAATGTATAAATTCATAATAATTATTTTTTAATATATTTCATATATGACTAATTTATTTTGATTTCGATTCCCTTGAAAACTTTGTTAAAAATTTTATTCCAACTCTAATTCCCCATCATTCCAATTTTGATTCCTCTTCATTCCAATTTTGATTCCTCTTCATTCCAATTTTGATTCAAAGTCTGAACAAAATGATCCTTTAAAAATTTCATTATTCCTTTCAAAATTTTTTAACAAGCACTACAAGAAACAGACTGTAACGTCTACCTAATGCATTTCCATTTATTTACATAACATGCATATCATATAGGCAAGAAAAATTGCATGTAATAAGTGTCGTATTAATTCCAATGTTAAATAGGAAAATATTATAAATGTTTACAATTAATTTCATAATAAGAATTAGAAAGTTAAGGGTTTAAATTGGTTAATAGCAAAAATAAAGGAGCTTAAATTTGTTTAGTTATTATTATTATTATTATTATTATTTTGATAGAATGATAATGGTGGATTGTTTTTAATATTTGTCCTTCTATATATATCCAATTGATGTAAAATCAGTTGTAAATTAATTTAGACTTGTAATTCTATTGATTTGGAAAATATGACTTTGATATTCATAATGTGGAATTTTTGGTGTATTTTTGAATTTAGACTATCGAATCTGCCATATTAACATATGGTATATTTTTTGTATATCTTGGGTATATTATTGTTCTTATGTATTATGAGATATTAATTTTTTAATAGAGTAGTATGTGATGTATATTTAAATATAAGAAATATGGTTGGATGAGTATGAGGACATAATGTTACTTGTGAATAAGGCAATACTGTGTGCATTAAGGAATTCCCTTGAAATGTCATAATAAGGCTAAAGAAATATTTGGTACCAAATTATGGCAGGTTGTGTGTGTATGGGGATCCTTGAATAATTGAAAAGAAGCTGTGATTTTATATATATGATTCACGAGTTCATTATTGTCCAACAGAAAATATTATGATACTATGACTATGTACATATTATAAATGCATAGTAAAATAAATGCATAGTTAAATATTGAGTGGATCTATACTTGATAATATTACATGCTTGAATGTGTTATTTTTCATATGATATTATGTTATTTATTTATTGAGTTGTAGGCTCACTACTCTGTATTATTTTTCAGGACTCAAAGAACTTTAATATGTCTTGAAGAAACATTTGCATCAATTATAATAGCACTATGTCATGTGGGTCAATAAGAGGTCATCTTCAACTTTCTAGAATGTAACATGCTCAGTAAATTTTCATATTTTGTATTAAGACCAGTGTATTGTCTATAAATAATAAGGAAAGATGTGAACTACTTGAGTTTGTGAGCCTTTATGGTGTGTGTTATGTGCTATTTATATAAATAGTCTTGTAAATATATTGACTCATGAACTAAAATTTGATATTAATGGATATATTATTTAACAGTCATAGGCATACAATGTATTCCTACCTGACATCCTTAATAGATGTCACACAAATAGTTTAGTGACGAAATTTGTGACGGATTTTCATCCATTATTAAAATGTTCGTGGCTATATTTTAGCGATGGAATTTGAAAGTCTTGCTAGATTGGGAAAATTCATCGCTAATTTAGACAATTGAAAAAAAAAATTAAATGTTTCTTTTATTGATTGAAATCAAATTATGCACCTAATATGATTTTTCTTATATGGTAATTTAGAAATATATATTCAAACAAGCAAAGCGCACATCCATTTCAAAATAAACATAAATTCAATACATCCTTACAAACATAAAAACTGCATAACTTAACATCATTATCTATAATTAAAAAAAACCCACACATAATAATATATCCAAATGAGCTACGTAAAAGGACCTATAGGATCCTAATCTGAAGGTGTAAAAAGTGGAAGCTGAGAGTTAAGTTGAGATTGTAAACATATGTAGAAACTTTTCCATGTGCTCCTGCATTTCACGTTTATCACATTCTACTTACTCTTTTTATTTTCTTATATCTTTAGTCATCTTTTGTCGATCACATTGTACTTGCTCTTTATATATTCTCATATCTTCATTCATCTTTTATTGAAGTTCATGAAGTCGTAATTCCACCTTCTAGTCCACCACTTCATCCATATGTTGTTTGAAACACTCATCCGATGTAAAATCATATCGTGAAGTGGTTAAGGAACTGATAAATGTCTCAGGGGTAAAATGTGGATGCTTGAGAGCCGAGCCTGTATACTCGACTCTTTTTTTCACTTCCAGTAACCTGTAGATATATTTGGCTCACATCTACCTCCATAGGCTCCGTAGACCCTTTCGTCTGTTGAGAAGCAAAAGCAACCATGCTCTCCACAATATCCTACATATTTCATTCATTAATGATTAATTATAAAAATATAATTGAAAATGTGTTTTAAAAATTGCAAAAATAAAATGAAAAATTAAATAGTAATTATTTATATATCTTACATTGATGTCCTTGGATCTTTTATCAACAAAAGATCCATCCTTTTTTGTGTGCATCTTCTTAAATAATTCAAATGGGGTAGGAGGATGTTGTAACTCCTTTTCCTAAAAAATTTTACCATCATTGAATTTATTAACTTGTATTTAAGTAAAGAAGTGAAGGGAAATTGTTTACGTCTTATTTATTGTTATTTTCTCTCTTTGTTGGAAATATAGTATACAATTAATAAAATTCTGAAAGGTTCTCCTTTTTTGTCTTAGTCCAGAAGTTTAATAACTCAACCAAATTGTCTAATTAAAATGCCTAACTAGAATCAAGTGATAAAACTTCAAAGTTACAATCCATAAAAATTAAGCTATTCTAGCCTATTTAATTAATTATACAACTTTCGCTTAAATACATTAGTTTTCTTCATATTAAATTTTATTTTATTTGCTTTTCATTTTTTTCTATAAAATATCTAGTTGAAGAATACTTCAACCACTCAAAATAATAAAAGCTCATATGCATAGCATGTAAAACTCAAATTATTCTAATATATATATATGGATAGAGAGAACATGGCCATTTATAAATATGTATATTATTTCTAGTTATCATATCAATTATCACAAATTATTCTAATTTTAATCTTTAAAATTCTTATTAGTTTTTGAAATTTTACTTATTTATTGAAATTATTTTCTCTCAAATTTATTGTGTCGTAACGAAAATAAAAATCAATAAGCTAAAATACGTTGTTACTTATGCACATTCTAGTGTCAAGTTTTTTTTTTTTTAACAGAAGAAATTTTTTTATTACATAAAAAGAGGGAAATTACTAATTATATTAATAGTAAATTTAATAGTACACTTTTTTCTAAAAAAAGATAATAATACCTAAAAATAAAAACAAGATAAAAAAAAAGTAGTATAGAAATTCTTCCTAAAAACACAAAAAGAAAACTTCATTTGGACATTTGCTTCTGAGATATACTACAGGAGTCAAAATGATGTAAATTTATTGTATTTTTCAAATTTCCACTACAACATTTGCTTGATCTACCAATTTACTGCTTAATAGATTGATCAAGCAACTAAGAAAATGGACGAAATTTCACACTAACATATCAACATAATAACAAAAAATAAAATCAATATTATTTGATAAACCACAAGAATTTGAGATTTACCCTTAAATCTAAATTATTTATATATAAAAATACAAAAACCCTTATAGCTAAATTGCTATAAACCTTTAATCTACCCTCACATTAGGGCAATGACCCTAATGCAAAATAAAGGATTTAAGCAAATCATAAGCCCCGATAGCTAAAGTGCTACAATACAAATGGAATGCAAAATCAATACTAAATCATTTGAACTCTAACCCACACTCTCAAGGAAAGTTTAAATTATATTCAAAACCACACATTAAAAATTCTCACTTCATGTTTAATAATTCAAACAACTAAAGCTATAAGAAAAATTTAACCCCTAAAATTAATAACAAACAAGCAACAAAGGTTATAAAGAAGACACCATAATTTATAGTCTGAAATATAGATTAATAAGTCAAATGATGTTCACCACAAACTCACAAGTTTGATAAGAACATATAGTTAACTAGTAACCAAAAGAAAAACACTCTTATTTTAAGTTAATTGTCCATGGCTATAAACTCTTTACAAAGAAACAATAACCTTGTTTATATAGATATCAAGGCTAAGCACATAGTATTATCCTAAATACTAATACATATAATCACTATTACTTATTACAACCATTAAATACTCTAACACCCACTAATTGTAATAAATACCCACTAATATTTATTTTGATGTAAATGAATAACCTCAATATTTATTACACTCTAAGATGCTTACTATATGTTTTTAAGCTATCAAAAGAATTTCCAGCTTGTTCTAGGTGGTTTTGAAATGTAACTCCATGCATTTATTCTTGAAAAACTGTCCAAAATATCATTAAATGCTTTCTTGTGTAAAATTCATAGTTGGTGTTAAATATGATCATTTAAGCCTTCACTTGTTCTTCTTTGAATTGAATTGAATTTCTAGGTTCTGTGGCCTTCCTGTAATATCCCGTGTTTTTAAATATTTTTATACTGCATCGGGATATGCAGTGTTAATAATTTTTGTATATATTTATGATATTTCATGAGTTGCAATTTAATTAAAATTGATTTTAATTGTTTTATATTATTTTAAGCACTTTACGTGAAATTTTCCTAGGACTTACATTTTTGGGAAAATTGACACGTAAATTATTTATTATTAATTATTTTAAACAATTTTACAGACTTGCATGAACTCATATATATTTTAAAAGTACTAAATAAAATATATATGTGTATTTATTCAATTAGGGTTTAATTAATTACCCTAATATTTTATTATTTATTATTAGTTTTAATATTATTTAATTGTTTTAAAGTTTATTAAATTTTAAAATATTAAATTATATGTGTGTGGTGTATATTTAATGTGTTTGATTTTATATTATTTTAATATATAGTGTAAATTATATATATATACATATACAAACAAAAATTAAAGTTTGAGTTATTTATGGTTGTGTCATCCATCCTCCTCCCTCACTCCCGATTGCTCCCATCACCGTTCCGGTCGCTGCCATCCCGTTTTCTCATCGTCGGTGTGCCTCCCGGCATGCCACCTCCTTCCCCAACCTTCCCCGCTGCCAGCAGCGCCCTATTCCACCGAGGTTTGGCCGGAATAACCTCGGGAAGTCGAATTCATTCTCACCGTCGTTCACGGCGATTTCGACCACCATTCTCGACACCGCTGATCTCTTTCTTCTCTTTGAGCTCCGGTGAGTGTGATTCCAAGCTTTGTTTCACTTAAAATGGTCTTGATTTGCATAGGTTTCGATTTTGGTAATTCGGCCATTTTAGGGTTCTTAATTTTTTTCAACTTTAAATTGATTGATTCATGAAAAATTCCTTCACATATATAGTTTCCCTTAGCTTAATCTACATTTTTGAATTTTTGTAGAATTTTTGGAAATTATTTTGATTTTTGAGTATTTTTGAATATTGTATTATTATTTTCTAATTTTCGAAAATTAATTAAATAAATTATTAAATTGTGTTTTATGATAAATATAGGTGTTGAATTGAATTATAGAAATTTATTTGGAATTATTATGAATTTCTATGTATTTATTTTGAATTTAATTAGTTTATGTAATTTTTGAAAAATAGGGTTAATTGTGTTTTTAATTGAAATTAATTGGTTAATTGAGTTTAATTATTGATATTATTGATAAATATGTTGAGACAATTAATTTTGTGCAATTATATTATTTTTGGTGAATTTTTGGAGTAATTTTAGTATATTTACATATATAGGGGCATTTTGGTAATTTTACCCTAAATTGACTAAAAATGTAATTAAATTGGTTTTAATAGTTATTTAGGATATAAAAATGATTTCTACAAATTATTTAGTATTTTTAATTAATTTAAACTATTTTTCGTGAATTATTTTTAATTATATATATAATATACGATTTTTTTAAATAAAATGAGTTTTTATTGGTTTTTACTGTGTTTTAAGGTTAATTACGTAATTTCTACTTATAAAATGTATTTCTATGATATAAGGGTATTTTTGGTATTTTCATAATTTTTCTGTGAATTGTGGACCCCGATCGGTAAACTATAGTTTGGAGTCCAACCGAGGGGTTGTGGATGTGTTTTGTGTCTATTTTTTCAAGTGTGTTTCTTTGCAGGGCCGGCTCTACTCTTTGAGTAGAGAGATGTCCGTTTTATAGGGGAGGTTCTGTCAGATTTTCGGTAGAATTCTCGTAAAATGTGATGTCCGATCGAACCCTAATTCTGATTCTGTGTCCAATATTCTAGATCGAGTTTCTAGGATTTTCTGTTAGGTTTATTCTGATGTCTGTTATTTTTGTTTGTTTAGTTGCGCCAAGACCGAGGCCTAGTGGACCAGGCCCATCGAATCCTTCTCGAGGAGCGCACTAAGTGTGAGTTACTATTTTATATATATGTGCTTTAGGGTGCATGATTTTAGAAATATATGTTTTATTTTGATTAAATATGCATAATGATTTAATTAGTACTTAAGTTTATTTTAGGGTACTTTTGGTTTATTTTTGGTATATTTTAAACTATATGCATGTTTTATTAATGAATTATGTTTAAAATGTTTTTAAGTATATTTCTAATTTATTTTGTAATTATATTGGATTTATTTGACGTATATATACTCGAAATATACCTAGTTTACTTTTGGTAAATTTCTAGTATATATATATATAGTTTATGTGGCTATTTTATTCAATTCATGCATCATTTAATTTTATGAATGTATGCTTTATATTTAATAATGAAGGATATCAATAGAACGTGCTACCTAGTGAGCGGCACTAGGACCGAGTACGTACCGATACGCTTATATCATTTAGGCTATATTACTAACCATTTGTGGATATTGATTGGATATGATTATTTGATGTGTGAGATATGGTTTGGAGGTGTGATTGCTGGAGCTCGGTTGACCTAGTGTCTTGGGGCCAATCACATTGACAGTCAGACTGCTGGAGCTCGGTTGACTTAGTGTCTCGAGGCCAGTCTACTGTCCAAATGGATCAAGTGATTATATATTGGAATAAGTGAGCCTATATGGCTAGAGTATTGTCTAACACTGTTTGAGGTTGCGATATTCTAGGGTTCTATTTGATCCTTCATAAACTGTAAATTTTCGTAAAAATTTATAAAATGATTTTATTGCATCTGTGTGTATTTACTTGTATATATGTACTTATTATATATATATTATCGACTGTGTGCATTGCCATTTAGTATGCATGTATATATATTATAGTAATTCACTCAGTGAGGTTTGACTCCCCTCTGTTGACCATTTTTCAGGAGAGTCTTCTTCGTCAGACCTCAGTAGCAGGCCTGTACGCCGGATTTCTTCCACCCCGGCTTCTTTATGTAAACTGCTAATCTGAGTCTTGAGTTTTATTTTATGATCTAGACACTGCAGTAGTTACGGTCAATTGGGAGATTGGTGTATTGTATTTATATGGGATATGTACTTTAAATATTTGGATTGAAACTTGTATTAAAGGATTTATTTATATATGAGATATGGATTTGATATTTATGATTTTATTCCGCTGCATAATATTTTACCTACATGTGTTGTTATTATTTCTGTTGTATGTTTATTTTATTTTTTAGGCTTGCTACGGGTTCCAGATTCGAAAGAATTCCCGTTCCCTAGTGCCGGTCATGGCCCCTGTTTTAGGTCGTGACACTTCCAATGTCTTTATTCAAGCCCAATAATGCTTTTTAAAGCTTCTTGATTTGTAATCTTCTCATTAAACTTTCTTAGACTTTTAATGTATCATGGAACTTGTTGGATTTAATACTTAGATTCACATCAAACCCTCACGATCCCTATCACTATTGTAAGGGTAGTCATGATCCAGTTGTCAACCTTCAAATAATTAGAATATGCTTACAATAACTATTTTCCTTATAGATCATGGTCATGAGGGATATGGTCATGATCATGAGCCTTTAAATTTCAATAAAAAGTTAAAGAAAAAATTAATAAAGGAAGAGAAGCTTGAAGATGGTGGAATGGCTACCTAACAATTAAATTCCCAATCAAAACTATAAATACTTATATTCGAACCTCATTTAAGAGATTAGAAAGTTTGGTGACTAATTATTACTTTGATATTCATTGTGCTTAAATCAAATTGTGTAAAAATTCATTTGTTGAGAGTTATTAGCATGTGTTATTGTTTAGGCAATATTCATATACTCCTTTCTTGGTTTAGATCAAAGGATAGTGAGGTTTTTATTCACTAAAATTTTAAGTGTAAGCCGTGTAAAACACTTTGTTATAAATTGGTTATGAGTTAGCAAAAAAAAACTCAATTATAAATGTTTGAGTTTAGCCTAGAAAAACTCTTGTTGTAATCAATTCAAGTTAATAAATTGGTATGGGGTTAAAAATCATAACTTTAGGAATAAGTTAGATGGAGATGTAGATTTGTTGATTAACCAAACTCCTAAAATCACTTGTTCCATCTTTTAGTCTCTACCTTAATTTCTTGTCAATTTCCTTCAATTTCTTTTAATTTTCTTTTAAATCAAATTATCCCTATTCATCCCCTTTAGGTCATTTTAGGCATTTATTAAGTCCAATTTATGAGTAGTGGGGGAACAATAAAATAATTTTTTAGGGACAAAATATGAATTTTAAGGAACCTTAATGGAGTTTAATTGGCTAAGGGGGCAATGGCCCCTCCTTGCCCGCTGGTTCCACCTCTAGAAATAGGAGTTTTTCTCTCTAATTCTAAAATTTATTTTCTTTAATTTTTTGTAATAATTTTATCAAAATTAGATTTTTTTTAAAGGGCAATATGATTTTAGTTACTTAACTCAATCATCAAAACATCATAAATAAACGATAAAATTATAGCATTTTACTCATTTAAACTAGTTAAATGAGCAACATCGTTTGTTGATCACCTTACAAAATCTATGGATCCTAGTCCAATATCTTTTAGTAAACCTTTGCAATCGTTAACAATCTATCCAAAATAAGAGAGTCATAATTATCACCACTTATGGATTTGACTAGTCCCAAGTAATCAAACTATACATGCACTTGAAGGATGTTTAGTGCCTATAGCTAGCTTAAAGCTTCTTTGCATGACATAGCCTCTATAATGCCAAGATCTAATAGGCCAGCTTTGGTTGCTTGCAACTCTCCTAGATTGTTGCGGATTATATATCCAAAATCTATACACCCAAATTTTGAAAATATTGCAACATCTAAATTATATTTTAATATACTTATTATAGGAGGTTTCCATTATTCATCAACTAACACTGTGCCTAAGTTAATAGATCATAACTCTCGAGATTATACACAAATCTATTGTTTGAAGAATAACTCCTTAAACTGCACTACTTGTTGCTTACACCTTCAATTATTCTAGACCATATCATTTCAATTATTCCACAAATTTCATATAATGGTGGCTATTTAAAACACTTGCTCTTGATCATAATTTTACAAGAAAGTAGCAAATTCGTACTAGATTGCATGAAGTTAAAACTTACAAAATCCTAATATTTTTTAGCAAAACCACATAAGACAAGTATGTATATTTCCATCTCCCTCCATTATAAGAATATAAGACATATATTTTTTTATCTCGTTATTAACAAGTCCATAGGTCTAGAGTGTGTTAGCCTATTCACACACATGTGGATTTATAAATTAGGTTGAGCCCATGTAATACATAACTAATTGAGTTATATTAAAGTCCAATCTACATCACTTATAAACCACTTTATTCCTTTATAGTTTTGTAATGTGGGATATGTTCTTCAACACTTATCCTAATAGTGTGTTAATGTCACGACCCAAAACAGGGGCCATGACCGGCGCTAGAGAACGGGAATTCTTTCGAATCCGGAACCCGTAGCAAGCCTAAAAATAAAATAAACATACAATAATAATAATAATATATAATGCAGCGGAAATAAAAACTATAAATATCCAAAATATTATCCATCTCCCATATATAAATCTTTTAATACAAATCCAGTTCAAGTATAATACAATATCTCGCATAAATATAATATATAAAATCCCACAATTAATTTACAACTACTGCAGTGTCTAGATTATATAAAAATAAGACTCAAGTAAGCAGTTTACACAAATAAGTCGGGGTGGAAGAAATCCGACGTACAGGCCTGCTACTGAGGTCTGAAGATGTTGACTCTCCTGAAAAATAGTCAACGGAGGGGAGTCAGACCTCACTGAGTAAATTACTATAATATATATACATGCATACTAAATGACAATGCATACAGTCAATAGTATATATCTAATATGTATATATACAGGCAAATACACATAGATGCAATAAAATCATTTTATATATATTTCATTGAAAATCATCGTTTATGAAGGATCACATAGAACCCTAGAATATCGCAACCTCGAAAATAGTGTTAGACAACACTCTAGCCATACAGGCTCACTTATTCCAAATATATTCATTTAATCCATTTAGACAGTAGACTGGCCCCAAGACACTAAGTCAACCGAGCCCCAGCAGTCTGACTGTCAGTGTGATTGGCCCCGAGACACTAGGTCAACCGAGCTCCAGCAATCACACTTTCAAACCATATCTCACGCATCAAATAATCATATCTCATCAATATCCACAAATAGTTAGTAATATAGCCTAATGCTATAAGCGCACCGGTACGTACTCGGTTCTAGTGCGGCCCACTAGGTAGCACGTTCTATTGATATCCTTCATTAATAAATATAAAATATTCATTCACAAATAAATAATGCATGAATTTGAAATAAATAGTAACATAAACCATATATATACTGGAAATATACCAAAAGTAAACCAGGTATATTTCGAGTATATATACATCAAATAAATCCAATCAAATTATAAATTAAGCTAGAAATATATTTAAAAACATTTTAAATATAATTTATTAACAAAACATGTATATAATTCAAAATATATAGGAAATAAACCAAAATAAACTAAAAATACACTTAGGTAATAATTGAATTATTCATGCATAGATAATCAAAATAAAACATATTTTTCTAAATCATGCACCCTAAACATATATATATAAAATATAGTAACTCACACTTAGTGCGCTCCACGAGATGGATCTGACGGGCCTGGTCCACTAGGCCTCGGTCTCGGTGTAACTAAACAAACAATAATAACAGACATCAGAATACCTAGCAGAAAATCCTAGAATTCGATCTAGAATATTAAACACGGAATCGAAATTAGGGTTCGACTGGATATCACGTTTTATGAGAATTCTACCGAAAATTCGACAAAACCTCCCCTGTAAAACGGACATCTCTCTACTCAAAGAGTAGAGCCGACCCTGCAAAGAAACACACTTCAAAAAATAAACACCACATCTCATTCACAACCCCTCGGTCGGACTCCAAACTACAGTCTACCGACCGGGGTACACAAACACAGAACAATTATAAAAATACCAAAAATACCCTTATTACATAGAAATTCATTTTACAGGTAAAAATTACATAATTAACCTTTAAACACAATAAAAACCGATAAAAACTCATTTTATTAGTAAAACCGTATATTATATATATAATTGAAAATAATTCACGAAAAATAGTTCTAATTAGTTAAAAATACTAAATAATTTGTAGAAATCATTTTTATACCTTAAATAACTATTAAAATCAATTAAATTACATTTTTAGCCAATTTTGTGTAAAATTACCAAAATGCCCTTATATATATAAATATACTATAATTACTTCAAAAATTCACCAAAAATAGTATAATTATCCAAAATTAATTTTCTCAACATATTTATCAATAATATCAATAATTAAACTCAATTTACCAATTAATTTTAATTAAAAACATAATTAACCCTATTTTTTCCAAAATTCCATAAACTTAAATAATTCAAAATAAATACTTAGAAATTCATAAAAATTCCAAATAAATTTCTATAATTCATTTAAACACCTATAATTACCATAAAACACAATTTCATAATTTATTTAATTAATTTCCGAAAATTAGAAAATAATATTAAAATATTCAAAAATACCCAAAAATCAAGTTAATCTCCAAAAATTCCAAAAAAATTTATACATGTATATTAAGCTACTAAGATCAACATTTGTTAAGGTAGTTTTCATGAATCAATCAATTCAAAGCTCAAAAAAATCAAAAACCCTAATATGGCCGAAATTAAAAATTCAAAACCTAAGCAAATCAAGACCATCTCAGCTCAAACCAAAGCTAGAATCACACTCACTGGAGCTCAAGGAGAATAAAGAGACCAGCGGTGTCAAAAATGGTGGTCGAAAAGTTGGTGAACGGCAAGGAGGAAAGTTTCGGCCAAAATGGGGAAAATGGGGGCTAGCCGGCGCTGGGGAAGGAGCTTGGGGCGGCGGAACAACTGGCTGGGGAAGGCGGAGCTGCTGGCGGCACACCGACGGTAGGTGGTCAGAAGTTGCAGCGGGAGGGGAGAAGGATCGGGCACGGGAAGGAAGAAGAAGAAGAAAAAAAGAAAAGAAAAGGAAAGGAAAAGAAAAGAAAAAGAAAAAAAAAATAAATAAATAAAATAATTTTAAAAAAATAATAATTTTTTAATAAAATATTTGGGAAAAATCACACACCACACATTATTATTTACAATTTAATAATAAATAAAATAATTAAATAACAATAAAATTAATAAATAAATAATAAAATATTAGGGTAATATTAATTAAACCCTAATTAAATAAATAAGTACACATAGGCTTTATTTAGTAATTTAAAAATACGTATAAGTTCATGCAAGTCCGAAAATATATTTAAAATAATTAATAATAAATTATTTAAGTAAAAATTTCCCCGAAAATGCAAGTCCCGGGAAAATTTTACGTAAAACACTGAACATAAGACACAATAATTAAAATAGGTTTTAAATACACATCAACTCGTAAAAATATCATAATATATATACAAAAATTATTAACACTGCATATCTCAATACAGTGTAAAAATATTTAAAAAAATGGGATATTACAGTTAAGGAGTTAAAAGTTGGCAAGCAGTCACTAATATTTTATTTAATTAGATTTTAATTAATTACTCTAATATTTTATTATTTATTATTAGTTTTAATATTATTTAATTATTTTTAAGTTTATTAAATTTTAAAATATTAAATTATATGTGTGTGGTGTATATTTAATGTGTGTGATTTTATATTATTTTAATATATAGTGTAAAGTATATATATATATATATACATATACATTTAATATTAAACAAAAATTAAAGTTTGAGTTATTTACGGTTGTGCCATCCATCCTCCTCCCTCACTCCCGATTGCTCCCATCACCGTTCCGATCGCTGCCATCCCGTTTTCTCACCGTCGGTGTGCCTCCCGGCATGCCACCTCCTTCCCCAACCTTCCCCGCTGCCAGCAGCGCCCTATTCCATCGAGGTTTGGCCGGAATAAGCTCGGGAAGCCGAATTCATTCTCACCGTCGTTCACGGCGATTCCGGCCACCATTTTTGACACCGCCGGTCTCTTTATTCTCCTTGAGCTCCGATGAGTGTGATTCCAAGCTTTTTTTCACTTAAAATGGTCTTGATTTGCTTAGGTTTCAATTTTGGTAATTCAGCCATTTTAGGGTTCTTGATTTTTTTGAACTTTGAATTGATTGATTCATGAAAAATTCCTTCACAAATGTTGTTCCCCTTAGCTTAATCTACATTTTTGAATTTTTGTAGAATTTTTGGAAATTATTTTGATTTTTGGGTATTTTTGAATATTTTATTATTATTTTCTAATTTTCGAAAATTAATTAAATAAATTATTAAATTGTGTTTTATGATAAATATAGGTGTTGAATTGAATTATAGAAATTTATTTGGATTTTTTATGAATTTCTATGTATTTATTTTAAATTTAATTAGTTTATGTAATTTTTGAAAAATAGGGTTAATTGTGTTTTTAATTGAAATTAATTGGTTAATTGAGTTTAATTATTTATATTATTGATAAATATGTTGAGAAAATTAATTTTGTGCAATTATATTATTTTTGGTGAATTTTTGGAGTAATTTTAGTATATTTACATATATAGGGGCATTTTGGTAATTTTATCCTAAATTGACTAAAAATGTAATTAAATTGGTTTTAATAGTTATTTAGGATATAAAAATGATTTCTACAAATTATTTAGTATTTTTAATTAATTAAAACTATTTTTCGTGAATTATTTTCAATTATATATATAATATACGATTTTTCTAAATAAAATGAGTTTTTATTGGTTTTTACTGTGTTTTAAGGTTAATTACGTAATTTCTACTTATAAAATGTATTTCTATGATATAAAGGTATTTTTGATATTTTCATAATTTTTGTGTGAATTGTGGACCCCGGTTGGTAAACTATAGTTTGGAGTCCGACCGAGGGGTTGTGGATGTGTTTTGTGTCTATTTTTTGAAGTGTGTTTCTTTGCAGGGCTGACTCTACTCTTTGAGTAGAGAGATTTCCGTTTTATAGGGGAGGTTCTGTCAGATTTTTGGTAGAATTCTCGTAAAACGTGATGTTCTGTCGAACCCTAATTCTGATTTTGTGACCAATATTCTAGATCGAGTTTCTAGGATTTTCTGTTAGGTTTATTCTGATGTCTGTTATTTTTGCTTGTTTAGTTGCGCCAGACCGAGGCCTAGTGGACCAGGCCCATCGAATCCATCTCGAGGAGCGCACTAAGTGTGAGTTACTATTTTATATATGTGTGCTTTAGGGTGGATGATTTTAGAAATATATGTTTTATTTTGATTAAATATGCATAATGATTTAATTAGTACTTAAGTTTATTTTAGGGTATTTTTGGTTTATTTTTGGTATATTTTAAACTATATACATGTTTTATTAATGAATTATGTTTAAAATGTTTTTAAGTATATTTCTAGTTTATTTTGTAATTATATTGGATTTATTTGACATATATATACTCGAAATATACCTAGTTTAATTTTGGTATATTTCTAGTATATATATATATAGTTTATGTGGTTATTTTATTCAATTCATGCATCATTTAATTTTATGAATGTATGCTTTATATTTAATAATGAAGTATATCAATAGAACGTGCTATCTAGTGGGCGGCACTAGGACCGAGTACGTACCGGTACGCTTATATCATTTAGGCTATATTACTAACCATTTGTGGATATTGATTGGATATGATTATTTGATGTGTGAGATATGGTTTGGAGGTGTGATTACTGGAGCTCGGTTGACCTAGTGTCTCGGGGCCAATCACACTGACAGTCAGACTGTTGGAGCTCGATTGACTTAGTGTCTCGGGGCCAGTCTACTGTCCAAATGGATCAAGTGATTATATATTGGAATAAGTGAGCCTGTATGGCTAGAGTGTTGTCTAACACTGTTTGAGGTTGCGATATTCTAGGGTTCTATTTGATCCTTCATAAACTGTGAATTTCAGTAAAAATTTATAAAATGATTTTATTGCATCTATGTGTATTTGCTTGTATATATGTACTTATTATATATATATTATCGACTGTGTGCATTGCCATTTAGTATGCATGTATATATATTATAGTAATTCACTCAGTGAGGTTTGACTCCCCTCTGTTGACCATTTTTCAGGAGAGTCTTCTTCGTCAGACCTCAGTAGCAGGCCTGTACGCCGGATTTCTTCCACCCCGGCTTCTTTATGTAAACTGCTAATCTGAGTCTTGAGTTTTATTTTATGATCTAGACATTGCAGAAGTTATGGTCAATTGGGAGATTGGTGTATTGTATTTATATGGGATATGTACTTTAAATATTTGGATTGAAACTTGTATTAAAGGATTTATTTATATATGAGATATGGATTTGATATTTATGATTTTATTCCGCTGCATAATATTTTACCTACATGTGTTGTTATTATTTCTGTTGTATGTTTATTTTATTTTTTAGGTTTGCTACGGGTTCCGAATTCGAAAGAATTCCCGTTCCCTAGTGTCGGTCATGGCCCCTGTTTTGGGTCGTGACACTTCCAATGTCTTTATTCAAGCCCAATAATGCTTTTTAAAGCTTCTTGATTTGTAATCTTCTCCTTAAACTTTCTTAGACTTTTAATGTATCAAGGAACTTGTTGGATATAATACTTAGATTCACATCAAACCCTTACGATCCCTATCACTATTGTAAGGGTAGTCATGATCCAGTTGTCAAACCTCCAAATAATTAGAATATGCTTACAATAACTATTTTCCTTATAGATCATGGTCATGAGGGATATGGTCATGATCATGAGCCTTTAAATTTCAATAAAAAGTTAAAGAAAAAATTAATAAAGGAAGAGAAGCTTAAAGATGGTGGAATGGCTACCTAACAATTAAATTCCCAATCAAAATTATAAATACTTATATTCGAACCCCATTTAAGAGATTAGAAAGTTTGGTGACTAATTATTACTTTGATATTCATTGTGTTTAAATTAAATTATGTAAAAATTCTTTTGTTGAGAGTTATTAGCATGTGTTATTGTTTAGGCAATATTCATATACTCCTTTCTTGGTTTAGATCAAAGGATAGTGAGGTTTTTATTCACTAAAATTTTAAGCGTAAGCTGTGTAAAACACTTTGTTATAAATTGGTTATGAGTTAGCAAAAAAAAACTCAATTATAAATGTTTGAGTTTAGCCTAAAAAAACTCTTGTTGTAATCAATTTAAGTTAATAAATTGGTATGGGGTTAAAAATCATAACTTTAGGGATAAGTTAGATGGAGATGTAGATTTGTTGATTAACCAAACTCCTAAAATCACTTGTTCCTTCTTTTAGTCTCTGCCTTAATTTCTTGTCAATTTCCTTCAATTTCTTTTAATTTTCTTTTAAATCAAATTAGCCTTATTCATCCCCTTTAGGTCATTTTAGGCATTTATTAAGTCCAATTTATGAGTAGTGGGGGAACAATAAAATAATTTTTTAGGGACAAAATATGAATTTTAAGGAACCTTAATGGAGTTTAATTGGCTAAGGGGGCAATGGCCCCTCCTTGCCCGCTGGTTCCACCTCTAGAAATAGGAGTTTTTCTCTCTAATTCTAAAATTTATTTTCTTTAATTTTTTGTAATAATTTTATCAAAATTAGATTTTTTTTAAAGGGCAATATGATTTTAGTTACTTAACTCAATCATCAAAACATCATAAATAAACGATAAAATTATAGCATTTTACTCATTTAAACTAGTTAAATGAGCAACATCGTTTGTTGATCACCTTACAAAATCTATGGATCCTAGTCCAATATCTTTTAGTAAACCTTTGCAATCGTTAACAATCTATCCAAAATAAGAGAGTCATAATTATCACCACTTATGGATTTGACTAGTCCCAAGTAATCAAACTATACATGCACTTGAAGGATGTTTAGTGCCTATAGCTAGCTTAAAGCTTCTTTGCATGACATTGCCTCTATAATGCCAAGATCTAATGGGCCAGCTTTGGTTGCTTGCAACTCTCCTAGATTGTTGCGGATTATATATCCAAAATCTATACACCCAAATTTTGAAAATATTGCAACATCTAAATTATATTTTAATATACTTATTGTAGGAGGTTTCCATTATTCATCAACTAACACTGTGCCTAAGTTAATAGATCATAACTCTCGAGATTATGCACAAATCTATTATTTGAAGAATAACTCCTTAAACTGCACTACTTGTTGCTTACACCTTCAATTATTCTAGACCATATCATTTCAATTATTCCACAAATTTCATATAATGGTGGCTATTTAAAACACTTGCTCTTGATCATAATTTTACAAGAAAGTAGCAAATTCGTACTAGATTGCATGAAGTTAAAACTTACAAAATCCTAATATTTTTTAGCAAAACCACATAAGACAAGTATGTATATTTCCATCTCCCTCCTTTATAAGAATATAAGACATATATTTTTTTATCTCGTTATTAACAAGTCCATAGGTCTAGAGTGTGTTAGCCTATGCACACACATGTGGATTTATAAATTAGGTTGAGCCCATGTAATACATAACCAATTGAGTTATATTAAGGTCCAATCTACATCACTTATAAACCATTTTATTCCTTTACAGTTTTCTAATGTGTGATATGCTCTTCAACACTTATCCTAATAGTGTGTTAAGGAGTTAAAAGTTGGCAAGCAGTCACTACAAGCATGCCAAACCATATTCTTCACTTTAAAGGCACCCTAAGGTTCCAAAGCTTTTCCATACATCTCCATCAATAGTAAGATATGTGATACCCATTATTGTACCCAAACCTCAACATGCACTTTTAATAGTATTTATTCCCTTTTTTCAGCTTGCCATGTTTACTGATCTTTGGTTCTTCTATAACTTAAAGGAATACACAAATACTTTCTTAATCCTAGTGTTAAATATTTGACAAACAACATTCATATTCCATCTTTGTGCATTCAGCACCACAAGTTAGCCCACTATATCAATTTAAAGATCTAGTTAAGGAGAAGATGTAACAAGTGTTTTATATAGTAGCCAAGGGTCCTTCCATTTAAAAATTATAGTACCAATCCTCACCCTCCACCTATATCCTTCTTTCAAGATATTCTTTATTACCCATACACTTTGCTAAGTATAACTTGGATTTAAGAATAATTCAACTTGCAAAAAGCTAGTTTTAAGGAAGTATCTAGTCTTTAAAATTTTTAACATAAGTGAGTTAGGCCTGGTAATTAACTTACAACCCTAACTCCCTAGCAAAGCTAACTAGAACTTATATAGCCAACAAAACCTCTTCCTTCCATCTTGCTTCCTGCCACATAATCTTTCCCATCTCATCAAGCAATTCCCTTTTTTATGATGAATTTCCACTTCCTCATTAGAACCAATTTATTATTCACCCAAGTACAGCATAAAGGTTAAGAGGAATAAGAAACAAATTTGACAATTTTAGCTAAGCTACCAAAAATATCTTGTGTTGCTAAAGAATATCTAACATATCATAAATAATATCATTTAAAGTCCCTAAGTTTCAATATATGTTTAAATAATATCTTCAAAATTCTATATCTTTTAAAATTTTTATTTTTTATAGCTTATAAATTCTTATTGCCTATTTTTCATTAAAAAAGCTTGAGCTATATATAAAAAAGTTGAAAATTGCTAATTTTTTTTAGCATGGAAGAGTTAATGATGATTATAATAATGTAATATTTTCTCTATTAAGATAGCATTTGGTAAATTTAAAAATTAAGTGCTGAAAAGTTAAATATTAAATTTTAAGCGCATAATGTAAGAAATACATAAAATTTGAAGTGATACATATAATTAAGCATTTAATAATTATAATTACTGAAAATTAAGTGTTTAAAATTATTGGTAAAATTACACCCTACACCAACTTTCATCTAATTATTCTCAAATATACGGTTGATTTTGTTTTTCAACTATGCCTTTTCATGTTTCAATGGCATAATTTTTTACTTTTTCAGTTTTATGTTTTTTCAACAATGTCATTCCTTTCATTTTCTCCTTCTTGTTTTCTCCATCTTTTCATTTTCTCCTTCTTTTTATTTTATTTCTCTCTTCTCTCAGTTTTAAAATTAGCCTTAGTATTGTAGATTAATTAAAATTTTTTACATGTCTGAGCAAACCCATAAACTTTCTAATTAAATTTTAGTCTTACATCTTGTAAATCTCCAATTTTTCTTCTTTTTTTTGTGTGTGTATTGAAAATCACCATTTTACAATTGAATTGTAATGGGCAAGTGGTAATTTTCATTACTTTTTGGTTGTTAATACTTGGGTTATTCTTGAATTCTCTTCTCCTGCTTCTTGTTCGGATTTTATTTCGATTGGATTCTTTTCTTCTTCTTCTTTTTCTTATTTTATTTTGATTGAGTTTTTATTCTAATTATGTTTCCATTGGATTGATTTGAAACCATCTAATAAATTATTTGTTATTTTATTTGATCATTTCGATTGTTATATTTTTATTTCCATTAGATTGGGTTGAAAAAATCTAAAGTGTTGTTTGTCATTTTATTTGTTTGTTTTAGTTGTTAAGTTTTTTTTCCATTGGATTGACTTGAAAAAATCTAAAGTTTTATTTGTTATTTTATTTGGTTGTTTTCTGAAATAAAATTGTTATGATTTTGTTAGATGGCATGTAGTGTCACTATACTGTGTGTGTTTTAGGTTATTAAAATTCTAAAAAAAATAAATAAATAAATTACTCAATCAAACATTAATACAACTTGAAAAGTGTATGGAATAAATGTTTAACAAGCAATAAAAAATGAGTCATCTAAATGATTACTACTCCAATATTTCATATATTTCTAATCCTATTGAAAAACTATAAGTCTTTTTAGGTTTTTTTTAATAAGAAGTTATTAACATACTAAAAGTTTAAAATATATTTTTATATTTAATTTTTGGTATTAATAGTTTGGTTAGCCAATTAACCAAATAATTTTTTTATATTTCCGGTTGGATCGGTTAACTGTGATTTTACAAAATTAAAAACCTAAACCAAACCATTATTTTTCAAAACGGTTTTAAAAACCAAACTAAAAGTTAGTTTACCGGTTCGGTTGACCTTTATTTTGGATTGATTTTTCGACTTTCGATCGGCGGATCGGTTTTTCAGTTTTCAGTTGGCGGATCAGTTTTTCGATTTCATTTGCTCACCCCTAATTAAAACAATCACTGTATTTTTAAAGTAAATATTGTCAAATTTTGACCCCAAAAAAAAAATATCAGCCGTAATTTTAAAATTTTTCCTTTTTTTGTAATTTTTAAAAAATTCCCAAAATTAAATGTTCTATTCTAAGCCCATGATTTAATAAACACTAACAAAACGAATTAACAAAAAAAATTAAAGGTAAAATGACTTTACTTAAACCAGTAATTTTTTTTTATTTTTAATGATTATATTTAGTAATCATTATTTATCTAAATTTTATGGGGAAACTTTTTTTTTAACCTAACTTAAGCAATCAAGATGATGATATGTATATATTTTTTAACCTAACTTAGGCAATCAAGGTCATGATTTATTTGTAGTTGATAATTGTGGTTTATTCAAATTAGAGTTAAAATTCCTTCAAAGTAGAGATTCCATGAATGAGGACATTATTTGCAAATAGGATTTTGTATTCAGCATTTAATTAAACAATCAAAGATGCAACAGAATTGAAACCACTAATTAAACATAAAGATTGAAGGAAGAATCTGACTCCCTCGAGCTGCACAAGACATGCACATGTTTTGATGGAATGGAATAAGGCAGATCATAGTGGCTTAATCATGTTTTCATAATAATATATCTCTTTGGTATGTGTTACCACACTCAAATTTTGGTCACAATATCCCCCACTTGAAAACGTCTCTTTATTAGAAAAAGTGTATGAATTTGAAAATAAATTATTGATAATTTCTTTTTCCTTTCCTCTCACTGAATGATGGGAGACAAATCAAAGTTAGGTGAGGAACATGCATGCAAATGCCTGTTACCGAACAAGATTAATATATATATATATATATATATATTCTCCAAATATTATTTAAAATCTGCAAAATTTTTTATATAAAGATAAAAATTTTATTCATCAATTGATTTACATTAAACTACTTCTACTTGAACCCAAAAAAAAAAAAAGTAAAATAGTTTCTCAAAATTATAGAAGATGAACTCTGCATATAAACAAAGACTCTCTATATCTATTTCTATAATTAAAGAAGAATTCAAATTGGACATGATATCCTAAATAATGACATGAAACTTCAACTTCTTAGCTATTTATCACTGTTAAGGAAATTTCATAATAAAATCAAATAATTGTTAGTATTAATATCAAATTAAAAAGGGCTAATTACTTACTAAGGTTTGATTTATTATACTATTAGATTTTTATGTTTTCAATAATTACTATAATATTTTGAAGTTTTACTCCATTAAATTATTGTATTTCTACCGTTTAATTTAATATTTCATGGATCAATTTGAAAAACTAAAAATTCTATTGATCCCTAAACTTATAATATAATTTTGAATTCATCGTTAATGTAGATTTTTAACTTATTATATTTTTATCACAATAACAATTTTTTTTTTAACATTAAAACAAATTTAAACCATATTGATTTGAAATTGACATTACTCCAATATGAATATGTAATCAATGATATATTAATTAAGATTCATTATATTGATATGGACTCAATTTTACAAATTATTATTGTGCTAATACCACTTATATAATTGACATTGCATTTATTATAATTTATCATATTAGCATGTTTTCAATTTCGTAATTGGCATTATACCAATACGATTTATGCAATAAGCGTTGATCAATTAAGGTTTACTAAACGAGACTTGTCATGTTGAAATAAATTTTTTAATGAAATTTGATAATTGTAATTCTCGAAGGACTTGTAAATAATGTGTGTATATACACACACATTAAAATAATTTTAATGAGATTTGATAATTAAATTTATGTTAATATGATACATCCTAATTAATATAGTATTGATAACATATTCATATTGGAGTAGTAACAATTCTAAATAAATATGTTTTAAATTTATCAATATATTGAAAATAAAAATTATTTAGACATCATATTATAACTATAATAGAAACATAATAAATTAAAAAAAAAAATCTATATTAATTTGATAAAAAATTGAATGAATTTGAAATTAGATTCTAAGTTCAAAGACAACCAAATAAAAATTTTAATTTTTAAATAGGTCCATTTAACGGCAAATTAGATAGTAGAGATGTAATAATTTAACGGAGCAAATCCTTAAAGATATTTAAGTTAATTATTGAAAACACATGAATATAATAGTATAATGGGTTTTCCTAAGGGATGTTATAATAATTAACCTAATTAAAAATGGATGGATGTTGAACACTAGCTTTAAATAATGACTACATTGTTTTTATATTTAAAGAAATCATTCTTTTCGCCCAAAGTTGAATTGGCCAGTGTTGTAATTCACTTGAAAGGATAAATAGGTTAAGAGTTTGATACTTATCTTCCTCTGCCTATTAAAATGGAAAAAAAAAAAAAAAAAGTCAATGAGGGAGTAGTCGATTAGTAACTTTTTTATAAGGGCATCCTGAAGTGAGGAGTTTGATTCTTACCATTGTTTGTTTAAAAGGAGAGGGTTGTCCCTGTTATGCAGTTTATCGATATTAAAGTCATATAATCTCTCAATTTTAAAAAAAAAAAAAACAATTTCTAAGTCAAAATTTTTGATTAATTATTATTTTTGTTAGGCTTTAGGATTAAATTATGACACAAGTAAAATTTTTGCTCTAGTTTGATAATAAGAAGTTAATTTTGGGTTAAGTTTAAACTTAGGATTCAATTAATTTTTATAATCTATTAACTCCTTTGACTATGTTGACTAATGACAAAAACTAATCCAAATAACTAATTTTTGACATAATAGGGATTAATTCGTGAATTTGGTATAAAATCAAGATGTTGTAGCAATTATTCCGAAATTATAATGCATTTTGGTCAAGTACAGTCATGTTGTTCTATAGTGAAATTAGAGAAATACGCCTAATACATCTGCAGTCTCATGTACTTAGTATAATTTATTAGTTTAACATTTTAATTTACAATTTTACTATTTTAATATTTAAAATTTGTCTAAAATATACTAATTTAATGATATAGTATATTTGTCATCCCCCTATACTTACCATTCTTTGTTAATTTGATACATTTATTTATAATTTTTTATCAATCAACCCTTTAAAATATAACATATGTTGATTTACTGTTACATATAACATGTTTTGATAGAGATTTTAATATTACATTTTATATAAATTTAAGTATTGAAATAATAAAATTATGAATTAAGATATCAAATTGATAAAAATAACAAATTATAGAGGGGTACGAACGAATTATGCCTAAAGAAATATTAGGATACTACGACGACCATGGTAAAGTACATAATAGCCAAATGCACACAGCAATTGCAACCAATTAAGACACTTTTTCATTTGAGCATGATCACGAAAGAACAATCAATGGTGCCTTTTGGATCCCTTAATGCCATCATGCAACATGATGTGTGCTGTGTGCTTGAGAAGCCCAAATTGTTCCCCTACATGTAGAGTGTATTGATAGTCATGTATAACTTTTCTCATTATTTGAAAATAATAATTCAATACACGAGTTTTTAATCATATGTAAGATTTCTCAGTGGGTACGCATATTATCTTTAATGGCGAGATTTCTTTGATATAACAATTGAAAATTAGACGCTTCATGCCTAACTCGAACGGCAAATTGATCATTTAGACATTTTAATTTACTAAAATTAAGATTTATCAATACTGGGTTTAAATAATATATGTAACATGTTGAAAAGTGTTTGTAAGTTATATATTTAATAAGTTAGAGGTGTTAAAATAATTAATTTATAAATTATGCTAAATTTAAGTGGTGCAAATATATTAAGACTAACTTAAAAAGGAGTATAATATGGGTGTTATAAGAACTACATTATTAAATTTTGATGAACTACTGTAGGTAACGGGGTTTAGCGTGCGTTCAATTATTAGTAACCATGATACTGTGTGGATTCAGGGCCCATTAGAAAGTACATGTTAGGTCTTTGAAGTTTAAATGGAGACAGACTCGCTACCTGAATAAAAATCGAGATACACTGTACAGCAACCGGATCTCATGAAGGTTTCCAGAAGCTGTCATCAGATAACAGGTTTGGAAATTGGGTATGGGCTTTTGAATGTCCATCCGACCTTGCGATCGGCCTCCATTTGTGTTTTGTATTTTATTACCTTTAATTATCCAGATATTCATTTATTTACATGCAATTTGGAATTGCCTTTAATAAATTGTTCAATTTTACACTTAAGTTTGAGTTTGCGCATTAACTCAATTTCATGCCTTAAAGTTCTGAAATTCATAAAAATAATAAATCAAAACAATACATTTGACTTCAAAGGGCGTAGCGATTAAGAATTCCAACATTTTTACACAAATAAAAGCATAATAAACCAGAAATATACTAAAAATATACCAAAGATAAACCAAGATTAAACTAGTCCTTAGACCCATGAAAGCCTCTCAAGAACTAGTTAAGGGATAAATCCTTAACGATTCAAGGTAATCAGTCTCAAAGATCCTGCAATCACCAAAAATATTAGTCCTGAAATATATAAAATTTCTCAAGAGAAAACATTCAAACTAATTTACAAAATAAGTTCATGCAAATGGAGGTTAAAGAATTAACAAATTAACTTAAAAGACATGGTACAGACAATCATGTATAAATGAGCAGAGTATAAGGACCTAAACATGCTTGGAAATCAAAATCATGCATGCAGATAACAAAATCTCAGGACAAAGGCGTGGGTCGCCCTATTTGAGTGGCAATCACCTCTGTGAAGAGGTGCTCGCCTTATGGCAAAGAGGTAACACCCTTTCACATAGGTGTCACTTGATTAGCAGACAACCCTACTCTCAAAACAACTAGACTTCTATTCTAGGCAAATGATATGTAATAAACAATCAAAAACTTGTTATTCTACCACTACATTCAACACCCTAGTAGATCATATTAATAACATGGCATAATGGGTAGCATAAACTCAAAATATACACTAAATAAACTAACAAATTAAGTCATATTCAAGTTTAACATCGAAATGCTAAAAAGATAAATAGGATTCACTTGAGCGTGAGCTTTTGACAAAGTATGTTGGCCCTTAGAGATTATTTTGGATGTTGAACTCTATTTGGATGTGAGCTATACTTGAAAACAAGTTTCTCTTGCATCCTTCTTCTCAAGGAAATAGACTATTGAACTTGAACTCCTCCCCCCTCTTCTCATGAACGTCCCTTCCTAGTTTTAGAGCCTCTTCTTCCTTGTTCTTTTTTTTTTTTTGGGTTCTCCTCAAAATCTTGGTAACTCTCCTTTTTCACTTTTATCTTAAATCTCACCCATGCCCTTAGGATCCTAGACCATCATAAGCCTCCATAAACTTTTTCTTCCCTCGAAAAATCTCTTCTTCAGGCAAAAAACAAGGCCTGGAGGGCGTGGGGTCGACTCTACTTGACCACCATGATTGTAGCTCCATTAAATGTAGCTGCAAGTAGTTTGCCACAGAGGCAGTGCCACTGTGATGAGACGATCACCTCTTTACATAGAGTTGCCGCCTTTTTAGCCCTACTCTATGTTAGGCCTGTTAGTGATATGCACTAGGTCAATCATTTGTGATTATGTATTGACTTTCTTATTTTATTAATAAAGAGGTATTATATTATCATTTGATTTTATGATAATTACATGAATGGTTAATTCTTACTAAGGCCATCAAGTATGTGACTTGATAGTAAAACCCTTAGATTAAAATAAGAGTTCTATTCTAATTATCCCTAGCCATTTATTCATTATATGAATATTAAAGTATTAAGGCTAGTATGTTGTTGACTGATGGTTATGTTTTACTAATCATAAATATGAGATATTAAGTCAACTCATAGGTACATGATGAGAGATCGTGTACTGGATTGACCCACTATGAGAATACTACATAGATTATTGTCATAAGTATTTCTTATCACAGTAATTTTATTTTGGTCCTTTGACCTTGAAATCATCATGGATTTCTACATAGCTATTTTATGTTTTGACACATTCTAACATTGTCTTTAACCGGATGATTAAAAGAATGTTGTTGGATATAAAATTAGTTATGTGAGGAATGTGAGTGATTTAGAAGGAATTTATCCCTCATTAATATGAGAAAGATATCTAAAGGCCCCTTGATGAGATAGACTGAATAAAATGCATGGCCATGCTGAAATGAATTGATAAAGAGTTATCATTTTCAGTCTACTTGGAATCAAGTCATAATATTGAACTATATAAGGATGACATTCTATGCCTTATGTTCAATTAAGATATCATGTGATAAAGGGACAATAAAATTCACTGTAATTAGGTTATGTCGGATTATTGACTTCACATGACTTAGGTAGTCATAATGTCTTGCTAGAGGCCACTTATGACTTGTAGGCTTAAATAGAGATTTAGGCCCACTGCCAATGTTATGTGAACCTACAGGGTCACACACTTAGAACAAGCCCAAAACGGATATGAGTTTAATAAGCTCAAAATAAACTCTGTGGAAATAAATAATTAAAGTGTTTTATTTATTTATTTATTTGTTTATTTATTTAAGATAAATGTTATTTTAAATAAATAAATAAGATATTATTTTTGATTTATTTTTAAACAAAATCAAAATATAATAAATGGAAAATTACCAAAAGGTTATTGGTAAGTGAAACCCTAACTTGGAGTCTATAAATATGTTATATTCTCTAGGGTTTCACACACTTGTTTTTGCCTCCAAATTCGTTTTCTTTCCTCTTAGAAAACAAAGACAGAGTTTTTCCTTTTGTTCTTGATTTGTGAGACAGTCAAGAGGTTGCTAGCACACACACTCAAATTCGTTTTGTGAAGGGCTGTTCGTGTGGATACCTATAGAGGACGCATCCTTTTGGAGACGTCTTGATCCGAACAACCAAGGCAAAAAGCTCGAGGTAAGGTGTCACCGGTGTGAACCTCCTCTCACCCTTCCAGAGAATCTTGCCTCTTCTGCGTTTTGGTAAGATTATTAAAAACCCTAGATTTAATCTATTAGTCGAATTACATGGATCCTGGCTTGGGAACGTGATAAAATTTTAATTTTTCCGTTGCGTTTGCATCATGGAACCCAACAAGGCCAAGTGAGTCAAAGCAAACTTAGGCTTGTTTAGACAATCTTAGGTTAGGTTTGGACGATTTGGGCTAAGTTTTTTAGGTCCCCAGGCACTCAAGTTCATTTCCAATCAAAGATTTGGATTTCATACTTGTATTCAAGCTTCACATTCTCATCATTGGCATTTGATATAGTCCACCCCTAATTCATGGGTTGATCGGATCAGGTGTCTACAACTACACAATAGAGAACTATTCTCCTATTTAAAATGACGATAGCGAGAATCTAATCCTGCACATTTTTTTAAAAGGAAATTAGCACTTAACTACTCTCTTGTTTGCTGCCAATTCTTTCTCTTTTTTTTGGTTCAAATTGCACATTGCTTAAGTAGTACTTATGTAGAAGATCACCAGCAATGTGTTAAATTCATAACAAAAGTTGGTGATAATGAATAAAAATGATACTAATTAAAGTGACAGATCCCAAATGTACATCAAACTAACATTTCCACTTACAATTGCTTCCATATAACATCCAATCAGACAGTAGGGTATGTCACGCCATAAAATAAGGGTAGTTGTTGGCAGAAAACAAAAGGGCAATTTTTACATAGAAAAGTTTAAAATGAATTCAACTTTTGATATCATTTAGGTCAAAGAATCTTAAGTTGGAAGCCTTTACACACAATGGAAGAACCTAAGCATATATTCAATTGTGTAAAGGATGGACAAAATGGTTTTTTTATTACCATTTAATTGTTTGAGTATTTAGTGGGAGTGAAAGTGTCTTTGCATAAAGCAGAGACTGAGATGCACCTTAAGATACTAAGTGCTATAGTGCCAAACGCCATCCATTCACATGCAACTCACTCCATCCAAAGTCTATATTTTCCCACGCAAGAGTCCATATTCTCTCAATCCCTATTTTTTTTTTTCCCCTTTTTCTCTTCTAAATTTTCTTGTGGACAATCTTTCCAGATAATATGCGTCCATATGCAGTTGTAGTTAAAGGTGGTAAATGGGAAACAAATTCATTCATTCATTCACAAACCACTCCAAGAAAGGAGAATACAAACAAATAGAATACAAAGAAGACTAGAGAGGGTAGTAAACAAAAGGCCTGTTTCTGTAGCTTTGTGAAACTTGGCCATTTCCCCCACCACTTACATGGAGAACATTTTAGTTAAAAAAAAAAAAAGACCAGGAAAGATACAAGAGTCAAAACTTTGCCACTAGAGAGGTCACATCACTAACCCAACCTAACCGTAAAAAAAGAAAAAAGAAAAAGGGTATACAGAAGACGAGGAGAGATGCATTAGCATTACTAGGCTGAATGATACAGTAAGAAAATTATATGAGGCTTAAATGGCATTTTTCATCATCTTCATGGGCAATTGGAGTTTCTACCAGGGCCTCCATAATAAAAGTAATGGCCCCAGTCTCCATTGCTACCAGTTTGAACATCATAGCAATTGGATTGTTCAGTAAAGGTGCCAATTCCTTTAGGGGCCTTGAGATTATTAGATTCATCAACAACTTGAATATTCCTGAAATAGCTTGATTTGCTAAACCCTTCTTCAGGAAAACGACCACTGCCCATCTGAGTTGAGGTGTGCTGACCATTTGGCTCTGAGTTTACAACCTCACCTCCCCATTCAATCATTGAAGCACTGTCTGCTAAGTATGAGAATAAGAAAGAAGGCCAATATCCCAACACATAGTCATTCCCAAATTGCATCCACCAGTGTCCCTCTTTTGGATCCTACAAGAATTCTCAAATATTCAATTTTAAGTACTAATTTAATAAGGTGCAATTAGAAGCAAGACAAAAAAAAAATGCAACTACAGTCTTTAGTTCATGATTATGGCATGCATTTATTGGCAATGTTATGTTCTCATTTCTGTTTTTTAATCCCATTTAACAATTCAGTTTAGTGTCCAAGACACTGATAACTGATAACAACAGATGATGTATAAGATTCTTAGCATCTGCAACTCAATGATGTTCTGACACTGTTCCCTCTATTATTCATGTGAGGAACATTTTAGCCGCTGATGTAGCCAAGGATGCATTTTAACGTTGCAATTTTAAAGGTAAAAGACAAAAAAAAATCAAAGTTCACATGCATCTTTTACAGTATAGGCCTTGATTATTAACCTAGAGAGCTGAATGTGAAGGCCTTTGGCATTTACCTTCCAGACAAGTATACTGATATCATATTGGGAATTGCGGAAGCCAGAAACAGGAGAGATGCTTGCACCCATTGCTATCTCACTATTGATCTGAATAAAGCCTGAGCAAAGAAGATTGTAGCAACCTGTGGCTTGATATGCATCACTCTGTCAAATTTTCATGAACAAATTTGTGAGCAAGGTCCATTAGCAAAACCCATTAAAACAATTAATGCAAAACTATCAAAATTACTGAACGTAGTCACAGAAGAACCAAGTTTTTATTAGAAGCTTACAGTCCAGTAGGTAAAAAGCCTTGTGTTGTTGTCACCATATAGATCTGGACTGACCTGTTTCCATCCACAAACAAGTATTAAAAAAAAAAAAAAAAAGGATATGGTTTTATATAATGATATGAAAATATTTATTTCCAACACAAGTTCAATTATTTCTGGTCAATATAGAGTATATTTAAAAAAACTACAATAGGTACCTGCCAGCCAGCTTCAATACTGTTGAGATCTTCACCAAAGGAACCCCCCAATATCCATAGCTGGGATAAGCTGAACTCATTAGGCTGTTGAATTTTGGGTTCCCAAACATTAATGGTTGCTTTTGCTCCATAATACTTGTCCCCTTCCACATAAGCTATTGCATGCTAATCAAACCAAAGAACATGTAACAAACAGATTAGTAGATTATACTAATATCGACAAGGAAAATGGAAGAAAGCTACTTTATTTAAGCCTTTAAATGAAGGAAAAGAAAGGAACTTTACTTGGTGACCACTTTCATTGATGAGATCAGGATCTGCAGACCTAGGCTTTGGGATGCTTCTTCTCTTCTTCTTACCATATCTTTTCACTGAACTGGCTCTCAAAACATCCTCCTCCTTTGTTCTTCTAATGGGTATGGTACCCTCAGGGCATTTACCATGAGCATGCCACAACTGAGTGATTGGATTTGTTTTTTCTTTTGATTCTGTAGCAACTTTGTTATCATCAAATAACCCTTCTGGATGATAACTAGGCCTCATCTAAAAATCCAAAAAAAACATAAAATCAGTAAAAAAAAAAAAAAAGGAAAAAAATCTATTAAAATACCTGTAAGTAGAAGTATGCAGGGTAAAGGGTTGAACCTGGATCTTGTGGTCTTTGAGGAAAGGATGATCAAAAGCTGGCTGATGAGCCATGTGAACACAGTCTATTATATCCCCATCTGGGCTCTGCTTAGACGTCAAAAATCCAAAAAAGGAAAAAGAAAGAAAATGAGATATCCTACAGTAGTACTACATAGAAATTTCTCATTCAAACACAATCATGTACTTTGCTAGAAGCAATGAGTGATTGAGGTCTTCAAGTATATGCAAAGAATGACTGAAAAAAAAACAAGAGGTTTGAAAAGGATAGAAATAAAGGGAGCCCAACATGAGGTACCCATTATAGCATTAGGTTCAGTTTAGAAACATAGGAAACAATACTTGAGTCCTATTCTTTATTTCTTCTTCAATAACTCTTAAAAGTAAATAATTGCAGTGAGAGAGAAACAGAAGCCAATAATCAGTACATCATTTTGATTATTTTAAAATCTATAAATTTTCACTAAGGAAAGAAAATAAGCCATTTAGAAAAACACCCATTTGCATTCAGTACCCTTTTGATTCCTGAGAAACAAAAAAATTTCAACAAACCAATAAAAAATTGTACCTTTCAAATGCATATTTATATATTTTTTTTTCATTTTAAACTGAGATTTTTTGTTAAAAAACCCAACAAAAAAAAATCATTACATGAACAAACTCAAAAAAGAAAAAAAGCCAATGTAAAAAAAAAAAAGCACTTTTTTCCCTTCACTTTGCTACACACTTCCTCAGATACCAAACAGTAGTTTAGAGCAAGAAAATATACCTCAATGCTTTTAACAGCAGGCTTGTTCAGGCGATTCAAGTGTTTTTGAACTTCAAACTTTTGCCTTTCCACACCTAATCTAGCTAAGGAAGTAAACGACAACACACCCAACAACCAAAAAACCACCATTAATCCTCTACAACTGCTAAAATGCAGCAAACCACCACCACCAACACCACAAGCAGCCATATTTACTAAAACCCGCAAAAGAAACCGAAGGATTTGGGGGTTATCCTACGCTCCCGTGAAGATTAGAGGCTAAAGCATTTGCTGCAAACAACACAGAGAGAGAAAAACAGAAAGAAAGAAAACTTTAAAAGGCTGGAACTTTTTTCTGCTCCTCTCTTCAACTGGCTTATCCTGCGCACCCTTGTGCCTAGCTTAAGCTTAAAAAAAGCTTGAAGACTGGAGCGAGTGAGGCTGGTGGGTCATTTTGCCACTCTCACTGTTCCCTCTCTGTCCACTACTGTACTGTACCACACCCTCTAAAAACTCACTTTTCTTGTCATTTTCTTTCTCATTAAAAACTCTCCCTTTCCTACATTTCCTTTAACAATAACCAAAAAGCACGACCTTTTTTTTTCCTTTAAAATATATATTAAATTATCACTACTTAAAATTTATTACACTCAAATTAATACAAAAAAAATATATAAATTATTAAATTTAATTAATTAACTATAAAAATTTAATTACTAATTTATTTTCCATTAAATATAAATTTTAACAAAAATTTCATAAGTCTCATAATGTAGTAATTATTTTTTTTAATTTATGATTACTTTATTTAAAAAAATAAATTTTACTCAATATTTCTTATCCTTAAAGTGAAAATAACATAAAAAATTAACGTTACCTTAATTTTTTTATTTTAACACTATGAGAATTTGACTAAAAATTATATTTTAATATTTTATTCTTTTTTTAATTTAGAGTATTTATTTAATAAAAAATAAGGGTATAAATTTGAATCGGAATGAATGTTTTTTATTTACTAAAATTCAACATGAAAATAGTAAAATGATTCTCCATTAATGAAAATTACTATTCTCTTGTATTCTTAAAAAATGAATTTTAATTTTTTTAAAAATTAAATTAAATTAATTATAAATTGAATAAACATTTAAATATCAACATATATTTTTAAAATATATAAATTAATAAAAATACAGATTAAATATTTGAATAAAATATATTTATTAAAAATAAACAATTTTAGTAATCATTTTTAAAATTATAATAATATTTTAATAAATAAATATTTCAAAATATTTTATAAAAGATAATTTAATTTTAATATATAGATATTTACAATGTCATTTTTTATAGATAAAAAATAATTATAAAAATATTTTTTTTATAAAAAATTTAGTTGCTAAATGATAATTAATTTTTATTTTCAGTTTCCATTTACTAGTTAACCAAACATTTTTAAAAAATTTTATTCTATTTCTAATTTCTTTTTATGCTTATTCCAATTTATTAATATTAATCAATGGGCCCTTATTTCAGTATAAACACTTATAAATATATCATCAATTTTAAATAATTATTTTTATATAAACTCATTGATGTTTACATTTTATTTTGAACACCATTTAAAAAATAAAAATATATATGTCATGTCATAAATTATTAGTAGTTTTATTATAAAAGTAAAATAGTTTTAATAAATTATATATTTAATTGAAAAAAATAAAAATAAATTCTCACAATTATAAAAATTTGAAATAGCGTTGTATTTTTTTTTCTTTTGAAACATAATACTTATATCGTACTAAAATTCAATAACGTTTAATAGTTAAAAACCTTTATAAACATTATGAAGGAACTCAGGATCAAGTTTTCGTTTACCGATAAAAAAAATAATATTATTTTAAAAAATGTTAAATAATAATATTTCTAAACAATGTTTGTAAAAAAGTATCTATACTTTAATTAATTTATATTTTTGACCAATTGAAATTTTATTATTGTTTTACAAAAAAAATTAATTTCAAAACAGAAAATTTGATTTATTAAAAATGAAAATGGATATGAGAGCCGTTCAGCGGCTGGGTTAAATTAGAGGGTTCACATAGGCTTGCTTTGTTGTTTTCAAAATGCCACATTTTGGACCACCGCTTGTTGTGCTTTCTTATTCTTGACCCTTGTAGGCAATCCACAACAATTTTATCCTCCTATATATATATATATATATTTATTTATTTATTTATTTATTTATTTATTTATTTATTTTTGCATATCACATTTTTCAGAAATCTTAAATTCGAGAAACTTCAATGTTTCAATCATTTTTTAATACATAGTCAATTATATAATTTTTTTACTAATAAAGCAACTCATAGTATAAAGTCAATTTGAGATGATATATGTTTGCTTTCTGATTAATTATATAAATATGTTTTTAATCATAATAAATATCGTAAAATTAAATTGTGAGGACTCGTATAATTTTATTAATATACGAATAAAAATGCTTATAAAATCAGAATCAAGTGAAATTATATTGGAAACAAGATTTTAAATTGTAAAATTGTGTTGAAATCAAATAAAATTATTCTATTTTAGGATTTATTTAATTTTATTATTTGTAGTTATATGTTATTGTATTTTTCATGCAGATAAAATCTTACTAAATATATAAATATATTAAAAGATATTTATATAGAATGTATAATCTTATAATTTTTTATTCAATTTCACCATTGGAGTTTATATAGTTCTCTCACTGATTTTAGTGTAAAAAAAAAAAAAAAAAGCATTCTTGACAACCTGGGCACATACAAAGCACAAAGTACATCTTTAAATCATTTAGTGGGTAGAGTAATTTGGCAAAAAAAAAATGTATATGTAGAGAAAATGCAAATATGATGGTCCCCTATAGTAATATTAAGGTGATAATGGTTTGTTTGAAAGTTGGAATGCTTGAGTGTTAGGGGTGGTTGATGATTAAGTTGGTGATTTCATGGACCTAACTAAGTTCTATTAAGTTGGCAAAAAAATAATAATTTAACCCAAAAAAAAAAAAAAGCTTCTTTCTTCTCCCATAATTGCATTTGTTTTACCATCATTTAAAGGAATCCAATGTAATGTATGCCTATTGAAGAATAATTGACCAATATATATATATATATATATATAAAGCATTAGCAGAATCGTTTACAACTTGCGTCTTATCCACGATCTTATTTTTATGTTATTATAGACAAAGATTCTTCTGTTCTAATCAGAATATTATTATTATTATTATTATTAGGAATAATACATTTATAATCTTATATTTGTCACTTTTTATTAGTTTAATAATTTAACTTATAGTTTTGTTATTTTAACACTTAACCTCGTCCAAAATATAATTTTAAAACTTCTATCAGCACAAATGATATGAAATATCATATCAATATTTTCATATCTCAAGGGTTGGATTGACTAAAAATTATAAATAGATGTGTCAAATTGATAAAAAATGACAAATACAATAGATGATAGATATATTATATTATCATATTAGTATATTTTATATAAATTTAATTGTTGAAATAACAAAACTATAAAAATATGTCAAATTAATAAATTATCTCGAGTACGAGGGGCCGTAAATATATTATGCCTTATTATTATTATTATTTTGTATGGTTAATTACTATTTATTTATGGTGAATGCATAGTTTCGCCCATAAACTTTATATGATTAATCTTTTAACATTTTTCAACTTTTATGATTTTCTATTCAACTTTTAAACTTTTATTTTGAATTTTTTTTAATTTTTATTTTATTTAATCCATATAATATTAAAATGGATAAAAATTTGATTTCAAATAATTTTAAACATATAAAATGATAAAATTAGCTTCCAAACAATAAAAATAGAATTAGAAACTAATAATAAAAAGTTAAAAATTATTTTTAATTATATTTTCTCTTCCATTAAAACATTAGTTTACTTTATATAAATTTTTCTTATATCCATACCAACATCTTATTATAAAATAATTCAATTTTATATATTATAGGAGTTAGATAAATTTAAAATAAAAATTTTAAAATTAAATAGAATATAATAAAAATGTAGAACTATTAAAAATTAATTGAATAAAGTTTAATAGTGAAAATATGCATTTGGCCATTTATTTATATTTATATAATAAAGTTAATCAAAGGATGGGTTAAAAAAAAAAGCTAATTAATGGATTCCAATTGTAAAAATCAAGCCATTATACATATAAAAGCCTAACCCAACAGCTACACCAACGGTCATAACAATTTTTTTTTTCTTAATTTCTGATTCGGACAAACATGGGAAATGCACTATTTCCCATATCAAATAAAATTATATGATATGGTTTCTGACAAAAGAACATTTTATAAAATAATAAATGAATGAATGAAATTCATCTCCACCCACATGGAGAGTTTTGAATTTTAAATAAATAATGTTAACTTATTCAATATTATGATCCAAAACAATATTATTCATTGCTTAAAAAAACAATATTATACAATTTATGTTTTCAAAAAAACAAATATATATTATGATCTGAAGTGAAACCGCTAATTAACGTCATTATTTACAAACAATCAAGTTGTTAATGTATAAAACGTTTAACATATGATTAATTAAGGAATTTTTTAGGGATAATTGTTATTTTTCCCCTAAGTTTTGATATATTATACTATTTTCTTCATAACATTTTATAAATATATTTATTGATACTTTTGTTTTGGTCAATTAAATTAAAAAGTCCTTTTATTAGTTTTTCCATTAATTAAACATTAAATGACTATAAAAAGACTAAAATAACCCCATTTATCAATTTTCCCTAAACCCATAAACAAAAACAACCTCCTGCCAACCCTGCATCTCCTCCACCTACCGTCTCCCACCATCGATGTCCTCCAATCCCACCTTTCCTTCTTCTACCCCTACTTCTTCACCTCCTCCTTCATTCACCCACTCTCACTGCTTCCCTTCTCAGTCTCCTCCTTTTCCCTTCCTATGCCCGCCCCTGTAAGGAAATCATACGTCTCTTCTTTATAAACTTCTATCTATAATAAATGGCAACCCGCTAGTAGCCAAAAGAGTACCAATCTACCTCTACCACTCGGTGGTTATGGATGGCCATCGTTGTCGCCATCATCATCGCCAAGTTCAAAACCACCACCACCTGGTGCAATCAATAGTAGTGATATAAGCTCTAATTTCTCTGGACAATATGGATCGTCATTGTCACGACCCAAAATAGGGGCCCTGATCGGCGCTAGGGAACGGGAATTCTTTCGAATCCGGAACCCGTAGCAAGCCTAAAAATAAAATAAAACATGCAATAATAACAATAACAGTAATATATATGCAACGGAAATAAAAATTATAAATATAATAATAACATTCTCATCACTGGATTTAAATCAAATCTCATCTCATATATATAAATCTTTCAGTACAAATCCAGTTTCAACATAATACATCTCTTTAAATAAAATACATGAAATCCCACACTTTAATTCACAACTACTGCAGTGTCTAGATTATAAAAATAAGACTCAAGTAAATAGTTTACACAAAGAAGCCGGGGCGGAAGAAATCCAGCGTATCGACCTGCTACTGAGGTCTGAAGAAGTTGACTCTCCTGAAAAATAGTCAACGGAGGGGAGTCAGACCTCACTGAGTGAATTACTATAATATATATACATACACACTAGGTGACAATGCATACAGTCAACAGTATATATATATCTAATATATATACAGGTAAATTCACACAGATGCAGAAAAATCATTTTATATGTTTTATTGAAAATCATCGTTTATAAAGGATCACATAGAACCCTAGAATATCGTAACCTCGAAAACAGTGTTAGACAACACTTTAGCCACACAGGCTCACTTAATCCAAAGATATCCACTTAATCCATTTAGACAGTAAAATGGCCCCGAGACACTAAGTCAACCGAGCTCTAACAGTCTAACTGCTAGTGTGATTGGCCCCAAGACACTTGGTCAACCGAGCTCCAGCAATCACACCTCCAAACCATATCTCACACATATCAATAATCACATCAAATCAATATCTACAAATAAGTTAGTAATATAGCCTAAATACTATAGGCGTACCGGTACGTACTCGGTCCTAGTGCTGCCCACTAGGTAGCACGTTCTATCGATATCCTTCATTAATAATATAAATCATTCATTCACAAAAAAATAAATGATGCATGAAGTTCAATAAAATAACAACATAAACCATATATATACTAGAAATATACCAAAAGTAAACCAGGTATATTTCGAGTATATATATGTCAAATGAATTCAATCAAATTATAAATTAAGTTGGAAATATATTTAAAAATATTTTAAATATATTTTATTTACAAAACATGCATATAATTTAATATATACCAAAAATAAACCAAAAATATACTTAAATACAAATCACATTATTTATGCAATTTAATCAAAATAAAACGTATATTTCTAAAACCATGCATCCTAAGGCATATATATATAGTATAGTAACTCACTTAGTGCGCTCCACGAGACGGGTCCGATGGGCCTGGTCCACTAGCCCTCGGTCTCGGCGTAAATAAACAAGCAATAAATAATAGACATCAGAATAAACCTAACAGAAATCCTAGAATTCGATCTAGAGTATTAAATACAGAAACAGAATTAGGGTTCGACTGGACATCACGTTTTACGAGAATTCTATCGAAAATTCGACAGAACCTCCCTTGTAAAACGGACATCTCTCTACTCAAAAGAGTAGAGCCGACCCTACAAGGAAATACACTTCGAAAAACTACACAGAGCACAATCAAAATCCCACGGTCGGACTCCAAACTACAGTCCACTGACCGGGGTCCACCATCACAAAATAATTTCAGAAATACCAAAAATACCCTAATAACATAGAAATACATTTTATACGTAGAAATTACATAATTAACCTTTAAACACTATAAAAACCGATAAAAACTCATTTTATTAGAAAAATCGTATATTATATATATAATTGAAAATAATTCACGAAAAATAGTTTTAATTAGTTAAAAATACTAAATAATTTGTAGAAATCATTTTTATACCTTAAATAACTATTAAAACCAATTAAATTACATTTTTAGTCAATTTTGTGTAAAATTACCAAAATACCCCTATATATATAAATATACTAAAATTACTTCAAAAATTCACCAAAAATTATAAAATTATCTAAAATTTATTTTCTCAACATATTTATCAATAATATCAATAATTAAACTCAATTAACCAATTAAATTCAATTAAAAACACATTTACCCTAATTTCCCAAATTTACATAAACTTCAATAATTCAAAATAAATACTTATAAATTCATAAAAATTCCAAATAAATTCCTATAATTCATTTCAACACCTAATTTAACCATAAAACACAATTTCATAATTTAAATAATTAATTTCCGAAAATTAGAAAATAATATTAAAATATTCAAAAATACCCAAAAATCCAAAAAATCTCCAAAAATTCCACAAAAATTCATACATGTATATTAAGCTACTAGGATCAACATTTGTGAAGGGATTTTTCATTAATCAATCAATTCAAAGCTCAAAAAAATCAAAAACCCTAATGTGACCGAATTGGAAAAATCGAAACCTAAGCAATTGTAGACCATTTAAGCTCAAACCAAAGCTAGAATCATACTCACCAGAGCTCAAGGAGAAGAAAGAGACTGGCGGTGTCGAAAATGGTGGCCGGAATCGGCGTGATCGACGATGGCCAAAGTTTCAGCTTCTCCGGCCAAAACCGACTTCCAGGCATCGAAAACGGCTACCACAGGCGGTGGAAGAGGCTGGGGAAGGTGGTGGCACACCGGACGGCACACCAATGGTGAGAAAACGGCATGATAGGCGTCCGGACGGCGAAGGGAAGCAAATCGGGGAAGAAGGAGGCTTGGGGGCAAAATGGTAATTTTCCAAAGTTTTGGTTTTTTTGATATATTATATGTATTTATATATAGATTATACTATATATTAAAATAATATTAAATCACACACATTAAATATACACCACACACATAAAATTTAATATTTTAATAATTTATACTAAATAAAAATAATTAAATAACAATAAAACAAATAAATAATTAATATAATATTAGGGTAATACTAAACCCTAATTAAATAAATAATTATATGTATACATGGTGTTTAGTAATTTAAAAATATGTATGAGTTCATGCAAGTCCGAAAATATATTTAAAATAATTAATAGTAAATTATTTACGTGAAAATTTTCCCGAAAATGCAAGTCCCGGGAAAATTTTACGTAAAGTACTGTAAATAAGACACAGTAATTAAAATAGATTTTAAATACATATCAAATCGTGAAAATATCGTAATATATATACAAAAATTATTAATACTGTATATCCCGGTACAGTGTAAAAATATTTTAAAAACACGGGATATTACAGTCATTGCCTCCTCCACACCCTTCTATGGCTCTTGGAGTCATCCAACGTAGCTTCAGCTATGATGAACTAGCAGCAGCAACTGCCAATTTCTCTTAGGCCAATGAGGGTTTGGGTATGTGCATGAAGGGGTATTGCCTAATGGTAAAGAAATTACAGTTAAAAGTCTATGAATTTTTACCGTTAATGGGTCTTTTTTTTCATTTACAACGAGCATGTTGTTACTTTGAATTTTAGTGGCAATGGGTTTACAGGTAGCTAAATCTTTATCTTTGCAATTATTCCTTTTTTTTTTCAATTTTTTCTTTATTTTCTTATTGACATTTTCATATTGTTACTTTAAATATATATCTAACATGTTGAATGCAAACTTCATTGATATAAATAAAATTATCACAGAAAGCTTGTTGATAATGTCCATTAGTGATGTTGCTTACGATGGCAGTGTGTGATGGCAGTGTCCATGGTTATGGGTGGTGTTTGTTGGTGTTGGATGGTGGCGGTGGGTGATGGTGTTTATTAGTCTTTGATGGTGGAGGTAGCGATGGTGTGCTAGGTGCAGGTGGTGGTGAGGAGTGACAGCAAATGAGAAGTGAAGATATAAATATAGCACATAAGACAATGGCTCTGCTCAGTTAAATGACTTTAGTGACTTGAAAAGAGATGACAATGAATTTCAAAATAGCAATATGGCAATAGGAACAAAAGGATTGTTAGACTCAGAATCCTCTTATACCCAAAATAATTTGTGCTTAGATGCAAACAACAGGGGTGATTTATTTATTAATGGAAGAAATGATGATACTACTAGGATTCTTATAAAATGAACTTCAGGATTTGAAGGAATGCAAAATCCAATGGCTAGTGAAATGAGAATTGATAAGAATGAGATAAGGGTGATGAGTGGGGATTTTTTATTTCCCCAGATAAAGGTTAAAAAATTTAAGTTTTATTTATATTTTTTTAATTAATATATATATAAATGTTCTTCTAACTTTAATGGAGGGGTGCTTTCGACTTTTTCTTTTGTTTTTTTCAATTTGACATTTTTTTTGTGGTTGACTGTCAAAAAATCCTTACAGAAGGATGAAAAAGATTATTTCATCAAATTATAAAGACTAATAAATGTATTTTTAAAATGTTAGAAATGAAGTTATGTAATATATCAAAACACATTGAGGAAATAACAATTATCCCAATTTTTATCAATGAATCAAGTCAAAAAATCTCTTGAAGAAAGGTTGATTTTTTTCTATTCCGTATCACACCTTTCAACTACAACTACACATGAAATAGAGAAAATACTAAATTCAATTGAAATTCTAAATTGAAAAACATTAAAATTGTCCAAACCGAATAATTTTAGTCCTTAATCAAACCAAATCAAATTTTATAATTAATTTAATATGGTACTGGATATTTAAAAAAAAAATCAAATTAAGAACTGTATCAAACCATCCTAAAATCATACTAAACCAAAAATTGAATATAGTATCAAATTTTAATTTAATAAATAACATATAAATATTGAATTGATAAATAGTTGTGAACTTAATTATATACTTTTTATTATGTTACCATGTAGATATGTATAGTAATATATGATAAAAATTGATATGTTTTATGTTTAAAATATAATAAATAAATTATTAACAAAATATTTTTATGAATTTCATTATTATTAATAGTATTATCAATGCTGCTATTGTTGTTGCTAATATAATAAATAAATTATTAATAAAATATTTTTATGAATTTCATTATTATTAATAATAATATCATTGCTGCTATTGTTGTTGCTACTACCACAATTATTATTATTATTATTATTTAATTGACAAATAAAAATGTGAAATATTTATTATTTTACAATTGAATTTAAAATATGAAAATTATAAAATTCATATTGCATAGTTTTAAATTATTCAATTAACAAAATAAATATGTAAAATGTCCATTTCAACACAATTTAAACTTAAATTATGAGAAATAAAAAATTATTATCATCAACAATAAGTAAAAATGTAGAATATCCATCGTATTTCAATTTAAATTAAAAATATAAAAATAAGAAAATTAATATTATATGATTTCAAATTTTATAATTTACCAATTAAAATATATTGTTATTATTATATTTGATAACTTATTAATTATTATTCTTAGTAAGTAACCTAATCTTATTGATATTATTTAAATTTAATGAGCTAAATAATATTGTTATAATTATTATTTCATTGTGTGTGTATATATATGTGTGCGAGTATATATATATATATAACCAAAATGATATAGTTTTGTCATTTTGATTAAACTAAGTAGTTTCTTTACTGTCAATATAATAGGATAAATACAATTTGTTGTATATTGTTACAGAGGATATATTTTGTTATGAGAGTTGTTATGTTGGTTAGGACTCTCTTCTATATTATATACTGTATATTCAGCTTGTATTATTCCTTAAGAAAATATACAAAAACCTTCCATTGCCATTCTTTGAACTTGGTATCAGATTCTAATACGTTACGTCAATGACAACATCTTCTCCTTCTATTTCTTCTTCTTGTCCTTCTAACACGTCTTCCTTAACATCTAATACTTCAACTATAACCATACCAATTCCACTCCTTTTATCTGCATTCTCTTCATCCAATACACCCATTTATATTCAACAATCTTTTTCTATAAAATTAAACTCCAAAAACTATATTCCTCGAAAACTCGAATTTACATCACACTTGAATTTTCATAACCTACATGGAATATAAGATGGTTCAACACCTCCACCACTAAGAGAAATTCGCAACACTATCACCAATCAACTTGAACTCGATCTAGAGTATGTCTCGTACTTTAGCAAAAATCAATTACTTTTTTCATGGCTATTGTCCACCATCTCAAAGGAGGTGTATCCTCAGTTAATTGGACTGTTATCCTTCACCGAAGTGTGGCATACCCTTGCAATAGCTTTTGGAACAATCAACAATGCTTAAAAAATGCGGCTGCATATCAAACTTTATAATATTTCAAAGGAAAATAAATCAGTTTCAAAGCCATTGTCGATTCATTGGCACTTACTAGATAACCCATTTCTAACATTGAGTTTTATTCTTTTCTTTTTTGAAAACTTGGTGCAGATTACAGTGGGATTATCGCTGCCTTTCAACAATGGCATGATCCACTAAATTTTCATGACCTCCATGGTCAGCTGGTAGCACATGAACTTTGGCTACAATTTTAACAGTCTCAACTTCCCACAGCTAATGTTGCTTAACGGGCTTATAATCAAGGCAGACCTTCTTAATCATACTTCATTTTAACGCTCAAACTCATCAGTTTTCTCGTGGTGGATAGAATTTATATCATGGGAATAGTCGTGGTTGAGGTCAATGGTAAGGCACTTATCCATCTTCAATTGGTGAATGAAAAATCTATGTTTATAATAACCACACCGCTATTACTTACCGTCGATGATATGAGCAATTTGAACATGCTCTCTATTCATCCTTCAAGTAGCAGACCACACTTTCTTCTCAAGCAAACCTCTCGATGACAATACTAATGGTTAATCACTTCTGTCTACCCCATCCTTATTGTTGTGGCATCCTAACATAAGTGTTAGTCACCATATAACACTAAACATATCCCAATTGAGCATATATAAATATTACAAGGTTAAGGATAAACTTGTGGTTGGTAATGGCACTGGACTTAATATTGATCTTATTGGTTATGGTATTCTTTCCTCCCCATCTAAATTACTTTCTTTAAAAGATGTACTTTATGTTGATACAATTTAAAAGGCAATACTATATATTCATAAGCTTTGTCGTGATAACAAATGCTTCTTTGAGTTTCATACCGATCATTGCCTTATTAAAGATCAGATAACGAGGAAGCCTTTTCTTCGAGGAACAATTGAACTTGGTTTATATCAGCTTCAATATGCTCTCCCACAATCCACACCAATTCAAGCTACTATTTTTTTATCTACCTTGGAACAATGGCATGCCCGTTTTGGTCATCCTAACTACAACATAGTTCAAGCTTTAGTTTCTCAATTTTATCTTCCTTGTTCTTCAAATAAATTGCCAGTTAATAAATATGAAGCTTGTTATTTGGGAAAGTTACATAGATTATCTTTGTCTTCTACACATTATAGAAGTACTGCTCCTTTACAGTTAATTCATACCGATGTTTAGGGACCAGCCCCTATTTTTTCATCAAATGGCGATAGATATTTTGTTTGTTTTATTGATGATTTTTCCTTGTTCACTTGGCTTTATCCTCTCAAATATAAGAGTGATGTCTATGGAATTTTTTGACAATTTCATGTTATAGTTGAAAGATAATTCAATTGTAAAGTTAAATCTATTAATTAAGACTGAGGTGGTGAATATTAATCTTTGAATGAATTTTTAAAGACCATGGAATTGTTCATAGAGTATCTTGTCCATGTACAAATAAATAAAATGGTACTGCTGAAAGGAAAATTTGTTTAGCTCTTTTAGGATATTATAGAGCACCCTTTAAATACTAGAATTTTTCCTTTGAAATAACAATTCTCTTGATAAATTGAATGCCAAGTTTTTCTCTTCATAACAAGATTCCATTTTAAGTATTATTTAACACTGCTCTTGATTATTTATTTTTAAAGGTGTTTGGTTGTGCAGTTTATCCACTCCTTTGACCCTACAATAAAAATAAGTTTAATTATCACTCAAAGCAGTGTGTATTCCTTGGTTACCCTCCACATCATCTTGGATATCAGTGTTTGGACAAAGATACAGACAAAATTTATATTGCTCGACATGTGCAATTTGATCAACATCTTTTTCCCTTTTAAAAGGTACATGGTATGCCATCTCCTTCCATTACTCCATCTTCTTCACCTAACCTTGGTTATAAATTTCTTATCCTTATCCCTCTCCTAATATTCCATCCTTATTGCCAACCTCTTTAGACTCCAATAACAATACAACCTCTCAGACTACCAACCCTATCCCTCAATCTCATTCACCTTCAAAGACTCCCTTATCCCATAGTCAACAAATTCTTAATCCAAACAGATTGGATTTATTTATTGACTTGTGACAATCATTATCTCATTGCCCAACATCTATACTAATTTCCTCATCTTCAAATACTTTACATCTTATCCCTCATACTGAAACAACCTTACTACTTATACCTTCCCTTAATCCTGACTTGTAGCCTACCAACCGGCAACGCACTCATCATATGCAATTGCATCCCTCCATATATACTTGAAAACCAATAACCTTTCTTAGCACCACGTATTCTTTTTATACTTACCCTCCTGAACCCACTTCTTTTAAATTTGCCTCTTAATCACCCAAATGGATAACAACTATATCCAAAAAAATTAAAGCTTTACAATGTACCAACACATGGGAACTAGTACTGAAACTTACACATGCTAATATCGTTGGCAATCGCTAGTTCTATAAAGTTAAGAGACATGTCGATGGGATAATAAAAAGATTCAAAGCTCGTCTGGTTGTAAAGGGTTACACCTAGGAATATGGGTTGGATTATATAAACACCTTTAGTCCAGTTGTAAAGCCAATGACCATTCGTGCAATTTTTTTTATTACTGTTAGTAAGGGTTGGAATATTTGCCAACTCGATGTTAGCAACGTATTCTTATATGGTAATCTTGATGAAATTGTGTATATAACACAGCCAAAAGGATTTATTGACAAGAGGCATCCCAATTATGTTTTTCAGCTTCAAAAGTTTTTTTGTGGCTTTAAATAGGCTCCATGTGCCTGGTTTTATTGCCTTAGTACTTTTCTTCTTCATTTTGGTTTTGTGGGATCAAAGGCCAATTCTTTACTTTTTCTTTATAACCATGGCACTACCACTTGTTTTTTGCTTGTATATGTTGATGATGTTATTCATACAAGCAATGACAATGTCTTTATTAACTCATTCATTCAACAGCTATCACAAGAGTTTCAACTTTGTGACTTAGGCAAGCTTCATTACTTTCTCAGTTTGGAGGTTCATTACAAGTCCAATGTTATTGTTCTTTCTCAACAATCCTATATTCGTGATCTTCTAAAAAATGAGGATATGCAAAATTCCAAATCGTTCACAACATCTCTTGCTACTAGTCATTCACTCTCTCTCCATAATGGTATTGCTCTATCACCTACTGAAGTAGTCAAATATCGCCAAATTTGTGAAAGTCTTTAGTATGCTACTCTCACTAGGCCTGACTTGTCCTAAGTTATTAACAAGTTGTGCCAGTTCATGCACAAGCCCACTGATTTGCATTATAAAAATCTAAAAAGAGTACTTTGATACGTGAATGGTACATGTCGTCAAGGACTTTTTTTTTTTGTTAATGTAAACCAACACAGTTGCTTGCCTTCAGTGATTCAAATTGGGCAGGTTGCCCCAATGACATGCATCCATAGAAGGTTATTTAATTTATTTTGGCCCTAACTTACTTGCTTGGAATTCCCGAAAGCAGAAAACAATAGCAAGAACTTCAACTGAGTCTAAATTCAAAGTGGTTACTACTATGTGTACCGAATTAAAATAGTCAACTATATTGCTTCTTAAACTTGGTGTTCATTTTTTCACTATTCCATATATATGGTGTGACAATGTTAGTGTTATCTTCCTTTCTTCCAACCTGGTGTTTCATGCTTGAACTTGACATGTAGAAGTCGACTTCCACTTTGTGCCCAATCCAGTATCATAAAAACAAGTTACAATTTGAACTTTTTCCTTTACTGATCAAGTGGCGGACATTCTCACCAAACTGTTAGCCAAGCAACCATTTCGCCACTTCAGAGACAAGCTTCGGCTTTGTTCCTCGCAGCCTTCAGCTTAAGGGGGTGTGTCAATATACTAGGATAAATACAATCTGTTGTGTATTGTTACTGAGGATATATTTTGTTATGAGACTTGTTATGCTGGTTAGGACTCTCTTTTGTATTATATATTGTGTATTCAACTTGTATTATTCATTAAGAAAATATACAAAAAAACCTTCCATTGTCATTCTCTAAACTCTTACAAATAAAAATAAGATAAGTTAGGTAATTTCTATTAATTAAAATATATTGTTATTATTATTTTTAATAACTTATAAATTGTTATTGTTATTAAGTAATTTAATCTTATTGATATTATTTAAAATTAATGAGTTAAATAATATTATTATAATCAATATTTTTCTTATATATTAATAGTTTCTTGATAAACATGAATAGATGATGATTAGTAGGGTGGATTAATTTACTTAATTAATTATTATTTTCTTAGCATTATTACTTTTATCAACATTATTGAATTGTTTCTTTGTAATAGGTTATAAAGTAAAAAAAAAAAAATTAGTCAATTAATAATATAAATTTATATATAACATAAATTTTTATTTTTTTTGTCATACCAATCCGTTTAAAAATAATTGAATTTTCATACAGAACTATTCTGAAAAATAAGATGGTACCCATGTGAAAATTTTTAATTTTATTACTAATATTAGAAATTTTATTTTAAAAATATTTAAAATTTAATATGGTTATAAAGATTTTAAATTTCCAACTTTCTTAGAAAATAACACAATCAGCCATGAACACATTTCTCGACAACTCTTATTATATGGTTAGCCTCAAATCTCTAAATTCTAGACCAACAGGTAGGCAATTCCAATGGAGTCTCCAATTCTGCGTGGTTCAATCTTATCATCATCTCCATTTATTTCCATTACATCTGCTTTGCTTTTAACAATATTCTCTCTACATCTGAGACGAACAAAAATAACCAAATAATTGAACTAAACCTACTAATTCGGCTTGGTTCATTTTAGGTTCTAAAAAATTTAGTTCGATTTTTACCTTAAAGAACTAAAATATTTTTGATTTGATTTGGTTGGTATTGTAAAAAATATAATTAAAATGAATCAACTTGAATTTTTAAAATATTTTATTTTACATGGGTATTAATGATTCGGTTTGATCGATTTATTGTTAATATTTTAAAATAAATCATCAATATCGATTTTTAAATATTTAAAACTCCTAAAAAATTTATTTAATATTAAAAAAATAAAGCCAAAATTATTTAAATTCGTTTTGAAAAATTGGTTCAGTTAATTTTCTAAAAAATTAAAAAAAAATAAATATAAAATCAACAATAGTAAATCTCATAAATTTTATTAAAATAGTGCAAATTAAAAAGTTCAATAGGTTTACAATGGAAAAAATAAAATAAGTGAAACTACAGAAACTGACCAAATTGAACCAAGCCAATTTGGTAGGTTTTGATTCGGTTTTGACATTGTTTGGTTTGATTTGAAATTTTTTTATTTTAATATGGTTTTATATATTTTTTAACTGAACCGCCGATACACGCCCAGCTATTTAATTGTCCACTCCATTTCCTTAGTTGTTATTTGTTTTGGCATTTTAGGTTTTCTTGATTTGTGTCTGTTTAGATGGGTGGTGCCAAGAAGTGAGATTCCTTTGTGGGTCGTGGTATTTTTATGGACTTTTTATATTATTAGTGTTTTTTATAATTATTAGTGATGTTGTGTTAAGGCCAGTAATGGTGATAGTAGTAGCCACATTATATTCTTGACGGTGGCACTGTGTTGACAGTGACAATGTTGTGTTAGTGGTAACGTTGATAGAGCTAGTAATGGATAAATCTAAGAAATTTTTAATTTTTAAGTTAATAACTGAATTTAGTTTTTTTTTTTTTAAACAATGGGGAATTGCACTGAAAATTACAATCTATATATTCATATATATCATAATAGCTATCTATCAAATTATCTATTGTATTATCTAAGAGTATATTTAATTGTCCTCTTTAACAAAGGATATTTTAAGAATTTTTTAATATAAAGAGTAAAGAATTTTATTTAAATCTAATGTATTTTTTATATTTCATTTTTTATTTTGTTTTATTCAAGAAATATTTAATTTTAATATTTGAATATTATGGGAAGTACTAGAAAAAATTTTAAGAGATAAAAGAAATCAATAAAAAATAAGAATATATATTAAAAATAAAAATATATTAATTAAAAGAGTAAATTTGTCTAGCAATGATCAAGAATGAAGAATCTTAATATTACACCTATTGGGATGTGAATCTATAACTTATGGTCATAGGTGCTTTCACTTAGATCATTTAATTAAAACGGTACCTAAATTTAGTTTAAAAAATTAAAAGAGAATAAGTGAGGCATGTGACATTGATATGATGACATGTGTCCCATTTTATCTAGATGAAAAATTAAATTGAAAAATTTATTATTTTTGTTACTACATACACCTTCTATGTGAATTCAACATTATTTCTGCCAACTTTAAAATAATTTTGAAGACTTTCGTAAGACTAAAATTAAAGGTTAGAAGCTTTTAAGTAGCAAAGTGCATGTCAGGTACCCTTGAAAATATTTTTAAAACTTTTTTAAGACTAAAATTAGAGGTAAGAAGCTTTTAAGCGATAAAATAAATGTTAGATAGTATGGTAAAATTTAATATAAAATTTTGACACAGTCGATCAGTAAACATATAAACAAAGTTAAATACATATAATACAAAATTAATTAACTTGTGTTAAAGATTTAGTTTGCACTAATTATATGATACTGCGGTTTAATTGACTAAACTGTTGTTGATAGTCGTTAGTTGTTAGCTAATAGCCGTTGTTGTTAGTTTAACTATTGATATTTTTATGGTGAATGACTATTATAGATATTAATTAATTTTTAAAATTTAAAATTTATTATAATTTATTTATTTTTATGTATACATATTAATTCTGATAAATAGTTTATATCTATAATTTTTAAATATTGAAAACAATGTACTCAAATGTAATAAAATTTTATAATAATATAAATTTAATACCTTTTTTTATGTGTGTATATATATATAAAGGGACAAATTAACATATAAAAGCTATTAATTTAATTTTAAAAGATAAAGATATTTGAGTAATTATATTTAAATAGATAGAGTTAATTAAATAATTTTATTTGAATATATGAAAGCTGGACATAAAAAACTCCAATTTGGATACCTTCACATCTTCGACAATATAGCTAACCTACTACAACATAAAAAAAATGCATTTAAAAAATTAAAATATAAAGATTGGTATTGTATAGAGAAAAGAAGAACAAGTTGTGATTACTCAAATTAAAAAATTCATGTTTTCTAAATGTATTATATCTAATTATTAGATTTATGAAGTATTTTATATGTCATAATTTTATTGATTATATACAAAATGTTAAAAAATGGTGATATAAATCTAATTGTTTGGTGTAATAGTTTTGAATATGCAATAACCTATCTCAAAAACAATTAAAAGAGCTGCAATATATTTAAAAAAAAAAAGTGAAAGAAAAGGAAATTAAGCTTTTCATTAGTTGGGAGTTCAATTAAAATGCAAAATTTTGGACAATTTCATTCATTTTATCCTTTATCAAATTTCAATGTTTAATTTATTTAGTATACGATGTATTTGTATTATCGTTTTAAGTATTTTAAAATGATTTTTAACTAAAAAATTTAGAAATTTATACATTTAAATTTTCATTAAATTCATAATTCATACAGATTTTGCGGCATTTGAATCGCAAGACTCCACTGAGTTCCTTACTTATTGAAAATAGTTCAATACATTTTGATGGTCTTCTTCATGCAGGAATCACGCCAATTTAATTGCTATCACTTTGGATATTATCAATCGTTGAGTGCAATTGACAAATAAGTTCTCAAAAATTATTAATGTCTTAATTTTTTTTTTAATGATAGACTATATCTTTTTGTTAATATATATATATATATATATATATATATTTATGATGGTGATGATGATTTTAATTTTTATTTATATGATACAAATATTTACACTGTAAAAGACTCTAATTTTTAAATGATGATTAATTTATTAATAATTTTTTATTAAAATGTAATTTTATCTAAACTATATAATTTAATAAAAAATAATTAATTTTTAATATTTATTAAAGAATGTATTAACAAATGACATACGTTAATTATATTAATAATTTTGTAAATTTGTGTGGAAGGCAAATTAAATCTATAGTTTATGGATGGAGATAGCATGAGAAGCATGGGGCAATTTTATTATAAAACTATTCTTTGGGGGTGCAAAATGAAAATTTCTCGTTGAAAAGGCTTCCTCGTTATCGCAAAACAAAAAGGCCAGCGAAGAAAGCTGTCGACGCTAAAAATCTTAGAACGCCTTTAACGTCCTCACCCGCCTGTCAACTTAACTTCATAACAGTCAGCGCACGAAACGTTCTGTAAAAAAACAGAAAAATACGTAATGTATGTAGTTTTAACACGTGTGGTTGCATCATGAACCGTACACGTGTAAGTAGGGCATAATCAGGAGCAATAGACCACCCGTGACTGTGAGCATAAGGAAGCAGGCACACCTGACGAGAAGGTTAAAACCGTCATAAAAGGAATCAAGCAACGGTAAATAAAGGAATCCAAAGGAAAGAGATTCAAAATAGCAGCTTCTGCTCCTCATTTCGCGTTTTGACGTAGTAATTGCGTTTGAATTCAATTTAAAATTTAACATTCTAAATATTAAATTTTACATATAAAAATTTCAAATAATATTTAATTAAATGTATTTTTAATTTTTAAATAAAAATCTTCATTAATATAGACTCACATAATTGCTAAATAAAAAATTTGATTTAAATTCAAATTTATAATTAAATCCTTTACATACAAATATATATTATTTTATTATTATTAATTAAAATAATTTTATTAATTATTATTATTTTAATTAATTTAATTTAATTAATATTATTTAAAAGTAATGAGGTAAATAATATTATTAAAATTATTATTATTGTGTGTATATATATATATACAGATAATATAATAATCAAAATGACTTATCTTTAATTAAAACTATATCATTTTGATTTGTAGATAATAAATATAATTTTAATTTATTTGTGGATAATAAATATAACTTTAATTAGTAATATAAATTCATCTATTACATAAATTTTTAAATTTTTATTTTGTATCATACCATAAAAATTCGTTCTAATAGAATCAAAACTCTGTATTGAACCCCCAAAAAATGGGATGGTATAAATATAAAGATTTTTAAATTAAGTATTGATATTAAAAGTTTTATTTTTAAAATTTCCGTAAGATGGTATGGTTTCAGAAATTTTAAATTCCTAAATTTTTCCTTTATGTGCTTACTCCTATCCAAAACTCACTTCACTTCCTCCTTTATCTAATTTACGTACCGATAGTTATAATTTTAATATATATATATTTGTAAAAAGTCCATATGAAGAGGAAATTATATTTTTTTTGCCATTACTCAATTTAATGGGCTATCTTATCCTTTTTATCATTAGACTTTTCTGATTTCAGATAGATCGAAACTCGATATTAACAGTAGTCATTTGTATTTATATAAATTTGTCATTTTAATTTTTGTACTTTCAATTTTACCAAAATAACATCTTAACTTGTTTATATTATATTTTATAAACACATGTACTTATATGAATTTATCACTTTATTATTATGTGTATGTTGATATGTTATTTCATTTATATTCTAGAAACTGTAATAGTGATGTTATTGTATCAGAAGAATATTGTTTTGTTTGATACTTTATATTCAGAGAGTTATATTTGAATATTGTATGAATGTATTTATTTATGAAAAGATTTTGAGTATCTATTTTATATATTGATTCAAAAAATTTTAATTCAATTGTACTTTTATTTATGTAATGTATATTTTTATTTTTAAGATTTGTTACGAGTTTTGAATTTGAAAATTTTTTTATTTTTTAACGTCAGTTATGAGTCTTAATTTTGAATCATGATAACAAACATGTATTTATATAATATATTATTTCATTTGTCAAAATTAAAAGTATAAAAAAGTGATAAATTTATATTAATACATGTGGTTGCAAATATAATATGCTCAGTATTAAATATATAAAATAAAAAAAGATTGGTATAAAATTGTGTGTATATACATAAAATTTGTCTTAGTAAGTAATTTAAATTATAAAAAAATGTGATATATATATATATAGAGTGGAGTTTGTTTCCATATTCTCCGTGCTCTCTTTTTTCATGAACTCTGACAATATATATATAATTTAACGAATTTGTGAAATTTAATTGTGTGGTTGCATCACATTCAGAAGTAAGAAGCACATGAATTGTGGGCAGTTTGTTACTTTTGTTGCTTTTGTCGGTAATATAACAGTGAAAGTGAAAGGACATTTTTGTCCAATTATATGATTTGACACGTGGTCATAGCTTCTTGCCCCCATCATCACCATCGTCAATTCGTGACGTACAATTACTTAACCACGTAGGTCCCATTTTGTTTGTGCATGTTTGGGATGAGCTCCGTTTCAAACTGCAATCATGAATGAGCCCCAACGTAACTGGGATTTGTTAAATTGGAATTGCGAGGGCGGAGCATAGTTCGGACTAATCCGCAAAATGTAAATTTTTTGAAAATATTTCAAAACCGAACCCAAAAGTTTAACTCTTAAATACTCTATTTATATTATTAAACTATGTCCTTAACTGTGTGGTTGTAAACAAATTAATATATTTTTCTTATTATTTTTATTTATCTTATGAAATTATGTAATTTTAACCAAAATTAAATAGTTCAATCTTTAATTTTCATATAAAAAACCCATAATTAATAAAATAATAATAAAAATTTATATTACATTGAATTAAATATATTATATTTATAACAATACTATCTTTTTTATAAATTTCATTTTTAAGTTTAATTTTAATGTTTATATTTTATAATTTGAACATATAAAGTAAATAAATAGAAATTTTAATATATATATATTTTATTTACAAATTTAATTTTAAATTTGTGAAAATTGATCATAAAATCGATTAATTGATGAGTAAATTTACTTTATTTCAAACAATTAGTTGGTATTTAAAATCCCAAATTATGTGTTAAATTAGCACTTAATAGTATATTGTCTATAAATAAATTATTTAAATATAATTATTGAAATGATATTAAATTTTATTGATAACACATAATTTTAAATTTCAAATCTTATCAATTACTAGTTATTAACTTTATGAACATTACAAGAAAAATGAGGATGATAATTACAAGTAAAATTATATATATATATATATATATATATATATATATATATATATATATATGAGCAAAATGTGCAAAAAAATCTTGAATTTTTATAAAAAGAGCGCTTGACACCTTAAATTAAAAAAATATACCGAAGCCCATAAACTTTTCAAAATGGTTTGAATATACCTATTTTTTAACTTTTACTTAACAGAGATTAAATTTTAACTTTTCAGACTAAAAAAATGCAAAAAAAAAAAGCCACTAGTCTTTAATTTTGGTACAATTAAACTCTAAATATTTTTAATTTCAAAATATTTATTTATTTTTATTAATTATCATTGTATTTAAAAAATTATTTTAGAGTGTTTAATTATTTTTAAATTAATTTTTTCTTAAAATTATTTATTTGAAACATATGTTACTTATTTTCTTAAAAATAATTTTAAAGCTCAAAAAATATTGACAAAATTTATTTAAAAGTGTAAAAATGACCATTAAAAATTATTGATCTAAATTATTGAAAACTATATATTTTTATTCTTAAAGTAATAGTTTTTTAAGAATATTTTTATTCATAAAATTATTGTGAAATGGTAAGCTTTTATGAAAAAAAATACTTGTATTCATGAAAATTATTGTGAAATGGTATGCTTTCCCAAAAAAATATTTTTATTCTTAAAAACAAAAACATTCTTAAAAAATTAGTATATTTAAAAATAAAAATATATAGTTTAGTATAATTTAGGGCAATAATTTTTTGATGATAATTTTTACACTTTTAAATAAATTTTGCGAATAGTTTTTAGAGAGTTGAATTATTTTTAAGAAAATAAATGGCATATGCTTCAAAATAAATAATTTTTAAGAATAAATTAATTTTTAAAAAATAATTAACTTTTTAAAAATAAAATGTTAGTTAATAATAAATAAATAAATATTTTAAATTTAAAAATATTTAGGGTTTAGTTGTGCTAAAATTAAAGATTAAAGGCTTTTTTTTTTAACCTTTTACCTCTACTAAGTAAAAGTAAAAAAAAAAAAGATCTATTGAACAACTTTTAAACGTTTATGGACTTTGATGTACTTTTTTTTAGTTTAAGGCACTAAATGCTCTTTTCATAAAAATTTAAGGGCTTTTTATACCTTTTTCTATATATATGTTTATTTTTTAAAAAATGTATTTATGTGTATACTTGTGTGCATAAAATTCTAGTAAATCATAATTTCAGTCTTAGTTTTTTGGTTCAATATAATTCAGGATAGTTCAAATGTTCTGCACTCATGCTTAGCCCTAATTGTAAACATGTAAAATTGTTTTGAATTATAGAAAAAAATTCTTGAAATTGGTTTGAGATTGATAAATTTGTCAGTTCAAACTGAGAAAAAAGATAGTTCTCCCACCATAAAAAATAATTGTTTTTAATTATAAAATATATTTTTTTGCACTCTAATAAATGAATTTCATTCGTTACTTGTAAAAGAAGAGGGTATATTATGTGTTAAAGCTAACACTTTGTAAAACATCTCTCAATATAGTTATCTCTTTCATTGTAGCTTTCAGCTCCCAAACCAATCATTAAAGTTCTTGCTTATACCATTAATAATCACCATGGAATCTGATGCACTTATGGAAGAATTAAGCTTATAATTATGAGCAACCTTGTTGTTTCCATACTATCTAATGCTTTTGCTATTGTAACAAATGAACATGAGCCTTTAAAAGTAATTGTATGAATAACTTTCTTAATAATATCTTGGTAAACAAAGGATATTTGAGCCTGGTTGGTTTAATTGTGAAAAGAAGCATTACAATTCAGTTTGTAGACCATCAAAGGGGGTGGGATCTATCTTTCAATCTTAGTTTCAGATAATGGGGCTTCATTATTTTGGAGGGGATTTATGTTCTTATTTGTTTCCTTTATGTTCTTATAGTTATCCTTAAAGTCTAGTGCTTTGTTAAACAACTAGTTTAGGGGGCCATAATTTTTGGATCGTAAAATTTCAAGATCTTTATGCTTTTAGATCTGCCAATAAATAATTTCTACCAATTCCGAAATATCGTGATTGTTCTTTATTGCATTAATTTGCACCTCTTAGGCTTGTTTTGCTAAATCATTAGCTGCTACACTAGGGCTTGGTACCTTTGGAAGCTTTACCAAATTTAAAAGTATGGTTAAGACGCTTTATATTCATAGTACAAAATAAAGATCCACATATTGCATCATAAACAATGTTGTTGTAGGTGAACTCTGCTTGTTGTATGGTAAAATCCTATTGTTTTAATCTATTAATACAAATACTCCTCCTTAGATTTCCCAATGTCCTATTGGTGGTTGGAATCCGCAAGCATATAGAGTCATTCAAGTAGTAAAATATTGATCCTATAGGGAGTGAAAATTGATTATTAAACTACTCTTTGTGTTCGTTTGTTTAGACGGTCGAGTAAGATTATTGCTAAAAATTAAACTAATCTAGAAGACTAATTTGAACTACTACTAAATTTATCAATTAAATGAATGTTAGAGTTTTTATTCCTGACTCAATTTATCTAAAGTTTATGTCAATCTCCTTTTCACTTATTGGTTTCATTACATTTCCTTAGCATATTGAGAAATCATAATTTATTGATCATAAAAACTATTCAATTATTTAGTTCCCACTAACTCACACAATTAATTATAATCAATATTGAAGCACAACTTTTCCAAGGAATATTAACAATTGAACCGCCTTCCGACCAATTCAATTAAATTAAAAGATTATTATTCTGTGCTCAATAGATTTCATCTCCTGATCTTACTCTATTGTTCAAAGGGTGATAAATCCTAAAAAAGCATTAAGTCTAATAATAATCATGGAATATAAATTTAGTGATATGGAGTTTAACCAATTAAGTTCATTCTTGAGCTGGGTCTAAAAACCCTAATTGAAAATTTAGCTACTCATAACAATTGAAAAAAGAAAGAAGAAGAATTGAAAATTGCAAACATAATCATTATAATATATTAAAAAAAGTACAAAAGAGTAATCGAAAGGACAAAACCCTTTTTACTTTCCTTCTCTTGAATATTGTTTACAATTGCACTTCAATATGCTATTGTTAACAATCCTTGGGTAGATAATAAAAATCAAAGCAAAAATAAATTGAAATTGTTCTTCTTTAAAAATGAAAGTAAACTATATTATTTCTACAACTAGTTAACCTCTCTTAAAGAGGCAAAACAACACTACTTATAATTGTTGGGCATCATAATTAGAATGCAGTGGAAAAATTAAAAAATTCTTTCACAAACCCAAAATAGGATCCATATAATTTGATTAATTGAATGATTTAGGGTTTTAAAAAACCTTACCACAGATGCAAAGAACGAGCAAGGTGTTGGAAGGACGAGAGAAGGTTCACTCGGTGACACCCTACCTAGAGCTTTTAGTTTTCTTGGTCAGATCAAAACGTCTCCAATATGGGTACATCCTCCACAAGTATCCACACAAACAGTCTCTAGCCAAAATGAATGTGTACTAGCACTCAATCTCTCAAAAGTCACACTTTTGATTATGTGATTTTTCCTTTTCTTAAGGTGAAAAAAAAAATTCTAAGAGCAGAATGAAAATGTGTGTGAAACCGTAGAGAATATGATATATTTATAGACTTCTCAGTTAGGGTTTCACTTACTAAAACGAATTTTGGTAACTACTCATTTACTAAAATTTTTTGAATATATTTCAACTTTTCTATTTCTGATTTGATTCAAATACCAAAACAAAAATAGTTTCCTATTTATTGCATGTTTTAAGTGTGTGACCCTATAGGTTCATATGATGTTAACAGTAGGCCTGAAATTCCTATTTAGGCCCACAAGTCATAAGTGGCCTCTAGCAAGATATTATAACTACCTAAGTTATGTGAAGGCCGATAATTCGACATAACTTAATTTACAATGAATAATGCAGTCTCTTTGTCACATGATATCTTGACTAAACATAAGGCATAGTTTATGTCATCTTTATATAGTTTGTTGAACCTTAAGGGTAAAATAATCATTTTTAATGGTCACAAGTAATTAAGTAAAATCATATTTAATTAGTGTGCTAAGTGTTTATTTTTAGATTAATTGATATTGTAAAATTCAAGTCCGGACTCAAGTAATGAAGGGTCAATATATTAATTTTTGAAGTTCGCAATTCCCTCATTAGTTGTGATGGACTCATCATTATCATGATATAACTGGAAAATGAAAAATCAAATTTTTTATTGAGATTCGAAGTCAAATTTGGTCAAACATGGTGGGAATTTTCATTATAAATGGTCATAAGTAAATGCCAACCATTAGAAAAAATTTTCAAGCAAAATTATGAAGTTCTAAATTACAAATTTCAAAAAGTAGCTAAGACTTGTCATAACAAGCATCACCACTAGTATTATGACCATGATGGGCAAAATTATGATAATGACTATTTTATTATGATTATAACGACCAAATCCAAAAATTAGCAAAATGGTGTCATGACCATTGTCACCACCATAGTTATAATCATGAAAGCGTGAAAATTCAAAATTCTTCTTAGCACCTCTAGAATTATGATCATGACAATTTTATCATGATTATGACAATTTTGTCATGATAATGACAACGTGTATACCCACTCTTTCTTGGGTGTTTAAACATCTATATTTGCATTAAATACACCTCCAATAGCTCTTTTTCTCTTAGAGGGTTTAAATACCACTAAGAACAGAGTTGGAACATAAGAAGGAAGCTAAGCAAAAACATTTAGAGCTATCTTTGAGCATTTACTCTTAATTTTAATCTTCAACCACCTAAGCTTTTCATTTTTAATCTCTTGTAATCTTTTATAGCTAAAGATCATTCTTGAGTATGGGGTTGGTGAGTATTTATTACCAGTATTCAATAGCTCAATAATGAGATTGAGTGAATTGGGTTAGGGTTTTAAACACTTGTAAGCTAAAAGGATTATTTTTAGCATTTGGGTTTGAGTGTAATCCTTGAGAAAACACTTATAAGCTAAAAGGATTATTCTTAGCACTTGGGTTAGAGTGTGAGCCTTGAAAAACACTTGGGTTAGAGTGTGAGCCTTAAAAAATATTTGGGTTAAACTGTGAGCTTTGAAAAATAGTTGAGCCTTGAAAAATACTTGGGTTTGAGTGTGAGCATTAGGAAAATACTTGGGTAGCTTGATTTAAACTTGTAAGGGTTTAATCTATACTTTGGAGTAGATTGATAGTGGATTGAAATTTGTAACTTATGGTTAAGAAGAGGATATAGGCTTTAAGGGCCGAACCTCTATAAATCTTTATGTTTTCTTGCTCTTATCCTTCATCTTTTAGTGCTTAAATTTTGTTTTTAGTTTGCTCATTGTTAAAATTCAAAAATTTCCCATCTTGCCTAAAAAGCCAATTCACCCCCCTTTTGGCACTTATGGAATTGCATAGTTCAACCATATTATGACTTATTCTAAGTAGATTGAGAATGATAACTCTTTATCAATTTATTCTACTATGGCCATACATTTACTTCAGTCTATCTTATTAAGGGGCCCATAAATATCTTACTTAGATTAAATAAGAGACAAATTCCTTCTCAGTCACTCATATTCCTCATATAATTCATTTCATATCTAACGACAATATATTTCATTATCCTATTAAAGACAATGTTAGAATGTGTCAAAATATAAAATAATTATGTAGAAATGCATGGTGATTTTAAAGTCAAATGACTAAAACAATATCATTGTGATAAAAATTACTTATGACAATTATCTATGTAGTATTCTCATAGTGGGTCAATTTAGTACATCATTTCTCAAACAAGTACCTATAGGTTGACTTAATATCTTATATTCATAATTGGTAAAACATAACCATCAGTCAACACTATACTAGCCTTAATTCATTATTAGTTTTATAATAATGAATGACTAGGGATAATTTAAATAGAGCTCATATTTAACCTAAGGATTTTATTATCAAGTCACACACTTGATGACCTTAGGAAGAATTGACTATTCGAGTAATTATCATAACATAAAATGATAATGAAAATGCCTCATTTTATTAATAAAATGATAAAGTCAAAACATGGTCATAATTGACTTAGTGCATATCACTAACAATAATAGTTATCTTAAATACCCTAAAATAAACTTCTTTAGTTACTTCTCTTTGAAGTTCATGGTTGTGCCTTTTAATTTGCATGGTTATGCACTCTAATTTGCACGACTAGTATAGTTATGTACACCATGTGCATAGCCATTCATTTATAATCTTGGTCTTCTTCGGATTAGGTATAACCATGCATCTATGAATCTTTGTAGGGTTATCTTTTTTGGGCTTAGGCACAGTCGTGCACACCTATGCACACAGTCGCGCATGCTTCTTCAACTTGCTTTCATAGAGATTTTGAACTTTCCTTTTCAAGTTCTTACTTAAACTCCACTTGCCTTGATCCCATCTTAAGCACACCTAGCCATTCAACAGAAAAAGCATTATCATTGAACAAAATCAATCAAAATTTAAATAAAACTATAAAAACCTTTAAAAACCTAAGTTTTAAGGAATTTATAAATAATGCCAATATTCGAAACTATTCTAGACATTTTAATCCTTAAAACTTAACTAATTATTGTTTAAAATCTAATATTTTTCACACTTATCACCTATTAACTACCTTTGTTTGACTATTTGTCTGAGGATGTATTGTGCTAGTAAAATTCAAAGATCAATTAGACATCTTCCAAAGAGTCCTCCAAAAGTGACTAAGAAACTTAGTGTCACGATAAGATGTAATGGTATTTAGTATTTGATATAGCCTTACAACCTCTCTAAAGTATAGTTTCGCTATAAAATATATATTTATTGTCTTCTTACATGGTAAGAAATGTGCCATCTTAGAAAACTTATCCACCATAATAAACACAAAATCTATACACCTAATATAAAATCCATTAAAAATTCTTCCTATATTGCATTAGAGATAGACAATAGCATGTACAACCCAGTATTTTATATCTAACCTTTTGCCTTTTAATATAGATAGCATTTAGATATAATATTAGTCACATCCCTTCTCAACCTAGGCCAATAATACCTCTCCTTCATAGCTTCAATAGTTTTATCTTCTAAAATGACCTGCTAAACCATCACCATGCAAATTTCTAATGACCTTCTCATTAAGAGAAGTGTGTGGAAGGCAAAGTTGCCCATCCTTCATAAGAAAACCATTATGTATGTATAATTCATCATAAGGCTGGTTAAGCACACAACTAGCCTAAACCTTTTTGAAGTCATCATCCTCAGCAAACAACTCCTTCAACACCTCAAACTCCACTATCTCTACACTCAAAGTTCTCATCAATTCCATAAGTTGACTTAGTGCATCTGCTACCTTATTGTATTGCCTCGACTTATGGATAAGCTTATAATAATTTTTTTTATATAACCCACCACCTAGCATACATATCACTCCTAATATGCTTCTATGTGCTTAAATACTTCAAGGTTTGATGATCAATATAGAGAATAAACTCCTTGGCAATAAGATAGTGCTCCCAATTCTTTAAAGCCCTTAGAATAGTATAAAACTCATTATCATAGGTAGCCCACTTTCTCCTAACTTCATATAACTTCTCATTAAAGAAAGCTACCAGTCTCTTCTTTTGGGATAAAAAAAAAACCCTATGCCTACTCCATTAGCATCGCACTCCACTTTAAATAATTTCTTAAAATCTAGCAATGCTAATAAAAGTGTCACGTTCAACTTCTGTTTGATCAAAGTAAAACTACTCTCTTGCTAGTTGTGTCCATAGACTTCTGTCGAAACAAAGTAGAAATGAGAATGTAACTCTTAACTTTATGTCAGAAAAGATACTGCAAGGAGAACCCTCAAATGAAAAAGAGACAAAGAATATACCATTTATTTTTCAAAATAACAAATTCAATAGTATATGAGTTAAATTTATGTATACCTCACTTAATTTATAAGTTTTTAGGAGTTTAAATGTATATTTTTACCATAATTTAATTTATTATTCTATTGGTATCTTGAAGGGAACTATACTATTAGGCTATTTTAATTTTTTGTTATATCTAATTCTTTATATATAGATTAATTTTAATTTCTAAAATTTAATAACATCTTTTCACTTTAGTCTTTCTTTATAAAAATTATTCAAATGTCATTTAATCATACACATACATAGAAAATATTAATTGTAATCTCTAAATATTAAATTCATAACATTTATTTTCTTTTTTTTTTTAAATACATATTACTATTATACTAAGCCAAATTGATTAAAGAAAAGCTCTTTTTATACGTATAGAAAACTATATTCTCATAAAGATGAGAGCAATTAGTCATCTCCTACTCATTTATGTCTTCTTTCAACATCATCAAAGCTCACAAAACATGAAAAGTTTTAGATCAAAAGGAACTTTACCATCAATTATATATGCAAAAGCACTTGAGTGATTGTGCCATTTATTTTTCCCCACAATTTGCATCTTCTTCCTTTTCAATTTTCGTATTATCAAATTCAATCAATGTACAAAGTAAGATATTGAGATATATCGCCAATGCCTTTAAAGCATTATATATATATATAAAAGAAATATTTGAAAGTGACATATATTAATATACTTACTTTGGCATAATCTTATGTTATAAGTAATATTGGCTCTTACTACAATACAAATGTAACGATTTATTTTTATTTAATTATAATCATTAACTATTTTTATGTGTTAATAATTGTAAAATATATCAATGACTATAATTAAATTACTAATAATCTAAAGATTTTAATTGCATTTATATAGAAATAAATGTTTGCACTGTATAAATATTTGCATTTGTATAAATATATTGCATTTATATAATTATATTTATCATATTTTGTCGGTGGAATTATAAATAGTGGTGAAGTATTTTGGCTAATATATATATGTGTGTATATATACATACATTCACATGTATTGTTTAATATTTTATTTAATGTTTCAATTATATGAAAAAACATTTTGTCGTATGACCACTCAATGCCAATTTGTGAGAAAGTGGGGACTAGCTAGCACTGAAGATTTCGTTTGTGTTGTGTACGCACTAATTTGTATGCAAAAAATCAAACATCAATGCCTAAATTTTAACGAAATGGAATCTTGTGGAGCGTATTCTAAATTCCCAGACCGATGCCATATATATCTTTTTTATATAAACTTTTTCTTTTCATTTTAAAATATAAATAAAAACAAAAGAAAAAAATACATAGAAGAGTAAAAATAAAAAAAAATTGAAATTTTTTTGGTTCTAATTCCGTAATAAAAAAGAAAATTAAAATAAAATGGATAAATATTGAAAAGAAAAAAAAAGTTTTAATTTATTTAATTCACTATGAAATGGAATTTGAAATCAGAATAATAATGGGTTATTATCTTTATTATTAAAATATTTTATAATTATTTTTATATTAAAAATACATTTAGAATTATTTATTTTAAAAATTTATTTATTTATTACTAGAATATTATCATAATTTATTTTCAATAATTATTTATTTAATATATTTTATTTATAGATTTTAAATAATACATGTCAATATATTATTGGTATGATAAATTTATAGTAGGTTTAAATTAATTTTTATGAGAATGAGAAAATTTTATTATAACAAAAATAAATTTTAGAGAATCAACGATTAAACTCAAAATTCACCACTATGATTTCTTCTCTTTAGGGTATGTGTTTGTTTGGGGTAGAAAAATGTGGTACAATAAATATTGGATGGTTCCCTTCATCCACATGTAAAGAAAAAAAAAAAAAAGTTAAAATGATAGGTACCGATTCGGTGCCTATCATTTAAAAAAAATTTTTTTTTTTTCATATGCCATGTGTAAAGGGCAAAAAAATAAAAATATAGCAAGGAAACTGAAAAAAATTAGAGAGAGTAATGAGTGAGTATAGTTTGAGTGTTTTGTGTGTTTGTGAATGGAGAGAGTATTTTAAAAGGGTTTGAGAAATTTTTTTTCAGAGAGTAAATGATAAAATAATGAGAAAATTATTTTGGGATGTTTGAGAAATACTTTGAGTGTCATTATTTTTGTGAGATTTTTTGTGTACTTCTAGTATTGATCTAGAGAAGACTCTCTCTTATGCCTACTATTTTTATAGTGGAAGAATTATTCTGTTTTTATCCCGTAGACGTAATCTAAAAATTAAGGCTGAACCACGTTAAAATATTGATACCATTTTTATTATTTTTATTATTTATACGGCCAGTTTAATCACCTATTTTACTCACCTATTGGCCGGTTTAACCGCCTATTTTACTCATTCATTGGCTGGTCTAATCGTCTCTATTTAATTTACTTGTTTAATTATTTCTGCAGTTATATTATTTTACCTTTGTAAAATTATTACGCTGCACCAATTCTATAAATTTTTCCAACAATAACTACATATATATCTATTAAAAAAATAATAATTACAAGTATAATAATTAAATTGTTAACCTCATTAGCTAAATAAAAGATGGAGGATTCATTGTTGATATTATGGAACTGTTTTTTTAAATTATTGATATAGTTAATAAAATTTATATGAAATAACTCAAATAATAAAAGTAAATTACAATGCATAATACATATTTATGCATTTATACATAAAAAAATTGATATAAATTTCTCGTAACATATTTAATAAAGAATAAAATTTAAAATTAACTTTATCAATAATATACGTCATGAAGATACATATGTTGATTATTTGATTGAATTTCTTATGCATTAAAGTCAAAACAATGAAAATAATATTTAATTAAAACTAATATGATCAATTCATTAGCATTTTTATACAAATTAACACGAAAATTTTAAAAAATGTATACAGGTGGCATTAACAAAATAAAAATGGTAAATAAAAGATAGAAATAACAAAATTATTATTAAAGAAAATCTTAAATTAATTTATACATTATTTATGGATTTAATTTGTAACTTATTAATGCAGAAAATATGAGAAGAGAAATGATTTCCAAGATAAACATGGAAACAACAGAAAAGAATGAAAGTTGTTTTCTTTTTAGTTTATTTTTCAATGAGGAGTTTTGTTTTTAACATTTTATGTCTTTACATATCCTCCTCGAAGTTGTTCTTAAATGTGGTTAACTTTTAAGCGAATTAAATGTTAATTTTAGTACATCAAATAGTCAAATTCGACTATCAACTATATTTCAAAGGTTTTTTTGAATAGAACTTTTGTTAAAAAATTTTATATCTTATAGGATTTTATCTTAAAAATTTCTTACAATTAAATCTTATAAATTAAATAAAATTTCAATTTTAATGGTTAACTAATGAAAAATTATTTAGATTAATAAATAAAATTGATAATTTTTTTTAAAAAAATGTACACTTAATTATAAATTTTAAAAAAAATGTTAAGCCTATATAATTTCTAGAAAAAATTTTAAATTATTTTTTTGAATAAAAAATTTTGAACTTAAAATTTTTGAAATTTTTTAAAATTAAGTGATATATATATATATATATATATAATTCATCAATTTTATTCATAATTTAATTTTAGCAGTTCCATAATAAAATTTTAATCATTAATTTAATTTTAATAGTTGACTATTAAAAATTAATGATTAAAATTGATAAATTTTTTAAAATATATGTATCACTTATAAATTTTTCAGAATTTTTAGATTTATAAAAAATTTTAAGGAAATTTTAAATAAATTTTAAGAAAAGTTGATTTTTTTAAAAAATATAAAAAATAGTATGTAGGCTCCAAAATTTTTATAGTTAGGTGATATAATTTTTTTTTAAAAAAATTATCAATTTATTTAGTAGTCTGAATAATTTTTTCTTAATTATCCATTGAAATTATTATTTTTTTAACTTATAACACTTAATTGTAAAATTTTAAAAGAAAAAGTTTGTATTAGAAAAAAAAATTTTAAAGTCCAATGTTAACTTTCAGGCATAACTATGGGTCGACCCATGGCCATTTTAATACTTTAAAATTTTCAAATAAGAAGAAAGAGTTTAAGACATTATAAGAACAATGCATTTTTCTTTAAACCCAACTTTTATTCAATTTTTTATTTTAATATGTTTACGCCAATTTTGAAATAGTTTGACCTTTTTAAATTATTTTGTTAAGAATTTTAGCCAAAAAAAAAAAAAAAGTACAGTGAATATGTGATATGACAATTGTTCTTCTTTAAGGAGAATAAAAATTATGATACTTATGAAAAGCAATAGAGGAAGAACAATCAACCAGTCAATTAAATAAATCCTATTTTAACTGCTCTTTCATTATACAGTTTGGCTTTTGTCTTTAGATAAATTCATAACTTTAACATTGTTTTTCTCTAATTTTTTTAATTATTTATTATAGCATTCTAATTTGAGTTTGATAAAAATTATATAAATTCTTAAAATTGTTTGCATGATGATTTTATAAATCAGAAAGTTTTAATTTATATATAATTTACAGTTGGAACACTTCATACGCACTAACATTAATTTCTGTTTTTTTTTTTTTGAAAAGAACATTAATTTCTGTTAACATAAGAAAAGAATAACATCATAAAAGGTATTTAGAATATATTCTTAAAAGGTCCATTATATAAAAAATTGTAATATTTAGAATTTTTTGTAAACTTATTTGAATTTTAAATTTTAATAAAATATTATAATTTACCAATTATCTATAATTCTAATTTAGTTTATATTTTGGTTAAAATTATAAAAATTGTGCATGTGATGTGACCATCTTACAAAAACCACCATAGATGTTAACGGTGTATTATTATTTTTAATACTATTTTTATTCAAGATAAATGTGATAAATATTTTAAAAAATATATTATTATAATAAAATTATAATTTTTATTAAATAATTATAACTTATTTAGTAAATAATTTATTTTAAATTTTTAATGAATATTTTTAATTTATACTTTATATTTTTAAAAAATTTATTTAAATTTATAAATAATTTTAAAAACAATAAATAATATAATAAACTCTAATTAAATTAAATTCAATTATAAACTAATAAAATCTGAACTAGCCAAAATTCCAATTTAACTCTATTCATTAACATCATAAAGAACGAAAAAGTGATAAAATGGAATTTAGACTCCACTCTTTGAGGCCATTGAACCAGATGGCAAGGGATCATAAGTCATGAACTTTTAATGGGTAAAAACTTGAGTAGTTTTCTTTATCCATAGCAACTACACATCATTAAAAATTTCAGATGCTAATCAATGATTGTGGCTAATTTTGTTTGCTTTATCTATCATTATTATTATTTTTTAATAGAACATAGAGTTTTTGATAAATATATAATTTTGACTAAAAAAACAAAAAGCGAAGATAAAATTAGCAAATCTAAAATAATTGATTGAATGCATAGTTTAATTCGGAACTTTATACTATTAACTTTTAACACTTTTTAATTTTTAATATTTTATATTTAACTTTTAAATTTTTATTTCAAATTTTTTTATCTTTCAATTTGTATTTTTTAATTCTATTTAATACATATAATATTAAAACGGATAAAAATTTGATTTCAAATGAATTTTAAAGACATAAAATGTTAAAGTTAACTTCAAAACAATATAAATAGAATTAAAAGTTAGAAAAATTTTATTTTTAATTATATTCTTTCTTTCATTAGAAATTATTTTAGTTTATATAATTTTTTTTATTCAAATCAACATTGATTTATAAAATACTTCGATTTTATGGATTATAAATGTTAGATAGGTTTAAAATAAAAGTTTAAAATTAAATATAACATAATAAAAATTGAGATATAATAGAAATTAATTGAGTAAAATTTGGGAGTGAAACTATGCATTTGGTCAAAATAATTCGAAATAAACTTGCATAATTCGAATCTATGGTTATATACTTCAAAATTTTATACGTTAATTAAAATAATTAGTTTCAGAAATAGTTAGATTCGTATGAATTTACATAATTTATATATAAATTACATGAATTAGTTTGAATAGTGAAATGGTAAGTAACTCTATTTTAATAGGAAGGAAGACGTGGTATGGATTCCTGAGTTTCTCAAATTGTGACAATAATTACATGCTGAAAAAGAAAAAAAATACCACTTAAATAAAAAATTCTAAAAATATATTTTCATTGTATAATTTAATTTTCATTTAATTTTAAAAGTACTATTAATGTTTATTGATATGAGAAATAAGAAGGAGAGCAACTTATGGATTTTGGTTCTTTTGTCTATCATTTTGTGGGTTTTTTTATTTTAGCTGTGGTGGTTTACTCCCTTATGGGTGTCCATGTTTCAACTTTGGTGGTTCCACACTTCCATGTAGATGATTCAATGACAAGTTTTCCCAAATTTTTTTCATTTTAACTTGTCTGATGATGAAAATTGTTTTTATCAATTCTTTTATATTTTTTTTGAAGAATAAAATTTGAAAAAAAGAAGAGAAAAATTAAGGGAAATATATTTTTATATATTTATAAGAGAGGTTACAATCCTTATATACATACACATGAATTTTAATCACATTTTAATTAGTAATAGAATAACATTTTAAATAAAATAAAGATTTTACTTCTAATTGTATACAAATATTTACTTCTTTATATATACAATCAAAATATTGACTTTCTCAATACTTCCCCTCAAGTTGGTGAATGAATGTCAATCATTCCCAACTTGTTAAGTGAGTTGTAGAACGATTTTTCGAATATAGTCTTTATGAGGATGTCATCTAGTTGAGTAAGAAACAAATGGAAGATCAATTGTTCCTTAATTTAGATGATCTTTGATAAAATACCTATCAACCTCCATGTGTTTAGTTTGATCATGTTGAACCAGGTTGTTTGCAATTACTATGGCTGCCTTATTATCACAATGTAACAACATAGGCTTCAAATGTTTTAGTCTTAGATCTTGAACAATTCGCCTTATCTAGAGCAACTCACACACTCCATGAGCCATTTTTTTAAACTCAGCTTCAGCACTCGACCTTGCTACAACTTTTTGTTTTTTACTTCTCCAAGTGACCAAATTCTTTCCAACAAACGTAAAGTACCCAGATGCTAATTTTTTATCAGTCTGATCTCCAACCTAATCAGTATTTGTATAACCAGTAATTTCATAATCCTTATTTCTCCTAAAGAATGAACCTTTGCCTGTATAAGACTTCATATAACTTAATACTCAATATACTACACCTATATGTTTTTTACTTAGAGAATGCATGAACTGATTTACAATACTTATTGTCTAAGAAATGTCTGATGGAGTATGGGATAAGTAAATCAACCTTCCCACTAGCCTTTGATACTGATCTTTTTTAGTTGGGACTTAATCTCCTCGGATTGATAATCCATGGTTGACTTCAATTGGAGTCTTGGCTGGCTTACAATCAAGCATGCCCATTTCTATCGGTAGGTTCATTACATACTTTCGTTGGCAGAGGAAAATCCCTTGAGCTGATCTTGCAACTTCAATCCCTAAAAAATTGCACTTTCTTATAAAAGTTGAGTCCATACAAAGCCCTTTTTAGTTTGCATATTCGGTTAGTACATCTTGCTTTAAGTGGTGTATCCATATACATGTCTTCATGTATAGTTCTATTTATAAAAGCATTCTTCACATCAAATTGCAGTAGTGGCCAATCCAGGTTGGCAGCTAAGGAAATAAAAACCCAGATGGTGTTCATTTTTGCTACTAGGGCAAATGTATCTTCATAGTTAATTCTATACTTCTGAGTATATCCCTTTGTTAGCAATCGAGCTTTATATCGATTAATGCTTCCATATGAATTGAGTTTGATAGTGAATATCCACCTGCACCTCACTATTTTTTTTCCTTCAAGGAGTGGAATAAGATCCCATATGCAGTTCTTCTGCAATGCCTCCATTTCATTATTCATGGCTTTCTTCTAATTCGGATTAGCTAAAGCCTCCTGCACATTACTCAAAATAGATACAATAGATAATTGATTCACAGTATATGCCTGAGATTTAGACAAATGGTCGATTGATATGAAATTATTGATAGGATATTTAGCTTTAGTATTAAGGTCTGAATCATATTATTTTTTTGGAATCCCTCTATTGATTCTAGAAGGATAATGAGGCTTGGTATTTAGAGTTATTAAAGGTATTGTGCACATTCAGAGTTTTTTAAGCTTTTAGTGTGGGTTGGGAAGAAGTACTATCTTGATTTATTTTAGGTCTAAGTAAGATACTCGAATTATCATCAATCATCCATTCAGATGAGATGCTCAGACCACTCGGAACATCAGATGTCTATCTAGGTGAGATGCTTAAAACATCTGAGATACTTAAAATATTCAGACCACTTAAAGTGGTATCTTCAAAGATGCTCAAAATTCTGTCCCCTTGAAGAGAGCACTCAGATTGGGTGAAGAAGGGAGCATTTTTATGGAATTGAATATCTCGAGTTATATACATCTTCTTTTCATTTGGATTATAACATCGATATCCCTTTTGTAGATCCACATAGCCAACAAAGATACATTGAATAGCTTGAGGATCTAATTTGATGAGTTATTGATGAATATATACCGAGCATCCAAAGATTTAGGGCTCAAGATTATTAAAAGGTGGAGATATAACAAGTTCTTAAAGTTTTTGAAGAGGCATTTTAAAATCAAGTACTCTTAATGAAGTCCAGTTTATAAGATATGTAGTGGATCGAATAGCCTCTCCCCAGTATTCTTGAGGAACATTCATGTTAAACAATAATGCTGAGATGACTTTCAATAACTATCGATTCTTCCATTTGGCTATACCATTCTGTTAGGGAGTGCCGGCACAGGATGTTTGGTAGTGAATGCCATGCTTGTGATAAAAATCATTAAGAGTTGAGTTAAGATACTCCCCATCATTATCAGACTATAAGACTCAAATTTTACTCTGGTATTACGTAGCCACCATTTTGTACAGGTCCTAAAAAGCAGAGCACACATCTCCCTTATTAGAAAATAGTGATACTCAGGCCATCTAGGTACATTCATCAATAAAAGTTATAAAATATTGAGCACCAGACATAATAGGAATTTGAGCAGGTCCCTATACATCAGAATGAATGGTCATAAATGGACTTGAATTTTTATTATAACTCGATGCATTTGAGATTTGGTGGCTTTTTACCAATTCATAAATATCACACTTGAATTTAGAGTTTGTCGTACTAAAAAACAATTTTGATTTTATTTGTCTAAGATAATGAAAAGAAAGATGACTAAGATGATGATGCAAAAAATAACTTGGTCTTTGGCCAAGCAATTTAACCTTGTTGACTTGACTTGACTTCTAACTTGGATCACCATGTAAATTAAGATAGTACAACTTTCCACGTTTAACACCAGAGCCAAGAATTTAGTGTGTTATAATGTCCTGAAATACATAATAATTAGGCCAAAATTTGATAGTGCAATTCAAGGTTTCAGTGATTTGGCCAACAAATAGTAGATTACAAGAAAGAGATGGAACAACAAGAACAATATCTAAATTAAGAGAGTTAGAGTAAGATAAAAATCCTTCATGAGTGACTGGTGTTATACCTCTATTAGCAGTCAGGATATTTTGTTGGGTTGATGTAAGATGGTGAGTGGAGTTTATCATATGATCAGTAGCACTTGTATCAATAATCTATGTATTATTTCGAGTAATATTTTTCATACTTGATATTGCATTAAGATTACCACTTGGTTTAGTATCACTACAGGTGGCAATTGTAGCTTTTTTGAGCCTCTTATGAGGCTTTCTATTGAAATTCCACAATTTAAGATATCCCATAATTTCATAGCGCCGTTCCTTTGAGTGTTTAACTTTACCACAATAAGTACAAGTGTATATGATGGACTTACTCGGTACTTTCCCTTTGAACTGGGGACGAGTTTGAGCTGCTATGAGTATTGCATAGTCTGGCAGAATCTTCAACCCTTCCATTGTAAGTCACTGGTTGCCATCCCTTCGTACATATGCATAACTAGCCTTGAGATCAATAGGTGGATCCTTTCATAATACTTCACTTTAAGTATTATTAAATTATGAATCCAGCTCGACTAGGAAAATATGTGTTTGAAGTCGAGTAATATGCTTATGGAGTGATACTACTCCATTAACATCCTCCCCTTGAGCACAAGTCCAGACATCAATTTTCTAAAATATTCCAACCAGCTTATTATAATATACAGGTAACGGCATACCATTCTGACGTGTAGTGATTGATTTCTGGTTTAATTTGAACAATTAAGTTTTATTAGATCCATCATAGAAAGTTTTTGAGATAGCATCCCATATCTCTTTTGCTGTTGAAAGACAGATGAATCTCTGCATTAATGTTGGATTCATAAAATTAATAAGCAAACTTTTGACTCGGTTATTATCAATAAGCCAACTTTCTAAACCTTTATCTCTTGCTAGTGGTTTTGGTGTTATGCCAGTAAGGAAGCCAGATTTATTTCTGGCTCCAATTCACATCTCCATAAGTTATGACCATAGAGGATAGTTCGTATCATTAAGAATAATTCCTGTAGGAAAGGGAGAATTATCTTGAAGAGTTTGGATAAAATTGGGTGGGATACGATGGATATGTTTTTAGTGGTCATGGTTTCAAAGATTCAAAGGATAAGAGAAGAAAAAAATACGATTTCAAAGATTCAATAAAAAAAATTCAATTTCAATGGGTATGCTCTGATACCATGAAGAATAAAATTCAAAGAAAAGAAGAGAAAATTCAAGGAAAATATATTTTCATATATTTATAGGAGCGGCTACAACCCTTATATATACACACGGGAATTCTAATCACACCCTAATTAGGAATAGAATAACATTCTAAATAAAATAAAGACTTCATTCCTAATTGTATACAAATATTTACTTCCTAAAATATACAATCAAAATATTTACTTTCTCAACATTTTCCTTATGGGAGGAATATAATTTCAAATGGAATTAACCAAACCGTACGATGGTAAAAGATTTTCTATATATTTTCCTTGTCAGAGGAGTTTGATTTTAAATAAGCTTAAGCACATCCATAATTTGTTAGAGTTGTCTAATTGGAAAATTCTTATATACACTTAGAGTATGTCCCCACTTATACACTAAGCCAATAACTAAGAGACATTTAAGAAAGTGGACTCTCTTTTATTCCTTAATATTTCCCCTAATGTAATATTTATATTTTATAATTACATTATTGATTTTTTAAAATTTTTTTGGAATCTAAAACTTAAGGTGCATTAGGAAGAACCCATCGTGCAATAATTTAAACTCATATGGTCTGCAAATAATTTTTTTGTTATTTTTTTATAATTATAAAAAAAATTAAAATTTCAAAAAAATAAATATTAATTAACATTAGGCACAATATTGGAGGAATAAAATGGGGTCCACTTTTTTAAATGTCTCTTATTTATTGGCTTAGTGTATAAATGGGAACATACTCTGGGTGTAGGTAAGAATTTTCCTCTCTAATTTAAATGTTGGTATCCTATGCTACTTCATTTAGCGACTCCCTTCAATTTTAGTGGTTTTTATTTTCTTTTTGTTTCTATTATTATCTCACTTGGTCTATATTGTCTTTTTCTAACTTTTGTTCTTATTGGACTTAATTTTTAGTTAGGAAAAATTGCATTAATGGTGTCTGAACTTTTTAAGTTTTGACAATGTGGTGTCTGAACTTTTTTTTTTCAATTAAGTGTTTGAAGCATAATAAAATAGCTCAGGTAGGTGCTTTAGGTCGACTTCCACATATATGGCCTTGTGGCTAAGCAAATGTGGGAGTCAGCTCCATGTCATAAAATAATAAAAAGACTATTATGACTTTAGAAGGCAAAATATAATGAGGATAAAAATTCCCTAGGTAAAACCAAGAGTTTATAGCTTACAATTAGGAATTAGGTTATTTTAATTGAAGAAAAACATATTAGAGGGAACTAAAACGTGAAACTTCTGAACGAAATTAGGCTTGAATTTGTAATGTGGTGCGGGCGAAACAAATCAGTGACATAAAGAGATTAAATCTCGTGTTTTTTAAAGAAGAATAAGTGTTTTTTACAATTTCATTGACATTAGAAAGGATGCACTATAACTAAAGAGTGTGGCAATTATCAAAATAATGGTGCAAGTTAAAAATCTCATTAGTTATTCTTTTTCTTTTATTAGTCTTTTACAGTGAATAAAGTGATGGCTTTTAGTGTTGCATGTTGGCAATGATGTTACTTTCCATGTTTATTCACTATTGTTTTCTTATTTGTATGTACAATTTTAGGATGGAGGAGCATGTGGTTGATGTTTTTTATAATGAAATCTTTCTTATTGACACTCTATAAAGAGAAGCAAAGTATGTCAGGGGTGCCAATGTGGAAGTGAGGATAGATATAGATAAGTTTGTCTTAAGTGAGCTATTTCGGTTCCTTAAGGAAATGTTTGGTAATATGGAGATTGTTAAGCTCCATTTTAGGAAACCTAAAAACTGTCACATGGCTTGTTGCTTTTGTGTGAGAAGACCACAATAACCTTCATTGAATTACTGAATGAATTAAAAAAGGTAGAGTTGTATTTAGAACATAACTTTGGTGGGTATAGGACATTGTTTGAATAGCTAGAAATAACTTATTTGACTTACATTGAGGTTGAAAATAATGCAGGGTGTAAGAGGGGCATTAATGGTGGTCAAAGTTTGGTGGATGACATAAATGAAGATGTTAATATAACATAACCCTCATTAGGTGTAAAAATTAGGGCAATTTTGGGCAATTTAACAGGGCAAGAGGGATAAATTAATCTTGGTCTTTAGGATAAGGTTTTGGGTAGCATAGAGGAGAAGGTCCTTAGAGGGGAAGTAAGTGAGAGTGTTGCAACTAATAGGGTTGCATCTTATAGTGCTACAACCGAGGGGGCTATAAATTAGGGTACTATAATAATTAGTGATGGTGGTAAGAGTTAGAGTTCTTCCTAATTTATTGATGTTTAGGTATATAATGTTGAAGGTGTAGAATCAGAATAAGAAGAATACTCAAAAGAAGAGGAAGATGATGTAGTGATTGAGTGTGAAGGCATAAATGATGATGATGATGAATTACAGCAAGTAAGGCAAGCATTGAAGGAATATGTAAAAAGAAAAAAAAGTAAAGCTGAAACTCCATCGAATCCTTAAAGTAAATTAGATGCTAAAGATGCTATAACAGATGTTGAAAATTTAATTAGAAAATTTTCAGCATATATTTTAAAAGATGAGCTTTTAAATGAAGATTGGGACTTTGATGATAATGACTGGAGCTGCACTAATACAGATGGAAATGATGGTGATCGTGTAGTGTAAAGAAGGAGCAAATTTCCTTTTTATAATCCTAAGGCTGAAAAGGTATCATTTTCCTTTCATGACTTTTAGTGGCCCTTATGAATTTAAAAAAGTTATAATAAGAAAGAAGTGAACTTTGTTAGGAATACTAATGGGCAAACTAAGGCTAAATGTGTTAAGAGGAATTGCCCATGGTTGATTTACGCATCTAAAGATAGTGTCAGTCACTCATATCAAATAAAGACACTTGTTGATGAGCATAATTATGGAATTTTTTTATAGAAATACAAGGGTGATAGCACCCCAAGCAAAACCATTTAAAGAAGGAACATACTTTTTCTGCAATGAGCCAGGCCATTGGAAAAGAAATTGCAAACTCTTTATGGATTATCTGAAGAAGGATAAAGGTAGTGCAACTACCTCTTTAGGTATTCATGTTATAGAAGTCAATTTATCTACTTTTGATTCTTGGGTATTAGATACCATTTCTGGATCTCACATTTGTACTAATTTGTAAGGTCTAAAAAGGAGTAGAATCTTAGCTAAATGCAAAGTTGACTTAGGAGTTGGAAATGGAGCAAGAATTGCTACATTAGTTGTAGGAACTTATGAATTAACTTTGCCTAGTGGACTTGTTTTGAGTGTGGAAAATTGTTATTATATACCTACTATAACCAGAAATATCATTTATATTTCTTGTTTGGATAAGAATGATTTTGAATTTATTATTAGGAATAATAAATGCTCCATTTATCATGATAACATTTTCTATGGATATGCCCCACGAAATCATGGTCTTTATATTTTAGACGTAGAAGACACTAATGAAAAGTCCATCTATAACATTAATACAAAGAAATTTAAATCTAATAATTTAAACATAACCTATCTTTGGCATTGTTGTTTAGGCCATATAAATGAGAAACACATTTTGAAACTCCATCAACATAGACTTTTGAAGTTATTTGATTTTGAATCATTTGAAACTTGTGATTCTTGTTTATTAGGAAGAATGACTAAGACACCTTTTACTGGATATAGTGAAAGGGTTAATGACTTATTGGGCCTTATACATTTTGATGTGTATAGTCCATTAAGTTCCACTGCTAGAGGAGGTTATGAGTACTTCATTACTTGCACAGATGATTTCAGTAGATATGGTTATATCTATTTAATGAAGCATAAATATGAATATTTTGAAATGTTCAAATTTTTCAAAAATGAAGTACAAAATCAACTTGGTAAGAATATTAAAGCACTAAGATCTAATTAAGATGGCGAATATTTAAGCTAAGAATTTATTGATCATTTTATAGATTGTGGAATAGTTTCACAGTTGACTCCACTAGGAACACCACAATGGAATGGTGTATCTGAATGAGAAATTGAACTTTATCAAATATGGTTTAATCTATAATGAATTGTAAGATCTTCCAATCTCCTTTTAGGGTTATGCTCTAGAAACTGTTGCATTCCTTTTGAATAGAGTTCCATCAAAGGTAGTTGAAAAGACATCATATAAGATATGGAATCAGAAAACTCCCAGTTTATCTTTTCTTAAGATTTAGGGATGTGAGACTTATATGAAGCATCAAATTTTAGATAAATAAGCACTAAAATCAGATAAATGCCTTTTTGTGGGATATCTTAAAGAAACCAAAGGATATTACTTTTATAATGCTTATGAGAATAAAATGTTTGTTGCTCGAGATGGTGTCTTTTTGGAAAAGAATATATTTCCAAAGGAACTAGTGGGAGTATACAACTTAAAGAAATTCAAGAACAATAGAATAGCATTATATCACATATGGAACCTCAATTGGATCAACAAGTAAATGTTGAATCTACACCAGTACCACAAGGTCCTAGAAGGTCTGGTAGGACATGTTATAATCCTAAGAGATATGGATTTCTTATAATAGATAATAATAATGTAATGATTGTGAATCAAAGTGAGCCCATAACCTATCAAGAGGCCATGGAAAGTCTAGACTTTGAGAAATGGTTAGAGGTTATAAAATCAGAAATGCAATCCATATATGATAATCAAGTATAGACTTTGATTGATCCAAATTGGGTGCAAATGGGTTTTCAAAATGAAAACTGACATGGATGGTAATGTGCATAACTTTAAAATAAGACTGATTGCAAAGGGTTTCAAGCAAATATATGGTATAGACTATGATGAAACCTTTTCATCAATTGCTATGCTTAAGTCTATTCAAATTCTCCTTTCCATAACTGCATACTATGATTATGAGATATGACAAATGGATGTCAAAATAACTTTTTTTAATGGAAACCTCATTGAGGATGTGTACATGACACAACTAAAGGGTTTTGTCAATCCTAAGAATTCTAGAAAGGTTTGCAAGCTTCAAAGAACCATTTATGGATTGAAGCAAGCTTCTAAAAGTTAGAATCTTCATTTTGATGAAATGACCAAAGAGTTTAGATTTATTAAGAATGAAGATGAACCTTATGTTTATAAGAAAGTTAGTGGGAGCGCAATATTTTTTTTAGTGCTATATGTTGATGACATATTACTCATTGGAAATGATATTCCTACTCTACAAAATGTTAAATCATAGTTGGGGAATTGTTTCTCAATGAAATACTTGGGTGAAGCGTCTATATTTTAGGCATTAAGATCTATTGAGATAAATCTAAGAGGCTTATTGGCCTAAGTCAAAGCACTTACATTGATAAGGTACTGAATAGGTTTAGTATGCAAAAATCTAAAAGAGGATTCTTGCTAATGTCCCATAACATTAGTCTTAGAAAGACTCAGTGTCCAATGACATAAGATGAGTGAGACTGCATAAGTAAAATTTCATATGCTTTTGCTATTGTATCCATCATGTATGCCATGTTACACAATCGACTAGATGTCACTGGGTAACAATTAATAATATCCTTAAGTACTTGAAAAGGACTAAGGATGAATTTTTATTGAATAGTGGGAAGGAAGATGAGCTAGTTGTAAATGGTTACACATATTCCAGCTTCCAATCTAACAAAATAACTTTCGATTGTAGTCAAGTTATGTGTTTTGTTTAAATGGAGGTGCAGTGAGTTAGAGAAGTTCAAAGTAAGACATTGCTACCGATTCAACAACAGAATCTAAGTACATAGCTACCTCGAAGTCAACCAAGGAAGTTATTTGGATTAAGAAATTCATAAATGGATTAAGAGTTGTTCCTAGTATATCAAATCCAGTGGACTTGTATTATGATAACAATGGAGCCATAACACAAGCTAAGGAACTCAGATCACATCAATGATCCAAACATATACTCAAACGTTATCATCTCATTAGAGAGATTATTGAGAGAGGAGACGTGAAGATATACGGAGCACCAACAGATGATAATGTTGCTGATCCACTAACTAAGCCTTTTCCATAGGCAAAGCATGAGAGTCATAATAGGCTAATGGGTATAAGATACAATATTAGTTGGGCCTAATACAAGTAGGAGATTGTTAGTGATATGTCCTACGGCCATACTTTGACATTGTCATTTTTCTATTTTGATAATAAAGAGGCATTTTTATTATTATTGGCTAATTCTAGTATTATCCTTAATTAGTTAATTCTACTATGATCATCAAGTATGTGACTTAATAATAAAACTCTTTGGTAATATTTGAATTCTAATATAAATATCCCTAGTTGATTATTATTGTGGGAATAACAATGAATAAAGATTAGTATGAGGTTGATCGATGATTAAGTTTTACTAATCATGTATATAAGATATTAAGTCAAACTCATAGGTATATATTTAGGAAAATGATGTACTAGATAAACCCACTATGAGAATACTATATGGATTATTGTCATAGGTAATTCTCATCACAGTTGTATTATTTAAGTCCTCTAACCTGAGATCACTATGGTTTTCTGCATGATAAGTTCTATATTTTAACACATCCCTCCACCACACTTTAACCCAATGGTAAAATAGGTTATGATTGGATATAGAATGAATTGTGTGAGGAATGTGAGTGGTTAAGATGGAATTTGTCCCTCACTTATTTTGAGAAGATATTTGTTGGGCCCCTTGATGAGTTAGATTAAAGAGAAATGCATGGTCATGTTAGAATGATAAAGAGTTATCAGTGTTAGTCTACTTGGGATCGAGAAACAATATGATTGAATAATATAAGGATGACATAATCTATGTCTTATATTTAATTAGGATATCATATAACATAAGGACTATAGTACACGTTGTGTATTAGGTTATGTCGGATTATCGGCCTTCATACAACTTAGATAGTCATAATATCTTACTAAAGACTAATTATGATTTGTGGGCTAAAATGAGAGTTTTAGGTATATATATATATATATATATATATATATATATATATACATATATATAGAGATAATTATTAGGCTTATTAATCCAAGTCTGCTTTGGGTTTTATATATATATTAGTATTTATTTATTTCCTAATTTATTTAAGGTAAGAGTTATTTAAAATAAATAGGAAATGATTCTAATTTGGAATAAAATCAAAATAGAAAGAGAAGTTTAAACTTACCAAAACTATTTTGGTAAGTGAAGATGTATGAAACCCTAGAAAGGATGGCTATAAATACATCTCTTTCTCTAGGGTTTATGTTTAAGGTTAAGCCACCTTTTCTCCTTCTTCTTCCTACATTTCTTTTGTGAAAAGAAAAGACATAGAAAAAAAATGTGTTGTGAGACAATAAAGGTTTTAGTAGACCTATTTTGCTTTGGATCATCTTGTTCATGTGGATATCATAGAGGACGTGATCTTTTGGTGACGTCTTAATCCAATAAGAAGACATGAAAAGCTCGAGGTAGGGTGTCACCAGAGTGAACCCCCTCTCTTCCTTTCAACTATGTTGCCATTAGCTCATCTTAGTGAGTTTGGAAACCCTCTTAATTAATCAAAGTTGAATTACATGGATTCAGGTTTTGGGTTTTGTGGTCAAAAGTTTTATTTTTTACTGCGTTATGTAACACGAAACCTAATAAATATAAGATATTAAATCAATCCATAAGTACTTATTTGAGAAATAATGTACTAGATTAATCCATTATAAGAATATTATGTAGATAAGTGTCATAAGTAATTCTCATCATAGTAATATTAATTTAGTCCTTTGACCTTAAAATCACTATGGATTTCTACATAATTATTTTGTATTTTGACACAATTTAACATTATATTTAACCGGATGATAAAATAGATTGTTATTGGATATGGAATGAGTGATGTGAGGAATGTGAGTGATTGAGAAGAAATTTGTCCCTCATTTATTTTGAGTAAGATATCCATAGGCCCTTTGATAAGATAGACTGAGAAAAATGCATGGTCATGCTAAAGGGAATTAATAAAGAGTTATTATTCTCAGTCTACTTGGAATAAAAAAAATAATGTTATTGAATTGTATAAGGATGAAAAAAACTATGTCTTATATTCAATCAAGATATCATACGACAAAAAGACTACAATATTCATTGTAAATTAGTTTATGTCGGATTATCGACCTTCACATGATTTGAGTAGTCATAATGTCTTGCTAGAAGCCACTTATAACTTGTAGGTCTAAATAGGGATTTCAGGCCCACTGCCAATGTCATGTGAACCTACAGGGTCACACAATAAGAATATGCTCAAAACGAATATGGGTTCACCAAGCCTAATAAAGCTCTTTGAAAATAAATAAATAAATATATTTATTTAAGGTAATGGTTATCTTAAATAAATAGGAAACTATAAATAAATAAATGGAATATAACAAAAATGTTTTGGTAAATGAGAAATTACCAAAAGTTCATTTAGTAAAGAAACCCTAATTGAGAGGTCTATAAATATGACATATTCATTAGGGTTTCGCATACATATTATTTCTGCTACCTAGATTCATTTTCTCTCCCTTTAAGAAAATAAAAACACAGAGTTCTTTAGTTGTGAGACAATCAAGAAAAAGGTATTAGTACACACGTTCATTTTGATTCAAGGGTTGTTCATGTGGATGTTTGTGGAGGACATATTCATTTGGAGACGTTTTAATTTGGCCTAAAAAACTAAGAGCTTGAGGTAGCATGTCACCAGAGTGAACCTCCTCTCATCCTTCCATTATTTTTGCCTTTCTTGCGTCTGTGTTAAGGTTTTTGAAAACCCTAAATCAATCAGTTAATTGAATTACATGGATCATAGTTTAGGTTATGATTAAATTTTTAAATTTTTACTGCATTTTGAATCACATAACCCAACGGTTTAGAAAGCACTAATTATCACATTATTTAAAATGAGGAAGATGACTTTGAAGTAGAGTGTAGAGGAGAAAATTATGTAGTTAATCTTAAAAAGAAAACATGCATTTGTTAATGTTGGGACTTAACAAGAATTCTGTGTCATCATGTTATGTGTGTAATCCATCATGTAGAAAAAAATACTGAAGATTATATGAATAGTTGGTATAAGAAAGATAAATATAAACAAGCATATAGCCATATGATGGGAAGCATGAACAATAAAAAATTCTGGGGTGGAAGAGAGGTTGATCCACCTTAACCACCAAAGGATTGAATAATTCATGACAAACCTATGAAAAATAGAAGAAAAGAGCCAATGAACAGCAAAACTAGTAATAAATTATCAACGAAAGGAAGGCAAATGACTTGCCAAGTGTGCTATCAAGTTGGACATAATAAGAAATCATGCTCATCAATGAAAAAGGGTAATGAAGCATATTTAAATGTAGTTAAAAATTCACAGTAAGCAAATCAGTCCCACTCTTAGCCACAAAGACCTATGAGGCTACATGTACGTTCATTTATTGTTTAATTGTATAATTATATTTCCATTCCTATTTATTATTATAATTTGTGGAAATTTTCTATTTTGGTTAGGTTAACAGGACTAAACATGTTCATGAGCAACATAGTTCTAAAAACTATTATGCATACCAGTAGTGAAGATGGCTTTGTCCAACAAACCATTGATTATAATATGTAACCTGAATTTCCTGTTGCACCCTAGAGATCATGCACACAACCTGAGCCAGCTGTTGCACCTTCAAGTTCAGAACTTGTAGGTCCCTATACACAACTTGATGACTGATTCACTATTGCTTATCATAAGAAGAGACAACCTACATATGTTGAAGTTGTTGGTGGAATGCAGCACAATAAACCTCCGAAATTTGCTGCTCAACCACCCTCTGGACATGGAGTGTACACAGACCTCAACACTTTAAACATGATGATAAATGTAAGTTTTATTCTTTAAAAATTCATGTAATTGATTTTACACATCAATAAATACATATAATAATCTAACATTTTTATGCAGCCTCGACAGCAAAGTCAAAGAGTAATTAGGAATACTAGCAAGATCAAAAAAGGTAATGAGCCTGAACCTTCTTTCATGACAAAGAGGAAATAAGGTTTTATGAATGGTAGGAAGTAATTCATCACCACATCTTAGCTTCAGGTAATTAGTGTTTGTGCTATGTTTGCATGATTGAATTACTGTATTTATGGTTGAAGACCCATTTTTATTACTTGTTTAGGCCAAGAGACATTGAAATTGCAAGAAAAAAGAGAAGCAAAACTTGCAATCTAGAAGAAATATAGTCACATATGGTGGAACCTTAACTCAGTCTTAAGAACATCCATTTGTTACAGGACAAGATGAACTTGTAACTCTAGACTCAATTGCAAGTCATCAACTTTGATAATAAGGAAATCTCTACAAGAAATGGCACTGAATATGGTTCATCAATTGCAAGTCTCAAAATAAACATGTTTTTTTTATGTGAACTTACAATTTTTTGGATTAATGTATATTTTTGGCCAAGTTGACATAAACTTGGATTTAAGTTAGGATTTATGATGCTAAGTTGATGGTGCATAGAGATGCATAACTTTATGTTTATTTATGTACCTTGAAGTTTATTCCCATTTTCCTTGTTTGTCTAGGAGATGCATAACTTTATGTTTCTTGTTTGTTCAACTGTTATATAAAAAGTTCATACACCATTGGTGCAATTTTTCCTTTTAGTTATTATAATGTGTTCTTGGGTGACCTTATATGGTTGAAAAAACTCCTAATTTCGTTATTGATGATTTTAGATGCTAGGATGTTTCTTTGATGGAAACATTAAATATTTGTACTTTCTTTAAATGAATGAATGAAATTTTTATATTTGGTAAAAAAAAAAAAACTAAGTAGTAAGAGATTCAAATTTTTTCAAATAAAGTATATAATTTGAACTTTATATATGAAATAATAAGTGCAAGAATAAGAGTCCACTCAACTTTATCCGAATTATTAAAGACCATTCTAGCTATTCATGGTTATTTACACTCACAGTTCCTGACTTATTACCTTTTCCCACCATCGTTCTAAAAAATCAATTGAGCACACAAAAAACCTTCACTTTTAATTTTACTAATAGTAATCCTCCATTCATCGATTTGCGATGAAATCAACACCAGAATGCTAAAGTGGGCAAATAAGAGGATGAGATGTGGCAAAATTATTTTCAATAATGAACCATATGCAACGTGGACTCCTGTTAAACTTTACAATATAAATAAAAAAAAACTCTACATGAGATGGCCTCTGGTTCATTATTGAAAACATAAAATGGCCTTTAGGTCATTATTGAAAATAATTTTGTCATATCATTATCCCCTTATTTGCCTACGTTAGTATTTTGGTGTTGATTTCATCAGAAATTTATGAATGGAGGATTGCCATCATTAAAATTAAAAGTAAGAGATTTTTGTATGCCCAATTAATTCTTTGGGACGATAGTAAAAAATGGTTAATAAGATAGTTACTGTGAGTTTAAATAACCCAGCTATTCAATATCAACGACTCAATGCCAAAAAAAAAAAAAATTACTACTAGTATATAGTCTATTACTACTAAAATAATATTTTCATTAATAATAGTAAAAAAGATAAATCAACAAAGGCCCAAGTAAGGTTTTACTAAATATATGAAGTAGTTTGTATTCTTCTTTGATTGAGACCAAAAAAGGGCTTATAATTTAAGACTTGACCTTTAAATAGCAAAGGTCGCACGGGCACAAGTGACCATTGCGCAACTTGGCGCCTCGCTCCCCCACCAAGCAAAAGGTTGAAAATTAGGGAAGGAAAGCTAGTAGTAGCCCATACCTTTAGACAGAGAAAAGTTTGGTCTCTAATTTACCCTTTTATTTTAATTATTATTATTCAAAAAGATGAATTTTGCATATTTAAATCACAAAGATAAAAATAAGATATAGATATCGTGAAGCCTTGGACCTTTTTAATTCTTCTTTTGCATTCCATGATTGTGGTTGTGTTGTTGTCTACTTTAGAAAATTTTGATAGCTAAATGCACAAAGTCATCCACTAATTGGGCAAAAGAAATTGATGGCCCCACATATTAAGACACATGTGCCTTGATTGGTGCTTTGGGGGGTTTGCCTTTTTTTTCCCCCTTCTTCTCCACAAGGCTCAAGCAGAAGGAAAACCCCCGTAGTTGTTCTCCAATTACTTATTAATCCCGTTTTCCATATAATCAACAACTATTTCACATTTCTATTAAAAAAAAAAAATTCACATATTATAATCCTCATTTCCAACTTTAAAAACAATTAGACAAAAATTAGATGCTAATTTCACCCCATTTAATCACTACCACAAATGATAGAAGTCAATTACTTTTTTTCGCTTAAAATAAAAAATTTATAGCAAATATTAATTTTTTTTGAGACGACCCAATTTAAATTTTGTTTTGGATTAATTTAAATGTTCAAAATTACATGCATGAGTCCATAGAACAATCCCAACTCACTGGATAAAAAGTTATTATTATTATTATTAGGATAATTTTTACATACTTCCAAGTGCATATGAAGATCAAATTTATGATATATATATATTTATTATATTTTTATTGATTAAATATAAAATATTTTAAAATATATATCACAAATCTAACGGTGGGAATGCACTACAATTAGAGTAGGCAAGAATTTTCTTGATTGCTGTCACCACCTTAACAGGTTGGAAATGTGAAGCACAGCTGGGAAACAATTGAAAAAAAGAAAAAAGTTAAATTTGTTATTTCTCAAGCTGAGAAGTATTAGCTCTGTTATTTCTCAAGTTAAATTTGTTGTGCTAACGATGTCTAATGCAGATTCCAAATTCTGCAAACACTCTTATCCATCACTTTGCAATCCACAGCCCATTAAGCACTAAGCTTCCATTATACAAAAAAATAATGACAAATATATTTACTCTGTGAAAAATCAACAATAAGAGTATGCGTGAGACATGAATGCTATGCTCCCTCAAGAAAATTTGGCTGTCTATATTTGTCCATTTTGTGAAATTTATGTATGAAATATGGATATAAGATTAGGGGGAAAATTTTTTTGTACAACTGTTTTATTTGCTCACCATTCCATCATTGTCTATTTTTAGCTTAAGAACATCACTTGAATGACCATTTTGCCAAATGTTAACACAATAAAAACATTGTAAATGAAAATTTATTAATATAGTTTAATTATATTATATCTACTAATCTCAAATATGATATGAGCTTGGTAGTGGTATACATTGATTTCATTTCTCCATTTCTACAGTACACCTATGATTATAATCAGAATAATGGTAGTGGTAGGTCATGTACTTTCAGCTAATTCAAATTATTCTCTACCACAAACAAAGGCTCCCAGCCCATTGAAAAATGGCAAAAAGTTCTCCAAGTCATCCAGCGGGAATCTGCCCCAAAACTTTTGTTTTTCTACCAAGAAAAATGCAATCAGTTCCCATTTTGCAACAAAGTCACACTTTTTGTGTAATTGTATAAAATATCATTTCCACCTTCACCAAATTGGTGACAGTGACACAACAGAGATTGATGCAAGTTCTCTGCTGGTGATTGTAGGTTTTTATCAAGTGCACACACTTGAGCAATTTCTGAATGAAATTTACAAAGAGAAGCATAAACTCATAAACACGCCATTATGAAGATTTCACTGAAATGAGTTTAGTAAAATCTGAGCTGGTGGTACAACAGGAATATCAAATTTCACATGTGCAATGCACAAAATAGAAAGCTAAATGACACAGGAATGCAAGATTCGCCTACTCTATGAAAACTTCATTATCATTATCACAAAAAATTCTATAAACTCACCTGCAAATTCCAACCTCAATCTGCCTAATGATGACACCGACTTAACTGTAGCATTTATCTCAATAATCTACCCTACTTTCTTTGTCTCTCAATTGCTCTCCCAAACTATAGACCTGAGCTACATTGTAACAGTTTGAAACTCCCATATAAACAAAGAAAATAACTCGTATTCAAACAAGCAAAAAAAAGCCTGAACTGGCTATGCAGGTTGCCTATAGCATTGATTCACCAGTCGTCAATTGTTAGTAGTAGACTGTTATTAGCATGTAAGAAATTGCATTCTGGAACAATCTTATAAAGGCGAGCTCCGTACTTTCCTGGGCAGACCGCTGCTTTACAATAGGAATACCAATCGTAACTAAAGGCTGGAGTTGAAGGCATTCTTCAACAATTTGCAAAAGAAAATAATGTGCAAGCGAGCCTTGGTCCAATTGATAACATTGTTCCTTTTACAAAAAATGCAACAGAAAGGATGTGTTCCTTAACTGGAGAGCTCTTTGTGCACCATGTGAGCCCTTTGCATAAGAAAATTATGTAGGAAACAATTGCCAGTATTGCAAAAGCCTTTCTTTCATTGTTGCTATCTTGGTACGTTTCATATTAAGGAATTTTGTTTGTGCTGACCTCTTTGAGCTCTTAACGAATCCCCTGTGGAGGCAGTCTTAGAAAAAGCTGCTTTAGTGGAGAAAAGTCTAAGGCATAGGATCTCTCAATCCAGTAGCCGCTGGGGCTATTAGCCTAGGGGATCATCACCCCCCTATCTATGTTCCCCCGACACGGTATCAAGTCAGTGGTTTCTCTCCACCCAGGAAGGGGTGAGACCCTTCCCTCAAGACCTATGAAGAGATTAACCCTGAAAATCATCCAAAAAATTCAGAAAAAAAGCATTTGAATGTTTCCCCTGATCCATAAGCACTCCCAGAGGTACTCACTCTAAATTTGCAACACTTCCACATTCAAAATGTGGTTGGAGCCAAGAGAATAGACAAATATTGATATGGGTAAAGACATTTCCAGAATTCACAAGGATGAAGGGCCTGTTAGTAAGATCTGATGTCCTCACAAAGTAAAGTTGGCCAATAATACGGTCTAGAAATGCTAAAGAAATAACAATCATTTTCCAAAAACAAATAGTTCAAATGACATGCAAGTAACTCAAGTACAAAGAAAGGAGATGAATTTAATAAGCATAGTAGTAAAAAATCCAGTAAGGCACATCAGGTAATTTACAAAGGTGCAGTTAGAATAGATATGATCACCAACTAATGGCAGCCAAACCTACTGTCAATATTACTGAGAAGGAAGCAGTCCCTCCACATGAAACAATTATGATTCTCCTAGCTCGAGAGGAGAGCAGTGAAGCTATAACAATGCTCCAAGTGATTTTATGACATGATAAAAGAAATCATATCATGCATGAGAGTGTGATCACATAATAACCAGAGAAGCAAAATGATTACATTGGCTTTCCTTTTCAACCATTGGGACAGAATGTGAATACCATTTTTTTTCCAAGTGCAGAAAAATGTGCAAAATAAAGATGCCATATACCACATCCAACTAAAGCAGGCATATTTTTTATAGAAGCAATTCTTCTTTGTACCTTTTTTCCAAAGGTTACCACATCTATCTCTTCATTTCTTGATAATTTGTGTGTGAAAACAACAGTGGACAACGGTTTTACCAGAGAGTGGATGGTCTGTGACCCAAGATAAAAAAGAATAACTATATCATTTTGTCTATTTAACACTCAGTCAGCTGTAAGGTGTGGCATGTCTTTGATTGAGACTAAATTCTCTTGGGAAATTGCAGCTTATTCAAACTTGGGATGCTAAGGATTGCCCATTGGAAATCATACCATCATCAGCAAAGATGAGATAAGGATTCAAGCTATGAATCTTAAGACTTCAATCATTTATTTGCTGATCTTTTGACACAAAATATTTGCCTGTGCTAATCATCCTTTTGGTGATCAATCCCAAGCTTAAAAGATATTTATCATTCTCTATCGATATTTGTTCTTCTTTTGTCCATAACACAAGTCTTCAATACGTCTGAAGCAATTTAATTACCTAGAAGCAGTTTTTGAGCACATACTGTTGAATTTATTACAATAATTAAAATTGCATCTCCATCTTTTAAAACCAAACACATTCACATTTACACACGCATGCTTAATCTCATAAATCTAAGAAATAGAAAGAATACTAAACAAGGGCCTCGGAAAATGTTGTGAGTACTGAGCAGAATAAGCACACCGTACTTCATTTGTAAACTAATGAACATGACAGGTTCAGCCAAAGAATTTTTTTAAAAAAGGAACACACAAGGGTAATGAGAAGTTCCAAAGATATTATACACAAAGTTAACATTATATCACATTCAGTTTTAGTAATAGATTGCACACAACCAAGAAAAAAATTATCTAAGAATCAGAAACTTAAGCATAAACTATAAAGATTCAGCAATCATGAAATTACATAGAAGACAAGCGCCAAAACAACTTAGGTCCTTCAGAATGTCTTACTTGGTAAAAATCTTTTTGAGCATTCAAAGTCTAAGCTTGAGCAGAGACCAACAAGCACCTGAAAAAAGTCAAATGATCATTCAAAATTTCACTTTCAATCAAAGCAATAAAATAAGGATCTGTATGCATTCTATTAGGTGGCATGCTACAGGATTACATGTATTCTGCATCTTAGAAGCAGCAACTATGGAGATATTGGGACAGTAACATACAAAAGGCTATTCAACCCGATATCACACAACAGTCTTATGCATTTTATTTTATCGTTTTCTTCTCAAATTAAAAGTATCATAAAAATAACTTTTGAAGTCTCTTCAAGGTTTTTTTTTTTTTTTTTTTTTTTTAAAGAAAATTTCCATGAAAAGCTTAGGGTGTGTTTACTTATAGAAAACTATAGTAGTTTTCTAACAAAATTTTCAAAATGAAAATAGAAAATAGAACTTTGTGTTTATTTTGGATGTTTTCAAAAAACTTTTACTTGAAAACTGATTTCACAATTTTAAGAGAAAAGTGTAAAATAAGTTTTTGTTGTTTTCAAAAATTTTCCTCATTATGAATATAAAGTGAAAACACTGAGTTTTCATTTGAAAACATGTTGTTTTCATTATGGCCTTTTTTTACTTTTTTTTTTATTCATTATTTATTATAGTATTAAAAGACAAAATAAACTCTACTTTTCAAACCCTAAATTATTTTTCTACTTTGATACGTATTATTATCTCTATATTTTAAAAACTAAGTTATAAATGAAAATAAGTAAACACATTTTTTGTTTTCAAAAAATAAAAAATAATTTTCAATTTCTAACAAGTAAACATGTTTTACAAATTTTCTATGAAAATGAAAAGTTTTCATTTTCTTTGAAAATTGAAAAATGAAAACAGAAAAAAATTCTCCATAAGTAAACACACCCTGATCTTCTCTAGCTTGAAGGCAAGTTAATTTTCCAACACTCCTTTTTCTTTCAATAAATTCTCTTTGCATCGGATTCTCAGTGTTATACTCCGTTCTAATGACCATTCCTCCTCAAGAAGCTCTTCGGAATTTCTCAACTTCTCTTTTCTAAATAAGAAAAGAACTGCAATCACCATAATAATTTCACTCAAAGCATAACCAGAATCTACACTTCATAACCAAAGAGTACGAGAGATACTATCGAAGCCCACTTTCAAAAGTTGAAGTTGGCACGCAAACAAATTAACATAAACTGAATTTACTATCTACAATGTGTAATAAATAGAAGGAAGTGAATTTCTTTTCATTGTACATTAAAGCTAAATGCTATTATTCATTATCTATAGGTTGCAAAACCTGTTATATGAGTATCTCTTCATTGTTTTTCTGATGAAGACAAGGGAAAGAATATTCAAGAATTATCTCATTCTATTAGTATTTTTTTTTTTGGTTATTTCCCAAACTATATGTTTTTTTCCTAGAAGGATGAGAGTAAGACGCACAAAACTGCTTTGTTAAAAATGCATTATGATGACAACTTACCAATAGACAATGCAAGAAAAACTCTTTTAGCCATAACAACCTATCATACATTAGTACAAAAGCAGAAATCAACACATAAAAGAAGCCATAGAGCAAAATCAACACATAAAACAATAGCAAAAGAAGATTGAATTCTAATAACATTAAAAGCAAAATGACAGAGGGTTACTGTTACTGTACAGAAGACGGAGTCAGCCATCATCATCAATCAGAGTGAGAGTGGGAGTGGGAGTGATGGTAGGGGTGATGAAGATCAACGGATGAAGAAAATGAAGAGGATGAAGAAGAAGAGAAAGAGCCAAGAGCATAAAGAAGATGAGGAGGAGGATGATCAAGAACGTCATCAACATCATCGTCAAGATCATGATGATGATCAGAAGAGGAAGTGGTAGTAGTAACAGTAGTAGTAGAGGAGGTGGAATAATAAGAGTAAGGATAGAAAGAATCAGGAGGAGGCAGACAAAGGAAAGTCCAAAGCCAAAGAGCAAAACTACCCAATTGCTGAAGAGGAAAACAACATATCAGATCAAGAAGCTGTTGGCTGCTTATACGATCTTGGAGTTGAATTCTTGCTATTTCTTGCCATACATCTGCTGATATGTGAGCTACTGATGCTATTATCAAGCTATTGAACACCATTTCTTTTCTGCTATATTTTTATTCTTGATTCTTGGCCTCTTTCTTCTGAACTGCAATTCTTGATTCTTGATTATCTCGCTTTTTTTTTTTTTTTTTGATTCTTGACCACTTTCTTATGAACTGCAATTCTTGATTCTTGGTAATTATTATTATTATTTTTTACTCCAATAAAACTACTAATCTCTTTTAGTTTTATTTTATAGATGTCGCACTGTTTATCGACAGCTAAAGTAACAACTTACCCTTTTAGTTCAAAAATTAATTTTCTAGACAATTATCTCATCAATTTAGCAAATTTGGCTAATTAGTCCACATTAACTTCTCAAAGAAATAAATAAATTCAGTCCAAAATAAATTTATAAATTAATTCATCTAAACTTCTATACATGAACTAATTAGATCAAATTTGTCAAAATTTAAAGGCTAAATTAGGAGTGTAAGTTTGGGGAAAAAACTCAAAAACTGATTGGATATATAGACCTGTTCTTTTCAATCAAACCGAACTGAAGATATCAAGGAACCAATGGTTCAAGCAGCCGACAAAAAAAAAAAAGTTTTTCATCAGGCCGACAAATTGGTTTGGGCCTATTGGGTTGAGTCATTATTCAATGGATTTCATTATAACAAAGTCAAAACTTAACATAAAATTGATTGCTTTGTTTACTATCATTAGGTTTAGGCCCATGTTTTATATTATCCTACTGGAATGACTCGTATTTCATTGTGGAATGAAATAGTAAATTTTAAAAAAATACCAAAATAAAAAAATTTTGATGATTTTTTTGTTTTTTTGTTTTTAATATGATTTTTTAAAAAAACAAAAAAATTTTAAAATTGATTTTTTTGTTTTTTGTTTTTTTGTTTTTTTGTTTTTAATATGGTTACAATAAAGAAGTGAGAACAACATTCATTTCTTAATATGGCTATATAATGCATTGTCTTTTTTGCATTGCGAGAAAATGGATATGGTAAGTATATAAAGAGGATTGTTCATATTTTATTTTAAAATTCTTGCCTTCTACAAAGGAAAGAGTCGAAACACAACATTAATAGTTAAATACAAGATCGCCAATAATCATTTGTCTGGATGTTCATTCTTGAGGAAATAAGTAAACAACTTTTTTATGACAAAATAAAATGGCATGCAATTTTTTAAAATTGTACATATTTGATAAAAAATAAACGGGAAAAATTTATCTGGATTTCTTCAGAGGCAATTCTTTGGGGAATAGATCAACCTGGACATGACGAACGGTTATGGTTGTGGCAGGAAGCTTAGGGGCATGCAATTCCCCAAAATCAATGGACCTTTTTGTAGAACTAATCGCACTATCAACTAGAGGCCTGTGCATAATGGTTGAACTTGAAGGGTTCAATTTGGATTTTTATATATATATGCATGACCTTAAAAGAAAGGTTAAAGGGATCCTTATTTTTACTGCTGATGATGACTTGAAAATTGTGTTCCATTCCATAAATTATTGTCATTATTAGCGGGATGGTGAAACAGTCTTTGTAGCTATTGGCTAACGTGCTTGTGACAAACCAATTAAATCAACAACAAGCCATGTAAATATGAGAAAAGAAGTCGAACCTGTGTCATCGTTTAATTTTTACCTAGCAAAAAAAAGTATGAGCAGTTATTTCAATGAGTTCCAAAGTTAAAGGACGAAGACATACACATCCATGCGAAAGAATATTTTTTTTACTACTAAACGAACATTAATGAATTATTTAAAAACATGGAATTTTATAAGCGCTACCAATGAATAGGAGGATCGTGTAAGACACCATAAGTATTGCACTATGACTGTTCATTACAGGTTTAGATGCTGCTCTTGCACTGAGGGCATACTCTGTACCACCAACCAGCATCTGCTTGTACATTTCTTATAATTGCTCTGCATGTAAACTTAACATCCTGCATGTTTTTTATTTTTTAAAAGAAAAAAAATTAGCATAGCAAAAGTGTTTTTAAAGGAGAAATTCTTAAAAAAATAAAGGTATTAACTTTATCGCTATGAACATTAAGAGATAACAATTCAATAATCTTTTTCCTGTTAACATCCTTTTCTGAATCAATGTCTCGTGATGGATAGTTTGTGGAAAAAATTTGTAAAAGTTACTGATAATGCTAGTGCAACCAAAAGAAGATTAAAAAATTAATAGAGAAAACTTTAACATAAAACCAAGTAAAAGAAACAATAACTCAAAACTAACCTCTATAAGAGAAACAAACTGTGGAATATCAAGATTCATGAAAAATTTTGGTGTAGAAGTTATGTATGCCATTATTTCGTCTATTACATATTCAAAAAAAAAAGTCATCATTTAAAAAAAATATTTCAAAAGTAGATGAATTATAAATTAGCAAATGTGTAATGTTTAAAACTACCATTGAATCTTCTAATAGACACCAATAAAACAACCATGATAACTAGATTATTTATTTCTTCCTAAAAAAATCCTGCCCTCCGAAAATACATTAACAAATTTATCCCATAGAGTGATATTAAGTGTGTTGTCCTTGAAAAAAAGTTATTTGTGGATGGATTAATCATTAGTTTAGTACGGGACACACATATATGTATATATAAATATTAAATAAATAATTACGAACTTTTCATTTTTAAGCTAAATATTTTCTTCTTTGCAATTTGATTGAAAATTCAAACATCATTAACATCTCTTGCACTAACAATCTATTCTGTCACGACCCGAACCCGAGGGCACGTGATCGACACTAGAGAATGGGAAGGCATAAGGTCCCCGAAACCCGTAGTAAGCCTTAAGGGAAAGAAAAATAAAACCTTACAATTTAAAACTTTATTTTAAAATAGAACACATTATCAAACTGATTTTTCTAAAATTTAAACATAATTGAATACATAATTAACATATTTCCAGCGTCACATATATACATCAAACTTAAATCGTTATACATTAATGTGGTGCATATAAATAAAATACACAAATACATTTAAGTCATACAATTCATAGTACATTTACTACTGCAGCTTCTTAGAACACTACAACAGTACAGCTTAAAATGACCTACATAAAATGACCGGTGATGAAGAAATCCGGCATGGAGGCAGTCTGAGGTCGAACTCCCAAGCTCTTGAAAAAAAATAAATTGAGGGGAATCAGACCTCACTGAGTAAGTCAATAATAAGAGTTGTACGGTTTGAAAACCGTTTTTGAAAACCATATAGTGATAATAAAAAATAATTTATAATATATAGATATAGCTTTTGAAAAATCTCGGTAGAACCCTAAACCCAAAATCCTAAATGGCCAAGCGGGTCCACTTGTTCCAACTAGACTGCCGATCCCCGAGAGCAAAGGCATCAATTGAGGCACCAAGTTGCAGTCGTTCACTTAATTTGAATATATATGGCACTGGCAGTCCCCGAGAGCTAGGGCATCAATCGAGGCACCCGTCCCAGTTCATTATTAACCTTACAATCACTGGCGGTCCCCGAGAGCATAGGATTCCACCGAGGCACCCGTCCCAGTTTAACATTCACCCGTCATAAATATTTTGGATCCACCTCTTAATCTTTACCATGTGCACATGGTCCTGGTGAGGCCCACTAGGTAGCCCGTTCAACCAAAATTTCTCAAAATTGATTCTTAAATAAATAAAATGCGTTTTAAATCTTAAATAACAACATTAAAATAAATAAATCATATGTTAAATATAAAAATATGAGCGCATGCATTCTTTAAGTAAACACACGCACAAATCATTCTATTGACTTACAAGATGAATGCGAAGGCTGACGGCCACACGTCTACCTCGATCTCATGGCTTCTGCTCCGATATGCTCTGAAAAGAAATTAACAGGTCGATTTTTAAAACATGACTATGAAATAAAAATCGAAAATCAACAAAACAATGAATTTTCCAGACTGACTCGAGGAAGACTAAATAAGACTCGTTAGACAGGATAAAACTTAACTAACGGTATAAATTATTACGAATATCATGTTTTACGAGAAAATTTATCGAAATTTCGACAGAGTCTCCTCTATAAAATGAACATTTCTCTACCATCAGTAGAGCCAAACCTGCAAAGAAAACGCACTTCTAATAACCACAGACATACACACTCGAGTCGAGCTTTCAAAACTACACTTAACCCCGACCGAGATCACAACTCAACAAAACACCAAGAAATGATATCATTTATTTTCCCAAAAATACATATTACACATACATATATACTTAAAAATATATAAAATCTCAATTATTCAAAAATTAAACAACTCAATTTGCATCTCATTATCAAAGTATAATTATAACCTAAATTAAACCATTATACCAAACATGCTAAATACAACCTTATATTCAATTTTTGTTACCAAAATAATGTAGTATAAATATATATATAATATTTGGAATTAATATTCAAAATTAACATTACTTAATTAAAAATATCAACTAATTTATAAAAATCCTCTAAACCTCTTAAATATTAATAAAACCAACTAAAAGATATGTTTAACTATAATTAGCGTAAAATTACATTTTTACCCCTAAATACATAAATTACATAATGTATTATTATTAGTGCTAAAAATTCCTTAAAATTATTTAATCATCTAAAAATTATTTTTCTCAAAATTAAACTTCTTAATATAATTAAAACATAAAATCCACTAATAATTTCTTCTAAAAAAAATATAATTTAACCTAATAATCACAAAAACTATAATTTAAGTTCTAAAATTAATAAAATTTAATAATAACCTCAATTATCAAAATTTTATAATTTTTTCACAATAATTTTTGATATTAATAAAAATATTAATTAAATACCCAAAATTTACAAAAACTTATAATTAACACCAAAATTCCTAAAACCTTAAAAACAATCAAAACATTACAAATATTTAACCTTAATTACTCTAATTTACTAATTAAACTAAAGAAAAATCCAAAAAAGTCAAATAAAATTATACAAAAATTCTGTAAATCAAGAAAAAAATAAGAATAATGCACAAAAATTCGAGTTTGAACAACCAAATGGTATAACTCATCATTTAGCTTAATTTATCTAAAGATTAACACCTAAACCTACTCAAGCAACCAGAAAACGACCCTAGAACAACCTAAAAATGACCCAGAACAACTCACTTTCAACCTCCAATTCCGACGCCGGAGGTGAGTTGCAGTGGCTGGTTCCGACTTGAACTGACGCTTGAGAAGGTGAGGGAGGTTGAGGAAGCTTCGGTGGCATCGGATCCAGCTCCGATCGAGAGTGACAAAAGAAGAAGGAGAGGAACAACAGCAGCGGCACCACTCCTGGGAGCTCTGACGCGACGGTAATGGCATCTCCGGGCGATGTTGGGGCGACACGGTGAGAGGGAAGACAGAGACACTGACAGGCGGAGATAGGGAGGTGGGCAACAGCGTCGTCTTCGGTTTTAGGGAGGAAGCTCTTCTTCCCTTTTTTTTTTTTCTATATATATATATATATGTGTGTGTGTGTGTAAATGTATATTACTCTAATGGTATATACTTTATATGTATACACACATGTATATCCATGTACATGTATATATATATATGTGCATATATATACTCATACTATTATAATAAACATGAACATAGATATACTATTATAATAACTTATATTTATTATGAACCTTAAATATATATATATATATATATATATATATATATATATATATTAGGCCTAAAATAACAAGATTAATATAAAATAATTTTACACTTACAAAATAGTCAAATAATAGTTAGTACTATTGGAATTATAATTCATTAAGGTAATAATTACATGTCACGACCCAAAACAGGGGCCATGACCGGCGCTAGGGAACGGGAATTCTTTCGAATCCGGAACCCGTAGCAAGCCTAAAAATAAAATAAATCATGCAATAATAACAATAACCATAATATATATATGCAGCGGAAAATAAAAATCTTAAATATCATAATAACATATTCATCAATGGATTTAAATCAAATCTCATCTCATATATAAAATCTCTTTAATACAATCCAGTTTCAACATAATACATCTCTTTAAATAAAATAAATGAAATCCAATACTTTAATTTACAACTACTGCAGTGTCTAGATAAAATAAATAAGACTCAAGTAAATAATTTACACAAAGAAGCCGGGGCGGAAGAAATCTGGCGTATCGACCTGCTACTGAGGTCTGAAGAAGTTGACTCTCCTGAAAAATAGTCAACGGAGGGGAGTCAGACCTCATTGAGTGAATTAATATAATATATATATATACACACTAAGTGACAATGCATACAATCCATAGTATATATATATCTAATATATATACAGGCAATTTCACACAGATGCAGAAAATCATTTTTATATATTTTATTGAAAATCCCAGTTTATGAAGGATCATATAGAACCCTAGAATATCGCAACCTCAGAAAATAGTGTTAAACAACACTCTAGCCATACAGGCTCACTTATTCCAAATATATCCACTTAATCCATTTGGATAGTAGACTGGCCCCGAGACACTAAGTCAACCGAGCTCCAGTAGTCTGACTGCCAGTGTGATTGGCCCCGAGACACTTAGTCAACCGAGCTCCAGCAATCACACCTCCAAACCATATCTCACACATATCAATAATCACATCAAATCAATATCCACAAATAAGTTAGTAATATAGCCTAAAGCTATAGGCGTACTGGTACGTACTCGGTCCTAGTGCTGCCCACTAGGTAGCACGTTCTATCGATATCCTTCATCATTAAATATAAAACATTCATTCACAAAAGTAAATGATTCATGAATGTAAATGAAATAACAATATAATCCATATATATACCAGAAATATACCAAAAGTAAACCAGGTATATTTCGAGTATATATACGTCAAATAAATCCAATCAAATTATAAATTAAACTAAAAATATATTTAAAAACATTTTTAAATATAATTTATTAACAAAACATGTATATAATTTATTATATACCAAAAATAAACCAAAAATATACTTAATATAAACTTAAGAAATAATCAAATTATTTATGCATATTTAATCAACATAAAATATGCATTTCTAAATCATGCATCCTAAGCATATATATATAGTATAGTAACTCACCTAATGCGCTCCACGAGACAGGTCCGACGGGCCTGGTCCACTAGCCCTCGGTCTCGGCGCAACTAAACAAACAATAAATAATAGACATCAGAATAAACCCTAACAGAAATCCTAGAATTCGATCTAGAGTATTAAACACAGAATCAGAAATTAGGGTTCGACTGGATATCACGTTTTACGAGAATTCTACCAAAAATCCGGCAGAACCTCCCCTGTAAAACGGACATCTCTCTACTCAAAAGAGTAGAGCCGACCCTGCAAAGAAATACACTTCGAAAATAAACACCACATCTCATTCACAACCCCTCGATCGGACTCCAGACTACAATCTACCGATCAGGGTCCACAAACACAGAATAATTTAGAAATACCAAAAATATTCTTAAAACCTAGAAATACATTTTATAGGTAGAAATTACATAATTAACCTTTAAACACAGTAAAAACCGATAAAAACTCATTTTATTAGTAAAGCCGTATATTATATGTATAATTGAAAATAATTCACGAAAAATAGTTTTAATTAGTTAAAATTACTAAATAATTTATAGAAATCATTTTTATACCTTAAATAACTATTAAAACCAATTAAATTACATTTTTAGACAATTTAGGGCAAAATTACCAAAATACCCCTATATATATAAATATACTTAAATTACTTCAAAAATTCACCAAAAATTATACAATTATCAAAAATTAATTTTCTCAACATATTTATCAATAATATTAATAATTAAACTCAATTAACCAATTAATTTCAAATAAAAACACATTTAACCTAATTTTCCAAAATTTACATAAACTTCAATAATTCAAAATAAATACTTAGAAATTCATAAAAATTCCAAATAAATTCCTATAATTCATTTCAACACCTAATTTAATCATAAACTCCAATTTCATAATTTAAATAATTAATTTCCGAAAATTAGAAAATAATATTAAAATATTCAAAAATACCCAAAAATCCAAAAAATATCCAAAAATTCTACAAAAATTCATACATGTAGATTGAGCTACTAGGAACAACATTTGTGAAGGGAGTTTTCATGAATCAATCAATTCGAAGCTCAAAAAAATCAAAAATCCTAATAGGCCGAAATTGAAAATTCGAAACCTAAGCAATTCTAGACCATTTTAGCTCAAAAAAAAGCTAGAATCACACTCACCGGAGCTCAAGGAGAAGAAAGAGACCGACGGTGTCAAAAACGGTGGTCGGAATCGGCGTGATCGACGGTAGCTTGATTTTCGGCTTCTCCGACCAAAAATGGCTTCCAGGCGCCATAAATGGCTGCTGCAGGCGGCGGAAGAGGCTGGGGAAGGTGGTGGCACACCGGACGGCACACCAACGGTGAGAAATCAGCAGTAGCAGCGACCGGACGGCGAGGAAACGATCGGGAGGGAGAAGAGAGAAGTCGGGGGCAAAATGGTAATTTTCCAAAAAACTTGATTTTTGATATATAATGTGTATATATATATACTTTATACTATATAATGAAATAATATTAAATTACACACATTAAATATACACCACACACATAAAATTTAATATTTTAATAATTTATACTAAATAAAATTAATTAAATAACAATAAAACAAATAAATAATTAATAAAATATTAGGGTAATACTAAACCCTAATTAAATAAATATACACACATAGGCTTTATTTAGTATTTTAAAAATACACATGAGTTCATGCAAGTCCGAAAATATATTTAAAATAATTAATATTAAAATATTTACGTGAAAATTTCCCCGAAAATGAAAGTCCCGGGAAAATTTTACGTAAAATACTGTAAATAAAACACAATAATTAAAATACGTTTTAAATACATCTTAACTCATAAAAATATCGTAATATATATACACAAATTATTAACACTGCATATCCCGATATAGTGTAAAAATATTTTAAAAACACGGGATATTACATTACATAACCCTAACATAATAATATAGCTAGCTAATTAACAAATATTTAATATAATTTAAAATTATTTACTAATAATGCAAACTAAATGATTAATTTTATTTAAATAAAACGTAGGGTATTACAGTCTCCCCTCCTTATATGAATTCGTCCCCGAATTCAAGAAAAGAAAGAATAGAAGAATTACAAGGCTAAGAGGGAAAGAGATACGGGAAAGAAACTTGCATCTCAGCCTCAGTTTCCCAAGTGCAATCCTCAACAGAATGGTTACTCCATAGCACCTTCACCATCGGTATCTCCTTAGTCCGTAACTGTTGGATTTGGTGATCCACAATTGCCACTGGGTACTCCTCGTAAGTCAGATCGTCGCTAAGCTCTACGGCTTGAGGTTGCAACACATGAGACAGATCAGGGACGTATTTCCTCAGCATGGATACATGAAATACAGGATGGATTCTTGACAGTTCTGGTGGTAACACCAGTTTATACGCCACTTCACCCACTCTAGACAAATCTCAAACGGTCTAATGTATCTAGGAGCTAGCTTACCCTTCTTGCCAAACCTCATAACTCCTTTCATTGGAGACACCTTTAGGAACACCATGTCTCTAACCATGAAGGATACGTCCTTCCTCCTAGGGTCAGCGTAGCTCTTCTGTCTGCTAAAGGTCGTCTTCAATCGCTGCTGTATAATGGGGACTTTCTCTGAAGTGACCTACACTAATTCTGGACCCGTTAACTGCCTTTCACCAATCTCCCAACATAATGGTGATCTACACTTCCTACCATATAGTGCCTCATACGGAGCCATCTCGATGCTAGCATGATAGCTATTATTGTAAGCAAACTCAATTAGTGGCAAGTGCGAATCCTACTGTCCTCCAAAATCCATTACACACATCCTCAACATATCTTCTAACGTCTGGATGGTCCTCTCTGACTGACCATCTGTCTGAGGGTGGAAGGCCGTACTGAAATCCAATCCGGTACCCAAGGCCTTGTGTAACTCTTGCCAAAAGACTGAGGTAAATATGGCTCCTCTATCCGACATTATGCTCACAGGTACTCCATGTAGACAAATAATCCTATTGACATAAAGTCTTACCAGTCTATCAGTAGAGTACATCTTCTTTATTGGCAGAAAGTGTGCTGACTTAGTTAGCTTATCAACAATCACCCAAATAGCATCATAAGCTCCTGTAGTCCGAGGTAGCCCAGTCATGAAATCCATAGCTATCATATCCCATTTCCATTCAGGAATTGGCATAGGTTGCAACAATCTCGAGGGTCTCTGATGTTCAAGCTTTACTTGCTGGCAAGTCAGGCACCTGGATATAAATTCTGCAATATCCCTCTTCATTCCATTCCACCAATATGTATCTTTCAAGTCATTATACATCTTGGTAGAACCTGGATGAACACTATATGCAGAAAAATGTGCTTTTTCCATAATTTCCTTCCTCAAGTCATCAGCATCTGGCACACAAATCCTAGTGCCCAACCGCAATACACCTTCTCTATCAATCATAAAATCCCTTGACTACCCTTGTTGCACTTCATACATAATTCTCTCCAACTGTGGGTCTCTACTCTGAGCTGCCTTAACCCGATCCAAGTATACTGATCGTACCCTGAATTGAGCTAAAAGGCACTTCCGGGTAACTTTCATCTGTAACCTTTGATTAATCAACCCGTGCAACTCCTTGATAATGGGCCTTCTTTCTGTGCTAATATGGGCAAGACTGCCCGCTGATTTTCTACTCAAGGCATTCGTGACAACATTCGCCTTGCCTGAATGGTATAAAATGGAACAATCATAATCCTTAAGGAGTTCTATCCATCTTCTCTGCCTCAGATTCAAGTCCCTCTGCTGAAAGATATATTTCAAGCTCTTGTGATCAGTGTATATCTCACATGTCACCCCATACAAGTAATGCCTCCATATTTTCAAAGTAAACACAACGACTGCCATCTCTAAGTCATGAGTAGGATAGTTTTGCTCGTGCTTCTTTAACTACCTTGAAACATAAGCAATTACTTGGCCATTTTGCATCAACACATAGCCCAATCCTACTCTGGAAGCATCACAATACACTATATACCCTTCATTTCCAGAAGGCAAAGTCAGAATTGGAGCTGATGTCAATAAGTCCTTTAATAACTGAAAGTGCTCTTTGCATCTGTCTGTCCACACAAACTTAGCACTTTTTTGGGTCAACCTTGTCAAAAGTGCGGTAATTTTAGAGAAATCCTTCACAAATCTCCTATAATAGTCGGCTAGACCCTGGAAACTCCTTACTTCTCTAACTGTTGTCGGCCTCGGCCACTCCGTAATGGCTTTTATCTTCTTAGGGTCCACTTGTATGCCATCCCTAGAAACCACATGGCCTAAAAATGCCACCTGATTCAACCAGAACTCACACTTTGAAAACTTGGCATACAACCTGTGCTCCCTTAAAGTCTGAAGCACCCTTCTCAGATGCATAACATGCTCAGCTTCACTCTTGGAATAAACCAAGATATCATCAATGAAGACTATTACAAACCGGTCCAAGTATGGCTTGAATACCCAATTCATCAAGTCCATAAAGGCTGCTGGAGCATTAGTCAACCCAAAGGACATTACTAAGAACTCATAATGGCCATATCTAGTCCGAAATGCTGTCTTGGGCTCATCACCTCTTCTGATCCTCAACTGGTGATACCCAGATCTTAAGTCTATCTTAGAGAAGCATGTAGCACCTTGAAGCTAATCAAACAAGTCATCGATCTTGAGAAGTGGATACTTGTTCTTGATGGTGACCTTATTCAACTACCTATAATCAATACAAAGTCAAAGGCTACCATCCTTCTTCTTCACAAACAACACCGGAGCACCCCAAGGCGATGTACTAGGTCTTATAAAACCCTTGTCAAGCAACTCCTGTAACTGCTCTTTCAGCTCCTGTAATTTTACTGGTGCCATTCTATAGGGTGGCATAGAAATAGGATCTGTACCAGGTATGACATCAATACAGAACTCTATCTCTCTGTCTGGTGGTAATCCTGGTAATTCTTCAGGAAAGACATCCAGAAATTCACACTCCACTGGCACCTGATCAATCACCCCATTCACTTAATCAACATCCCTTACCACTGCCAAATAACCCTGACAACCCCTTCTAAGCATCTTCCGGGCTGTAATGGCAGAAATGAGACTGTGAGGCATGGAGCTTTTTTCGCCTTTAAAATAAAATTCTTCTTCATTTGGAATTCTGAACACCACTTCTTTCTCTCGGCAATTCATAAAAGCATAATACCTCGACAACCAATCCATACCTGAAATGATGTCGAATTCCAACACATCAAGCAACACCAAGTCCGCCAATAATTCTCTACCATCAACCAACACCGGACATAAAGGAAAGAAAATATCTGTCTCCAACTCGTCACTAAGAGGAGTCGACATAGATAAAGGAAAGGACAACCTGGAAGGCTGCCACTCGATTCTCGAAGCAAACACAGGAGAAATGAATGAATGTGAAGCACCGGGGTCAAACAATACTCTAGCATCACATGCGCAGACTGAGAGAATACCTGCTACCACTGCATTCGAAGTCTGAGCATCTTGTGGTGTCAAAGTGAATACTCGAGCCTGGCCACGACCTGCCTGCTGAGATGTCGAGGGCTGCACAAACCTATGACCATTAGGCCTACCAACTGAACCTCGGCCCTGTTGACCCATAAGCTGTGGCGATCTCTGTTGTGGTTGTACTGGTGCTCTATACTGCTGGGGCATCGGATAGTATGGCTGAGCCACTGATGAATACGAACCCTGAGCATACTGTGGCTAATATCCTGAGTGAGGACAAGCTCTGGCAAGATGACCAACCTATCCACATCTGAAACAAGCGCCTGATAATAAATGACACGGGCCCTAATGGAATCGTCCATAACTTGCGCAAGCACTGGCTCCAGACCCAGAGCTACTCTGCCCGGAACTCTGCCCACTACTACTGCTACTAACTCCAGTACTAAATCTGTGACTCCTACCACTTCTCCTATTCATGGCATAACCATGGTGACCAACTCGGTGGGTCCTAGACCTCCTACCACCCTGCTGTGAACTACCCGTAGCCTGGTGACTCGAACTACCAATGTGAAATGCTGGCTGCTGATACCCGGGAGCTGCACCATATCCACTACCACCAACTATATAAGGATCTATCATGGTGCCCTGGCGAATATGTTGCCTCTCAATCAAACGGGCCTCCTTAATCACACTCTCTAGGGTGTGGTCCTCAGTACGTATACCAATAAAAGCGGGTCCCAATCCAGTAACATATAGCTCCACTACTCTGTAAAGGTCCCTCTTGATATCCTCTGCATGTCAGGACAACCTATTAAACTCCCTGGTGTAGTCCTCCACTGACCTATCCCCTCTAGTGATGTGGAGTAACTGCCACCTATAGGCATCTCTGGTGGTTGGAGGACAGAAAAATCTCAAGAAGCGATCCTTAAACTCTGGCCAAGTCAGCTCGTGCATAGATAGCTGAATCGACTGCATGAACCAGTCCTGAGCTGCCGCTTGAACTGACAACTCCACAATCATTATCCTTTAATAATCCGTGTGTCCCATCCTTGTACGTGCCTCAATAGCATTAATGAAGTCTAGGGCATCACCTGTATCGTCAAAAGACCGATCTGAGAGTAAAGAAGTGCTGCTTCAGTAACTGACATCCCCTGATTCCTCTGCTGTACGAGGGGCATTGCCTAATTCAATGCTGCAAGACCCTAATTAATCCCTACCAGTATAGCTGCAAAGGTTGTAGGGTCAACAACTGGGGCTTCAGGCTTGATTGGCTACTGATCAGGAATCTCAGCTGCAGCTACCCTGGCTCGACCTCTGCCTCTACCTCTGCCCCTACGACGTGGAGCAGGAGGGGGAGCTTTATCGTGCACAGACTGCTCATTAAGTCTAAGAGTCGGATTAGCATCGGGGTCGGTACGCACACGCCTCATTCTGAAAAGACAAGGAAAATTGAATTCAAAACAGGGTAAGAATATTTAACGCAACGCGGAATTAGAGAACATCTCAAAGATAATTACCAAACCTAAAGCTGCATTAGTTACATAGAAAGACATACATGGACAATTAATCGAACTTATGCTCTGATACCAGCTTTGTCACGACCTGAACCTGAGGGCACGTGACCGGCACTAGGGAATGGGAAGACATAAGGCCCCCGAAACCCATAGTAAGCCTTAAGGGAAAGAAAAATAAAACCTTACAATTTAAAACTTTATTTTAAAATATAACACATTATCAAACTGATTTTTTTTAAAATTTAAGCATAATTGAATACATAATTAACATATTTCCAGCGTCACATATATAAATCAAACTTAAATCGTTATACATTAATGTGGTGCATATAAATAAAATACACAAATACACTTAAGTCATACAATTCATAGTACATTTACTACTACAGCTTCCTAGAACACTATAATAGTACAACTTACAATGACCTACATAAAATGGCCGGTGATGAAGAAATCCGGCATGGAGGCAGTCTGAGGTGGAACTCCTAAGCTCTTAAAAAAAAATAAATTGAGGGGAATCAGACCTCACTGAGTATGTCAATAATAAGAGCTGTACGGTTTGAAAACCCTTTTTGAAAGCCATATAGTGATAGTAAAAAATAATTTATAATATATAGATATAGCTTTGAAAAATCTCGGTAGAACCCTAAACCCAAAATCCTAAATGGCCAAACAGGCCCACTTATTCCAACTAGACTGTCGGTCCCCGAGAGCAAAGGCATCAACTGAGGCACCAAGTCGCAGTTGTTCACTTAATCTGAATATATATGGCACTGGCGATCCCTGAGAGCTAGGGCATCAACCGAGGCACTCGTCCCAATCCATTATTAACCTTATAATCACTGGCAGTCCCCGAAAGCATAGGCTTCCACCGAGGCACCCGTCCCAGTTTAACATTCACCCGTCATAAATATTTCGGATCCACCTCTCAATCTCTACCATGTACACACGGTCCTGGTGAGGCCCACCAAGTAGTCCGTTCTTCCAAAATTTCTTAAAATCGATTCTTAAATAAATAAAATGTGTTTTAAATCTTAAATAACAACATTAAATTAAATAAATCATATGTTAAATATAAAAATATGAGCGTATGCATTCTTTAAGTAAACACACGCACAGATCATTCTATTGACTTACAAGATGAATGCGAAGGCTGACGACCACGCGTCTGCCTCAATCTCACGGCTTCTGCTCCGATATGCTCTAGAAAGAAATTAACAGGTCAATTTTTAAAACATGACTATGAAATAAAAATAAAAAATCAATAAAACAATGAATTTTCCAGGCTGACTCGAGGAAGACTAAACAGGACTCGTTTGACAGGATAAAACCTAACTAACGGTAGAAATTATTACGAATATCACATTTTACGAGAAAATTTACCAAAATTTCGATAAAGTCTCCTCTATAAAACGGACATCTCTTTGCCATCGTTAGAGCCAAACCTGCAAAGAAAACGCACTTCTAATAACCACAGACATACACACTCGAGTCGGGTTTCCAAGACTACACTTAACCCCGACCGAGATCACAACTCAACAAAACACCAAGAAATGATATCATTTATTTTCCCAAAAATACATATTACATATACATATATACTCAAAAATATATAAAATCTCAATTATTCAAAAATTAAGCAACTCAATTTGCATCTCATTATCAAAGTATAATTATAACCTAAATTAAACCATTATACCAAACATGCTAAATACAACCTTATATTCAATTTTTGTTACCAAAATAATGTATTATAAATACATATAATATTTGGAATTAATATTCAAAATTAACATTACTTAATTAAAAATATCAACTAATTTATAAAAATCCTCTAAACCTCTTAAATATTAATAAAACCAACTAAAAGATATGTTTAGCTATAATTAGCGTAAAATTACATTTTTACCCCTAAATACATAAATTACATAATGTATTATTATTAGTGCTAAAAATTCCTTAAAATTATTTAATCATCTAAAAATTATTTTTCTCAAAATTAAACTTCTTAATATAATTAAAACATAAAATCCACTAATAATTTCTTCTAAAAAAAAATATAATTTAACCTAATAATCACAAAAACTATAATTTAAATTCTAAAATTAATAACATTTAATAATAACCTCAATTATCAAAATTTTATAATTTTTTCACAATAATTTTTGAAATTAATAAAAATATTAATTAAATACCCAAAATTTACAAAAACTTATAATTAACACCAAAATTCCTAAAACCTTAAAAACAATCAAATATTTAACCTTAATTACTCTAATTTACTAATTAAATTAAAGAAAAATCAATAAAGTCAAATAAAATTAAATAAAATTATACAAAAATTCTGTAAATCGAGAAAAAAATAAGAATAATGCACAAAATTCGAATTTGAACAACCAAATGGTATAACTCATCATTTAGTTTAATTTATCTAAAGATTAACACCTAAACCTACTTAAGCAACCAGAAAACGACCTTAGAACAACTTAAAAATGACCCAGAACAACTCACATAAAACCTCCAATTCCGACGCCGGAGGTGAGTTGCAGCGGCTGGTTCTGACTTGAACTGATGCCTGAGAAGGTGAGAGAGGCTGAGGAAGCTTCGGTGGCACCGGATCCAGCTCTGATCGAGAGCGACAGAAGAAGAAGGAGAGGAACAGCAACAGCGACACCACTCCTGGGAGCTCTGATGCGACGGTAATGGTGTCTCCGGGTGATGTTGGGGCGGCACAATGAGAGGGAAGACAGAGACACTGACAGGCGGAGATAGGGAGGTGGGCAACAGCTTGGTCTTCGGTTTTAGGGAGGAAGCTCTTCTTCCCTTTTTTTTTTTCTATATATATATATATATATATATATATATGTGTGTGTGTAAATATAGGTGTATGTAAATGTATATTACTCTAATGGTATATACTTTATATGTATACACACATGTATATCCATGTATATGTATATATATATATGTGCATATATATACTCATACTATTATAATAAACATAAACATACATATACTATTATAATAACTTATATTTATTATGAACCTTAAATATATATATATATATTAGGCCTAAAATAACAAGATTAATATAAAATAATTTTACACTTACAAAATAGTCAAATAATAGTTAGTACTATAGGAATTATAATTAATTAAGGTAATAATTACATAACCCTAACATAATAATATAGCTAGCTAATTAACAACTATTTAATATAATTTAAAATTATTTACTAATAATGCAAACTAAATGATTATTTTTATTTAAATAAAACGTAGGTTATTACATATCCATAGATGTCTGAAAAAGAACATGAATAAATAGAAAACCACGTATTCATATAGACATATGCACATATGTTAATAATGTTACAAAAATTATACTTGATAAGAATGTTTTATTTCCTACTTTGGCCTTAGCATCTTCAAAATTGAGGAATTCAAATCTCTTAAAAGTTGTTGAAGCATTTCTACCATTAAACACTTTAGCGAAGGTGTTTTGAAGCAATCAAATTCGAAAAGGATGATTGCTGACTTTATAACTTGATTACGTAGGCACAACAACGAATCCTGACATGTGATAAACTTCTGACTCAGTTAGCATTCTCTTAAAATGATCTATTAATTGTTTGAGAATTATCCCCTACATTGAATCAACCTTTTTTTTTCAAAAAAAAAAGAAGATTAGAATAAAAAAAACATAATATATCATCCATCAAAATGAAAAATGTTAACCACACATTCTTATCACGCATTAAGAACTCCAAGCTATAGACATCATCTGGATTGCTGATATTAGCAAACTCCTAAATGTGAATAACTCATGCTTTTATTCGAATATTCCTACTTGTATTATTAATTAAAAAAAAGGCATATGCCATTGCTTCCATTATAATTAAGAAATAATATTTTAAAAAAAGAATAAGCAAAAAAAGGGTAATTAGCATGCAAAAAGTCTTGACAATCATTCCATAAAAAATATGTGAATAGTTCTACTTACCTTCACCAAAAATTTCATCATACACAATATTTTTCATATTCACATTTGAGATCGTATTTCTTCCCTATCAAAATTTTGATACCCGTGTAAGAAGTAGCCCTTGATAATGCTACATATAATTGACCATGAGAAAAAATATCATTCTATAAATGTAGACCCACTTATTTTAACATTTGACCCTAACTCTTATTTATAGTTATACAATAATAAATTATTATAGAAAATTGCCTTCTCTTCAAAATAAATGGTCACATTTTATCTTGATATATTATCATGATTCTAGGAATAATTTTTTTTCCTCACAATGAGAACTAGTAATGATAACAACTTCAATAATTTTTATGCCTAATTCTACAATCATCAATCATATTCCATTGCATAATCCTATACTTGGATTTATATTTTGAAGTAACACAACTGGTATCTTGTTCTCAAGTCTCAATTCATGTTGTGAAAATCTATTAAAATTTAAAGAATTTAAGAATTTTATAGGATATAAAACATCTAAGTCTTCACATTGAGCATATGTTTTTCACATTGAATCAAAGTTATAATAAACTTTTTCTTCTTCAATAACTAATTCAAGAATTTTTGTATTTATAACATCAACAACTTCGTTTATAATCGCTCTTTCTTTTATGTACTTATAATCATTATATTTATCTGAAAAATGGAATATGTTTCACTTATTATTGCATGTATCAAATGTTCATAATGCTTTATAAGGAATTCATATAGAATTTGAATGAAATCATCCCCATTGCCATAAGCCTCTATTTTTTTATTGTTGAAATTGTCCCATCACTAATGGATAAAAGTCACCTTGAAAATTTGGCCAATTTGTTATTTTGATCACTCAAATTACCAGATGTTAATAATTACATGTTTATAGTTAGCTTGTAAATCATAAAAAACTTCCAAACTAATAATGAGTTATTAATGAATTTATAACGTTTTCTTTGCTACCATTCATAACAACTAGCAAAATTTGTCTAAAATCACCACCTAATAAAATAGTTTTATCCCTAAATGGCTTACTTTGTGCATCACCATTTTCGTGGCACAAAATATCTTTAAATGTTCTTTTGACTACTTTAAAGTAATGTCTGTGACATATAAGAACTTCATCCCATATAACTAAGCATGTTTCTTATAATAATCTAGCTAATTATGTTCCTTTGTTAATTTTACACGATGAATGTTCATTAATATTTGAAGGCATTTTAAATCAAGAATGTGTTATTCTTCCACATGATAACAATAATGATGTAATTCCAGAAGAAGCAACAATCAAAACAACTTTTCCTCTAGACCGTAAGCATGATATAATAGTTTCATATAAATATGTTGTACCTCTTCCTCCATGCCTATAAACAAAGAATAATTTTTTGCTTCCACAATTAATGCATTCAAGTACATCATTATAGATTTTTCGTTGTTCAACATTTAATGATTTTAACCAAAGCGCATGTTTTTTTAAGTACTTTAATATTATAATTTAATTCTTTAAACAATAATCTATTATTAATATCATAGTCTAAAAAATTTCTAGGTTGTGGTATATCAAAATTAGACAACAAAGAACAATTTTTATTGAATATCTTTTCTAAGTCAACTAAAACTCTATTTTTCAAATAATGTTACGAAATAGTTGCACTTGAAATTCCTAATATGGTGGTTAATTCATGCATGATGTCATTTGTTAAGCTTTTCAAAAATAGATAAAAACATTTTCGTGGGTCTCCAACCTTGCAAAAAAGAATTAGCACAGTAAATAATTGACATAATTGAGAAGCAATTGCATGCAATGTAGTCTCTTCAAGTTCTTGAATCCATTTTGTATCATTGTTTAATAGGCCGTATGCATTATATACAAATTGGAATGTTGGATGCAAAACTCCCAAAATATTTCTAATATCTTTATATGTTTTTTTATCCTTTAACAATATTTAAAAGCATTGTTAAATAATATAATTCATAAGAACTTAGATGTATATATGCTATTTTGCCTATATACTTGTTAGCATAGATGTGCCTTAGTGCCATTATAGTAACGTATAATGACATTATAAATTATCTTAAATGGCAATATAATATTCATTTAAATAAAGTGTTTATTTGTTTGAGTATTTATCCTTTAGTATTATGTTAAATAATTTTATTATCAAGAGTTGATAATATGAGTTACAAACTTATTTAATACACATGCTATAAAATATACATAGTCGTATAATTAATATTTGGGTAATATTAATTAGACTTTCACCTTCGTCTATTTTTCTTGATTATTATGTGATACTAATAGTGAAAGGTAGTGAATCTTGTGCTACTTGATATGAGATATTATAATAGACATGTGGATACTTATGTGATGGGTGGATCGAACAGTGATGCTAGATATGTGATTGCATGGATATTCACTTATTATTAACGATCATATTCTAGGTCATAATGGTGCATATAGTCCTTTGACCTGAGGTATCACGATCATCCACGATTAAGTGGTTAGAGTTTATTATTGCTTATATACTTGTGTTATTGACATATAGGTACATGACGTGTAGTGGCTCTAGTCATTTAATTGTAGGGATAAGTGTTTGACCAAGATGAGATTCACTTGAACTAGGATAAGATCTTATGCTATTTTCTTGATGAAAGAGATCCTGGCCAGGACAAACATAACAGTTTGAAAGAGTTTCAGTGCTGGAAAGAGTTTCTAGTATTTATTGTGTTTTATCAAGAGATAGAACATAAGATGAGGTAATATGATATAATTGTTAGAGTTTGACTTATCCTTGATTCTAGGCTATATTGGGATCTTTTAATAAAGGGATTTTAGTGCACAGTAATATGGCCAAAGGGTTCATGTGAATTAATGAATACATTTATATCTAATTGGGTAGTTGTGATATCGATGCTAGGGGTCACTCACAATTTATGAAATTTAAATGTGAATAATTGGGATTTGCACATTTAGACTTGAAAGAAGTTTTAAATAATATCAAGTGTTGATATTATCTTCTCATTGCTAATTAGAAATGCACCGAATAAGTCACACCTCAAAAGTTTTTACTAAATCTTTATTTATTTTAATATAATTATTGATTGAAAAGTTTGATCAATTAATTAAGATTAATGAAATTGAATTTTTGCTTAAACCAATGATTTTAGAATATCATGAAATCTAATTTCATTAAAAGGTTTTATTATTAACTTATGCTCAATTTAATATAAGATATTAATTGAGATATTAAATTCATAATTGGTATATGTTGTTTCTTATTTACTTGGATTAATGGCCCAAGTGTTATGGACTCAGGCCCAAAAGAGTTTTGGACTAAAGATTAAACCAAGTAATAAACAAAGCCCATTTACTTTATTTAACTCCACTTGTTTGCTGGAATGGGTTTTAGGTCAAAAGTTGGCCTAATGGTTAAGCCTAATTCCATTAAAAGATATATTTGATTTTATTAAATCATATATATATATATATATATATATATGTAAGCCAACAGTGATGTAGAGAATTTACAAGAGTTGTAATCTCTACATCCTCCATATTTGGACTTTAGTGACTTATTTAGTTGTTAATTAATCATGACAAGTGACATATGGGTGATGTCATCAATCTCTACTTTAATCTTTAACCAAGTATAACTAAAAGTAAAAAAAAGTAGATATTAATAGTAAGTTGGTAGAGAGAAAACGTGGGGAGATTCATAAGAAAAAAAAAAGAAACAAAACATATACAAAACCTAGAGCTCTTATAAGGATCATATGGTGCAAGTATCACAAAGGTTATTGAGAGAGGGTTCTTGTGCTAATCGATCAAAACAAGAAGGAGATTTATTGAAGCTTGATGTTTCAAGCTAGAGGTCTTAGACTTAGGAGAGTAGAAGTTGATTCAAGAGTTAAATCAAAGGAGGACACACCAATATAGTAGAATACTTATGGTCTACATCAAACTTGGGAGATTGTAAGTTCTCTTAAAACTTAGAATTCCTAAGTTATTGATTACTTATATTTTGTGATGCTTTGTATATTAGCTATATGTTGAATTGCAAATTGGATCCTAGAGATTAGAATTCTTGATGAGATCAAGTGTTATGTTAAGTAAATTTTTGAAATTTGCCTCACTTAGCATTTGATGTCTAAGTTAAATAGTCAATTACTTTTAGTACTAACCATGTTTTTGTTTAGTCCACATTTTTTCATGAGAATGCCAACCCATTTAGTTGAAAAATTAACATAGGTCAATGCACTAGCATTTTCATATGTCTTATTTGTATTCATCTACATAGTAAACATAATATGTGTATAAGTTAAATCGTTAGTAATGCATGTTAAATCATCAATGAATAAGTTAAATCATTAGTAATGCATGTCAAATCATCAATTGAACAAAATAAGATTTTATTCATGTTTTCTAAGTGGACAACTTGTTAAATTTCGTGATACAAACGCAGTGAAAAAATTAAAAATTTATCACGTTCCCAAACCTGGATCCATGTAATTCGACTACTTGATTAAATCTAGGATTTCAAGAATCTCACCAAGACGTAGAAAAGGCAAGATTTTCTGGAAGGATGAGAGGAGGTTCACACTGGTGACACCTTACCTCGAGCTTTTTGCTTTGATTGTTCGGATCTAGACGTCTCCAAAAGGATGCATCCTCTATAGGTATCCATACGAACAGCCCTTCATAAAATGAATTGGAATGTGTGCTAGCAACCTTCTTGATTGTCTCACAAATTAAGAACAAAAGAAAAACTCTATCTTTTTTTTCTAAGAAGAAAGAAAATGAATTTAGAGGTAGGAAAAACAAGTGTGTTAAACCCTAGAGAATATAACATATTTATAGACTCCAAATTAGGGTTTCACCTACCAATGACCTTTTGGTAACTTCCATTTATTATATTCTGATTTTGTTTAAAAAACAAATTAGAAATAATATTTTATTTATTTATTAACATTTATCTTAAATAAATAAATAAATAAAACACTTTAATTATTTATTTCCATAGAGTTTATTTTGGGCTTATTAAACCCAAATTAATTTTGGGCTTGTTCTAAATGTGTGATCATGTAGGTTCACATAATATTGGTAGTGGTCCTAAATCTCTATTTAGGCCTACAAGTCATAAGTGGCCTCTAGCAAGACATTATGACTACCCAAGTCATATAAAGTCAATAATTCGACATAACTTAATTATAATGAATTTTGTTGTCCCTTTATCACATGATATCCTAATTGAACATAAGGCATAGAATGTCATCCTTATATAGTTCAACATTATGACTTGATTCCAAGTAGACTGAAAATGATAATTCTTTATCAATTAATTTCAGCATGGCCATGCATTTTCCTTCAGTCTATCTCATCAAGGGGCCCATAGATATCTTTCTCATATTAATGAGGGATAAATTCCTTTTGAATTATTCACATTCCTCACATAACTAATTTCATATCCAACAACATCCTATTTAATCGTCCGGTTAAAGACAATGTTAGAATGTGTCAAAACATAAAATAGTTATGTAGAAATCCATGATGATTTCAAGGTCAAAGGATCGAAATAAAATTACTGTGATGAGAAATACTTATGGCAATAATCTATGTAGTATTTTCATAGTGGGTCAATCCAGTACATGATATCTCATCATGTACCTATGAGTTGACTTAATATCTCATATTCATGATTAGTAAAACATAAGCATTAGTCAACTTCATACTAGCCTTAATACTTTAATATTTATATAATGAATAAATGGCTAGGGATAATTATAATAGAACTCTTATTTTAATCTAAGGGTTTTACTATCAAGTCACATACTTGATGGCTTTAGTAAGAATTAACCATTCATATAATTATCATAAAATCAAATGATAATGAAATACCTCTTTATTAATAAAATAATAAAGTCAATACATAATCATAAATGATTGACCTAGTGCATATCACTAACACAACTAATTTTTCAATTGTTGGTTCTTTATGATGTATTGGAAATTCAAATACATGCCAAGCTTCTTCACATGAAGAAATATATTGACAATCTAAATATTCTTTTGTTTCATAAATAGTATCATCCAGCTTGTTATTAGGTCTTACTATATATTTTCCATAATTATGAATAATATTTAACATAAATATGAGCTTCATATTTATAAATAAGCTCTTTATTATGTACAAGAAAATGATTATTTATCTTGACATCATTTTTTAAAGTGATTTTACAATTATTTCTATGTCTATATATAGCAAAACCTTTTGAATCAATACATGTTTCTGGCTATTTATTTTGGATAGTATTTCGAACATTTATTATTTTTCATGCAAGGAGACGATGAATTAATCAGACCACAAGGACCATGAATCATAAATTTAGAAATCAAATGATGTAGCTCAGGTTTGTTTTCTATAGATGAGAGCTTAGTAGATATCATGGAAACAATATCAAATAGAGTACTTGGTTTGCTCATTTCATCTAGCTAGACTAAATAATGCACATATAGTAATCCTCTTTTTTGAAACTCAATTGTGTATATAAGGGTAGATGTTTAACGAATAATTGAATCAGCTTAACTTTAAAGATACGACTAATAATGTTTGGTCTATCATCAGGTCTTTGGCCATAGTCGATTACACGTAAAGGCTATAAATAAATCAAGATGTCCATAGAATTTATAAATAGCCATAGCATCATAGTGATATTCAATCATATATCGTGGACTGCCTGTATAGTTAGATGGTAGTATAATAACTGACTTACCAATATCATTTGAATTACGAACATCCTTATGAATAGTATTTTTTTTATGCATAGATATATTTCATATCTAAATTCTTTTTTATTACATTTAATAAAATCCAATCGCTCTTCCTCAACACATGAAAATGCATCAACAATAAATTATTGCAGTAAATGGCTACCCTTTAAAAGCGTAGTGCCCTTTAAAAATCTTTGTTGAAGTCTATATGCATAAGACTCTCGCATTATGATAAATTTTCTAGAAAAACATTGTGAAGGTCAATAGATACATATTCTATGTCAATTCTATAGCCATCTTCTCCGTATGGGAACAAAACATGTAATTGCATCGCCATAAAGCTTGGATGTAAAGCATTAATTCGCTTTAAGTGTCTAGTTTTATTTCGACAACTATATCATGGTTTTTATCATATACTCCAAAATCACCAACTATTTCTAAACATGAAGCATCAATAAACTATAAACTATCTCAAGATCTATTTCTAAGCAATTTTAATTTTACAGGCATTAAAATATATATATTTTTAATCTATCTCTAACCATCCTAAATGATTTTTCAATAATATTAACTTCATCGAACACTTACTTCAAGCCATCAACTATTATTGTATTAATATTACTTGAAAATTCATTCTCAAAAAATGAAACTCGATTGTTCACTTCATTTTCATGTTATAAATATATAATTGTGCAAATCTAGATTTTTCACATTTAATAGGTATCAAAGAACTATTCATATGATGGTTTTGACCGCATATTTTGAAAATATATAGACTTGATTTTTGTATTAATTTCATACTTAATTTTACCACCTATAAAAGAAAAAGTAAACATAGAATTGTATAACGTAATATTTTCTCTGAAGTTTTTTAATGAGGGGCTTTTATCATACAACATTAAATCATGGAGGAATGGAGGAGATAGGTTGTAAAAATGGCAACTTCATTATACTTTTTTTACAACAAAGTGAGTAATTTTTTTGGTTGGGTAATGAATTCTTCACGCTTGTTGCATCCCAATATAAAGCCCACAATATGGGCATTGGATATCTGTGGTTCGTATGTCAGATATTTGTAAATAGTTACCTAATGAATGAAATAACTAAAATAATTAAACAATAAAGAACAAATCAGTTAGAAAAGCAAAGTTTAAGTGATAGATGTCGGTTGACTTAACGTAAATCATCAAAACCTACATGCATCTGACCATTTTTAAATTCATGGTTAGGAGGAAAGGCTTGAAACCGGCTTCTTCTATTTGATAACCATCGAACATGGTTTTCAGCATTCAACCATAATCTAATTATTTCAAATGTAAACTAAGAAAATAAAAATAGAAAGACTTCTATCCAAGATAAGAAAAACAAAATGTTTAATATAATATATATACTCATCACATTAACGTCTCCTAAATGCTTGAAAATATTCGAAGATGATGCAACTCTATCATCGGCTTGGACGAATAAAATAGGGAACAGAATATTTATTCCAATAATAAAATATAGAGAACACGCTATAATTGCATGCCAATGTATATAAATAGCTAGAATGGAGGAGTTCACCAAAAAATGACTTGCTGAAAAAAGTGAATAAAAAGTCAAATAAACACGAAATTATATTATCGATAAATAAAAATTTAAAAACTATGAATACGATTTTCCGAAGGAAAATGAAGAATTTTTTATTTTTTGTTTTCAACGCATTAAAAATGACAAAGAATAATAAGAACAATGAAATTCGATAGGCAGCGAAACAGGAAAGACGATGAACAAAAATTCCATTCCAATAGAGTAAATAGCACTGGATCCGAGAGTAACACAATGTAAAAGGATATTTTTCAAAGGAATTATTCCTTTTTCTTTTGCTGATATAACTTATTGAATTTGCTCTCAACATAAGCACGCGGAGGAAAAGGCTTCATGATACTACTAAGAGGACTGTTGGCTTTTTTGTTTGTACTCAAATTTGTACTAAAAATTTATCGATTCTACTAGCAATCTCACAAGAATTTTGTTGAATTAATTGGATTTTTCGAATTTTTTTCATCAGTATATTGAACAGAATCTTTTTTTTTGACTCTGTGTCAACAATTCTACTATTATTAGTGAACAATAATGGAAAAATTCCTTTATATTCATAAAGTACATAATTCGTCTGGATATAGTAAGTCTCGCTTGGGCTGTTTTAATGGTAGTTTTAACATTTTCCCTTTCACTGATAATATGGGAAAGAAATAGACTTTAGGGGTATTAATAATTGAGTTGAACATTTAAAAAATCAATTATTCAATAAAAAAGAAAATATCTATGAAATCCGTAAATGAGTCACATTCGGGTGAATCCCTTGACCAACAATTTTTTTTAATATGATAGGAGAGATAGAATTCACATTCTGTCCCGTCAACTAAAAAAATTTAGTCAATGGGAGAGAAAAAATTTATCTTTAATATGATTATATAACACATCCTTTTCGACAGGGAAAAATAGAAAATTGAACATAGCTTTCTCTCAACATTAAAAAAAAGGTAATGCTAATTCAACAATTTTAATGGAATATTACGATGGTTAAAACAAAATTATAGCACCCTTAATTAAAATTAACTCAATAAAATATACAAACATTAATTTTTAATATAACTATATAATATTAATCTTTTTTAAAAAGAAAAAAGGCACAATACATTGTAATTTAAAATGATAAATGAATTTTAATTTAAACAACAAAGAAAAAACATTGATATCTATTCACTTTTAATTTAGTTACATCTTGCAACCCATCGAGGCCAATACTAACTGCATATAAGCATACTAACAATAAAAAAAACAAAAAAAAAAAGGTTACACGGCAGCCTAAAAGCGAAAAGTGGGCTGCAAGTTGTATGGGACACATAATTGATTATTGAAGAAAAATGAATCTTAATCTAAAAATTCAAAGAAACAAGTCTCAAACTAGAGAACAATTCTCAAGATAGAGAATAAACAAAGTAAAAATTTTAATTTGATTTAAAAAAATAAATAGTCTCCCTAAACAAAACCTTCAAGTACATATTTATAAGAAATACAAACCATTAACCCTAAACAAAATTTTAACTAAAATAGGAAATTAAAATAATAATAAAACATAAACTCTAGATAAATATAAAATTATCCCTAATTAAATAATTATCTCAAATAATAAAATAAATAAATTCAAATCTAAAAGTAGCTATTTGTGATGTATGGTTGTGTCAAAAAGACACATAGCTGTGTGCATTTGTTATCCTGAACTATTACTCGCAGACATAGCCATGTCAAAATTGCACACAACCATGTCTAGTCTTAGACATAGCCATATCAAAACTGTACACAACCATGTCTGGTCTTAGACACATCCATGTACAACTTCCTTGCACCCATAAAATGCCCTTAATCAGTCATCTCCACTTGTAGAAAACTCTTTATCGAGTTTATGCTTCAAAATTAAAGTCATCCATGCCAAAGAAATAGATATTTTGAATACTTTAATGTCTTTGAGAAACAACTTGAGATAAATCCTTTAAATTGAAACTTTGATGTACTAATATTTTGTAAAATAGGATTAATACTAATGTAATCAAATTTTGTGACTCCAAGAACATCAGTGTATTCAAACTCATCAAAGAGATTTTGAGATTTTTGAATTTTAAATTCACCATGAATTTCTTGATTTTCAACATTACTATTTGTAGATGGCGGGTTTAGCGTGCGTCCAAGATTTTAACAACCGTAACACTGTTGGAACTCAGGGCTCTAAGGAACACACTATAATATCACAAAGACATAATGTGGAGATGTTAGAGTCACCAGCCAGGGTAATCATTGGGACAAATCAAAGGTGATGGTAACTCGATTCTCTAAAAGAAAGTTAACACCACAGTCAGGAGATTCTAGATATGAAATACCAACTTATTTTAATTTTGTGTTCATTTAGAATTACCTTATTAGTTATTAAGTTATTCCCTATTTATATACAATTTCATTTAAACTCTACTTAGCATCTTAATTCAAAAGCAACTAGCCATGAAAGAGTGCATAAAAAATGCATCTATATAGTGTAACACCCCTAAATTAGTCTAGTCTATATTAGTTTTAATCTAAGTGAGCTAAGTTTATATTTTATTTACAAGTGAAATAAAACTAAAAGTGGACTTATATTTTAAGTTAATTAATGAGTTTAAGTTTACTTGTTTTAATTCCAAAAAATGGGACTAAGTCTACTAATTATGAAAGCTTTAAATTAGTAGGCTTAATTTTACATATTTTAATTTTAAGGTAAGTCTATATCAACAAATTATGAAAAAGAACTCAAAATTAATGGGTTATATCTAAATTAATTTTAATTAGACTAAATGAACCTATGTCTAAATTAACTAGATAGACCAAAATTTATTTTAGCCTACAACTAGTTAATTATAAGCCTGAATTCATTTTAATTGATTAAATCCTAAACCTATTAAATTAAACCTATTTAAATGGGCCTTTGGACCTAAATCTAATTAATTAATTTACAAATCAAAAGAAAAAGATTCAAACAAATCCATAAAGAAACGGGCTACACTAAAAGATTCCAAATTTTAATAGTGGGCCTAAAACGAATTCACTAGCTAATGATTACCAAATATAGATGAACAAATAAAAAAAACCAATTAACAAGAAACCCTAATCTATTCTCTTAATTATAATTAATTTTAAAATCCTAATTTTGATTTATATATCATTGACTTTAATTAATTTATCCAATTGAAACCCTAATTACCAACCATTTAATTAAAATAAAACACATGCCACACACACAAAAATTCACTATTCTCACCATTGGAGTTATTATAATAATCTACTAAAAATTAAAATTAATTACAACCAAAAAAGAAATTGCCATCAAAGTACAAAAATACATAAATAAAAATAAACTCTAAAAATATGTTCAAATATAAAATTTAATCCATGACATTTTATGTATCGTTATAGGTTTTTTTCTCCATAGTAAATTCAAGTCACCCCATTCATGATGAAAAAAAAAAAAATAGTGAGTGAATGATTTAAAATAATAAACAAAGAAAACAAATAAAATTAAATCAAAATAAAAAATAAAAAGAAAGGAGATGAATATGAGAATAGATGTAATATTAATTTCTTTTAGAAAAATAATCACCGTAGATAAAAATCTGTGGCTTTTGTTGTGTTTATCTATAATTTTAATTTGAATTGAATCTAATTGATAGTCAAAAACTAAAAAGTACCTAAAAATAAATAAGAGGGGGTATGCATTAGCTCACAACAAAGAATAAGAAAAAGTATAGAAAAATAAAAAGCCAAGAGTCTCTCCTCTTCTGTGAAAGAAGTTTTAGGTATTTACAAAAACAACACCCTGCAACCTAAATTAGATACAAGATAAAAATAATAAAATCCGTTAATTTTTATCTGGTAATTAATTCAAATAAAAATCAAATAGCAAAAACAAAATTAATTAATTAAATTTTTTTTTTTCGCAAATTGGCCACCAGGACCAAATTTGCTTGTTTGCGAATTTAATTCATTTTGTGGCCAATTTGGCACTTTCTTTGCTTTGCTTTGAAATGCGTTTGGGCCAAAATTTGGCCTTATATATATATATATTTTTTTTTCTTTTTTTTTTGAATGTTATTTTTGAAAATTCAAAAATTTATTTTTACAAAAATAAATAAAATTAAAAAATTAATTCCTAAAAAAATTATAATTTAGTTCAAAACCAATAAATTAGATCCAATAAATTTAACTTCATAATCAATTTTCATCATTGGATTTTCTGTCGCATCCAAACACAAATCATCTAGAAATTAGGTACTTACACTATCAATTTTCTCTTCAATTCCAACACCAACCTTCTTTTAAGAATCAATGTTAATTTTCTCTTTATTTTCTTGAAACATTAAAATTACCTTGTTTTCTTCTTTCTCTTCTTCCCTAAGTTGAATTACAAGTAACCACTGGTCAGCTTCCTCATCCAAAGTCTTTATCATCACTCATTATTGGCCTCATTTGATTGTTGGCAATGAGATTAACGATGGGTACAATGGGGCTAATTCCTTTGCCTTGTTCAACATCATCACTCCTACATCCTTTAACCCTCAGTAACTCTTGCATTAGGTTTGAATTGAATTTAATAGCCATGTAATATTTTGGGTGATCGTTCAAACGATCATCGTTTCTCTTCGATTGCTCTCTAAATAGCCTACAATCCCTGATCACCATATTGGGATTGGTTGCCACCATTACTACCAGTGTTAGCCATCGATTGGGAGAAATCGCTATGATACCACATGACGTAGCATGTAGCATGAAATAATTAACACGCAATTGATTATTGAAGAAAAATAAATCTCAATCTAGAAATTTAAAGAAACAAGCCTTAATTTAAATAAATTTAAATCTAAAAGCAACTATTCACTATGCACGATTGTGTTAAAAAATGCACAGCTGTGTGCATCTATTATCTTGAATTATTTGCTCATAGAGACACCATGTCAAAATGGCACACAACCATGTCTGGTCTTAGAAACAACCATGTCAAAATTGCACACAACCATGTCTAGTCTTAAACATATCCATGTACGACTTCTATGCACCTATAAAACACCTCGCGATAGAAACAAATAGTTTACATCAAATAATTAATTGATAAAAAAAATTCTTTGATTCTCCTTAGAGCCTTACATAAGTTTTGGTATTTTCTAAGTAAATCAACATATTGGCCAGAGACGTGTTTGTAAGTAGTGCGTAGGGACTAAAGCTCATAATTTGAATTAGTGGCCATATTCAAAACTGTTAATTTCTTGTGATTAAAGTCCACAATATCCAAATCATAAATTGTTTTTAGGTGTTCAATGTGAAAAGAGTCCTAGAGGCGGGGGGGGGGGGGGGGGGGGGTGTGGTGAATAAGACTTTCAAATAAAAATGAGAAATTAAAAGAATTTTTTTGCAAGAATTGAATGGAAGTTGAGAAAGAAGAATGAAGAACACAAAAATTTAAGGAGTTCAGATTCAACAACAATCCTATATCTCCACCTAACTTATCCCTAAGTTATAATTTTTAATCATCCACAATCTTATTCATAAGATTAAGATTACACAAGAGTTTTATGGCTCACTCTTACAACCTTACAACTTGAGTTCTCAAGGCTCACTTAAAAAAACCAAATCCCAAGTGTTTTAATGGACAACACTTAAGCTAATTCCTTTAGAAATAAATCTCACTTCCCTTATAATATATTCCAAGATTTAAGATGACAATAAATTATATTTTTAACACATAACCAACTTTCACAAGAGTTGCATAAACAAAGAATTGTTTAAAAGAATTGAGAGCTCAATTGAATGCTTAAGAAATAATGAATAATAAATAAGTTTCTTTACTTCTATTCAGCTATAGAGGTGTTTATATAGAAAAAAACTAAAAAATATAGATATTGGAGGTGCAAATAATGTGTCTAACATCTATATTTTGAATTCAGTGTTTATAATTTTGAATTATTATAGGTGATGTTATTAGACAACTTTATATGGATTGAAACCAAAATTAGCTACTAAAGACATTTGATTTTGCCCACATTTTCTTCATAAAAGTCTTTTTATATCATTTTGAATCATCTCAATTGGACTTCTATAGCTCAAGATATGTTCAAAAAACTAAGAGCTATGCAATCTAAAATGCAGACTACTATCAGACAGCTGTAAACAAGTTAAACCCATAATAAGTTTGAATTTGTCCAAACTTTCTTCATCAAAGTTATAGATGTTTGACTTATATTTTCATATCATTTTGAATCACCTTAATTTCATATCTATAGCTCAAAATATGTTCAAAATACTAAGAGTTATGCAATCTAAAATGCAGACTACTATTAGACATCTATGCACAAGTTGAATATTGAAGAATTTTGAATTTTTCCTCACTTTCTTCATCAAAGTTATAGATATTTAACTTATATTTCCATATCATTTTGATACACTTCAATTGGACTTATGTAGCTCAAGATATGTTAAAATACTAAGAGCTATGCAATTTGAAATGGCAGTTGCATACATTAATTTTTTGACTTAATATTTTCATACAGAAATGAACTTGGATTTTGACAAGCAAGCCTAATTCAAAAAGCTCAAGATTTATACTTCAAATATGAAGAAGATAACTTTTTCATTATAAAGCTTTAAGGATATCAAAAGCCTCCTTGAATCTCAGAGGTCAAATCAGCTCAAGATAATCATACTTCATTTTAACTACCAATATAGTCCTAACTTATACAAACTTAGACAAAAAAATTAAATGCTTAAAATTAAGTTTTTTAAAATCAAAATTAAGATTGATTATTGCTAAGGTCAACAATCTCTCCCTTTTTGATTTTGACAAACTTATTTTGAATTTGATAAAAAATAATAAAAGGTAAAGTGTATGATAATATTTGTGATAATAATGATACCAAATGAAATAAAATATATATTTTTATTTCTCCCCTTATGAATATGGACATGATAAGAAATATTAATTTATAGATTATTAACCTTGACAAAAAATAAAAAAATAAAAAAAACATAAAATATAGCAAGAGGGATAAAAACATGGCATTATTATGACAAATATATAAAAAACATAAAATATAATAACATGATCATTTAAATAAATGTTAGTCAATGTGAGGAAATAATTTCAAACATATATGAATATAGTGTCACTAAAATGCATCACAAAATAATACATATAATAATAATGTTGATGTTAGATGTGCTTAATTATCATATGATCATATAGAGTTTAGCTAGCTAATCAATAATGTTGCACTTAGCATATAAAAAAAATAAACACAAATTATTTATAATATATTTTCCTCTCTTTATACAAAGGCAAAAAGGAAAGAGAGAGATATAAGGGAAAATGAACCTCAAAGGACCAATTCCTATAGGAATAAAGCAAAGATACACCAAATCTTTGTAAAAATATTCATGCCTTGTCAAAGATCAAAACAATTCCTAAGAAGATAATATTATACATATGTATAGTAACAATAGACACATGTATAGTAACAAATAACAAACTCAAATATATTTCTGCCTCTTTGTCAAAAGCAAAAAGAAAAGAGAGAGATATAAACGGAAAATGAAAATAGAGATACATAAATTTTTTATGAAATCTATGTCATACATAAACAAAGTAAGCAAAACAAGGCCTTTTGTCACATATGATGTACGACAAAATTAGCTATACTTACAATGTTAATATATATGCAAAAATTTAAACAAAATTTCTCCTCTTATATCAAAAAAAAAATATAATATGTTACTAATATAAACACATTTTTAAGGGGGTTTTAAAATTAAAAAAATACACATGTTAAAAAAATTAACTAGGTACACATATAAACTCAAATTATTTCTCCTCGTTTGACAAAATATAAAAGGAAATTTAAAAAGATAAACCAAATATAAACTAAAGACTATATAAAAAAATTTTAAGATCAAAATCAAAATATTTATCAATCAAAGTAATCAATAAGCACAACATGATTTCACATGAAAAAAATTCAACCATCAATTAAACATAAAATCAAGATAAACTAGAACTATCAATCATGCCAAGTTCATGCTTAATGAAATTTAATCTCTCTTAATTAGGAGGTTTGGTGAAAATATCTGGAAGTTGATTATTTGTATCAATAAATTCAAGTGAGATATCACCAATTTGAATATGATCACGCAAGAAATGATGTCTAATGTCTATATGCTTAGTTCTAGAATGTTGAATGGAATTTTTGCTAAGGTTGATAGCACTTGTATTATCACATTTGTTTGGAGTATGATAAAATTTTACACCATAGTCTAACAACTGTTGTTTTTGCCATAAAACTTATGAAGAACAAAGACTTACTATAATATATTTAGCTTCAGTAGTAGACAAGGCAGCTGATACTTATTTTTTGCTAAACTAATAAACTAAACATTGTCCTAAAAATTAACAAGTTCTAAAAGTGCATTTTCTATCTAGTAAACTACCAGCAAAGTCTGTATCAGAATAACTAATTAAGTCAAAGGATGAACTCCTAGAATACCAAAGTCCTAAGTGCATTGTACCACAAAGATATTTAAAAATTCTTTTGATAGCATTTAAATGAGACTCTTTAGGACTAGATTGAAATCTAGCACACAAGCAAGTAGCAAACATAATATCGGGTATAACACTGAATATAATGTCATCAACATATATTTGAACAATTAATAAATCATGTTTGAATTTCTTTATAAAAAGAGTTGTGTCAACCTTTCCTTTAGAGAAACCTTTCTCTAGTAAAACGTTACTCAATCTTTCATACCAAGCTCTTGGAGCTTATTTTAATCCATATAATGCTTTTGAAAGTTTAAACACATGATTAAGAGAGTCAAAATTTTTAAAACCCGAAGGTTGTTTAACATATACCTGCTCTTTAATAAAACCATTTAAAAATGACTTTTAACATCCATTTGCTAAAGTTTAAATTCCATGTATAATACAAATGCAAGTAGCATCCTAATAGCTTCTAACCTTGCAACAGGGGAAAATGTTTCATCATAATAAATGGCTTCCTCTTAATTATAACCTTTAGCTACTAGTCTACCTTTGTTCCTAGTTATGACACCTTGTTCATTCATTTTATTTCTAAAACTAATTTCATCCCTATAATAGGATGATGTTTAGGTTTAGAAACCAAGGTCCAAACCTTGTTTCTCTCAAATTGATTTAACTCTTCTTGCATAGCAAGGACCCAAAATTCATCACTCAAAGCATCATCAACGTTTTTGGGTTCAAATTAAGAAATGAAAGCTAAATTAATAATAGACTTAAGTTTAGATATAATACTTACCCTTTTTATAGTGTCACCTATGATGAGGTCTTGAGGGTGACCTTTCTTGAATTGTCAATCCTTTGAAAGTTCATCCTTTAAGGTAGGTTGAGATGTCTCCTCATTTTCTTCCTTGCTTGGACCTTTAAGTTCTAAAGGCTTACTAGTATTTTCTTCTTATGTTTTCATAATCTTATGGTCACCTACAAGATCATCAACACTACAAATATCCTTTTTAGGATCAAATGAGTTTGATTCATCAAATACCACATGCATTGACTCTTCAACTACTAGAGTTCTCTTATTAAAAAATATATATGCTTTACTAGAAATAGAATAGCCTAGCAAAATTCCTTCATTGACTTTGGAATCAAATTTTTCAAGATTATCCTTGGTGTTTAATATAAAATACTTACATCCAAATACTCTTAGATATGAGATTTTTGGTTTTCTATTATTCCATAGCTTATAAGAAGTTTTATTCAAAATTGGTCTTTTGAAAACTCTATTTGAAATGTTGCAAGACGTGTTAACGGCTTCTACCCAAAAGTATAGAGGCAAATTATACTCATGAAACATTATTTTAGCCATTTCCATAAGAGTTCTATTTATCCTTTCAACTACCCCATTTTGTTAAGGAGTTATAGGAGAAGAGAATGTATGTGAAATACCATTTTCATCACAAAAGGTTTTGAAAAATTCATTTTCAAACTTGGTTTCATGATCACTTCTAATAGAAGAAATACAAAAGCCTTTTTCTTTTTGAACTCTTTTTGTAAACTTTTCAAAAGCTTTAAATGCATCATTCTTATAAGCAAGGAAACATACCCAAGTAAATCTAGAGTAATCATCAACCAATACATATGTATAGTATATACCACCGAGACTAGTAACTCTAGTTGGTCTAAATAAATCCATATGTATAAGTTCAAGTAGTTTAGAGGTAGACACTACATTTTTTTAGGTTAAATGAGGACTTAGATTATTTTCCCTTTTGGCAAGCATCATAAGGTTTATCCTTAGTGAATTCAAGTTTAGGTAAATCAATTACAAGTTTATGTTTACAAAGATCATTATAAAGCTCTAAGGATGTCAAAAGCCTCATTGAATCTCAAAGGTTGAATCAGCCCAAGATAATCATTCTTTATTTTAACTTCCAATAGAGTCCTAACTTATACACACTTAAACAAACAAATTAAATGCTTAAAATTAAGTTTGTTTAGATTAAAATTAAGATTGATTATTGCTAAGGTTAATACAATAACAGTTGAGCATGATGAATTTTTATCATCATCCATGGACTGGGTACTTAAACTAAGCATAAAAGTAATAAATCTAATTCTATTGGCCTATCTAGGTAGTAAACAGTAACAAATCATATGGGTAGTAAACAATACATGTGAACATAGGCCCATATGTGTTTTGCTCCTCAAATGTGACCTATAGAAGGTCAAGTTGTTGCAAAATAAATTGTAGAATAATAGATATGGGAATTTTGATCACAACTATTAGTTGGTAGCAAAGTTAATTGTGGGGTTATTTCGAACATATCTGATCAAATTTAATATACACAGTAACTAGAATAAATATTTTTTTATTATATTTACCTTGTAAGCATTTCATTAAAAAATTTAATTATTTTATTGGTCTCATAAAATAAAATTTGCTTGTGAGCCCCATAAAATAAAATTTTAATAAAATTTATTTTATATAGTCCATAAGATGATTAGATTGCTTAATGAGATGTTTACATGATGAATATATTAAAAATATATTTATTTCGATTGTCATGTATATTAAATTTGATCAAAATATATATGAGTTACTTTGACATGAAATAAAAATAAAATTTTTGAAATTAAAAAAAAATAATAATAATTTAATATTAAAATAAAATATAATCCAAAATTATGATATCAAGAGTAATGTAAATGCCAGGGACAATAATGCATAAGGCTTTTTCCTTGTATTTTTAATGTTAGCCCAATTTGAGATGATTGGTTCCTTTGATATTGCGAAAGCTACATCCTAACCCAAACGAAAGAATGAGAGGGACACCAAAAAATAACATAGAGAACACAATATTAAATGAAGCTGGTATACTTACCGGTCACTGGGAAAGGCAAAGGGAAGACTGAAAGGGATAAATAAAACTGGATGGGAGCATTAATGATAGGGGATCGCCATTTGTATATATATATATATATATATATATATATATATAATCATTTTTAGACACTAATTTCCAATTTTGGGTCAAAGCTTTTTTTTTTTTTTTTCTACTAGTTGCTTCTCTAATTCCAAGGGACATAATATGAGAGAAATTTAATACAAATACTTGCAAAAATACTTTTATATATTGGGGGAAATAATAATTCTTTCTGCACCATATATATGTGGCATCAATCAGAAAGATAGTTGGTAGAGCATTTAATGGCAACTTAAAATTACAAAGCCTTCTGAAGAAGTAGTGGGAGGATGCATGTAAGACACGTGGCTTTTTTTTTGGTCCCCACCAAAGACCAAAAATAATTAAAATGAAAGGGCTTTTTTTCTATAAACACGGTGACATGGATGGGCCATATGCGAAAACAGAGAAAAAACTTATAAAAAATGTTATATTTTTAGACTTATTTATTATAATATATTTATTTTTTATTTATTATTTTTTTTACTTTAATCTTTTCACCTTTTTAACTTTTATTTTCTTTTTTACCCCTTAATATTTTTTTTCCTTTTATTATTTCTTCTTCTTTTTTATTTTTTTTATTTTTATTTCATATTTTTTTCTTATTTATTTATTTATTTTTTCTTATTCTCTTATGTATCTCTTTTTCTAATTAATAAAAATTTAGATAATATTATTATTATTTTTATATTTTTATTTCATTATTTTTCCGTTAGTTTTTATTTTTGTTCTGTTAATCTCTATAATTTTTTTATATTCAGTAATAGTTGGATGATATTTTTTTTCCTTTTTTGTTCTTGTTTTTTATTTTTCTCTTTTCCTTTTTTCTTTCTCTTTTTTTTCCTTTTATTTTATCTTTATTTTTATTTCATAATTTTTTCTTTATTTTTTAATTTTTATTTTCTCTTTATTTTTTTTGTTTCTTTCTCTTTTATTTCTTTTCTTCTTTTTTTATTTAATGGAGAATTAGCTATTATTATTATTATTATTATCTTCTTTTTTCATTAATTAAAATTTTTATTTTCATCTTTTTCTATTTTTAATTTTTCTCCTTTTCTTTTTTATTTTTATTTTCTCTTTCTTTTTTCTTTTCCTTTTTTATAAATTTTTTATCATTTTTTATTATTTTTTCTTTTTATTTTTTTATTTTTTTTATTTTTTATTTTTCTTTATTTTTAATTTCTATTTTTCCTTTTCCTTTTTTAAAAAATTAAACTTTTCAAGAAGAATTGATGCCCCATATCTCCATTTTATTATTAGATAGCATGTATTTAATTTTGTTATTTTTTCGTTTACTTTCTATTTTTGATATTGTTTAAAATTTATAGGGAAAGAAAGCGGTGCTTTTGGTACTTTTAGTTCTAATTAGTAGATATCGTTGGTTCTGAAAGAAGTGTTGAAAATAAGAAAAGTGAATGTAAAAACAGTGAAGGTGAAGCAGATGGTGAGAATAAAAAGCTTATGATTCAAAGTTTTATTGAAGTTGTTGGTGGTGGTGATGAGTTAAAGGATTCTATTGAGGTATGTTCTATTTTATTATTTTTGTATCTTTTTAGTTTCCTTTTAGTTTTTAATACGGATCATCTATTGATTTTGATTTCTTTTTAGTTTCTGATACAAATCATATACGAAAAATATTTTATTCTCTATTGTAATTATTAACCATGTTTAGTAGATGTTGTTGGTTCTAAAAAGGGTGTTGAAAATAAGAAAAGTGAATGTAAAGGCAGTGAAGGTGGATGTGATGGCGAGAATAAAGAAGCTTATGATTCAAAGTTTTGTTGAAGCTGTTGGTGGTAGTGATGAGTTAAAGGATTCTGTTGGGGTATATTATGTTTTATTATTTTTGTATCTTTTTTGTTTCTGATACGGATCATATATTGATTTTGGTTTCCTTTTAGTTTCTAATAAGGATCATATACGTATCATATATGAAAAGTACTTCATTCTCTATTGTAATTATTAACCAAGTTTAGTAAATGTTATTGGTTTTGAAAAAGGTGTTGAAAATAAGAAAAGTGAATATAAAGGCAGTGAAGGTAAAGGAGATGGTGAGAATAAAGAAGTTTATGCTTCAAAGTTTTATTGAAGTTGTTAGTGGTGGTGATGAGTTAAATAATTCTATTGAGGTATGTTCTGTTTTATTATTTTTGTATTTTTTATTTTTTTTAGTTTCTGATACGGATCATATACAAAAAAAATACTTCATTCTCTATTGTAATTATTATGTATAAATGGAAAATACTTCATTTTTTTGATTGTAATGAAGCATTCAATAAAAAAGGGAGCTTATTTTAATGGGGCATCATAATTAAAAGTCAAGAATGTATATGAGATTCATTTTTGTATCCTTTTGTTTTTTTTTCAATTCTTATTCATGTTTTTCATATTAGTTTTTTTTTTTGGTTTTAAAGAATGTATATAAGATTTTTGGTTTTATTTCCTAATATTATGTATTTATTACAAAACATTCATTACTAATTTACTCAAATCTTTACCTATAAATTGTAATTAATAGAAATAGAAAAATCATTACTAATTTAATTCATTCAATGAGAAAATATTCATTATGTGACACAAAATGTTAAGAATTTAAGTTTCAAATTTTACATAATAATAATAATAATAATAATAATAATAATAATAATAATAATAATAATAATAATAATAATAATAATAATAATAATAATAATAATAATAATAATAATAATAATAATAATAATAATAATAATAATAATAATAATAATAATAATAATAATAATAATAATAATAATAATAATAATAATAATAATAATAATAATAATAATAATAATAATAAAAAATTCCATAAGTGCAAGATCTGTTCCACAAGTGCAAGAACTGTTTCATTCTTTATTGTAATTATTAAATTTTTTAATTATTAACCATATACGGATAAAGAAAATTCCCACATGGTCAAGAGCTTTGAACAAAGAACGAAAGTCTATTATCCCAAATTTACCAAGACATTAAATAACAGTGAAAAAGAAAAGAATAGAAATTTTGGAACTGAAACCAACACACAAAGAGCAGCAAAACCTAATAAAAAAGGAAAATCCAAAAGTCGCCAAAGCCAATTTGATGCTAAACACCCACCGTTGAATATAAAAACCACACAACCAAAGCTGAAGATTAAAACTATGAAACCAAAGCAAAACACGATGCCCAACTTTGCCAAGAAAGCCAAACAGAACCCAAACACCTTCAACAATACCAAAGAACAAAATGGAGGACGAGACTGCAATAAAACTAAAAAACACCATACCAAAGCAACCAAAGTCTGATTGGATCATGAAAACCTTGTTTCTCAAATTCAAAAAAATGGGTTTATGCTAATTTCATCAACCTTGGTGATCTACATTTATATTCTTGCACAAAATTTTGAATAACTAAAACAAATATGTAAAATAAACAAATATATATATATATATATATATATCCAACATGCCAAACAAACATCTAAAATACAAACAAAAATAGATTTTTAGATATGGGTCCAATAAAGGCTTGAAAAAGGGTATGTGGGTTCCTTATAAATCTTCATCAAGAAGAATAAAAACAAAAAAAAAGGAAAAAAATAAACCCAATTATGTCAATAGCTTTCTTCTCACCTAAAAATCTATCTTTTCATTTAAAACTGTAAAAAACTAATCATGTTGCCACCTCTAATTTAAAAAAAGCATCAATCCAAATATAATAAAAAAAAAGCATCCTCACCTAAATCTAAGAATTCATTGATTTTCTTTTAAAGTTTTCTACTTTAGATGTAACAAAGAAAGCCAGACCCATGGATGAATTAAAGAAACCCATAAATTTGCAAATAAATAAATAAATAAATAAAATCTAAATTAAAAGCAATTGGTGGAAGTATCTCAAGTAAGGGGATCAAGAATGGGTCTACTACAAAGGGATTAATAAAATGGAAGGTGGAGATGTGATGGTAATGGTGGCAAGGAAGAGAGCAATGCCTTTTTCTTTACGTCCTTTTTTTTTGTATGGTTTACGTTCAAATAGGACATGAAGGTAAATATTTTTGATTTTTTCAAGCATTTTAGTAAATAACAAAAAGTGAATGTATTTTGGTGAGTAGGTGCCCTTTTTTGGGCATTTATATTAAAATCCCAAAACAAAAGGAGAAACAATGGAAGCCTAAAAAGGGGAAACACAGAAGCTATATCACATTTCTTATGTGTCCTAACAAATGATCAAGCCTTTTTCTTTATAGAAAATAAAAATGGAATAAGTCATGCTTTTTTATATACGTAGAGCTAATTGACCAACCTATGGAAAACCCATGTGCACAGATGTAAATAATAACGACCCATTTTTTAAGGGATAATTACTGTGTGTCTTTGTGTTTTGACCGATTACACTACTTCTGTAATATCTCGAGTTTTTAAATAATTTTAAAATGCGTCGGGATATGCAGTGTTAATAATTTTTTATATATATTTATGATTATTTAATGAGTTTATTATTTATTAAGTAATTTTTAATTATTTTTAAGTCTTTTACGTAAAATTTTCCCAGGGATTTTAGTTTTGGGAAAATTAAAACGTAAATAATTAAATATTAATTATTTTAAGCGAATTTTTGAATTTGCATGAGTCCATGCATAATTTTCAAGTGTTAAATAAAAAATATATATACGTACATGCATTTAAATTAAATTAGGGTTTATTTAATTAAATTAAATTAAATAATATAGTTTTAATATTAAATAATTAAATGTGTGTATATGTGTATGTGTGTATATATATTATTAAAATAAGTGTGTGGTGCATATTTATTGTGTGTATTATATTATATATTAAATAATATAAAGATAAGATATATATATACATATATGCATATAAATTATTCACCTAATATAAAGTTCTTCAAAATTACCATTGTGCCATTTTGCCTTCCCCTTCCTCCCGATCATCTCCTTCACGCAATTCGGCCGCTGTAACTCCTTCCTCTTCCTGTCGGTGTGCCCTTCGATGAGCCACCTCCCTTGTCAGCCATTTTCGACGTCCAGAGCCTTCTTCTCCAGTGTGGTTTGATCGAAATTTGAGTGTGAAGCCGAAATCGATCCTAGCTCCGATCGACGTGTTTCTGGTCACCGTTTAGAGCCCCACTAGTCTCTATCTCTTCCTTGAACTCCAGTGAGTGCATTTCTAAGCTTTGTTTCAATTGAAATGGTCTAGATTTTCCTAGGTTTTGATTTTTCATTTTCGGCCATTTTGGGTTTTTGATTTTTTTGAGCTTCGATTTGGATGATTCATGAAAAATTCCTTCATAAACATTGATCCTTGTAGCTTAATATAGCTCTGTGAATTTTTTTGGAATTTTTGGGAATTATTTTGATTTTTGTGAATTTTTGATTATTTTATTAATATTTTCTAATTTTCGAAATTTAATTAATTTAATTATGAAATTGTGTTTTATGGTGTCTATAGGTGTTAAAATGAATTTTAGAAATTTATTTTTAATTTTTGTGAATTTTATATAATTATTTTGAATTTATTTAGTTTATGTAATTTTGGAAAAATTAGGTTAATTATGTGTTTTATTGAAATTGATTGGTTAATTGAGTATATTTGTTGATATTATTGAATTATATGTTGAGAAATTAATTTTTGAGTAATTATATTACTTTTGGTGAATTTTTGATTAATTTGAGGGAATTTATGTAACTAGGGGTATTTTGGTAATTTGGCACTAAATTGGCTAAAAATATAATTAAATTTTTTTTTACTAGTTATTTGAGGTATAAAAATGATTTCTATAAATTATTTAGTATTTTTAACTAATTAAAACTATTTTTCGTAAATTATTTTCAAATTATATATAATATACGATTTTTAAAAAAAAATGAGTTTTTATCGATTTTTAATATGTTTTAGGGTTAATTAAGTAATTTGGATTTATAAAATGTGTTTTGGTCAATATTTATGAATTTACTGAGAATTACTGATTTTTAATAGTATTTTATTAAAATTAGGGTTTTTATGTATTTATTGGTAAAATAAATATTTTTGGCGTTTAAGTATCTAAATTGCTATATTTTGAGTATTGAAGGGTATTTTTGGTATTTTTCATGTGTTCTGTATTATCCCGTGAATTGTGGACCTCAGTTGGTGAAATTGTAGTTTGGAGTCTGACCGAGGGATTGTGAACTGTGTTTATTCTTGAAGTGTGTTTCTTAGCAGGACTGGCTCTACTCTTTGAGTAGAGAGATGTCCATTTTACCGAGGAGGTTCTGCCTGATTTTTGGTAGAATTCTCATAAAAAGTGATGTTTAGTCGAATTCCTATTCTAATTCTATGTCTAAGATTTTAGATCGAGTCTTTAGAATTCCGATAGATTTATTCTAATGTCGTGTTGTCGTTTATTTGTTTAGTTACGCCGAGATCGAGGCCTAGTGGACTAGGCTCGTCAGACCCGTCTCGAGGAGCGCAATAACTGTGAGTTGTTATTCTATATATAATTGTATTAGGATTGCATATTTTTAGAAATGTATGATTTATTTTAGTAAATTATGCATAAATGATTTAATTATTGCTTAGGTTTATTTTTGGGATATGATTGGTATATTTTTGGTATATTTTAAATTATATGCATGTTTTATTAATGATTTATACTTAAAATGTTTTTAAGTATATTTATGATTTATTTCTAGTTTATTTTATAGTTAAACTAGATTTTATTGATGTATATAAACTGGAAATATACTTGGTTTATTTTTGGTATATTTCTAGTATATATATGGTTTATGTTATAATTTTATTTAATATCATGCATCATTGATTTTATGAATGTATGTTTTATATTTAAATGAAAGATATCAATAGAACGTGCTACCTAGTGGGCAGCACTAGGACCGAGTACGTACCAGTATGATGATAGCATTTAGGCTATATTACTAACCTATTTGTGGATATTGATTGGATTGGTTTATTTGATATGAGATGTGATTTGAAAGTATGATTGCTGGAGCTCGGTTGACCAAGTGTCTCGGAGCCAATCACACTAATAGTCAGACTGCTGGAGCTCGGTTGACTTAGTGTCTCGGGGCCAGTCTACTATCCAAATGGAACAAGTGAATTTATTTGGAATAAGTGAGCCTATATGGCTAGAGTGTTGTCTAACACTATTTGAGGTTGCAATTTTCTAGGGTTTTATTTGATCCTTCATAATCGGATCTTATTTTCAGTATATATATAAAAAATGATTTTGCTGTATTTATGTGATTTTGCCTGTATATATATTTATTATATATACTATTGAATGTGTACATTTGTCATTTAGTTGTGCATGTATATATATTATAACAATTCACTCAGTGAAGTTTGACTCCCCTCCGTTGACTATTTTTCAGGAGAGTCATCATCTTCAGACCTCAGTAGTAGACTGTCATGCCGGATTTCTTCCGCCCCGGCTTCACTATGTAAACTGCTTACTTAATTTTATTTTATAATCGAGACACTGCAGTAGTTGTAGTCAGCTAGGATATTATGTATTATGTTATATGAGATATGTATTTTAAAGATTTGAATTGAGCTGTATTAAAAGATTATTTATATATGAGATGAGTTTTTTATTTAAATCCATTGGTGGATTATCATTTTATTATTTATGAAATTTATTTCCGCTGCGAGATATTTCATTTATGTTATTATTATTGCATGTTTTATTTTTATTTTTAGGCTTGCTACGAGTTTCAGATTAGAAAGAATTCCCATTCCCTAGCACCGGTCATGACCACTGTTTTGGGTCGTGACAACTTCATCCCTAACATTTGAAAAAATATTTATTCATCCCTGAAATTTGCAATAGTTAACATTCATTAGTCTTTCTTTAGGGATAAAATAGTACATGATTTTGCAAATATCAGGGATGAATAAGTATTTTTTTCAAATGTTAGAGATGAAGTAGTGTAATAGGCCAAAACACAAGGGCACATAATAATTATCCTTTTTAATTTGCTGCCCAGTAGTAAAATTTGGGAAATCTAATTTGGAACAATCATTAGTTAAGCCAAAATAATAAGATAGGCAATAAAGTTCAAAACAGGGGGAAAAAGTGAAAGTATAAATGGAAGCCAAAGTAGAAAGCACACAACAGAAAAAAACCAAAGTATAAAACTAATAGTGCAGGCACAATGCAAAATAAAACATCAATATATCAAATTTGGAAAAATATGAATGCACAGGTTGAAAACTATGATAGAAAGATAGAGAAGATACTTTGCGAAAAGATGATTACTTTTTGAAGAGACGATTTTCTCATTAAATGAAAGCTATATTTATAGCTGTTATAAGAAGCCTAAGTTAAATAAGCGAATCCTAGAAAATCTTTAACAGACAGTAGCATAAATATAATTCAAATATAAAGAATTTAAATACAAAAATATACAAAAAAAATTACATTAAATCTATCAACAAAGAAGTGCTAACATCCACCTTCAAGATGATGATCTAGTATAGACACCAATCTTGTCCCGAAGAATGTGAAATTTAGTTCCTCTAACTAATTTTGTTAAAGCATCAACTAACGGGTCTTGGCTACTGAAATGAATAACATGAATAAGTCCTTATTGAACTTGATCCCTTATAAAGTAACAATCAATAACAAGATGTTTTATTTTAGAATGGAAAACCAGATTGGCACTAAGCTGAGTTACTCTTAAATTATCACAACAAATACTAGCCTCATAGAAATTAGAACTTGAAGTTCTTTACGAAGATTACATATGCATGTTATTTCAGTAGCTTTAGCTGTAACAACTTGCTGTTATTTTTTGCTTTTTTAGAATAACAAGAGTTGGAGTTTTTATTGAGATAAACAATATACACTGATGTAGAAGACCAATCATCTTTATTACCACCCCAATCTTATCTAAAAAAGCATGCAATGCAAATGATAATCTACTATAAAGTTGAATACCATAGTTGATCATTCCACGAAGATATTTGAGTAGCCATTTGATGAAGGACCAATGTTCAGTGGTGGGATATTGCATGTATTGAGATAACTTATTAACAATATAAAGCCATTTTAGGATGAGTGATTAATAAGTATTAAAGACTGCCAATACACCATTCTATAGTCCTTCAGATGAGATAATAGTGTGCTTGATTGATGAGTGAGGGAAAAGGATGATGATAGTGAAGTATGAACTGGCTTTAAGCCAGTCATGTTGGTTTGAGCTAGGAGTTCAAGGGCATATCTCTGTTGTGACAAGACAATACCATACTTGTTTAAATAACCTAGACACCAAGAAAATAGGATAGTTATCATATATCCTTAAGGGAAAATCAAGTGGAGAGAATATTAACAAATTCATGAAGCATTTATTTGTATGATCCTGGAATGATGATGTCATCAACATAGACAGTGAATATAAAAATGCATCAACTTGATGGTTAATGAATAACTACAATGATAGATATCGAGATTCATGGCATAAATAGTGCATCATAAGTCCCGCTAAATAAAACTTTTTAACCTTTTTAGCCCCTAATATTAGGAGTTGTCAATTGGTGGGGGTCATTTTGATAAATAACCCTTCTTGAAAATGAACCCTTCATGAATCACTGTTCCCTATAGCGAGTTGTGGCAGTACCTTTGTCCAATGAATAAAGAGGTATTTGATTATGAATTTTGAAAGCTAACTTGCATGAGGAATTGTTGCAGTCCATAATACTAGGCTATTGGTACTTGCTTTAGGCTATAAATGGCTTTCTTGAGTTTGTAAACATAATTAGAAATAGAGAGGTGATAAATGGATAGAATCTATTTGGATAAAAAGGGCATTTTGGTATGAAATAGGTAAAAAAAATGAATTTTTGCTATTAATGAGTAATGTAGCTTTCCTGTTTTACCCTTGTAGTGGAGATGGTGAAGAATATAAATGACATATTAAGAGATGATAAACATCCATTAATGAGACTGTCTCGTAAATGTAATTAGCTTCCTTTACAAGTTGATCTTTATTACATGTTGAATATCAAAGGTCTTTATATATTATGTCAAGTATTCATTCCAAAGTGCAAATTTTTTTATAACAGATTGTTATTGAGAAAAAAAACACAACTTTATAGTGGATTCTGAGATAAAAATAAAAGAAAACATGGAATCATTTTACAACAGAAGAGCATGAAATAAGTATTAAATTACATTCAAAGGAAATGCACCTAGGATCTACACATTTTGGGAAGAATGTGCTCATTCAGTTATAGGATTTAAGTGGTGTTTGTATCAATCTTTCAATACTATGAATGAAGCTGTACTGTATGGAAGAAATTCAGTGAAGAAAATTTTATTGGCCTAGCCACATTATCTGTTGAGAAGGAATTGAAAGTGGAGAAGGTTAATAATAAAACCATTATAATCAGGAGGAATAATCATATTTCTTTTGATGGTTTCAGTTTTCTTTTTTTTAAGTATTATTATAGTTGTGTTCATAATTGGCTTTTGTTTGGGAAAGATAATAAAAGTTGTTGATGCAGAAACCTCTGCACCAGTTGGGAAGTTGCATCCTGGGTTATAAAACAGTTTATGGTTGAAAAGTATAAATTATGATTAGTGTTTTATTTTGAATGTATTATTTCTGTGTTAATGATAGACTTTTGTTTATGGTTTGAAATTAATAATATGGATTACCTTTTTATTAAACTTGAGTTTTCATATCTTATGATGTCTGTTAATTTTGAACTTAGAAATGAAATGTTGATAGTACTAGAAAAATTATAATGATGGACACACTGGTTAACTGATTTATGGAATTGAGATTGATTTCAGTGGTATCAACTTTAAGAGTTGCAAAGATGTTATAGTTTTTTGAATATAATGTTTCCTTCACCAGGCAATGGACAAATTGAAAATTAACTTCACCACATATTTAAATAGTAACTTCATAATTTTGAAACTTTGATTTGTTGGAAACAAAAGTAGTTAAGTGTTAGTTTTCATTTCATATAAAGTGTTTTTATTAAATAATTAAACTCTAATTTTTTTAATAGAAATAGAAGGGACAAAAAGCTTAAAATATTAATAGCATTCTAAATAACTTAGGTTCATTTTATTTTTAACTTTGATTGTTTTTTTACTTGACATAGATGATCTAGAAGTTAGAAGATTTGCTAATATTTTTCATAAACATAAACTTATTAATAAAACTGAAAGGGACAACATTCAATAGGGATAAACTCTAACATTAAACATCATTAAACAATAAAAAGAGACTTGTAATGATGTTTATGGTTTAGTAAAAAGAGACTTTAAAAGATTATTAAATTTTAAAATTCATAAAAAGTGTTTTTGGACACTTCAATTTAGTTTCCTGAATGAACTACTACTGCTACTGTTGCTTTTGCCTCTGGTGGTGCCCTTCTTTTTGACGGGATGGTTTCTTCAGTGCCATTATCTTGATGAACCTTCATTGTCCTCTATTCATTTCCTTTCATCATTCCTTGCTCATCTTGTTTATGGTCATCAAGAAATATGTCGTACATGGCGAGGAGAGGAAATGGGTGTAGGAGCCCTTACTGAGTGTTGTTTTATCCAAAATCAGCAATGTTTCTCAAAACATACTCATTGATTTCCTTCTTTAATGTCTTAAGATGGTCTTGAACTGAAGCATATAGAGCATCAACAGAGGTTTTTAATGGAGAAACCTTCCATTCACTAGACTTTCTTCTATTATTCATGATGTAAGGGATGAGTATTGCAATTAGTCAATGTTTATTTCATATGTGCACTACAAGTTAACAATTTGCTTAATATATATATACATAAAAGAATGACTCTTCATATACTTTGTTAATTAACCTCACCTCTGCATGGTAACAGAACATTATTATATGCCATTTTAAATGATAATTATGGTAATCGTTGTATAGTTATTGCATACTAATGATTTATTATTTGCATATCCTAAAATGGTTTCAATAAATGGTAGGGGTCACTGTAATGGTGTCCTTTTGATTTCTAATATTAATGTGCAATAACAAGTGTTCATTTCATTAGATTTTTTTCAATTAGTAATGGCTTAATATAAGCATCTTTGAATTAGTATATTATAGGGAAAATGTTCTTTGATAGTATAAAAGGAAAAAATTTAGAGCAAAACATGAATATGTATGTGAATCAAACATTGTTAAAATGAAGATTAAACCATATGGAAGCAAAAATAGAATTAGATTAGAGTTGAAATTGCAGTTTTCCATATACCTAAACAATAAAAAATTATAAGCAAATGTTTTAGTCCAAAATAAACTAATGCATTAACATAACTACATTATATTTTGCTAAAGTCTAGAGACCTCAACTTACACCACTGTGCATAGTAGGCCTCTTAAATTTAAAAAGCCCTTTTGTACTCCTCAGTCCATTTTAATGCTTCTTCTCTTTATTGGGATAACCTAGTAGTAATTTCTTGGTATTGAGTCCTGACTTATTACATTTGAAGGTTCAATCCCTCTGCCTTTTTGAGAAGTTGTAGTTATTACTCCTTCTGCTTTTCAATCGCTTTGGTACGTTTTTTAATCTGGCTTTACTCAAATATATACTCTTGATATATATAAACCAATTCCTTGTTTTGCATTTCTAGTGCATTCCTTATAGCCATTTTCTTCTTGACATCATTTTTCAAACTTTATATTTTACATGAAAGGCCTTCTATGGGCTTTGTGGTTATGGTAGATTAATTGAAAATTGATTCAATTTCACCTACTGATTTTTAGATACTCTTATATTGATCTATTTCTGATGAAGCACTGTGAAGTACTGACATAGTTAAATGAAATGTGTCCATTTGATGATGAGCTAGTGTAAGCAATTCATGTTTCAATAGAAGGTTAACAGTATTCTTGGATGACTCAATGGCATCTCTTATGAACACTATATGTTCTTGTGAAGTAGATGTTGTAGACTGTTCTAAGAAATTAAAATCAAGATCAATCAATGGTTCTTCTGGTGAAGGAATTGAAAATGCCTTCTTACTTCTCTTACTAATATCAAGCTTCATAAAAAAATGTCATAAAATAAGGAAATTCATTAACTTATAAAACTAAAGACATTCGCTTACGAAATAAAAAAAATCAAATTATATTAAAAACTTGGTAATGAAGTTGGCTATTACTTGCTGAGGTTGTGCAACTGGAGTGGCTTCATTTTTTTTTCTTTATTAGATAAACTAGAATATGTGACATCTACATTATCAACTCCACTGTCAACAATTTTCCCCTTATTCTAGTTAGTGAAGTAAGCAAAGTGTCATTCTATTCATGATCAGACAATAACTTCTAGGGAGAGTCATTACCATCATCATCAACATCAATGCTGTTCTGTAAATCATTAAGGACATCATCATTGGATCTTCCTTAGTATTAGTATAGTTTTGAATGTTTCTAGGCCTGTTGGATCTTCTAAATATAGTAGAAAAAATGGCTTTTAAATTTTTCTGAGGTGTTAAAGCAGTGATTTTCTTTTTTTTTTTCCATTAGGGTATTGGATTTTTCCTTTTTATATGACACTATGTTGTCTTCCCTCTTTGACATAGGACTTTCTTTTTTTTGGATATTTTTGATGGAATAAGAGATTTCAAACCTATCATGGTAGGAAATATAGATGATAAAAGAAGAAAATAACTAAATTACAATGAATGTTATAATGATGTATCAATTTCAGCTCACCTGGTATAATAAATTCAATATCAGGAGGAACCACATCAATAAATCTCTAAAACCACCATTTGTTAAAATGGTCAACATTCTCTTTGGATGATATATCAACATTACATTTAAGATCTTTCAAACCATAAACAAATTTCTAAATTTCTTCAACAGAGTAATAATTGAATTTAGATGCGTTTGGGACTTCTTTTAGATACATAGACTATTGTAATCCAAACTACTGACTCAAAAGATAAGGCATATAATACTTTATAGTTATGTTTGGCTTGTTTAAGTTTAATGAACTAGTGCCACCAATGTAGAATGGCCTTACAGTAGTATAGGCATAGAAAAATTTTAACTAAATTTGTTGGGTAGCTCCAAGTTCATCATAATCCTCCATTATAATTTTCAACCAAGGGTTTTTTGATTCTTCTCCTAGAAAGATGAAAAGCTGATCGTTTGTCCCAATTATTTGCTTTGAAAAAAATGATAAAATTTCATGGAATGACATAGAATAGCTGCAATGATAAAACATTAAATCCAGTTGATTCATTTGACTGTGGAAGTTCCTTACTTCCTAATTCTGGGAAGTATGCGAATAACCACAACTGCTCCAACCAAAATGCTCTACCAAACTTTGAAAAAGGCCTTGATGTATGATAATACTTTAGAGATTTGTAAGTGAGGCTAAGTAAAATTAACCCAATGGTGAGATACTTTCTTAATGCAATAGCTCATGCCATATCTATGTACTATGTAGTTGGCTTTCCAGAGAAAGGACACATCAAGAATTTGCAAATCAACACCCAAAGAAATTCAAAATATTCCTTTTGAGAAGGCAAACTAGATGCTTTAACCTTATATGGAATCAAGGAATGATATAAAGAATAGTCAGTTGAGGCTGCTAAAAAGGATGTCAATTTTTGAATTAATCAAACATGCATCTAGTCCAACCATAGGCAATACTGTTAGCAAAAACACATCATGTAAGGTAATTAAACAGAGCCCAAAAGGGAAAAAAAATGAGTTGAGACTAGGAACTTAGAAACGCGTTGTTGCATAAAGCATATTAGCTTTAAATGGAAGTCTAATTTTGCTCATTTCTATTAGTTAATTTATCTCTATTACCTTCTACATTTTTTTATAATGCAGTTTCAACCTATCAATCCATTAAATCCACTCATAATGTAGTTTATGCTAGGACTTCATGCTAGGTGTATTAATAAGTGGTTTCAAATTTGCTTTCAGTAATAATTCTTCCTTGGAAGACAGAGGGAAGGGTGTAGCAGGCATTCCATCCTCGCTGCTTATAAATTGACACACTGAGATAACCAATTCATTAACCACTAGTGGAATCTAACCCTTACATTCTAAAAAGTAAAAAAAATTTAAAATTAAGTAGTGAAATAGCTTTGTTAAATTAAATGTTTATAATTGAGAAAAAGTTGAAAAAAATGTATGTACCACAATGATATAAATGGTGGTAATGGATTCTCCTTCACCTCTATTATTATTGCATTTTGAATTTTTTGGAATAAAATAGTTCAACAGCTTTTCAGCTTACAACATCTTCATTATTTGTAATATACACTTAAGTATCATTTCACAACACTAATGTATGTAAATATGAAAAAATACCACTAGAGCGTGACTTCGGTTAAAATTCAACTTTTACTCATCACTCAATGTTACATTTGATTTCAGAAATAGTAGTAATTATAAAATTTTGATTTTATTTTAGTCACTCATTAAAAAATTAATATTTTTTTCAATTAAATTTATTTCATAGCCTCTTTTAAATGTATGGAAAAAACATTGTAGTATTTTTAATCAAAACCATTGGCAATATAAGAAATAATTATTAATTTGTATAACTTACTAACCAAAGTGCATTATGTGTTCGTTTCTCATTGAATCACTAGTTGACCTCACATCCTCCATTTTGTCTATTAATTAATGGAAAAAAAAAATATTATGAGACAATATAAATTGGAGTGCTAAATTAGTTATGCAAAAATAATCTTTATGTTATGATTCTAAAATTAACTTTTTTTTTTATTTGTAGCACCTTCTGAAATAAGTTTTAATTGGATGATAGAAATTAGATTTCTTTATTAAGCATGACAAAGTTGTCAGCAGCTGTCTACCAATGTACACATATAGTAACGGTTGATCTTCAGTTATGATGGATGAACATCCACCGTTAGAATTAGAAGAAAATAATAAATTGTATGAGGATACAACAAAATTAGGGTGCTGACACTGTTCTCGATGCCAATGAGAGTAGTTAATTGGATGGCTAGGGATAGATTTGAACACGAGTTGTGGTATTAGTAATTGATGCAGAAGGTTGACTAAAGATACTTCTATTGTGTTGTGACTTCTTTTGGAAGCTAGAATTTGAAAGGGATTTGAATTGGAACTATTTCCCATATTAAAGATTGGAGCTAATCTCAAGGTTATCGGTAAAGCAATATTTTAGAGTTAATGATGAAAGGCAACCCAAATTAGAAAGGAAGTATTGCATTCACTCCCTCTTTTTGATTTTGATTTTCCATTTGCTTTTCCCTCTTTTTTTGTGAAAACCAGGCATCACATATGGTGAACTATACAGTTGGCCCCATTAATTGTTCAAAAAATATCTTTTAGTATGACTATTATCATGCATAGTACTAATGCTATATATTATGTATACATGTGGTGAAATACAATAACTATATAATTTCCATCTTACATTGAAATGTTTGGTCACCTTTTTTAATAAGAAATATATTTTTCACTTGAAAATTAAATCATATTCATATTTAAATTAGTGAAACCTTTAGTATGGTGAAATAACTTTTGCAAACCATCTTGGGTCCTTTTAATTTTTTTTTGGTAAAGTAATATGTTAGTTAAATACATTATGTGTTACTTGACATTACTTGAAATTACATTTAATTTTTGTACTTTTAAACTACTCTAATTTCATAAATAATCTAGTATGTCATAAACAAATATGACTTCACGATCACAACTGTAATCCACACATTCTATAACACCATCATCCACCAAGCCACCCTAGCCTAAATGCCTATGCAAAAAGCTTTAAGGACAATCATTTATTTTGGGTATCGAACTCCCTATTAGCCATTGCTTTCTAAATACTTCAAGTAGAGTTGCCCTACTTTCTCCAAGCTTTTTCATTTCTTTTACAACTTTAACTAGAAATTTGCCTTCCTTTTCATCACTTTTGTTGCTGCTACACAACAAGATCACCCCTAAAATGTACCATGATTTACAATGTCCCACTGTCGAGGCTAACTCTAGTATAAAATAGCCATTATCAAGATCAAGTGATATGCCGAAGCATGTTTCCTATAAAATAATATCAGACAATATAAATAATATATTTTTTTCACTATATAAGATTCACCATTTTTGTAAATTGATACAAGACACAATATACAAAACTATGTAACTTTATAATTATTGTTCCAATTAAGACCAAAATCAAATTTACATACCACCCCTTCCTTGTACAATGACTCTGAATTTTGACACTTGGTGCATCGTTATAAAAATGAATTCATCGACCTTGGAAAAACCCAACGTTCACTAGGGATGCTATCCAAGTTAACCCATCGATAAATAGCAGGGTGGCCTACTGCATTATGAACTTATTTATAAGTGATATGGAATAAACCAAATTATAATACTTTATTAGTTAGTCTAAAAAAAACAATTACATCAAAGCTATGACATTGTTTATTCTTTAGTTTAAAATTTAAAAGATCTTTCAAAGAATATCTTCCCAATCTTGAGATTATGTTAACCATAAACTCATAAGGAATATTAGAATATCTATGTTTTTGAACTTTTCTATAGCCATTATCCTTCACAATAATTTAAAAATTAGAAAAACAAGGGAATGGAGTAGAAAGTTTTGTTTAGAGTAAGATAAATGAGTGGTGCAATATAGATATGTAGAGTATATATGAGAGTATGTAGCTATATAATTCATTAAGTTAAATTGACATGACTATTAACATAAATGTACTTTGAATTAAATTCAACAACATATTTATAAAAACATTATACTAACATATATGTTTCAATATTTATGTGACAATATTACTTGTAAATATAATTTTTTTTAGATTATAATATATGGTGAAGTTATTTGACCATAGAACATTCCCTATCTTTGTAAATTGATATTGCAACTTTCCTTGGAATTTTTATTATTATTGAGCCTCTTAGTGAAGTAACGTTTCTAATAATTAAACTAAAAATTAATCATTTTCCATTATTGGTGAAGCATTACATTGTAAATTGTAAACATTAATCATAAAATATGTAAACTATGGCCTTTTAAGTTAAGGGATTGAGGAAGTAAGCATGATGTTACTGCATGTGAGATATACATCACTGTAATCATACCAATTATAATGTAAGTTATAAGGTTTCTATAAAATTTTGGTGAACATAATGAAATTAATTAAACTTGCATCTTGCAATTTTAGCTACACCTGTAAACTATAATAGATTAATTATTACACATGGACTGTTTAAACTAGCCATAATAGATTACCAATTGATATGTGAACTCATTTTGAAATTATAGTAGTCCTAAACAAATTTTTTTTATTGAATTTAACTGTTTTGTGAAATCGTTTTAAAATTAGTACTAATTTTGAAGATGTGAAATGAATATAAAACCATAACTCTTACTATATTCACTTTTAATACCAATAATTAATTTGGCTATAAACAAATAAAACTTTATGGTGATAACTGCACTCTATGTAATTGATCACTTTAGAACATTCAGATGGGTGAACCCATACACTTTACAAGTGGTGCAATCTTTTAGGACACATTTTTTTGGCAATAATGTGCTTATTAGCCAAACCCTTTGAAGTATTTCTACAAATTAGAACTTGTATTATGTTAACTTGTTCAATTTTTTCACAGTTTGAACAAGTATGTTACCCTCCTCTTCCTTATCACTATTGCCATTGCATAATAAAATAACTCTGAGAATATAATATGCTTGGTAATTTCCTCCTATTGCAATGCGCTAGAGTACCAGATGACCAGAGGTCAAGTTAGGATGTATGCCAAAGCACATTTCCTGAAAATAAAACATATTATTAATATTTAAAATAACAATATTTCATTTCATATAACACAATTTCACATCATTTGTTTATGCAAGTTAGTTGCCACCCCTTCCTTATACAATGACTATGGATTTTTAAACCTTAAACATCTTTTTAAAAATGTGAACATCAATCTTGGACAAACCCACCATTTACCAGGTAGGCTATTTATATTAGCTCGTCTATACACTTCTGGTTCTTCTGATGCAACATTAAAAGCCTTATAACCAAAAGGGCAAGAAAAATATAATATTAAATAATGATTAAGGATCTTGAAATTAATCAAAAGCAGTATTCACCAGACATACTATAGTTTCACATTGAACTAATCTTTTGCTCAATGTGCTCCCACTCTTACTATTATGTCCACTAACAAATCTTCTAGCACATCATGGATGGATTTCACTGAAGTATACGTGGTTTTGTTATTCTCAATAGCCATTTTTATGAAGATGCTTTATTGTCAAATAAAAACTAGATAAATAAAAAACTAGGAATTAGGGTGAGTTACGGATGAGAATGTACAACATCAATGTATTTAAAGGTCAATAAAATGTTAATGCATTGTTAATACCAGGAAGTCAAATCCACATTATTCATATAAGCGACTTTATAAATTCCAATCAGATAAGGTACGTGTATAATGTATAGATTAAACCATAAGAATAGATTAATGTCACATTTAAATGTGAAATAAACATTAATCTAGATGCACAAAAGTAGTAAACTTTAATGTCAATGAAATTGCAATTTACATTATGAATGCTTCAATGTCAATTGAAATTTATCTACATGAACACACAAGTATAGCCCAATGTCACATATTCAATGTCAATGTGATATATGCAATTAATATTAGTCTACATGCACAAAATTAGTAAACTATAATGTCATAAATTGAATGTCAATGAAATTGGAATTTACATTTTGATTTATTCAATGTCAATGTGATATATGAAATTAGAATTTATCTACATGAACACACAAGTATAACACAATTTCACATATTCAATGTGAATGTGATATATGAAATTAACATTAGTCTACATGCACAAAATTAATAAACTATAATGTTTCAATTGAATGTCAATGAAATTGGAATTTAAATTTTAAATTATTCAATGTGATATATGAAATTAACATTAGTCTACATGCACAAAATTAATAAACTATAATGTTTCAATTGAATGTCAATGAAATTGGAATTTAAATTTTAAATTATTCAATGTCAATATGATATATGAAATTGGAATTTATCTACATTAACAACACAAGTAAATTTTAATGTCATATATTCAATGTTAATATGATATATGAAATTAACATTAATCTACATGCACAATTAAACTTTAAATGCATCAATATCAATTTGTTATATGAAATTAAAAGTAATATACATGAATACCTTTAAGTACTTTGTAAACTTGATTATAACAATGGTGCATGAATATTCCATCCATTCACTAAATATTATAGCAATGCTATTAAGTCATAATCTTTTTTAAAATGTACATTAATAATACATTTAAAATTTCACAAGTATATATATGCATATATTCCGTGTTGTTCATAATTTACCATATTGTATATTCACCATACTTAAGGATTTTATTCCATAATACAATTCATCAAAATTGAAATTACAACATTTATTATAAGCAAATGTTTTAGACCTATGTCAATAGTCACTGAAAAGTCATATATGTATCTAATAATGATTTATTTGCTGGCAGTTTAAAATTCAAATTCATCATAAATAATCATTGCTTTGCATCAAAATGCACTCTACATAAACCGCCTTAGCGAATCTCATCAACTCACTTTCACCAAGCAACTCACTTTCAAAATCTAAAAAAATACTGTATCTTTTGTCCTTCATTTTACTTCAACAATGACTGCATTCTATCTAAAATGGAAAACCCATGGTGAATTTTTATAATCATTGAATGTTCGATTAAAGCATTATAAGGACAACATGATAGAAGTTGTGAGTATATTGTTTTAATCATTTTTAATATTGTAATGAATATACTTTTTTAAAAATTTTAATGTATTCTTTTTCTTTGATATGTTAACTATAGGTACTTGATTACTGCTTACAATGTTTAGGTGAACCACTTGTAGAAAGTTTATGCTTAGAGTAACATATTCTAGGCCATACCATTTATGGAAAATAAGAGTTTGTACTAACAATAACATCTCTTGGGACAAGAATATGCTTACGGATGGTATTATTGAATTGTTCAACAACTACAACATTGACAACAATGTTCTGATGTATTTCTAGATATGTACACCTTGGCTAATTGACTTTAGTGTAGTTTCAATGAATAATGGAGATGAGATACATTATGGGCCTCCACCTCATGGTGAAACAGAACCACCACTATCTCCACCGTTGAGAATAGGAGGTTTGTTGCATGAAATAAGTTAGACTAATCATTATTTCAGTTTCTTTATATCCAAAGAATTTATATTTATTAACATTGTTAGTTTTTTTATTTCAAAATGATGTGTTAGTTTTGTGTAGAAACATTTGAGTCATAGAGTTATTTTTTTTAATGAAGTTTATAAGTTATGTATTGTCAAATCTAAAATCAATTGAATCAACTTTCTCTGAATTGATCTCATAAAAAGAGTCAAGAATAACATTTAGTTAATCAAATGTGTACTATTAGTTATCTTTTTAAAGTATGCTATAATTAATTGCATTTAAAAGGAGTCATATTTTAGCAACATAAACAGGTTGCCATCAACACATATAAGATCTACCATGCATATATGTTGGTGAAATTGTACTTTATTAAGTTAGTCTATAGGTGAATCAATAAAGTGATAATTAAAATGAAAATCATTATTTAAACAAATCTTTTGAAATTACTTAGTGAAATGCATCCGAATTTCAATTTGAAAAAATCATTTCAAAATCTATAATCATAGATAGCTTGGTGAAATTTTAACAAATTTCCTTATAACATCTATTGGTTATTGAAATTAGTGGGTTGATGTCATCGGATTACATGTGTTTTTATTTCTTAGTTTGGCAATGATCATAGACATTATGAATAATAAACAAACAAATAATATAATATGAAATAAAATATAAAAGATGATTTAGAAGAGAAACATGAATTATTATTGATAATAATTACATATTTACTTTGGAAGTACTGCTTAAGGGATTAATAAGAAGTTCAACCGTCGTGGTGCCAATACGTGTCATTTCATTAGTATGGTGCCATACTTTCAAACTGTCATTGTGGGCAAATTTGCATCGTTTAATTAATTCAAAATTTTTCTTTGAGTAGATTTTAATAAATTTCCATGTACTTTACATATATTGATATTGAAACATCAATATCATATTCTGGTACTAGGATAAATAATGTTGAACAAACTAATACAATCAAATCTTTTACATATATTAATATTGAAACATCAATATGCTTACACAAATAAACATCAAATTACTTCATGTAATTTTAAAAATAACATCAATGTCCTTAATCTAAATTGACATCAATTAAAATGTGTGTTTATAAAAATGTTTAAGTGTAATTACCTGCTAACATGTGTTTGTAACATTAGTAAAAAGCTAACTTCAAAATCCAAATTTATACACATGTTACCTTCACACATAAAGTCAATGTCCTTCATTGAAAAAAATTCATCAATGAGATGAATCAAATTAATATCAATTAAAACATATGTTCGACCTTACAATTCAAGTTAAATTACATGTTTAATGTGATTGATTAAATATACATTACTTTAAATCTTAATTAATGATAAATTCAAAAGTTACATTCATAAACTACTTTCAATTACATTGTTCAAATTGATATCTATGTGCTTGGTTTCCCTAACTATCATTTAAAACATGCATTTAAATTCATGTTAAAGACATGAATATAATCTATTTGCTTGGTTTCCCTTACCATTGATTTATGTATTAGTTACATTCTTAGTGAAGCATCTTTGTGTTTTTTATAAAACAATAATCCTTGATGAATTAATTCATGCAATTTATTTCAAACAGTAGTAATTACAAACATAGTTATCAAAATTCCATTCAACTATTTATATGTTACACTCCTAACTAATTTTGGCCCATATATTGTCTGTTTGCGTCGCTCAAATTGTTAAAATTTGCAAAGCTAGCTTGACTACCCATTACTTCACCACCATAAATAGCTGCCACCACATTGTCAAATTATTCAATGCACCAACAACACTTTGCTGCTGTAAAATAATTAAAAAAAAGCCCATATCATTATTCCAATCTATAAAAATATATAAAAATAAAAAAAATTTAAAAAGAATTTACATGGTATGAATTCATTATACCAGTTTATCTTGTACAGAAGACTGTACAGCTCTCCTATGACCTTAACTGCCTTTACCCCCTCGGCTGCCACCTCCCCCTATTCTCCTACCACTTAAGTAGTGGTTTCTCATCTTGATCTTATTTTAGTACCAGGAGGACTTCCACAAGGAACTGTGACATTTGGATTCATAATTACCACACTAACATTTTGATTGCCTTCACCATCATTTTGCTCTTCGACATTATTATTAACCAATACTCCATTCCAGTTCAAAAGCTTATTGTAAGTAGCTTCCAACCTTTTAATTAATAACACCCTTTTAGCATTTTTAAACAAAGCCAAATTAACACATTTGTCGAAGTACTTCTACAATTCAATGTTTTTCTTGTACTCTATGCTCATGTTAGAATAACCATCGATAAAAAGTATTATTAAATAAGGATAATGCACATCCTTTCACCACCTTCTACTTATATACCATTCGCTAACTACTTGAATATCCTTAATAGAAAACCCCTGTAAGTATGTGGTAGCATAGTACATTACTTGATTTAAATTTTCTATAGTTACAGCTAATGTAATTAGCTTTTGTCTAAAATCAACTATATAAACAAACTCTTTCACAATAAAAGTCATTCACTAAGCATCTTTCATGCATCGGGTGTAACTTAATGCCTCCTCAGTTGACTTGAGTATGGTTACCATTCAATACATGACAATATATCATCCTTTTAATTTATTCCTGCACTTTTTCAAAATACTATTGGTGAAGGCATGCTAAAATTATTTTTCCCAATTGAAATTTATAAAAAAAAAATTTCTTTATTCTTGCTAATAAATTTAGTAGTAAATTCCTTTTTAACCTTGTCACTTAATGCTATCTCATATTGATCAACGAACTATTTCATTGTACTCCTTAAGTGGACATGCATGCATGCTTTCACTTCTCCGAGTTGATGCCATTTCAGCCCAAAATATATGATTTAAGAATACTGGAACCGAGCTCTCCTTATCATTATACAACTTCACCAGCCATGTATTTCTTGTAAGATTGTACCTATTTATGAAGTTTCTCTAATTATTCTCAAACATCTCAATACTTAGGCTGTCATACACTAAACCTTTAAATTTGTTACAACATTCACCAAATTTGTTAACTTGTTTAAAATTTTCTCCTACATTGCACATTATATGCCATATATAGTAATGGTGAATGGTATTTGGTCTAATTTCTCTTACAGTTACTTTAATGCTCTCACATTGATCAGTTATAATTACATGAGGATGAATCTCGCCCATAGTAGCGATCCACAAAGGGAACATCCATTTAAATGATTTAACACTCTCATTTGCAACTAAAGCACATCCTAAAAAAATTGATTAACCATGATGGTTCACACTAATAAAAGTAGTAAGAGGCATCTTGTATCAATTTACAAGGTAAGTTGTGTTAAAAGATATAACATCATTGAACTCCTGATAAGCAACTTTTCCTCTAAGATGAATCCACAACACATTTCTCAAACATTTTTCCTTATTAAGATCAATTAAATAAAAAATTCTCTACTTTTCTACTGTATTAATATAAATATTTTTTTGATAGCTTCTACATCTCCTTCACTAATCCTTGACCCCCCTCTCTTTATCTATGAAATTCCTTATGTCCCTTTATGAGCATCCTAAATTTTCTAGACCACCAGCTTGCACGATTGCCATTCTTATGCTTTTAAAAGGCCTGAGTCTTGTAATGTCATTAGCGACTAATGTTCTCTGAAGTGTTGGAGTCAAACACTTATGGCCACTCATTAACCTAGACATTGAAGAATTCAGCTCGTGGTTGTGTTCATTTTTTATTGAATTAACAACCCACATTCCATCTCTTAACACTGCATTCAAATGAGCTGGGCATATGATCTCTTTGATTATATCCTTACTTCTGATTTTCTCCCTTTTTTACAGCTAATGGTTTGATATTTTCTTGAACCATCTCTACCTTTTTGAGTAGATGTAACACCCTATATTTTTATTTAAATAAAGTAATTTCTGAATTTGTGTTATTAATAATTAATTTTAAATTATATTATACAATTATTAATTATTTTGCTATTTAATTGAGATATATTTATGTTAGTATTATTTTAGGATTTTATTATTTGATGTAAGTATTATATGTGAGTATTATTCTATTATTTAATTATTCTATTGTAAGTATTATATGTGTGTGTGTGTGTATATATATATATATATATATATATATATATATATATATGTATGTATGTATATGTATAATGTGCATGTGTGTGGTGGAGAATTAATGTATAATATTATAGTATAATGCTTTAATATAAAGTAAAAATTATATAATATATATATATATATCAAGAAGAGAAAAAACCCGATACACCTAACAAAACCACCCAACAGCTGCTGCCCCTTCTCTATCCACCACCATCCCTATCGTTTTCCCTCTCCCTCTGGCATGTCTCAGTCCTCGGAGAAGCCATCACTGCCACCAGCAACCTCCTCTTTCTCTTCTCTTCCTCCGGTTGCTTTCTTCCTCATTGTTTGAAGCTTCCTCACCTCTGTCGGAGCTAGATCGGCGCCACCGTTGCTCCCTGAACCTTCCTCACCTCCTCAAGCATTGGTCGATGTTAAGCCTCGCCTTTGCCATCCATTTCCGGCACCAGAAAGTGAGGTTGAATGTGAGTTGCGAAGAGTCATTTTTTGGTTATTTCTAGGTAATTTTCTGGTTGTCTAAGTTAGTTTGTGTGTTAATCTTCAATTATTTTAAGTTAGATGATGAATTTTGCTAAGTTAGAGGTTTAAATCTAATTTTTGTATATTATTTTGGTTTTTCTTGATTTTATAGAATTTTATTTGATTTTTCTTTGAGTTAATTAGTGATTAGAGTAAATTATTTTTAGTATATTGATTTTATTTAAGATTATAGAAAATTATTGAGTTAATTGTGAATTTTGGGGTATTTTATTAATTTCAAAAATTAATTGTTAAAAATTAGGAAATTTTGATAATTGGTATTATTATTAGGTGTTATTAATTTTAGAACTTAAATTATGGTTTTGTTATTTTACACTATTTTTTATAATTATTTTTAAGTTTATGTCAAATGTGAATAATTAGGATAAATTTATATTTTGGAAGAAATTATTAGTCAATTTTATGTTTTTAATTATATTAAGAAGTTTAATGTTGAGAAAATAATTTTTAAGTATTGTATAATTTTTAGGGAATTTTTGAGTAATAATAGTGTATTATGTAAGTTTATGTATTATAGGGGTAGAAATGTAATTTTGTGTTAATTATAGTTAAATAATAAATTGTGGTTGGTTTTAATAATAATTGAGGAATTTAAAAGGATTTTTGCAAATTATTTACTATTTAGACTAATAACACTAGTTCTCGAAAATTAATTTTTAATAATATATTAGGTATGATTTTGAATATTATGTGTATTTTTCTAGTATATGGGTAAATATGTAATTTTATGCTAATTATAATTAAATATATATTTTAGTTAGTTTTACTTAATATTTAAGAGGTTTATAAGATTTTTATAAATTAATTGTTATTTTTAATTAAGTAATGTTAATTTAGAGTATTATTTCCAAATATTATATATATATATATATATATGTTTGTGAAATTTTGTTTTTAAGCTTTAATGAGAGATGATTTTATAAGCTATGGCTATTTATACGAATATGCATTTTTGGAAATAAATGATTTAATTTTGTGATGTTTTGGTTGAGTTGTGATCTCAGTCGGGGCAAAGTGTAGTTCTGAAAGCCCAACTTGAGCGTGAATATCTGTGAATACTAGAAGTGTATTTTCTATGCAGGAATGGCTCTACCTATGGTAGAGAGATGCCCATTTTACAGAGGAGACTTTGCCAAAATTTTGGTAGATTTTCTCGTAAAACATGACATCTTTCGCAAATTCCTAGTGTTAATTAGGGTTTTCCCTATCTATCGAGTCTTACTCAGTCTTCCTCGAGTCAGTTTAGAATTTTGTTATTTTTGTTGATTTTTGATTTTTATTCCATAGACGTATTTTTAAAATAGGTAAGTTATTTTCTTTTCTAGAGAATACCGGAGCAAAAGCTGTTGGATCGAGGCAGACGTGCGGTCGTTAGCCTTCTCGCTCGTCCTATAAGTTGATAAATTGATATGTTCATGTGTTTTATTTAAAGATGCATGTGTTCATATTTTTAATATTTATTATATGATTTATTTAATTTAAATTCCGCTATTTAAGATTTGAATGCATTTTGTTTATTTAAACTTCATTTTGAGAAATTTTGGTAGAACGGGCTACCTGGTGAGTTTCACCAAGACCGTGTGCACATGTTAGAGATTGAGAGATGGATTTGATATATGTATGACTTGTGGATATAAACTGGGATGGGTGCCTCGGTGGAAGCCTATGCTCTCGGGGACAGCCAGTGATTGGAAAGTTAATAATGGACTGGGATGGGTGCCTCAGTGGATGCCTTAGCTCTTGGGGACCGCCAATGCCATGTAATTGGATTAAGTGGATGATTATGGCTTGGTGCCTTGGTTGATGCCTTTACTCTTGGGGACCGATAGTCTAGTTGGATTAAGTGGGCCTAGTTGGCCAGTTAGAAATTTGGGTTTAGGGTTCTACCAAGATTTTTCAAAAGCTATATATATATGTTATAATTTATTTTCACTATAACTATATAGTTTTCAAAAAGGTTTTCAAACTGTACAACTCTTTTTATTAACTGACTTAGTGAGGTCTGATTCCCCTTAATCTTTTTTTTCAAGAGCTAGGGAGATTGACCTTAGATATAGCTTTTGATGCAACAACAACTAAATGCTATAATACAGAGCTAGCGCTCTGAGCTGGCTTAAAATGATGATAACACAACACCCTGGCAGGCCCCCAGGGATAAGCATGGGGAAGGGTAAAGCGCCAGAAGGGGAGTGCAATTCAACCATTTCGGTCCTTAATGATTCGAAATTAGCTCAGAAGGTTAAAGAAGCAATATGCAAAGCCTGGACCAAACCTAGATAGGAAGAGGAATGTGTTATGGATAGTAGAACTCCGTTTGTTAGCAGAATAATTCAAACAGAGATTCCTAGTAAGTTCAAAATCCTGCAGCTTGATCAGTACGATGGGACGAGAGACCCTATCAGTCATATATCAGTGTTTTGAACAAAGATGCTGCTCCATAATGTAAATGATGGAATCATGTGTAGAGTCTTTTCAAGCACGCTTATAAAGAATGCTAAAAAATGGTTTCATCGGCTCCTGAAAAATTCAATCACTTTGTTTGAGGATCTGGCGGAGCAGTTTCATATCAGATTCATCACCAATATTCCCCCAGCAAAAAACATCAACGATCTTTGGATGTGCCGACAAGAAGTTGATGAATCTTTATGAAGTTACCTTGACTGTTCAATAAAATAGCCATGCAGATTGAGCATTTTATTGATGAAGTCGCCATAGAAGCTTTAAAAAATGGCATTAGACTCAAAAAGCTTAAAGATAAAATAATGACTAAAGAACTGAGTACCTTTGCAGAAGCAATGGTGATGGTGGTCTAGATGATAAAAATGGATGAAGATAGAAGGATGCGTCGGGAAGAAGATAGGCCATCGATCAAAGATGAACAACCAAAACAGAGATGAGCAAGCTTCCTAAAAATGAATTTCAAAAATCCGGCAGAGAGATTTGATAGGGAAGCAAATAGATATACACCATTGAACACCTCTCAATCCAAAATCCTCATGTGGGTCAGGAAAAATGGAGTGGGGATCACCCCAACTAAGAGGATCAGCCCAAGCCAGAGATTTACCTAGGACAAAGGCCAGTACTGCGAATACCACCGAGAATACGGGCATGACAAGGAGGGCTGCAGAGAGCTGAAGAATGCCATAGAAAGACTGGTGCAGAGGGGAAAGCTTGATAATTTCACAGACACATCAAGGAGAAGTGGAAACTCCGAAAGCTAGGAATGGGATAGAGCCAAAGCAAAAAAAACCTAGAAGGAGCCAATTGGAATGATTAACATGATCATAGGGGGAGAAAACACCGAAAAGAGATTAAAGCGTAGTAGAGGAGAAAAATTGGTACTTGGGAGAAGCGATATTATTTTCAATTCAGAAGATGATTTGCATGTACACCACCCCCATTGTGATGCTCTGGTGATAACTGCATGCATAAATAAGTATCGGGTTAAAAGGATACCGATGGATAATGGGAGTGCTATTAATGTATTATCCTGGAATGTGTACAAAGTAATGGGTGGCTTCGTCACCAACTTGAAAGCCACCCAGAACCCCATCACAAGTTTTTATGGGGGAACCATGCAACTAATGGGGATTGTCGAGCTGAACCTAGAATTTGGAAACTAAGATGATGAGGAGACAAAAGTCGTCCGGACTCTTTTCAATGTGGTAGATATACCATTGGCCTATAACAGGATTATAAGATGGCTGACACTTGATGAGGCAGATGCATTCACCAGCATTCGGTACTTAACCATGAAAATTTTGATCAAGAATGGGACCCTTACTATTCAAAGAGATCAGCACATGGCTAGACAGTGTTATCAGACGGCCATGAAGCCTCAAGTGGAGGCTTTTCCTTTAGAGGCATGGGAAGTTGAGAAGCAAGGTGCTGATCCACAACTAGTGGAAGACATAGAGACATTACAAATCACAGAAGAAAAGATCATGAAAATTGGCAATGCACTCAACCAAAACATTAGAGACAAAATAAGGGAAGTCCTTACTAGACACTAGGAGGATTTCGCTTCACAGGCCTCTGAGATCGTTGGTGTGGACCCATAGGTTGCCTTTCCTTGCTTAAACATCAAACCGGGAGCCAAGCAAGTAGCATAGAAAAAAAGAACCTTTGTCTATGAAAGACAGAAGATCATTGCTAAAGAAACAATGAAGCTATTAGCAGTTGGGTTCATTAAAGAGGTTACTCACCTAGAATGGGTAGCCAACGTGGTACTCGTCAGAAAAGCAAACGGGAAGTACAAAATGTGTGTAACCTATATCAACCTCAACCGCGCATGCCCTAAGGACAACTACCTATTGCCCATGATTGATCAGCTCGTCGATTCCACTGCTAGTCAAGGATTATACAGTTTCATTGACGCGGCATAAGGTTATCACCAGATTCTGATGAAGGAAGAGGATCAGGAGAAAACGTCCTTCATCACTCATGAAGGGTTGTATTGCTATAAGGTGATGCCCTTCGAACTGAAATATGCTAGGGCCACGTATCAAAGAATGATGAACCAAGTCCTCCAAGGCCAGATTGGAAAAAGTGTTGAAGTATACGTGGGCGACATCATCATCAAGAGCAAACATCTGAAGCAGCACCTAGCAGACGTGGATCGGGTTCTCCAACTACTGAGTAAATCCAAGATCAAGTTGAATCCTGAGAAATGCATCTTTAGAGTCCAAGCAGGCAAGTTCCTAGGGTTCATGATATCTCACCGGGGCATTGAAGCCAATCCAAAAAAGATGTAAGCCATACTCAACATGAAGGCACTGAAAAACATCCATGAGGTACAAAAGTTAAATGGTAGAATCACCGCATTAGGGCATTTCATTTCTTGCTCGGCTAGGCGGTGTCTACCATTGTTCTGAGCTCTCAAAATTTTTGGGAAGTTTTAGTGGTTCGCTAATTGCCAGGCGGCATTCGAAGACATTAAAAGATTCTTATCTTCACCACCCTTACTCAGCCGGTCAGTACCAGATGAGACCTTGTATTTGTACCTTTCTATTGACCGAGAATGCATCGCTTCAGTACTAGTAAGAGAAGAAGGAAGCCAGTGAAGCCCTATCTATTATGTTAGTAAGATGCTCCGAGGACCTGAAATTCAGTATCCCATATTGGATAAGTTAGCCATGGCCGTGGTCCACTCCTCTCGAAAGCTTCAACATTACTTCCAAGCTCACCATATAATGGTCTGATCTCACTTCCCACTGTAAAAAATCTTACAGAGACCAGAGACTTTGGGCAGGCTAGTGCAGTGGTTGGTCTTACTCGATGAATTTTATATTAACTATGAGCCCCGACAGCAGATGAAAGCCCAGGCGTTAGCAGATTTTGTGCAAGAAATGGCTCCGAAAGACATAGCCTTGACTAAAGCATAAGAATGGAAGTTCTATGTTGACAGAGCATCCTCAGCTCAAGGTTCCGATGCCAGAATAATCCTCAGAGGGCCGCACAAGGTTCACATCCGGTACGCAGTCCGTATCGAGTATAACACCACCAATAATGCAGCCGAGTACAAAACACTCATTATATGTTTGAAGTTAGCTACCAAAGTCAGGGCTGAACACCTCATCATATACTCGAATTCCCAACTAGTAGTCAACCAAGTCAGCGGAGTGTTTTAAGTCAAAGACACCTGCATTGCTAAGTACGTAGACAAGGCTAATCAGCTTTTACAACACACCGAACGGGATGGAGGCCAATGGAAGATCATCTAGATTCCTAGGGAGGAAAACAGTGAGGCCGACTACCTTGCCAAATTCGTAGCCAAAAATAGTCAGGCATTTCGGGATATGAATTTCATTGAGTCGCTAACCAGTCCCAGCACAGAAGACATCGAAGTTTTGGAGACACAAGTAGTCTCGGAATGGATGCTATCGATAATCCAATATCTGGAGCACGAAACACTCTCAGAAGACAAGCTGTAGGCTCGAAAGCTCAGGACCAAGGCAATGCACTATTCCATCCATTGAGGGGAGCTCTACCAAAAATCCCTCTCACACCCATGGTCGAAGTGCATTTCCCCGGAGGAAGGAAATTGCATACTCCGAGAAATCCAAGAAGGAATTTATGGAGTGCATGAATCCTATTATTCGCTCACTAAAAAGGCACTACTCCAAGGGTATTACTGGGCTACCATGTCTAAAGATGCCCAGCAGCTAACGCAAGCATGTCCCCAGTGCCAACACTATGCCCAACTCAATCACAAATCTTCTCAGCCCCTGCATCCCATTGGCAGCCCTTGGCCATTTGCCATGTGGGGGATGAACATCCTTGGTCCTTTCCCTCCCTCTACCTTATAGAAAAAGTTTTTAATTATGGTCATTGACCATTTCACCAAGTGGGTAGAAGTAGAAGCAGTCCCAACCATTATAAAAGCCTAGATACAGTACTTCTTTTGGAAGGAGATCATTTGCAGGTTCAGCATCCCTTACACTTTAATTATGGAGAACGGTAAACAGTTCGATAATAATAAATTCAAAGATTTTTGCTCAGACCTTGGTATAAAGCTGTGCTTCACCTCAATAGCTCACCCGCAAACAAATGGACAAACAAAAGTCATAAACAAAATTCTCATGCAAGGATTGAAGAAAAGACTTGACGAGAAAAAGGGAAATTAGGTTGAAGAACTCAACAACATAATCTTGGCCTATAGAACCACACCTCGATCATCAACTGGTGAGACATCGTTTCGACTGACTTATGGCATGGACGCGGTAATTCCCATGGAAGTTGGGTCACCAAGTTATCGGGTAAGCCAGGATCTCGATCACACCATCAACAATACTGATGCCTGCATATGCCTAAACCTACTAGAGGAACAGAGAGAACAAGCTACAACCATAACTGAAGTATATCGGCAAAGAGTAACATGGTACCATCGTCAGCGGCATCGAATAAAACAATTCAAGTTGGGAGACTGGGTACTCATGAGAGTAGATATTGGCAAAGGCACCTAAGGAACCGACAAGTTAGGACCAAACTAGGAAGGTCCATACCAAATCTCAGTATGCACAACGAGAGAAGGAGGAGGCAAAGACCTACCACGATTTTGGAACTCAGACTCTCTCAGAAAATACTATTAGTAAAATTGTATTCAACATATGATTTAATAAATTCTCTCTTCATTAATAAAAATGCCTTTACATGTGATCAGTTACAAAAAAAAAAGAGAAAAGGAACCTATACATATCTATTCCACTATATGTACATCTGGACCCCCAAGCCTAGAAACAGAGGGGGAAACCTCATCAGCAACCTCTGGATGCTCTACGGACCTAGTAGCAACAGTAGCCTCTACAGACTCCCTCGCAGGAACAAAACTAGCCTTTTAACGGGCGTCCTCCTCTGTAGCAAGTTTGGTAAGGTCTGTCGGAGTTATCTGGTCTAATGCCCCCAGATCCAGTCCTGAGTCTTGAGAGAGCAGGATCCTCTTACACTCATCCCGATAGGCTTTGGGAAACCCCCCTACCATGCCTCTGTATGCCTTCTTATCATTTGCTTGGGATTTCTCAAGCTTCGCTAGCCTCCCTTGGAGCTCAGCAATTTGAAGATCCTGCTCCTTGATCCTCCTCATCAGTTGGGCTTGGCTATGTTCTAGCTCAGAAACTTTCTTCTGATTCGCCTCAGCATCAGACTTGGCCTCAACATATCTTGTCTGGCAGTGTTCTAGGGTTGCCTTTGTGCCATCCAGCTTCTTTTCAAAATTGATGGCTATGGTCCCCACCTTCGTTTCCTTTAAGATGTACTGGCTCTTCAGGTAGAAGTACTGATCCTTTGCCAGCAGCAAGGCCTGAGTCATCTGCTAAAAAACCAACAGTTAGCTTTAACAAGAAACACGTACGATAACTACATCAGTGACAGAAGCTAGCTCACCTCTAGTGACTGGCCAATCATGGAGTCCAAAAACCCATCCTGGCCCTCATTAGACCAACGCTGCATATCACCTGGTAGCCTTAGTGACTTTGTGTACTGATCCCGCACTTGACTGTTGGAGATACTCAGGGGCTTCATCCACTTTAATATCCAGCCCCTCTGATTCGAAAACCCATATAATCATGGGCGCTAAACATAAATCTCTTCATCTAGCCCCTCTGCATCAGACCTCGGATCAATCAGCAGCCTCTTTCTTTGACCAACCTGCTTCGGCCATTCACTTTGCATCGGCGCTTTGCCCTTGGGGTCGACAGGAACCGCTTTAGGGGCCACAGGAACTTCAGGTTCAGGGGAAGGAGAGACCCATACCAGGGGAGTGATCGTGACTCGGATAGACTCTCCACAGGTACCTCCGGGATGCATCCTTCACTGATCGAGCTTTGGCAAGCCCATCGAGATGTAGTCGCAAAACCAGCTTTGTATCGTGGTCGAAAAGTTTCGCTAGACGGGTCACCTTATGACACTCGTCCGACCATATCCTTCGGATGTCCAATAAGTCTGACTGATGCTCCACAACAAAAAAATGGTGTCTCCACTTTTGGAGATCCAGAAACTTTACAAAAAGAGTATGGTTGGGTACAGCTGATAGGGAGAACATCAGCTCCCCCTTCTTTCTAGTTAACCTGTACAGATATCGGAAGACATCTAAATTGGGTTCCCTCCCCTCTTCATACATCAGTTGGATGAACCCGATCAATATCCTATAGCTATTTGGATGAAGCTGACCGAGCACTATATTATTCCTATTCAGAAATTCTTTTACGAAGGGATCTAGAGGAAATTTCAAACCCCCTTTAACTGGTCAAAATACACTACTAATTTACTTAGCCCTAACGAGGGGGTATGGGCCCTAAACCTCCTATCTACGATGTGAAGTGCATAATTGGCAGGGACATAGAACCGCCTCCGATACCACCCTAGTAACTCACTATCTACATTGGAGACAAAAAGGTCAGAACTAACTTCTTCCCTTAGGGCCATAGTGGAGAAGGGAAACACATAATAATAGAAAGGAGGAAAAAGAGGAAGAAGAAAGAAAAAAGAATCACTTGGTCGCCACAAGCAAGAACTATGACAGGTAGAAATGGAAACAACAGAGGCAATATCAATGCAGCGAAGGCAAGAACAACAGAAAAGCAAAGAAGCAAAATATGCTAGTTAACAAGCGCAACAGTATTTATAAAGACATGGAAGGATTTGGAAGCACGCTATTAACTGCCCTCATTATTGCTGCATTCCTCCTTAGGCCACCAGGGGCCTTTTGGGAATAAAAAAGCCCATTAGACGAGGAGTCACGATAATGGCGGTATAAACGCTTGTTTACCAACATACGAAATGATGCATCACTCACGCGATTTCAATTACGAATCCCTAAGAGTTGAAGCGATGCCACCACGTGTCAGCCCGCCCACATTTTTACTTGGCCGCTTCATCAAGCGACTCGGAAGGCATTTCAAATAGTGTTTTTAGCCCATTCCGGATATTCGAGCATCTAAGTGTTGCACATCTAAGTCCAGTGATTGAAGCTGGCACCCTCAGGTCACTTCTGTAGTATTGAGGTTCCGAGCATGTAAACCTCGCATCCCTGAACCAAGCATCTAAGTCTCACATATCTAAGTCCAGTGGCTAAAGCTGACACCCTCAGGTCACTTTTGTAGTACTGAGGTTTCGAGCATGTAAGCCTCGCGTCCATGCACCAAGCATCTAAGTCTCGCACATCTAAGTCCAGTGACTGAAGCTGGCACCCTCAGGTCGCTTCTGTAGTACTGAGGTTCCAAGCATGTAAGCCTCGCGTCCATGCACTGAGCATTTAAGTCTCGCACATCTAAGTCCAGTGACTGAAGTTGGCACCCTCAAGTCACTTTTGTAGTACCGAGGTTCCGGGCATGTAAGCCTTGTGTCCCTAAACTGAGCATCTAAGTCTCGCACATCTAAGTCCAGTGACTGAAGCTGGCACCCTCAAGTCACTTTTGTAGTACTGAGGATCCGAGCTTGTAAAGCCTCGTGCCTATACACCGAGCATAAAAAATCCAATGACGACTGGTTCTGTTATGTTATTTCCAAACGGACGGGTTAATCTATTGTTGTTCTCATACGCACTTGGCGAATATCCCAGCTCTACAGATTACGACGACCATCCAGATACTCGGCACCGAGCTTTACTCATTGTGACTGAGGCTGGCCACCTTAGTTCACTGGCCTCTATTACCGTATTATATCCCTTATGAGAGCATCAGCATCCTACCCGGACACGACAGACATAAATATCCGAATACCCCGGGGGGGACTATTGATACCATCCAGAATGTTTATGCCTAATTAGGGGCCCCTTACCCCCTAAATAGGGACACTTAGATTAGCAAGAAGGCAGATCCGTCCGGAATGGGGACTACCCTAAAGTGTAGTCCTAAGCACAAAAGGAACACTCTCGTACTAAGATTATGATTCACTATCCCACACGGAATCTGACTTCTTCCAAGTTTGAGTATTACTATATATAGAGCCCTACGTCCCTCACAAAAGGATATCTCATTCTCACATATTCTAGCTATCTTGTATTCTCTTTGCTTCTGTTCTTTAACTTAGGCATCAGAGTGTTCGTGGGGACTCTCCCCATCTCTCATCTTACCTTCTGTTCGTGGATTACAAGACACCAACCCAAGAGTTCCGGAAACCAATTATCAAGTATCTATCAACTCTTCTAAAAAAAGCTGACTCTTTTTTCAGGTTATATTTTATCAATTAAAAAAAAATACTACTCAACTTTTAAAGTCTTTTTTGCCACATTCCTATAACCCTTATCTTTTTTATTTCTTTATTATTATTGTTATTCTTATTAGTACTTGATACTTTAAAAACTATTTCCAATATGTTGAATGTTCGACGTTAAGATTTCGTGACTATGAGATAACTACATGTTACCACCTGAGATAAAGAATCGATTTAGCACTTATCACTAATACATATTAGTAAAAATTTAGAAGTCTTGGTTCTTTGATTTTCCTTGATATAAAAGAAAATCAAAAGTCTTCTTAGTATCAAGTGCGATGAACCTAGCTACCTCTAAAGTTAAATATAAAAGAAACAATCTTCTTTTTCTTGGACAATGAGAATAATATGGAAAACATAAAAAAGTTGAGACAAATTAATGGAGAATAATAAACAGAGAGATTGAAATGGAATAATATTAGACTGAGTGGATCTATTTCCTCTTTACTTTAGTTGAGGCTTTAACAAATGGTGGTGGTAGTAGTAATTGATTCTCAAAATATCATAAACTCTTCATAAAATATCATAATTAAATTTTAAAATACCATCTTTTTTTGATAATATCACGAATGGGTATATTTTTGTGAAAATATCACGATAAATTCAATTTGTTGTTTAATCAAATCACACAACGCCAACTGCTAACTTTAACGTGTTTATGTAGCTTTATATGTATACTAGGCATAAATCTGTGCTTTGCACAGGAGGAAAAAATAAAATGTTAAAATCTCTCATTATAAAATATAAAATTAATTAATTAAGTAAATTAGAAAATATAAAAAAGCAATTAATTGTGTTCTACAATATCATTAAAAGTAATAATTTAATAATGTTAAAGTATATCTTTAAACAAAATAAGAATTTATTTTATTATAACAAAAAATAAATCATACCCCATAAAATTGTATAACTGACCTTGCAAAATGGAATAATATTCTATAAAGTTACTTGAACCATTTTTTTTTTTTTAAAATCATGACTATAATTTATAAGTTCGACTTTCTATTGATCACCATTAAGAGCATTCAATGTAATTTTGGAATGTAGCTCATGTACATACATTTGAAAAAATTTCTTTGAAAGATCCTGCCTCAATTGAAATTAATAAATAAAAGTAATGTCATGAGCTTTAAAAGTATAAAGTAATTTTTAAAAAAATGAAACTCATTCACTTCATAAGAATATATAAAGGTAAGTTCTTCTAATTACGGACATTTTATCCAATGAATGATTTTCATAATATTGAAATAGAAGACATGGAAAAAGAATATGAAAAAAATGAAAAATTGTAGCCAGAGATTGAATGGAGTTATTTAAAAAAAAAGGAGATTGAAACAAGCAGTGGACGAAATGAATTGGTAGGGATGAAACAAAGCGAAAATGTCAATAGCCCCATGAAACAATAACGCTGCAAATGATGCAAAATGACAATGTTTTCTTGAATTTTGTGGACTAAAACAATTGTGCATGGGAGGGAAAGTAATGCATAATTTCTGAATGCAACTTTCATTCAGTTAGAGAGGAAGTGGTAGAGAGAACTAAATGTTTAAAAGCAGCAGCCATCTCCCTCAACTCTTGAAAAAGTGCACGCATGCAATTCAAAATATTAGAATTAAAATTATACTCATTAAGAAATTAGTGCATGAAAAAATAATAACACATTGAAATGGAATTATTTAGCAATTATTGTGTAATACCCTATATATTTATTTCAATAAAGAGATATTTTTTAAATAGTATTACTAATAATTATTTATGCATTATATTATATTTATGTTCATATTATTTTAGGGTTGTTAATATATGTGAGTATTACTTACTTAATGTCTAGAATTTCATTGTCTATTATTATCATTATTATTAATTTTATTATTACTATTTTAAATTATATTAAATTTTATGGCTATATATGTGTTTCTATGTACATGCACATATACATATTTATATATGTATATATGTGTGTGTATATGTTCCTACTTATATATATATACATATATAAATATTTTAGGTTAAATATTATTTTAGGTGGATGTGTGCATTAAAATAATTTGTGTATATATATATGTGTATGTAGTATATGTATATATATATATATATATATATATATATATATATATATATATATATATAAAAGAGGGACCAAAACTGAAGACAACAAAGCAAAAAAAAAAAAAAAAAAAAAAAAAAAAAAGAAAAAGACCAACCGAAACAAAAGCAACAGAGAAAACCCGAAAAAAATCCTAGCCTCTCCTCCTTGTTCCTCACCGTCACTGTCACCTTCCCCTTCTCTCCGGCGCGTTTCCACCTCCTAGAGCTGCTGTTCTTCTTCTCCTTCTTCTTCTTCTTCTTCTTCTTCTTCACCTGGCAGCATCTCTTCATCGCGTGATAGCCTGCATTTCTGGAGTTCCCTGGTTTCGGCTTCTCTTCGCAGGAGCTGCCTCCCTGCTGTGAAATTTCTGCCTCCTTATCCTCCCTCTCCGGTGACAGCGAGCCCCTCATTTCTTCTCTGTTTATGCAGCTTGGTGGTGAGTGATACTCACCCGATTTCTTCCTTTCCTTCTTTGATCTTGAGCATTTTGGTAGATGGCCTAGTTAATTGATGTTGTTAGTCTATAATGAGGTTGATGTTCTTCATTTAGAATTTTGGGGAATTATTTGATTTTTTTTTAGAATTTTCTTTGATTTTTTTGTCATTTTAATTATTTGATATTTAGTTAGTTTAATTGGTTGTTATTTGAGCTCAATTAATAATTAGAATAATTAAGGTTAATTTTTATGTATTGATTGTTTTTTTTAGGTTTTAGGAATCTTGATGTTAATTATAAGTTTGTTAATTTTGGGTATTAATTAATGTTTTTATTAATTTTGAAAATTATTTGTAAAAATTATAAAATTTTAATAATTGAGGTTATTATTAAATTTTATTAATTTTAGGACTCAAATTATAATTTTTGTGATTTTTATACTATTTTTATAAATATTTTTGAGTTTATGCCAAATGTGATTTTTAGGTTAAATAATATTTTGGGAGAAAATTTTTGGTTGATTAAATGTTTTAATTATATTAGGAAGATTTATTTTGAGAAAAATAAATTTTTGGCATGATTAAATAATTTTAAGGAATTATTTTTGGTATTAATAGCACATAATGTAATTTATGTATTTTAGGGGGGTAAAAATGTAATTTTATGCTAAACATAGTTAAATATATATTTTAATTAGTTTTATTAATATTTAAGGGGTTTAGACAATTTTTATAAATTAATTGATATTGTTACTTAAGTGGTGTTAATTTTAAATATTAAATTCTATATATATATATATATATATATATATATATAATACATTATAATGGTTTTAAATTGGGTTATAATTATATTTTGATGAAGGAATACAAATTTAGTTGTTTAATTTTGAATAATTGAGATTTTATATATATTTATATATATTTTTTATATGTGTATGTGAAATATGTATTTTGAGAAATAAATATTATTAATTCTTGATATTTTATTGAGTTGTGATCTCCGTCGGGGCAAAATGTAGATTTGGGAGCCCGACTCGAGTGTGAATGTTTGTGGATATTAGAAGTGCATTTTCTATGCAGGTCTGGCTCTACCTTTGGTAGAGAGATTTCCATTTTATAGAGGAGACTCTGCCGAAATTTCGATAGATTTTCTGGTAAAACGTGATATTCATAAAATTTCTACCGTTAGTTAGGTTATATCTTGTCTATTGAGTCTTGCCTGTTTTCCTCGAGTCAGCCTAGAATTTCATTGTTTTGTTGATTGTTGATTTCAATTCCATAGTCATGTTTTAAAAGTCGATTTGTTATTTTTCTTTTAGAGCATTTCGGAGCAGAAGCTGTGAGACCGAGGCAGACGCGTGGTCGTCAGCCTTTGCATTTATCTTGTAAGTCAATAGAACAATCTGTGCGTGTGTTTATTTAAAGAATGCATGGGCTCATATTTTTATTATATTGATTATATGATTTATTTAATTTAATGATGTTATTTAAGATTTAAATGCATTTTATTTATTTAAAATCAATTTTGAGAAATTTTGGTAGAACGGGCTACCTGGTGGGCTTCACCAGGACTATGTGCACATGGTAGAGATTGAGATATGGATCTAATATATATATATGACTGGTGAATGCTAAACTGGGACGGGTGCCTTGGTTGAAGCCTTTGCTCTCGGGGACTGCCAGTGATTGTAAGGTTAATAATGGATTGGGATAGGTGCCTCGGTCGATGCCTTTGCTCTTGGGGACCACCAGTGCCATATATTTGGATTAAGTGAATGACTACGGCTCAGTGCCTCGGTTGATGCCTTTGCTCTCGGGGACCGGTAGTCTAGTTAGAATAAGTGGGCCCGGTTGGCCATTTAGATTTTGGGTTTAGGGTTCTACCGAGATTTTTCAAAAGCTATATTTATACATTATAAATTATTTTCACTACAAATATATATAGTTTTCAAAAGGTTTTCAAACCGTACAACTCTTTTTATTGACTTACTCAGTGAGGTCTGATTCCCCTCAATTTTTTTTTTCAGGAGCTTGGGAGTTCGACCTCAGACTACCTCCACGCTGGGTTTCTTCTTCACTGGCTATTTTATGTAGGTCATTGTAAGCTATACTGTGTGTTAATCTAGGTTGTTGTAGTAGTATAGGTACTAAGAGTTGTATGTTTTAAGTATATTGTGTAGTTATTTGTACGAACCACGCTTATATATAAAGATTTAAGTTTAATTTATAATATGTGACGTTGAAGCACGTTTTATTTAGCACTTGAATTTATTTATTCTATTTTAAAATAAGGTTTTAAATTGTGAGGTGTTGTTTATCTTTTCTTTAAGGCTTACTACGGGTTTTGGGGGCCTTATGCCTTCCCATTCCCTAGTGCCGGTCATGTGCCCTCGGGTTCGGGTTGTGCATATTGAATGATAAAATAGTCAAAACTTCTATATCTTCTATATATTTTGAGCAAGTAATTGTTGTATTGTAATACCCTATATATTACTTAAATAAAAAGGGGTATTTTTATCAAATCATATTATTAATAATTACTTTTTCATCATATTATATTTTTTGATTGTTATTATTGTGATTATTATTATTATTTTTATTATTACTATTAGTGCTATTTTAAATTATATTAAAGTCATTATCTATATGTGTGTCTATAAATAAATAAATATATATATGTGTGTATACATGTGCATATAAATAGATATATATATATATATATATATGCATATTTATAAATATATGTATATATATGTTATATTTATAGATATAGATGTGGGGTTTAATTATTATATGTGTATGTATATTAGTAGGTTATATGATACATATATATATGTATGTATATGTGTACATATATATATATATATATATATATATATATATATATATATATATATAAAATATATCTATGTATATATATTTATATATGTATATATTTATATATTATAGTATAAAGTATATATATATATATATATATATATATATATATATATATATATATATATATATATATATATACCCATCAGAAGCCCCGAGAAGAACCCTTACCAGCATCTTCTTCCCCGTCTGCCACCCATGCCCTCTCTCCCCTTCATTGTGCCACCTTCCCTTTCGCCTGAGAACTCCATCGCCGCTGTGCGTTAAGCTTGCTGGAGTGTTGCAGTAGCTGCCTTCCTTCTTCCTCGCGAGGTAGTACCTTCTTCTCCTCGCACAGCAACTCTGCAACCTCCCATCCTGCCCAGCTTTGATCCTCTGTCCATGCCATCTCCTTGTGGTGTCAAGCTGCCTTCTGCCCCCGCCTAAGCTGCTCCATCTTCCTCATCTTCTCCGGTGGCAGCAGGTCTCCTTCCCCTCCCTCTGTTCTGTCCAGCAGCTAGGTGGTGAGTAATGCTCACCTGATGCCTTCATTTTCTTCCTTGATCTTGAAATTTCTTTCAGTTGAGTATCTATATAGGGTGTTGTTAGTGCTATGAGGAAGATAATTGCTCATTTGGATTATTTTTGGGAATTTTTAGATTTTCCAGAATTTTGTTTGAATTTTTGTTATTTTAATCACTTGATTTTATTCTATTCTTAAGTGTAATTAGTGATTAGGTTAAATACAGTTAAGTGTTTTTGAGTTTGTTAATTTTATTTAGGGTTTTAGAAATTTTTGGTGTTAATTAGAGATTTATGTAAATATTAGATATTTAATGGGTAATTATGCTAATTTTGAAAATTATGGTTAAAAAATTATAAAATTTTAATAATTGAGGTTATTATTAAATGTTGTTAATTTTAGAACTCAAACTATAATTTTTGTGATTTTTATACTATTTTTATAAATATTTTTGAGTTTATGCCAAATGTGATTTTTTGATTAAATAATATTTTTGGGAGAAAAAAATTTTGGTTGATTGTATATTTTAATTATATTAGGAAGGTTTATTTTGAGAAAATAATTTTTGGGATGATTAAATAATTTTAAGGAATTATTTTTAGTATTAATAGCACATTATGTAATGTACGTATTTTAGGGAGGTAAAAATGTAATTTTTACCCTAAATATGATAAATATATATTTTAATTAGTTTTATTAATATTTAAAGGGTTTAGATAATTTTTATAAATTAATTGGTATTTTTACTTAAGTAGTGTAAATTTTAAATATTAAATTTCAAATAAAATATATATATATATATATATATATATATATATATATATATATATATATATATATATATAATACGTTACAATGGTTTTAATTTGGGTTATAATTATATTTACATTTTGATGATGGAATGCAAATTTGATTGTTTAATTTTGAATAATTGAGATTTTATATAATTTTATTTATTTTTAGTATACGTGTATGGGAAATATGTTATTTTAGAAATAAATGTTATTAATTCTTGCTATTTTATTGAGTTGTGATCTCGGTCGGGGCAAATTATAGTTTTGGAAGCCCGACTCGAGTGTGGATGTTGTGAATATTAGAAGTGCATTTTCTATGCAGGTCTGGCTCTACCTTCGGTAGAGAGATGTTCGTTTTATAGAGGAGATTCTGCCAAAATTTTGATAGATTTTCTCGTAAAATGTGGTACTCGTAAAATTTCTACCGTTAGTTAGGTTAAATCCTGTCTGTCGAGTCTTGTCCGATTTTCCTTGAGTTAGTCTGGAATTTCATTATTTTGTTGATTTCTGATTTCGATTCTTTAGTCATGTTTTAAAAAGTCGATTCATTATTTTTCTTTTAGAGCATTTCGGAGCAGAAGCTGTGAGACCGAGGCAGACGCGTGGTCGTCAGCCTTCGCATTCATCCTGTAAGTCAATAGAACGATATGTGCGTGTGTTTATTTAAAGAATGCATGCGCTCGTATTTCTATTATATTGATTATATGATTTATTTAATTTAATGTTATTACTTATGATTTAAATGCATTTTATTTATTTAAAATCGATTTGAGAAATTTTGATAGAATGGGCTACCTGGTGGGCTTCACTAGGACTATGTGCACATGGTAGAGATTGAGAGATGGATTCGATAATTGTATGATTGATGAATGTTAAACTGGGACGGGTGCCTCGGTGGAAGCCTTTGCTCTCGGGGATCGCTAGTGATTGTAAGGTTGATAATGGACTGGGATGAGTGCCTCGGTCGATGCCTTTGCTCTCGGGGGACCGCCAGAGCCATATATTTGGATTAAGTGAATGACTACGGCTTGGTGCCTCGGTTGATGCCTTTGCTCTCGGGGACCGGTAGTCTAGTTGGAATAAGTGGGCTCGGTTGGCCATTTAGGATTTTGGGTTTAGGGTTCTACCGAGATTTTTCAAATGCTATACTTATATATTATAAATTATTTTCACTATAAACATATATAGTTTTCAAAGGTTTTCAAACCGTACAGCTCTTTTTATTGACTTACTCAGTGAGGTCTGATTCCCCTCAATTTATTTTTTTCAAGAGCTTGGGATTTCGACCTCAGACTACCTCCACGCCGGGTTTCTTCTTCACCGACTATTTTATGTAGGTCATTGTAAGCTGTACTGTGTGTTAATCTAGGTTGCTGCAGTAGTATATGTATTAAAGATTTGTATGGTTTAAACATAATTATGTAATTCATTTGTGTAAACCACGCTTATGTATAAGATTCAATTTGATTTATAATATAAGATGTTGAAACACATTATTATTTAAACAGTTGAAATTGTGTAATTTGAGAAAAATCAGTTTGATAATGTGTTCTATTTTAAAAATAAAGTTTAAAATATGAATGGTTTTATTTTCTTTTCCTTTAGGCTTACTACGGGTTTCGGGGGCTTTATGCCTACCCATTCCCTAGTGCTGGTCATGTGCCCTCGGGTTCGGGTCGTGACATGTATAATCATATGAACTTGGAATCTCATATTTCTTTCTCCAATGCATTGTTGATTTTTGATGACACAATAGGCGATTTTGATGTTTGTCGTGATAAATGGATAAGGAACCATTTTAAGAAATGTTTGTCTAAATTCTGGTAGTCTATTTTTTCGAATCAACTTGTTTAATGATATGTAAAAGTAAAATTGGTCTTCGAGAAGTATCTAAGATGTGTTGGATCATGACTGATGCAAATGTTACATGTAAGTTTCTGAAGTTATGCAATTATTTTGACACCTTCAATGAATTTCGATTTGTAGAAGTAGAGATAAATTCCATATATGTATAGAACTTGTTTATTGTTTTGATGACAATCTGTTTTGATCATTTTCCATTGACTTGAATTTATTGTAATTATATTGTTGAACTCAAAATTCTTTAGATTCATGTTGGACTTGTATATTTGAAACTGTAAATGAGAAATAATAAGATAATAATGTTATAAAAATAAGAAAACATGGAAAGAGCAATTAAACAATATTTTATTTAGTAAAAAAATTGATGTAATATATATATAAACCATAAGTTTGAACATAAAAAATGGGAATATATTTATAAATAAGAAGTGATTTGTTTTTTTTTTTGAAAAAAAATTGAAACATATAGATATTTAATTTTGTTCATGAAATGATAAATTTTTTAGTTAATTTTATAGTGAGTAAATTGTTTGGAGAACTAACAACAAACATTTTAGCCATTGTTATTTCCTTTTATTTGTATATAATACCTGAAAACTTAAACTGTCAAGACATCTGAGTTTGAGTGGTGGTTCAATTATAATATTGCCTAATTCAATAGTTGTGTCTATTTAAAAAGAACACGTCAATTTTGTTATTTATAAGCAGATGAGAGAACAACAAAAATTCAATATAAATATGATATTGTAACTCGTAGGTTGGTAATTTTAATCATTTTCATATGTCCAGCACAAAGAGGCAATCAAAGGGAATAAAATTTATAGGACAGTAATACACATAAATATTTGTGTAAAATGATGTAATTTTTATGAACAAAGTATTGTGTTTAACAATGGAATTTCATTTTTAAGGATTTTGTTTTTTAAGCATATTACCTCACTTTAAAGTTAATATTAAAAATCTTCTTAAAAAGGGTACAATTATGAAAACATAATTGGGAATAAAAGCACAATTACACTCATGATGAACAGATATAATTTGTAAAGAATAGATATATTTATATTCTGTAAATCATGTAAGAAAATATTGACTAAGTAAAGAAGATTTGAATTAGCACTTTCATATGTTATGAAATTGTATTTTGAATAAGTTAACTCACCTTGAAGGTTGAGGAATGTGGCTGAGAAAAAAAAAACAGAAGATAAAAGATGAAAATATTTGGAAAAAAGATTAAGGATGGCATATAGAAATATCAGTCATGAAATAAAGATGCACATAAAATAGATGAAGTTATTTGAAAGAAAATGAAAAGGTGATAATTGATTGTACATTATAAACGTAAATAAATAAATAATTAATATAAAAATAGAGAAGAATGTCTATTGACATTTTTGAACAATATGTCTCTTTGGTCATGTAAACAAAAATATATTAAATATTGATGTCTTTTCATTTTGCAAGATCTTGTAATTAAAAAATACAATAAATATGAATGTCTCTTTATTTTTAATCAAAGAGAAGTTTATCTTTATTTTTAAAATTTCTAAAGGAAAAATGGAAAGAAATTAAGAACTATAATGGAGGGAGATAACACTTTATATATTTATTAAAGAAAGTTTTATAAAGCAATTGAAGATAAAAATTAAATAAATAAATTTTAGAAAAAATATCCTTTTTTTTTTTTTTTTTTTTTTTTTTTTTTTTTAAAAAAAAAGAGAAAGTAATACTTAAGCTTTCATTTTAACCAATTTTTTTAATCCGTCAGAATTTCTGTTTCGTATAGTATAAAAATCAAAACAAAAGACAGCCACTCGAAGTAAACCAAAGTGTCTTTGTAATTCAAAATAACATAACGGTCTCAAAGTTTTTTTGTTAAGCATTTTGTCTAAAATGATGTAATTTTATGAACAAAGAATTTTATTTAACAATGGAGTTTCATTTTTGAGGATTTTATTTTTTAAGCATATCACTTCAGTTTAAAGTAAATATTAAAATTCTTCTTTAAAAAGGGTACAATTATGAAAACATAATTGGGATTAAAAGCACAATTGCACTCATGATAAACAAATATAATTTGTAAACAATAGATATATTTATATTATGTAGATCATGTAATAAACTGCTGACTTAAGTAAAGAAGATTTGAATTAGCACTTTCATAGTTGATATGAAATGAATATGGTATGAAATTGCATTTTGAAGAAAATTTGAACGTGGTTGAGGATAAAATCAAAAGATAAAAAGAAGAAAAGATTTAGAAAAAATATTAAGGATGGCATATAGAAATATTAGTTATGATGTAAAGATGCACATAAAATAGATGAAGTTATTTGAAAGAAAATGAAAGATGATGACAATGCAAGAAAATACTGACCAATGAAAGATGGGCATGTGTCCTTTTGACTTTAACGTTTATAGAGTTTTCCACCTCATATGGAGACAATCTCGACTCCGGAACTTGTTATTAGTGATATACCCTAAACCAATTATATAATGACTATATTTTGTTTTTGTCATATTTCTATATTATTAATAAATAGACATTTTTATTATTAGAGGCTAATTATAATATTATCCTTGATTAGTTAATTTTACCTAATGTCATTAAGTATGTGACTTGATAATAAACTCTTAGGTTTGTAATATCCTACGTTTTATTTAAATAAAGTAATAATTGAATTTGCATTATTAGCAATAATTTTTAAATTATGTTAAATAATTTTTACTAGCTAGCTATATTATTGTGTTAGGGTTATATAATTAATATTTAGTGAATTATATTTCCTATAGCACTAACTATTATTTGACTATTTTGTAAGCATAAATTATTTTATATTAATCATGTTGTTTTTTTTTTTAGCCCTAATACATGTATTATATATATATATAAAAGAAAAAGAAAAAAGATTAAGATTATAATATAAAGTATATTCTATATATTATATATATATATATATATATATATATATATATTATATATAATATATATATATATATATATACATATATATATATATATATATATACATACATATATGTATACATATATGTATATAGGTTCAGAGTGAAAGGAGAGCCCTGAAATCCCTCACCCCCACTGTCTTCTTCCTCCCCTCTCGCCATCCTCACGACCCACCCCTCTCTGTATTGCTGCCTCCACCGCCAGGGACCTCATCTCCGCCGTGGTAGAGTGCTCACGGGTTGCTGGAGCTGCAGTTCTTCTTCTTCTTCTCTTCTCACCTGGCAGCCAGCTCCCCTTCCTCGCGCAACAACTGCTCTTCCAGCTCCGCCTAGTTCCAGTTCCCCCTTCCGGTGCTGCCTTCTTGCTGTAACTTGCTGCCTCCTCAGCCTCCCTCTCCTTTGACAGCGAGCCCCTCGTTTCTTCTCTGTTTCTGCAGCTTGGTGGTGAGTGATGCTCACCCGATTTCCTCCTTTCCTTCCTTGATCTTGAGCATTTTTGGTAGATTGTTTAGTTAATTGATGTTTTTAGTGTATAATGAGGTTGATGCTGTCCATTTAGAATTTTTGGGGGATTACTTGATTTTTTTTTTCCAGAATTTTATTTGATATTTAGTTAGTTTAATGGGTTGTTAATTGAGCTCAATTAATAATTAGAATAATTAAGGTTAATTTTTTTAATGTATTGATTGTTTTTTTTAGGTTTTAGGAAAATTTAATGTTAATTATAAGTTTTGTTAATTTTGGGTATTAATTAATATTTTTATTAATTTCAAAAATTTATTTATAAAAATTTTAAAATTTTAAAATTTTAATAATTGAGGTTATTATTAAATGTTATTAATTTTAGAACTCAAACTATAATTTTTGTGAATTTTTATACTATTTTTATAAATATTTTTGAGTGATGCCAAATATGAATTTAGGTTAAATAATATTTTTGGGAGAAAATTGTTGGTTGATTAAATGTTTTAATTATATTAGGAAGATTTATATTGAGAAAACGAATTTTTGGCATGATTAAATAATTTTAAGGAATTATTTTTGGTATTAATAGCACATTATGTAATTTATGTATTTTAGGGGGGTAAAAATGTAATTTTATGCTAAACATAGTTAAATATATATTTTAATTAGCTTTATTAAAATTTAGGGGGTTTAGACAATTTTTATAAATTAATTGGTATTTTTACTTATGTAGTGAAAATTTTAAATATTAAATTCCAAATATTATATATATATATATATATATATATATATATATATATATATATATATATATATATATATATATATATATATATATATATATATATATATACAAATATAATACATTATAATGGTTTTAAATTGGGTCATAATTATATTTTGACGAAGGAATACAAATTTAGTTGTTAATTTTGAATAAGTGAGATTTTATATATTTTGTCTATTTTTAGTATATGTGTATATGAAATATGTATTTTGAGAAATAAATATTATTAATTATTGATATTTTATTGAGTCGTGATCTCGGTCAGGGCTAAGTGTAGTTGGAGCCCGACTCGAGTGTGAATGTTTGTAGATATTAGAAGTGCATTTTCTATGCAGGTCTGACTCTACCTTTGGTAGAGAGATGTCCGTTTTACAGGGGAGACTCTGCTGAAATTTTGGTAGATTTTCTCGTAAAATGTGATATTCATAAAATTTCTACCATTAGTTAGGTTATCCTGTATGTCGAGTCTTATCCAGTTTTTCTCAAGTCAGCCTGGAATTTCATTGTTTTGTTGATTGTTGATTTTGATTCCATAACCATGTTTTAAAAGTCGATTCATTATTTTTCTTTTAGAGCATATTGGAGCAGAAGCTGTGAGACCGAGGCAGATGCGTGGTCGTCAGCCTTCACACTCATATTGTAAGTCAATAGAATGATCTGTGCGTGTGTTTATTTAAAGAATGCATGCGCTCGTATTTTTATTATATCTGATTATATGATTTATTTAGTTTAATGCTGTTATTTAAGATTTAAACGTATTTTATTTACTTAAAATCGATTTTGAGAAAATTTTGGTAGAACGGGCTACCTGCTGGGCTTCACCGGGACTATGTGCACATGGTAGAGATTGAGAGATGGATCCGATATATATATGATTGGCGAATGTTAAACTGGGACGGGTGCCTCGGTGGAAGCCTATGCTCTCGGGGACCGTCAGTGATTGTAAGTTTAATAATGGACTGGGATGGGTGCCTCGGTCGATGCCTTTGCTCTCGGGGACTGCCAGTACCATATGTTTGGATTAAGTGAATGACTACGGCTTGGTGCCTCGGTTGATGCCTTTGCTCTCGGGGATCGATAGTCTAGTTGGAATAAGTGGGCCCGGTTGGCCATTTAGATTTTTGGGTTTAGGGTTCTACCGAGATTTTTCAAAGCTATATTTATACATTATAAATTATTTTCACTACAAATATATATAGTTTTCAAAAAAAAAGGTTTTCAAACCATACAGCTCTTTTTATTGACTTACTCAGTGAGGTCTGATTCCCCTCAATTTATTTTTTTTCAGGAGCTTAGGAGTTTGACCTCAGACTTCCTCCACGCCGGGTTTCTTCTTCACCGGCTATTTTATGTAGGTCATTGTAAGCTGTACTGTGTGATAATCTAGGTTGCTGCAGTAGTATATGTACTAAAGATTTGTATGGTTTAAATATAATTGTGTAATTTATTTGTGTAAACCATGCTTATGTATAAGATTTAAATTCGATTTATAATATGAGACGTTGAAGCACATTTTATTTAAGCAGTTGAATTTGTGTATTTTGAGAAAAATCAGTTTGATAATGTATTTCGTTTTAAAATAAAGTTTTAAATTGTAAGGAGTTGTTTATCTTTTATTTTAGGCTTACTACGGGTTTCGGGGGCCTTATGCCTACTCATTCCCTAGTGCCGGTCATGTGCCCTCGGGTTCGGGTCATGACAAAGTTGGTATCAGAGCATAAGTTCGATTAATTATCCATGTCTGTCTTTTTGTGTAACTACTGCAGCTTTAGGGTTGATAATTGTCTTTGAGATGTTCTTATTTCTAATTTTACGTTGTGTTAAATATTCTTACCCCATTTTGAATTCAATTTTTCTTTGTCTTCTTTCAAAATGAGGCGTGTGTGTACCAACCCCGATGTCGATTCGACCCTTAGACTTGATGAGCATTCTGTGCACAATGAGGCTCCCCCTCCTGCTCCACGTCGTGGGGGCAGAGGTAGAGGTAGAGGTCGAGCTAGGGTAGCTGCAGTTGAGATTCCTGATCAACAACCAGTCGATCCTGAAGCCCTAGCTGTTGACCCCACAGCCTTTACAGCTGGACTAGCAGGGATTAATCAGGGTCTAGCAGCATTGAATCAGGCGATGCCCCTTGTACAACAGATGCTTCAGTAGAGGAATCAAGGGATGACAGATATTGAAGCATCTATTCTTTACTCTCAGATCAGTAGAGTTTCTTTTGACGGTACGAGTGATGCCTTAGACTTCATTAATGCGATTGAGGCACGTACCAGGACGGGACACACAGATTATCAGAGGATTATGATTGTGGAGTTGTTAGTTCAGGCGGCCGCTCAGGACTGGTTTATGCAGTTGATTCAGCCATCGATGCACGAGCTGACTTGGCCAGAGTTTAAGGACCACTTCTTGAGATTTTTTTGTCCTTCAGCCACCAGAGATGCCTACAGGTGGTAGTTACTCCACATTACTAGAGGTGATAGGTCGGTGGAAGATTATATTAGAGAGTTTAATAGGCTGTCCCGACATGCAGAAGATATCAGGACAGACCCTTATAGAGCAGTGGAGCTGTATGTTACTGGATTGGGACCTGCTTTTGTTGGTATACATACCGAGGGCCGCACTTTAGAGAGTGTGATTGAGGAGGCCCGTTTGATTGAGAGGCAACATATCTGCTAGGGCACCATGATAGATCCTTATATAGTTGGGGGCAGTGGATATGGTATAGCTCCCGGGTACCAGCAGCTAGCATTCCACATTGGTAGTACAAGTCAGTAGGCTGTGGGTAGTTCACAGCAGAGTGGTAGGAGGTCCAGGACCCACTGAGTTGGTCGTCATGGTTATGCCACGAACAGGAGGAGTGGTAGAGGTCATAGATTCAGTATTAGAGTCAGCAGCAGTAGTAGTGGGCGGAGTTCCGGGCAGAGTAGTTTTGGGTCTGGAGCCAATGCTTGCGCGAGTTATGGACAATTCCATCAGGGCCCGTGTCATATGTTGGTGGGTGCTTGCTGTAGATGTGGGCAAGTTGGACATCTTGCCAGAGCTTGTCCCCACTCCAGATACCAGCCATAGTAAGTTCAGGGTTCATCTTCATCAGTGGCTCAACCCTATTATCCGATGCCCCAGTAGTATCGAGCACCCATACAGCCACAGCAGAGACCGCCTCAGCCTATGAGTCAGCAGGGTCGAGGTTCAATTGGTAGACCTAGCAGTCATGGGTTTGTGTAACCTTCGACTTCTTAGCAGGCAGGTCGTGGTCAGGCTCGAGTGTTCACTTTGACACCACAGGATGCTCAGACTTCAAATGTAGTGGTAGCAGGTATTCTCTCAGTCTGTGCATGCGATACTAGAGTGTTGTTTGCTCCCGGTGCTTCATATTCCTTCATTTCTCTTGTGTTCGCTTCGAGAATCGAGTGGCAACCTTATAGGTTATCCTTTCCTCTATCTGTGTCGACTCCTCTTAGTGACTAGTTGGAGACATATGTCTTCTTTCCTTCATGTCCGATAATAGTTGATGGTAGAGAACTATTGGCAGACTTAGTATTGCTTGATGTACTGGAATTCAACATTATTCTAGGTATGGATTGGTTGTCGAGGTATTATGCCTTTATGAATTACCGAGAGAAAGAAGTGGTGTTCAGAATTCTAGATGAAGAAGAATTTTGTTTCAAGGGTGAAAAGAGCTCCATCCCTCATAATCTCATTTCTGCCATTACAGCCCGGAAGATGCTTAGAAGGGGTTATTTGGGTTACTTGGCAGTGGTAAGAGATGTTGAGAAGGAGAATGTGGCAATTGAGTAGGTGCCAGTGGTGTGTGAATTTCTGGATGTCTTTCCTGAAGAATTACCAGGATTACCACCAGACAGAGAGATAGAGTTTTGTATCGATGTCATACCTGGTACGGATCCTATTTCTATGCCACCCTATAGAATGGCACCAGCTGAACTGTAAGAGCTGAAAGAGCAGTTGCAGGAGTTGCTTGATAAGGGTTTTATCAGACCCAGCACATCACCTTGGGGTGCTCTGGTGTTGTTCGTAAAGAAGAAAGATGGTAGCCTTCGACTTTGTATTGATTACAGGCAGTTAAATAAGGTCACCATCAAGAACAAGTACCCACTTTCGAGGATTGATGACCTGTTTGATCAACTTCAAGGTGCTACATGCTTCTCTAAAATAGATCTGAGATTTGGGTACCATCAATTGAGGATCAAAGGAGGTGATGAGCCCAAGAAAGCCTTTCAAACAAGATATGGCCATTATGAGTTCTTAGTAATGTCCTTTGGGTTGACTAATGCTCCAGCAGCCTTTATGGACTTGATGAATCGGGTGTTTAGGCCATACTTGGACCGGTTTGTGATAGTTTCATTGATGATATCTTGGTTTATTCCAAGAGTGAGGCTGAGCATGTGATGCATATGAGAAGGGTGCTTCAAACCTTAAGGGAGCACAAGTTGTATGCCAAATTCTCAAAGTGCGAGTTCTAGTTGCATCAAGTGGCATTTCTAGGCCACGTGGTTTCTCGAGATGGCATACAGGTGGACCCTAAGAAGATAGAGGCTATTATAGAGTGGCCAAGGCCGACTACAGTTAGGGAAGTACGAAGTTTCTTGGGTCTAGCAGGCTATTACAGAAGATTTGTGAAAGACTTCTCTAGAATTGCTGCACCTTTGACAAGGTTGACCCAGAAGAGTGCTAACTTTGTATGGACAGACAAATGCGAAGAGCACTTTTAGTTATTGAAGGAATTGTTGACGTCGGCTCCAATTCTAACTTTGCCCTCTAGAAATGAAAGTTATACAGTGTATTATGATGCTTCCAGAGTAGGATTGGGCTATGTGTTGATGCAAAATGGCCAAGTGATTGCTTATGCTTCGAGGCAGTTGAAGAAGCATGAGTAGAACTATCCTACTCACGACTTAGAGATGGCAGCCGTGGTGTTTGCTTTGAAAATATGGAGGCATTACTTGTATGGGGTGACGTGTGAGATATACACTAATCATAAGAGCTTGAAATATATTTTCCAGTAGAGGGACTTGAATCTGAGGCAGAGGAGATGGATGGAACTCTTTAAGGATTATGATTGCTCCATTTTATATCATCCAGGCAAGGCAAATGTTGTTGCGGATGCCTTGAGTAGAAAATCAGCAGGCAACCTTGCCCATATTAACACAGAGAGAAGGCCCATTATCAAGCAGTTGCATGGGTTGATTGATCAGGGGTTGCAGATGAAAGTTACCCGAAAGTGCCTTTTAGCTCAATGCAGTGTACGATCAATATACTTGGATCGGGTTAAGGCAGCTTAGAGCAGAGACCCCCAGTTGCAGAAAATCATGTATGAAGTGCAACAAGGGAAGTCATGGGACTTTGTGATTGACAGAGAAGGTGTATTGTGGTTGGGCACTAGAATTTGTGTGCCAGATGTTGATGACTTGAGGAAGGAGATTATGGAAGAAGCATATTTTTCTGCATATAGTGTTCATCCAGGTTCTACCAAGATGTATCATAATCTGAAGGATACATATTGGTGGAATGGAATGAAGAAGGACATTACAGAGTTTGTATCCAGGTGCCTGACTTGCCAGCAAGTAAAGCTTGAACATCAAAGACCCTCGGGACTATTACAGCCCATGCCAATTCCTGAGTGGAAATGGGATATGATAGCCATGGATTTCGTGACTAGGCTACCTCAGACTACTGGAGGTTATGACGCTATTTGGGTGATTATTGACAGGTTAACTAAGTTAGCACACTTTCTACCTATAAAGAAGATGTACTCTACTGATAGACTGGCAAGACTTTATGTCAATAGGATTATTTGTCTACATGGAGTACCTGTGAGCATAATGTCGGATAGAGGAGCCACCTTTACCTCAGTCTTTTGGCAAGAATTACACAAGGCCTTGGGTACTAGATTGGATTTCAGTACGGCTTTCCACCCTCAGATAGATGGTCAGTCAGAGAGGACTATCCAGACGTTGGAAGATATGCTGAGGATGTGTGTAATGGATTTTGGAGGACAATGGGATTCACATTTGCCATTGATTGAGTTTGCTTATAATAACAGCTATCATGCTAGCATCGAGATGGCTCCGTATGAGGCACTATATGGTAGGAGGTGTAGATCACCTTTGTGTTGGGAGATTGGTGAAAGGCAGTTAACGGGACCAGAGTTGGTACAGATCACTTCAGAGAAAGTTCCCATTATACAGCAACGATTGAAGACAGCCTTCAGCAGGCAGAAGAGCTATGTTGACCCTAGGAGGAAGGATGTATCCTTCATGGTTGGAGACATGGTGTTCCTGAAGGTGTCTCCAATGAAAGGAGTTATGAGATTTGGTAAGAAGGGTAAGCTAGCTCGCAGATACATCGGATCATTTGAGATTCGGTCTAGAGTGGGTGAAGTAGCGTATAGGCTAGTGTTACCACCAGAACTATCGAGAATCCATCCTGTATTTCATGTATCCATGCTGAGGAAATACATCCCTGATCTGTCTCATGTGTTGCAACCTCAAGCCGTAGAGCTTAGCGATGATTTGACTTACGAGGAGTACCCGATGGTGATTGTGGATCGCCAAATCCGACAGCTATGAACTAAGGAGATACCGATGGTAAAGGTGCTATGGAGTAACCATTCCACAGAGGATTGCACTTGGCAAACTGAAGCAGAGATTCGAGTTTTGTTCCCATATCTCTTTCCTTCTTAGCCTTGTAATTCTTTTTCTCTTTCTTTTTCTTGAATTTGGGGACGAATTCATATAAGGAGGGGAGATTGTAATATCCTATGTTTTATTTAAATAAAGTAATAATTGAATTTGCATTATTAGCAATAATTTTTAAATTATATTAAATAATTTTTACTAGCTAGCTATATTATTGTGTTAGGGTTATATAATTAATATTTTAGTGAATTATATTTCTTATAGCACTAACTATTATTTGACTATTTTGTAAGCATAAATTATTTTATATTAATCATGTTGTTTTTTTTAGCTCTAATACTTATATTATATATATATATATATATATATATATATATATATATATATATATATATATATATATATATATATATATATATATATATATATACATATATGTATATAGGTTCAGAGTAAAAGGAGAGCCCCGAAATCCCTCACCCCCATTGTCTTCTTCCTCCCCTCTCGCCATCCTCACGACCCACCGCTCTCCGTGCTGCTGCCTTCACCGCCAGGGACCTCATCTCCGCCGTGGTAGAGCGCTCACGGGTTGCTGGAGCTGCAGTTCTTCTTCTTCTTCTCTTCTCGCCTGGCAGCTAACTCCCCTTCCTCGCGCAACAGCTGCTCTTCCAGCTCCGCCTAGTTCCAGTTCCCCCTTTCGGTGCTGCCTTCTTGCTGCAACTTGTTGCCTCCTCAGCCTCCCTCTTCGGTGACAGCGAGCCCCTCATTTCTTCTCTATTTCTGCAACTTGGTGGTGAGTGATGCTCACCCGATTTCCTCCTTTCCTTCCTTGATCTTGAGCATTTTTGGTAGATTGTTTAGTTAATTGATGTTTTTAGTGTATAATGAGGTTGATGCTGTCCATTTAGAATTTTTGGGGAATTACTTGATTTTTTTTTCAGAATTTTATTTGATATTTAGTTAGTTTAATGGGTTGTTAATTGAGCTCAATTAATAATTAGAATAATTAAGGTTAATTTTTTTTATGCATTGATTGTTTTTTTTAGGTTTTAGGAAATTTTAATGTTAATTATAAGTTTTGTTAATTTTGGGTATTAATTAATATTTTTATTAATTTCAAAAATTTATTTGTAAAAATTTTAAAATTTTAATAATTGAGGTTATTATTAAATGTTATTAATTTTAGAACTCAAACTATAATTTTTGTGAATTTTTATACTATTTTTATAAATATTTTTGAGTGATGCCAAATATGAATTTAGGTTAAATAATATTTTTAGGAGAAAATTGTTGGTTGATTAAATGTTTTAATTATATTAGGAAGATTTATATTGAGAAAATGAATTTTTGGCATGATTAAATAATTTTAAGGAATTATTTTTGGTATTAATAGCACATTATGTAATTTATGTATTTTAGGGGGGTAAAAATGTAATTTTATGCTAAACATAGTTAAATATATATTTTAATTAGCTTTATTAAAATTTAGGGGGTTTAGACAATTTTTATAAATTAATTGGTATTTTTACTTATGTAGTGAAAATTTTAAATATTAAATTCCAGATATTATATATATATATATATATATATATATATATATATATATATATATATATATATATATATATATATATATATATATTTATATATATATATATACAAATATAATACATTATAATGGTTTTAAATTAGGTCATAATTATATTTTGACGAAGGAATACAAATTTAGTTGTTAATTTTGAATAAGTGAGATTTTATATATTTTGTCTATTTTTAGTATATGTGTATATGAAATATGTATTTTTAGAAATAAATATTATTAATTTTTGATATTTTATTGAGTCGTGATCTCGGTCGGGGCTAAGTGTAGTTGGAGCCCGACTCGAGTGTGAATGTTTGTAGATATTAAAAGTGCATTTTCTATGCAGGTCTGGCTCTACCTTTGGTAGAGAGATGTCCGTTTTACAGGGGAGACTCTGTCAAAATTTTGGTAGATTTTCTCGTAAAACGTGATATTCATAAAATTTCTACCGTTAGTTAGGTTATCCTGTCTGTCGAGTCTTATCCAGTTTTTCTTGAGTCAGCCTGAAATTTCATTGTTTTGTTGATTGTTGATTTTGATTCCATAACCATGTTTTAAAAGTCGATTCATTATTTTTCTTTTAGAGCATATCGAAGCAGAAGCCGTGAGACCGAGGCAGATGCGTGGTCGTCAGCTTTCACACTCATCTTGTAAGTCAATAGAATGATCTGTGCGTGTGTTTATTTAAAGAATGCATGCGCTCGTATTTTTATTATATTGATTATATGATTTATTTAATTTAATGTTGTTATTTAAGATTTAAACGTATTTTATTTATTTAAAATCGATTTTGAGAAAATTTTGGTAGAACGGGCTACCTGGTGGGCTTCACCGGGACTATGTGCACATGGTAGAGATTGAGAGATGGATCTGATATATATATGATTGGTGAATGTTAAACTGGGACGGGTGCCTCGGTGGAAGCCTATGCTCTCGGGGACCGCCAGTGATTGTAAGTTTAATAATGCACTGGGATGGGTGCCTCGGTCGATGCTTTTGCTCTCGGGGACCGCCAGTGCCATATGTTTGGATTAAGTGAATGACCACGGCTTGGTGCCTCGGTTGATGCCTTTGCTCTCGGGACCGGTAGTCTAGTTAGAATAAATGGGCCCGATTGGCCATTTAGATTTTTGGGTTTAGGGTTCTACCGAGATTTTTCAAAAGCTATATTTATACATTATAAATTATTTTCACTACAAATATATATAGTTTTCAAAAAAAAGGTTTTCAAACCGTACAACTCTTTTTATTGACTTACTCAGTGAGGTCTGATTCCCCTCAATTTATTTTTTTTCAGGAGCTTGGGAGTTTGACCTCAGACTTCCTCCATGCCGGGTTTCTTCTTCATCGGCTATTTTATGTAGGTTATTATAAGCTGTACTGTGTCATAATCTAGGTTGCTGTAGTAGTATATATACTAAGGATTTTTATGGTTTAAACATAATCATGTAATTTATTTGTGTAAACCACACTTATGTATAAGATTTAAATGCGATTTATAATATGAGACGTTGAAGCACATTTTATTTAAGCTGTTGAATTTGTGTATTTTGAGAAAAATCAGTTTGATAATGTGTTCCGTTTTAAAATTAATTTTTAAATTGTAAGGAGTTGTTTATCTTTTCTTTTAGGCTTACTACGGGTTTCGGGGGCCTTATGCCTACCCATTCCCTAGTGCCGGTCACGTGCCCTGGGGTTCGGGTCATGATATAGGTGATGCATGAATTCTAATCTAAATATCCCAGTTGATATAGTTATAGGAATAAAAATTAATAAAGACTAGTATGAGGTTGACTAATGATTATGTTTACTAATAATATATATGAGATTTTAAGTCAAACTTATAGGTACATATTTAATGAAATGATGTACTGGATTAACTCGCTATGAGAACACTACATGGATAATTATCATAGGTAATTCTTATCACAGTTGTATTATTTGAGTCCTTTAACTTGAAATCACCATGGTTTCTTGTATGATGAGTTACGTATTTTGACACATCCTTACATCATTTTTAACTGAATGGTAAAATAGGTTGTGATTAGATATAGATTGAGTTATGTGATGAATTTGAGTGATTAAGATGAAATTTGTCCCTCATTAATTATGAGAAGATATATGTGGGGCCTCAATGAGTTATACTGAAGAGAAATGTATGACCATGCTAGAATGTATTGATGAAGAGTTATCAATATAAGATAAAGAGTTATTAGTTTTAGTCTACTTGGAATTGTGAAACAATATGATTGAATAATATAAGGATTATATATTCCATGCCTTATGTTTAACTAAGATACCAAAATTGTTTGTATGTATTTATATTTGTTTGTATACAAAAAAGTCTACTTGGGTGGTCATAAGTGATAAATATATGTTTATATATATTGATATTTATATTTGTAATTATTTATTTCCTTAATTTTTTTAGGTAACAGTTATCTTAATTAAATTTGAAATAATTCTAATTGTAGAATTATAATAAATAAAAAGGAAGTTTAATCTTACCAAAATTGTTTTGGTAAGTGGAGGTTTATGAAACCTTCAAAAGGATGACTATAAATACATCTCATTCTCTAGGGTTTAGGTTAAGCTATTATTCTTCTCCTTCCTCCACTTATTTGTGATAAAAACAAACATATAGAGAGATAAAAACTAAAAAGAGTCTTAAAGAGAACTAAGTGTTAGCACTCTTATACTGTTTTGGATTCCTTGTTTGTGTGGATACCAGTAAAGGGCATGACTTAATTGTCGATGCTTTTATCTAATAATACCAACATAGAAAGGTCGAGGTAGGGTGTCACCGGAGTGAACCCCTTCTCTTCCTTCCAACCAGCTTGATGAGTGTTTGGAATCTCTCTTAGTCAATTTACTCAAATTACATGGATCTGGGTTTAAGGTTTTCATAAATTAATTTTTGTTTTTTGCTGCATTTTGTATCATAAAACTTAACACTTGTCACTATGGTTTTCTCCTTTAAAACATGTCTAATGACCACCCTAGTTACTCTCCAATAGCTATCATGCCTTTGGCATACATTAAATGCAGCTACTTGCATTTAATGAGCCTCAAACGCCTCCCCTGAATCTTTACTCTCCTACTGCAGACCAAGTACAAGTTTCCCATGAAGTTTACTATTCACTTATACCTCTCAAACTGACATGAAAGGGATGTTAACCACTCGATGACAACCTCTACTCTCTGCTAAAGGTATAAGAGAGAAGAGAGAATAAGGTACCATGTTCTTCTTTTTATTATGCTTCTCTTCTTTCTCTTTATCTACTACTTTTTTTATCTTCTTTTCTTTGGAACCAGAAAACCAACGACACTATGAACAACATTCTTTTTCCTATTACACAATTATATTCCATTTGATCTTCATCTTGTTCATCATTAATCTAGTCCCTCACACTAGAGATCACTGTATAGACTTAATCATCAGAGGGGCTTTGGGCTTCTTAAGCCCTTAGTTCACATTATATTCTTCTTTTTATAACTCTTATAGATGTCATGGAGATTGAAAGGAGGCCAAACTAAAGAAGATAGGATTGGGGGACCATCAAATTGGAACCATCTATGGGGAGAAGAATGCTTTTTAATTTTTAGAGTATGTATGGGTAATGTTTGTGGTGTTGTGATGAGCTTTGTGTGGCGTGCTACTTACTGGAGTTCATTTTTGTTCATTAGTGTGTTCATGTATTGTATTATTTTTGATGGCAGGTTCAAACTCACCTCCTAGGAGGATACATAATGAGAGGACATCAAGGGGTAATGAAGGCATTTTGGGAGTAAATCTTGATCAACAGTCCACCATTAAAGTTCCTATCAAAATGTTGATTGACTTGATAGAGAAGGTAGATCAATCAATTGAGATGCAAACTAGACTAGACAAGGTAAAAGGCCCTATGAATGAGTTACATTTGCAAACTCCTAACATTCCTAAGAGGAGATTGCACCTAAAGGGAGATGAAGCCACTAGTAAAACTGATCCCTACACTATTTATAGTTCTAAGTCACAACCAAGGTGTGAATGGCTTTGAATGGGTGGAAATGAGTTGAGTAAAAGACATGGGAGATAAAAACAAGATAATCTTTCTATAATCACCTCCAGGGTCCACTCTCAAAGGGAAAGCTAGAGGATGGAAATAGAAATGCTAACAAAATGCTATAGAGTGGAGACTTTAGGTTCAGAATAAATCTGCCAAGAAAGGTAAACCTAGAATGGACACTTCTAAAGATCTATGATACTCTTTAAAGAAGAGGAGCAAGGGGAAAAGTCCATAGCATATTCCACTACTAGGTCAAATAACCTGGAAGAAGATTTGAAAGAATTCCTAGAGTGGAGGGCAAGGAAGGATGATAGGAGTAGGCTAATCAATCAGCTCGTGAATCCACTGTAGCCTTTCTTTAAAAATATTAAAAGGGAGCCCATTCCAAGTACATTCAAATTGCCTACTTTGCCAACACATGATGGTATTACTGTTATACCTCAAATATGACTGTCCCCAAAAGGGTCTAATGATGAAATGAATCCTCGAGATGACTAGAATTTGCTCATTTGTAACACCTCTAAATAATGAAACCTTTAAAAACCTAACCAACCTCATCAGTGTACAAAATCAATCACTGAGCCATTACATTGTGCCTTGACCTTGCGAAATATGAATTATTAGAACAATGAGAGGTTTATTTTAAGAAAATCCATCTTAAATACTCAGCTTGTTAGGCCATTGTGCATTTTATTAGATTGGGACCCAGCTTTGTGAAAAATGGAAATCGATTTTGATAAAATGGACTTTAAAAACACATATAGAAGGCTCCTAAACCTCTAAAAGTGGCCTTAAAATAGTGCAACACAACCCGAGGATCAGCATGTGTCACTCAAAAGTACGTGTAATTGCCTTTAGGTGTCATGTGCTAAAATCAAGGTTGAAATTGGTAAAATAGACTTTGGAAATGCATATAGAAAGCCCAAAAACCCTTGGAACCAACCCCTAAATAGTGTGCATAAAGCCTAAGAAGTGTGCATGAAGCATTGAAGTGTGTGTGGAAGCACAAAAGTGCATGTGGAAGCACACATGCATAGTGGGTGTGTCCACATGTAAAATCCTTAATATGCATAAGTGACCATGCCCCTACCACCTTACTCTACCCAATTTTCCTTATAAATAGACCCGTTCACACCCCATTTTAGAAGGGGGAGAGTCAGTGGAAACACACACATACTAAAATAATTGGTCCAATTAAAGGCATTAGAAACCCCTTTCCAAATAGTTTTTGCTCTCATGTAGCCTTTACCATAGGTTGTTAGATCCTTTTATCATTAAACCAAGCCTCATCTTTGTCAAAGCACACTTTAAAGGTATACAAGCCAACATCATTCTACTATCATTTTGAACCTCTCGACGAGGAAAGCTTGATAATCTCTCAAAGTTAAAGCTTTAAAACTCAAACAAGTTTAGTTGAGTATGAGGACCACATAATTATTTTAACATGTTTATTTTATTTCATTATCCTTTATTTTACTATTGCCAACATTTGAGAATACTATTGTGCTTGTGTGATGGGACTGGCAAACTTGCATGCTACATGAATAATATATGCTTTATAATGATCATGTCATATCATCATGCTGCATCCTCTATTTCTAAAATCATGAAATCACATTATAAATACCAATAATGTGAAAAGTTCATATTCGAAATAGAGTCATCATGCTTTCAGTCTAGTGATGACCTTATGTATCCTTTATATTATCATCATACATCATCATAGCATAAATAATCACTGCAAGCATGCATGATCATCCTATTATTCATGAAATCCTACAAGTTGTGTAAATGGTCATGTTAATCTTGCAGATCAGTCATATCCAAATTAGATTTATTTTTCCGTAATCTTTTCCATTTCATATGTATTTTATTAGGAAAGTGATGTAATAATTAAATTTTTAGCTTTATTATCTGCCACTATATGATATATTATGTGAATGCTATACAAACTATCATTACCAAAACTAGGGTGTTGTAGTAGTTATGCATTGAATATATAATGAGAAATTGTACAAAAGTATACGTGATCCTTTGAACCTAAAAATCTCTATTAGGGACAATACTTACTGAGTGACTTGATGTTATCCCTTTCTTTTCCCGATTTTCTAAAAATTGGGTGGTGACTCCACAAAATCAAAAGCGTCTCATCCCCCTTGAGACCAATCATTTGTCCCTATTCGGGAAAGTTACCATGTCCCTCGAAAAAGGTAAAGACCCACATAATGTCCCATGAAAACATATCGCTAGCCAAAAGTGAAAGGAAAATTGGTCACTCATAGTGGTGACTCCATTGAGGACTTCTAAGTAAGAGGGATTAACTCAAAAATGACTATTTCTTATTATGAAATAATCAATTGTATAGAGTCCCTCACCATTGCATTTGCACTACACATCACACATGCACCGCTTGTCCCTAAAAGCCTCAATAATAATAATAAATGACATTGCCACCATGATTCCACTTAAGTCATGGGGTGATGAGGATATGATATTATCACCTTTAGTCTTTACTTGTGACCAGAGTTTGTAACTCAAGTCCTTAAGAGGGGGTGACTGAGTTATCAAAAGAATGTTAGACTCATTGACCGAAGTTTGTAACCCTAGTCATATGGGGTCATTCTCACTAAAGGAACCCTTAGCCTTTCACCCTAGCTCAGCTTATGTAGATAAACCATTGGTAACATTTACTAGGATTCCATCAAGCTATGCATGCTATCCTTGTCCTAATATTGTTTGTTTAACCTAATATTTATAAATGGCATGACACTCTTAGTGTTTATCATTGAATGACATTGTAATGTTAGTTTTCATAGAAAATTTATGCTTAGGACCATGTGATTCTTATCTACTTCATATGAGCCTGAAGCATGAAGAATGATAAAAATCATGTACCTCAGCTTAAGTAGTCCATGCAAATTAACAAAATAATGACATCTTTTAATGATGGAACCTATGAGATGTCATCCATTTATCCTTATTAGATCAAATGAATGGGTTAGGAACTCAACTAGATTGTGGACCTTTATATTGGCAAAATCAAACTATAAACTATTAAACTATACTTTCATAACTCCTGGTAAACATATCAAATATCAATATGGGGGCAAGAACTTGGACTCCTTTTGATTGAGCTTGGTCCTATACATATAGGTGCATATGAGATTTGGACATCATTCGAAGCCTAAAAATTTACCCTCACATTAATATCATGTGATTACCTCAAGTACATTTAAGTATTGTTCCTCAGTTTACCCTTTGGTTCTGACCAATATAAATAGAAACAACCTAGTTCTGAGAGCAGAACCATAGTCCCCTGATGACTATAGGTTCAAAACCCACCTAGGAAAGAGACTAAATGACCTCATGGAGACATAATGTAGGAAGCTAGAGCTTGCTTATGATTGGTTTGTTCATTATATAGGAAAAACTAACTAGCTTTAATCATGCATACACAATATACATATAGATAGCATGTACTAACCACTATTTCTTACAAGAATTATCATATTTCATCATAGGATTTCACATCCACTCCATGCATACATACTCACCCTCCTCTTTTATAGGCGTATGCCATGCATCACTTATTATTTACTTATCTAACATTAATAAGTGTACAAGAAACATTAACTAGTTTTCTTAAATTTCTTTTCATCACATGTACACAACACACATATACTAACCATATTCTTTTTACAGCCATCTTGCATCTATACACTAACACATCACACATATATTCTCATTTTATTCCTTTTACACATTATACACATGATAAACACTTTTTTAACTTATAACATGATGAGCATTCATGATCATTTATTTTGGCTTACCTTGTTTCATTTACTAACCTTTTGTTATGTTTCCTTCTTATGTACAAAGAGCAAGTGTATCATATGCACTTCTAATAAGGTCCCATGCATAGCATAACACGCATTCATTACATCTTCATCCTTCACATTAATCTTGCATCCTTTTGCATAACATTACATATATGCATTTCATGACAATCATACAGATCATACATTTTAATTGTGCATACATGCATTTCATAATAATCGCCCTAATCTCATAATTTCTACAGCCTTAAAACCTCAAAAGCAACCCCAAAGGGAGAGACAATAATGGTTAGAATTCAAAATGGCCAAGCAATTAGGAAATCAAAGCCTCAATGATTAACTTAAAGAGCATAGAAAGAAACTTGTGGTTGATTATGGCTTAATCAACATCCTTCGAGTTGAGATCAAAGCCATTCTTCAGGATGAAATTAAGAACATCCTAAATCAACCCCTATACTTTGAGGAATAGATAATCCTCTTAAATGGGGCTCTTAATAATGAGAAGGCACCTAGCACTCCTAATTCTAAGCTAAACAAAGGAAAGAAAGTCTTGAGCATACTTGAAGATAATGAAGATAACTGTGAGTTTTACTAGGAAGAATCCTCATTTAGGATGGTAATCATTGACAAGTCTGAATCGATAATAAGGATCTAAGAACTAGCCTGTAGGGACACTCAACTTAAGGTTCTAGTGAAGGAAAACACTGATACCATGACCAGAGGCTTCAACCAACTTTTTATGCTTAAGCCACCCTTTAATTCTCAGCCAGATGAAACCAAAATTCCAAAAATGGGTTGTGATATATTACATTCAGAATTCCTAGAACTGCCTACAGTTAACCTCTGTTCAACCCATAAAAAATATACAAAGTTTAATTAACCTCTCTCTAAGATATTCCAAAGGCTCCTCTAAAAGGACCTCTTACAGCCTTAAGAACCAAAATTGCTACCCCCCTCAAATTGACCTAAACCTTTACTATCACTTTCAATAAATGCCTGGCCACACCACTGGCACCTGCAGAATTCTTAAAAACATAATCCAAGAACTCATTGACTCTAAAAAATTAAAGATACTCAGAAAATACTTAATGACAAAACCAACCCTTCACCTAAATAATGAGACACACTGTATATAAAAAATAAATCATTATCCAATCATTCAATATCACAATAACCACCCTCAAAGCTAAACATTGTCTCTTTTGGTTCACATTAATCCCAAAGAAATGATAAGGCACCTATCTCATAAATCCTATATAAAAAACAAAAGAAGAGATTCAACCTAGAGAGAAAAAAGAAAAGAATTAAAGTTTTAAAACCTAAAGGCTGTTTTGCTTTTATCTTTGTGTTCTTGTGTAGAATACATGCTTTAAGGAACATTGAAGTAGATTGATCATCTTCCTATGGAGTGTTTTGAAATTGGAATTTAGAAATGAGTTTTCTTTATTCTAATTCTTTGATCATCTAAGTAATCTAATTTCTAACCATTCTTAGGGGTTATTGAATTGACTATTGGGGTTTTCAAGTTAATGCTTCAGGGGTTCGAATACATAAAGGGGTTCTCAAGCTTATTCTTGGAGGTTCCATATCATTTGGTATCAGAGCTTTGGCTCTAGATCAGGTTTTATCTTTTATAATTTTTATTCTTAATCCTAATTTCTTATGTTTTTCTTATTCTTTTAAAATCGTTCTTATTTTTTTGTTCTTCATTCTTGTGTTTTGTTCTTTGTTCTTATTTGTTAGTCTTGATCTTTTTTTTCCTTTAAGTTAGTCAATTATTTTGCATTTTGAAATTTAGATTTGTGTTCGTAGTTGAAAGTTTTTTTAAAAAAAAATCGTGAAAAAAAAGAAAGTTATTAGAAAAGGAAAAATTGAGATTCTTGAGTGATTTATATCCTAATCAGGTCTGATTTGCATTTCCTTCCATTCCTTGCTCATTAAGGAATATTGTTTGAGTGATTAATATCCTCATCAGGTCTGATTTAGGTTTCCTAATCCTATTTGGTTTATAATTGACATATCCAACTAGATATTGTCATATCTTGTATTACTTGTCTATTAAGGATTTTGCAAATCTTTACAATACTTGCTCATTAAGGAATATTACTTATTGATGAAGATTTGACTTTTCTTCTTAAAATAACTTCTAAATTCATTTTCTTTTCTATTCTAGAAGATCTTGGTATTTCTTTCACATGTCTTTAGCATCTTTTTGACTTTTCCTATTTTTTGCTTCTGAATTGTTGTTTTTTTTATTAACCAAATTGCCTCAAACTTGTTTTGAAAATTTCACTTTTGAAAGTTCTACTTGAATATTGCTTCAATCTAATTAATTTGTTCTAAAAGTGTGATTCACCTAAGAACATAAAAGAATTAGCTTGAGTGGTGACAGGAAGCCAAGTGAAACATCAAATTAAGTTAAACACGAGTGACCACCCCCATCATTTGAGTGCAAACATGTGAGGGAGTGCTTGTGAGGATTTTAAATTATTATTATTATTATTATTATTATTATTATTATTATTATTATTATTTTTATTTCTAACATTCTTTTACAACAATGTCAAACCAAGGTGAAAATAAAGGTGAGGGTAAAGTTGATGAAACTTTGCTATGTAAGGCTCAACAAAGGAAATTTGCATGTATGAATAGAAATTTTGAGACTATAATGGAGAGATTAAACCACATGGATACAAGGCTAGGAGTGATTGAAAGGGCAACAACACCAAATCGTAATGAGGAAGTAGAAGGCAATGTTAACAATGAGGATGAAGATGAGGCCTATGTAGAAGTAGGAGTACCAAGAGGTGGAGGTAGACAAGGCCGAGGTAGAGGAAGAGGAAGGTTACAACCGGTTCCATACAATGGAAGAAACCAAGGCAATGAAGATGATGTAGATCAAAATTTGGGAAGCATCAAACATAAGATACCTAACTTTCAAGGTAAATCAGATTCGGAGTCCTATTTACAATGGGAGAAACAATTGGAGCTTATATTTGATTTCCATCAATTTAGTGTGGAAAAGAAGGTAAAATTGGCAGTTACTCAATTTTCTGATTATGCTATTGCTTGGTGGGACCATTTAGGGATTAATAGGTGAAGGAATTTGGAGTACCCAATTGATAATTGGCCTGAGCTCAAGGTTGTAATGAGGAAGAGATTTGTGCCAAAAAACTATCATAGGGAACTTGTACAAAAACTTTAAGTTCTTAAACAAGGTAGTAAGAGTGTGGATGATTACCATAAAGAGATGGAGATGCTCATGACTAGGGCTGATATAGATGAAGATGTGGAGATCACTATGGCATGCTTCTTGGCTGGTCTAAACAAAGACATATCTGACCGAGTAGATTTACACAAATATGAAGATTTAGAAGAGATGGTGCACATGGCCATCAAGATAGAAAGGAAACTCCAAGGAAGAGGGGCGACAAGGTACAATTCCAAATCCTATTCTAGTTCTAATTTTAATTGGAAAAATGATGGAAAGAGTGATTATAGGGGTGGGAATAAGGTTGCTTATGAGGTTGCTAAAGGGAAGGCAAATTTGGTCTCTAAGGACAAAATCAAAACCGATGAGCCTAAAGGGAGAAATAGAGACATTAAGTGTTGGAAGTGTCAAGGAGTAGGTCATATGAGCAAAGATTGCCCTAATAAGAGAACTATGACCATAAGGAATGGGGAAATTGTGATTGATGAAGAAGAGGGAGATAATGAAAGTGATGAGGATGAGATGCTTGAATTGAAAAGTTATAGTGATGGGAGTATAGAGGAGCCAATCAAAAGTGACATGCTAGTTATAAGGCATACTCTTAGTACTCAAATAAAGGAAGATTGCATTGAAGAGCAATGAGAAACTTATTCCATACAAGGTGTCATGTGCAAGGCAAGGCATGTCTTATGACTGTTGATGGAGGGAGTTGCACCAATGCAGTGAGCTCATTCTTAATTAGTAGATCGGGGCTATCTACTATACCACACCCACAACCATATAAACTTTAATGGCTTAATGATTGTGGGGAGGTCAAGGTAAATAGACAATTTATTATTTCTTTTTCAATTGGTAAATATCATGATGAGAAATTGTGTGATGTAGTTCCTATACATGCTGGAGATATTTTGCTTGGTAGACCATGGCAATTTAATAGAAAGACCAATCATGATGGGTACCTCAATCGATATTACTTTACCAAGGATGAGCACAAGATTATATTAACACTGCTTTGTTCAAAGGAGGTGAATGAAAACCAATGTAAAATGGAAAGAATGAGAGTGGAGGCTGAAAAGAAAGAAAAAGAGAGTAAGAAAAATTCTTTAGAGGGTGAAAATAAAGAGGGAAAAACAAAAGAAGAGATTAAGCCTAGAGAGAAAAAAGAAAAGAATTTGAGTTTAATAGCTAGGACAAGTGAGGTTAGATAGGCTTTGTATGCTAATCAACTTATATTTGTACTTTTGTACAAAGGGGCTTATTTGGCAACTAATGAACTTAACCCATCTTTGCCTAGTATATTTGTTGATATTTTGTAGGAATTTGAAGATGTGTTTCCCAAAGAGATGCCTAGTGGATTACCCCAGTTAGAGGCATAGAACATCAAATTGACTTCATTCCTGGGACAGCCATACCCAATCGACCAAAATATAGAGAAAATCCAAGAGAAACAAAGGAGATCCAAACATAAGTGGAGGAGTTGCTAGCTAAAGGGTATGTGAGGGAAAGTCTTAGTCCTTATTCTGTTCCTATCATTCTTGTGCCAAAGAAGGATGGAACATGGAGGATGTGTGTGGATTGCAGAGCCATTAATAAAATCACTATAAAGTATCGTCATCCTATTCCTAGATTAAATGATATGCTTGATGAGTTATATGGTTCTTGTTTGTTCACTAAAATAGACTTGAAATCTGGTTATTATCAAATCCGAATGAATGTTGGTGATGAATGGAAAATAGCTTTTAAGACTAAGTATGGGTTGTATGAGTGGCTTGTTATGCCCTTTGGTCTCACTAATGCACCTAGCACATTCATGCGATTGATGAACCATGTGTTGCGAAATTACTTGGGCAAATTTGTTGTTGTTTGCTTTGATGATATTCTGATTTACTCTAAGTGTTTAGATGATCATGTTATGCATGTGTGAGTTGTACTAGAAACACCTAGACAAGAAAAGTTGTAAGCAAACCTTAAAAAGTGTAGTTTTTTGCATGAATAAGGTTAATTTTCTTGGTTTTGTTATATCTAGTCAAAGCATAGAGGTTGATGAGGAGAAGTTTAGGGCTATTAAAGAGTGGCCAAAACCTAAAAATGCTAGTGAGGTGAGGAGTTTTCATGGGCTTGGTAGTTTCTATAAGAGATTCATTAAAGATTTTAGCACTATAGTTGCACCTTTGAATGAATTAGCTAAGAAAAAATGTTGGATTTGTTTGGGGTGATGCACAAGAACATGCATTTAATGAACTTAAGGATAAATTGTGTAATGCACCTTTGCTTGCTTTACCTAACTTTGATAAAACTTTTGAGATTGAATGTGATGCTAGTGGCATAGGGATTAGAGCTGTTTTGATGCAGGATCAAAGACCACTAATGTATTTTAGTGAAAAGTTAAGTAGGGCAACCTTGAAATATCCAACTTATGATAAGGAATTATATGCATTAGTTTGAGCTTCTGCAAACATGGCAATATTATTTGTGGCCTATGGAGTTTGTGATACACACTGACCATGAAAGTTTAAAGCATTTGAAGGGTCAAGATAAGCTGAATCATAGGCATGCCAAATGGGTAGAGTTCATAGAAACATTTCCATATGTGATTAAGTACAAGCAAGGTAAAGAGAATGTGGTTACTGATGCATTATCTAGAAGGTACACCTTACTTAACTCTCTTACTGCTAAATTATTAGGTTTTGAGTTTATAAAGGAGTTGTATCCACATAATGATGATTTTGGTGATATATATGCATCTTGTGACAATGGGGTTATTTCAAATGCTTTTTTACTTGTTTAATGGTTTCTTGTTTAAAGAAATAGATTGTGCATTCCTAAGTGTTCTATAAGGGAATTATTAATTAAGGAGGCACATGGAGGAGTCTTAATGGGGCATTTTGGGGTAAATAAGACCTATGATATGCTATTAGAACATTTCTTTTGGCCCGGTATGAAACATGATGTGTATAAAGTTTATGAGCATTGCATTACATGTAGAGAGGCTAAGTCTAGGTTGAAACCGCATGGGATATACATACCATTACCTATTCCTAGTGAACCTTGGACTGATTTGTCTATGGATTTTATGCTTGGATTGCCTAGAACTAGGAAAGGTCATGATAGTATCTTTGTTGTGATTGATAGATTTAGTAAAATGGCTCATTTTATACTATGTCATAAAACTAATGATGCTAAGTTGATTGTTGATTTTTTTTTCAAAGAAGTTATGCATTTACATGGCATACCTAGGAGCATTGTTAGTGATATGGATGTTAAGTTTTTGAGTCATTTTTGGCGTGTGTTATGGGGAAAGTTAGGAACTAAGCTATTGTTTTCAACTACTTGTCACCCTCAAACTGAAGTAGTTCATAGGACTTTGATTACTTTGCTTAGGGCAATCATAGAAAAGAACATTAGGATGTGGGAGGATTTTTTACCATTTATGGAGTTTGCTTACAATAGGCTGTTCATAGCACTACTAATTGCTCTCCATTTGAGATTGTTTATGGATATAATCCACTTACTCCTATTGATTTATTACCACTGCCACTTAACAATTTTATGAGTGTTGATGCTAATTCTAAGGCAGATTTGGTGAAGAAGTTACATAAGCAAGTTAAGGAGAGGATTGAGAAGCAAAATGCTAAAGTAGCTTCATGTGTGAATAAGGGAAGGAAGCCAATGATTTTTCAGCTTGGAGATTGGGTTTGGGTGCATTTTTTCAAAGAAAGGTTTCCATTTCAAAGGAAGTCTAAGCTAAACCCAAGAGGAGATGGTCCTTTTCAAATACTTGATAGGATTAATGACAATGCATGCAAAGTGGACCTACCTAGTGAGTATAATGTTAGTGCTTCATTCAATGTGGCTGATTTGAGTCCTTTTAATATAGGTAATGCTTTAGATTTGAGGATGAATCCTTTTGAGGAGAGGGGAAATGTTGTGGAGTAGCCAACACACCAAGTTCAAAGAATTCAACATGATGAAGATGAGCATGGTCAAGAAGGCAAGGATCAAGTTCAAGAGGTTTTGAGTCCAATCAGCATGCCTCAAAGACCTATAACAAGGTCTTAATCTAAAAAACTTCAAGAAGCCTTAATCCATCATTTGCAAGGCTTAGTGAACTTAGCTAGTGAAAGTTTACAAGGACACCAAAGTTTTATGCCAAGTGTAGCTCAAGTTCAATACAACTTAATTCAAGTCCAAGTTTCTAATGGGTTTAATTAAGTATATAATGGGCCACGTTTGTTATGGGTTGGACAAATATGCATGAGAGAGTTATTTAAGCATTGTTATTTAGGTTTAATTATGTTAAATAAGGGCTGGATGAATTTTTTATTTTAAAAGCCCATTAGTTTTAGTTAGTTTAATTATTCTTAAAATAGGAAGTATGTCAGAATTCCTATTTAAGGTATGATTACATTAGTTTCCTATTTTTGTGATTAGGGTTATTAGTTTTCCTTATTCACTAAGGAAAACCTTGTAAAGGCTATATCTATGTGCCTTGGATGAATTATTATTCAGAATTGAAGTTTTAAAACCTAAAGGCTGTTTTGCTTTTATCTTTGTGTTCTTATGTAGAATACATGCTTTAAGGAACATTCAAGTAGATTGATCATCTTCTTATAGAGTGTTTCGAAATTGGAATTTAGAAATGAGTTTTCTTTATTCTAATTCTTTGATCATCTAAGTAATCTAATTTCTAACCATTCTTAAGGGTTGTTGCTGAATTGACTGTTGGGGTTTTCAAGTTAATACTTCGGGGGTTCGAATACATAAAGGGGTTCTTAAGCTTATTCTTGGAGGTTTCGTATCACCTTTTGGAACCTTGCATTTGATTACTAGGAAAGGGGAGAGTGAAAAAGAACCATGGAAGCCTATCCTCTCTAAATGACATAAGCAAGCTACACCGAAGCAATTAGAATGAAGAAGACCAATGAACCCCTTTTGGATGTAATAGCCAGATTAGAATAGTGACCTCTTACTTTGTTAATTAGCTAGAGCTAGTTGTTTATGTGGTTTATCAAACATCTTGTTGGAATGCTAAGTTCTTTGTTTATCATTACCCTATAATCTATTGATCATCTTTTAAACTTTGTTGAAATTGTAAGTGTTCAATTCTCACTATACCCTCATAAAAAAGGTCTAGCTAGGTGCATGAAAACCACCTAGGCAAAAGAGGACTAATAAGAATATAAGGCATATATGAATACTTGCTATAACCCACTCTCTAATTCATCACTAGATAGACAAGTAGACAAACTTGCATCTTGCTTAGCACAGTTTTGGTATAAGTCAATTCAAACCTAGAAGACTCAAAGTCTTGCATATGGGTTTAAAATGCTTAGCAACTCGACATGTCGGGTGTACTTTAGCCTCACTGAATCTTGAGGCTCTCTAAGGCATATTGAAACTCATAGGATCTACCAACCACTACTGATGTTCATTTAAAAATCCTAAAAGACTCATTTTTCCTATTAAGACACATGCCTACCTAAAGCCATCCAAAACCAAAGCCTATAAGTTAACCTTCTTTTCAAATAAAGGCTAAATAAATTATTAACCCAATCTTATTCGATGCAATCTACCTTTCAGAACCACCACACTCTCACCTAAAAGAAAACTCCAAACCTCTTAAGTGGCCATTAGCTTAGTGCATCATTATCAAAGATCTTTGGTTTTTCCCTTAGATATGTAGATCCCCTTGCTATTAATCCTAGTAACCGTGTTTGAGAACTACTAATCACCTGACTCTCCACAAGGGGCCTTAACCCAACCTTTCAAGTAAATGCCTCTTGCCTTATCCCCAAAAGCCAAAAGACCAATTTGCATTTATATTGCATAACATATTTATTTACATTACATGTAAACATGCATCTCACATTCATGCTTTAGGAACACAAGTAAAGACTATTCATTTTTGCAAGGCAATCTCATTATTATACATAAGTGAGATCCTACCATCATTATACATTATGAACATGCATAAGAAATTATCTTGCCCTCATGAGAAATAAACTACCATTATCATCCATACATTTGCATAAGCATACTCATCATTCATAAATAGGAATAAAGTTAAGTGTTAAAAAGTATAACACATGAGACAAATTATTGAATGCAACATCTTAGGAAAATAGTATGACAAAGCAACCATAAAAGGCCTACACCTAACTCCTAAACAACTACATCAATCATGGTCACCATTATAAGCAAGAAACTCTACCATCAGGACCTGGCACCTCATTATCTATCTCAAAAGCTATTGGCCGCATCTCTAGCTCACGGATCCGATGATGATAAGTTATGCACTCCCGCTCCCACTCATGACTAGCAAGGAAGTTATAGATGGTGGGGTTTAGTGCGCGCCCAAGATTTTAGCAACCACGACATTGTTTGGGCTTAAGGCCCTAGGGAACACACTACTATGTCACAAAGACATAGTGTAGAGATGAGGAGTCACCACCCAAGGTAATAACATGGAAAAATAAAAAAGTGTGCACTCTACCATAAGGACCTGACACCTCATTATCTATCTCAAAAGCTGTTGGCCGCATCTCTAGCTCACAGATCCAATCATGATAAGTTGTGCACTCTTGCTCCCACTCACGGGTAACAAGGAAGCTGTAGATGGTGGGGTTTAGTGCGCGCTCAAGATTTTAGCAACTGTGACATTGTTTGGGCTCAGGGCCTTAGGGAACACACTACTATGTCACAAGCGTGGAGATATGGAGTCACCACCCAGGGTAATAATAGGGACAAATTGAAAAGTGGTACTCGATTCTCTAAAAGAAAGCTAGCACCACAACCAGGAGATTCTGGGAATAAAATACTAACTTCTTTCAGTCTTGTGTTCATTTAGATTTATTTTATGAATTACTATTTTATTCTCTAATTACATGAAATTTTATTTAAACCCTAATTAAACATCCATCTAACCCAAAACAGGAAACAAGTCATAAAATCACATGTAAAAAAATGCATACAAAAGGTAGCGTCCCTATGTCTAACATAGGTTAATTTTTAAAGTTTAGCTAATTCTACATATTTTTATTTACAAGTGAAGTGGATTAGAGATGTGCTTACATTAAGTCTATTTATTTTAATTTAACTAAGGGAATAGTCCTAAGCCTACCAAATTTTAAAGAAGAAATTAAATTAATAAGTGGGCCTAAATTTAACTTGATTTTAAATTAAGTGATGTGATCCTAAATCTATTTATTTTAAAAGAAATGAAATTAATGGTCTGAGCTATGTCTAAATTAAGTTTAGTTAATCTAAACATGGGCCTAAGTCTAAATTAATCTAATAGGCCTAAATTGATTTTAATTAATTAACCTAAACTATATTTAAGCATTTTTTTTAGTAAGTTTGGACCTATTATGGGCTTGAGGCCCAAAAAAACTAAAAGATCCAAAAAAAAAAACAAAAAAAAACATAACAAAATTAGATCAAACATAGGATTTATATGATTTTCTAAAAAAACCCTAAATCAATTTACATGCAACCCTAATTTAATCTAAAACCACCATTGATTTTAATTAATTTTTACCCAATTGAACCTAAATTACAAATAAAATTTAGTGCAGAGAATATAAAATTTTAGTATTTCCCACTATTGGGGCTATTTCAAACTACTGTGCAAGAATTAAAATCAAATTAATTATAACCTAAAACTAAAGAAAATTAAAAGAATGCAGAAATCATAATTCCTAAATCCTATAGGGGTTTTACAAATCCTAATCCATGGCATTCCATGGATTCTTCCAATGGTCATTGCCAAAATCTCATATCACCACCCTTACCTCCAGAGTACCACAGAACATCAATCAAAACAAAAAACACAAAAGAATTAATTAGTAACTACATAATTAAGAAATAAAACAATAAAAAATAAAATCAAGAATAAAAAAGAAAGAGTAGAAGATGATGTGCAAATGGTATTTGAATGTCCCTCAGATTTGGATTATCACCGTTCTGAGATTGACTCTATTTTTTTTCTTTCTTAATCATCTGGACTTTTAAAAACAAGAACATATTTTTTTTGTAGTAGTTAATTAGGGTTTTTTCTCTTTGATTTTTTTGCAGCCCTTTTGCTTCTCCCCATTTTTTCACAAACTCTGGCTTTTAATCTCTTTAACTAGTTTCTCCCTCTCTCATAGGCTAGCTCCTTCCTCTCCTTTTTTTTTTTCATCTTTGTCTCTCAGCTTTTAAAGCCTAGCCTAGCAACCTTAGCTCTTGTGATCATGTAGGAAAGTTGCGCGATAGTTGGGAGCGAGATCAGGAGTCTCTCAGGAGTTTGCATTTTATTTTTTGAATTTTCAAAATCAAGATAATGAGATGATTAGTGATAGGATTTTGAAAAAAATCAATGACTCACATGCAGGGAAACATGGTGTCCTGGACTAGTGAAAAAATTGAAAATGACAAAATCAACATAAAAAATAATTTTTAGCGAAAATTAACATTTCAGAGTGCCGTTTTTCAACCCATAATGCAGATTAGTATTGCCTAATGCTGACTGGCATTACGTAATGCCGATCGGTATTACACAATGCTAGTCGACATTAAATGTTGGCCAACCAATATATATATATATATATATATATATATATATATATATACACTCACAAAAAAAAAGGTCCGTAAAATTTTCTAATTTTTGCAATCAAATCCCTAAAAAACCAATTTTGCAATTAAGTCCTTTAAATCGTGAAATTCAACACTAAAGATCAATTCAATTAGATTTTCATCATAAGGGCTTTTGTCGCATGCATGCATAATTGCATCCCAAAATTGGATGCTTACAGCTGGTCCCCTTTATCGCTGTTTGCTTGGCAAATTACGGTAAAGCAATAGTAGCACACAATTTTGAAAGAAAGAATTAGGGAACTTCATTGTATCCTAATTAACATACCAATGCCTAAATTGCTAAGCAATTTAAAAAAGATGCTATGTTTGGCATACTTCACTATATTTCCTATAGAACATTTAGTGAGACATATGCAAATGAGTTTCATTATATTCCCTATGGGACGTTTAGCGTCTTATGATTTGAGAACATGCTATAGCTCCTGTGGAACATCTAGCAATAATGCCATAACTATTGTGTAGTGTTTGGTAAGCTGCACTATATTCCTTTTAGGACGTCTAGTGATAGTGGATTTCATTTATATTCCCCGTAGGACATTTTAATGAAATGAATGCAATGATTCTCGCTATATTCCCTATAAGACGTCTAATGAGCCTTGATTTAAAAGAAGTGCCATAGTTCCCATGGAACGTTTAGAAATTTGATGATTTAAAATTTTGTTATATTCCTTGCGAGACGTTCAATGATTTATGATTTGAAAAATGTGATATAGTTCCTATGGAACGTCTAGCAATGATACTATAACTATTGTATAGTGTCTAGTAAACTGCACTATATTCCCTTTGGGATGTCTAGTGATAATGAATTTTTTTGTATTCCCTGTAAGACGTTCAATAAAATGAATGCGATGAGCCTTGCTATATTCTCTATGGGACGTCTAGTGAGCTTTGATTTGAAAGAAGTGCTATAGTTCCTGTGGAATGTCTAGCGATTTAAAATCCGCTATATGTTAGTGATATGCACTAGGTCAATCATTTGTGATTATGTATTGAATTTCTTATTTTATTAATAAAGAGGTATTATATTATCATTTGATTTTATGATAATTACATGAATGGTTAATTCTTACTAAGGCCATCAAGTATGTGACTTGATAGTAAAACCCTTAGATTAAAATAAGAGTTCTATTCTAATTATCCCTAGCCATTTATTCATTATATGAATATTAAAGTATTAAGGCTAGTATGATGTTGACTGATGGTTATGTTTTACTAATAAAAAATATGAGATATTAAGTCAACTCATAGGTACATGTACTGGATTGACCTACTATGAGAATACTACATAGATTATTTTCATAAGTATTTCTTATCACAGTAATTTTATTTTGGTCCTTTGACCTTGAAATCATCATGGATTTCTAAATAGCTATTTTATGTTTTGACACATTCTAACATTGTCTTTAACCGGATGATTAAAAGAATGTTGTTGGATATAAAATTAGTTATGTGAGGAATGTGAGTGATTTAGAAGGAATTTATCCCTCATTAATATGATAAAGATATCTAAAGGCCCCTTCATAAGATAGACTGAATGAAAATGCATGGCCATGCTGAAATGAATTGATAAAGAGTTATCATTTTCAGTCTACTTGGAATAAAGTCATAATATTGAACTATATAAGGATGACATTCTATGCCTTATGTTCAATTAAGATATCATGTGATAAAGGGATAATAAAATTCACTGTAATTAGGTTATGTCAGATTATTGACTTCACATGACTTGGGTAGTCATAATGTCTTGCTAGAGGCCACTTATGACTTGTAGGCCTAAATAGAGATTTAGGCCCACTACCAATGTTATGTGAACCTACAGGGTCACACACTTAGAACAAGCCCAAAACTGATATGGGTTTAATAAGACCAATATAAACTCTGTGGAAATAAATAATTAAAGTGTTTTATTTATTTAAGATAAATGTTATTTTAAATAAATAAATAAGATATTATTTTTGATTTGTTTTTAAACAAAATCAGAATATAATAAATGGAAAATTACCAAAAGGTTATTGGTAAGTTAAACCCTAACTTGGAGTCTATAAATATGTTATATTCTCTAGGGTTTCACACACTTGTTTTTGCCTCTAAATTCGTTTTCTTTCCTCTTAGAAAACAAAGACAGAGTTTTTCCTTTTGTTCTTGATTTGTGAGACAGTCAAGAGGTTGCTAGCACACACACTCAAATTCATTTTGTGAAGGGCTGTTCGTGTGGATACCTATAGAGGACACATCCTTTTGGAGATGTCTTGATCTGAACAACCAAGACAAAAAGCTCGAGGTAAGGTGTCACCGGTGTGAACCTCCTCTCATCCTTCCAGAGAATCTTGCCTCTTCTGCATTTTGGTAAGATTTTAAAAACCCTAGATTTAATCAATTAGTCGAATTACATGGATCCTGGCTGGGGAACGTGACAAAATTTTAATTTTTCCGCTGCGTTTGCATCACGGTACCCAACACTATATTCCCTATGGGATGTCTAACGACATCATCATAACAACCATGTAGTCTCTAGTTGTAAAAAGTCTGAAAAAGGTCATGTTATAATCGTGATTGAAGCATATAACATGTGCAATTTGAAATTCTTGTTATGGCTATTGTGCATCATATAGCACGATAATTTTGAAAATTTATGTTTCAACCACTATGCAACTTGAAATGAATTTTGACATTTAAGTGAAATAATGCATGTAAAAATGCAAAGTTGAATTCTATAATAATATGTATTTTATACTTGATAAGTAATTCATAATAAATACATTAATAATAAATTATTAATTAATGACGTGAGTTGAATGAATTATTTAGGAATTAAATCCTAATTAAAATACAATTATGGATGAAATTGCAAAGAAAAACTTAATTTTGAATGCATGCATAATCAAGAGACCAAAATGGATATTTTCCATTTATAAGAAGCTTCCCTCATTATTTTTGATGCTATTCTTTCATTTCCCTCTCCATTTCTTTCTCTTTTCTTTGATTTTCTTCTTTTGATTTCTTGCTCATCCAAAGTCTGATTCATGATCTGTTGGATCCTATGGTTGACCCATAACATAGGCTATATAGAGGAGCAAAGATTTTAGCTGATCTAGCCATTATGCCCCTCTGTTTTTCTTAGAACAACATTGGACTTTGAGAAGGTTCTATTATGCTTCTTTTGACTCGCCTTCACCTTTATAGGTTCACAAATGTGGGTAATAAGGTAACACTTCCCCACTTCTGTTTATTCCTAGAAAAAATTATTCATACAGTTAGTAATCAGAATTAATTTTAGAATGTAAATTAGTGTGTATATTGTTGAAATTGGATTAAAAATCACTAAAAAATGCATGAAAAATTTAAATTTTACCCGAGAACATAGGATTTCAGTTGAATGGCTGATCGAAAGTTTGAAAATCGGAGTCAAAATTCTAGAAATTGATTGGCATTTATGCAATGATGATCAAGAAAATAGAATGTTGATCGGCATTCTATTTTTGCCAATCCAAAAAATTTATTATTATTTCTCCCTTGGAATTCTCTTAGCGATCGATAAAATTCATGGGCTATTTTCATATAGCTCGTTAATTATTTCATGGGTTGTCGAAGAATGTGGTGCAGCTGGTGTGGGCCTCTGAGTTTAGATGATTTATTACTAGGCTTTTGATAGCTCAAGGGAGGTCTGATTGCCATTCTTTATTTGCACTGATTTAGCGATGGATGGTTACCACCCACACATTCCATACTCGAGTAGGCGAGTTGACCATTTCACCTATGAGCTTCTTAACTATGATTGGGATCACCTTTGGAGGGACTCCCATTTCATTTGACATTAGTTATTGTAGTCTCCCCGAGCACACGTGGAGTTAGTATGTGGAAGACTTGATTGGATTTATCCTGGCATGGAAGAATCAAAAGAATGTTGTTCTTTCATCATTGATTGAGGGATTCAAACATATTCCCGCCATTACACCTCACAGATTGCTCATAAGTCGAGGTGATTCCTCCTGATCTTGCTTGGCATGACCCTCTTCTATGAGACTAGCCTTAGTCAATATTGCACTGCTTAGCCCCCTTCATGATCTAGATTGAGTTATCACCCTTGACTGGGGATCTATGACATTGGTTTTTTTGTATTATAGATTGGACACTATTTGTAGAGGCATTGTCACCATATGTGGCTTCTGGCATGTCCTGCATGTACATTTGTCCCCTTTTCATTTCTTTTATTCTCTTTTCCTTTTCTTTCTTTTTGCTAACTTATTCTGTCTTTCAGATTTGGAGCATAGAGATTAGGCTGATTCGTGGCTTCGAAGCTATAAGCTTTAACAGGAGTCTCCCCTTAATGCAGAGATGGGACTCTTCCCATTTAGCGAGTGTCAAGAATACTCTATAAACCTAGTATGATTAGTTGAACACTGTCGAGTAGGAGTTGGTAAGAAAACAAAATCATTAGTATTTCATGACTTAATACAAGTTAAACTTAATTAATCCTGATTTTGCAAATCTATTCTGATTAGATAGAGGGAGCTGATGATGTCCAACGATATGATTTCATGGATTCCATAGTACAACTTAAGGAGATAAGGGTTTTGCTCCCTGGTTATGGCTATTAGATGTGGTATTTAGGAGAGCGGGTTTAGTGGTGGCGCTTTGGACCTTCCCGATGCTGTATTCCTATTGCTATCCTTGCTTGATGATTTATAGTTCTTGATTGATAGGTTTAAAGTTGAGGGAGGTGTTATAGGGTTATGATGCCATGATTTTTCTATATCAGTCCTATCATTATTGGCAGTTTATCTATGAGAACCTCTTAGAGCAAGTTCCTATTGATTATGTTAAGGCAGCTTCTAATAATTTCTTTTCTAGAACTCTCTAATCACTTATTCTTTTCTAACAGTTTACTTTTCATAGATTGAGGAGGTTTGCTCCCCTATTGATGAATTGATAGAGGAGACGGCTGGGGCTGATCATGGGTTTGAGATTGTGCAGGAGAGTCAGGTTGCCCCTAAGCTTGAGATTGCACTTGAGGTCACCGGGCCCAGTCCTGGCCATGCACAGTGCACTCAGCATGTTAGGACCAGTCGTGAGGGAGCTTTTACTGGTGCTATTTTTGGTAAAGTTCCCTTTCCTGATAAATCCATGCTTTATTAGGCTCCTGCTATTTAGGATCCAGTTGAGCAGCAGATACATTTTAGTGATGTTCAACTCCCCATATTTTGTCTAGTAGATACTTCTCATGTGAGTTTGTTTAACTTATTTCTTGTATTACCTGTACACTTGGTATTGATGTTAGTGGAACTTTACAAAATAGGTCCCCCAGACACAAGCAGAGTATTTGCATAGACTCGCCTTGTCTTAGAGGTTATTTACCATGCAGGTCAAAAATAGTTGATGGGTAAGTATATACACTCATTATGTAAATGTATGCATGGTGTGCATGAAGTGCATATGATATAATGCTTCCTATAAGTGCAAAGTTATTCACGGGGTCTGGAGCGAGAGATTGAGATGCTTCACCGGTGGCTTGCTAACTTCGGTCTTGACCCCTATAGTGTTGGTACTTCATCTGCTAGACCTCTCAATACCTATCATCATAATGACCCTAGTAAAGGTTGGAGCCCATGGCTTGATTCTAGATCTCAGGATGACTGATTCCAAGTTATTTTCTAATTTGTAGTTAAGATAAGCTATCTTTTATACTTCTCTATTTCAAACTTCCCTTTCTTGAAATTAGACTTGGATGAATAGATGGTTCTAAGAGAATTTTATTTTATTTTTATTTTTTTATGCCTTAACTTTTGCCTAAGCCACCCTTTCGGGTTTTCATCTTGGTAGGCATGCCCTAACTTTTTCCTAAGACGCCCTTTCGGGTTTTCAATTTAGTGGGATTTTTATTTTTACTTTTCAAATCTGGGTCATGATATAAACTACAGAGCCACCCAAATTTTCTAAATATAAGAGGATTCAAGCTTTACATGATGAGTCTTAGAAGAAGAAACATATGTGCCACTAGAACAAAATGGTCTTATAGAGCTAATTTTAAGCTTTTATGTTTTTTTTCCTTTTTGGTACTTATGCATTATAAATAAGATAGAATGTGCAATGTTATAACAAAATGTCAATTTTAGCAAGATTCATTAATGAGGGTAAAAATGAGTACATTTACTACATCATATGACATAACTTTTGTTATCAGCTAGTCTTTTTGGATTTTCTAACTGAATATTTTTTGCTCACATTTTATTTTCTTAACTTCTGCTTGAATAGCCCTTTACGAGTTTTCTAATCAGTGGGACCTTTTTTATTTTATTTTATTCCCTAATTTTTGCCTGCCAGCCCTTTATGGGTTTTCTGAAAAGCAAGAATGTCCTAATTTTTGCATGACTAGCCTTTTGAGGTTTTCTAGTTAGTAGACTTTTATTTTCTTTATACTACTTTTATTTATTTTTATAGATACTATTTCTTAAGGCAATCTAGGTTAATAGGCTCCATAAACTCATTCCCTTTAAGAATAGATATCTTGGTGGCTCCCTTTGGTCGAATTGACTTGACTAAGTATGGCCCTTCCTAGTTTGGTATGAACTTTCCTTTTAGATCGAACACCACTACTCTAGATTGTTTTAGTACCATATCCCTAGCTTTTATCTTCCCCAGCTTTACCTTCTTGTTAAATGACCTTACTATCCTCTTCTAGTATATCTAGGTATGAAATAAAGCATTCATCCTCTTGTCGTCTAAAGACACCCGATGATCATATCTTTTCTATGCCCATTCACTCTCAGGAATTTTAGCCTCCAGAACTACTCTTAGAGACTTGATCTCAATTTCTATTGGCAAAACTGCTTCACTGTCGTACACTAGGGAGAGCGGAGTTTGGCCTGTGGCAATTCTGACTGTAGTTCTATATCCCCACAAGGAAAATGGAAGAAACTTAGACCAATCCTTATAAGTTTTGACCATCTTGGAGAGGATTTTCTTGATATTTTTATTTTTTGGTTTGACTCCTCCATTAGCCTAAGGTTGATATGGTGAAGACTTATGATGCTGGATCCTATACTTCTGTAATAATTCTACCGTTTCTACTTGAAACTAAACCCCATTGTCTGTCATTATATGATATGGAACCCTATATCTATAAATGAGATTCTTCTTTATAAATTAGGCCATCTATTTTGACTTTAGAGCATTGAGAAGGAAGGTAGTTAAGGTTCCCATAAATCTGACATTGATGGCATTGTCTCATGGTTCTAATATAATCCTTTTCCATGCTCATCCAGTAGTATCGCTATCTGATTATCTTCTTTGCTAGGATTATCCCATTCATGTGAGAACTGCAAGCTCATGCATGAACCTTTTTCATCACCTATTCCGCTTCATCTTTCTTGAGACATATGGGCTGCATTCAATTTGCCATTTTCTTATACAACACCCTTTTGTGACTTGCAAAAGTACATGCAAGAACACACAGGGTAGATCTTTCTTTTAAAGTGGCCTCATCTGGATATTTTCCTTCCTCAATGAACCTCTGAACATCATAAAATCATGGCTTCTCTTGAGGCCCTATCTAAATTCCCATAATTCATTCATCCTTACAACACAGAGCCTTTGATTTCATGATCACTAACAGCCTCATAGTCAACCCAGTCACACTATCCCACATTGAAAAGAGTGTTGCCAGTGCATCTACCATCTGATTGTCATCTCTTGATAAATGGATAAAGAGACACTTGGTGAAATTCTTTGTTAAAGCTTTTAAACAGTAGACATAAGGTTTTAGCTTTTCCTCTTTCACTTCCTATTCCTCATTAGCTTGGCTGATAACCAACATAGAATCCTCGTATTCTAACAACTCCTTTACTTCAACTGCCACTACTGCTTCTACTCCATGAATGCATGCTTAATACTTAGCCATATTATTAGTTACTTTAAAATCTAGCTTCTTGGCCATTAGTATGGTTTCTCCCTCTGGCATGACAAGGATTACTCCAAACCTGGCTCCTTTGTTATTTATTACACCATCAAAATAAAGCTTCCATTCCTGATGCTCTATAACTGATAGATTCTCATATGGGAATTCTAGGCTCCACTGTTCATTGCCTTCTACTGCATTTTGAGCTAGGAATTCTGCTACTGTCCTTCCCTTAATAACCTTCATGGTAATGTACTCTATATCAAATTCAATTTAGAGAACATGCCATCGAGACATCCTTCTAGTTAGAGCAAGAGCCTGTAGTAAGTATCTTAAGCGGTCAATTTTTGAAATGGCCCGAACTCTATAAGACTAAAAGTAATGCCTCAATTCATTATTGCCCAAATCATTATCAAACATGTCTTTTCCACCAAATCATACTTTTCTTCATATGGTAGGAACTTCTTGCTGAGGTAATACACTGCGTGCTCTATCCTATCTAGCCTTCTTATGCTAATATTGCCCCCATTGCCTTTTCTTCTAAAGTGAAATATAAGATTGATGGTTTACCTAGCCTCAATGGTTTAAGTACATGTGGATTAGTGAGATACTCCTTTATCTTATTGAAGGCCCTTTGACAATCATCATTCCACTCTATAGGTTGATATTTTCTCAGAAGCTTGAAGATTAGGTCATAAATATTAGTAAGCCTTACAATAAACCTACTAATATACTATAACCTGCCTATGAACCCTCTCATACTTTCTCTGTCCTTGGTGCTGGCATTTCCTGAATGACTTTCACTTTATCTGGATCCACTTCAATTCCTTTGCTACCGACTATATGCCCTAGTAAATTCCCTGAAGTAACTTTAAAAATGCATTTCTTTGGGTTGAGTCTTAAATTATACCTCTCAATACATGCCAATAATTTTTCCAATACTTCAAAATGCCCCTCTCTTATTTCTAACTTGACCATCATATAATCTATATATACCTCCATTCCTTTATGCATCATGTCATAGAGAAGAGTGGTGGTTTTCCTTTGATATGTTGCACCTACATTCTTCAACCCGAATGGCATAACCTTGTAGTAATACATCCCCTATTCCATAATGAAAGTTGTTTTAATCTTATCCATAACTGCCATCATTATCTGATTATACCCAGAGAACCCATCCATGAAAGAGTACATCACACTTGATGCCACTATCCACTATCACATCGATGTGAGGTAAAGCGAAGTCATCCTTCAGATATGCTTTATTTAAATCCTTGAAATCAACACAAATTTGCACCTTACCATCTTTCTTGGGTACCGGGACCATATTTGCTAGCCATTGGGGATAATCTATGATCTCTAAAAAGTTGGCCTGAATTTTTTTAGCAATTTCTTTTCTTATCTTTTCAGTCCATTTTGGTCTCAGCCTATACAATTTTTGTTTAACTGGTGTTATTTTTTGGATGAGTTGGAATGTGATGCTCTACAATGTCCCTGTCTAAACCTAACATGTCTTTGCAGGTCCAAGAAAATACTATTTTGTTAGTATTTTCTCAAAATTTTCCTTCTCTTCAAAAGTTACATTATATGATAGAGAAATGTTCTTTGGATTATCATTCGTGCCCATGTTAAATGAATCAAATTGAATTAAATTAATTTAAAAAATGTATGAATGATCAAAATTATAATGCTTAGAGCTATCAAGATGCACATCACACAAGTAAGTAAAATTAGTGTTCATATAATTGACCCAAGGAAAAACAAAGTTTTCATCCTCATAGAGACCGAATGTTATTACATCAGTTTCTTTATAAAAGGCATTAGCAAAGCAATCATTAATAAGAGTAGCCAAATCCTAGTGTGCCTCCTCTTCAGGTGGCAGACACAGTAGCTCTTTTACAATAACATCCCCCATTCTTCCAGCTACTTGCTTTATCATTTCTTCTTTGTTGCTCTTGATTAAATTTTCTACAATCTGGTCCTTAAAAATCTCAAACCCAAGAACTTTTTTTCCAGCAACATTAACGGACTCCTTAGCACCCAAATAGTACTTGTCCTCTCCTAGCTTGATGAAATTCTCACTGATCAGCCTGATTCTCCCCAAAAGCTTATTTATCTTGGCCTTTCCCTTCTTCCTATTGGGATTCATGATACAAACGCAGTGGAAAAATTAAAATTTTATCACGTACCCAAGCTTGGATCCATGTAATTCAACTACTTGATTAAATCTAGGATTTCAAGAATCTCACCAAAACGTAGAAGAGGCAAGATTTTTTGGAAGGATGAGAGGAGGTTCACAGCAGTGACACCTTATGATGAGTGTGAAAAATGCATATTATTAAGTATTTTTTATTTTAAAAAAAATTCAATTTCAGTTAAGTTTATGTTTCTTTTATTCAGTTTTTATTTAGTTGAGTACTTACTGCATGTCTTGTGTGTTTAATTATTTTTACGTATTAGTTGGTTTATTTTTAGTTGCTTTTTAGGTAATTAGGGAAGTCAAAGAACAGTAGAGGAAGGCTACATGGGAGTCGTGGGCACTTGAAGTAGGCTCGAAAGGCAATGGAGGTCAATATGTGATAATGCTGAAATAGGGATGTGCACGGCCGTGCGCAAAATGTACATGGCCGTGTGACCTGGTGATTGAAAAAATTCGGAGGTGACTTTAATTGCTGACTCATGAGGGACAAGATGGAGATTTCACATGGCTGTAACCCTAGGGTTTGTAATTAGGGTTTTATAAGAGGGTAGCCATCAGAAACAAAGGGATACAAATAGATTATTATTCATCACTTGGAGGGGGAGGATATTTTTTTGGAGATACATTATTTTTTTTAGAGAATTTTGAGAGAGCAGTTGGGAAGAACAAGGATTTTTTTTCTTGCTTATGTTAGTTTGAAGATTTGAGAATAAGAACAAGAACATCAAATTTCCTATTGAACAGGGGGTTTCTTCTATTCAATTGTGTTTATTCATTCTTAATTTCAATTTAATGATGATGTTTAGTTTCTTTTATTCTTTTTTTATCTCTTACAATTGACATGAGTAGCTAAATTATTGGTTAGGGTTCTTATTGCAAATCAACCATGGGCTAATCACAATTAAACCTAAGCCATTAATCTAAATCCTATGGTTGTTGTTGAACTTAATGTCTTATTAGGATTGATCACCCTTTGATTGAATATACACAATAAAACTTGATCGAGAGATAGGTTGTATTGGATTTAAAAAATAACCTGTTACATGCTTTCTTAGTTAAGAAACACTTAAGCAACTAGTATTGATTAAGGGTTGATGCTTAAATTGAGTTAACCGAACACTTAGTAGGGGAGAGCTTTAAATCTAAGAACGTTAATGTACTTGGTTAATCATAGGTTTGTCTTAGAAGGAAAGCCTATGATTCTTGAGAAACCCTCAAATTGGATTAAGGTTAGGTATGGCTTAGTAGTTAATTTATCTTAAATAAAGGTTGAATTTGTAATAAGAACCCTAGCTCTCTAAAGTGATTGTTATCTTATTGTGATTTTTGTGTTTTGTTTTAGTTTAATTAAAAATACCCTTTTTCATTGTTTAAATAAATAAACACAACTAGTATCACTGTAATCAATTTGCAATCTCTGTGGGATCGATATTTAATTACTACTTGTACGAATCCGTATACTTGTGGAAGACCATCACCTTACCTTGAGCTTTTTGGCTTGGTTGTTCAGATCAAGACGTCTCCAAAAGCATGCGTCCTCTATAGGTATCCACACGAACAACCCTTCACAAAATGAATTGGAGTGTGTGTACTAGCAACCTCCTTGATTGTCTCACAAATCAAGAACAAAAGAAAAACTCTGTCTTTGTTTTCTAAGGAGAAAGAAAATGAATTTTGAGGCAAAAAAAAACAGTGTATGAAACCCTAGAGAATATAACATATTTATAGACTCCAAATTAGGGTTTCACCTACCAATGACCTTTTGGTAATTTCTATTTATTATATTCTGATTTTGTTTAAAAACAAATAAGAAATAATATCTTATTTATTTATTTAAAATAACATTTATCTTAAATAAATAAACAAATAAATAAATAAATAAATAAAACACTTTAATTATTTATTTCCACAGAGTTTATTTTGGGCTTATTAAACCCATATTTTTTTGGGCTTGTTCTAAGTGTGTGACCCTGTAGGTTCACATAACATTGGTAGTGGGCCTAAATCTCTATTTAGGCCTACAAGTCATAAGTGGCCTCTAGCAAGACATTATGACTACCCAAGTCATGTGAAGTCAATAATCTGACATAACCTAATTACAATGAAATTTATAATCCCTTTATCACATGATATCTTAATTGAACATAAGGCATAGAATGCCATCCTTATATAGTTCAATATTATGACTTGATTCCAAGTAGACTGAAAATGATAACTCTTTATCAATTCATTTTAGCATGGCCATGCAATTTTCTTTAGTCTATCTCATCAAGGGGCCCATAGATATTTTTCTCATATTAATGAGGGATAAATCATTCTGAATCACTCACATTCCTCACATAACTAATTGCATATCCAACAACATTCCAATTTAATCGTCCGTTTAAAGACAATGTTAGAATGTGTCAAAACATAAAATAGCTATGTAGAAATCCATGATTATTTCAAGGTCAAAGGGCCAAAATAAAATTACTGTGATGAGAAATACTTATGACAATACTCTATGTAGTATTCTTTTAGTGGGTCAATCCAATACATGATCTCTCATCATATACTTTTGAGTTGACTTAATATCTCATATTCATGATTAGTAAAACATAACCATCAGTCAACATCATACTAGCCTTAATACTTTAATATTTATATAATGAATAAATGGGTAGGGATAATTAGAACTCTTATTTTAATCTAAGGGTTTTACTATCAAGTCACATACTTAATGGCCTTAGTAAGAATTAACCATTCATATAATTATCATAAAATCAAATGATAATGAAATACCTCTTTATTAATAAAATAAGAAAGTCAATGAACAATCAAATGATTGACCTAGTGCATACCACTAACAATCTCCCACTTGCACTAGGCCCAATCAACATCGTATCGAATACCCATAGACCTAGTATGACTCTCATGTTTAGGTTGTGGAAGAGGCTTAGTCAGTGGATCAGCAACATTATCATTTGTAGGTACTCTGCATATCTTGACGTCTCCTCTCTCAATGATTTCTCGAATGAGATGATAGCACCTGAGTATGTGTTTGGATCTCTGATGTGATTTGGGCTACTTAGCTTGGGCTATAGCTCCATTATTGTCATAATACAAGTTCACTAGATCTGATATACTAGGAACAACACCTAGTCCAGTTATGAATTTCTTGATCCAAACAGCCTCCTTAGCTGCCTCTGAGGCAGCTATGTACTCAGCTTCTATTGTAGAATTAGCAACAGTGTCTTGCTTAGAACTCCTCCAGCTCATTGCACCTCCATTCAAACAAAACACATATCCTGACTGTGATCGAAAATCATCCTTGTCAGCTTGGAAGCTAGCATCTGTGTAACCATTTACAACTAGCTCATCTTCCTGACCACCATACAGTAAAAATGCATCCTTAGTTCTTCTCAAGTACTTAAGGATATTTTTAATTACTGTCCAATGACTTTCACTTGGGTCTGACTGGTATCTGCTTGTTGTGCTTAAGGCATATGAAACATCAACATTGCATATATGATAGATCCAATAGTAGAAGCATATGGAATTTTACTCATGCGGTCTCGCTCATCTTGTGTCATAGGACACTGAGTCTTGCTGAGACTAATGCCATGCGACATTGGCAAGAATCCTCTCTTGGAATCTTGCATACTGAACTTGTTTAATATCTTATCAGTATAAGTGCTTTGACTTAGGCCAATTAGCCTTTTAGATCTATCTTTATAGATCTTTATGCCTAATATATAAGCAGCTTCACCTAAGTCTTTCATTGAGAAATAATTACCTAACCATGATTTAACATTTTGTAAAATAGGGATATCATTTCCAATGAGTAGTACGTCATCCACATACAGTATTAAAAACACAATACCACTCCCACTAACTTTCTTGTATACACAAGGTTCATCATCATTTTTAATGAAGCCAAATTCTTTGACTGCTTCATCAAAATGAAGATTCTAACTCCGAGATGCTTGCTTCAATCCATAAATGGATCTTTGAAGCTTGCATACCTTTCTAGAATTCTCAGGACTAACAAAACCCTCTGGCTATGTCATGTACACATGCTCAAGTAAATTCCCATTAAGAAATGCTATTTTGACATCCATTTGCCATATTTCATAATTATAGTATGCAGCTATGGCAAGGAGAATTCGAATAGATTTTAGCATAGCCACTGGTGAAAAGGTTTCATCATAGTCTATACCATGTGTTTGTTTGAAACCTTTTGTAACCAGTCTTGCCTTAAAGGTATGCACATTGCCATCCATGTCAATTTTCTTTTTGAAAACCCATTTGCACCCAATAGTTTTTAAACCATCATTTGGGTCAAGGTCCATACTTGATTATTATACATGGATTACATTTTAGATCTTATGGCTTCAAGCCATTTCTCAGAGTCAGGACTATTTATAGCCTCCTGATAGGATGTGGGCTCATTTTGATCCATAATTAACACATCATTATCATCGATTATAAGAAATCCATATCTCATGGGGATTTGACATGTCCTACCAGACCTCCTTAGGCCTTCTGGTACTTGTGCAGGCTCAACAACTTCTTGCTGATTTAGCTGTGGTTCCATATTAGGTAAAACACTATTTTATGGGCCTTGAATTTCTTTAAGTTGCACTGTGCTCCCACTGGTTCCTTTGGAAATAAACTCTCTTTCCAAAAATACACAATTCCGAGACATAAACACTTTGTTCTCAGACACATTGTAGAAGTAATATCCTTTAGTTGTTTTAGGATATCCCATAAAAAGGCATTTGGAAAATTTGGGTGCTAGTTTATCAGAGATTTGACGCTTGACAAAAGCATCACATCCCCAAATCTTTAGAAAAGACAAACTGGGAGTTTTTCTAGTCCATATCTCATATGGTGTCTTTTCAACTACCATTGATGGAACTCTATACAAAATGAATGCAGCAGTTTCTAAAGCATATCCCCAAAAAGAGATTGGAAGATTAGATTGACTCATCATAGATTGAACCATATGCAATAGAGTCCGATTTCTGCGTTCAGACACACCATTCCATTGCGGTGTACCTGGAGGAGTCAATTGTGAAACAATCCCACAATCTCTAAGATAATCTATAAATTCTTGGTTTAAATATTCACCACCTCGATCAAATCTTAGTGTTTTAATATTTTTACCAAGTTGATTTTGTACTTCATTCTTGAAAATTTTGAACTTTTCAAAAGATTCAGATTTATGTTTCATTAGATAGAGATAACCATATCTACTAAAATCATCCGTGAAAGTTATGAAGTACTGAAAACCTCCTCTAGCAGTTGAGCTTAATGGTCCACATACATCAGAATGTATTAGGCCTAATAAGTCATTAGCCCTCTCACTTTGTCTAGTAAAAGGTGTTTTAGTCATTTTTCCAATTAAACAAGATTCACATGTATCAAATGATTCATAATCAAATGAATTTAAAAGCCCATTTTGGTGTAGCTTTAAAATGCATTTCTCATTTATATGGCCTAAACGACAATGCCAGAGATAAGTTGAATTTAAATCATTAGATTTAGACTTCTTTGTATTTATCTTATAGATTGGAATTTCATTAGTGTCTTCAGCATCTAAAACATAAAGTCCACTAGTGCATGGAGCATATCTATAGAAAATGTTATCCTGATAAATACTGCATTTATTATTCTTAATAATAAATTCAAACCCTTTCTTGTCCAAACAAGAAACAGAAATAATATTCCTACGCATAGTAGGTACATAATAACAATTTTCTAAAGATAAAACAAGTCCACTAGGCAAAGGTAACTCATAAGTTCCTACAGCTAAAGCAGTAACTCTTACTCCATTGCCAACTCGTAGGTACACTTTGCCTCTTGCCAATGATCTACTCCTTTTTAGACCCTGCACATTTGTACAAATGTGAGATCCTGATCCAATATCTAATACCCAAGAATCATAATTAGAAGTAGATAAATTTAATTCTATAACATGAATACCTGAAGAGGTAGTCTCACCACCCTTTTTCTTCTTTAGATCATCCAAATAGAGCGTGCAATTTCTTTTTCAATAGCCTGGCTCATTACAAAAAAAGCAAATTCCTTCCTTTGCTTTGGGTTTAGCTTTGGATTTGGGCTTAGGCTTTGGCTTGGGCTTCTGAAAGCCTTTAAGAACCTTGCCCTTGCCCTTTCCAACCCTTTTCATCCCCTTTCCCTTATTGACCATGAGAACATCCTTGGTGTTACTCTTGATGTTCTTTTCAGCAGTTTTTAGCATCCCATGCAATTATGAAATAGTCTTCTCCATACTATGTATATTGAAATTCATAATGAAGCTATCATAAGCTTCAGGCAAAGATTGGAGAACAATATCCATAGCCAGTTCTTGTTCAATCTTGAGACCAAGCTTGTCCAAGTGATCAAGATGACCCTTCATCTTCAGAACATGAGGACTGACAGAGCTGCTAGTAGTCAGCTTGTAAGAAAGCAATGCCCTAATGGTATTGAACCTTTCAATTCTAACTTTCTCTTAGAACATTTCCTTGAGATGGCCTATCATAGTATAAGCCTCCATTTCCATCAGCTGCTTTTGTAGCTCAGAGTCCATACATCCAAGCATAACACAAGTGACATCAGTAGAATCATTGAGATGCTTGGTATAAGCATCCCTTTGTGCTCTAGGAGCATTGGCAGTTGGTTCCTCAAGGATGGGTTGATCAAGGATGTATTCCTTTCTCTCATGCCTAAGAACAATTCTTAGGTTTCTGTACCAGTCAAGAAAGTTAGTCCCATTGAGTTTATCCTTCTCAAGGATCGATCGCAGTGACATGGTAGGTGTAGTGTTTGAAGTCATTATCTACAACAAATATATGCAAAGTCCATTCAGTATTTTATTAAATATGTATGAGGCATAATAAAAACTCCCACTAAATTTACTCAAATCAATAACCCTCTAAGTTAATTTTAGAAATTTTAGTGGGCCAAGATCCATATTTCACCATACTCTAAGTGAGCTTTGGCTCATTGCCTAAAATATGGTTATTTAGGTAAACAACTCTTATCAATTACATCTCATGTAACTCTTGGATGGTATGGGATTTGACATCACATGTCATGGCAAAAAAAAATCCCATCTAATGCCCTAGGTCCAAAACCATTTTGATAACCTATTTAAGTCAAACCATATCAAATGTTTAGATAGCACCATTATCCAACTTGCCTTCCCTAGATAAATATATACACGCTGCTTTGGCAGGCTCGTATATAATAATCTAAGGCTTGACAAGTGTTGAACTTATGGAAGGCATTATAATAACTTAATATTAAATGAGGGTTCCTTTTTATTTAATCTTATTTAGTTATTATTATGTTGTATTGCATGGCATCATATGGCATCAGATACATGGCATCATATACATAACAATAAAAATAAATGTGACATAGCATGGCCCAAATCTAAGTTGATCTTCATAAGCCAATATGAAGATCAAAGGTCAAACCTAGGTAATATTACAATTACAAATTGAGCCTCCAACTTGGATCTCCATCTTCTACCATGGATCTCCTTCTTTGGTTCCCACCTTGGATCTCCATCCTGGGCCTCCAACTTGAATTGCACCATGGGTTTTGATTTATAAAAATTATTGTCATTTATTATACACTATTCTAATAAAATAAATACAAAAAAAATGACTTATAGGCCGTATTTAAAATTACAACCCATAAAAAATAAAATCCAATCATATTGGTCTAAGGGCCATGCTATGCACCATGCATAAAACAACAAACATGTATAACATAATAATCTATTTAGTTATTAAATCCAATAATTATGTTAAAAATAAAATAATGTGACAATTCTTTTGGGGTCAAGGGGCAGCGCCCCTAGTAGGGTTCCAAGGGGCATCGCCCTTTGGCGGGGTCCAAGGGGCAGCGCCCCTGGCGATCCCCCTTTACCTTAGCTCTTTGGTGAATTGCCTTTCAAATTTCTGAACATTAATGAATTTTCGTAATCAAATTACTATAAAATCAATTTGTTCAAAAATAGACAAAAACGCTCAATTAAAATAGCCACCTTAAAACCCTAATTTGCGTCAAGGAAGCAATTAACCAATTTTCGTAATCATATTACTAAATCAGCTTATTGCTTAAAAACATCACTTTTTGTAAACATTTTACAGTCTAAAAAATCTGTTCAAAACAGATCAAAAATTTTTTTTTTATTAAAACAGATGCATCCATTAAGAAAACCCTAATTTGTGTAATCAAAATTATAGCTTGAATGAATCTATATAAAGCAGATCCATTCTGCATAATCTATTTAACATTTAAACAAATTACCCTTAACACATAATCTGCATAATCATAAAAATTCTATTTCAGATTTAATCAAAAATGATTTTCCTGAACAAAATAGAAAACGATTTTCCTAATTAAAACAAGAAAGAAATATGCTGTTTCAATTAATCATATTAATCAAAATAGAATACATAACAGATATATATCCTTAAGTGATTAGGTTATCGAAAATAGAATTTTGGTTTTATTAAATCACATTAATAAAACATTATACCTAATTTTTTTTCCATAAAAACATCATATAGAATTCGTTTTCAGTAAAACAACAAACTGAATACGTTTTTTTTATGAAACAACATTCTAAATTCATAAAATTAAAAAACTGCTTTTAGTTTAATCACATTAAACCATTATAAACATTAATCAAATTAATGTTTAATTCCATTTTCAAATAGATTACTAAGAATTGTCATACAATAAATCAAAACCCCTTTTGATAATTTTGAAAACCCTTTTCAAAACGAATCATAAACCCTAACATATATCACATATACACAGAATCAATTAATCAAATTACAAGTGGCTCTGATACCACTGTTGGGATTCGTGATACAAATGCAGCAGAAAAATTAAAATTTTATCACGTACCCAAGCCTAGATCCATGTAATTCGACTACTTGATTAAATCTAGGATTTCAAGAATCTCACCAAAGCGTAGAAGAGGCAAGATTTGCTGGAAGGATGAGAGGAGGTTCACACCGGTGACACCTTACCTCGAGCTTTTTGGCTTGGTTATTCGGATCAAGACGTCTCCAAAAGGATGCGTCCTCTATAGGTATCCACATGAACAACCCTTCATAAAATGAATTGGAGTGTGTGTGCTAGCAACCTCCTTGATTGTCTCACAAATCAAGAACAAAAGAAAAACTCTGTCTTTGTTTTCTAAGGAGAAAGAAAACGAATTTTGAGGCAAAAAAAATAGTGTATGAAACCCTATAGAATATAACATATTTATAGACTCCAAATTAGGGTTTCACCTACCAGTGACCTTTTGGTAATTTCTATTTATTATATTCTGATTTTGTTTAAAACAAATAAGAAATAATATCTTATTTATTTATTTAAAATAACATTTATCTTAAATAAATAAATAAATAAATAAAACACTTTAATTATTTATTTCCATAGAGTTTATTTTGGGCTTATTAAACCCATATTCGTTTTGGGCTTGTTCTAAGTGTGTGACCCTGTAGGTTCACATAACATTGGTAGTGGGCCTAAATCTCTATTTAGGCCTACAAGTCATAAGTGGCCTCTAGCAAGACATTATGACTACCCAAGTCATGTGAAGTCAATAATCCGACATAACCTAATTACAACGAATTTTATCGTCCCTTTATCACATGATATCTTAATTGAACATAAGGCATAGAATGTCATCCTTATATAGTTCAATATTATGACTTGATTCCAAGTAGACTGAAAATGATAACTCTTTATCAATTCATTTCAGCATGGCCATGCAATTTTCTTCAGTCTATCTCATCAAGGGGCCCATAGATATCTTTCTCATATTAATGAGGGATAAATTCCTTCTGAATCACTCACATTCCTCACATAACTAATTTCATATCCAAAAACATTCCAATTTAATCATCTGATTAAAGACAACGTTAGAATGTGTCAAAACATAAAATAACTATGTAGAAATCCATGATGATTTCAAGGTCAAAGGATCGAAATAAAATTACTATGATGAGAAATATTTATGATAATACTCTATGTAGTATTCTCATAGTGGGTCAATCCAGTACATGATCTCCCATCATATACCTATGAGTTGACTTAATATCTCATATTCATAATTAGTAAAACATAACCATTAGTCAACATCATACTAGCCTTAATACTTTAATATTTATATAATGAATAAATGGCTAGGGATAATTAGAATAGAACTCTTATTTTAATCTAAGGGTTTTACTATCAAGTCACATACTTGATGGCCTTAGTAAGAATTAACCATTCATATAATTATCATAAAATCAAATGATAATGAAATACCTCTTTATTAATAAAATAAGAAAGTCAATACATAATCAAATGATTGACCTAGTGCATACCACTAACACTTCCTTCCTCTTTTACTAGTAGATCCTATCTCAACATACCCTAATCCTTTAGTGTAATTTTGACTCTTGCATTCTAGTAGTTTAGGACTTCCTTGCTCATTCTTGCCTAGCCCCCATCCAAGTCGATAATTCATGCTCTCTATCATTTTTGCAACCCTTGGATCCATCTCAGTTTAATAAAATAACCTAGTAAGTTAAAAACTGGGAGGAAAACACACTTGTTTCTATTTTTCTAGTATGGTGAACACAGGTGCATTGGTTCCCGCTTTAATTATCACTATATCTCCTTCATAAGGGAATTTTATCTTCTGGTGCATGATTGAGGGTACCCTTCCCAAAGCATGGAACTATGGCCTTCCTAATAACAAGGCATAAGTATCTAGTATATCTAGCATGGTGAACTCAATGATTGGTTCCATAGGTCCTGTTTTAACCAGAGCTTACATTCCTAGTGTTCTCACCATAGGCTCTAATTATAAGGTTTGAATCTGTCAAGTCTTTAGCTTTTAAACCTAAGTTAGGAAAGATCTTCAATGGGCATACATTAGCTTTTAAACCTAAGTGAGGAAAGATCTTCAATGGGCATACATTAATGGTAGAACCATCATCAACCATTGCAAAGTTAGTTCTTTTCCCTTTTACTTCAGTTGGGATAAACAGTGCCTTGTTATGATTTCTTCCTTCTAAAGGTAGGTCATCGTTTGAGAAGGTTATCAGCTCGTGTTTCTTTTTTATAACCTTTGCTACCACAACCTCGAGTATGGCTGTTGTTTCAATGTTTCTGTTCAATAGAGCTTTCACTAAAGCTCTTCCATGGCCACCTGAGTGCATTAATAGTTCCCAGATATTGACATTTGTCTTAGCCTTATTTAGTTGTTCTAGAATCAGGCCTTCCTTTTCCCTTTCTTTTGTTTTTGCATCATCTGTGTCTTCTCTTTCTATAACTCTCTCAATCTTCTTTTCCACTGGCTTGTAATTCCTCCTACTTCTAGAGACATGATTCACTTTGGGATCATCACTCCACACATCTAGACCAGTAGGACTCTCTTCATCAGAGTCATATTATATGTCTATAACTCCAATGATTTTGTCCTTTTTTCTATCCTTCCATACTTGTACTGTGCACGTTTCCTTCCTTCATGCTAAGCTTTCCTAGATGTGCTCTTAGTAATTCCTCAATCCCCTATTTGGGAGTTAGAGACTCCTTATTCTCTTCTTTTACTGGCCCATTACCAAATTCATCACACCATCCTAAGGGCACAATCCCCTCAAGAGGTATATCACTAGAAGCATGCTTTGAATAGAACACCATATAATAAAATTTGCCTGAGGGTTACCCTAATAAATCCTTAACTTTTGGCTGTTCTAGCGTTTTGGATTCTTTCTTGTCATTAAACTCATCATCCCATCCTAAGGGAATAATTGATTCAATTGGGATATCTACAGAGGGTGGTTTGGAATAGAACACCTTATAGTCAAATTTCCCTGAGTGCTAATCCTAGCAAATCCTTAAATCTTGGCTGTTATGGGTTTTTGGATTCTTTCTTGTCATTAAACTCATCACCCCATCCTAAGGGCATAATTGATTCAACTGGAATATTTGCAGAGGATGATTTGGAATAAAACACCTTATAGTAAAATTTCCCTGAGGACTGCCTCAATAAATCCTCCACTCCTTAAGAGGCATTAGGAGATTCTCCATTAGTTATAGGGTTTAGGTTTTCAAAAGAGTTTAACACTTCTTCTTTGCTCACTCCTAAATTAATCATCATGGTGGCCGATGGTGGGACATTTCGGTAGTCAGGGAAAGGATTGTTTCTAGTATTTGGGTTAGAGTTGGATTTTTCAAGGTCTATGATTTTTTCAGAATCTATTAGGTTTTGGATCTCGTATTTGAGGCAAATACATGTGTCTATGGAGTGGCCATCTGCTTGGTGAAACTTGCAGTAGCTATTGGGGTCATAGCCTGGGACATTCTGGTTATGTGGTTTTGAGAAGGTTAAGGGTTAAAGTAAGCCTTTCTGGATCAATCATTCTAGGACTTTGGAGAGTGGTTAGTTGAAGTTAGAGAATCACTGAGGTTGCTAAACTGGCCACACCACCATAGCTCAGCTAGTACTCTCTTGTTGTGTGCCCTCGGTTGCGTAGTTTTAGGTTCCAGTGCCTCTAGAGCTTATTTTCTTATCATTCTCAATCTCTTCTACTTGCAGACCATCATTATATAGGTCTATGAAATTTTTAGGGTTCATCATCTATAACCTTTTAACCAGATTAGGTGACACATTCCAAACTATCATCCTAACTTGATCCTTCTCGGCCAACCTATTCTTCATCAGCCCTGCTTTATTCATGAATTTGGTAAGGAAATTAGAGAAAGATACATTGGGTTTCTGCTTTTTCAGTTCTAGATCTCTATTGGACACTTCTAATCTAGTATTATAATCATAATATTTCAAAAAGCAATGCATAGTTCTTTCCAGTCAACTCTTACAAATTTTTATAGCCCATGATACCAGTTTATAGCCATTCCCTTTAAGGATAACATAAAAAACTTAGTAATCACTACTAATGGTGCTTTAGTACTGCTCATGTTTATTATGTATTGGCTAGGATGAATCCTTAAATCTCCTCTCCCATCAAATTTTTACAGTTGTGGCATCTTGAACTTGTCAGGCAACCTATCATCTTCCATCTGTAGCATGTCATCAAAGTTAAATGAATACCCCATGCCTTGTCCGTTAATTAGCTCTTCCATCTTTGACATCTTATGGGTTAGTGCTTGCATCTGCTTGGACTCGTAATAGTGTACCAGTTCAAGGGATTCTTTCTTTGCCTTCTTTATCATGTAATTCTTAATATGCTTTATCTTCCTATTGATAGCAGTGGGTTTCTAGCAGTAGGTTATGCCCCAACATTATTGGCAGTAGGTGGGACAGTAGTAGCAGAAGGTGGTAGTATGATAGTAGTAAGTTCCATCAGTCCAGATAGTGCTTGTCGCAGCTCATCTTGTATCATAGCCCTCATGTCATCCATTAGAGCTCTCTTGATATCTTCTACAGTCTAGTTCTCTTGTTGTTGTTCCATTTGTTTAGATTCAGGTGAAGGTGGTTTAACTTCTAAGTAAAGTGGGTTGATAGGGCTTCTTTCTAGTCTATTAAGTTTGTTTAGGATTTCCTTTACTAAGGCTTTAGGACTCTGACTCATTCTTCTTAGTCTACCACCTTTCCATCCCCAAATACGAGAAGATCCAGATGAATCTATGATGGCTACAAAACAAGGTGTTAGTATGATGAATGAGATGCATGTATGAGTGTTGCACGTGCCATGAAACAAGTAGCAAGTGGTAAGTATCAATTAAGAGTACAACATACATCCTTCCAACCTTTTTCCTCCTATACACATGTTCAATGGCGAGTCTCTTGTTCTAGGATTTTTGGTCTTGGTCTTAATATCAATGAAGGATATCAGGGACCTATGCATATACCAAATCTCTCTTAAAGCAGCAAAGCATAGAAATAGCATTTCTAAGTATAAAGGTCTAGCCCACTCTTCATTACCCTAAAAGGCTTTAAAAGTATGGGCCTAGGCTTTTATAGATAGAAATACCTTATGGTAATAAGTATAGAAACAACATTTCTAAGTATAAAGGTCTAGTTCAATCTTTATTAGCCTAAATGGGCTTCAAAAGTATGGGCTTGGGCTTTTATAGATAGAAATACCATATGGCAAAAATCAAATAAGCAATTTTTGGTAGATCCTAAGGGAAGTAATTATGCCATTATATGTGGTTAGGGTTCAGTAAAAAGTCAAGGTTCCTTTAGCAAGATGCCCTCCTTTAAGACTTGAGTTATAGGCCAAGGTTAGAGGGGCCCAATATCCTTTGAAAACTCGAGAGAAGACTATCCCCCCTTTAGAACTTAGGTTACAGACTCTGGTCAGATGAGCCCAGTAATCTCTTTTGAACCGAGTTAAGGCTAAGAGTAATGGTTAGCCAATTTACAACTCTATGAAGCTAGTGGAATCATAGAATTAAAAACCAATGCCATTGGTTTAATAGGGGCTTGTAGAATAAATGAAAGAATAAAATAATAATTAATAAAATAACTCTAAAGAACACAAGTAGAATCAGTATCTCTTATCGCTAGTGGAATCCCCATTGTAGACAGTGTGGTTTAGCGTGCGCCCAAGATTTTAGTAACTGTAACACTATTTGGGCTCAAGGCTATAGAGAACACACTACTATGTCACAAAGACGTAGCGTGGAGATGAGAAGTCACCATCCAGGGTAATAACTAGGACAAATTGAAAAGTGGTACTCGATTCTCTAAAAGAAAGCCAACACCACAACTAGGAGATTCTGGGAACGGAATACTAACTTCTTTCAGTCTTGTGTTCATTTAGATTTATTTTATTAATTACTATTTTATTCTCTAATTACATGAAATTTTATTTAAACCCTAATTAAATATCCATCTAACCCAAAAAAGGTAACAGGTCATAAAATCACATGTAAAAAAAATACATTCAAAAGAGAACATCCTTATGTCTAAACTAGGTTAATTTTTAAAGTTTAGATAATTCTACATATTTTTATTTACAAGTGAAATGGATTAAAGATGGGCTTACATTAAAATTAAATTAGTAAACTGAAGTCTATTTATTTTAATTTAACAAAGGGAATAGTCTTAATTCTACCAAAATTTAAAGAAGAAATTAAATTAATAAGTGGGCCTAAATCTAACTTGATTTTAAATTAAGTGATGTGATCCTAAATGTATTTATTTTGAAAGAAATGAAATTAATGGGTTGAGCTATGTCTAAATTAATTTTAGTTAACCTAAAAATGGGCCTAAGTCTAAATTAATCTAATGGGTCTAAATTGATTTTAATTAATTAGCCTAAACCATTTTTAAGCATGTTTTTTATTTAGTGGGTTTAGACCTATTGTGGGCTTAGGGCCCAAAGAACTAAAAGATCCAAAAACAAAACCCAAACAAAAAAAACATAATAAAATCATATCAAATATAGGATTTATGTGATTTTCTAAAAACCCTAAATCAATTTACATGCAACCGTAAATTAATCTAAAGCCAGCATTGATTTTAATTTATTTTTACCCAATTGAACCTAAATTACTAATCAATTTTAGTGTATAGAATATAAAATTCTACTATTTCCCACTATTAGGGCTATTACAAACTACTATGCAAAAATTAAAATCAAATTAATTACAATAAAAAACAAAAGCAAATTAAAAGAATGCAGAAATTATAAATCCCAAGGGGGTTTTACAGATCCTAATCCATGGCATTCCATGGATTCTTCTAATGGTCATTGCCAAAATCTCATATCAACACCTTCACCTCTAGAGTACCATAGAACATCAATCAAAATAAAAAAAACAAAAAAAATTTAATTAATAACTACTCAATTAAAAAATAAAACAATAAAAAATCAAATCAAGAATAAAAAAAGACAGAGTAGAAGATGTTGTGCAAATGCTATTTGGATGCCCCTCATATTGGATTGTCACCATTTTGAGATTGACTTTGTTGTTTTTTCTTTCTTAATCATTTGGAATTTAAAAAAAAATAATGTATTTTTTTTTGCAGAAGCTAATTAGGGTTTTTCTCTTTAATTTTTTCATAGCCCCTTTGCTTCTCTCTATTTTTTTCACAGACTTTGCCTCTTTATCTCTCCAGCTAGTTTTCTCCCTCTCTCACAAGCTAGCTCCTTCCTCTCCTTTTTTTTCCTCTTTTTCTCATGACTTTTAAAGCCTGGCCTAACAACCCTAACTCCTGTGATCATGTAGGGAAGTTACACAATAGTTGGGAGCGAGATCAAGAGTCTTTTAGGAGTTTGCATTTTATTTTTTGAATTTTCAAAATCAAGATAATGAGATATGAGCAATAGGGTTTTGAAAAATCAAAGACTCACATGCAGGGACATGTGGTGTCCTGGACCAATGAAAAAATTGAAAAATGACAAAATCAGTGTAAAAATTCATGAAATTAGCGTAAAAATAACTTTTTAGTGAAAATCAGTATTCTAGAATTCTGATTTTTGACCCATAATGCCGACTAGCAATACGTACTGCCGATCAACATTATGTAATGTTGATCGGCATTATGTTATGTTGATCATCATTACACAATGCTGATCGACATTAAATGCTGGCCGACCAATTATTATTATAATTATTATAATTATTATATATATATATATATATATAAATTATAAAAAAGGTCCTCAAAAGTTTCTAATTTTTGCAATCAAATCCCTAAAAAACTAATTTTACAATTAAATCCATAAAACATTACAATTTAGTCCTTTAAATTGTGAAATTCGACACCAGAGATCAATTCTCGATTAGATTTTCATTTTAGGGGGTTTTATTGCACGCGTGCACAATTGCACCCTAAAATTACGTTCTTATAGAAGTACTTAGTCTGCATTACATAAACATTACATATCGTACATTTATGCATACATTAAACATATGTAAGTACAATAAAGAAAACATATCCTTTAATCACTCATAAACTCCAAGAACTGCTGCTACAAACTCCTTGCAATGGTGAACCAGTATTTAGCAGTAGAGTTAGGAAAAACACCAAGCATGAAGCCAAATGAACAATCTCGAAGAAGAAGCAGAAAATAAAGCACAAACACGAGCAATTTCATAAGGAATAACACTTGACTGAGGAAAACTAGGGCAAGGTAAATTGGGATGCATTACTCTACCAAGGATAGCCAAGGATGGCTGGATTGTCAAGTCCCCAAAAATCATACTACCAGAAGCCACACTACTATCATAGGCAATCACTTTAGTATGAAACATGCCCTCATCCTCCTTAAAATATGATCTAGATCTCTTCTGATGAGACCCTCACCGCTGTAAATAAGCTCTTATAACTTATGTTAATTATAGTTTATTACTAATAAAGTTTGCTACATGTTTGCACCAAAATAGGAATAAAAGCTTACCAGATTAGAAGAAAAACTCTCGACGAACTGCGTGATGGCCTAGTCCTTGAATCAGTAGGATGGGCCTCATATGCTTGAAGAAGTAGAGGAACAAAGCCATAGGATCAATCAATTATGGAGATTCTCAGAAGGATATCTTGTCGTGGTAGTAGTAAGCTCATTCGCACTAAGCTCATGACCATAGAATATGTCATTAGGAGGAGGAATAAGGACTCTCCTCATGTATAAACCATCCCATGAATGATGGACTTGCTTACCCAAATACCATATTCTCTTATTGAGGCCGAGGAGTAACACTCATTGCTTTATCAGTTGCCATATTGTCACCATCTTTGCCAATCAATGGGACCTCACTACCCACTAGCGAAGGACAATCTGCTCAAAGGGAAAAAATGAACAAAGAATCTCTTAAAAAAATAATCAACATAATAGGAATCATACATACTAGATTAAAGGATGGATGCCCCATATAATCCTTAGTTGCTATGCAATTTTCAATCAAATAAGTAGTCTTTTTTATACATTAGGGATAATAAGGAAAGTCATCCTCTAAAAAATCATTGACGGTTGGATGAGGAAGAACCCCAAACTTGTAAGCCTAGATATGGAACAAACAAGCAAAAGACAAAGAGCAAAAGGACATAAATAAGAGCTCTCACTCACATTCAATATAAATAATCATCAACAAATCCTCAAGCCTCCTCGGCATGCTACATCTAGACCCAAGTACATAGTACCCCAGTAGTATCTTGATAAGCTATCTAGGTCCCTTAGAATAAGTGACAATCACAGATTACCCGTGCCCAAAGAATTTGAGAAGATGGCAACACTCAATAAGTAGAACAAAAAACATTGAGCCAACTGCTCTAAAGAAATATAGCCAAAGTCATACTTTGTTTACACAAAAGAAATAAACTCGGTATAATAAGTGGGGTACGAACAACCCAACTTTGTAGGGGAAACTACCATGACCAGCTCCTTAATGAGGTGTTTCCTCACCACAGTAGAACATACCTCCTCATTGAAAGGGGATAAGCTCTTTGGAAAAGCCCAAACATGTGATAGTAATAAAGTCTAGAGGATGATAGTCATCTCCTCAAAAAGTAAGTGGAATGAATGTGTCATATCCATCCACTACTCAATTAATGTAACTTGATGAATAAGAGTTATAAGAAAATATAGTAAAAGTCCCATCAAAGCCCCTTCCTACAACCACCTACTTCATGCATAATGAAAAACCTTGATAGCACAGACTAACTCTATTAAAAGTGCTAGGCAATACAGTAGTGGATCTACGAGGTTGCAAATAATAGGTATGCTATCAAACACTCACATAATTAGTAAATACCAAAGCATCTTCACTTTTGTTGTTCAACAGGAATGAAAAATGAACATCAATGCAAGGAATATAGAAACTAAGCGAAACATTCCAATAAGAGCTATAATTAAGCCTATAAAGTAAGAGCTATAAATGACTACAACAAGTGCTGATAGTGAGAGCTATAACTACTTTAGTCAGAATAATAAAGCAAGGGCTACTACCAACTGACATTTACAATAAAAGCTACAATCAAAATTATAAGCTAACAGTAAGAGCTACAATGACCTCAGTCAGAGTTACATGCAAAATGGCAAGAGCTAGTAAACAACAAAGCAAGACCTAATAAACAATGTGACAATAGCCATAATTAAGACAATCAGAGATGCAAACATTATAGCAAGAGCTGAAGAATCTTAAGTAGGAGTAGAATAAGGGTCATATAGAAATAGATAGTGAACAAGAGCAATTAAGATAGCAAAGCAACACACACAGTAAAGGTCACTTTGGAAAGAAAATGGAAAATATAAAATAAGGAATAACTGATTTGGTGATGATGAATGGCCCGAGTATAAGTCTTTAAATCGTAAACTATAAGGATTGGCCCTTCTTGGAAGAGTTTGAATGATCGATAAGTCTAAAAGCTAGATGAAGCACTAGCATTAGCCGTTATAGCAGAAGTCCCTACATAAGCTCCAGTAACCTCCATATAGTCATCTCAATATCCAAGTCATCAATATCAAAGGCCATGATTCTCAGGAATATTAGGGAAGTCCATATTGTAGAAGTAGAAACAAAGAAGAAAAGCACTTCTACAACTGAAGACCATCAAAGAAAAGTGAAGAAAGACCAAGAAGAATGAGCAAAAACCTCCCCAAACTCAATGTTCTTTTAGAAGCATGGGAGGGGGAAGAGAATATATGGTCATGAGCTCTAGTGCATGGTCACAGGCACACACTTTGAGGCAGGAACACATGCACTCTAAGACTTTGCACCCTCATTACTTAAGTACTGAACCTCCATTTGAGCATAAGACATGCACTAAAAAGCACACTGTTATGGGTTTCACCTTTATAAAGACACTATGTGCATCATCACTATTTTGAAAGAACTTAGCACTTTCCGAAAGAGGAAAAATAGAGAAAATTTCATGAAGATATCACATTCACATATCATTAAAATGACATCAATAACATCAATGACATCATCATTGCATTATCATTATTTAGCAACATTTTCATCCACATTACATCATTCACACCCATAAAAGATAGACCCGAGACTACATAATAACATGCAAGGTGCTACACATACAACTATACCTACAGTCACTATAGGTAGAACTGTATTCACTATAGTGAGAAATATAGATGCCACAACAAAAGCTATAAACATCTCAATAAGGGCAGCCAAAATCCTTAAGTTTTTGATAAGTGCAAGACTATTAAAAGGGAAATGCAACTATGATAAAGCAGAAGAAGCAGTACAACAAAAGGGGAAATGTGATTACACCAATAAGTAAGAGTATGGAGCATCAATTTGATGAAAACAATGCAATAACAGGGAAGTCAGAACTTACCTTGGCTTAGAATCATTATTTAAACACATAACCAATACTAACTATAATTCTTTTATTTTCCTTATAGGTTAACGCAACTATGCAAGTCAAAGTCAATCCAAGTATGTAAAGGTGAAAGTTGCATATAAAGCACTATAACAAGAGTTATACAACATCGTAAGTACTACACCCATAGCAAAAGCTATAATTACAACCATAGTCATAACCATAACTGCAAAGGGAAGTCAAAACGTACCTTGGATTTGAATCATCATTTAAACACATAGTCAATACTAACTACAATTCTTTTATTTTCCTTATAAGTTAATGCAATTGTGCAAGTCAAAGCCAATCCAAGTATGTAAAGGTGAAAGTCGCTTATAAAGCACTATAATAAGAGTTATACAACATCACAAGTACTACAACCATAGCAAAAGCTATAATTACAACCATAGGCATAACCACAACCGTAAGGATATGACAAGGGCTATAGTTTTGAAGCATGAAACATGCAATAACAATGGTGCCATCACTAATAGTTAATGGAGACACTAGTAGTAAGAAAAATGGAAAACTTAAAATGCCACCTCTATCATTGCCTCTATACGGGGAGTGCCCTCCTCCTTCTCTCTTTAATACATGCATCTGCATTTGCACTCATATATTTAAAAATAATAATAATAATAATAGTAATAGTAATAATAATAATAATAATAATAATAATAATAATAATAATAATAATAATAATAATAATAATAATAATAATAGTAGTAGTAGTAGTAGTAGTAGTAGTAGTAGTAGTATTGCTCCAATACCATATTAAGAATGTATGTGTCTACTACTGTAATCCTAATAATTTATTATACAAACAATTTCCTAAATTTATTATCATGTCAATTATTAAATTTTCTACAGCATTACCTTCTATACTATGATTATTATGTAATTCTTTATAGTTACAAAATATTGTATTACTATTAAAATCTTGACTTATTTGTTCATTATTACTACTAATTCCTATTAACAAATGTTCAAATTTTCTTTTCATTTTTTCTGGAATTTTTGCAAATTCTCTTCTCAACCTCTGATATCATATTAAGAATGCATGTATAGAAGACAGACAAATTGTCAAATGATAGGCAAACTATAAAAAATTCACAGCATAAATTAAAAATTCTCAAAACAAAATTAAAATAACTATGAATAATTAACCCATACAAACATTCAAACCATGGATCAAAAAATATAGAAACAGTAAGAGAACTTACAAAGAGATAGTTTCCTACACACAAATATTATAAAGACTTGTAGTAATTTTATTCATGAAATTTTTTCTTACTTCCAATCTCTACAAGACAAGTTTCTACAAAATTCTACACCAATTAATTTTGACACATGGCTTGGCTATTAATCCTAATTTTCTACACCTAAATTAGGCTTTTTTGACTATTATTTTTTAGATCTAACATTTGGCACTAGACTTGTCTAATTTTTACATTTTCACTTATCTAATATCTAACACTTGGCTCTACACTTGTCTAATTTTTATATTCTCTAATATCTCTTTTCTTTTTTTTTATTATAAAGAAAAAATAAGGGAAAAATTGCAAATAAATTTTTTTATCTATAATTGTTTATGATTAGTTTATTAGTTATCTTTATTCATATTTAGCTTCTAAACCCTAGAAGGCTATTGTAGAGCACATAAAGATATAATAATAATAAGTAATAGTGTTTTAGTTATCTTTATTTTTAGTTATCTTAGTGTAAGAGACAAACTGCTTTTTGATTTAAGAGTTGCATTCATTTATAGGAACAAAACTCTACATGTATGATAGGAAGATTATAAGCATCATAGAACTTAGTAACTAAAACACTATTGTGTAGAATTAAAAAAAACACTATTATTATTATTATTAGTAGCTTTTTCTTGCACTTATGCAAACTTCATCTATGCCACGAATTGCATATATTAGATTTGAGTGAGCTGATTCTGATTATTGTAGTCTCCCTTTAATGCCTATTTCATAATTTTTGAAAGTATGATCTACAGCTCTTAGGACCTTTTAAATTTTAATCAACTTAATGCTTGCATATCACCTGGATGGATGAAGAACTTGTAAGAAAAAACTTATAAAGGACATCGATGGACAAGATAAATTACAATTATCAAGACATCTTTCATATGGGTCTGTGATATCAAGACTATACCTATCTACTCCAATGCTAAAAAATGAGTAAGAGTATCAAAAGAGACCCTCTTATGCTATTCACACTGAGTAATGTGAGAAAGGCAGGAAATACTAAAGGGGGAACACAAAAAGAAAATAAATGCAGGAAAATTAAAGGCAAGGGATACTAAAGAAAGGCAATCCTTGCAAAAAAAGAAAAAAAAGAAGTAATGTATGGTAAACTATCACTTTCCTGCTCAAAAGCCTTTTGATAATTGAAATTTATCTTATTTATCTACATTCTTTATAAAGTTTCATCTCACTACACTCTTCAGAAGTTCACTTGGTAGTACAATTAGTCTTGGCCATGATTTTTGGATCATATTCTTGAATTACTAAGATCAGTATTAACTTGAGACCATTATAGTTAAAAAAATTCAAACACTCTAATACATAAGACTCTTGTGATCAATGAATCAATAGCAAGAATGCAAGAATAGAAACACTTAATTAACCATGACTAATGAATAAAATCCCTTGAACAAAATTCATAAATAAAGTTAAAATGCATGCTCCTCACATGTTCATACAAGCCTTCTCAAAACTTGATAAGTTCATATTTTGTGCATATTTATAGTTAGTTTTTCATTAGTTTTTACTTCATGTGGTATATTTATTTAGTTTATCATAGTTAAAATAAGTTAGTTTAGGGTTATAGGTTAGTGTCTTGCATGTTATGTTAATAAAAGCATATTTCATGTTAGTTTACTTAGGTTTGCATTTGCATATAGGTTTAGGTTCTTTAGAGTTTCATTTAATAAGTTTATATGTGGAATTTAGTTTTTTTCTTATGTTTCTCTTTATGTGTTTAGGTTTAGAGGCTTGGAGTTTGAATCAGGAGCATTGGAACATGAATTGGAGCTTAAAATCCAAGGATGAGTTGCCTAGAGAAGGGTAACGGCCGTTACCAAGTGTCTGAGAGGAAGGAAAAATAGGATTGAAGATCATAACAGGAGTTACATATGTGTAACGACTGTTAGGGGTTGGTTGCGAGTTGGGTAACAGTCATTACACTTGGATAATGACCGTTACCGGGCGATTGCGCAATTCAAGTTTGAGCACGCTTGAGTATTTTGAGCATAACTTTTTGTGCTAAACTCAGAATGAGGAAATTCAAGATGATTTGGAAAGATAAGAAGGAATGATACAAGTTTCATGAAGATTCAAAGACCTAGTTCATTCATATTGAAGGGATAAAGTTTTAAGGAAGTTAGCTGACCTGCATAGAGTGAGAAACAATCCTAATTTAATTAGGATTGTGTTTTTTTTTTTGGAAACCTAACTTATTCCTATTCTAAGAGGGATGAATTTTTGGGACTTGATATATAAGGAAAAATATGGGAAAGAAGAAACACACATAGGAGGCATAATAAAAAAAAACTAAGAGACAAGGGAAGATCAACGAGGCTAAAAGATCAAAAAGAGTTTTTATTTAATTTCTTCCTCATCTTTCTATTATTCTTTTAGAACATGTATTTGTTATCTAAAATAACTATATGTGGCTAATTTTTCTATTTAGGGTTTAGGAATAGGAGTAGCCATTCCAATTTGTAATGAACACGAGATTTTATTAATGTAATTTGAATTTTCAGTTAATCTTATAAGTTGTGATTATTTCATGCTTTCATTCTTGGTCAGCTTATTGCATGTTATGGATGATTTTCACCAACGAGAGTTAGGGAATTTCATTATCTTAAATCTCATAAGACTTAAATAACTTGACCATGAGAGTAGGTGAGCTTTAAGGGGAACCATGATTATGGACAGGGTTTACGGTGGTAGAATAATTATTTGAGAGCTTAATGAGCTTAGATTAATTCCTTAATCATGAGAGTAGTTTAATTCTTAATCTTTGCATGCTTAATTGAATTTGAGAGAATCATGAGGTGTTTAAGAACAATTACCCTTAACTGAATTCAAATGTCCTTTTTATTAAATTGTGTTCATGAATATATTGGAATGGTGAAACTAGACCTAGGCTCTAAGATTTAATTATTTGATTTTACCTTATATTAGATTACTGAATTATTTAATTTAATTTCACTTATATTTAATTTGCTAGCTGAGAATTTAAATAAGAATATTGGTAATTAGTATCCAGTCTTCGAAGGAATGATATCTATTTGCTACACTTCTTGATCCATTTGCTACACTTCTTGATCCATACACTTGTGGGTTTTGTAGACAACAAGACTTCAAGCTATAAAACTCCAAGAGTCATCATCACTAAACATGATTGAGAAAGAACTCTAGTCATAACAAGGGATCTGATCCTAAAAGAAAAAAAAAGAAGAAAATGACATCTTGCACTAATCACACTGATCAACCAATTAGTTTTCCCTAAGACTGGAGGAGGTCATAGTGGCATGATTTATTTTTCCTGACATCAAAGGAGGTTATAGTGGCATAATTTTATTTGCCTGACACAAGAAGAGGTTATAGTGGCATGATTTTGTTTCGCCTGACATTGGAAGAGGTTATAATGGTATAATTTTATTCGCCTGACACCTGCAGGAGGTTATAGTGGCATGAATTTTTTTTTCCTAACATCAAAAGAGGTTATAGTGGCATGATTTATTTCACCTAACACCAAAGAAGGTTATAGTGGCATGATTTTATTTGCCTGACATTGGAGAAGGTTATAGTGTCATGATTTTATTCGCCTGACATCGGAGGAAGTTATAATGGAATTACTTCCTAACATTAAAAAGGATGTTAGAACCTTTAATATGGCTATGAGAATGTTAAGTACGATGCCTGAAAAGGGTGTTTGTTGCATTTCATACGCATGCTTGCACATCATATGCCTAATTTCATATCAATGTCATATGCTTGCCTCAGTTGCTTAAATCATTCGTGTGAAAACCATATCATTGTATGAATCCTAAATTGCATCATTCTGCCTGTATCTCGAATTGCATCATTTTACATGAATCAAAAAATGCATCACAACCACATTCGTATGAAAGTTGCATTCATTATTTCCTGAATCTCAAAATCTCATCATGCATTTTGTATTTTATAAAAATTATACTGCACATCTTGCATCTTGCATTGATCACCATCATTTTGTGTGAATCTTGAAATTGCATCCTTGCATAAATCCCAAAAAAATTACATATTGCATGAATCCTAAAATTGCATTTTGCGTGAATCCTAAAATTACATCTTTTATGAAACCTAAAATTGCATCTTGCATGAATCCCAAAATTGCATCTTGCATGAATCCTGAAATGGCATCCTTGAATGAATCAGAAAATTTCATTTTACATGGATCCTAAAATTGCATGTGTCCCAAACTACACCTGACATGATGGCCAAGTCACAGAACAACAACAACAATCAAGTCATAACAACACATCACTCAGGTAAGTGCCTCTCTACTCAGAAAATAGTTTTGGCATCTTTACATTTTACTTTATGTGTATTAACATTAGCACTAGGTGGCCATGCAACACATGTGAAGTAGGGTGCAACTATTATACCTCAAATTCGACTGTCCCTAAAAAGGTCCAATGATGAAATGAATCCTTAAGATGGCTAGAGTCTGCTCATTTGTAACACCTATGAAGTGTGCAACCTTAAAAAACCTAACCAATCCCATTAGTGTGCAAAATTGATCATTGAGCCATTAAGTTATGCCCTGACCTGACGAAATATGAATTATCAGAATAATGAGAGGTTTATTTCACAAAAATCCCTCTAAAAATATTTAGTCATTAGGCCGGTGTGTATTTTGTTAGACCGAGACCTAGCTTTGTGAAAAAAAAAATTGACTTTGATAAAACAAGCTTTAGAAACACATCCAGAAAGCTCCTAAACCTTTAAAAGTGGTCTTAGAATGGTCTAACACAACCTAAGGATTAGTGCGTATCACTCAAAAGTGCGCATAAACACCCTTAGGTGTCATGTGCTAAAATTGAGGCTGACTGTGGCAAAATAGACTTTAAAAATGCATTCGGAAGGCCCAAAAACCCTTAAACCAATCATAAAATAGCATGCATAAAATTTAGAAAGTGTGCATGGAAGCATACCCATGCTTGTGTGGCCATGCGCAAAATCTTTAATATGCTCGTGTGACCATGCCCCTACCACCCTATTCTACCCAATTTTACCTATAAATAGACCCCATCACACCCCATTTTGGAAGTGGGAGAGCAAATGGAAACATACACACACTCAAAAAATTGGTACGATTGAAGGCCCTGGAAACCCCTTTCTAGATAGTTTTTGCTCTCCTATAGCCATTCCCTTAGGTTGTTAGATCCCTTTTCCACTAAACCAAGCCTTATCTTTGTCAAAGCATGCTTCAAAGGTATACAATCTAGCGTCATTTTACTGTCATTTTGAACCTCTCGATGAGGAAAGCTTAATAATCTCTTAAAGCTAAAGCTCCAAAACTCACACAAGCTTAGTCGAGTCTAAAGACCACACAATTATTTTAGCACATATATTTTATCTCATTGCATTTTATTTTATTATCGCCAACATTCGAGAATATTATTGTGCTTGTGTGACAAGACTATCAAACTTGCATGCTATATGAATAATATGTGCTTTATTATGCTCATTTTATATCATCATTATGCATCATCTATTTTTGAAATCATGAAATCACATCATAAATACCAATAATATGAAAATTTCATATCCCAGAATAGAGTCATCATGCTTTTGGTCTAGTTATGACCTCATGCATCCTTTATATTATCATCATATATCATTGTAGCATAAATAATCGCTACAAGCATGCATGATCATCCTATTATTCATAAAGTTGAGTAAACTATGTAAATGGTCATGTTAATCTTTTATATTAGTCATATCCAAATTAGATTTACTTTTTCACAATCTTTCCTTTTCATATGTATTTTATTAGGAAAGTAATGTAATAATTAAATTTTTAGCTTTATTATATTCCACTATCTGATGTATTATATGAATGCTATACAAACTGTCATTTCCAAAATTAGGGTGTTGCAGTAGCTATACATTGAATATCGTATAATGAGAAATAGTAAAAAAATTATACGCTATCCCCCGAACCTAAAAATCTTTACTGGGGACAATACTCACTGAGTGACTTGATGTTGTCCTTTTTTTTCCTAATTTTTTAAAAATCGAGTGGTGACTCCATAAAATCAAAAGCATCTTATCCACCTCGAGACTAATCATTTGTCCTTATTCAGTAAAGTTGCCATGTCCCTCAGAAATGTAAAGACCTATATAATGTCCCATAAAAACATACTGCTAACCAAAAGTGAAAGGAAAATTGGTCGCTCACATTTACCAACCCCAAGTATCATATACTAAAGTTTAAAATGGTGGTTGAATTCTATACTTAATATAATGCTATTTTATGCAAGATGTTTTTTGCCACTCTTACTGACATTGCACAATCTTGGTTTAATAATTTGCCTTCTGGTTGCATTAACTCTTATGTTGATCTTAGTAGATTGTTTGTCAATAGTTTTATCTCCAGTATACCAGTATAGTGGGAAACCTCATGCATAGAGATTATAGTGTAAAAACATTATGGAAATCTGAGGGATTATATTGCTTGCTTTAATATGGAAGCCATTAAAATCCTTAATTTGGAACATTCCTAAGGCATATAGGCTATTATAAAAGGCATAAAAAACCCTCCATTCTTTAGTTCCTTATTAAAGAATCCACTTGTCAATTTAATGACATTGATGAAAAGGATAGAGAAATACATTAGGCAAGATGATGCCTATTGGTCGAGTCGATTCACCCTAAAGAGAAAGGAAGAGTTTGATGATTCTGTTCTTTTTAAGAGGATAAGGAAAGGGTTAGGAGGACCATTTCCCTAATAGCCCATGCAGAAACCTATTAAGAAGCCTTATACTCCCCTACTAGAGAGTGGCATAACTCTACTGAATGTCATAAGGCAAGATGTTGTCATGGTAATCAAAGATAAAGAGTATGTGAAATGGCCATGGTAGATGCCTTCATACCCAAAGAACCGTGATCGGTCCAAATTTTTTCATTCTCACAAGGCTATGATGCATAATACCAATGAATGTCACCAGTTAATGTTTAAAATATAGAGGCTAGTCAAAGAGGGGCACCTTAAGAATTTTGTCCAGAGTAGTGATGATACCATCAGGGGATCTATGGGAGGCATACCGTCAGCATCCATAATGGAAAAAGACAAACAACTTATATTCCCTCCTAACACTAGGATCAGAGGTACAATCTATTGGATTGCTAGTAACATGACTTCACCAAATATGGGAATCGGGAACATACACTCAAAACCATCTCAAAAGTTAAAAGAAAATAATCCATTGTGTACTTGTGTTATCACTTTTGGCCCTAAAGATGGAGATGGTGTCATAACTCCTTATGCTGACTTGATGGTCATTATGGTAGTTATTAATTATTTTAAGGTTGAAAAAGCCCTAGTGGATGATGGAAGCTCAGTTAATCTCCTCCCATCTCATGTATTTCAAAAGATGGGTATGAATCGAGAATGTTTGATTCTAGCCAAGTCCTCCTTAAAGGGGATACATAATTCCCCTGTCCCAGTTGAAGGAAAGAATGTCTTACCAATCTCTATCAACAAGGAGGATATGAGAGGAAATATTGATAAGGGAAGAACCATGATGGTAGAGTTTATGGTAGCCAAGGTCTCAACAGCCTACAAAATTATTATGGGCTAACCCATATTATATGAGTTTTGTGCTATTATATACATCAAATGTCTCTGTTTAAAGGTGCTCTCTAACAACGTACCTATTACTAGGAAGGGAAGATAAATTAAAGCTAAATACTACCACTCTATTTCATTAAGTAATGAAGGTGAAGAAGAAGTATTAATGGTAGAAGTGTTGATGTTAGAGATGCTGGCCTTGGGCAAAGGACTGAACCTGTGGGTCATTTAAAAGCTGCTCCTTTCTCAATAGACTATCCAAAATGGTGCACAATTTTAATGTAGATCTTATTATGACTAGAAGGCTTAAGTGAAAATTTTTTTATAAATGCACAAAAGAGATTTTGCTTTGTGCCTTTTTAAATGCTGGGAATTCATCCTAGTGTGATGATTCATAAGCACAACATTGATCCAAATTTCATGCCCATGCACCAAAAAAAGCAATTCTTTCTACCTATCAAATAGGGGAAAATTGGCTGAGAGGTTGATAAATTGATAGAAGTTGGATTTATTGAAAAATTTGACTATCCACAATGGCTGACAAATGTTGTTCTGGTCAAGAAAGCTAATGGGAAGTGGAGACTATGTGTAGAATTTACTTATCTCAATAAAGCCTATCTTAAAGATTTCTTTCCCTTTGTCAATTGACAAGCTGGTTAATGCCATTATAGGTTATGAGTTCCTGAATTCCCTAGATGCACTAGCAGGGTAGCATCAAATCCCCATGGATCCTGATGATAAAAAGAATACCTCTTTCATTATAAAAAAGGAATATACTATTATAGAGCTATGCCCTTCAGACTTAAAAATGCTGGCGTAACGTATCAACTCCTCATCAATAAGATTTTCAAAGACTAATTAGGGAGAAACTTAGAAGCTTATATGGATGACATGTTGATAAAGTGCAAGACCTTTAAGTAACATCTAATTGACTTACAGGAAATTTTCTCTGTTCTAATCCACTATGGCATGAAGCTGAATCTTGAAAAATACTCTTTCTTTATAATGGGAAGAAAATTCCTAGGCTATTTAGTAAGTAAGATGCATTAAGCCAAACACTCAAAAGATAAAAGCCATATTGGATATGCCTTCTTGTAAGTGTCCTTGGGACGTGGAATGCCTAACTAGTAGGGTGGTGGCTTTACATTGATTCATTTCTAAGTTAGTTGAAAAATGTCTTCGTTTCTTTAGAAAGCTTAGAAAAATCCCTTCTTTTGAGTGGACAGACGAATGCAAATAAGCTTTTGGTCAATTGAAATAATATTTGCAATCTCTACATGTGTTGAGTAGGCTGATTCCTAAAGAAGATCTGTTCATTTACCTGGGGGCTTCAAATAATGCTATTAGCGTTGTTATTGTGTAATATCCCGTGTTTTTAAATATTTTTATACTGCATTGGGATATGCAGTGTTAATAATTCTTATGTATATTAATGATATTTTAAGAGTCGTAATTTAATTAAAGTTAATTTTAATTGTTGTATATTATTTTAAGTGCTTTACGTAAAATTTTCCCGAGAATTATATTTTCGGGGAAATTTTCACGTAAATAATTTACTATTAATTATTTTAAATAGATTTACGGACTTGCATGAACTCATATATATTTTTAAAATACTAAATAACGTATATATGTGTATTTATTTAATTAATTAATGTTTAATTAATTACACTAATATTTTATTATTTATTTATTTATTTTAATATTATTTAATTATTTTTAGGTGTATTAAATTTTAAATTATTAAATTATAAGTGTGTGGTGTTTATTTAATGTGTGTGATTTTATATTATTTTAATATATAGTATAAAGTATATATATATATATATATATATATATATATATATATATATACATATATACATTTAATATTAAAACAAAAAATTAAAGTTTGATTTATTTACAACTTTGCCCTTCTTCTTCCTCCTCCCTCCCGATCGTCCCCATCACCGTTCCGCCGCCTGCCATCCCGTTTTCTTGCCATCGGTGTGCCTCTCGGCATGCCACCTCCTTCCCCAGCCTTCCTCGTCGCCTACTGCAGCTATTTCCGGCGTTTGGAAGCTCGTTTTGGTCGGAGAAGCCGAAACTTGAGCCACCATCGTTCACGACATTTTCGACCACCGTTTTTGACACCGCCAGTCTCTTTCTTCTCCTTGAGCTCCGTTGAGTGTGATTCCAAGCTTTTTTTCACTTAAAATGGTCTTGATTTGCTTAGGTTTCGATTTTGGTAATTCGGCCATTTTAGGGTTCTTGATTTTTTTGAACTTCGAATTTATTGATTCATGAAAAATTCCTTCAAAAATGTTGTTCCCCTTAGCTTAATCTCCAAGTGTGAATTTTTGTAGAGTTTTTGGAGATTATTTTGATTTTTGGGTATTTTTGAATATTTTAATATTATTTTCTAATTTTTGAAAATTAATTAAATAAATTATGAAATTGTGTTTTATGATAAATATAGGTGTTGGAATGAATTATAGAAATTTATTTGGAATTTTTATGTATTTATTTTGAATTTATTTAGGTTTATGTAATTTTGGAAAATTAGGTTAATTGTGTTTTTAATTGAAATTACTTAGTTAATTGAGTTAATTATTGATATTATTGATATATATGTTGAGAAAATTAATTTTTTTGCAATTATATTATTTTTGGTAAATTTTTGGAGTAATTTTAGTATATTTATACATATAGGGGTATTTTGGTAATTTTACCCTAAATTGACTAAAATTGTAATTAAATTGGTTTTAATAGTTATTTAGGGCATAAAAATGATTTCTAAAAATTATTTAGTATTTTCAATTGATTAAAACTATTTTTCATGAATTATTTTCAATTATATATATAATATACGATTTTACTAATAAAATGAGTTTTTATCGGGTTTTACTGTGTTTTAAGGTTAATTACGTAATTTCTACTTATTAAATGTATTTTTGTGATGTAAGGGCATTTTTGGTATTTTTATATTATTTTGTGAATTGTGGACCCTAGTCGGTAGACTATAGTTTGGAGTCCGACCGAGGGGTTGTTGATGTGTTTTTGTGCCTGTTTTTTGAAGTGTGTTTCTTTGCAGGGCTGGCTCTACTCTTTAAGTGGAGAGATGTCCGTTTTACAGGGGAGGTTCTGCCGAATTTTGGTAGAATTCTCGTAAAACGTGATGTCCGGTCGAACCCTAATTCTGTTTCTGTGTCTAATATTCTAGATCGAGTTTCTAGGATTTTCTGTTAGGTTTATTCTGATGTCTGTTATTTTTGTATGTTTAGTTGTGCCGAGACCGAGGGCTAGTGGACCAGGCCCATCGGACCCATCTCGAGGAGTGTACTAAGTGTGAGTTACTATTCTATATACATATATGCTTAGGGTGCATGATTTAGAAATGTATGTTTTATTTTGATTAAATATGCATAAATAACTCAATTAGTATTTAAGTTTATTCTTGGTTTATCTTTGGTTTATTTTTAGTATATTGTAAATTATATGCATGCTTATTTAAACATTTATATTTAAAATGTTTTAAATATATATTGAGTTAATTTTACAATTACATTGGATTTATTTGACGTATATATACTCGAAATATACCTAGTTTATTTTTGGTATATTTCTAGTATATATATGGTTTATTGTTACTATTATATTTAAATTCATGCATCATTTATTTTTATGAATGTATGCTTTATATTTAAAATGAAGGATATCAATAGAACGTGCTACCTAGTGGGCAGCACTAGGACCGAGTACGTACCGGTACGCTTATAACATTTAGGCTATATTATTAACCTGTTTGAGGATATTGATTGGATTTGATTTGTCTGATGTGTGATATGATTTGGAGGTGTGATTGCTGGAGCTCGGTTGATCTAGTGTCTCGGGGCCAATCACACTGACAGTCAGACTGCTCGAGCTCGGTTGACTTAGTGTCTTGGGGCCAGTCTACTGTCCAAATGGAACAAGTGAATATATTTGGAATAAGTGAGCCTGTATGGCTAGAGTGTTTTCTAACATTGTTTTCGAGGTTGCGATATTCTAGGGTTCTATTCAATCCTTCATAAACTGTGATTTTCAATAAAAATATATTAAATGATTTTTATTGCATTTGTGTGTAGTTGCTTGTATACATACATATTATATATATATTGTTGACTATGTGCATTGGCATTTAGTATGCATGTATATATATTATAGTAATTCACTCAGTGAGGTCTGACTCCCCTTCGTTAACTATTTTTTAGGAGAGTAATTGTCTTCAGACCTCAGTAGCAAGCCTGTACGCCAGATTTCTTCCGCCCTGGCTTCTTTATTTAAATTGCTTATCTGAGTCTTGAGTTTTATTTTTATAATCTAGACACTGTAGTAGTTGTAAATTAATTATGGGTTTTATGTATTATATTTGTGTGAGTTATGTATTTTGAGAATTTGAACTGAGACTTGTATCAAAGGATTTATCTATATATGAGATATGGATGTTATTTTGATATTTATGATTTTATTTCTGCTGCATTAAGTATTGTTATTATTATTATTGTATGTTTTATTTTATTTTTAGGCTTGCTATGGGTTCCAGATTCGAAAGAATTCCCGTTCCCTAGCGCCGGTCATGGCCCCTGTTTTGGGTCGTGACATATTGTTAGAGAGGAAGGATGATGCAAATCTGCAAGTATACAGGTCAAGTTATAGAATAGGACTATAAGTCCAGATATCGATCCCATAGGTAAGATTCACTTGATTTATATACTTGTCCAAATAGATAAATTTTTATGTTGTAAAGCAATTAAAATTAAAACTAAATCAATTTTTTTGAAGAATAAGTAGTGTATAATATGTACTAGATTTTCTCTTTTCACCTGGATCTATATTGACTCAAAATCTAATTTATATAATCTCTGTCATAGTCATGTTTAAGATGCTACCACTGTGATTCTCATAAATCTCTCTCGAGCATTTATAAGGTAAGCTTATTATTTCAAGTATTGATTCGAATAAAGGGACTCTCTCCTCATAAAACTCTAATCAATAGATCTATAACAAACATAAACTCTAAAGGTAAAAATGCAATATTAACTCTTAACTGGTATCTCTACTCAAATTAAGATTTAATATTTTTTATTCTAGATCCCTAAGTGTAGATCTCCTCTTGGTCTCAATACTCTTAGCATAGGGTAACTTAATATAAACATTACAATTATAGGTACAAATCTCTTCTCAGTCTCCATATACCAACTTAAATAATTGAATCATTCATGAAGTATAAGAATAAAAACCATAAACATGACATGAACTGAGATTAAATTTAAAAAGAAATATGAGTTCAATACATCTCCAGGTTACTCAAATAACTCTAGTACAAAATGAGATTAAGCTACCATGTTCATACAGAGAATAAGAAAACAATTAATAGATGTAGCAAACATAATCAATATATAAGATGAGAAAAGAGAAAACTCCAGAGTCCTTATCAATGTAGCTCTAAATTGCTGATCTTTTCACTGTCTTCTTGTACTCTGATGTAGATGAATGAGCTTTACTCTTCATCCTCTCTGTAATTCTCTTTATTTATTCTTTGTCTCTTTATAGTTCTCTTTCTGTAATTCTATGGGTTGGCTGCTATGCGAGTTTATGATGCACATGCTTCTTTTTATTTGGGTAGAATTTCCTTAAATGTACAAGCATGGCTATGCAAATCCAAAATTGGGCTTGCACAGCTGTTCACATGTAAATCAAGCCTTTGGCACAACCGTGTTATGCAATGCACAATCATACATTTTTTCTTTAATCTTTGGCATGACCGTGTTATGCCTTGCACGGCTGTGCACATTTCCTTTAGTGCACTACACGGGCATGTTGTGCCTTGCATGACTGTGCTCTTTTCCTTGTAATTTTTGGCACGACCGTGTTAGGCATTGCATGGCCATGCACTTCCTTCCACAAATGTTGGCACGACCGTGCTTGGCATTGCATGACTGTGCATGATCCATGCACACCCGTGTTGCTTTCTTTGACTTTTCTTTTTCTTGATCTTTGACTTCTCTGAATGATTATGATGCATACTGTACGCCTATGTATTTTAATTTCTATAGATAAAATAAAAAATTAGTGAGAAGAATACAAAAATTTGATATAAAATATAAAACTCCTAATTTGTTTAATTAATGCATGATGTTGTCTCCGTTTAATTTAAATGTTCTAATATTTTCTAAATGCTAATTCTATTAATTATTATGCATAAAATGGAAAATTATGCACCTAAAATAAGATATTATTAAATTAAAATGAGTATAATTTTTTAATAAGAAAATGAAATTATTAAAGGAACACATCAACAACAAATATACTATGTTAGTCAAATCTTTAAAGTGGTAGAGGTAAGGTATTCCCCTATTGAAAAACTTTTTTTTTCTTTATTAATGGTTGTTCACAAATTTGGCACATACTTGTTTAAATATTAGAGGATTATGAGGATAGATGCCCTACTACACCACACCTTACACTGGCCAACTATGGTACGATGAATGACAATATGGTCAGTAGAAATTAGGGGGTATAAATATGAAGTATGAACCTCTGAAGGCTATTAAGGCACAAGCTATAACATATTTTATTGTAGAATGTAATTTCAATGACCCTAAAAAACTAAGGGAAGTTAATAAATTGAAGTCAAAGTTTAATCTTCTCCCTAATTCTTCCACGGAGGAAGTGTACCACTGGAATCTTTATGTTAATAGTTCCTTTTGCAATAAAGGAAGTGGCATAAGAATGTTGTTAAAAGGACCACAAGGATTTGAATCAAAACAATCACTTCACTTTAACTCCCCTACCTCAAACAATGTAACTGAATATGAGGTTATAATGGTAGGGCTCATACTACTTAATGCTATAGGGGTTTCTAATCTTAAAATACATAGTGACTCTCAATTAATAGTGAATTAAGTTAGCGAAGTGTATAAAGCTAAAGGAGAAAAATTGGCTCAATATTTATAACTAATAAAACCCTCTAAGGTCAGTTTAAAGAAAAAAAGATATTAGTGTGCATTACACAAATCCCACATAAGAATATTTCTAAAGCTGATTCTTGAACAGACTGACAACTTCCACCATAGAGTATTTACCTTAAGATGTCCACATGAATGCTCTTACTATTCTTAGCACTTAGGAACCCATATAGGTTTTCACTATCTAAGGAGAGAGAGTTGGATGGACCCCATCATTTGGTACCTTCAAATTGGGGATCTCCCTTATGACTGCAATGAAGCTATGAAGCTCACTCTAAGAGCTTCAAGATTTACTTTGCTTGAAGGGCTATTGCATAAAAAGGGATATCACATGCCCCTCCTCAAATGTCTTACTTTATAAAAGGCTGAGTATGTTTTAAAGAAAGTGCATGAGGGGGGGTGTGCGAAACTCATATGGGAGGATGGTCTTTAACTTATAAAATTATAAGGCAAGGATACTTCTGGACTACTCTTTTGAATGATGCTACTACACTAGTAAAGAATTTTGACACTTGTTAAAAATTTTCCAATAATATTCATGTTTCAATTACTGAGCAAAACCCCATTATAGCCTTATGGCCTTTTACTCAGTGTGGGGTAGATATACTAGGCCCTTTCCTAACAACTCCTAGGCAAAAGTATTTTGTCATTCTAGTAGTGAATTACTTTAGAAAATGGGTGGAAGCAGAAGCTTGGGCTACCATCACAACATAAAAAACCATTAATTTCTTATGGAGAAACATTATATGCAGATTTAGGGTACTAAAGATTTTGATATCAAATAATGGCAAGCAATTTGATTGCTAAAAGTTAAAGAATTCACTGAAGGCCTAAATATTGAACATCATTTTAGCTTAGTTTCACATCCATAAGCCAATGGCCAAGTAAAGTATTAAATATGACAATCTTGAATGCTCTAAAGAATAGGCTAGAAGTAGCAAAAGCTAACTGGTTTGAAGAGCTGCATAGTGTGTTATAGGCTTATAGAATGATGCCCAAGGAGGCTACTAGAGAATCTCCATTCATGCTAGCTTATGGCATAAAGGCTGTGATCTCTATGGAAATTGGAATGCCAACATAGAGATTTCAACATGTGATTTGGAAGACAATGGGGAGGTATTGTGGATCAATTTGGACCTCCTAAAAGGGTTAAGGGAAGAAGGTTAAGGTTAGCTGCACAATAAGGGAATGCTGCTAGATACTTTAATTGAAAGTCAAGCATTACCAATTAAAAGTTAAAGATCTAGTACTTAGAAGCTGAAATGCCACAGGAAAAAGGGAAGGTTAAGGAAAGCTATCACTTAGTTATGATGGCCCATTTCACATTACTAGAGTAGTCAGACCTGGGACATTTCACCTGGCATATGTTGAAGGAAATGCCTTGCCCCATGCTTGGAATGTTCAACATCTAAAGAAGAATTTTCAATAAAAGACATTTTTCTCTTTTATCCTTTTGATGGGAAGGTTATCTATGAATTTTAATGTACTTTTTCATCTAATGAAGATTGATAATCTATGTGTTCTTCAATATAGAGCAATGAAATCTTTCCTAAATATACTGGCTTAATATTTTTTTTTCATTCAAAATGAAAATTAGATAGCAAATATACACAACATTAATGCATAAGCATACTAGTTAAAACCATAATGGTTCAAGATAACCACCTTGCCCTAAAGACACCTCTAGTAAAAACCTAAGCAGGGACACAAAGACTATTTCTCCCCCAAAGGAACACCTTTATGAAAAAGCATCTGGCCAAACACTTAGAACATGTTCATCATATAGTTTTAGAACAATAAAACTCCAAGCTCGAAAACTAAATCAAGAAAATCAACTTTTACAGGGACATATATCCAACCATAAAATGCAAACAAGTAAATACAAAAGGGAAAGTAAGTATTTGTAAACAAAACACATGGCAGCAAGCATAACATTGTTCAAATGAGCAAGAAAAAATCAATTATTCAAACAACACCCACACTCAAGTGAACTTATACTAACATCCCAAAAGGAGTATAAAAGAAAGCTAATCCTCAGTAAGACTCACGTTTTGGGCCTCCTTAGTTTCTTCCTCATGGCTAGTAGGGGCATCTCCAATCTCTTAACCCTCTACCATCGTTAAAGGATCGTCTTAAGGGGGTCTTTTCCTAAGTGGCTTCCTCTCCGCTGCCTAAAGTTCCACCTTGGACCTCAATGACACCATCCCTTTTCTCATGGGAAACTTCTCCCACTAATTTGAAAGTTGAGAGGTCCAAGGAAGAATGATGATTAGAGATTTATTTCTAAAGATCTTTCCATCCTTTGTCATAATAACCATATGCCTCTATCAAGATCTCAAGCCTAAAATCTTCAGAGTGTTTGAAATTCTCCACAGCATCCTGTACAACATCATTCTTCTTATTCTTTTTCTCTTCTAGGTCCTTCTTCAGTTAAAAGACTTTCTTCTTCAATGAGAGCTCCTAATCTAGTAGGTACTTTTACTGGCTCTTGAGTTTCTTCATGACACCCTCGGCCATCTGCAATTGCATGTCCTTATGGTGAACAACAACATTAAGGTCTGTCATCTCTTTCTTTAAGTGAGAAAGCTCCTTAGCATTCTCCTTTCCAAGAAAATTAGTATGAAGATCTTATTTTTATAGCAAACTATAGAGTTGTAAATATTTCCAACATCATAATGGTCAATACCATATTGAAAAATGCAACAAAGGGAAGTTAACTTGTTACTTACCCTTTGGGTTGCCATAATTGATTGGGACCTTAAATCCTCTAAAGAATGGCTCAGGAACTAACAATGGTTCCCAAAAGCTAAATACAAGAGGTTTAGCATGAAAGCCACAATGGGTCCTTGTATTGAGAATCCTATTCATAGATACCTATTAACTAGTTTGAAGACTACCTACTAAACGGGGGTCTATGGTGTGACATCCACCATCAGCCTTTTAGAAAGACCTATAATATGTTCTTTCTTTCTCTTCACTACACTAGTTCCAGCCATCAATTTCTCTAGGACTAGACCAGCTTAGTCCATGGCAGTATTCTTCCCCCTTTCTGTTAATGGCTCCTCATCAGTTTTAAATTTGAAAGAAATCTCAATACTTTTATTTGCTTGTTTCTTTTTGCCTTTGCTCTCAACAGGGGCACCCATGTGCTTTTTAGAAGCAAGGCTAGTTGCATGAGGTTTTTTTAATCTTCAGAGTGGTAGTTTGTGCTCTGGTTTTCACCCTTGAAGGGTCTTTAGGTGGCAGGCCTTTGGGAGCCTCAAATTGTTCCTACTCTCTCTTCAGAGCCATTTGAGTGATCTCTTCTTTGGTGAGTCCATATTTGCTAAACCACATTAGGCTCTTGCTTTCCTACAAAATTGAAAAGTAAATATTGAACAATCAATTACATACCCAACAAAAACTAATAAATTTTAAATTTAACCATACTCTGTGCAAATACCCATTAGTTTGTTCCGAAGGAAACCTACTGATTATTTCCTGAATCCTATACACCTTCCCTTGCTTTATGATCAATTCAAAACCAACTTTCTCCACCTCATTTAATTTAGGCATTCCTTTAGTTTCCTGAGGGGGCATCCTTCCATCTTAAATCAAAACCCCACTCTTTTAAAAGCCCATTATCCCATAACCTAGCCATTAAGTGCTTGTTCCTCTAGCCCTTATCTATATCAGGTGCCTCACCAAAAAGGGTAAGTCCTAGCCTACTAACTTCCTATGCTAAGAAAATGTCCTAAATAAATTCAAAGTGCAAGAGATTCCTAGATAGTTATAGAGGATGAGAAAAGCAATCAACATTAAGGCATTATTAGGGGTTAAAGTTTAGGGGCTCTTAGAGAAGAACCTAAGCACTTCTGTAAAGAACAATGCACATCGTATTCAATTTTCTTTAAGAAAAACATCATATCTTTATTTTCTTTTTGGGCTTCAGTAATCCCTATAAACTTCTCTGTCACCATAATCCTCTTGTAAGGCAAGGGGGGCTTTAATTATTATAGTGCCCTTTGTTAGCATATATGGTATGCCTTAAAGGCCAATTATATATTTGACATTGTAAGTTATCCAAAATGGCAATAAAATAATATTATATTATTTAAATATTTTTTTAATTGAATATTTATCCATTGGCATAATGTTAAATAAATTTATTATCAAGAGTTTATAATATGAGTTGTAAATTTATTTAGTAAATATGCCATAAAATTATTCATAGTTAATTAATTAATATCTAGGTAATATTAACTAAACTATCACCTATGTCTATTTTCCTTGATTAATATGTAATATTAATAGTGGGAGGTAGTGAATCTCATACTACTTGATATGAGATATTAGGATAGATATGTGGATACTCAAGTGACGGCTGGATTGAACATGACATTAGATTTGTGACTGTGTGGATATTCATTTATAGTCAATAATCACAATCTAGGTCATAATAATCATATAGTCCTTTGACTTGAGGTAACACAATCATCCATATTTAAATGGTTAGGGTTTATTACCACTTACATAATTGTGTATATGGCGTGTGGTGGCTCTAGTCGGTTAAGTAGAGGGATGAGTGTTCAACCAAGAAGGGATTCATTGCCTGGAGTGAACTAGGATAAGATCCTATGATATCTAAGTTTGTTTTTGAACAATAAGTTCCTGGCTAGGAAAAATATAACATGAACTAAAAGATTTTCAATGTTGGTTAGATTTTATTAAGAATATAACCTGAGATGAGGTCATATGATATAACTATTAGAGTTTGACTAAATCGTGACTCTAGGCCATATTAGGATCTTCTAATGAAGGGATTTTAGTACACAATAATTATGACCAAAAGAGTAGGTTCATGCAAATTAATACATGCATTCATTTCTAATTGGGTATTTATAATATTGATGTTAGGGATCACTCACAATTTATGAGAATTAAATGTGCATAATTGGGATTTTCACAACTAGACTTGAAAAGAGCTTTAAATAAAGTCAAGTATTGATATTATCTTCTCATTGCCAATTAGACATGAACCTAGCAAATCACACATAAAAGAGTTTTACCAAATCACCATCAATATTAATCTAATTATTGATTAAAGTGTTTAATCAAATAATTAAGATTAATATAATTGGATTTATGCTTTAAGCAATGATTCTAGCATATCATGAAATCCAATTCAAGCAAAGGGTTTAATTATTAATTTATACTTAATTAATATGAGATATTAATTAAGGTAATTAATATGAGATATTAATTAAGGTATTAAATTAGTAATATATGTTGTTTCTAATTGGACTTGGATTAATAGTCCAAGTTGTTTGGGCCTAAGCCCAAAAGGGGTTTTGGACTAAAGATTAATCCAAGATGTTGAGAAAGCCCATGGACCTAATCCAAGCCCATTTGTTATATGGATTGGGCTTAGGTTAAGTGTTGGTCCAATTACCAAACCTAAATTCATATGAACATGACTTGGTTAAAATTTGTCATGTTAGGCATGCCTTATCCTTTATGTGTATAATGATGACTATGGACATAATAAGAATTAAGCTTGGCTTATTAGGATTTTCATGTTAATCAGACATTATCACTTAAGTGTAAAATGTTGACCATGGAAAATTTGTTATTTTAGGCATACATTATCTCTTGTGTGTATAAATTTGACTAAGGTAAAGATAAGAATTAGGTTACATGATGTAGAGAATGAATGTAGAGAAATACATAAGATGTATTCAGTCTCTACATACCTTTTTGATATAATTATCTCTTACATAAGTTGTATACTTATCATGATGAGTTGTATACATAGGATGTAAGAGATAATGTTATTAGGGTTTGCTTTCTCTATAGATATATATCTTAAGGAAGTGTTTCTTAAGAGAGGTTAGACACTTTGTGTAAAGACACATTAAAGGAGAGAAACATATACACAAAATAAACCCTAAGTGTTCTTGCAAGAAGATCAACTCAATGCAAGTTTTATGAGGGTCATTAGAGAGGCTACTTGTAACTAATCTAATCTAACCAAGAAGATGATTTGGTGGAACCTTGGTGTTTTAAGCTAGAGGCCTAACACTTGGGAGGCTAAGCATTTGATTTAAGAGTTGAACTAAAGAATCCAAAGCTCATAGAATACTTGTAGTTCACTTCAAACTTAGGAGATTATAAGTATTCTTAACCCTAGACCTCGTAGTTTGTTATTTTACCTATTGATGTATGGTTTAGCTATATGTAAAATGCAAAATGGATCTATGTGAATGGAAATATTCATGTGATTAAGGGTTATGTAAGTGAAATTTTTGAAATTTCATCCTATCTAAGGCATGTGCTCACCTCACTTGATTGTTGCATAACGGCTTCCTTTTGAGTGGCATCAAAGCTACTTTTTACACTTTACATATGCTAAATTGATTAATAATTACAAGTGTTATGATTATAATTATTGTTAGTTACAAATGTTATGGCTAAAAGTGTGTAAAAATAGGTTAAAAATGGGTTCTATGGTGATCTCGGTTGGGAGTAATTCCATCCTATTTAGGAGGAGCTCAAAAGGACTAAATATGTGCAATTATAGTTTTTACATAGAACTAATCTTGAATGTATGTCCTGATCGAGACATCACTCAGGATTTTATGTCCTGATCGAGACTAAATGTGTATGAAAGACTACTTTTGCATAGAAGTAATCCCGAGCTATATCCCAATTGGGACCTAGCTCAGGACTAGGTATCTTTGATTTTGATGCTTATATGCTTGCAAATTGATTCCTAAATAAGCAAGGATTGCATTTTATTTCATTTTTGCATGTCATATATACAAAGAATGATCATGGATCTAGATTGCATCTTATGTTTTGTAATAATAATTAATGTTATTATTTGGTATGTAATTCAATGTTAATTATATAGAACTAGGATGTAATATTCACCTTGGTATGCTAATGATTGATTATAAATCACAAGAGTTATGAAATGGAGCTTGAAGTGTTTAAGTTAGAGATCCTTAGAGATGGTGACAAAGCACGTGGAGATAAGGCCCATGCAGATAAGGCCCATAATATATTCCAAGTGTTGTAATAGGATTAGGAAAGGCCCATGATCACTCCATATTTATGCATTCATCATGTATGTTTTATGTATATATATGGTGTATACATTGTTACATACTATATAATGATGCCATGATGTATATATGTATGCAATATGTATATAAATTGGCTAATGTGGAAAGTGAGACCTCAATTAAAGACCTAGAAAAACTTCTAAAATTAAATTTAAGTCTAGGCTCTCCATTGGAGCAACATGCATGGTTTTAGGATTATATGCATCGGTTATGGATATATAGGGGTGTACATAAGGCTCAAGAGATTCATGTAGTGTTATTGTTAAGCACGAGATGTTATGGGTGTATAGATACACTATAGGCCAAGAATGGCAAATAGGAGTACCTGAGGTTTATAGTGTTCAAATCCATACACTACACTGATTCAATGGTGTGGACTTAACTAATGTAAAGAGGTTAAGAATGACAATGTGTACCTAAGATCTCTAAGCATTAGGAGCTGGATTGATGGAACCTCACATGAGATGTGATGACAAGAGTTGCCACTTAATGAGAAATAATATTCCAAGAATAGTAATATGTACCTGAGGGACATTAGTAACCACTAAGAACTCTATCACCCACTAGAAATCCATGCAATAAGGGATTTTCGTTTTCTACTTTGGAAGTGTAGGATTCGCCAAGTTAGTGGGAGGCCATTATGATTAAAGACCAAATCTAATGGTAGTAATAAACAATGTTAAATCGCTAATAAGCTTGTTATATTTTGTAATAATTTGATAATATGAGGTCATCAAACCTACTAAGCATCATTCTTGAAAACAATAGACTCACTCGACCTAATTTTATTAATTGGCTATGAAATCTAAAAGTTGTTTTGGCCTTCGAACGTATTTTTTATGTTTTGGAACAAAGTCCTCCTAAACCCCTTCCACTAAATACTATACAAGAAGAATGTGACAATTTTGAAATATGGAAAGATAATGACTTACAAGCACATTGCATTATGTGGGCTTCTATGAGCAATGAACTTCATAGGCAATATGAGAAGTACACTAATGCAAAGGGAAATGTACTTCACCTACAAGAGTTGTTTGGTGAACAAAGTAGGATCGCTAGATATGAGATATCTAAGTAACTTTTTTGTGCCAAAATGAATAAAGGTGAGGATGTTAGAGATCATATGAATTCTATGATTCATTCTATTAAGGAACTTGAGACTCTAGATTTCATGATGGATGTTTAACTCTAAACTGATTTGATCTCACAATCCCTTCTAGAGTCATTTAGGCAAACCATTTCCAATTTCCACATGAATAAAATTGATTGCACACTTTCAAAATTATTAAATATTCTTATGACATCCCAAAAGGCTATTCACAATGAAAAAGGGAGGGAGATTGCTTTGATTGCCTCTACTAGTAAGACTAAGAAGAATAAGGCCAACAAAAGTAGGAGAGCTAAAGAAAGAGTTCCTAAAGCTTTGGGAGGTGTAAGAAAAAACAAAGGTAAAAAGAAAGTTAAGAACAAAGGCAAAGGAAAATGTTTCTGTTGCCAAGGAGATGGACATTAGAAAAGATATTTTCCTAAGTTCCTTAAATCAATAAAAGGAAAGGACAAGATTGGAGAAGGTAAGGGTGAGACTTTCTCTAATTTATCTATTTCTAAATGTTCTAAAAGCTCATCTAATGCATGGGTATTGGATATCAATGCTATTTCTCATATATGTTCTTCTTTGTAGGACCTAGTAAGCAAAAAAAAGGTTAGGGTCAAATGAGGCATCTTAAGCTTAGAGATTGAGCAAGTATTGCCACTAAAGCTATGGGAACCACCTCTATTGACTTAAATGATCATGTTTTGTTATTAAATAATGTTTTTTATGTACCTAATGCTTATGAGAACATCATCTATATTTTTAGTTTGAATAGAAACAGTTGTAAATTTTTATTTGAAAGAGATGTATGTATTATCTATTTTGATAATAAAATAGTTGGCATGGATTATGTATTACATGGTCTTTATTATATTGATAATAAATCCAATAATAAATAATATCCAACCAATGTGAATGTTATGAATACAATGATAAATCACAATTCTTCTAATCCAAAATATCTATAGCACTTGAGATTAGGTCACATTGTAAGTGATAGAATCACAAAGTTGGAAAGATTAGAAATCTTGAGTAATCTTGAAACCTTAAGTAATCCAACTTGTGAAGCTTGTATCCAAGGTAGGATGACCTAATCACCATTTATTAGACAAAGGGCAATAGCTAATGAAATTTTGGAAATAATACATAATGATGTATATGGGCCATTTAATCAAATTGCAAGAGGTGAGTTTTGTTGGGGTTCCGTGATGCAAACGCAGCGGAAAAATTAAAATTTTGTCACGTTCCCAAGCCAGGATCCATGTAATTCAACTAATAGATTAAATCTAGGGTTTTTAATAATCTTACCAAAACGCAGAAGAGGCAAGATTCTCTGGAAGGATGAGAGGAGGTTCACACCGGTGACACCTTACCTCGAGCTTTTTGGCTTGGTTGTTCGGATCAAGACGTCTCCAAAAGGATGCGTCCTCTATAGGTATCCACACGAATAGCCCTTCACAAAATGAATTTGAGTGTGTGTGCTAGCAACCTCTTGACTGTCTCACAAATCAAGAACAAAAGGAAAAACTCTATCTTTGTTTTCTAAGAGGAAAGAAAACGAATTTGGAGGCAAAAACAAGAATATGAAACCCTAGAGAATATAACATATTTATAGACTCCAAGTTAGGGTTTCACATACCAATAACCTTTTGGTAATTTTCCATTTATTATATTCTGATTTTGTTTAAAAACAAATCAAAAATAATATCTTATTTATTTATTTAAAATAACATTTATCTTAAATAAATAAATAAAACACTTTAATTATTTGTTTCCACAGAGTTTATTTTAGGCTTATTAAACCCATATCCGTTTTGGGCTTGTTCTAAGTGTGTGACCCTGTAGGTTCACATAACATTGGCAGTGGACCTAAATCTTTATTTAGGCCTACAAGTCATAAGTGGCCTCTAGCAAGACATTATGACTACCCAAGTCATGTGAAGTCAATAATCCGACATAACCTAATTACAGTGAATTTTATTGTCCCTTTATCACATGATATCTTAATTGAACATAAGGCATAGAATGTCATCCTTATATAGTTCAATATTATGACTTGATTCCAAGTAGACTGAAAATGATAACTCTTTATCAATTCATTTCAGCATGGCCATGCATTTTATTCAGTCTATCTCATCAAGGGGCCTTTAGATATCTTTCTCATATTAATGAGGGATAAATTCCTTCTAAATCACTCACATTCCTCATATAACTAATTTTATAATCAACAACATTCTTTTAATCATCCGGTTAAAGATAATGTTAGAATGTGTCAAAACATAAAATAGCTATTTAGAAATCCATGATGATTTCAAGGTCAAAGGATCGAAATAAAATTACTGTGATAAGAAATACTTATGACAATAATCTATGTAGTATTCTCATAGTGGGTTAATCCAGTACATGTACCTATGAGTTGACTTAATATCTCATATTTATGATTAGTAAAACATAACCATCAGTCAACATCATACTAGCCTTAATACTTTAATATTCATATAATGAATAAATGGCTAGGGATAATTAGAATAGAACTCTTATTTTAATCTAAGGGTTTTACTATCAAGTCACATACTTGATGGCCTTAGTAAGAATTAACCATTCATGTAATTATCATAAAATCAAATGATAATATAATACCTCTTTATTAATAAGAAAGTCAATACATAATCACAAATGATTGACCTAGTGCATATCACTAACAATCTCCCACTTGCACTAGGCCCAATGAACATCGTATCGTATACCCATGGACCTAGTATGACTCTCATGTTTAGGTTGTGGAAGAGGCTTAGTCAGTGGATCAGCAACATTATCATTTTTAGGTACTCTGTATATCTTGACGTCTCCTCTCTCAATAATTTCTCGAATAAGATGATAATGCCTGAGTATGTGTTTGGATCTCTGATGTGATCTGGGCTCCTTAGCTTGGGCTATAGCTCCATTATTGTCACAATATAAGTTCACTGGATCTGATATACTAGGAATAACACCTAGTCCAGTTATGAACTTCTTAATCCAAATAGCTTCCTTAGCTGCTTCTGAGGCAGCTATGTACTCAGCTTCTGTTGTAGAATCAACAATAGTGTCTTGCTTGGAACTCCTCCAGCTCACTGCACCTCCATTCAAACAAAACACATATCCTGACTGTGATCGAAAATCATCCTTGTCAATTTGGAAGCTGGCATCTGTGTAACCATTTACAACTAGCTCATCTTCCTGACCACCATACAGTAAAAATGCATCCTTAGTTCTTCTCAAGTACTTAAGGATATTTTTAACTGCTGTCCAGTGACTTTCACCTGGGTCTGATTGGTATCTGCTCGTTGTGCTTAAGGCATATGAAACATCAGGTCGAGTACATAACATTGCATACATGATAGATCCAATAGCAGAAGCATATGGAATCTTACTCATGCGGTCTCGCTCATCTTGTGTCATAGGACACTGAGTCTTGCTGAGACTAATGCCATGTGACATTGGCAAGAATCCTCTCTTGGAATCCTGCATATTAAACCTGTTCAATACCTTATCAATATAAGTGCTTTGAATTAGGGCAATAAGCCTTTTAGATCTATCTCTATAGATCTTGATGCCTAATATATAAGCAGCTTCACCTAAGTCTTTCATTGAGAAACAATTCCCTAACCATGATTTAACATTTTGTAAAATAGGGATATCATTTCCAATGAGTAGTATGTCATCCACATACAACACTAAAAACATAATAGCACTCCCACTAACTTTCTTGTATACACAAGGTTCATCATCATTTTTAATGAAGCCAAATTCTTTGACTGCTTCATCAAAATGAAGATTCCAACTCCGAGATGCTTGCTTCAATCCATAAATGGATTTTGAAGCTTGCATACCTTTCTAGAATTCTCAGGACTAACAAAACCCTCTGGCTGTGTCATGTACACATCCTCAAGTAAATTTCCATTAAGAAATGTTGTTTTGACGTCCATTTTCCATATTTCATAATCATAGTATGCAGCTATGGCAAGGAGAATTCGAATAGATTTTAGCATAGCCACTGGTGAAAAGGTTTCATCATAGTCTATACCATGTGTTTGTTTGAAACCTTTTTCAACCAGTCTTGCCATAAAAGTATGCACATTGCCATCCATGTCAATTTTCTTTTTGAAAACCCATTTGCACCCAATAGTTTTTAAACCATCATTTGGGTCAATCAAGGTCCATACTTGATTATCATACATGGATTGCATTTTTGATCTCATGGCTTCAAGCCATTTCTCAGAGTCAGGACTATTTATGGCCTCCTGATAGGATGTGGGCTCATTTTGATCCACAATTAACACATCATAATCACTAGTTATGAGAAATCCATATCTCATGGGGATTTGATGTGTCCTATCAGACCTCCTTGGGCCTTCTGGTACTTGTGCAGGCTCAACAACTTCTTGTTGATTCAGTTGCGGTTCCATATCATATATAATGCTATTTTGTGGGCCTTGAATTTCTTCAAGTTGCACTGTGCTCCCACTGGTTCCTTTGGAAATAAACTCTTTTTCCAAAAATACACCATTCCGAGACACAAACACTTTGTTCTCAGATGCATTGTAGAAGTAATATCCTTTAGTTTCTTTAGGATATCCCACAAAAAGGAATTTATTAGATTTGGGTGCTAGTTTATCTAAGATTTGACGTTTCACAAAAGCATCATAGCCCCAAATTTTAAGAAAAGACAAACTGGGAGTTTTTCCAATCCATATCTCATATGGTGTCTTTTCAACTGCCTTTGATGGAACTCTATTCAAAATGAATGCAGCAGTTTCTAAAGCATATCCCCAAAAAAGAGATTGGAAGATCAGATTGACTCATCATAGATCGAACCATATCCAATAGAGTTCGATTTGTACGTTCAGACACACCATTCCATTGTGGTGTACCTGGAGGAGTCAATTGTGAAACAATCCCACAATCTCTAAGATGATCTGTAAATTCTTGGTTTAAATATTCACCACCTCGATCAGATCTTAGTGTTTTAATATTTTTACCAAGTTGATTTTGTACTTCATTCTTGAAAATTTTGAACTTTTCAAAAGATTTAGATTTATGTTTCATTAGATAGAGATAACCATATCTACTAAAATCATCTGTGAAAGTTATGAAGTATTGAAAACCTCCTCTAGCAGTTGAGCTTAATGGTCCACATACATCAGAATGTATTAGGCCCAATAAGTCATTAGCCCTCTCACTCTATCTAGTAAAAGGTGTTTTAGTCATTTTTCCAAGTAAACAAGATTCATATGTATCAAATGATTCATAATCAAATGAATTTAAAAGCCCATTTTGGTGTAGCTTTGAAATGCGTTTCTCATTTATATGGCCTAAACGACAATGCCAGAGGTAGGTTAAGTTTAAATCATTAGATTTAGACTTCTTTGTATCAACGTTATAGATTGGCATTTCATTAGTGTTTTCGGCATCTAAAACATAAAGTCCACTAGTGCATGGAGCATATCCATAGAAAATGTTATCTTGATAAATACTGCATTTATTATTCTTAATAATAAATTCAAATCCTTTCTTGTCCAAACAAGAAACAGAAATAATATTCCTACACAAAGTAGGTACATAATAGTAACTTTCTAAAGATAAAATAAGTCCACTAGGCAAAGGTAACTCATAAGTTCCTACAACTAAAGCAGCAACTCTTGCTCCATTGCCAACTCATAGGTACACTTCGCCTCTTGCCAATGATCTACTCCTTTTTAGACCCTGCACATTTGTATAAATGTGAGATCCTGATCCAGTATCTAATACCCAAGAATCAGAAGTAGAAGCAAATAAATTTAATTCTATAACATGAATACCTGAAGAGGTAGTCTCACCACCCTTTTTCTTCTTCAGATCATCCAAATAGAGCCTGCAATTTCTTTTCCAATGGCTTGGCTCATTATAGAAAAAACAGATTCCTTCCTTTGCTTTGGGTTCAGCTTTGGATTTGGGCTTGGGCTTTTGAAAGCCTTTAAAGACCTTGCCCTTGCCCTTTCCAACCATTTTCATCCCCTTTCCCTTATTGACCATGAGAACATCCTTGGTGTTACTCTTGATGTTCTTTTCAGCAGTTTTCAGCATCCCATGCAACTCTGAAACAGTCTTCTCCATACTATGCATATTGAAATTCATAATGAAGCTATCATAAGCTTTAGGCAAAGATTGGAGAATAATATCCATAGCCAGTTCTTGTTCAATCTTGAGACCAAGCTTGTCCAAGTGATCAAGATGACCCTTCATCTTGAGAACATGAGGACTGACAGAGCCACCAGTAGTCAACTTGTAGGAAAGCAATGCCCTGATGGTATTGAACCTTTCAATTTTGGCTTTCTCTTGGAACATTTCCTTGAGATGGCCTATCATAGTATAAGCCTCCATTTCCATCAGTTGCTTTTGCAGCTCAGATTCCATACATCCAAGCATGACACAAGTGACATCAGTAGAATCATTTAGATGCTTGGTATAAGCATCGCTTTGTGCTCTAGGAGCATTGGCAACTGGTTCCTCAGGGATGGGTTGATCAAGGATGTATTCCTTTCTCTCATGCCTAAGAACAATTCTTAGGTTTTTGTACCAGTCAAGAAAATTAGTCCCATTGAGCTTATCCTTCTCAAGGATCGATCGCAGTGACATGGTAGGTGTAGTGTTTGAAGTCATTATCTACAACAAATATATGCAAAGTCCATTCAGTATTTTATTAAATATGTATAAGGCATAATAAAAACTCCCACTAAATTTACTCAAATCAATAACCCTCTAAGTTAATTTTAGAAATTTTAGTGGGCCAAGATCCATATTTCACCATACTCTAAGTGAGCTTTGGCTCATGACCTAAAATATGGTTATTTAGGTAGATAACTCTTATCAATTACATCTCATGTAACTCTTGGATGGTATGGGATTTTGACATCACATGTCATGGCTAAAAATCCCATCTAATGCCCTAGGTCCAAAACCATTTTGATAACCTAGTTAAGTCAAACCATATCAAATGTTTGGATAGCACCATTATCCAACTTACCTTCCCCAGATAAATTTATACACCCTGCTTTGGCAGGCTCATATATAATAATCTAAGGCTTAACAAGTGTTGAACTTATAGAAGGCATTATAATGACTTAATATTAAATGAGGGTTCATCTTTATTTAATCGTATTCAGTTATTGTTATATTGTATTGCATGGCATCATATGGCATCATATACATGGCATCACATGGTATCGCATACATAACAACAAATAAATAAATGTGACATAGCATGGCCCAAATCTAAGTTGATCTTCATAAGCCAATATGAAGATCAATGGTCAAACCTAGGTAATATTACAATTACAAATTGAGCCACCAACTTGGATCTCCAACTTCTACCATGGATCTCCCTTTTTTGGTTCCCACCTTGGATCTCCATCCTGGGCCTCCAACTTGAATTGCACCATGGGTCTTGATTTACAAAAATTATTGTAATTTATTATACACTTTTCTAATAAAATAAATACAACAAAACAAAAATGACTCGCAGGCCGTATTTAAATTACAACCCATAAAAATAAAATCCAATCACATTGGTCTGAGGGCCATGCTATGCACCATTCATAAAACAACAAACATGTAAAACATAATAATCTATTTAGTTATTAAATCCAATCATTATGTTAAAAATAAAATAATGTGACAATTCTTTTGGGGTCAAGGGGCAGCGCCCCTAGTGGGGTTCCAAGGGGCAGCGCCCCTGGCGGGGTCCGGGGGCAGCACCCCAGGTGGCGGTCCCGCTGACTGGCTCTTCGATGAGTTGCCTTTCAAATTTCTGAACATTAATGAATTTTCGTAATCAAATTACTATAAAATCAATTTGTTCAAAATAGACAAAAACGCTCAATTAAAAGAGCCACTTTAAAACCCTTATTTGCGTCAAGGAAGCAATTAACCAATTTTTGTAATCATATTACTAAATCAGTTTGTTGCTTAAAAACATCACTTTTGTAAACATTTTACAGTCTAAAAAATCCGTTCAAAATAGATCAAATTTTTTTTTATTAAAACAGACGCATCCATTAAGAAAACCCTAATTTATGTAATCAAAATTATAGCTTAAATGAATCTATAGAAAACATATCCATTCTGCATAATCTGTTTAACATTTAAATAGATTTCCCTTAACACATAATCTGCATAATCATAAAATTTCTGTTTCAGATTTAATTAAAAACGATTTTCCTAATCAAATAGAAAACGTTTTTCTAATTAAAATAGGAAACAAATAAGCTGCTTCAATTAATCATATTAATCAAAACAGAATACATAACAGATTTAAATCCTTAAGTGATTAGGTTTTTGAAAACAAAATTTCTATTTCAGATTTAATTAAAAATGATTTTCCTAATCAAATAGAAAATGTTTTTCTAATTAAAATAGGAAACAAATATGCTGCTTCAATTAATCATATTAATCAAAACATTATTCTTAATTTGTTTTTCATAAAAACATCATACAAAATTCATTTTTCATGAAACAACATTCTTAATTCATAAAATCAAAAACTGCTTTTAGTTTAATCACATTAAACCATTACAAACATTAATCAAATTAATGTTTAATTCCATTTTCAAATAGATTACCCAGAATTGTCACAAAACAAATCAAAACCCCTTTTGATAATTTTGAAACCCTTTTCAAAACGAATCTTAAACCCTAACATATATCACATATACACAGAATCAATTAATGGAATTACAAGTGGCTCTGATACCACTGTTGGGGTTCCGTGATGCAAACGCAGCGGAAAAATTAAAATTTTGTCACGTTCCCAAGCCAGGATCCATGTAATTCGACTAATAGATTAAATCTAGGGTTTTTAATAATCTTACCAAAACGCAGAAGAGGCAAGATTCTCTGGAAGGATGAGAGGAGGTTCACACCGGTGACACCTTACCTCGAGCTTTTTGGCTTGGTTGTTCGGATCAAGACGTCTCCAAAAGGATGCGTCCTCTATAGGTATCCACACGAACAGCCTTTCACAAAATGAATTTGAGTGTGTGTGCTAGCAACCTCTTGACTGTCTCACAAATCAAGAACAAAAGGAAAAACTCTGTCTTTGTTTTCTAAGAGGAAAGAAAACGAATTTGGAGGCAAAAACAAGAATATGAAACCCTAGAGAATATAACATATTTATAGACTCCAAGTTAGGGTTTCACATACCAATAACCTTTTGGTAATTTTCCATTTATTATATTCTGATTTTGTTTAAAAATAAATCAAAAATAATATCTTATTTATTTATTTAAAATAACATTTATCTTAAATAAATAAATAAAACACTTTAATTATTTGTTTCCACAGAGTTTATTTTGGGCTTATTAAACCCATATCCGTTTTGGGCTTGTTCTAAGTGTGTGACCCTGTAGGTTCACATAAAATTGGCAGTGGACCTAAATCTTTATTTAGGCCTACAAGTCATAAGTGGCCTCTAGCAAGACATTATGACTACCCAAGTCATGTGAAGTCAATAATCCGACATAACCTAATTACAGTGAATTTTATTGTCCCTTTATCACATGATATCTTAATTGAACATAAGGCATAGAATGTCATCCTTATATAGTTCAATATTATGACTTGATTCCAAGTAGACTGAAAATGATAACTCTTTATCAATTCATTTCAGCATGGCCATGCATTTTATTCAGTCTATCTCATCAAGGGGCCTTTAGATATCTTTCTCATATTAATGAGGGATAAATTCCTTCTAAATCACTCACATTCCTCACATAACTAATTTTATAATCAACAACATTCTTTTAATCATCCGGTTAAAGACAATGTTAGAATGTGTCAAAACATAAAATAGCTATTTAGAAATCCATGATGATTTCAAGGTCAAAGGACCGAAATAAAATTACTGTGATAAGAAATACTTATGACAATAATCTATGTAGTATTCTCATAGTGGGTTAATCCAGTACATGTACCTATGAGTTGACTTAATATCTCATATTTATGATTAGTAAAACATAACCATCAGTCAACATCATACTAGCCTTAATACTTTAATATTCATATAATGAATAAATGGCTAGGGATAATTAGAATAGAACTCTTATTTTAATCTAAGGGTTTTACTATCAAGTCACATACTTGATGGCCTTAGTAAGAATTAACCATTCATGTAATTATCATAAAATCAAATGATAATATAATACCTCTTTATTAATAAGAAAGTCAATACATAATCACAAATGATTGACCTAGTGCATATCACTAACAAGTTTTTGTACTTTATTACCTTTATAAATGATCTATCAAGGTATGGACATTTATATTTAATGAAATATAAAAATGAATCCTTTGAAAATTTAAAGGGATTCAAGGTCTAAGTTGAGAACCAAATAGGAAAAAGTATTAAAATCCTATGCTCAGATCGAGGATGTGAATACTTAAGAACTGAATTTATTCAATTCCTTAAGGAACATGGCATTATTTCACAACTAACTCCACCTAGCACACCTTAATTAAATGGTCTATCTGAAAGGAGAAATGAAACTCTATTAGATATGGTTCAATTAATGATGAGCTATACAAATTTACCTACCTTCCTTTAGGCTTTTGTATTATAAACTTCTGCTTACATTCTAAATTGTGTTCTATCTAAGTCTGTTTCTACCACACCATATGAGATATGGCATGGTAATGCACCAAGTCTTAAGCATGTTAGGATTTGGGGATGCCCAACTTATATTAAAAGGCTAAAAATAAACAAATTGGATGCAATGCCAACTTAAGGTAGATTTATTAGATATCCTAAAGATAGTTTAGGATATTATTTTTATTGTCTTACTAAACAAGTTATTGTTATAAGTAGAGATGCTATATTTCTTAAGAGAGAGTTTCTTGAAGAAGGTGGTAAAGGAAGGAAGATAGCATTAGAAAAGGAGTCTTTTAATGAAGCTAATCAAGTTAATCAAATGGATATTGATCAAGATTTTAATCCTATTGAAAATATCATCATACCAACTCGTAGAAGATCTAGTAGGGTATCTCATCTGCTGGAGAGATATGGTTTTCTACATGATATGCAAGAGTTGAATATTTATAAAGAAAGCAATCGTGACGATGATCCTACTAAATAGGAAGAAGCTTTATGTGATAAAGGTTCGTCAAAATGGATTTAAGCAATGAAAGCTTAAATGGATTCCATGTATGAAAACCAAGTCTGGACACTTATAAATCCACCTAAAGGTATTATACCTATAGGTTGTAATGGGTATTCAAGAGAAAGATTGGTGTAGATGGAAAGGTTGATACCTATAAAGCAAGGCTTGTAGTGAAAGGGTTTTACTAAAGGTAAGAGGTTGAGTATAATGAAACCTTCTCGACAATAGCCATGTTCAAATCTATTCAAATACTTCTCACTATAGCTGCACACTATAATTATAAGAATTGGCAAATGGATGTGAAAACTGCTTTTCTCACTGGTTTTGTTGAGGAAGAAATATATATATATATATATATATATATGGGTTGCACTATATATATATATATATATATATATAGTGCAACCCAAGGGTTTTGAACATGAGAAAGGTTCTAAAGTGTGCAAGCTTAATAGATTAATTTATCGGGTAAAACAAGCTTCAAGGAGTTGGAATCATTGTTTTGATGAAGCCATTTAATCTTTTAGTTTTATTAAAAATAAAGATCAGCCTTGTGTGTACAAAAAGGTCAATGAGAGCCAACTCACTTTCCTAGTACTATATGTTGATGATATTGTGTTAATTATGAATGATGTTGGTATGCTTACATATGTTAAACTATGGTTATGTAAAACTTTCTCTAAAAAATACTTAGGGGAAGCTACCAATAGACTTGGCATTCGAGTCTATAGAGATTGATCAAAGAGAATGATAGGTTTATCCTAAAGTCTTTACTTGGAAAAGGTGTTAAAGAAGTTCAACATGCTTGATTCCAAGAGAGGAATGTTATGATTTAAGCATAGTATCCATTTATCCAAGGGTATGTCACCTAAAACACTCGAGGAAATGGAGCAAATGGCTAAGGTTCCTTATACTTCCGTTATAGGAAGCTTGATGTATGCTATGTTATGTACTAGGCTTGATATTACCTGTGCCATTAGTGTGACTAGTAGGTTTCAATCCAACCCAAGTATGGAACACTGGATAGCTATTAAGGCAATCTTTAAGTACTTGAGAAGGACTAAAGATTTAGTCTTAACTTATGGAGGAGGTGATCTACAAATATATAGTTTCACATATTCTAATTTCTAATCAGATGTAGATGATGAAAGTATATTTTTGGGTTTATGTTTATTTGTAATAGAGGAGCAGTGAGCTAGAAGATTTCAAAGCAAGGTGTCACTACTGATTCCAATATAGAAGCTGAGTATATAGCCACATCGAATGCTGCTAAAGAGGTTATTTTGATTAAGAAGTTCATTATCAAGCTTGGAATCATTCCTTTTATTGAATCCCCAATTCCTCTCTATTACAACAATAGTGGAGCCACTGCTTTGGCAAAGGAATCAAGGTCCCATAAAAAATCCAAACACATAAAAAGACATTTTGATATTATTAAGGAACTTGTTAGAAAAGGCGATATCATCTTACAAAGATAGCTTCAACTAAAAATGTCGTTGATCCACTTATTAAAGCATTAACACAACTATAGCTAGATCAACATTTATGAAGATAGGTCTACAATACTTTAGTGATTGGCTCTAGTGCAAGTAGGAGATTGTTAGCATAAGTGGTATGCCCTAGAAGCCAATAATATATTTGATATTGTAAATTATTCCAAATGGTAATAAAAAAACATTCTATTATTTAAAGTATTTATTTAATTGAATATTTATCCGTTGGCAGAATGTTAAATAAATTTATTATCAAGAGTTTATAACATGAGCTATAAATTTATTTAGTACATATGTCATAAAATTGTTTATGGTCAATTAATTAATATATGGGTAATATTAATTAAACTATCACCTATGTTTATTTTACTTGATTAATATATGATACTAATAGTGGGAGGTAGTGAGTCTCATACTACTTGATATGAGATATCTGAATAGATATGTGGATACTCATGTGATGGGTGGATGAAACATGACATTAGATTTATGATTGCATGGATATTCATGTATAGTCAACAATCATAATCTATGTCATAATAGTGCATATAGTCCTTTGACCTGAGGTAACATGGTCATCCACATTGAAGTGGTTATGGTTTATTATTTCTTACAAACTTGTGCTAATCATACATGGGTATATTGTGTGTGGTGGCTTTAGTTGATTAAGTGTAGGGATGAGTGTTCAGCCAAGATGGGATTCATTACCTAGAGTGAACTAGGATAAGATCCTATGTTATCTAAGTTTTTTCTTGATCAATAAGTTCTTAGCCAGGACAAATATGACATGAACTGAAAGAGTTTTAGTGTTAGTTATAGTTGATCAAGAATAGAACTTGAGATGAGGTCATATGATATAACTGTTAGAGTTTGACTAAACTATGATTTTAGACCATACGAGATCTTCTAATAAAGGTTTTATTGCACAGTAATTATGACTAAAATAGTTCATCTAAATCAATACATGCATTCATTTCTAATTGGGTAGTTATGATATTAATGTTGGGGGTCACTCATAATTTATGAGAACTAAATGTGTATAATTGGGATTTTTACATTTAGACTTGAAAAGAGTTTCAAATAATGTCAAGTGTTGATATTATCTTCTTATTGCCAATTAGACATGAACCTAGTAAGTCACACCTAAAAGAGTTTCACCAAATCACCATTAATATTAATATAATTATTGATTAAAGTGTTTAATTAAATAATTAAGATTAATAGAATTGGATTTACGCTTTAAGCAATGATTGTAGCATATCATGAAATCCAATTCAAGCAAAGGGTTTAATTATTAATATATACTTAATTAATATGAGATATTACTTAAGGTATTAAATTAATAATATATGTTATTTTTAATTGGACTTGGATTAATAGCCCAAGTTGTTTGGGCCTAGGTCCAAAAGGGGTTTTGGACTAAAGATTAATCCAAGATATTGAGAAAGCCTACAGACCTAATCCAAGCCCATTTGTTATATGGATTGGGCTTAAGTTAAGTGTAGGCCTAATTACCAAGCCCAAATTCATGTGAACATGAATTAGTCAAATTTTGTCATGTTAGGCATACCTTATCCTTTATGTGTATAATGTTGACTATAGGCATGATAAGTATTAAGCTTGGCTTATTAGGCTTGTCATGTTAATCACACATTATCACTTAAGTGTAAAATGTTGACCATGGAAAATTTGTCATGTTAGGCACACATTATCTCTTGTGTGTATAAATTTGACTAAGGCAAATAAAAGAATTAGGTTACATGATTATGTGTAAAGAATGAATGTAAAGAAATACATAAGATGCATTCAATCTCTACATACCTTTTTTATATACTTATCTCTTATACAAGTTATATACTTATCATGATGAGTTGTATACATGTGATGTAAGAGATGATGTCGTTAGGGTTTGCTTTATATATATATATATATATATATATATATATATATATATATATATATATATATATATATATATATATAAACATATATGCAAAATAAACCTTAAGTGTTCTTACAAGAAGATCAACTGAATGAAAGTTTTGTGAAGGTCATTAGGGAGGCTACTTATAACTAACCTAATTTAAGCAAGAAGGTGATTTGGTGGAGCTTTGGTGTTTCAAGCTAAAAGCCTAACAATTGGAAGGCTAAGTAGTTGATTCAAGAGTTGAACCAAATAATCCAAAGCTTGTACAATACTTGTGGTCTACATTAAACTTAGGAGATTGTAAGTATTCTTAACTATAGACCTCTTAGTTTGTTGTTTTACATATTAATGTATGGTTTAGCTATGTGTAAAATGCAAAATGGATCTATGGAAATTGAAATCTTCATGTGATGAAGGGTTATGTAAGTGAAATTTTTGAAATTTCACCCTATCTAAGGCATGTGCTCACCTCACTTTATTGTTGCATAACCATTTCCTTTTACCCTTATTATAAGATCAGCTCACTAATGTTTTATTTAAATGTTCTGATTTGGATTTTAAAGTAAATTCAGAGATTTTATCTAACACACTCATTTTTTCTAAGTGTGAAATGCAAAAGAAAAATAAAATGAGGAATTTTATGGAGGAAGAAGGAATAATGTACTTACACAAACTTATAACTGCAAGAATCTAGGAAGAAGATGAATGTAATTCTCTCAAGCATAGAGAGCAAAATGAAGATGAAGAAAATAAAATGAAGTGGTGAAGACTTTTGGACTTTTGGGTGCTTTAAATCTGAACCAAAAGTGGGAAGATGGATAGTTGAGATGGATTTTAAACTCCTTAAATATTCACACTAAAGAGGGTTATCTCCCTTGATTTGAATTTCAAATAACCCCCCATTAATGACATGAAAGGAGGAGGTAGAGGGACGGTGGGGGTAGTAACCCTGATGTGAATACGGCTTTCCACTGGGCGACATGTAACCCTTTACACCTGCTACCACAACTATCTTGTATGCTCTCTTAATCATCATAATTATCAGGGGAATTATGTCAACTAGTATGACAAAAGCCTTCATAGTCACCCAAGCCTAATGTCACAACCTAAACCCAAAAAGGGCATGTAATTGACACTAGGGAATGGGAATATATAAAGTACCCAAAACCCATAGTAGGCCTTAAGGAAAATTGCAATAAAATATAGAAAATAATGAAATGAAATATTTTAAATAAAGATAAATAACACAAATGAATTAATATCCAAAATAATCTTAAATAAAATATAATTGTTATCTTAGTACAATTGTTTTTATACATACGATAATCCATGAAATACAATATAATAGTTAAGCAGGCGATGTTCTAGATTTAAAATACATACATAAGGATAATACATTTCAAATTAACCTACATAAAATAGTCAAAGAAGAAGAAACCTGACATAAGGAAGGCTAATTAACAGGTGACTCCCGAGATCCTAAAATAATAGTTGAGGGGAGTCAGACATCATTGAGTAAATTAATAAAAGAAATGTATATAGTATAAAAATCTCCTTTAAAATATATTTATGAAAATAAGAAATTTATAATTTAGACTATTTAATTTTATTGAAATCCTTTTTTACCGAAATAAGGTATTTAAAACTCATTAAATATTATATAAAATATAATTAGCTCCCTTAAATCATTTTATAAGAAAAATATGTAGAACCCTAGTCCACAAATCTAATAGTTTTTCTTCTCTCTTATAATCCAAAGATTGCTAGCTCTCGAGAGCAAAACATCAATCGAGCTACCAGCTACAGTCAATTCACTTAAATTGATATTTACTGGCAGTTTCTGAGAGCAAAGCATCACCGAACTACCAGACCCAGTAATATATAAATCATGCTTAAGAGCAACATCACCGAGCCACCTACTTTTACCACTCACTCTCAATTGTACCAGTGCACACATGATTCTAATGATATATATATATATATATATATATATGTTTGAGGGTCGGTGTAGACTGGTCTAGCCACATTGGTACTATAGTCTACGTTTCTTAGTGTAGATGAAGGGAGATCAGATGGTGGAATATCTAGCTGGGATGTTATATGGTAGGTTTATGATGGGAGGTAGATTTAGGTGTAGGTCTTCTTGGTTTGTGAAAGGTATTTCTATAGTTCTAAAAAGGTTTCGTGGTAGTTCTCTATGGTACGGGAGATTTATTACAGATGGTATTTGAGATAATCTTCCCAAATCAATAGATTATATTGATGAGGTGTCTGAGAATTTAGAACTGGATGCTGCAGATCTATCAAAATTGAGTTTTACTCTACCATCTTGGAACTGGGTGATATTCTTTATTTGGGTGTTTGGAGGTTGAGGTTCAGGTTTTTCTAGTTCTGGATTTGCTGAATTTTCCAAGATCCATTCCTAAGGAAAGGTTATTTGGTTCCATTGGATAGGTTTAGGGATAACGACATTGGCTTTATTCATATCTGTTTAAAGCAGAAGTGTTTCTCCCTTTTTACTATGAAATCGACTCTTAGTATTGAAAGTAGACATCATGGCTTTATAATGAACTTTAAATATTAATGCAATTAGGATAGATCCATCATCCATTTTGTAATTATGGGTCTGGATTTGTAAAACCAAAGACTTTCAAAGATTTATATCATTAAGAGAAACAATGAAGTTTGGGTAACAGTCAAATGATATAGGACCTTTACAAAGACTGGATTCTATAGTTCCTAAGAGAGAATCTTCAAAGTTCCTAAACCTCATATCTCTAAGAGCTGCAAGGACATAAGTATTAAGACCTTCTCTGTTTAGGGGTTTAATGCCAACTTGAACAAGACCAATATGAATGTAACAAAAACCTTTTGCTTTATGTTTATTTATAGAAGAGGAAGAAAGAAGCTTTGTCTCATTCTTTGCTTTATTAAGTTATATATCCCTTTCTTTAGTTTTAATAATATAGTCAGATTTGAAAAGGTTCAACCTAGGAGTCTTGTAGATGTGATCTTTATGGTGTTGTGTGAGCTTAAAGTCATCTACGCATTTATCAAAGTCTTCTATAGTAATCTCATCATTACTAACAATATTCTTTGGAATCTTGACAGAAGAGGAAACAGAGGAAGAAAAAGAGGAAGTGGTTCTTCCAAATAGTGGATTCATGGTAGAACAAGGTTTACAGAACAGAGTATACACTTACAACTCATTGGCTAAACCAACGGATTTACACCCTCTTAGGGATGAACAATCGGGACCACCTGTGACCAAAGGACTCAGTGTAAAATCTACCCAATAGACATTGTTCTAGTTAAGAAAATAGGAAATAGAAGAGACATTCTCCCCCGCAGTATCAGAGCCTAAGGGGACAAGTAGGTTAATCACAATGAAGTAGGTTAATCACAATGTATAAATGCAGAAATGTCTCATGATGCACGGTCTCATGCTCCAGCCACAAGCTAAACATGGAGGTTACCGTACCAAAATGCAAATAGGATTTCATAGAGTTTATGATGTACAGGATCCTAATTTCTTAGGCAAGCATAGAGCATACGTTCTATTACTTAAATAATTAAAAGCAAAAATTGCAGAAGATAAAAGAAAGCTTTAAAGAAAATAAATAAATAAAAGACATTTAAACAATAAAGATCTTTGAAACTTAAACTTACAAGAGTTTGTTATATAAAAAGTCCTTTATATTCCAAGTAGAGGGAGATATAATGGTTCAAATATTCATAATGCAGAGGCTTACAGAAATATTTTCTACATATATTTTTATTTTGTTACTAGAGAGTTACAAATTTCATAAGAAATCTTTCATCAGGTAGAGAGGAAGGAGGTAGAAGGTGTTTTTCCTAAAAATTTTCTTCTTTCTAAAAAGTTCTCCCCCTTGAAAGCAAGAGGAGGGTTCCTTATATAGAGGACAGAGGCTTTGTAAACATATGGAGAGTAGGACAAGTGGGGTACAGAGGAGTGTGAATTCCTGAAGGAATCAGGGTGACTTGTTTTATTGTCTGTCAATTATCTTTCACAACCACCACCTGGTGACTTGAAATAATTGCTGATTATTTTGTCCTGATAGTGGAAAGTGGGTCCCCATCCTTGAGGAGGAACAGAGAGAAGTGGGATGGTAGCTGAAGGTGGAGCCGAGTATTTGACGTAGTAGTTGAATTTTCCTGAAGGCTGTCCGAGAAGGTCCCATTCAGGAGAAGAATAGGTCCCTGTCAAAAAGAAAATATATTAAAATAATTTTTTTTATTTGACCCTAACTTTTGCTTGGGCCGCCTTATCCAAGGTTTTCAACCCATCAGGCTTATAATTACAACTACAGACATATTTTTAGAAAGAAAATATTTACAAATAAAGAGGTCCTATAAGCTTTTGGGTTATGGGCCTTTGGGCTTGATAGGAGGGAGAATCCCAAAAAAATCATCCTCATTGTCATTACCTAAATTGACTAAAGGTTCTGAGTTTTCGGAGCTGCTGGATAGTGCTGCAAAAAACTAAACCCTAAGACCTAAACCCAAAGACCTAAACCCTAAACCTCTAAACACAGCCCTCCAATGGATAAGGTATCATATTCCTAACAAAAAAGATCTTCTTCAAAAACTTCATTTTGCTTTTGTTTTTTCAAAGTTTAATATAAAATCAGGATTTTAGCAAATACAAATTCATAAAGATCATCGTTACAAAACTGCTTTTACTATCCCATTTGGTCAATACGAGTGGAATGTCATGCCATTTGGTTTAAAGAATGCTCCTTTAGAATTTCAAAGAATAATGAATGACATATTCAATCCCTATTCTGAATTCTGTATTATTTACATAGATGATGTTCTTATCTTCTCTAAATCTATTAAACAACACTTCAAGCACCTTAATATTTTTTTCCACACTGTTAAGAATAATGGTCTTGTTGTTTCAGAAAAAAAGATATCTCTTTTCCAAACTAGAGTTAGATTCCTAGGACACTATATATACTGTGGAACCATTGTCCCTATGGAAAGAACCTTAGAATTTGGAAACAAATTCCCTGATAGGATTCTTGACAAAACTCAGCTTCAAAGGTTTTTAGGAAGTTTAAATTATATATTAGATTTCTGTCCCAATATAAATAGGATAGTAAAACCTCTGCATGATAGACTAAAGAAAAACCTTGTTCCCTGGACTGATGAACATACCAGAACAGTGCAACACGTAAAGAAATTTATTCTTAATATGCCCTGTCTCCACTTAGCTGATCCTAGTCTTCCTAAGATTGTAGAAACAGATGCTAGTGATCTTGGATACGGGGGCATTCTCAAACAAGTTCAGAATATTAAAGAAGTTATAGTCCAGTATACTTCAAGTCACTGGAATGATACTCAAAAAAACTATTCTACCATCAAAAAAGAAATTATTTCCCTACTTTGTCAATCACCATTCTATTGATTATAAAGATGATAAAATTCTCATATCCTTTCCCTTTCTTAAAAAGCCTAGAACTAGATAGCTCAATCTGGTTAAAGCTCACTCCATTTATAGAAATGAAATAAATCTTCTAATCAAAGGAAACGAAACTGATCTGCATGATTTAAAGAAAAATGTTTATTCTCAAAAAATTGAACAACAATTAAAGTCTGATGTTTTAAAACATAAAATTTCTTCCCTTCTAGAGTCTATAAAAATTGAACTTTGTTCTGATTTACCAAATGCTTTATGGAATAGAAAAAGACATATTGTTGATTTGCCTTATGAACCAGGATTTGATGAAAAAAATATCCCTACTAAGGCTAGACCAATTCAAATGAATGCTGAATTGGAACAGCACTGTATAAGGGAAATCCAGGACCTCGAGTCCAAAGGATTGATTTCAAAATGCTAACCAAAGAACAAACCTTAATTCTAGATGTCATCTAGCACATAACTGATCCTGATGTTCAGAAAAAACATCTAGAACAATTAAGGCACTCCTTAGAAAAAGACCTTAAAACTCTAGAGCCACCTTCCACCAGTACAAGTATGTATGACCTGACTACCATCCTAGGAAGAACAAAGCAAGGAAAAAGACCAATAGGAGAAATTCAGGAACTCTAGGGAGAGATAAAAACCATAAAGTCAGATATAAAGCAACTTAAAGAAAAACAGCAAAAGGATTCTGATCTAATCCAATTCCTTATCACTAAACTTGTTGAAGACTCTAGCGATAGTGATGAAACCAAGAACCTAGAACCTCAGTCCTTAGCCAACCTCGATAAAATTCCTGTAGATTTCCTCTATGCTCTTAATAAAGTCACTTCAAGAAAATATATTATAAAGGTTACCATTGTGTTTGATAAAGATTTTCATATTGACACTATAGCTCTGTTTGATACCGGAGTTTATTTAAATTATATAAAGACTCAGGTTGTTCTAAAACATTTTCAAGAAAAAACCACTGAAACACTTTCTTCTGCCAACAGTTAAAAAATGAACATTTAAGGAAAAACAGAAGCCTATATATATATATATATATATATATATATATATTTCCTATACATAGTTTAATTATTAACTTATAGGTCAAATGTGCTCTCCTGCGCAGTCGCACTTGATCTCGACCTATCGACTCGATTGGAGGCATGGCTAAAAAAAATAAATAAATAAAAGGAAATTAAAAACAGAATTTCTATAAATTCTAGATTTCTAAGGAAAGACCCAATTAAAATAAGACTCTACTAAAATAGACTCGATGTCACATTTTATGAGAAATCTATCGAAAATTCAATAGAATCTCTGTAGTAAAATCAAAATCTCTATACAAAAGTAGAGTCAACCCTGCATAGAAAAACACTTTAAATAGCCACAACAACTCTAAATCTCGAGTTGGGCCCCCAAACTGCAATTATGCCCAACCGAGAACCAATTTCACAAATTACAATATAACTCAATAAAATTCTATTTAAATACCAAAGTTAATTTATTTGCACAAAAAAAAAAAGCTTAAAAGACATTTATTTATAAAATAATTAATAAAATTCATATTAAAACCAAATTATGCTATAAAGGTCCTTATTCAAATTTTCGAAATTAAATATCATTTAATTATCAAAAATTAACTAAATTATTCAATTATATAATTAAGAAATTGAAAATTCATAAAATCATAAATACTATTTTATTCGGATATTATTTTGATAATTACTAATAATTTGCTAAAAATAGGAATAAATTCATAAAAATTATTTTAATATTATTTATTACTCAAAAATTATCCAAAACATCATAATTCACCATAATTTCAATTAAAACATAAAATTTATTAATTTAAAGAAATTTTCTCAAAAATTCATTTTTGACATAAATATTCAAAAATTTGTAATAAAAATTCGATACAAAATTTTAATAAACTTCCTTAACAAAACTTGCTTAAAATAACTAGTAGAATTTATTAAAAATATAAAAATTTTCTGGCTTGGGAATAGTGTCATGAACAATTACCTAAGACCCTCGAAAATTCAAAAAATTTCTAAAAATTCAAAAAATTAATTTTTGGAAGCCTTACAATACATACAGTAATCAATCCTAAATAACTAACATGAAATAAAATCAAATTAAGCTTCAATTTCATAATTTAAGAAAAATGCCCAAAGTTAAATTTTATGAAATTGGAGTTGTTACCGGATAAATTTCCCAAAATTGATCAAGCATTATCAAACCCTAGGTCGAGAGCTTTGATTGAAGCCCAAGAATGGATGGACAGCTCGCCGAAAAATCATCGATCTTCCTCTCACACTTCCAGCACCGACGGAAAGCAAGAAGAGATGGAGAAGAGGCAACTCTAGTGATTGATGCAGCTGCTGGCGGTGGTACGGTGCTACTTGTTGTCGTGTGAAGAGGAAGGAAGAAAGAAAGAAATAAAGAAAAAAGAAAGGAAAAGGAAAGAATTTTTTTTCTTTTATGTATTTTTTTTATATAAAAGCGTAAAAGACATAATAATATAATATATTAAACAACAATATTATTTCCAATTATTTTTAACCACAAAATATTAAATAAATTGTGCTCAAATACTCAAATAAATACTAAAATTAAATTAATAATATTAAAATAATATTTAACCCTAAAAAATTAAATTAAATTCCACTAAAATTAGATATCACAATTTAATATAATAATATAAAACTTTAGGCTTTTACAGTCTCCCCTCCTTAAAAAAATTCATCCCTGAATTTTTGATAAATATAATACAAAATCTTAATGAAAAAGATAGGGATAAGCCACACGCATTGTTGCCTCCATCTCTCACGTGCAGTCCTCTGCAGTGTGGTTGCTCCATAACGCCTTCACCATCGAAATCTCCTTAGTACAAAGCTAACGAACTTGGTGATCTACAATCGCCATAAGATATTCCTCATATGACATATCTTCACTGAACTCCACTATCTAAAGCTGAAGAACTTAAGAAGGAGCAGGAACATACTTCCTCAACATATAAATTTGGAATACTAGGTGAATCCGAGATAATTTAGGTGGCAACATCAATCTATAAGTCACCTTTCCAACTCTTGAACATATCTTGAATGACCTAATATATCTTAGGGCTAATTTACCTCTCTTACTAAATCTCATAACCACCTTCATTGGAGACACTTTCAGTACCATGTATTCAATGGAAAAGGACACATCTTTCATCTTTGAATCTGCATAGCACTTCTGTCGGTTGAAAGCTATCCTCAAATGTTGTTGAATAATGGGAACCTTCTCATAAGTAATATGCATCAATTCTGGACCTGTCAGCTATCTCTCCCTAACTTCCCAACACAATAATGATCTACACTTCTTACCATATAGTTCTTCATACAGAGCCATCTTAATACGTGTATAATAACTATTATTATCTGCAAATTCTATCAATGAAAAATGTATGTCCCACTAACCACTAAAGTTAATCACATATATCCTCAAGGGATTGAATTGTCCTTTCTTACTGACCATTTATCTAAGGATGAAATGTTGTACTAAAATCAAGTCTGGTACCTAATGCCTCATGTAACTCTTGCCAGAAGACTAAGGTGAAAGTTGCTCCTCTGTCAGACACTATGCTCACCGGTGCCCCATAAAGACAAACAATTCTGTTGACATACAACCTTACTAATATGTCAATAGAGTATGTCTTCTTGATTAGTAAAAAGTGTGTTGACTTAGTTAGTGTGTCTACTATCACCCAAATGCCATCATAACCATAAATAGTACTTGGAAATCTTATCACAAAATCCATAGCAATCATATCCCACTTCTACTATAGGATAAGCAATGGTTGTAATAATCCTGTAGGCCTCTGATGCTTTAGCTTCACCTGTTGACAAGTAAGGCATTTAAATACAAATTCTGCTATATCCTTTTTCATTCCATTCCACCAATATGTATCCTTCTAGTCATGATACATTTTGGTAGAACCTGGATGAACATTATAAGCAGAGAAATGTACATCTTTTATGATTTCTTTTCTCATCTCATCCACATTTGGCACACATAATCAAGTACCCAAACGCAGCACACCCTCATTATTAATCATAAATCTAATGGACCTACCTTATTGTACTTTAAACATAATCTTCTACAACTGTGGGGCCCTACTCTATACTACCTTAACTCAATCCAAGTATACTGAATGTACCCTAAACTGAGCAAGGATACATTTCTTAGTCACATTCAACTACAGTCCTTGGTCAATCAACTCATACATCTCCTTAACAATTATTTTCCTCTCAATACTGATGTGTGTAAGGCTACCTGCAGACTTTCTGCTCAAAGCATTTGCAACTACATTTTCCTCGCCTATATGGTATAGAATAAAATAATCATAGTCCTTTAAAAGTTCCATCCATCTCCTCTGCCTTAGATTCATATCCCTCTACTGAAAATGTACTTTAAGCTCTTGTGGTCAATGTATATTTCACATGTCACACCATACAAGTAATGCCTCTAATTCTTTAATGCAAACACCACTGCTTCCATTTCTAAGTCATGAGTAGGATAAATTTTCTTGTGCTTCATCAATTGCCTTGAATCATAAGTAGCCACTCTTCCATTCTGCATTAACACATAGCATAATCCTACTTGGGAAGCATCAAAATACACCATATAACCTTCATTCCCAGAAGGTAAAGTTAACACTGGAGTTAAAGTAAAAAAATCCTTAAGTAACTAAAAGTGCTCCTCACATTTGTCTATCCATATAAATTTAGCATTCTTCTGGATCAGCCTTGTCAAAGGTACAATAATCTTAGAGAAATCCTTCATAAATCTCTTATAATAGCCAGTTAAACCCAAAAAACTCCTCACTTTAATGAGTGATGTGGGTCTTGGCCAATAGCTTTTATTTTCTTGGGATCCACTTGTATGCCATCTCTAGATACCATATGGCTTAAGAATACCACTTGATCCAACCAAAATTCACACTTTAAAAACTTGGCATATAGCTAGTGCTTTCTTAGAGTCTGAAGCACTAATCTTAAATGCATTGCATGGTCTGCCTTACTCTTATAGTATACCAAAATATCATTAATAAGCATAATCACCAATTGGTCCAAGAATGGCGTAAATAATATATTCATCATGTCCATAAAGGTTGCTGGGGCATTAGTCAACCTAAATGACATCACTAAAAATTCATAATGGTCATACCTTGTCCGAAATACAGTCTTGGGTACAACTCCACCTTTAATTGTTAATTGATGATAGCCTAACCTTAAGTTGATCTTAGAGAAACACTGAGCTCCTTGAAGCTGATTGAATAAGTCATTAATCCTCGAGAGTGGATATTTGTTTTTAATGGTAATCTTATTCAACTGCCTGTAGTCGACACAATGTTAAAGACTACCATCCTTCTTCTTTACTAACAACACATGAGCACCCTAAGGAGATGTACTAGGCCGAATGAAAACTTTATCGAGTAATTCCTATAACTGCTCTATCAGCTCTTTCAACTCTATAGGTGTCATTCTATATGGTGGCACAAAGATAGGATCTGTATTAGGCACTACATCGATATAAAATTCTATCTCCCTATTAGGTGGCAAGCTTGACAATTCTTTAGGAAAAACATCTGAAAACTCGCACACCACTGGCACCACACCACTGGCACCCTTTCAACTGCCTCACTATCTGCTTATATATCTCTGACCACAACTAAGTAGCCTTGACAACCTCTTCTAAGCATCTTCCTAGTTGTGATCACATAAATAATGTTATAAGGCATTAGACTGTTGTCACCTTTGAATCATAATTCTTTATCAGATGGAATTCTAAAAATTACTTCCTTCTCTTGACAGTCCACTATGGCATAAAATTGTGCCAACCAATCTATCCTTAGAATTATGTCAAAGTCAATCACATCAACCAAAACCAAATTTGCTAGCAACTGTCTACCCTCCACCAACATTGGACAAGATGGAAAGAACACATCTATTTCTAACTTGTCACTAGTGGAGTCGTTACAGATAAGGGAGCCAATATTTGGGACGGTTGACATGCTATTCTAAAAGCAAATGCAAAAGACACAAAAAAGTGCAAAGCACCTAGATCAAATAAGACTCTAGCCATAAAGTAGCATATTAGGAGAATACCTACCACAACTACATTGGATGCCAAAGAATCCTGAGGAATCAAGGTGAAGACTCTGGCCTGACCATGACTTGCCTGCTATGAAATGGACAATTGTGTATGTCCTCTACCCCTTGCTCTGCCTCCAAAACCTCTACTTTGCTAGCTTGAATACTGAGTTAATCGCTACTAAGCATACATAGGTCCCTAATACTACTGATGCACCAGCAGATACAGTTAAGCGATAGATGAGGAAGATCCATGATCATATGATGGTTGGAACCTATAATTAGGACATTCCCTAGCAAAATGCCCAAATTTTCCATACCAAAAAAAATCTCTTAGTGCCAAATGACACAGATCTTGATGCACTCACCCATAAATGGCACATGCACTAGCCCTAGATCTTGAACTACCATGTCCTGAGCTTTATCCATTGTTGCTACTACTGGTACCAGCACTAAACCTAGCAATCTTGCCACTCCTATGGCTCTAAGCATAATTGTGCCTGCTAGTCTGATGTGATTTAAACTGTCTACTCTATTGAGAAGTACCCCCTGACTGAGTACTCATGCTGCCTATTAGGAAAATAGGCTACTGAACCCCCTGAACTGATATGCTACTACCACTCTTGTAAGGATCTTATAAGGTGTCATGTCGAATATGCCTAAACTCAAGCTATCTGGCCTCCTCAACCACACTCTCAAAGCTATGACCCCTCATTTGGATGCTTATATAAGATAGGCCTAACCTAGTCACATAAAGCTCCACTACTCTCATCTCATCCTACATCACATCTGCAACATGACATGACAATCTAAAGAACACTCGAGTGTAGTCTCCAACTGACTGATCTCCTCTGGCAATGTTCAGTAACTTCCATATGTAGTTATCCCTCATCGATGCTAGGTAGAAAAACCTTATAAACCTCTCCTTAAAATCCAACTAGGTCATCGCAGTCATATAGGGCTGGATGGGCTGTATGAACCAATCTTAACCTGCTGTTGGCATAAATAACTCCACTATTATGATCCGTTGGTAGTCTATGTATCCTGTCCTGGTTTTGGCCTTGATGGTATTTATGAAATCTAGAGCATCCCTTGTATGATCAAAAGTTTTTTTCTCAACTTTAGAGTACAGTAAGGTGGCATAATCATTTATCATCCCTTGAGTCCTCTATTGAAGCATCTACTGTACTAGGGGTATTATTTGGTTAAGAGCTGCCAAATCTTGATTAATTCCTACCATACCCACTGCAAAGGCTACGAGATCCTCTACTGGAACTTCAAGCCCTGCCTGCGATTGTTCCTGCCCTTAAGCTGCATCTGCTCTAGCTCCACCCCTGCCTGTACCTCTACCTCTACCTCTACCTCTACTTCTACGTCAAGGAGAAGGAGGAAGAATCTCATCTTGTATAGACTACTAATCATCATTCTCCTCAAAGGTTGCTTCCACAGCAGAAGCAATTCATGCTTGCCTCATTCTAAAAAGAGACACAAATGAATTTAGGACAAGACAAAAATACTACATAAGCGTAGAATGCAAGAAACAAGGAAGACAACAAGTGACAATCATCAACCAATTACCATATTAACTTATGAAAAATAGACATTGATAATAAAAAAACACATATAAATGAGCCAAAGCTTTGACACCAACTTTTTCACGACCCGAACCTAAAAAGGGCATGTGACCAACACTAGTGAATGGGAATACATAAAGTACCCAAAACCCCTAGTAAGCCTTAAAGAAAATTACAATTAAATATAGATAATAATGAAATGAAATATTTTAAATGAAGATAAATAACACAAATGAATTAATATCCAAAACAATCTTAGATAAAATATAATAATTTTCTTAGTATAATTTTTTTTACATATACGACAATCCATGAAATATAATATAATAGTTAACCATTACTATATTACGATGTTCTAGATTTAAAATACATACATTAGGATAATAAATTTCAAATAAACTTATATAAAATAGTCGAACAAGAAGAAACCAGCGTAAAGAAGGCTGACTAACAGGTGACTCCCGAGATCCTAAAAAAATAATTTAAAGGAGTCAGATCTCATTAAGTAAGTTAATAAAAGAAATGTATATAGTATAAAAATGTCCTTTAAAATATATTTATGAAAATAAGAAATTTATAATTTATAATTTAAACTGTTTAATTTTATTGAAATCCTCTTTTACCAAAATAAGGTATTTAAAATTCATTAAATACTATATAAAATAAAATTAACTCCCTTAAATCATTTTACAAGAAAACTAGATAGAACCCTAGTCCACAAATCTCATGGCCTTTTGGATCTCTTATAATCCAAAGACTACCAGTTCCCAAAATTAAAGTATTAATCGAGCTACCCAGTACAATCAATTCATTTAAATCGATATTTACTGGCGGTTCCTAAGAGCAAAGTATCACCAAGTTACCGGCCCCAGTAATATATATATCACGCCTAAGAGTAAAGTGTCACCGAGCCATATACTTTCATCACTCACTTTCAATTCTACTGGTACGCGTATAGTCCTGATGAAAACCATTAAGTAGCCCATTCTACTGCAGTTTATTTAAAAATAAATAACTATAAATAAATAAGAAAGATTACAACAAAAATAAAATTACTAATCACGTGAAAATTTAACATAAACAAGCTAATATAACTATAGCAATGATAAGAGAATTCAATTTAAATATATATTCTTATAACAATATAATTCTTTAATAAATTCTCCTATTCATCAAAATCAATCAACACACACACACACATATATATATATATGGACACACACACACACACACAGAGTTCAATTATTAACTTACATGTGGAATGCTATCCTCTACACAGTTGCACTCGACCCTAACCTGTTGACTTGACTCGAGGTGCAACTAAAGAAAAGAAATTAAAAATGGAATTTCTATAAATTCTAGATTTCTATGGAATGACCTAATTAAAATAAAACTCTACTAAAACAAACCTGACGTAATGTTTTACGAGAAATTTATCAAAAATTTGGTTGAATCTCCTTTGTAAAATGGACGTCTCTCTACAAAAATAGAGTCAACCTCACACAAAAAAACACTATAACCGCAACAATTCTAAATCTCAGATTGGACCCCTGAACTACGATTATGCTCAATCGAGAATCAATTTCACAAATTACAATATAACTCAATAAAATTCCACTTAAATACCAAAATTAATTTATTTACACAAATAAAGCATAAAAAACATTTATTTATAAAATAATTAATAAAATTCATATTAAAACCAAATTATGCTATAAAGGTCCTTGTTCAAATTTTTGAAATTAAATAGCATTTAATTATCAAAAATTAACTATATTATTCCAATATATAGTTAAGCAATTGAAAACTCATTTAAATTATAAAAATCATAAATACTATTTTACTCAGATGTTATATCGATAATTACTAATAATTTACTAAAAATAGGAATAAATTCATAAAAATTATTTTAATATTATTTATTACTAAAAAATTATCCAAAAAAAATCATAATTCATCATAATTTCAATTAAAACTTAAAATTTACCAATTTATAGTAATTTTCTAAGAAAAAAAATTCATTTTTGACATAAATATTCAAAATTTTATAATAAAAATTCAGTACATAATTTTAACTAACTTCCTTCACGAAACTTGCTTAAAATAACTAGTAGAATTTAATAAAAATATAAAAATGTTCTGGCTCAAGAATAGTGTTGTGAACAGTAATCCAAGACCCTGGAAATTCAAAAAATTTCTAAAAATTCACAAAAATAATTTTTGAAAACCTTACAATACATACAATAATTAGTCCTAAATAACCAACATCAAATAAAATCAAATTAAGCTTTAATTTCATAATTTAATAAAAATGCCCAAATTTAAATTTTGTAAAATTGGAGTTTTTACCGGTTAAATTTCCTGAAATTGATCAAGGATTATCGAAGACCGAGTTGAGAGTTTCGACTCAAGCCTAAGAATGGCCAAAAAGCTCACTAAAAAGTCATAGGTCTTCCTCTCACACTTCTAGCATCGATGAAAATTAAGAAGATAAGGAGAAGAGGTGGCTCTAGTGACTGCTGCAGCTGCTGGTAGCGATGAGGGAGTGCTCTAGTGGCGGCACGATGGGTTGGAGCAGCAGTAGTGGCAGTAGATGGTGGTGGTGACGGTGCTGCTTGTTATTGTGTGGAGATGAAGAAAGAAAGAAAGAAAAAAGAAAGGAAAAGGAAAGAATTTTTTTTAAGTATTTTTTAATATATAAAAACATAAAAGACATAATAATATAATATATGAAACAACAATATTATTTCCAATTATTTTTAACCACAAAATATAAAATAAAGTGTGCTCAAATACTTAAATAAATACTAAAATTAAATTAATAATATTAAAATAATATTTAACCCCAAAAAGTTAAATTAAATTTCACTAAAATTAAATATCACAATTTAATATGATAATATAAAAATTTAGGTCTTTACACATGAGTTGACTAAAACGCCCCTCATGCCTGTCGAGGGGGCTATTGATGGTATAAGAAAATACTGACCAATGAAAGATGGGCATGTGTCCTTTTGAATTTAATGTTAATAGAGTTTTCCACCTCATCTAAAGATGATCTCAACTCCAGAACTTGTCACTATGTCTTTCTCCCCTAAAACATGTCTAATGACTACGCTGGTTACTCCCTAACAGTTACCGTACCTCTGACGTGCCTCGAATGCCTCCCCTGAATCTCTACTCTCCTGCTACAGACCAAGTACAACCTTCCCATGAGTTTTACTATTCACTTATCCCTCTCAAACTAACATGAAAGGGATTTTGACCACTCGATGACAACCTTCACTCTCCCCTAAAGGTATAATAGAGAAAATACAACAAGGTACCATCTTCTTCTTCTCATTATTCTTCTCTTCTTTCTCTTTCTCTACTACTTTTATCTTCTTCTCTTTGAAACCAAAAAACCAATGACTCTATGAACAACATTCTTCTTCCTATTATACCATCACATTTTATTTGATCTTTCACCTTTTTCAACATTAATCTAGTCCCTCATGCTAGAGATCACCATACTGACTTAATGATCAAAGGGGCTTTTTATTTCCCAAGCCCTTAGTTCACCTTCTATTCTTCCATTTTATAGCTCCTAATGATGACGCGGAGATTGAAAGGAGACTGAGCTGGAGAAGACAGGATTGGGGGACCATCAGGTGATAATTAATTGTACATTATAATGAACATAGATAAAGAATTAACTAATATTAAAATAGAGAAAAATGTTTTTAACAATTTGTCTCTTTGGTCATGTAAATTAATACCACCTATATAGATTCTTGTTTAATTAATGGGTTTTTGTTTCCTGAACAGGGTTACTCGGACAAGGAAGGTAGCCAAATCCATTTTTGGAAGGGACTCTGCCTCAAAGATTCCTAAGCAAAGAAGGAATACTCTCCTATTAGGATTAAGACTTTTATCCTAAAAGGAAGCCTACTCCTTTCAGGTTTAAGTATCACTATAAATAGGACCTCATACCTCTCATTCTAGATCATCTCATTCTTTCATATTCTAATTATTTCTTGCTCTCTATAAAAACTCTCTCTCTCAATTCTCTGACTTAGGCACCGGAGTGTTTGTGGGGATCCTCCCCACCTCTCACCTTGCCCTTTGTTAATTATTTGCAGGGTTTTAAACTTAAGAGTTTCAGAAACAAGTTATCAAGTGGCGCTGTCTGTGGGGAACTCTTGGGAAAAGCCATTCATATACCTACTAAGCTAAAGACATCCACACCATGACTTCCAGCCCACCGCCAATTTTGACTCTTGAAACTAACATAAATCCTTCTGAACCCATTCCTTCAACTAATCTATCAACACCTCTCCCAATAGTAATGTTTCCAGCAACTTTCCAGTATACCGGAACTTCATCCAGACATACACATTTACTTCCTGACAATACCTAAGGATGGCCGGCTTTAGGCATAGACTTTCCACATTATGCTCCATTACAACACCACCATCTTTTAATACCTTCCGTACATTTTTTGAGCTTAATAGACACAACGATGATCACCACACCAAACCTAAACACTATAAACCAAACACTCAACCTCAACTAAACCAATAAGGAAGTTATAATATAAAATATCCAAGCACAGCTAGCCTTAATGCAATAATAGCTAAACGCTTTAATACAAAGTGGGAACTCAGAACCAGCTCACATTGATAATAATGCAACAACCCAAGAGGCACTAGAGACAAATAAAGGAAAGGGTAAAGCACTAGAAGGAGAATGTAGTTCAATAATTCTGGCCCTTGATGACTCAAAGTTAACTCAAAAAGTCAAAGAGGTTATACACAAAGCCTGTACGAAACCAAGAAAGGAGGATGAATGTGTTATGGACAACAAAACTCTATTCATAAGTAGGATAATCTAAACAGAGATCCCTACTAAGTTCAGAATCTCACCGCTTGATCAGTATGACGAGACGGGAGATCCCGTCAACCACATATCCATATTTAGAATGAGGATGTTGCTCTAGAATGTGAATGATGGAATCATGTGTAGATTCTTCCTAAGCACACTCACAAAAAATGCCCAAAAGGGGTTCCATCGACTCCCGGAGAACTCTGTCACTTCTTTTGAGAATCTAGCAAAAAAATTTTATACCAGGTTCGTCACTAACATTACCCCAGCCAAAAACATCAACAACCTTTGGATGTGCCGCCAAGAAGTCGATGAGTCTCTACGAAGTTATCTTGATCGATTCAACAAAGTAGCTATGCAGATCAAAAACCTTGTGGATGAAGTTGCCATTGAAGCTTTGAAAAATGGCACTACACTCGGAAAGCTCAAAGATAAGATAATGATAAAGGAACCAAGCACCTTTGCGGAAGCAATGGCTATGGCAGTCAAAATGACAAAAATGGATGAAGATAGAAGGATGCAAAGGGAGGAGGAAAAGCCACTAGCCAAAGATGAATGATCAAGACCCAGATGAGAAAGCTTTCCAAAAATAAACTTCAGAAACTCAACAGAGAGGTTTGATAGGGAAGCAGACATATACACACCTCTAAAAACCTCTCGATCTAGAATTCTCATGTGGGTCAGGCAGAATGGTGTTGGAATCACCCCAGCTAGGAGAATAAGCCCATGTTGGAGATCCACGTAAGATAGGGAACAATACTGCCAGTATTATTGAGAATATGGGCACGACATTGAGGCTTGTAGAGAGCTGAAGAATGCCATTAAAAGACTAGTGCAAAATGGTAAACTCAATAATTTCATGGACATGTCTCGAAGGAGCGAAAACCTAGAAGCCCAGGTGCATGATAGGCCAAAAGAAAAGAAGGCTCAGAATGAGTCAATTGGTATTATTAACATGATCATTGGCAGAGAAAATACCAAGAGGAAACTCAAAAAAAATCGAGGGGAAAGGCCAATCTTCAAGAAAAGAGAGATTGTGTTCAATTCGGAAGATGGTTCGCATGTTTGCCATCCCTACTGTGATGCCCTGGTAATAAATGCATATATAAACAATTATTTATTAAAAAGGTTATTAATCAACAACGAAAGCACTATCAATGCATTGTCTTAGAATGCTTACAAAGCAATGTGAGTCTCTGTCACCGACCTGAAGACTATCCAAAATCCCATCACAAGCTTCTATGGAGGAACTATACAGCCAATGGGAATAGTGGAGTTAAATCTATAATTCAAGAATCGAGATGACAAGAAAGAAAAGTTATTAGAACAGTATTAAACATGGTTGATCTCCCACTGACATACAATGGAATCATAGGACAACCGACACTTTACGAAGCAGATGCAGTCATTGGTATTCGACACTTGACTATGAAGATTCCAATTGAGAGCGAAGCTCTTACCATCCGGGGAGACTAGTATATGGCTAGATAGTGTTACTAGATGGCCATGAAGCCTCAGACAAAAGCTTTCCCCCTAAAAACATAAGAAATAGAGAAACAAGGCACTAGTCCATAACCAGTTGATGACATGGAAGCACTACAAATTGCTAATGGGAAAGTGATCAAGATCAGCAATGAACTTGACCATGACATTAAGGAAGGAATAAGGGAAGTCCTTACTAGATACTTGAAAGACTTTGCTTCGTGAGCATCTGAAATCATTGGTGTAGATCCACAAGTTGCTTGTCATAGTTTGAACATCAGATCAGGAGCAAAGCTAATGGCCTAGAAGAAAAGAACTTTTGCATATGAGAGACAGAGGATAATTGCTAAGGAAACGAAGAAATTGTTGGAAGCCAGATTTATCAAGGAAGTTACTCATCTAAAATGGGTAGCCAATGTGGTACTTATAAAAAAAATGAATAGGAAGTATAGGATGTGCATGGACTATACTGACCTTAATCAGGCATGCCCCAAGGATAGCTACCCATTTTCCATGATCGACCAGCTCATAGACTCCACTGTTGGCCATAGATTATATAGTTTTATTGACGCGGCACAAGGATATCACTAGATATCGATGAAGGAAGAACCAGGTACTCTAGGACTAGATTGGAATAAATGTGGAAGTATATGTGGACGACATCATTATCAAGAGCAAGCATGCAGAACAATACCCAGTGGATCTGGATTAAGTTCTCCAATTATTGAGTAAGTCTATAATCAAGCTAAATCTAGAAAAATGTGTCTTTGGAGTCAAAGCTGGAAAATTCTTAGGATTCATGATATCCCACAGAGGTATTGAGGCCAACACAAAGAAAATGGAAGCCATACTCAACATGAAAGCCCTAAAAAATATCCACGAATTACAAAAGCTAAATGGTAGAATCATGGCTTTGGGGTGTTTCATTTCATACTCAGCCAGACGGTGTCTACCATTATTCTGAGCTTTAAAAAATTTCAAAAAATTTATTTGGTTTGCAGATTGCCAAACGACCTTTGAAGATATTAAGAAATTCCTGTCCTCTCCACCTCTACTTATCAAATCGATCCCAGAGGAAACATTATATTTATATCTCTTTGTAGGACAATAATGCATTGCTTCAGTACTAGTAAAAGAAGAATGTAGCCAGAAAAACTTGGTATATTACATCAGTAAGATGCTCTGAGGATTTGAAGTCCAGTATCCAATGTTGGATACGCTGGTTATAGTTGTCCTTCATTCATCCCGAAAGCTCCAACACTACTTCCAAGCTCATCCTATCATTGTTCGATTCCATTTCACTTTATGAAAAATCTTACAAAGACCTGAGACCTTGGACAGACTGGTTCAATTATTGGTGTTACTTGGAGAATTCAACATTGATTATGAGCCCTACCAACAAGTGAAAGCCCAAGCGTTAGCAGATTTTGTTCAAGAAATGGCTCCAGAAGACCTCACCATAACCAAAGCACTGAAATGGAAACTCTATATTGATGGAGCATCCTCTGCTCAAGGATCCAGTACCAGAGTGATTCTCAGAGGACTGCATAAAATTCACATCCGGCATGTAGTCCGAATAGAGTACAATGCAACCAACAACGTCACAGAATATGAGGCACTCATCATAGGCTTGAAATTAGCTGCCAAAGTCAGAGCCAAACACCTTATAATACACTTGAACTCCTAACTAGTAGTAAATTAGGTTAACAAAACATTCCAAATCAAGGACCTAAGCATTGCTAAGTACGTGGGTAAAGTCAGGCAACTTTTAAAATAGATTGAACAAGAAGGGGGCCAGTGGGAGATCATCTAGATACCTGGGCATAAGAACTCTAAGGCTGACCTCTTGGCCAAATCGACAACTGAAGACAGTCAAGCATTTAAGGATATGGAATTCATCGAGGCATTGATAAAACCTAATACAAAAGATCCCAAAGTCTCAAAGATATGAGAAGTCTCGAAATGGATGCATTCGATAGTCCAATACCAGGAATACATAACACTCCTTGAAGATAAATTAAAAGCTCGAAAGCTAAAAATGAAAGTAGCCCACTATTCTATCCACCAAGGGGAGATTTACAAAAAATCCCTTTCATACCCATGGTCTAAGTGCATCTCTGAAGAGGAACGGAATTTCATACTCAAGGAAATCCATGAAGGAATTTGTGGAGTGCATGAATCCCATTACGCACTAACCTGGAAAGCACTACTCCAAGGATACTATTGCCCCACCATGTCTAATGATGCCCAGAAGCTAACTCAAGAATAAGTGCCAGCAATTCGCTTAACTCAATCACAGGCCTTCCCACCCTCAGCATCTAATCGGCAGCCTATGGCCCTTCACCATGTGGGGGATTGACATCCTAGGTCCCTTCCCAGCTTCCACTTTATAAAAAAAGTTCTTGATTATGGCTATATACCATTTCACTAAATGGGTAGAAGTGGAGGAAATTCCAACCATCACAGAAAGCTCGGATACAACATTTCTTCTAAAGAGAGATCATCTGCAAATTCTGCATCCCTTACACCTTGATTATAGATAATGGCAAACAGTTTGACAATTAAAAGTTTTGAGGTTTATGTTTAGACCTCGGAATAAAGCTTCATTTCACCTCAATAGCCCACCTGCAAACAAATGAGCAAACAAAAGTCACCAATAGAATTATCATACAGGGTTTAAAGAAGAGACTTGACGAGAAAAAGGAAAATTGGGTTAAAGAGCTTAACAACATAGTATAGGCCTATAGAACCACCCTTAGATCATCCACCGAGGAGGCACCATTTAGACTGACTTATGGCATGGACGCGGTAATACCAGTTGAGATTAGTTCACCAAGTTATAGGGTCAGCCACAGTCTCGATCACAACATCGACGTCCGGATATGTTTGGAACTATTAGAAGAAAGGTGGGGAGCAGATAGTAGCTACGACTGAAGCACATCGACAGAAGGTGGCACAATATCATCTTCAGTGTAGTCACCCAAGACAACTCAAAGTAGGAGATTGGGTACTCAAAAGGGCAGATATTAGCAAAGGCAATTTAAGCACTGGCAAGCTGGGTCCAAATTGGGAGGGCCCATATCAGATCTCAAAACACACATAAAGGGGCATACAAACTAAGAAATAGAAAAGGCAGAGAGCTACCATGATTTTGGAATTTAGATTGCCTCAGTAAATACTATTAATAAACTGTACTCAAAATGGTGTTCAATAAAGTATCCATTCATTGAAATAATAATGTTCTTATAAAAGATTGATTACAAAAAAAACTCTATTCTACTAATTGTATGTCTGAAACATCAGGATTGAAGATGGGGAGGGAAACAACATCAACAACATTAGAAGGAGCAGTAGGCTTAGCAGCAGCAGATTCAGAAGCATTCCTTATACGTGAGGCAATTACCTTTAGAGCATCCTCCTCAATAACAATCTTCATAAGGTCTGTCGGTGTTATTCAATCCAGCCCCTCCAAGTCTAACTCAAGATTCTAAGAAAATATGATCCTGCTACATTCAGACCTATAAGCCTTGAGAAATCCCCCTACCATGTTCTAGGAGGATCTTTTGTTGTTTTCTCAGGACTTCTCGACCTCAGATAACCTCTTCTCCATATTTACAATATGAGAATCCTGCTCTTCAATCCTCCTAGTCAATTGACCTTGACTATGCTCCAGGTCGACGATTTTCTTCTGGCCTGCCTCAACCTAGGATTTTGCCTCTGCATACTTTTTCTAGCACAGCTCTAGTGCCGCCTTTGCGCTATCTAACTTTTTTTCAAAGTCAATAGCTATTGTCCTGACCTCTGTCTCCTTCAGGTTGTACTGGATTTTCAAGTAGAAGTATTGGTCCTTTGCCAGCAGCAAGGCCTGGGTCATCTGTGAAAAGGGAAATTCATGTTAATACAAGTAAAAGTGTAAGTAACAGAGATAAAATTCACTTACTTCTAGCGAATGGTCGATCATTGAATCAAACAGCCCCTTCAGACCCTCCTCAAACCAACGCTACATATTCGTTGGTAGCTTCAGTGACTTTGCATACTGATCTCTAACTTGGCTATTTAAGATGCTTAGAGGCTTCATTTTATTTAAGATCCATCCCTTCATATCCGGACACCCGGATAGCCTTGGGCATTGGATGTATATCTCTTCATCGAGCCCCTCAGCATCAGAGTCTTAATCGATTAGTCGTCTTTTCCGCCAACCTCCCTTGCCAACACGGGATGATTCAACTGTAACTTTTCCTTTAGGATCAATAGCCATCTCCTCAGGGGCCGCAAGGGCTTCAGGTTCCGGAGAGGCGGATGCCCGTACTTCTTCTGGAGCTGTTGGCTCGTTAGCTAGAAGGGAAATCCCGTCCGTAGAAGTAAAAAAGTCACCCATCTACAATTGAAAGGATAAAGCAAGTCAGAAGGATACCTCTAAATAACCCAAACATACCAGTAGAATGAACACAGTCCGGACAGACTCTCCATAAGTATCTCCTGGATGCGTCCTCAGCCGATCGAGCTTCGGCTAGACCATCGAGATATAGTCATAAAATCATCTTCGTATCATGATTAGGGAGTCTCAGAGGCCATTTTACCCTATGGCACTCATCAGACCACATTCGCCAGACATCCAGGAAGTCCACTGGGTGCTCAATAACAAAAAAAAATTTGCCTCCACTTCTTATGAAGGTCTGAAAGTTTTACAAAAAGGGTATGGTTGAGAAAGACTAACAGGGAAAACATCAGTTATCCCTTCTTCCTAGCCAGACTATACAGATACCATAAGACGTCTAAATCGAGTTCCTTACCCTCTTCGTACATCAGCTAAATGAACCCAGTTAGAATCTTATAGCTATTCAGATGAAGCTGACCAAGTGTTATATTATACCTATTCATAAATCTTTTATCGAAAGGATCTAACGAAAACATTAAACCCCCCTTTAGCTGGTCAAAATATACTAATAAGCCCTAACATGGGATTATGAGCCCTAAACCTCCTATCTACTGTGTAGAGGGTATGATCAACAAGAATACAGAATCGCCTCCAATACCATCCCAACAGTTCATTATCTATTTTAGACACAAACATGTCGGAACTAACTTATTCCTTTGGTGCCATAATATTTTCTATAAAAAGGAAAAGCACACGAATGACAAAGAAAATAAGAAGAAGAAGAAAAAGGATAAAGATCACCTGGCTACAAGATGCAAAGATCGTGGCAGACAAAACATAGTGGCAATGGCAACACAAATGTGACAATGGAGAAACAAAAGGACAAAATGCATCAGTTGACAAACAAAGGGATATTTATAAAGTGATGAAAGGCTTTGGAAGCAAACCATTAATTGCCCTCATAATTACTTTGCTTCTCCCCACATCATTAAGGGTAGTTTGGGAAATAAAAAACCCATTAATTGAGTGGTCATCATAATAGCAGCAGAAACATCTCATCTTCTGACACATAAAACGACACATCAGTTATGCAATTCAAATTTCAAATATCTAGGCATCAAAGCGGCATAACCTTGGCTCAGCCCACACGTATCTTAACCAAGCTCTGTTTCTACTTACTCCGAATTGGCATCCAAGCTATGCTTGCAGCACACTCCGACTATATGTCACTTAGGCCACGCTTCTAATGCACCAAGATAAGTGCAGTAACTGAAGCTGGCATCCTCAGGTCGCTTCTATAGTACTGAGGTTCCGAGCATATAAGCCTCACATCCTTGTACTAAGCATCTAAGCCCCGCACGCAAGTCCAGCAACTGAAGCTAGAACCCTCAGGTCGCTTCTATAGTAATGAGGTTCTGAGCATATAAGCCTCGCGTCCTTGCACCAAGCGCCTAAGCCTCATACACAAGTCAACAACTGAAGTTGGCACCCTCAGGTCACTTCTAGAGTATTGAGATTCGACACTTAGGCAATGCTTTTACTACACCGGGCATTAAAACTCCAGTGATGACTAGTTCTGTCATGTCATTTTCACACTGACAGGTTATTCTATTGTATTCAATATCACAGATTTAGCACGCTTTAAGGACCAGATGACACTTTAGCAATATAATGGTTTCAAGACTCTGTACTGAGTTTTACTTTCTTCCTGTGACTGAGGTTGGCCACCTCAACTCACCCTTCCATGTCACTACGCAGTAATCAACTATTTTCTTTTTATATAGAAGCATAAGTGCTCTATTCTACTTGAATACGTTCAACATAAATATTCGAACAAACCTGCAGGGAGAGGGGGACTTTTGATACTGCCTATATATATATTCTTGTTTAATTAAAGGTTTTTTGTTTCCTGAACAGGGTTACTCTGACAGGAAAGGTAGCTAAATCCATTTGTGAAAGGGACTCTGCCTCAAAGATTCCTAAGCAAAGAAGGAATACTCTCCTACTAGGATTAGGACTCCTATCCTAAAAGGAAGCCTACTCCTTTCAGGTTTAAGTATCACTATAAATAGGACCTCACATCTCTAATTCTAAATCATCTCATTCTTTCATATTATAATTGTTTCTTGCTCTCTATACAAACTCTCTCTCTTAGTTCTCTGACTTAGGCATCAGAGTGTTTGTGCAGATCCTCCTCACCTCTCACCTTACCCTCTGTTCATTGTTTACAGGGTTTTAAAATTAAGAGTTCCGGAAACAAGTTATCATAAATGAAAATATATTAATTATTAATGTCTTTTCATTTTGCAAGATGTTGTAATTAAAAAATACATTAAATATGAATGTTTCTTTATTTTAAATCAAAGAGAAGTTTATCTTTATTTTTAAAAATTTTAAAGGAAAAATGGAAAGAAATTAACTATATGGAGGGAGACAATACTTTACATATTTATTAAAGAAAGTTTTATAAAACAATTGAAGAGAAAAATTAAATAAATTAATTTTAGAAAAATTGTCTTTAAAAAAAAGAAAAGAAAAGAAGAGAAAGTAATACTTGAGCTTTCAATTTTAACCAATTTTTTTTTAATCCATCGGAATTTCTCTTTCATGTAGTATAACGAACCAAAGAGAAGATAGACACTTAAAGAAAACCAAAGTGTCTTTGTAATTCAAAATTACATAACTGTCTCCAACTTTTTTTATGTTTTTTTTAGTCAAATTTTTACTTTTTCGAATGAGATTATCATGTAGAAGCTATGGTTTTGACATTATTTTTTTTTTCTCTACAGGCGACTTTTTTTTTTTTTTTCTTAAAGATGAAGTAATATAGATTCATGAGTTCCTCAACGGAAAAGTAACTAAAAATTCAACAAAATATAGAAAATTGTTAATTAGTTACCATCATTGATAATTTTTGTAATTAGAAAAAAAAATGCCATTCACTGCCAGTTGAGCTCATATTAAAAAAAAAAGTAGTGTAATAAGAGTATTTGAAGTTAAACCACGAGGTTAATGTAGTTTCGTTTTGTCACATTCCTCTTGTCAGCTCTCTTGTTTCAACTCATAACAAAAAGATCTTGAAATTGCTACCTCGACGGAAGCTGGGCTGTTGACATCAACAATATATTAAGGATTAGATATAGATTCCTTGAATTACTTAGAAAGCTTTGTTAATACTTAATACTACCCTCAACTTCATTCGGTTAAACTGCAGATATTCAAAGCATTTCAGTATAACATATTTTCCCCTCATTCTAGAGCTTTCCAGCTGTCAATTCAACTTTGCTTGAAATGGCACCGGTGGAGGGGTGTAACTGAACTAAATGGTCCGTAATTTATTTGTGACTCGACTCAATAAAAGTTCATTTGAGTTTATTTATTAAGCTAAATAAGCCAAGTGCAAACTCAATTTTAAGGCTCGTAAGCTAAACAAGCCGAATTTGAACTTCTTTAAGTTTGGTTCGTTAAGCTTGTGGACATGTTCGTTCGCGAGCATATTCATGAACAGACTCGTTTATAAACTCTTTATATTAGGTTGTGGTGTTAAATAAGTATAATTTAATTTAAATATTAATATTCAATAAATATCATTAAATATTATATAAGAAAAGACAATACTAATTAAATTATTAATAATTAATATAAAATATTACATATATAATACTAATTATATATTTATTAAATAATATGAAATATTACACATTAACTATTGTTTTATTAATAAGTAAATATTATACAATATTTTATTAATTTGCATGTAACTCTAAATTAAATACTAAATTAAATAGCACAATATCTGCAACTAACAAATAATAAATCTCTAGGATAATACAAAATTAAATAATATTTGTAATTTGAAGTAACAAATAAATATTAATATTAAGTCATGTAAATTTAAATTAATATATTAATAGTATAATATCTCTAACTAACAAATAATGCATTTCATAAATATTAATATTAACTAATTCAAACACAATTTATCTATAACCACAAAACTCCAAAGCTACGTAATTTTGATTCAAAACTACTTATTTTTTATACTATAAACTATTTTAATGTTGTATAATAATTTAACATTATTATGTAATACTAATTATATATATTTTAAGTAATATGAAACATTTCACATGAAACATTACATATTAAGTATAGTTTTAATTAATAATTAAACAATATTGAATATTCATTCAATATTTATTAATGTACACGTATCCCTAATTAAAATAGCTCAATATCTATAACTAACAAATAATAAATTTCAAGGATAATACAAAATTAAATAATATTTGTATTTTAAAGTAATACATAAATATTAATATTAAGTAATATAAATTAAAATTAATATATAAATATCATAATATCTCTAACCAAAAAAAATAAATCACATAAATATTAATATCAAGTAATTAAAACATAATTTATCTATTATAATAAAACTCCAAAACTATGTAGTTTTGATACTATAAGCAAGTTTAATGTTATATAAGAATTAGCATTATTATATAATACTTATTATATATGGATTAAGTCAAAAGTTAAAACAACAATATATTAATAGTGTAATTAAACAATTTATCTCTAGCAACAAAACTACATAGTTTTGATTTAAAACTACGTATTTTTGATATTATAAGCAATTTTAATGTTGTATAATAATTTAACATTATTGTGTAATACTAATTATATATATTTTAAGTATTATGAAACATTACACATTAAGTATAGTTTTAATTAATAATGAAATATTATACAATATTTGTTAAATATTTATTAATTTGCATGTAAACCTAATTTAAATAGCTCAAAATCTATAACAAACAAAAAAAATAAATATGTAGGATAATACAAAATTAAATAATATTTGTATTTTAAAGTAATACATAAATATTAATATTAAGTAATATAAATTTAATTAATATATAAATAGCATAATATCTCTAACTAACAAATAATACATTTGATAAATATTAATATTAACTAATTAAAACACAATTTGTCTATAACAACAAAACTCCAAAGCTACATAGTTTTGATTTATAGCTATGTGGTTTTGATTCAAAATTACAAAGTTTTGATACTATAAGTAATTTTAATGTTGTATAAGAATTTAGCATTATTATAAATACTAATTACATATTTACTAACTATTAAGCAATATGAAACATGACATATTAAGTATAGTTTTAATCAATAATTAAATATTAGACAATATTCATTAAATATTTATTAATTTGCATTTAATCCTAATGTAAGTAGCTCAATGTCTGTAACTAACAAAAAAATAAATCTGTAGGATAATACAAAATTAAATAATATTTTTATTTTAAAGTAATACATAAATATTAAAAAGTAATGTAAATTTAATTAATATATAAATAACATAATAACTCTAACTAGCAAATAATAAATATCATAAATATTAATATTAAGTAAGTAAAACACAATTGATCTGTAATAATAAAACTCCAAAACTACGTAGCTTTGATACTATAATCAATTTTAATTTAATGTTACATTATAAATTTATATAATACTTATTATGGATGTATTATGTTAAAAGTTAAAACAAAAATATATTAATATTGTAATTAAACAATTTATCTCTAATAACAAATTTTGAAGTTTTGATCAAAACTGCGCAGTTTTGATAACTCTAACAAATAAGTTAACCTAACCCAATTTTCTTTCCTTTTCAACATCACTTCTATAACCTAGTAGCTGGCCTCCTCTATCGCTTTCATTTCTGCGCAACCATCACCCTCGATGTTCCGTTCATCTTTTTCTTCTACTTCTGTCACCACCATCACCCTTGCATCGCTTAATTGCCCCTCCTTCTTCACTACCATTGCTGCCCTTCTATTTTTGCAGTATTTTATTTCTTCTTCTGCTGTAGCTGTTCAGGTGTCTAATTTTGAAGCGAAATGCAATACCGTTTTTGCTCAAATTTCATTGATTATTGGCTTTCTCTATCTAATTCTTTCATTTCAACCTACGTTTTTTTGTTGCGGATGTTGGTTTATATGGTGCCTTTTGTTTGCTAGGTCTTTGGCTACTTCAAACTGGATTGGTTTTGATTGGCAGCTGAAAACAAAAGAAGATTCATCCACTGTATGACACTGTCACTCTCTACTACTTGTGATTTTTTTATGACTGCCAATTGAGTCTTGCAATTTTTTCCAATTTAATTTGCATGATGTTTGCTGGCAGAGATTTTCTAAGTGATAATGTGTTTTTGGTTGATTAATTTGTTGTTTGATTGTAACAATTAACACGTCTTCAATTTTATTTTTGTAACTGTGTTTCTCAGCACCTGTTGCAAAAATGAATACCATCTTCAATGTATTGATTTTAGAAAATTATAAACTAGAGTGCTTGCTCTGTTCTATTTGTCACATTCTTTTGTCTCGAATCATTACTTAATTTGTTATGTTTCTTGTTTTAGGTCACAAAGAAGTAAAGAGTGCTGGCAATTTTTTTTATCATTGCCAATTGAGGACTTTCACAGTGCACACAGTCTTCAAAAGGTGAGTTGTGCTTTTCTTAGGTTATTATCCTATTTAATTGTCCTTTTTTAATTTTAATTTTATGAAATTATTCTCCCTGTATTGTGCTTTGCTACGGTTATTGATGTGAAATTCCATGTTTCTTTAATCTGAATTGTGTTTCTTTTCATTTTGGTGATTAATTTGTGCTTTCTTTTCTTTGCTTTGGTTATTGATTTAATTTTTATTGGTATATGTGTTATTGAATTGCCATGTTTAAAGTTGTTTAAGTTTTCTAAATTTTTACTAATTGTTACAATTTTTATAGGATGGAGAGGACATCAAAGAGATTAAAATACCTCATACTTGAGGTGTATTTAGACTTTTAAGCTTTAATTGTATTCATTTAGGGTGTATTTTACCAATATAAATTATTAATATTTGCTTTTATTTGAAAAGCTCATAGGTGAATAAATGGAGGTCATAGCGATAGATGAAGAAAGATTTTATGGAGACTATTTTGAAGTTGTGTTTGTTTTAAACATTATTCTTGGAATGTTAAGTATTATTATAATTTTTTTTATTTATTTTATGTTACTTGCAACTTTTAGTTTATTTGTATAGGTTATTGACAATTTGTTGTATTATGCATTTTGTATGTGATAAACTATTTATTTATTTATTTTTTAAAGCTCACAAACGAGATTAACCGAACTCATTACTGAGCTCGCAAACGAGTTCCTTACCGAGCTTGCAAACGAGCTCCTTACCGAGCTTGTAAATGAATGAACTCAAAATATAGTTAAATAAGCCTTAAATGAACAAGCTCAAGCCAAGCTCGACCATAATAAGCCTGAGCCGAACTCAAGCTTAAGCCTGGATTTTCAAAAATAAATGAGCCCGAACAGAACCCGAGCCCTTCCCAAATTTTACGAGTTGAATCCAAGCTTTTACTACTGGTGGTACCAGTTGCTATGTGATGAATGATTTTGCTACAGCTGGCAGCTTCTTGAGAATGTGCAGGATCATTATTCAAGCTGATATAAAAGGTCAAAAATAATGAGTCAATTAATTACGTTATAGTCAACAACTCTTGACTTTTTTTATCACTATGAACAACATTTTGTGATAGATGTCATGAAATACTAGGGCAGTGAGGAAAGAACTGATTCACTCGTACAACTATGATACAGTAAGATGTTTATAAGTTTCTCAAATAATTTCCTTAGTTTCCTAAAGTTGTGCCTATAGAATTCATGAACCCATTAATTAATTTATGGATTAATGTAGCATTTTATGAACTAATCTCTTTATATTAGAAGCAAAAGGATTTGACAACTTTAGATGATCAATTGAAAAATAGAAACAAAATGGATTTCCTTTCCATTTTCTATTGGTGTTGCATGCAAGAGAATTCTTTGAAATTGTCATTGCTGCCTCGATAAAAACATTTTTTCCATAAAACCGAATGAGCTATATAGTTTTTTTAAAGAGGCAAAGCAATTTCAAATCATCGTGATGTAAATAAATTATCTTAAGGGCAATGTTCTCCTAAATCGTTTGTATGCATCACTTATGAACAATAGAGTTTATTGTGCAATGTTTGAGAAAATGTTCAAAATTTTAAGAGAATTTTATGTGGTTTCTAAGGATTATTGTGCAATGTTTTCCTCTAGTAATAATTTTACCACCATGCTTTAAAAATAAATCATCACCTATAAATCTATTAGAGTGCCACTTGTTACAATTTTGTTAACTCATAGTTTAGTTATTAGCTTTTATTATATTTATATAGATTATTTGTCTATTTTTTTTGTAATTATGAAATGGAATTATTTCTCTAATTTTTAAGTCACCTATGGATAATATAATAATTTGAATTCAATGTTAAGTGTGTATTTTCCAATGTATGATCTAATAATCTAAATGTTGAAATTCTTGTCTTGAATTGTTATGCAAAATTGACAACATTGCTAAAAAGAATTCAAAGAAGATGGTTCAAAGTAGTTAGCTCCTCCTTACCTTAGTAACTCGAGCATCTTCTTTCCAACTTTCAAAGCCCTAGCCCTATGGCTTTTTTCCTCCAATCGAACCGAAAGGAATTATGGATTTCTTCCATTTTTAGTTCTTCGATCTCATACTTCAGATTTAGATCACCGCTTCGAAAAGCTAACATCCTCATCTTTGCTTCGGCACGATCGAAGAACTCTTAAGCTATCCTCAAAGCCTCTTGGACTGCGAAAAGAGCAATCTCAACTTATAAGAATTCGTCAACAGACTTCTTCGTTTCCAGCAGTGTAGAGGACAAGAACGATTCAGCCGAGCCTAGCCGATTGCAGATTTTAGCCAGCCTCGTCGTCTTGCTCTACGGCTCAGTTGCCATCTCTTGAGCGAAAGAGGAGTGTGTAGGCACCCGATTTGGTCAGCCCGTGTTAGGGGATGAATTAGGGGCGCTCAGTTTGACCGGCCTGTTGTCAAGCCCAATGATGAGAATGTGAAACTTGGACATGAGAATGAAACCTAAATATCTAAGTGGAAAGTGGACTTGAAAACCTAGAAGCCCAAAAAACCCCAAAATCGAGCCCAACTATCCAAATTCAGCCCAAGCCCACTTGGCCCAGCGTAGGCCCGGGCCTAAGAGGCATCGCCTCTTTGGCAGCTGCCAATGGGGTGATCGCCTCATCACAGAGGCGATCACCTCATCGATGAGACGCCACCTCTATGACAGCCCACTTGCAGCTGCATTTAATACAACTGCAATCATGACAATCAAGTGGCGTAGGCCTCACTTTCCATACCTCCTTCTTGCGTGAGAAAAAGACTTTTGGGGAAGGAAAAAAGACTAGGAGAGCTCATGATGGGCTAGGAGGCTTAGGGACATGGGAAGCTAAGGGATAAAAGAAAAAAAATAGAAAAAGGGGGAGGTTGGTGAAAAAAGAAAAAAAAAGCTTTGAAAAAAAAAAGAAAGAAATAAGAGAAAAAAAAAAGGTCCTCAAGAAAGGGGAGGAAGGTTGAAGAGAAGAGGTCCACTTTCTCCATAAGAGAAGAAGGAAGAAACTTGTGCCAAAGGTAAATACCACATCCTAACAAGGATCTCAATCAAAATAGCTTTGAGGGCCTCTCATTTTGGTATAAAATCTGCACTTTGAACTTGACATTTTCATCATTTTATGTTTTCTTGCTTGTGTGTAACTGAGTCTTTAGCATATTTTAGGTTTATCCCTAATGTGTTTAACTTGATATCTCACTTTATTGATGGGTCTTTGAATACCTTTCTATGTAGTCGTAGTATGATGAGTGTAGAGTGTGTATATGCATGTTTTGGTTACTTAGAGTAGAAGTCTGCATGTCTTGGGAGTCAGAGTCGGTCTGGTGGTCAGGCAACGCCTCTTCACAGAGGCATCACCTCATCTCAATGAGATGATCGCCTCATCAATGAGGCGATCGCCCCATTGACAGGCCCTTAAGGAGCCTATCTTTTGTGTGTATGCTACCTATTTTTGTCTCGGATCTGTAAGAGCCCTGTTGATGAGGCGTCGCCTCATTGACAGGGTTAACCCGCTTCCTGCTTCGTTCTTTTATTTGTTTGCTATGACGTCTGCTTTAATATGTCCCCTTTTGACCTTAAAAATGTCCGTATGATTGCATGATAATGCTTATCTTGACTATTTGATGGTTTCTTTAGTCCGTAATGTGAAAACCCTTTTTTTATATATATAGAGTCTCCTTTGTAAGTATCGTTACATGTGACTTCATTTTTTTGTGAAAGGAAGGGCTAATTGTGTGATATTTGTAGGAAATACTTGATGATTTCTGTCATTAAGTAATCACTTTTACTAGTTATCCCTTGTACATTGCTGCTTTTATGTTATTTTATTGGTTTATTTTCTGTATATTATTCTTTTATTTAGCCTAAAAAGTGTTGTAATCCTTAATCCCTTTCCCTTTTAATTTTGAATGTATGGTTGTAAATTATTATTTATTTTATTTATTGTGTTTTTTGAATGTTGAGATTTAAAGGCATGAAATTGGACTAATGTGCAAACTCGGATTTAATTATAAAATCTAGCAATTATCCGAAAGCAATTTCATTACATTTTGTAAATGAGGAAATAATTAAATGGTAATTAAATGAAAAATACAAACGGAGGCCAAACGCAAGGTTGGGTGAGCATTCAAACGCTCATACCCAGTTTCCGAACCCGATCTCTGATGACGGCTTCTAGGAACCTCCATGGAATCTAGTTGCTGTACAGTGTGTCCCGACTTTTATTAGGGTGGCGACTCCATCTCCGAATAGGCCCATGACCTATATCATATTTTCTAGTGGGCCTTAAGCCCACACAGTGCCATGGTCATCAAACACTTAGGCCCGTGCTAAACCCCGCCGCCTACAGTGGCGACTCCACTGGGGATAGAGAAACTGATTCCAGTGTTTTACGTTTTATCATCTTTAATTATTTTCTTATTTCTTCCTACATTTATGCATTCACTACACATTTTTCACACAACAAGTAGTTCAGTCCCTAATAAACTCGATAATAGTCAGTACTTTACTACCTACGTTTCACTCAAACCTGATGGTGGAATATTTGATTATTGTCACTCACAACACGTACTAATCCGCATTGTTTGACCCTTGAGTGGGGAGACGTATATGGATATATATCGTTGTGGGAGCCGAAGCCTTTTTACCCAAGACTAAAGCCCATGTAATGACTTAGCAACTATCCTTAAGAATTTTCCCACATACATGTGTATTATGCCATATAATGGACCCTTAAAATAAATCTCGAGCCCAACAATAAGTAGTCCAAAATAAAATGAGCTCTCATGTCCAACTAAAGCCCATTATAAATAAGCTAGTCAACAAAGGCTTCTCATGCCTACTCATAACCCATTTCAAATGGGCCTTAACAAGTAAGTTTATGGCACTAAGGATCTTGGCTCATAGAAAGTGGACTCAGGCTTTATTTAAAGGTCCCATTACTTGTCTGAATCATTTTGAGAGTTTTCTTGCATACGTTAGTTTTATTATCCCCTACTGATAATTAAAACCCAGGCCAAAAATCCTAGGACAAGATACTCGCCATTGAATGTGTGTGGGAGAAATAAGGGTGAAAAGTTGCGCGTTTAAGCTTCTTGTTTTGGTATTATGTATCTTTTTTATATGATTATTTGTTTCTTAAATTTTCTAAAAAAAAAATCTTGCATTTCATGCATACATGACAATCATTTTAATTTAAAAAAAATCTCACATTGCATGCATACATGACATTCATTTTAATTTTCAAAAAAAAAAATCCTTCATTTCATGTATACATGACATTCATTGCAATTTTCAAAAATGCATTATTTTAGCCATAAACCTCTTTTTATTTGGAAGCAGATCAAAGAAATTTGGCCCACTAATATCAAAGATCCAATTAGACAATTGAGACCACTTAACAAAGAAGCGAGATGGCAGGACCTTGTAATTTTGATGTTGAAGCTTTCAAGAAAGAACTGTTGAAAGAGATCAGGGATGAGATGCAACAAATGGTTAGGGACATGGTTCTTGAGATTAAAGGAAAGATGCTCTCTAATAAAGATGATTCTGAAACCAGAACTATTTTGGGTGAATAATTGAAAGGAAAAGCACCAGTGGATTCTACCAAGACCGAATGAATGAAAGACCTGATAAAAAAGATGAATCAATTGCAGATCGTATTGAAGAACCATGGGCTCAGTCCGAACTTTGCTGATGTTGACTTGGATTTGGGTTCTCGAGAACCACTGCCCCCAAAATAAAAATTCCTAACTATGAAGAAATACTCTGGTACTGATGACCTTTACTTGCATCTGAAGCAATATGTCACTTACATGAAGGCCACTGAGTTGTCAGAAACTTAAATTGTCAAGCAATTTCCATTATCCTTGGAAGGAGCTGCTATCAATTGGTACTACACTTTGGATGCATATGTCCAGCAAGACTGGAAGGAGTTGTGTTCAGTCTTTATCAAACAATTTGGGCTAAACTTTCAGTTTGAAGTTTCTCTTCAAGAGCTACAGAATACCGTGCAAAGACCTAACGAGCTCTTCGTGAGTTTCTTAAATAGGTGGAGAGGAAAGTTAGCTCAGATGAATCACAGACCTGCAGAGTCAGACCAGTTAATTATAACAATATAAGCCTGCATCCCTCCTCTAGCTGACAAGTTGAAAGACATGGGCATAAGGGACTTTAAAGAGTTATATCATTTTGGGGTGCAAGTTGAAACCGACTTGAATTTGGACACTCAAGAATAATTATTATCGATTGTAATGGTTTCAAATAATGTTTTGCTGCAATATTTTCTTTTATGCTAATGAATGCTTGGTTATTTAATTTGCATGAGTATTAATTTGTTATAATTGTGCATGCAATCTTATGCTTGATGAGAGAGAGATTTGAAAAAAGAAAAAAAAGGAAAAAGAAATCCCCAAAAAATGAGAGGATTAAAATATCATAATTGACTTTCAAACTTTTCTTCGAGCACATTCAACTTCAAGTTTTTTCCTAAAATAAATTCCTCATATTCATTAAAATAAAATAAAATAAAATAAAAAGCAAAAAAAAAAAGAAAAAAAGGAAAGAAAAAGAAAATGAAAAGGGACGAAAGCATGGGGAAAAAAGGGAAACCTTTGTTTGTGCCACCAACATTTGAAAAGTCAATTTTGAGCAATCCTTGAAAAATATTTTTTAAATAAAACTCCCACTAATTGTGAGCTGAAAAATAGTTGGTCAGAAAACCCACAAAGGGCTTATCAATAACAAGCATAATGTGGCATGCTTGATTATAACAGAGAAGTAATCATGTGAAGATAGTCATAACTGACATGTTGTTAGCACGTGAAGTGTTAGACATGGACTCATTAGTTTTGCAGCAATCAACAACATCAGTAACATCAATGTCCGATGATCAATAGCAAGAGCAGTCAGCAGCTAAAGTGGTAATATGAACATCGAGCGCAATAAAAGTGATTGACCATCACCATGAATTTGCAACCACCCAGCTAGGTTTGAAAACTCCTAGAAAAGGAGCGACCTAGGCAAAAAAGGGAAAATAAAAAAAATGAAAAAATGAAAGACCTAGCTAGGTTTGAAAACTCCTAGAAAAGGAGAGACCTAGGCAAAAGAGGGAATATAAAACAAAATCAATTGCATTTTCATTCTGAGAAAAGACTTCAAAAGATCATAAGATTATACTTGGTGGTCTAAAAGCAGGAGAGTCTATCAAGTCCTTGGCTGGGGGGTAATTTTTGAGATGAGTTGAGTCTCATGAGTAATGGAGTTTTCAAATAAAGCCTCTTCCACACTAAGGCTCAAGCACAACTATTATATGACAATAAAGCATTCTAAGGAAGCAACTAAGCTGAGGGCGTGAATCGTTATAATCATCCCGATTTGATCATGAGGGGGTCTTAAATTCTGCTTCATTTGGATAAGTTGGTCTTAATAGATTTAAATTCAAATTCTTTGATGTGATGTGGACCAGTTCTTGAAGATTAATCCTAAATAGGAAGGGCATTTGTCTATTGACTGTCTTCTTAATTATTCATGCATACACAATTATTTTGCAAAAATCATTTTTAGGTTTCATGCTGAGGCACATTAGAATAATGCATGTTTTCTATAAGCATTGCACACACCACACGAGCATGTGTTGTCAAAATAACTTTTGAGAGATTCCAAAAATCACATCCATGCATACATTGATTTTGGACTCTTTTTGGATGTGTAATAGAATAAGCTATCTCAAGTGCTTGGGATGCAGTTTTCTTGTTTGGTTTTGCCTAACGCCTTGTGAGGCTATACGATTTGTTTTGATTTACTTGCTTATTTTGATTTCGTTTGATGCTTGTGAGGTGACATCATTTTATTATCTTCGCCTAACGCCTCAGAGGCTATATGGAATCTTTTGTTTGTCTTTATTTGATGTGTGTTTTATTTATTATTTGTTAAGCCTAATGCCCCAAAGGCTACATGGCTTATTTTTGTTGATTTTGCCTGATGCCAATGCGGCTATATTGCCTGATGTGATTTTTCATCCGCCTAGCACCTCAGAGATTACATGGCACTTTCTATTTGATCTTATTTTATGCATGTTTCTATCTATTTGTTGGTCTTACCTGATGCTCCCAAGGCTATATGGTATTCATTGTTGTTCCTGCCTGATGCTTGCATGGCTATATGGCTTCCATGGTTGTTCTCTTCATTTTTTTTGTTTGCTGATAGAAGTGTCAATGTTCATAAGCATTCATTTCCTAGTTTGATCGGCCTGTAGCTGAGGGCAAGCTGTGGATTTTCTCTGATCGAAGTATCAAGATTAAGGGACTACCTCTCGAGCCAAGAAAACCCGAGGATGACGGCATGAGCTTCTTATTATTGTTGGGGAACTGCCTCTCGAGCCAGGAAAACCTGAGGATAATGGCATGAGCTTCATGTTATTATTGAGAGACTACCTTTTGGGCTACGAAAATCTAAGGATTATGTCTCGCAAGAGGGGGCTGTTTGGGTTTGAATCCCCGAAGCTCAAGGATAGGGCTGTTCGGGTTTGAATCCCCGAAGCTCAAAGAGAGGGCTGTTCGGGTTTGAATCCCCGAAGCTCAAAGATAGGGTTGTTCAGGTTTGAATCCTCGAAGCTCAAAGATCGAGATGAATATTTGGGTGGTATCCCCAAAGTCGAAAGTAAAGGACTACTGGGCCAGGAAAACCTGGAAGTCTATGTCCCTGAATGAGTGATAATCGGACCAGAAAAATCCAAAAGCCACATCCCTAATGGTTATCGGGCTAGGAAAACTCGAGAATCGAGTTTCGGTGTTATGATGATTTGGCCAGGAAAACCCAAGAATCATATTTTAGGTGTTGTGATGATCGGCCAAGAAAGCCCGAGAATCATGTTTCAGGTGTTGTGATGATCGGGCCAGGAAAACCCGAGAATCAAGTTTCATGTGTTGTGATGATCAGCCAGGAAAATTTGAGAATTATGTTTTGTGTGTGGTGATGATCGGTCTAGGAAAACCAGAGAATCATGTTTCAGGTGACTGATGGTTGGGCCAGGAAAACCCAAAAGTATAGAGGCAAATTATATTCATGTAGCATTGTTCTAGCCATTTTTATAAGAGTTATATTTTTCCTTTCAAATACCCTATTTTGTTGAGGAGTTCTAGGAGATGAAAATGTATGAGAAATACCATTTTCATTACAATAGTTTTTAAAAAATTCATTTTCAAATTCAATTCCATGATCACTTCTAATAAAAGAAATATATAAGCCTTTTTCTTTTTAAACTCTTTTTGCAAACTTTTCAAAATTTTTAAATGCATTATTCTTATGACCAAGGAAACATACCCATGTAAATCTAAGTAATCATCAACCAATACATATGCATAGTGCATTTCGTCGAGACTAGTAACTCTAGTTAGTCCAAAGAAATCCATATGTATAAGTTTAAGTGGCCTAGAGGTGGACACTACCTTTTTTTAACTGAAATGAGGACTTGGATTATTTTCCCTTTTGGCAAACATCATAAGGTTTATCCTTAGTGAATTCAAGCTTAGGTAAACTAATAACAAGTTCATGTTTACAAAGATCATTCAAAAGCTTAAAATTTGCATGTCCTAACCTTCTACACCATGTCCATGTGTCATGGGAGATAGACACTAAGCATTTTATGTCTTTGTTATCAATTTTATTCAAATCAATGACATAAACATTGTCTACTCTTTCACCACTAAAAATAACTTTGTTTTTATTAAAACTACTAACAAAACAATTTTTAGGATAGAAAGTTACCTTATTTCCCATGTCATATAATTGACTTATACTAAGCAAATTATGTTTAAGACCATCAACAAAAAACATATGATGTATAGATAAGGATTTAGGATTACCTATTTCTCTAATGCCAATAATTTTTCCTTTTGCATTATCCTCAAAAGTAACGTGTCCTCCATCCTTAGCATCAAATTTATTGAATTGCTCTTTGTCTCTTGTCATGTGCCTTGAACATCCATTATCAAGATACCACTTACTTTTTATTCTTATGGATTTCAAGCACATCTACACAATACAATTTAAGTGTTCTTTCAGACCTAAACCTTTTTTGGTCTAGGTTAGTTAGTTTCAAGATAATCCATAGGAAGTAAATTCATATGCAGTCTTCTATAAAAGCACACATTATTAGTATATCCTTTGATCATGCAATAATAACATACAACATTTTCAAATTTATTCCTCCTAGAATGAAATGCTTTCCTAGTGTTTGCAACGTGCTTTTAGTGTTATATGTATCTCCTATTGTTTTGTGTCATTAAGTGAGACATGCATTAGCAATGGTGATGTGAATTTTGATAATTTTGTGCAACATGTTTATGTGCATTATATTGTGTAGCATGCCTATTATAATTTTCTCTAATGTACATATAATCATGCTTGGGTTTAGGTGCTCTAGTTTGAGCTTTACCTCTTTGTGTTAATGAAGGACAAATCTCATGAGACTTTTCCTTGCTATTTAACACATGAGATCTTTTAGTTTTGAAAGCTTGAGTCTCATTTGATTTGGAGGTTGAAGGAGTGGAATCATGTGAAGCTTTTACAAAATTAATATGTGATAAAGATGATAAAGACATTCCATTCTTATATCCAATTCCATAGGTATCTCCATGAAATTTTTGAGACTCAAGAAGACTATCTAAAGTTTCTTTTCCTCTCTTAAATTTAGCAATGAAATTCTTTAATTCTACGACCTCCTTAAAAAGCTTATGATTTTCATAATTTACTTTTTTAAGTTGATCTTCCAAAGAATTAGAAGATTTTGCATCACTAACAAGTTTTTTCATTTGATTTAACAAGTTTAGCAAAATTAATTTTTAAAATTTCTAATTCTCTATTTAAGCTACCTAACTCATGCTTATAATGTTTCTTCTTAGATAATAAACTTTTGCATTTAACAAGTAATTTGCTCACAATAGAGCTCTCATCATCATCACAATAATTATCACAATCATCAAAGGAAGAATAATAAGTAATTGGTACCTTATTTTCATTTTTAAGAGCCATAAAACAAATAGTAGCCACCTCTTGTTGTTCCTCTTCCTCTTCAAATTCGAAGGAATCATCCCAAGTAGTTTTGAATGCCTTCTTCTTATCTTTTGCTCCCTTGTTCTTGAATTTGAGTTTGAGACACTCACTTCTAATATGTCCCAGTTTCTTACATTCATAGCAAGTAACCTCCTTAGATTTATTTTTCCCATCTTCTTCAAACTTCTTATTGAAGTCCCTTATTCTTAAGAAGTTTTTCTTTCTCAAAAACTTCTTAAAGTTCCTAGTAAGCATGGCAATATCACCATCTTCAATACTAAAATCTTTGATGCTTTCCTCTTCACTATCTTCTTGAAGAGCTTTTAGAGCAATGCTCTTTTTCTTTTCTTCTTTCTCTTCTTGTTCTTCACCTCTTTGCTTGATAGTGAGCTTAGGTGTTAAGAGCTTACCAATAAGCACATCGGTCGATAGAGTGGAGAGGTCTTGAGCTTCCTTAATTGAAGTAACATGAGATTCCCAATCCTTTTTAGGTAGGATTCGTAGAATCTTGTTGTTTACTTCTTCCTTAGAGAAATGTTTTCCAAGTTTTTTAAAGGTTATGAGGAGAGCATTGAGACAATTTGTCATCTCCATGATTAATTCAAAAGTCTTCATTTTAAAGAGTTCATATTCATACATATGAAGTTGAACCTTCTTGCTTCTTACTTGAATGTTGCCTTTATAGTGGTTTTCTAAGGTCTCCCACATTTCTTTGGCTGACATATAATGTTGAAGCTTGCCTCCTTCTTCTTTTGTCATTGAAGAGACTAAAGTAATCATAGCCTCTTTATTTTTGTGATGTTCTTCCTTTTGATCAATACTCCATTGGATTTTTATAAGAATAGTTACCATACCATCAATGATAGTTATAGGTAGATCCTAACCTTTTAGGATAATATCCTAAAGTTTGATGGAATCACAATCAAGATATAATTCCATTTTGAATTTCCAATGTGGATAGTCACTACCACTAAAGAATGGTCTAAGAGAAGAGATGTTTTATGATTCACTCCATATGATCTTGTATTCTAGCAATGAAGTACCTAAAATTCAAGCTTTGATACCAAATGAAAACGTTTATAGGTCATACCAAACCTATATCACCTTTTAATGGTGCCTATTAGACTAGTCGGCCATCGTCTCCACCGATGCGCCAACACAAATGAGCGGAGAACCCTACTTCAGTGACATAGTTCACAAGTGAGAGTTATCATTGGTGCTCTACCCTAATCAATGGTAAGGGACAACTAGCTCTAATACCAAATAAAAAGAGTCCAAGAGGGGGGTGAATAGGACTATCAAATAAAAATGAGAAATTAAAAGAATTATTTGTAAGAATTGAATGGAAGTTGAGAAGGTAGAATGATGAATACAAAGATTTAAGGAGTTCGGATTAAACAACAATCCTATGTCTCAACCTAACTTATCCCTAAGTTAGGATCTTTAATCACCCACAATCTTATTCACAAGATTGAGATTATATAAGATTTTTATGGCTCGCTCTTATAACCTTACAATATGAGTTTTCAAGGCTCTCTCAAAAACCAAAACCCAAGTATTTCAATGGACAACACTTAAACTAATTCCTTTAAAAATAAATCTCACTTCCCTTATAATCTAACCCAAGATTTAAGATGGAGAGAAATTCTATTTCTAACACACACCCAACTCTCACAAGAGTTATATAAATAAAGAATTGTTTAAGAGAATTTGAGAGCTCAATGAATGCTTAAGAATGAATGAATGATAAATAAGTTTCTTAACTTCCATTTAGCTCTAAAGATATTTTTTCTTAAAAATATAGTTTTTGGAGGTGCAAATGATGTGTCCAATATCTATATTTTGAATCATTGAAAGTGATGATGTCAAACAACTATTCATGGATTGAAACTATGGTTGGTTGCTTAAGACATTTGCATTTTCCCACACTTTCTTCATAGAAGATATAGATATTTGAATTAGCTTTCCATATCATTTTGAATCACCAAAATTAGACTTTTTTAGATGAGGATATGTCCAAAATACTAAGAGCTATGCAATCTGAAATGCAGAATACTATCAAATAGCTATAACCTAAGTTGAGCTTGTGATTTGCTATTGAATAATTTTGAATTTGCCTATACTTTCTTCATCAAATTTTTATATATTTTACTTATATTTCCATATCATTTCGAATCACCTAAATTAGACTTCTATAGATCAGGATATGTCCAAAATACTAAAAGATGTGCAGTTTGAGATGGCAGACGTATACGTGGATTTTGACTCAAAATTTGCATAACCAAATGAACTTGGATTTTGAAAAATAAGCCTAATTCATAAATCTCAAGATTTCTACTTCAAATGTGAAGAAGATAACTTTCTCATTATAAAGCTCTAAGGATGTCAAAAGCCTCCTTGAATCTCAAAGGTCCAATCAGCCCAAGATAATTATACTTCATTTTAATTTCCAATAGAGTACTAACTTATGCACACTTAAATAAAAAAATTAAATGCTCAAAATTAAGTTTGTTAAGATTAAAATTAAGATTGATTATTGCTAAGGTCAACAACAAGGGTTAGTCTCCACACACATGCAATCACATAAGGCAATTATATATTTAATTCATAATAAGGAAATTAAAATAGCTAAAATAATTAAACAAATAAACAAACAATGATGCTAATGATAATGCATGATGCAAGAATTTGAAATTTAGGGTATTTTGGTATAAAATTACCATTTTTGTCATGGAATAAAATGCAAATAAAATATTTAAAGTGATAAAAGTACTTTTCCCACCATAAAAATATTAACTTTATGATAAAAATAGTAAATTTATCTAAAAAGGCATGAAAATAACAAAAATAATGAAAATAGCCAAAATCCAAATAAAAGTGAAGAAAATGCATAATTAAAATAACAAAAGTGATAGAGATGTCATTCTTACCATAAAAATATTGACTTTATGATAAAAATCATAAATTTATCAACAAAAGAGGTAAAAACTGCAAAAATGATAAAAATAACAAAAATACAAATAAAATAATAATAAAGTGCAGGATTTAAGCATTAAAAATGAAAAAAAAAGAGTCATTTTTACCATAAAACATTAACTTTATAATAAAATGACAATTTTATCAATAAGAGGCAACAAGATAGCAAAAATAGTAACAATGCAATAAAAATGATAAAAAAATAAAATAAAAGTGCAAGAAAATAAGTAAATATGCATAATAAAATTATAGAGGTTATAAAAATATAATTTTCACCATAAAGATGTAAGCATTATGATGGACATAATATATTTACCATAAATGATGCAAAATCAATAAAAATAAGGAAAATAACACTAAAAATAATAAAAAATATAGAAATATTAATAAAAGTAAATAAAAATGAAAAAATGAGAATATTAAAATGATAAAGGTAACATCTTTACCATAAAAACATGAACTTTATGATAAAAATGCCAACTTTGCCACAAATGGCAAAAATGCAACAAAATGAGAAAAATATAAGGAAAATAATAAAAATTGTTGGAATAATATAAATAAGTAAAAATGGCTGAAATAAATAAAAAATGTGATAAAGTTAGCATTTTTTACTATAAAAACATAAAATTTGTGATAAAAGGGCCAACTTTGCCAAAATGGTAAAAATGCAATTAAAATAGGTGTCAAGCGCCAGTTTCAAAGAAACCAAAATGCATGTAAAATATTTTGGAGTGCAATGTAACCTTTTTTAAGCTACAAAGCGGGGTGCACTATATAGCTCTATGGTCTTCAAGCACTAGGTTTCAAAGAAACCAAAATGCATGTGAAATCTTTTGGGGTGCCATGTAACCTTTATCAAGCTACAAAGTAGGATGCACTGTATAGCCATATGGGCTTCGATCTCCAAGTTTTGAAGAAACCAAACTGCATGTTAAACCAAAATATCATGACTTTAATTTTCAAAAACCAAGATGCATGTGAAATTAAAATGCTATGATTTTTATTCTCAAAAACTACGATGTGTGTAAAACCAAAATGTTGTGATTTTGAGTTTCAAAAACTATAATGTATGTAAAACCAAAATATCATGATTTTGATTTTCAAAAACTATGTATGTGAAACCAAAATGGAATGATTTTGATTTTAAAAAACCATAATGTATGTAAGTTACGTTTGTGCTTCTTATTGATTTGCTTGTACTGATGAGGAGTACGTACCATGGACTTCACATTTCTCTTAGCTATGATCATCTCATTTTGATGTGACCTTTATTGTTGCCCCAAGGTTTGACTAGTGACTCTTTTACCAAAGATGTTTTTTTATTATCGAGTGAAGAGCAAGTGCTCCTTTATGATCATAAGGAAATTCAACAAATGAGGTCATTGAGAACTATGACGTATAAAGCAATGCTTTATATTATATCATTCCATTTAGAGGTAAATGCCTTGATCACACTTCTTTCTCTTTTTAGGCATTTCCTGTCTTCTATCACTCAGCGTGAATGCTGTCAAAGAGTTACTCTTAATTAAAATTTGAGCAACGAAGAAGATTGAGTATGATCGTTATTTTTTTCATTCTCTCTATCTTCTATTTTTTTCTTTTTTCTTTTTTCTCTTTTCTCTTTTTTTCTTCCCTTTTTTCTCTTCTCTTTTCTCTCTCTCTCTCTCTCTCTCTCTCTCTCTCTTTTCTCTCTTTTTCATTTAAACCTCTTTCAAGGTCTTATAATAATCTTAGGCAACTTGTATATATTAGTTCCCAATGACTTTTCTTTTAGTGGATTTTCTATCTTTCATGAGGTTGTTAAGCATTAGGTTGATTAACATTTAAGAATCCAGGCTCCGAGTTACCAATCAAAGTTAAGAGACTTAAAAATTTCATTAAAGTAAAATGGTTGCTATCGGGGTTGACCAATCCATCCTTATCGCATGCTCTTTTCTAAGTATGAATGCATGGGTGGACCTAGAAATTTTAAAACATGATGATATAAAAGACTTCCCTGATGTCTTTTGGACTTACAGAGTCATTATTGAGATTCTCTTATGAGTTCTTAGCCTTTGGAGATGTCCTAGCTCGATGTTTAGATGTTTAGGTCTTGAAAATGTCCCTTGGGGCTTTCTGGGGCTTTGGGAGGTTAAAATACGTGTTTTGAGAGCATTGGTGGGCCTAGAATAGCTTTGTAGGTTGAACCAATATAGGTGGATCCATGAACCCATGAACGTAGGTTTGTGATCCAATGAGTTTGGGATCTAACTTAAGCACATGGCTTCATGGTGGTCTTATAGAGCCAGGGCCTATAAAAGGCCTCTTTTTATCCTTTCTCTTCATTTTTATACTCCTTTTCCCTCTCTTCTCCTTTAGAACTCTCTGAACTTTTAGGACTTCTTTATATATATGCCCATATAAGCAGGTGGTGATGATGCTTTCGGGGATGTGCCCTCGGATCTTATAGTCAACCTAGATGATCTAGCTTTTGAGGTTCCAAAGGGTTAGGCAGTGGGTGGCACTGCTCATCAGAAGCCTATGCTAGCTCATTGCATGAGACATGAAATGACTAAGGGCCATGAGATTCCTATGGTCTCAAACTTGAGGGAGCATGATTGGATGCTTCATCACCAATGGGTTAGTATCTCAATTTTTTTTAAATAAGAGATGGATGCTAGGAATTTAACATGTTGTCTAAATGATGCTTCCCTTGTTAGGATTGCTTGTTTAATATGTCTTGATATGCTTTAGGTTCCCTCTATTATGTCTTTAAACACTATAGACTCCCTTAAGCTGCATGCCAAAACTTTGTTACTTAGCTTTCACTATAGATATGTCAATATTGATTAAAGCAATGGTCAGTGTTTACTATTGTAGATAGGGAATCTAAATGAGAATTTAATTTTTATCAACTTCATTTTTAGAATGTCATGATTTCATTGGTGCTTCTCGATAGCTTTACTAGAGCTAAGAGGCTCTACCAGGGGTTACCTCGAGAGGTTTAAGATTGGGTGTGTGGCCTTAATTTCTATGGATTATTGGAGGGTCCTAAGAGGTTATGGAGTTGACAGGTTGCAATGACTGCTCTGATTGAGAGGTGGTCAGATTACATACATGCCTTCCACTTCCAGTTCAGGGAGATGACAATCGCGCCCCTTGATTTTACTGCTATCATGGGGTTTTCATTCTCTAGTCAATAAATTCCTTTTAAGATTCTAGAGGACCCTACTGGGCTATGCCATAATCTACTAGGCTGTGGGCCTATGATAGGATTAAGAGGGGTGCTTTATGCTTCATTTTTTACTTGATGAGCACTATAGTGTTCACCAATGTGAATAACACTGTTGGTTTATGGTTGCTTCCTCTTCTCTACCTTGATGCCATGAGGATTATGACTAGGGTTCTATCATTTATGGCCTTCTTCTCTATGGTCTTAATGATGCATGTAGGGATAGGTCCAAGATTTATAGTGTGTCATTGGTAGTTGATGTGAGTAGTTTCTAATGCTTTATTATCCTTTTATTCTTGACATGAGTTTGATATTTGTGACATGGATTCTCTTATAGATTTGGGCCTTCGAGTTTTATATCCTGACCCCTCTTAGTATAGCTATTAGGCTGAAAGAGGAATTTTGGCACTTTCCTATTTGGACTGTGTAGAATTGGAAGGGTGCTGTATAGACCTTGGAGGTGGCCTGTGCCTCCTCAGCGAAGTTGACATTTAATCAGGTAGGGCATTTCTTTCTACTTTTTCTATTTTGCACTGCTGTGTTCTATTTCTGATTGCTATTTCCAATTATAGATACATCTTTAGTGGTAGTGGGAAGGCTACCTTATAGCTTTCTCATCGGTAGTGCAAGGAGCTATGGAGATCATTGGCCAGCGGATCATGTTCGTGACTTTTCTTCATCATGCTTGGTACCTTAGTAAGTGTGTAGTGAGTTAGTTCTTAGTACCTACTATCCATCGCATCCCTTATTTTCCTCCCCTTAATATGTTCTGGGGAAGGATATAATGGGCCACATGTTGGAGGAGGCACTAATTGGGACTAATCACTAACTGCACTTAGAGCCCAAGGGCGTCTCTTACTTGGAGAGTCCCATTCCTCATCTAATTGATAGTGTTGCAAGAGGTCAAGCTCCTCTTACTCCACTTGCTGATTCTTCTTCCACTTTTGCTCATCGGGAATGTCTCATTCTTTGTTTACTAATTCTTCACACTGGCCATTATTATTATTCTTTTTATTCTGAACTTCTCTTTCTATATTTAGCAGCGTCGTTCGAAGATAGCTCAAGGCATAGGTGCTACGGAGAGCTCTAATGGGATAAAGGCAACTAGTGTTACTACCGGTGTCCCTCTTAAGGCTGCTTATATGGTTTTTGGAATTATTGTACTAACTCTACTTCCAGTGGTTAAATGGTATAGCCTCTAAGGTAGAGTGGTGACCCACGTAGTTTCAACATCCATGGAGCTTATGGCCTTTGTCATGGAGAACGCTACATATATGAGTTTTCATCCTTATTGCTTTATTACTTTCTATTTGCTATCATTGACTAATTTCATCTATAGGTTCCTCTTGAGATGGCTAATTATTGGTATCAGTGTGCTTCAGGCTTAATGGATTACGATGTTCACTATTTTGTGGAGACTCATGTGAGTTCTTCTTCACTTCTTCTTACACCTATTTAGATATTTAATAATGTGAAGATGAATGAATGCATGTGTGCTAATGCATGTGTATTTTGATGCATCATGAGCATATGACATTGATGCAAGATTGCGATGAGGGTATTCATTAGTAGGAGGTGACTTATCAGTAAGAAGTTTCTTACTACTGGAGCAAGATTCAGTGACTATGCACTGAGTTAGAGGAGTTGAGGGTATATTGCAAAGGGCCTAGCATGAGTGGCCCTATAGGTGAGGTTGATGTCGATGATGATGACAATGATGAGGATGGGGATGAGTCTTGATCTCCCTTATTTCCCTTTTCTCTTTTTTTCTTTCTGTACTGAGGACGATTCTTTTGGATACCGATTGTATTTTTATGATGATTTGGATGCTTTCTAGTTCTTCTGTGCTTTACTCTATTTTGATTGTTGCTTCATTATAATAAATACACAAGAAAATGAAACATTACATCATATAAAGATATGAACTCTAAGATATAAATCTTCTTATGTATATGAAAAATATTGATTCAGACATTTACTTCTCATCATGGGCAATTATAATAATTCTCCTCATTTATTCTAAGTGGCATTTGTTATGGGCATGATTGCATATTGAATACATTAAAATGATGGTATCATTATCCTTAATTAGCCTTTCTATTTTTTTTATCATTTTTTCTTCTTCTTTTCATCATTCCGTCATCATTATTATCATTCCCTAATTACTATTCATGTTCATAGTCATTCTTAAGGGTAACATCTTTTGGAATATGTAATATGCAGGAGCTTTCCTCCATGCCCATGTTAAATGATTCAATGTTAATGGAATGGATGTTAAAGATGCTCATGTAAGATTCAATGAAATGCTCATAATTATCATAAAACACATCATATAAATAAGTAAAGTTCAAATATCACCACATTTAATTTATAGTTTGATACATCAAAAGACTTGAATAGACCAATAATACAAGCAGTATTAATGATGGATTCATTATCAAATAAGGTATTATCTACGCTGGTCTTGATGAGAACAACAATGTAGCTAGTGGTTCCATCTTGAGGTCAAGCTTGCCAAGGGGTTGTTTTAATTGGTCATGTTCTTCTTTCTCCTTTTCTAGTTCTTTTCCATTTTATCCTTAGATTCAAGCACATGTTTATAGTTAGAATGATCCATTTCATCAGTACTCAGGTTATAGGTAAGGCTCAAGAAACTTGCTTCTAGTGCCACCAAGGGTTCTTTTCCTCTTCTTTTTGGTTTTTCTATTTCTTTATTGAAAACATATTGGATAGAACTTTCCATGAAAGCTTCGCAGAGCCCTGGAGAGATGGTGTATGATGCAGGCATGTTCGAGCAGTTAGGAAAAAAGCTAGTTTTAACATTGGGTTACTTTTCTAGATTTTCGATTTTGCCAAAATCTATAAAATCTTGGATCCACTTTAAGGTATAACAATTATTAGTTATGTGACCTGACACTTAGTGGAGCAATAGTAGAGGTTGGGGGGGGTTGATATGTGCTGGTAAGGGTTTGGGTAAGACTTTTAGTTCAAGAGGTCTCAAAAGGTTTTTATGTTGCAGTTCTTGGGAGATTTTATAAGGAGGTCGATCAAACTTTAAAAAATTTCTAGGGCAATCAGTTGTAGGTGACTTTGGAAATTTTGGATGATCAAGGTTTTTCTAACTCTAGTTATCAATTTTCTAATGCATCTTTCCAATCTTGAGGCAATAGGGTTGATTGGGGTATTCTTGTGAGGGCTTGTTTATGAGTGTAGAGAGTTGATTAAAACCTTTAATCAGGGTCTCAATATTTTCCTTCACTTAGGCTTTAAGCTGGATGATCTTGTAAGCCTATTTAGGTTCTTACTTAGAAAGGGACTAGAGAAACTTTACTTTAGAAAGTTCACAATTGCCTTATGCATCCCCCTATATGCTCATGTTTTTTTTTACTCTTGTTCATCTCAAAATTAGTGGTACCGATTGCCTCCTTGCCATTACTTTTTAAGAGAATTACCTCATCCATGTCTTTTAAAGTTTGATCAAAGGCATCCTTTACTTCAATCTTAAGGATAGCCTTGATTTCAACTTGAAGGATGTTAGTCAAACTGCTATTAACCATAAATTGTTTGACATGCTCTTTGAGTAGATCCTTAATGCTTTGACTCCTAGACTGTTCAACTATTTTGATGCTTAACTATTGCTATCCTTTATTAAAAGATTTTGAGAGACTATCCAAGCTTGCAAGACTTTTAAGGAGCTATGTTTTTACACAACCATGCATATTAGGATGATGCATGCATGCATGATGTGATAAGTTTTATAAAAAAGAAGGGTTATTATGTATGTATGGTGTGATAGTTGTAATTCTACTAATGTGATGATGCAAGATGGCTATAAAAAGATCATTGATTAGTTCATGATAAAATGCCACCTAGATGTATGTATGTATGCATGGGAAAAAGAAAGGAAAAATAAAATGAATAAACAAGATTAGTATAAAACCTACAAAACAAATAAACCAAATGTAAGCAATATCTCCTTCCAACCTTATCACTCCATGTAGTAGAGAATTCTATCCTAGGTAGGTTTTTAAAGCATAGCCATCAGAGGGCTATGGTTTTACTCTCGGACTAGGCCATTTCCATTCATGATGATCAGATTTAAGAGGTAAACTATAGAGCAATACCCAAATGTACTTGAGGGAATTGCACAATGTTAATGAAAGGCCCAATTTTTTAGGTCTTAAATGGTGCCTATAGCTCATGAGCACCCACGAGCATACAGACTATAGTCAATATAAGGGATTCAAATTCATGTTCCTTTCATCAACACTTAGTGTGTTTATTAAGAGACATAAAGGTTTCGTTCGATAATTTATAATTTGATTCTGCTAGTATGAGTGTCCACAATCTAGTTAAATTCTTAATTCATCCACTTGATCTGATAGGGACAAATGGATGACTTCCATAAGTTCTATAATTAAAAGTTGTCGTTATTTATCGGTCCTTGCAGATTATCCAAACTGAGGTGTATAATTCTTATCATTCCTTATGCATTGGGCATATATAAGGTAAACAAGGATCACACAAGTTTAAGCATGGACATTCTATGAAGACTGACATAATGACAGCAAATGGTGGCAGACACTAAAGATTTCATATCATTTGTGAGTATTAGGTAAAATGGACAACATCAAGAAAGGATAGCATGCAAGAGGTAGGTAGGATCCTATAGGAGATTTGTACTAATTTATTTATATGAGTTGTGTTGGGCTTACAACTAAGGCTCCTTTAGCAAGAATGCTCCCATATCACTAGGGTTACAAACTCTAATATAAGAGACTAGCATTCTTTTACCACTTGAGAAAAATTGTACTCCATTTTGGACTTAGGAGTTGGGCTATGTCACCTTAAGTCCTATAACTATTTTTAATCGAATAAAGGCTAAAGGTGATAATACCTATCTTCATCACCCTGTGACTCGAGTGGAATCATGGTGGCAATGTCATTCAATATTATCGAGGGTTTAGGGACCATGGTTCATGTGGTGAGTGTGATAATATGTAATTATGCTATGTAAGGGTGAATAAACAAGTTATACATAATAATAAAAATTCTTTCATTTATACCCCTCGAATCAAAAGTCCCAATGGAGTCACCAAAAACCTATGATCATTAGTCATAATGATCATGAAGGATTAGTTTGCATTTATAGCATCGGGGTACATAAAGCTAAATGGCGACCATCTACTGGATTTCCATTTATTATTGTTCATTAGAGGACCTACCTTATTAGGCCACGTAGATTTGGAGTCACCACCCAACTTGAATTGGGAAGAAGTGAAAAATCACTTCCATAACTATAGAATTTGGGTTCATAGGTTAGGAGTTACTTATCTTGTTTCTTACCATATATATTGCTTATTTATTCACTACTTCACCCTAGTTTTGGTTTTATGATGCATTATTACTACACTTGGTCATTAGTCAATTTGAATTGGAAATAAAGTGTAGGATAATTGAATTAATGAGCATTCATCATAAAATAGGAAAATAAACAAACATTCACCAAAGCAAGTAATAGGCAAACAAGTAGCACGTAACACATAGCACACAAGCATGCAATAAATAATCAAATAAAAAAGCAAATAAGTAAAACAAAAATAGGGAAAGGGATTAAGGATTACAACCCTTGGAAAGCCTTTTCTAATAAGTACATCTAAAATGAAAAATAAAAAGGGAATCAGGATTAATGATTATATTGCCTTAGGTAAATTCCTATTCTATTAATTACATAAAAATAGAAAATAAAAACCTATTCTAATAAACTTGCAAAACAAGGGTTAGTCTCCACACACATGCAAGCACATAAGGAAATTATAAATATAGTTCATAATAAAGAAATTAAATAGCTAAAATAATTAAACAAATAAACAAACAAGGATGCTAATGAGAATGGATGATGCAAGGATTTGAAATTCGGGGTATTTTAATATAAAATTACCATTTTTATTATGGAATAAAATGCAAATAAAATTTTTGACTATTTGCATGATAAAATTCCTAATTTTGGACTTTTACAAATAATTTAGATTCTAATGATTTCATTTAAGTATGTAGGAAGTTGATCAAGTATCAAAATTAATTGTTTAATGAGTAGAGATAAGAAATAATCCTCAAAAGAGTATTAATATGAATTTCAATGAATTATCTCAACCTATGCATGTCATTAATCTTTAAGGAGAAATTATATACTAAAAATATACCAAATTGGACTTACAGTGATCCCCTCAAGAATGCCTCATGAGCTAAGTCTCTACACTGCATGTCTGAGCAATTTTTGCTGAAAGAGGCAGTGCTCCTCATGAGCTACCCTTATGATCAAGAGGAGCAGGGTTCAACTTATGAGGGTAGTAAAGATAGACTCTAATGGCAATTTAAAATGCAACAGCTAGCAAACTTTCTCCTCATAATTCAAGGTTTGCTCATTATGATCGTGAGCGACATTTTGACAAAAATAAGTCCAAGATGATTCAAAAATCAACAAGAGATGTTAGAGACATAATCAATGAATCCAATAGCCATAATCTAAGTTATTTATCTATATAAATAGCTCTTGGAGTTCAATTGATGGTTTAAAAAAAAGAAACTTGTTTATTCATTATACTCTTTTAAGCATTCAATTTAGCTTTCAAAACTCTCTTCAAATTCATTTTATATTTGTATAACTCTTATGAGAGTTAGTGAGTGTTAGAATAGATATTCTTATTATTCTATTTTTAGGGTTTAGAAAATGATAAGTGAGATTCTATTCTAAAGGAATTGGTTTAAGTGTTTAGCTATAAAAACACTTAGGAATTTGGTTTTAGTGTGATTCTTGAAAACACTTGTGAATTGGTTTCAAGTGAGCCTTTGAAAACTCAAGTTGTAAGGCTAAAGGAATGAGCCTTAAACTCTTGTGTAATCTCAATCTTATGAATAAGATTGTGGGAATTAAAAATCCTAACTTGGGGGTAAGTTAGGTGGAGACATAAGATAGTTAAGAATCCAAACTCTTTAAATTCTTATGTTCATCATTCTTCTTTCTCAACATTCTTTCAATTCTTGTAAAGAATTCTTTTAATTTTTATTTATTGTTCATTTTCCTTATTCCCCCCCTCTAAGACATTTTTATTTAGTATTAGAGCTTGACTTTTAGGAACTTAATTGCTAGAATATAAGATCATGGCAAATGAAATTCAAAACATCTCTTCGCTAAGACCATTCTTTGATGGAAGTGACTATTTATATTGGAAACTCAAAATGGAACTCTATCTTGATAGTGATTTTATTAAATTATGGGATGTCATTCTATATGGTTAGGAACCTCTTAAAATAAAAATTGATGATGTAGAAGTAGTTTTTAAAAGAAGTTAATGGAATCAAACTAAAAAAATGAGATATAAAAAAATAAGAGAGATATGATCACACTACTCTTTTCTATGTCTAGAGAAGAAGGTGGTTAGGTACAATATTGCCAATCTACAAAAGAAGTATGGGAGACACTTGAAAATCATTATGAAGGAAATATTCAAGTGAGAAGCAAAAAGGTTAAACTCTACATGTATAAGTATGAACTCTTCAAAATGAAACCATAAGAGTTAATTGTAGAAATGACAAACTGCCTTAATGCTCTTCTCATAACCCTTAAGAACCTTAGTAAACATTTCACCTAGGAAGAAGTAAACATTAAGATTCTAAGAATCCTACCTAAGAAGAATTGAGAATCTTAGGTTACTTTAATTAAGGAAGCTTAAGACCTCTTTACTCTCTCCACCAATGTGCTTATTGGATAGCTCCTAACACATGAGCTTACAACCAAATAAAAAGGAGAAGAATAAGAAGAAAAGGAAAAGAAGAAGAGCATAGCACTAAAAGCTTCACAAGATGATAGTGAAGATGAAAGTCTTGAAGATTCTAGTAATGAAGATGATGATGTTGCCATGCTTATAAGAAACTTCAAGAAATTCTTGAGAAAGAAAAATTTCTCAAGAACTATAGGCTTAAATAACAAGCATGAAGGAGAAATCAAGAAGAAAACCAAAGAGATTACTTACTATGAATGCAAAAAATCAAGGCATATTAGAAGTGAGTGCCCCAAACTCAAAATCAATAATAAGGGAGCAAAGAATAAGAAGAAGGCCTTTAAAGCTACTTAGGATGACTCCTTTGAATCTGAAAAGGAAGAGGAACAATAAGAAGTGGCCAATCTTTTCTTCATGGATCTTAAAAAATGAAAAAGAGGTACCAATAACTTTTAACTCTTCTTGTGATGATTATTATGATTATGATCAATATGATGATGATATTGAGAGTTCTATTATGAGCAAACTCTTACTTAAATGCAAAAGCTTATTATATAAGAAAAAGCATTATGAGAATGAGTTATCTAGCTTAACCAAGGAATTCAAAAATTTAAGAAATGAATTTTCAAATCTAGTTAAGTCAAATAACAAACTTGTTAGTGATCTAAAATCTTTGAAATCCATAGAAGAGCAACTCTAGAAAGCAAGTGATGAAGATCATAAGCTTTCTAATGAGGTATTAGAATCAAAGAATTCCATTTCCAAATTCCAAAAAGGAAAAGAGAGTTTAGATAATCTACTTGACTCTTAAAAACTCCATGGAAACACTTATGGATTAAGATATAAGAATGGAATGGCTTCTTCCTCATATTCGTATATTAAATTTATTAAAGCATCATGCAATTCTATTCATTCTGCTTTTAAACTGATTGAGACTTAAGCTTTTAAAGCTAATAAATTTCATGTGTTAAATAATAAAGGGAAGTCTCATAAGACTCAATTCTATATGACATAAAGGGGTAAGTCTCATAGTAAAAAAGTACAACCTAAACATGCTTACATATACACTAGACACAACACTCATAAGTATGTTGCATAACATAAAGCACCTAAACATGTTGCATAAACCTATCAAAATACACATTGCCATGTTAATGCATGTCTCATACTATAACTTAAAATAATGGGAGACATACACCACTACAACATCAAAGTTATGTTTCATTTACTAAAAAATCATATGCTCCTAGAAGAAATAATTTTTCAAATGTTGTATGTTTATATTGAAAGATTAAAGGACACACTAATATTGTGTCTTTCTATAAAAGACTACATATAAATTTGTTTCCTTCAGATTATCTTAAAATTAACTAACCTAGACTAAGAAAGGTTTAGGTTCAAAACAACACTTAAATTATCTTATGTAGGTGCACTTGAAATCCACAAGAGCAAAAAGCAAATGGTATCTTGATAGTGGGTGCTCAAGGCACATAACAAGAGACAAGGAGCAATTCAACAAGCTTGATACAAAGGATGGATGACATGTCACTTTTAGAGACAAAGACAATGGAAAGGTAGTAGGCATTAGAGAAATAAGTAATCCTCAATCCTTATTTATACATTATGTGTTACTTATTGATGTTATTAAACATAATTTGGTTAGTATAAGTCAATTATGTTTTATGGGAAATAAGGTGACTTTATATCCAAGAAATTGCTTTGTTAGTAATCTTGATGAAGACAAAGTAATTTTTAGTGGTGAAAGAATAAACAATGTTTATGTTATTGATTTAAATAAAATTGATAACAAAGACATCAAATGCTTAATATCAATTTCCCATGACACATGGACATAGCATAAAAGGTTAGGACATGCAAACTTTGAGCTTTTAAATGATCTTTGTAAATATGAACTTGTGATTGGTTTACTTAAGCTTGAGTTTACCAAGGATAAACCTTGTAATGCTTGCTAAAAGGGAAAATAATTAAAGTCTTCATTTAAGCTCAAGAATGTAGTGTCCACCTTTAGGCCACTTGAACTTATACATATGGATTTGTTTGGACCAACTAAAGTTGCTAGTCTCGGTGGAATGCACTATGCTTATGTGTTAGTTGATGATTGCTCAAAATACATTTAGGTGTGTTTTTTGTTCATAAGAATGATGCATTTAAAACTTTTGAAAATTTCTTAAAAAGGTTAAAAAAAAAAAGGTTTTTATATTTCTTCCATTAGAAGTGATTATAGAACTGAATTTGAAAATGAATTTTTCAAAACCTTTTGTAATGAAAACGACATTTCTCATACATTTTCTTCTCCTAGAACACTTTAATAAAATAAGTTAGTTGAAAGGAAAAATAGAACTCTTATGGAAAGAGCTAAAATAATGCTTCATAAGGATAATTTGCATTTAAACTTTTAGGTGGAATCCATTAACATGTTTTGTTATATTGCAAATAGATTTTTCAAAAAACCAATTTTAAATAAAACTTCTTATGAGCTTTGTAACAATTAAAAACCTAAAATTTCATATCTTAAAATATTTGGATGTTAGTGCTTTATATAGAACTCTAAGGATAATCTTGGGAAATTTAATTCAAAAGTTGATGATGGAATTTTCCTAGGTTATTCCACTTCAAGCAAAGCATAGAGAGTGTTTAATAAGAAGAATTTAGTAGTTGAAGAGTCTATGCTATTGTCTTTGATTAATCAAACTAACTTGATCCCAAAAAGGATGTTTGTACTTGTGATGATCATGTAGGTGTCAATGAGAACATGGATATTTAAGAAGAAAATGCTAGTAAGCCTTTGGAACTTCAAGGTCCAAGCAAAGAGGATAATGAGGAGATATCTCAACCTACCTTAAAGGATGAACTTTTAAATGATTGGGAATTTAAGAAAGTTCATCCTTAAGATCTCATTATAGGTGGCACTACAAAAGGGGTAACTACTAGATCTAAACTCAATTCTATTATAAATTTAGCCTTTATGCCCAAAAATGTTAATGATTCATTGAGTGATGAATTTTGGTTCTTTTCTATGCAAGAAGAGTTAAATAAATTTAAGAGAAATAAGGTTTGGACCTTGGTTCTTAGACATAAACATCATCCTATTATAGGCACCAAATGGGTGTTTAGAAATAAGGTGAATGAACAAGGTGTCATAACTAAGAAAAAAGCTAGATTAATAGCTAAAGATTATAATCAAGAGGAAGACATTGATTATGATGAAACCTTTTCCCCAGTTGCAAGGTTAAAAGCTATTAGAATGCTACGTGCATTTGCATTTTTCATGAATTTTAAACTTTATCAAATGGATATAAAAAGTGCATTTTTTTAATAGATTTATTGAATAAGAGGTTTATGTTGAGCAATCTTTTAGTTTTGAAAATTTTAATTCTCCAAATCATATTTTTAAATTGTCAAAGGCATTGTATGGATTGAAATAAGCTCTAAGAGCTTGGTATGAAATATTGAGTAACTTTTTATTAGAAAAATGTTTTTCTAAAGGAAAAGTTGACACAACTCTTTTCATAAAGTAATCCAAGCATGATTTATTGATTATTCAAAATTCAAATATATGTTAATGATATTATTTTTTATGATACTAACCATTGCTTATGTGAGAAATTTTCTAAGTTAATGCAAAGAGAATTTAAGATGAGTACAATGGGTGAGCTCAAATTTTTCCTTGGTCTTCAAATCAAGAAATGCAAAAATAGGACTTTCATTAGTCAAACTAAATATGCTAGGGACATTCTCAAGAAGTTTAGGATGGATGGAGCTAAACCAAGCAAGACTTCTATGAGCATTACCACCAAACTAAATAAAGATGAGAATGGTAAATCTGTTGATGAAAAGCTTTTTAGAAGTATGATTAGATCCCTTATTTATTTAATTGCTAGTAGACCAAATATCATGTTTGCTACATGACTTTATGCTAGGTTTCAATCTAGTCCTAGGGAGTCTCATTTGAATGCTAATAAAAGGATTTTCAAATATCTTTATGGAACAATGCATTTAGGAATTTGGTATCCTAGGAGTTCATCCTTTGACTTCATTAGTTATTAAGATGTAGATTTTACTGGTAGTTTACTAGATAGAAAAGCACTTTTAGAATCTGTTAAATTTTAGGTAGTTGCTTAATCTATTGATTTAATAAGAAACAAGTTTTGGTTGCCTTATCCACTATTGAGGCAGAATATATTATAGCTAGTTATTGTTACTCATAAGTTTTATGGCAAAAGTAAAAACTTAAGGACTATGACATTGTACTTGATCACATTCCCATTAAATGTGATCATACAAGTTCTATAAACCTTAGCAAGAATCTTATTCAACATTTTAGAACTAAGCATATTGATATTAGAGATCATTTCTTGCATGATCATGTGCAAAATAATGGTATTTTTCTTGAATTTGCTAATACTAATCATCAATTAATATACACCTTTACCAAGCTTCTTTGTAAGGAAAGATTAAATTTTATTAAGCATGAACTTGGTATGATTGATTGTTCAAGTTTGTCTTGATAACTTGTTTAACTATTGTTTTGATGATTGGATTCGTGTGCAATTATGTTTTCACTTATATGCTTTCTATTTATTTTTCATATTTGATACCATTTCATAAATTCATACTTAATCATTATTTATGTGTTTTTGGTTTATTTTTGGTATCTATACACATTTTAATAATGTAGTGATGTACAAATTTTGTAATGTATAAATATTGTTTTATTTGTTGATTAAATAATTAATTTTATTCAATTTATTAATTATTCATTTGTTATACAAAATTTATTATATTGATTTCCCATTTGCATGATTTATTTTTAATATACTTTATTAAAAATTTTATTTCAAAAAATTTATTTGAAAAATAATTTTCTTTTCAATTTAAAATGTTTTATTTTATTAATTTATGATAATTATTGAAATATCATTTGATTTGGTTACTATTTGATATGAATTGATGATTAAGGACTCATTTGTAACATTTTTAGGATATAATTGATTTTTATTTGAAAGTTTAGGGGCATATATGTTATTTGCATTACGAGCGTTTGCTTAACGGTCTACTCGTGAGCATCTATCATATTAGTGGCTAGTGCTGCTCATGAGCAATGCTCATAATTATGAGCCGCTCATGAAGGAGGTTTGACGAGGCACAAAACCTCTTTTTAATAGGATTTGGTCTTTTCTTATTGATTTCCAAAACTATAATGGATACTTCTTATTTTTTTTATTACTTTTATATATTATTTTAATTATTTTTAACCTATTTGATGTCTTTATAAACCCTCTAAAGTCCCCTTTCATCCTCACATTATTCTATTTGTAATTAAACTATCTTTCTCCTATTAAGCAAATTCTCTCATCTTTTCTCTATTACTCCAAATGCTATCTTCATGGCTCCTACAAATAAGATTGCTCAAGTTATCTCTTCTTCCTTTACAAGAGCTACCAAAGATCAACCTAAGAAGTAACCTCTTCTCTCCTACACTTTAACTCAATTTAGAGAAAGGCTTGCTTAATTCAAGGAAAGGAAAATTATTTCCTCTAATTACATGTCTCAAGCTACTTTGGAGAAGATGGGTTGTTTCAATAAGGTTAAACTTTACTTGACAATGTGGGTTTGTATGATTTTGAATTCAATGCTTTTCCTACCTATCCTTCTTTGGTCCTTGGATGTCTTGTATCCTATTGCTTGAGAACCCACCACTTTAATGAGCAAAACCCTATGAATAGGATGAGATTTAGATTAGATATGAGGGATAGATTTTTGACATCTCAAGAATTTGATAATATTTTTCAGTTTAGGCAAGGGGGTTTAGTTTCTCCTATTTCTTTTAGGCTTCCTAATCCTTTTTTGACTTAACATGCTAAACCTAATGCAAAACCTTTTGAAGTGATGTAAGCACCCAATTTTGGGATGCTTTGATGCATAGAAGCGACGAGAGCTCCTATGATAAAAACTTGATCAAAATTGATCCTTAGGTATTGATTTTGGATTTCTAGGACTAAATTGCAATGAATTTTAAGGGGTTTTAATTACAAATTTTAATTTCTTTCAAGGGCCTTTCTATAATTAAAATTTAAAGAAAAGTGTTTATCGGTTTTACAAAAAACCTATTAGAAATATAGAAATTCGATAAGATTTCCATAATTTTAATCGGCAAAGTATTTATTTTATTTTTAAGAAAAATACATTTATTTAATTTTTGATTGGTTAAAAAATAATATAAATAAATAAATTTTGATAAATATAATTATCCTATTCTTTTACGTGTTTTTCTGTGTATTTATCTTTATTTTGGATTTAGAAAAAATTATCAAATTTTGTTTAGAATCAATTGTCATTTATCAGGAGCTTAAGACTCCTAGGACAGGGGGATTTTGATTAAAAGGGGTAGGAGTTCATTTTCTTAAGAAGGGGATGCTGCTTTAGAGAAAAAAAACGAGGCTACTGGAAAAAAAAAGGGAAACAAAAGAAAAGGAAGAGGCTAAAAAACTATTGCTTGAGTTTTAGAAAAAGGGAAAGCTTTCAAAATAAAAATATATACATTCTTTAGTTTTAAAACAACGCAGCACATCCTGTGATCTAAAATCAACAAAGAGTCAATTTCAAACGGTGAATCCATTCTCTGAAGAGCAATCAAACTACACAACATCATACCATTTCTTCTCTTTTTGCTATTTTATTCTTTTTGTAATTTTGATTTCATTTTATTATATGATCATTTACTGATTCTTTTTATTTTTATTTTTTATAATTTTGGCTATGATGGGTGTAATTAAAATTGTGGGGTGAATATGTGAGGAAAATCCATGAAGATCCATGGGATGCCATGGATTTAAATCTGTAGCCATTTTAATTAGATTTTAGGTTTTTAATATTCTGTGTTTTTTTATTGTGTGTTTATATTCGTTTATTTTAGTTCATGGGCATGTAATTAATTTATTTTTTAAATAGAAAATTGTAATAGCCTCGATAGGGGAATACTAATATTTTTAATTTTCTACACTTAAAATTAATTAGTAAATTATGATCAATTTTGTAAATTAACCTAAAATTAATGATGGCTTTAGAATTAATTTTAGGTGGCATGTAATTAATTTAGGGGCTTTTTTTTAGAAAAATCACGTGTATATGATCTTTTGTATATTTAATTATTTATTTTGGTTTTTAAAGGTTTTGTATTCGATTTGGGCCCCAAGCCCATGATTGGTTCAAATCACTAATAAAATAGCCTTTTAAATGGTTTTATGTTTTAATTACATTTAAAATTAATTTAGGCCCATTTTAGGTTAATTTAGATTTTAGGTCTGTTTTTAGTTTATTTAAAATAAACTTAGAATTAACTCAACCTATTAAATTCATTTTTTAAAAAATAAATAGATTTAGGCCTATTTTATTTCATTAAAATTAATTAGAATTAGTCATACTCATTAAATCCAATTAAATCCAATTCATTCCCATACAATTAGTAAGATTTAGGCCTATTTCTTTAGAATTAAAATAAATAGATTTAGGTTCATAAAATTAATCAAAATTTAGGTCCATTTTAGTTTTAATTTCATTTGTAAAGAAAACATGTAAATTTAGCCCATTTATTAAAATCAATGTAAATTAGACTAACTTAGGGACGTTGCGCCTTGTGTGAATGCATTGTTTGCATGCTTTTCATGACTAGTTGTCTTGGAGTTAAATGCATGTTGAATTAGGGTTTAATGAAACTACATGTAATAGAGAATAATTTAGTAATTAATGAGGTAATTCTAAATAAACAAAAGATTGAAAGAAGTTAATATTCATGTATCCAGAATCTTTTATGTGTGGTGCTAACTTTCTTTTAGAGAATCAAATTATCACCACTTTTGAATTGTCTCAATTATTACCTTAAGTGATAACTCCTCATCTTCACACCTTTTCTTATGATAAATCTTGGACGCATGCTAAACCTTGTCGTCTATAGTGGTGACTCCATTGAGGATAAGAAATACTTATTCTACTTGTGTTATTTAGAATTATTTCATGTCCCTATAAACCGATGGCGTTGGTTTATGGTTCCATGATTCCACCAGCTCTATGGGATTATAAATTAGCCAACCTTCAGTGTTAGCCTTATCTATATCCAAGAGAGATTACCAGACTCATCTGACTAGAGTTTGTAACCTAAATCCTAAAGGGGGTTAGTCTTCTCTTGAGTTGGTAAAGGATGTTGGGCCCCTCTAACCTTGGCTTGTAACTCAAGTCCTAAATGAGGGCATCTTGCTAAGTGAACCTTTACTTTTCACCAGACTTAACCACATGTAGTGGTCTAGTAAATTCCCCAAAGATTACCCTAAATTGCTTGTGTATGTTACCACGAGGTTTTTTTATTCATAAAAGCCCAAACCCATACTTTTGAAGTCCACTTAGGCTAATAAAGATTGGGCTAGACCCTTATACTTAGAAATGTTGTTTTTATGCTTTATGGCTTTGAGAGATTTAGCATGCACATCAATTTTTGATATCCCTAGAATAAGGTTAGAAAGAAACTCGCCATTGATTATGTGTGTAGGAGGAATAAGGTTAGAAAGATATTATACATTTGACTGTTAGTTGTTGCATGTTGTAGGCATATGCTCATGTATACATGCATACATATGCTTCATGCATTATACTAACACTTTGTTTTACATCCATCATAGATTCATCTAGGTCTTCACGTATTTGGGAACAAAAAGGTGGCAAACTAGTGAGAACTTATTTGAGTCTGAGATTAGTAGTTGAAAAGATCCTTTGAAGTTTAGAGAAGAGTCTTATTAATCCACTTTACTTGGAAACTAAATTAACTCCAACTAAGCAAATAGAAATGGAACAATAACAATAAGGAAACTAAACCTTAAAAGACATTAATAGAGCTTTGATGGATGACATAAAAGCCATGATGTAAGATGAACTGAGACAAGCCTTAGCTAGATTAATGCCACCTACTACTGTTATCCCACCACTTGAAATTGAATAAGCACCTAGTGCTCTAGCTATTCCACCTACTAAAAATGCTCCACTTGTTAATCTTGCATATGCACTTGTTGATCCTACTCTTATTAACAATGTTGGAGGCCAACCTGTTGCTAGAAATCCATATGCTATTGAAGTAAAGCTTGAAGATATTAAAAACTACATGATAGAGAAGGCAAAAAGGGAATCACTTAAGCTGGTCCAAGATCATGAGTCCAAATAGATGTAAGCATTGACTAAGAAAATGTCTAAGATGGAGGAACTAATAAAAGGACAAGGCATGGGATACTCATTTGATTTTGATGATATATTGCAAATGGAAGGGAATAAATTGCCTGAGAGATTTAAAATGCCTAAATTGTAGAAATTTGATGGAACTAGAGATCCAAGGATCCATTTTAGTCAGTATACAACAACTATGAGCACCACCAAAGCCCCATTAGTAGTAGTCACTAAGTTGTTTGTATTATCCATAAAGGGAATGGCTATGAACTGGTATCATGGGTTAGAAAAATTTGTTAAGGCTGATTGGAGAGAATTGTGTACTACTTTCTTAAAATAGTATGATTATAACACCAGGTTAGAGGTATCTATCAGAGATTTGGAACTGACTAAGCAAAAACCTAATGAATCATTTTTTTTATTTCCTTACTAGCTTCATGAACAAGGCATGGTTAATGAAAAACAAGCTAGCTAAGAAAGATCAGGTTAGGATGATGGTTCATAATGTGTCACCTAATTTTGTTGAAAGATTGCAAATGATGAACCTAAATCTTTTATGGACCTTTATGATAATGGTTTGCAAGTTAAGGAGATTGAAAGTGAGAAGAAGAAGAGTTCTAGAGGCATTGGAACCTAAAACTACTTAACTGGGGGCAAACAACAATGAAGTACTAGCTGAGTTGTAGAACTATATGTTGTACAACAACTAAGGAGATTCTTAAATTTCAATGAACCTCTTTCAAAATTCCTAGACCATCTAGTACAAAAAGGCTTGCTTAGACCTTTAACCTTTTCTAAACCACTAGGCTATGACCTAAACAGTTACTACAAGTTTCACCAAGTTGTTGGCCATTCCACAAATACTTGCATTCGCCTAAAACATGAAATCCAAAACCTCATAGACTCTAGAAAAATCATTGACCATGAGAAATCAAATTTGAACCCAAATACTAAAAATAACCCTTTCCTATACTATCAAAATGTTTTGCCCCTAGCCATTATGATGATTAATTTAGGAGCTAGTGAAGAGGAAGTACTAAGCTCCTTTGAGGACATGAACCTTAAAGACAATGAGAAATCTCCTGATGCCTTTAGAGGAGTAGAGGATATGTTAGGGCAACCTTTGGGTAAGTTTTATTACAAGGTGTTTTATTTAAAATCTCCATCTATTAATATTCTAATTAAATCAATCGTGCCTATAAGATAGGGTGATGAGTTTAAAGATGACAATCCAATGTAAGGAATAAAGATTCTTTAACTCCTGAACAGTCCCAAGAAGGGGTTAAAGATCTATTGGGTCAGCATTTAGGTGGGCTTGACATTAAGAAGTTGAGCAGAAAGGAAACATGCATGGTTAAGGGATGGAAGGATGGGAAGAAAAATTGAATTATTAGAGTTATTGATATTTGGTATGACTCTGATGAAGAGAATCCTAAAGCTTTAGATGTGTGGAATGATGACCTTAAGATAAATCATGTTACTAGAAGTGGTAATAATTACAAGCTAGTTGAAAGGAAAATTGAGAAAGCTACAAAAAAAGAAGAGGCTGAAGAAAAAGAAGCATTGGATAAGTAAGAAGAAGATATGATCCTAGAATAGTTTAAGAAGGCCAAGGTGAATGTGAGCATTTGGGAGCTATTAATGCATTCAAGTAGTCATAGAAAAGTTCTTGTCAAGGATTTATCAAAGATGAACATTAAGACCGCTACTACGCCTGAGGCTATGGTTATGAAAGTCATAGAAAAGAAGCACGGTTGATAACATTCTTAAATGAAGATCTGCCTTTGGAGGGTAGAAATCATGATACACCGTTATTTATTCTAGTTAAAGTGAGAGGGAAGAGGAACAACTTTGCAATGGTGGATGATGGCTTTACCATTAATGTGTGCCCATTGAAAATCTTGCCTAATTTAGGTCTCAAGGCTGATGATTTAGGAAATTCAAATCTCATAATCAGAGCTTATGATGATAGTATAAGGAATGTAGATAGTATGAGGAATGTAGAGGGTACATTTCAAGCTCTAGTTAAAACAAGACTTATAGAGTCGATTTTTAATTTCACTATGTTCGACATCCTTATTATATATGCCTTGTTATTGGGGAGACCATGGTTTCATGCCTTAGAAGGAGTACCCTCAACTGTGCATCAAAAGATTAAAGTTCCCTTATAAAAGAGAAGTGGTGTAATGTGAGTCAAATGAAATACCCTAGTCTCTAGACAAAATATAGAGTAAGTAAGGTGTCGAGCACTAAGGAATTTGGAGTAAATTAGTATTAACCGAATAGATACTTAAATGGATAGGCAATAAAATAAAAGAAAATATTGAATGTTCTAATTAATTGAAAATTACTAAGAATTACTACTTACTCTAATTAGATTAAAAATATCAAAATAATTTAGGTAATGTATATTAAAATTACAATTGAGAATTAATCAAGAACTATATTTATTAACAAACACATAAATACATGAAATGATTGGAGAATTTAGCCAACAATCCTTAAAATCAATTACCATTGTCAATTAAGAGTATTTTCATTTAGAGTCTACAAGTACTTTCAAAACATTGCAGAGATAAACAAAAATCATTAAGTTTTATGCCAATTCTTAAACCCTTTAAAGTGAATTTCTTATCTCTAAGGACTTTCCTAAACTTTAAATAAATTCAATTCCTTTTCCACTAAATGCCTAAATTCTCATTATAAATGTTTGATTAACAAGTTCTATATAATGATCAAACATACATAACACATTCCAAAACTTAATAGCATTTAAATCATTCATGAATTGTAAAAGATAAAAATGTAGTTCTTATATTAATTCATCATTTTAATTCTAATAACAAAGACTTAGCCAAAATACATAGTATTCAAAATTAAATAACAAGAAGGAAGTAAATAAACATCAAGTAATTAAATAAAGAAAATAGAAAAAGATTGTGGTTAGTAAACTCTTCAATACTCTAGGAAGTTACTTAATAATGAAATGATCTTGATATCTTCCTTGAACCTTTGGCTTTTGTCTTTTAAAATACTTAATACTTTAATAATAAATTTCATAATTGATACTAATAATTCTAAGTAATAACTAAATGTTCTTTATTGCCTAAAATAGGGCCAAACTGATGTATTTATAGGCTCCTCTCATTCCAACTCGTACTTCCTTCAAATAGATGTAGTGAAATGTGAAAAGGTAAGTTAAAAAGACATGAATGGTGACTCGACACTGTTGTGCCAATTATGGTAGCTTGACACCTCTTGTCTTTATACTGACTCGGCACCTCCTATCTTTATGTCGACTTGGTACCACTGTGCTGACTCAGCATAAAGTCTCTTCTATCATGTCTCGGCATACTAGTGCTGAGTTGGCACACACTACTTCTCCCTTATCTTGACCTTTATCGAGCCCTTCTTCATTCCACAACATTCAAATGCACTTTGATGTATGGATTAAATATAAAAAGGACCTATAAAACCCAAAATTGAAATAGGAATAACAAAAATAAGAATAATCATGTAATAATGGTAACAAACATAAAAAAAATGAAGAAAAGATAAGCATAAATATACTAAAGAACTATGCTAATTTGCATTATAACAAACTCCTCACACTTAGACCTTGCTTGCCCTCACGCAAGAAATAAAGACCTAAGTGAGAGAATTAACAAATTTTTCATCTTCTCCAAAATAAATGTAGCTATCTTAACAAGTCATATTAATCATGAAAGAAGTTAAGAAAAGATTATTAACAAGTAAACTTCCAATGCTCGACAATGATAGATAAAACAAGCTTTATAGTGTAATCAATAAGTTTAAAAATTTATCTCAAATTGTCAAGAAAAAAATCAAAGAATATAAAGTCAAAATGTTAACCAAGCTATTTAACTATAATGTTCATTCATCAAATTTAGGATTTTTAAGAACTAAAGTAGCCATTGGGACTAAGATTAAGCACATGCACTAACTCATTATTCTCATGGTATTTTTAGACACTTTCTTCTTCTTTCTTTTTTTAGCTTATAGATACATTCTTTCCAAATGAATGTAATTAAAGAGCATATTCAATTACACATAACTTACTCAAAATGCATTGACTCATGACATCATACATTCTTTCCGAATGAGTGTAATTAAGGAGCACACTCAATTACACACAACTTACTCAAAATGCATCACGTCAACAAGCATTATTATTAATATATATATATATAATGTATCCTTATCCATTATTGAAAAATGAGTTACTCGTATTATGGCTACAGTTTCCCTAAGGTTACGATCCTTAAAATCTAATTTTAAATCCTTACAATCCTAGCCTTAAGCATAATTAAAAAGTTGACTAAACATTCTTGAGATTTTTAAAATAATAATAAGAGATAAAAAGAAAAACTTAATACTTATGCTAAATGAAACTTTCAAATTCTACCAATTAAGCATAAAAAGTTAATTATTAACATAGCATCAAAATAAGATAAACTTGAAAAATAGACTACTTATAAATATAGAGAAGATAAAATGATGCAAAATATAGCATAAACACACATGCATATAAACATAAATATAATTAAAATAATAACTACTAATATCCCTTGCCCCACACTTAAAAACACACATTATCCCTAATGTGAATTTTAAAAATAAAGGAAAGGTAAAGAAAAACTCCCCTAAGCATCTGAAGGAGATGGTGGAGGAGAGTCGATAGTGAAATCAAAATGAGCAAAAAATTGATTTAGCTTATACTCCATCTGACGTTGGCGATGAGCAAGATGGTGGTTTGAAGATGCCATCCCACTCAATTAGTGTTGCATCTCCTTTTGAGTTTCCAGAATGTGCTCCATAATATGTGAATCTCCATGTGAAGAACCACTAGCACCATCGTGTGTAGGCATAGTGAGAAGAGGTACATCACCATGGGGTGTCTTTTCTTCAGATTCCTCCTCATCAAAATCATCCTCATCTTACTTTTCTTTGATAGATGGTTGATGTCCCAATCATCTCTAACAAGACCTAGACCTTACCGAAATCAATTAAAATCCAATGTCCATAACCTCACCTCTCACAAAGACTTGCTTAGTGAAATAAGAACACTTAACAACACAGGTGAAATCCTCCACATTGATATCAAGAGATTTAACATTAATAGTAATAATATAACCATGGGTGAGTGGAGCATCCTTACATGAAGCACAAGTCAAAAATTAATTAAAAATCCAATAAATCTAACATATTTGTTTTTTATTATGATTACATCATATCAAAAATAATTTTTATACAGAGACTTTATTAAAGACTTGTGAAAAACAACACATGCAAGAACCTTATACAATAACTATAATTTAATGTCCTTAATAAACATGGCCTTTCCCTTTTTAGCTTGGAATGGGGATTTCAAATCAGTCAAAAAGGTCTGGAATTCATTCACCTTAAAGGACTTAGAGGGTCACATATGCCTTCTTTTTTTAAACTAAAAACCTGATGCATAAGAGGATAGATAAGTTTATGTTTCTTCCCTAACATCCTAAATTCAAGAATACGGGAATCATTAGAGTTAATTTCTAAAGATGTGTAAAATTCCATAATCAACTCAACATAGGTGTTCTCATGCATGGATATAAATTTTTGAAGTCCATAAGATGTCAAAACTTGAGTAAATGATTTGCATTCCTACACTTTAAAGTAGAGAAGAGGGGATATACTTACAAGAAACGATTTCCTTAAATTTAAGTATAGTAAATCTATCACTTTCTTCTTATAAATAAATTGGGGACATGGCTTTATAGGTTGGTGCAAGGTCCTCCATGTCTTGATGGTCCTTTTTAACTTAAGGTTGTTTAGAACCTCTTGATGTAGAACTCCTAAACTTACTCATGGTAAAAGAAGATGTTAATGAGATTGGAAAATGCAAATAAGAAAAGAAATGGTGTAAAGAAAATAAAAATAAAAGAAATAAAAAGAAAGTGGGAGTGGAGATTTTGATTAGGGGAAATAAATATAGAAGGGAGAGATATTAAAGTGAGATGAGGATGAGGAAAATAGAAATATAAAAAGAAAATAAAAGAATAGATGAAAGGGAATTACAAAACAAAAATGTAAGTAAAGAGAAGGGTTCAATGGAGGAGTAAATAAAAGGTGAAAGGACTATAACAATAGTAGTCAAAAGGAGTTATAAGTAGTTATGTAGGCTAGGGTGCAAGAGGGATGTAAAAGGTCATGACCTTTATTGGAAAAATGTGTGACTTACTTTGGGAATTTGATTTTGTGGGGATATGTTTTAAGAAGAAAAAAAAATTAGAGAGAAGAATTAATAAAATAGAATATAAATTAAATATATTCTAAAAAATTAAATAAAAGAAGAATTAATTAAAAAATAAATTTATTTTTTCAATTCATTTATTTTTTTGAATGTGTGCACAAGTTGGCATGGATGTGCTGACTCAGCACGAGTTTGAGATTGTGTCGAGTCGGCTTGGATGTGCTGACTCATCACATTTTTCTTTTGGCTTAAATCGGCATGCCCATACTAACTCAACATTATTTCATTCTGTCCCAAGTTGGCATGGGTGTGCCAACTAGGCACAAATTGAATTTCTAATTTTTTTTACAAAATAAAGATAAAAATGTAAACAATGTGTATATATAAACTAAACTCCATAATTAAAATGTAAACATTATGTACTAAAAATATATATTCTACTAAAATATATAAAATAAACTAAACTAAACTAAACTAAAGAAAAAACTAATGTATAAAATTTAAGTAAAAAGAATAATTGTAAAAAAAAAATTTAAATGATAAAATAAAATAAATACTACTAAAATAATAAATTTTATTAATACTACAATGTGGTTCAAATCAAAAAAATATATAAGTAAAATATACCAAAATAAATCAAAACAAAAATAAAAAAATGCACCTTACTACATTGAATGGTCTATAGCTTGACCTTACTTTGTTCATTTTGAGGTGTAAATAGAGAGATGGATTTGATTTGATCAATTGCTTCACCAATCAAATAAGGCTTAAAACAGTGACCATTAACCTTAAAAACTTCTTAGCAATTTTAATTGCTCTATAGGGATGAACCTTGATAAACCATCTAGACTTTAACTTTTTGGGAAATAATTTCAGTCTTGAATTGTAAATTAAACAAGTTCACCCTCCTAAAATTCCTTCTTCATTAAATGCTTATCATGCCACAACTTAGTATGATCCTTATACAACTTTGCATTCTCATAAGCATTCATATAATTCATTCAGTTGAAGTAACCTTTTCCTTTCAGCCTTCTTTAAATCAAAATTCAAAGCCTTTATTGCCTAATATGCCTTATGCTCAAGTTTCATAGTAAGTGATAAGACTTCCTATATATCAATTGGTAGGGTGTAAGGCTAGTTAGGGTTTTAAAAGTTGTCCTATATGCCCATAAGTCATGATCAAGCTTTACTACCCAATCATTTTTTGAAGAAGACACCATTTTCTCTAAAATCCATTTAATCTCTTTATTACTTACCTCAACCTGCCCACTTGTTTATAGGTGATATGGAGTGGCAACCTTATGTGTTACCCTATATTTCTTCAAAAGAGCCTTTATCACATGATTGTAGAAATGTGAACCTCCATCACTAATCAATGCTCTAGGAGTACCAAACCTTGGAAAATCAATTTCTTAAGCATCTTCTTAACAACCTTTGCATCATTAGTAATGGTTGGTATTGCTTCCACCCATTTTGAGACATAGTCAACCATAACTAAGATTTACTTGTAGCCTAAAGAACTAAAAAATGGACCTATAAAATCTATGCCCCAAACATAAAAAAGCTTAACTTTAAGAATTCCTTTCAAAGGTATTATAAGCACCTAATTTTAGGATGCAATTATGCATGAATGTGACGAGAAGCCTATATGATGAAAATTTAATCAAAAATTGACCTCTACTGTTAATTTTTGTTATTTTAAGGACTAAATTGCAACTTTTTTTAGGTTTAATTGTAAAAAATGACTTTTATATGGGTATATTTGAAAATGTGCAACCAATATTGTGTAATGCCAATCGACATTCATAATGTCGATCGGTATTATGCAATGCCAATCAGCATTACACAATGTTGATCGACATTATGTATTGCCAATTGGCATTACACAACTCTTATTAACATTACATAATGTCGATCGATATTTTGGAATGCCAAGGCGCTAAAAAATTCAGTAAAACTTTTTTCTCACTGTGATTAGTCCAAATTTAATTTATAAATAAATTGATTTAAGTGATTATCTATAGGTTTTAGTTTAGTATGCATCTCTTACGCATATAATCTTCTTTTTTGAAGTTAAAATTCTCATCTTATTATTGGGAAGGGAGAGATTAGACCTACTGTGATCACGTAACTCCTATGATCACGAAAGTGGTTAGTTGAGGAACGAGATATAAAATGAAAAGATTAGCATAAAAAAAAGAAAAAATGGAGAGGACGGAGACTAAAAAAAGAAAAAAAACCCTAATCAGCTACAACAACAAACATTGATTGAGAAAAAAGAGAGAGGACTTAACCTGATACTGTCATTTCAAAACCCTTTTTTTCTAAAAAGAAAAAGAAAAAGTTCATTCTTTTAAAAATTATAGAAATTAAGAAAGCGTAGAGTCAATTTTCTCAAAATGGTGAAATCCCTATCCGAGGGGCATTCAAATAGCATTCCTCATCTTCTACTCCTTTCTTTTTTAGTTCATTCTTTTATTTTATTATTTTATTTTTTTGATTTATTATTTCTGTGTTTTTTATTCATATTTTATTTTCAATATTTATTTTCTTTATTTATTAATTCTAATCTTATTTTTTTTATTCTTTGTGTTTCATGATTCTAGTGATGAATACATGATTGAACCAACAAAACTCACAAAGAATCTATGAATGAAAGCCAAAAGTCAAGATCCTAATTTAATTTTATTTGGCTATGTTTATTTTAGTTTAGTTTATTTTATTTTTTAGATTTTTAATTTATTTGATTTGTCTTCTTAAGGGTTGTATTTTAATTTTATTTTCTTTATTATTTTGATAAATTTTGTAATAGACCTGATAATGGAAATAATGAAAATTTAATTCTCTTGTTCTTAAAAAATTAATTAGTAAATTAGGTTCAATTTGGTAAGTCCTAATTAAAATTAATGGAGGAAGTAGATTAATTTATGTTGCATGTTAATTAAATTAGGGTTTTTAAAAGAAATAAGTTTGAATGATTGTTTAATCTTTCATTTGATTGTTTTTGGGCTTGTTTAATTATGTTTATATGTTTTAGACCCTAAGGCTATGATAAGCTCTAACCCACTTAAATAAATTTAGGTTTCCTTAGATTTAATTAACTAAAATTGATATTAGGCCCATAATTAATTAGATTTAGGGTAGAGATAATTTAGGTTCGTTTAGTTAATTTAGACATAGGCCCACCTTTAGTTTAATTTAATTAACTTAGACTTAGCCCATTAAATTTAAGCATTTTTCATAACTTGTAGATTTAATATCACCTTAGAATTAAAACATGTAGAATTATGCCCATTAATTTAAATACTTCATAATTTGTAGATTTAGGGCCATTTTAAAATTAAAATAAATAGACTTAGGGTCATTTAATTAAAACTGAATAGGAATTAGACCCATTAGTATTTAGGCTCACTTGTAAATTAAATTATGTAGATTGAGCTCATTTAATTAAAATCAATGTAGATTAGACTAACATAGGGATTATGAATGAATGCATTGTTTACATTTATTTTCATGACTAGTTTGCCTGGAGTTAATTGTTTTAAATAAGGGTTTATATGAAATTGCATGTAAATGGAGGATATGATAATAATTTATAAAATAATTCTAAATGAACACAAGACTAAAAGAAGTTCATATTATGTATCCAGAATTTCCTTGTTGTAGTGCGAGCTTTTTTTTTATAGAATCGAGTACCACCATTTTTATGTCCTAGTTATTACCCTGGGTGGTGACTCCTCATCTTCACGCATGTCTTTGTGACAATGATTACTATGTTCTCTTGAGCCCTGAGCTCAAAGAGTGTCGCAGTTGCTAAAATGTTGAGCCCACGCTAAACCTCGTTGTTTAGAGTGACGACTCCACTAAGGATAAGAGATACCGATTCTACTTGCGTTCTTTAGAATTATTTTATTCTTGCATTCATTTTGCATGTTTCTATTAACCGATGGCATTGGTTTATGATTCCATGATTCCACTAGCTTCATGGAGTTGTAAATTGGCTAACCATTACTCTTAGCCTTAACTTGGTTCAAGAGAGATTATCAAGCTCTTTTGAACAAAGTCTATAACCCAAGTCTTAAAAGGGGGGGGGTGGTCTTCCCTTAAGTTTGCAAAGGATACTGGGCTCCTCTGACCTTGGCCTATAACTCAAGTCTTAAAGGAAGGTATCTTGCTAAGGGAACCTTGACTTTTCACTAGACCCTAACCAGATTTAATGGCTTAGTTACTTCACCTAGAATTACCCAAATTGCTTGTGTGTGTTGCCATGAGGTATTTCTATCTATAAAAGCCCAAGCCCATACTTTAAAGAGCCCATCTGGGATAATAAAGATTGGGCTAGACCTTTATACCTAGAAATACTGTTTCCATGCTTTTATTGCTTTAAGAGAGATTTGGCATGTGCATCAGTTCTTAATAACCCTTGTTGATATTAAGGCTAAGACAAAAAATCCTACAAAAAGAGACTTATAATTGAATATGTGTGTAGGAGGAATAAGGTTGGAGGGATGGATGTTGTACACTTGATTAATACTTGCTATTTGCTACTTATTGCACAACACATGCATCATGCATACATGCATTTCATCCATTACACTAACACTTTGATTTACAGCCATCATTGATTTATCTGGATCTTCTCATATTTGGGGATGGAAAGGTGGCATACTAAGAAGAATAGATTTAAGTCCTAAAGCTATAGCAAAAAAGATCCTTCATAGACTGGAGAAGAGTCCTATTAATCCACTTTACTTGGAAGCTAAAATAACTCCAATTAAGCTTATAGAAATGGAATAATAACAAGGAGGGAATTGGACCCTAGAAGACATCAAAGAAGCTTTAATGGATGACATGAGGGCTATGATGCAAGATGAACTGAGACAGGCTTTATTTGGATTGATGCAACTTGCTGCTACTATCATACCACCACCTGTAATTGAGCAACCACCAGCTACTGCAGCTATCCCACTTACTAAAAATGCTCCACCTACTACCAATAATGCTGGGGCGCAACCTGTCGCTAGAAACCCATCTGCTATTGATATGAAGCTTGAGGATATTAAGAACTACATGATAGAAAGGGCAAAGAGAGAATCACTTGAACTGGTACAAGACCATGAATCTAAGCAGATGTAAGCACTGACTCATAAAATGTCCAAGATGGAAGAGCTAATTAGAGGACAAGGTATGGAATATTCATTTGACTTTGATGATGTGCTACTAGCAGAGGGTAATAAGCTACCTGAGAAGTTCAAAATGCCTAAGCTACAGAAGTTTGATGGAACTAAAGATCCTAGGATTCATCTCAGTCAGTACACAATAATTATAAGCACTACTAAGGTCCCGATCACCAGGTTATTTGTATTGTCCTTAGAGGGAATGACTCTAAATTGGTATCATGGGTTAAAAAAGTCTATTAGGGCTTACTGGAAAGAATTGTGTACTACTTTTTTGAAATAGTATGATTATAACACTATATTAGAAGTGTCCATCAGGGATTTGGAATTGACTAAGGAAAAATCAAATGAATCCTTTTATGATTTCTTGACCAGATTCATGAAAAAGGCAGGATTAATGAAGAAGCTGGCTGAAAAAGATCAAGTTAGAATGATTATTCAAAATATGTCACCTAATTTAGTTGAAAGGTTGTAGATGATGAACCTTAAGACATGTGTAGACATTTATGATGATGGGTTGCAAGTTGAGGAGATCGAAAGTGAGAAAAAGAAGATTACTAGAAGCACTAAAGTAAGAAACTACCCAACTGGGGGGGGGGGGCACATTAAGGAAGCACTAGCTGAACTGTGGAAGTGCATATTATTCAACAACCAAGGAGATTCTCTAATTTTAACCAACCTTTGTCAAAAGTCCTAGAGTACTTAATGCAAAAGGGCTTACTTTAACCTTTACCTAATCCAAACACCCTAGGCTATAACCCAAACAAGCATTGCAAATTTTATCAAAACCTCTAACACTCCATGGATAACTGCATCTGCCTCAAACACAAAATCCAAAACCTTATGGAATTCAGAATGATCACAAACCCCGAAAACCCAGGCACCAAAAATAATCCTTTCCCAAACTACCAAAATGTACCACCCTCAGCTACCATAATGATTAACTTAGGAGTAAGTGAGGAATAAGTGCTAAGCTCATATGAGGACCTAGACCTTAAAACCAATGAGAAATCTCCTAATTCCCCTAAAGATGAGGAAAGAGTAGAAGACTTATTGGGTCAGCCTTCAGGTAAGTTCGACTATAAGGTGTTTTATACTAAACCACCTTCATTTGACACACCCTTCAAGTTGATTGTGCCTACATGATGGGGTGATGAGTTTAATAATGAGAAGCTACTAGACAAGAAATAAAAATGCACAGTCATGGAGACAATTAGTGAGAAGATACAAGAATAGCTACTATATCAGCCACCTGAAGGACAACCACCATAAGACTCAGCATCCCTAGCATCTAGAATAAGACATAAATTTTCTTATTGTCTTATTTGAATAAAATTTTAGTTTCTTTAGAACTTGTTTTGTTTTAGTGATCAATGATACGAATTCTGATCATGCTTACTTATGTATTATGCATCCTGATAATACTATGCATTATGATATTGATTGTATCTGCATGTTTGATGTAAAAATTTGATTCAATTAGACTTATTTATTATGGGCACAAATGCAAATTCAAAGAACATTCATATATCACATGATGTAACTTTTAAAGATAGGAAATTTGAGGAAAAAACAAAGAGAGAGAAAAAAAGAAAAAAGAAAAAAGAGTAGAAAGGTAAAAATTATAGAGAAAAAATTTTAGGACTGGTTGATAATAGGAGTTGTACCATGTGATGTAATAAATGTTCTCATTTTTTCCCTAATGAATGAGTAAAATTGAATTTGAAATTTTTATTCAAATATTGTGTATTTGTCTTTTTCATACTACATAAGTACCTAAATGGAAAGACAATACATAATGAAAGCTAAATCAGAGCTATGAGATTATTATTTTAGTTATGTTTTCTTTTTTTCTACCCCTTTATAATTTTGTCTATAAGCTTAGTATCCCCTTGTACTTTAGGAATTTGGATGGCTCAATAACTTGCATTGCAACCCATACCTTATAACTATCATTAATCATTGCACCAGCATCAAGCCTCATGTTCAGCTCAAGAGTTCTTTGAAGAGCAAGTCTAATTGATATCATCAGTAAGAACTCACTTTAGTCAGTTTGCCCACTCCCCTGCATCTTTAATCCATGAGATTGTAACTAATAGGGTTAGTAAGTCAAATGATTGACAACAAAAGTGAATGAATTAGGTCTCTTACACACAAAAAAAAGTACTAAAATAGTATGAATGAATCCATAATAAAACTAGGGAAAAAATGCAATTCTGGGGGCAAATTACATAATAATAAGTTTGCATTCAAAGAGCAAATAAGGAACACTGAAGTATAAGAGCCAATATAAAAGATCTTAAGGTAGAAAGAAGCATACAAATACATCAGTTATCATACAGCAAAAGTAATAGCAAAAGGAAAAATTCAACAGTGCATCGGTTAATCATAAGCTCAAATTTTGAGCCATAGATTCCATTTACTAGCATGGTCATCTATCTAACAAACTATATCAGAGGCTATGACATCAGAAGTACCAACAACAAGGCATTCAATGCTCATACCTACAAGCTATTGATGAGGCACCTCATTCTTACACTCCAAGATTAGTGACATAGCTCTGTTCCAAACAAGAGACCTATTAGAATCATGCATGTCATACATAACATGCATACACTTGCATACATATGTTGTGAAATACTTGCTTTACATAATAAAGTCTTTAAGCCTAGGAAAGATTGTGTAAATACTCTACTACTAATATTTAAAATTAGTGTTGTAAGAATGCAAAAAGTTAATCAGAATGTGCACATGTGAAGCATCTAAAAGGAAAAGGGTAGCACTAACAAGGTGAACCTGATACTTAACGGGACTTTAGACTTCAGGAGCATAATGGACCCATCCAGTAAAGGAATATCACTGATAATGATACTTGTAAAAGCATAATCCTGGCAACATCAAAAGACTGGATAGGATGTTCAAGCTCCTTAGATTCAACATCCATCTCTATAGTCTCATTTAGAGCATCATCTAGAATATCTCTCCATAATAGTTATACCGTAGTAAGGAATGGAATATAGTGATAAGAAGGTCCAATATATCAGCGATACATTTGTCGGCCCTAAAAATGGAAGAATGCACTTAAAACTTAAAATGAATGCATTTTGAAAAATTAATTAATCATGAAATAAGATCTCTAACTCCTAAACCTTTTTTGTAGGAGTTATCAATAAAAGGAATGAAGCCCTTTACCATAGCATTAATGGAATTTCATAAATACAAATGCAGCCTAAAGCCACAACTTTAATGGTGTAGTATCATGACCTTCATGATCAAAGAAATTATCACCACAATCAAAAGGAAGAATGCAAAAGAATAACATTGCATTTTGAAAAAAATTATTTGCGAATTTACTATACTAACTTGTGGTATTTTGTGTAGGGAAAAAATAAAAGAGAATGAAAAAGGGGAAAGGAACCGATACATCAATAAAAATGGGCCAAATAGCAAATACCAAACACTCATTAAGATAATAAAAGGGAAGTAACATAACTCTCTTTCCTTAAATTCTATAATAAAGTACCATCTCAATCATAAAATTCACAAATTGAAAGTAAATTCATCCACTTCATGAGATCATGTGTGAAAATCCTATCTTGTGACCTTTGATCATAATGACTCTTTTTCAGCCTCACAAAATTCAAAGGAGCAATTAATAGTTTTGTGTTGAGAACTTATAAACTCTATTCAATCTAATGCTTACTTTGCACCTAACTAAAGGGAAGAATATGCAAAAATAAAATCTGTGGACATGAAGCATAAATTACTTGAATTTTTAAGTATCATTTCAATCTTTCAAATGATAAATATGCATATAATATACTCCAATGCTAAAAAATGAGTATGAGTATAAAATCCCTTGATGGTATCTATGCAGAGTAATATGAGAAAGGTAAGGGAATACTATGAGGAGATTCAAAAATAAGAGCAAGCATAATGTACTCTAATGCTTAAAAATGAGTAAGGGTATCAACGTGAACCTCTAGCAGTATCCACACTGAGTAATACAAGAAAGGCGGGGGAATACTAAAAGAGGACCATGCCAAAAATTACTCTATTTACTCCAATGCTCTATACGAGTATGAGTATCTAAAGGACCTTTCCAATGATATCCACACTGAGTAATATGAGAAAGGCATGGGAATACTCAAATATGGAAGGAAAACACAAAAATAACTCAAAGGCTATTTTAATACTCAAAATTTGATCTTTTTATAAGTTTTGTTTAGCAAATTCTCCCTAAAATTAGGTGTGGAAGCAAGCTCTTCACTTGGTAAAAGATATGCTCTCAACATAACATGGTTAGCAATGCCTCTGACCTTTGCAAATAGCAAATAAACGATAGTTATTAAAATAAAAAATAGTGAGATTCATTGAGTGCACGCAATCTTATGAAAAAGTGATGAATTTTCTCATAAATTTTAAACATTATAATGTATTTTTATACATTAATCATGATTAAAACTAACTTCAATAAGTCTGTAGGAATTGCAAATCCAGAAGGAAGTGCACTTAACTTGTGGAGATGGTTAACATAGTGAAATTGAAATTAGTCAACAAAGAAATTGTAATAATTCAATATAGTAGAATTTAAAGTCAGTTAGCAAAAATGCTAATCAGTCAGCAAAAAGAATTCAAAGCATTTGACTTAAACAACCAAAAATCATGAGTATTTATGGACTGTAGCATTATCAAAGGTGAGCAATGGAAGAGCTGTAGCTAATTACAAGCAGTTATGGACTATAACATTATCAAAGGCGAGAAATGAAAGGATTGTAGTCAATTTGCAAGCAATTATGGATTGCAGCATCATTAATGAGTAATGGAAGGATTACAGCCAATTCGAGAGTAGTTATGGACTATAGCATTATCAAAGGTGAGCAACAAAAGGATTGCAGTTAATTTGCAAGAAATTATGGTTTGCAACATCATCGACAAGCAATGGAAGGATTGTAGCCAAGTCATGAGCAGTTATAGACTATAGCATTATCAAAAGGAGCAATGAAAGGATTGTAGTCAATTTGTAAGCATTTATGGATTGCAGCATCATCAGGCAATGGAAGGATTGCAGCCAATTTGTGAGCAGTTATGGACTGTAGCATTATAAAAAATTAGCAATAAAGGATTATAGTCAATTTTTAAGCAATTATGGGTTATAGCATCATCAGCGAGTAGTTATGGACTGTAGAATTATCAAAGGTAAGTAATGAAAGGATTGCAGTCAATTTGCAAGCAATTATGGGTTGTAGCATCATCAGGGAGTAGTTATGGACTGTAGCATCATCAAAGGTGAGCAATGAAAGGATTGCAGTTAATTTATAAGCAATTATGGGTTATTGCATCATCAGCAAGCAATTATGGACTATAGCATTATCAAAGACGAGCAATGCAAGGGTTGTGGCTAATCACAAGAAATTATGGATTACAACATCATTAGTGAGCAATAAAAGAGTTGCAGCTAATCAAGAGCAATTATGGATTGCAGCATAATTGGTAAGCATTGAAAGGGATGAGGGAAATGAAGAATGAATTGGCAAAATACAAAGTTTATATTAAAGTGGCAAACATCCACTTTAGTCCTTTAACTTTGTTTACAATCAAAGCCAAATTTCTTCCTTACAATTTGGTCCTTTCATAATTAACTCATGAATTTCATATCATTAATTAATAATTCATAGAATTATTATTAATTATATAGTTAGTTTGTATTAAAATTCTTAATCCTTTGTTAAGTACATAATACAAAATATAATTACAAAATTCAATTTTTGCATTTTATATGCATTATCATTTTTTGTCAAGGATTTTAAATTTGTTTTGTTATATGCTACACAGTAGTTGTAATAAAAATTTCATATTATTTCATTATGCACTGCCCAGTAGTCATAACATGAATTTTAAATTCAATATGTTATATGCTACAAAGCAGTTATAACATGAATTTTTAAATCTTTTGATCTACCAGACACTACAAAGTAGTTATTGTATCATTGCTAGATGTTCCTCATGAACTATTGCACATTTTTCAAATCACAAATTGCTAAATGACCCACAGGGAATATAGCAAGAATAATTATATACATTTCACTAAACATCCCATAGGGAATATAATGAGAGTCATTACATATATTTCGTTAAATGTCTCATAGGGAATATAATGAAATCCATTGTCATTAGACATCTCGAAGGGAATATAATGCAATTCACTGGACACTACACAATACTTATAGTATTATTACTAGATGTTCCATGGGAGCTATAGCATATTATCAAATCATGAAACACTAAACGTCCTACAAGGAATATAGTGAAACTCATTTGCATATATCTCACTAGACAGCCCAAAGGGAATATAGTGTAGTTCACTAAACACTACACAATAGTTATACTATTATTATTAGATGTTCCACAGGAGCTATAACATGTTCTCAAATCATGAAATGCTAAACGTCCCATAGGGAATACAACAAAACTCATTTGCATATATCTCACTAAATATTCTACAAGAAATATAGTGAGGCATGCAAAACACAACATTTTGCTTAAAAATTGCATAGCAATTTAAGCATCAATCCATAAATTAGGATATAATTAAGTACCCTAATCCTTTCCTTCGAAATTGTGTGCTTTTATTGGTTTGCCGTAATTTGTCAAGCAAATGGTGATAAAGGGAGGCAGCTGTAAGTACCCAATTTTAGTGTGCAATTGTGTATGAATATGATGAAAGCCTCTAAGATGACAATTTAATCAAAACTTGACCTATAGTGTTAAGTTTTGTGATTTCAAGGACTAAATTGCAATATTTTTTTGGTTTAATTATAAAAATTGACTTTTTCAAGGGTATATTTGAAAATGAGCAACCAACATTATGTAATGCCAATCAACATTACATAATGTCAATTGGCATTACATAATGCCGGTCGACATTTTGGAATCTCAAGGCGCTAAAAAATTCCATAAAAATCTTTTTTCTCACTTTGATTTATCCAAATTTAATTTATAAATAAATTGATTTGAGTGTTTATCTATAGGTTTCGGTCCAGTATGTGTTTCTTATGCGTATAATCTTCTTTTTTGAAGTTAAAATTCTTATCCTGTTATTAGGAAAGGAGAAATCAAACCTACTATAATCACGTAACTCCTATGATCATGTAAGTGGTTAGCTAAGGAATAAGTTATAAAAAGAAAAGATTGACAGAAAAAAAAAGAAAATAAGGAGAGGACGGAGACTAAAAAAAGAATAAAACCCTAATCAGTTACGACAATAGATGTTGATTGAGAAAAAAAGAGAGAGGACCTAACCTGATATTGTCATTTCAAAAACCCTTTCTTTTTTTAAAAAAGAAAAGTACATTCTTTTAAAAAATTCTAGAAATCAAGAAAGTGCAGAGTCATATTCTACTCCTTTCTTTTTTAGTTCTTTCTTTTGTATCATTATTTTATTTTTATTTTTGATTTTATTATTTGTATGTTTTTTATTCAGATTTTATTTTCATTATTTTATTTTCTTTGTTTATTAATTATAATCTTATTTTATTTTTTAGATTCTTTATGTTTCATTATTCTAATGACAAATACATGGTTGAACCAAAGAAACTCACAAAGAATCCATGAATAATAGCCAAGAGTCAAGATCACAATTTAATTTTATTTGGCTCTATTTAATTTAGTTTATTTTATTTTATTTTTTAGGTTTTGAATTTGTTTGATTTCTCTTCTTAAGGGTTGTATTTTAATTTTATTTTCTTTATTATTTTGGTAGATTTTGTAATAGCCCCAATAGTGGGAATAATGAAAATTTAATTCTCTTATTCTTAAAAAATTAATTAGTAAATTAGGTTCAATTTGGTAAACCCTAATTAAAATTAATAGAGGAAGTAGATTAATTTAGGTTGCATTTTAATTAAATTGGGGTTTTTAAAAGAAATAAGTTTGAATGATTGTTTGATTTTTCATTTGATTGTTTTTGTTATTTTTATTGTTTTTGGGCTTGTTTGATTATGTTTACGTGTTTTGGGCCCTAAGGCTATGATAAGCTCTAACCCACTTAAATAAATTTAGGTTTCCTTAGGTTTAATTAACTAAAATTGATATTAGGCCCATAATTAATTAGATTTAGGGTAGAGATAATTCAAGCCCATTTAGTTAATTTAGACATAGGCCCACCTTTATTTTAATTTAATTAATTTAGACTTAGCCCATTAAATTTAAGCCTTTTCCATAACTTGTAGATTTAAGATCACTTTAGAATTAAAACATGTAGAATTAGGCCCATTAATTTAAATACTTTATAAATTGTATATTTAGGCCCATTTTATAATCGAGTATGACCATTTTTATTTGTCCCAGTTATTACCCTAAGTGACGACTCCTTATCTCCACACCATGTCTTTGTTATAATGGTTAGTGTGTTCTCTTTGCCCTGAGCTCAAACAGTGTCGTAGTTGCTAAAATCTTGGGCACGTGCTAAACTTTATTGTCTATAGGCATCTCATGTTTCCTAGAAACATTACCCATTCTTTGGCACCTATCACATATAAGCACAAAATCTCTAGCATCCTTGAATAATGTAGGCCACCAAAAACTATATTGAAGTACTTTAGATGATATTTTTATTGCACCAAAGTGTCCACTTACATCCAAAGAATGACAATGCCTCAAAACATCTTAAACTTCATCTTGAGGAATGCACCTTCTAATCAAACCATCTGCACATCTCTTATAAAGTAATGGTTCCTCCCAATAGTAGAATTTAGTATTATGCAAGAATTTCTTCCCTTGTTTATAATCCAACTCATAAAAAAAACACTTACAAGATAATTTGCAATATTAGCAAACCATGGAATTTCCTTTGATGTTATATTAAGTAGATGTTCACCATGAAATTTCTCATTAATTGGCACACTAACATCATTCCTTTTTAATCCCTCTTAATCAAGCCTTGATAAATGATCCGTAATAGGTTCTTTCTTCCTTTCTTGTCTCTTACTTCCTAATCAAATTTCTAAAGCATTAAAATCCACCTTAAGAGCCTAGGTTTTGCATCTTGCGTACTTAGACGATATTTAAGGGCAGTATGGTCTGAATAAACAATCACTTTTACCCTATAAGGTATGCTCTAAACTTGTAAAATGCATAAACAATAGAAAGAAACTCTTTCTCCATAGTGGTATAGTTGATTTGAGCATCATAAAGTAGTTTGCTAGTATAGTAGATCACATAGGGCTTGTATTCTTTCCTTTGTCTCAAAATAGCCCCCATCACAAAGTTACTTAAGTCACACATAATTTCAAATGGTTACTGCTAATTAGGTGGCTATAAAATAAATGTTGAAATAAGAGCTTTCTTTAGGGCATTAAATGAATCAAGACATACCTCATCAAACTTAAAATTAGCATCCTTAGTAAGTAGTTTGCATAATGGATTTACTATCTTGGAAAAATATTTGACGAATCTTCTATGAAAGCTTGCATAACCAAGAAAGCTCCTTATATCCTTACACACTTTAGAATTGCAAATTAACAATCCTTTCTATCTTTTCTCTACCAACTTCAATACCTCTTTTTGATACCAAGTGCCCAAGAATAATTCCTTCTTATGCCATAAAATGGCACTTTTTCCAATTGAGTACTAATCCATTCTCTATATACTTGTCAAGAACTTTAAATGGATTTTCTAGGCAATTTGCCAAGTTAGTTCTATAAACACTAAAATCATCTATGAAAACCTCTATACAATCATCAATTAAATCACTAAATATTGAAAATACGCATCTTTAAAAAATTGCAGGAGCATTGCATAGACCAAAGGCATACACCTAAATGCAAAAGTACCATATAGGCATGTAAAGGTAGTCTTAGGTTAGTCCATGGGGTGAATGTGAATTTGGTAAAAACCACTAGGCCCATCTAGGTAGCAAAAATAAGAAAAGTTAGCTAATCTCTCAAGAACTTGATCAATAAAAGGTAATGGAAAATGATATTTCCTAGTTGCTCTATTTTAATTTTTTTATAATCAATACACATATGCCATCTTGTGATAGTCCTTTTGGGTATTAAATCATTAGATTCATTTTTAACAATAGTCATGCCTCTCTTCTTAAGGATAACTTGAATGAGGCTTACCCATTTACTATCACTAATGGAATATATGATGCCATTATCAAGCAAATTAATTACCTCTTTTGTCACCACTTCCTTGAGATTGGGATTCAATTGCCTTTGACTTTTAATGGAAGGCTTAACACTATCCTCTAGAAGGATACTATGCATACACACATTTGGGCCAAGACACTTTAAATCATTTATAGAATAACTAGTGGCATCTTTATGACTAAGTACCATGTTACATAAAGTATCCACATCAATACTAGGCAAAGATGAATTCACAATAAAAGGAAATTTAAAGTTAGAGTCAAGAAATGCATATCTTAGATTTGAGGGCAAGGCACACGCTATATTTTTACTTCTTCATGTTGTTTAGTAGACTTTAAATCATCCTTCCATAAAGGTTCAAAACTTGAAGTTGTATGAGGAGGAAGGTATGGAGTTGACTCCAAATATCTCACATTAACTTCTTGCATGATGTATGGTTCAATAGGATCTTGTCTTAGACATTTATGTATCACCTCATAAGTGCGTTCATCAATAACATCAACTGAGTCAATTTTACTTGCAACTTCCATCAATGTAGACTTCATCATCTTGAATACATCAAACTTCATACACTCATTATCTACTTCTAATGTAATCTTACCTCTCCTTATGTCAATTATCACACCTGCCATTACCAAAAATGGTCTCCTAAATAAAATTAGGATTTCAAGGTCTTCCTCCCTGTCTAATACAACAAAATCAGCTGGTATAACAAACTTACCCACTTTAGTTGGCACATTTTCAAGAATTCCAACTGGATAAGTGATAGATTTATCTACCATGGAAAGACACATTTGTGTAGGCTTAAGGTCTCCCAAGTCAAGCCTTATATAGATAGTGTAAGGCATAAGACTGGTACTATCACCAATATCATATAAAGCTTTATTAAAATGAGTGTCACAAATTACACAAGCAATAATAAAATAGCCAGGATCCTTAAGCTTTGATGGAGATTTATAATACATAGCTTTAGTTCATCAATAAGAGAAACTAACCTATAGTCTTTAAGCTTGCTCTTATGGCTAATGATATCCTTTAAAAACTTACCCTAAGTTGGCATGTCTCTAATGGCATCCATAAATGGTACAGTAATGGTGATTTCCTTAAGATAATTTAGGAATTTTCCAAATTATTTATCCAAGCAACGTCTTATGAACCTTTGAGGAAAAGGTAGTGTTTTAAAATCTAATTTGGGTTCATAATCTTTAGGTTGTATGTCATTTTCCTTATTACCCTTCTTTACACCTTTAACATTATCTTTACTACTTACAACCACATCATCATTCCCCTTACTAGCATCAATCTCTACTACATCATCATCCTCAACCACTCTCTTATTCTTACTAGCAACTTTTTTAACTTCCTTACCACTCCTTAAAGTGATTGCTTCGCAAGTCTCTTTTAATGCAAAATCTAGTTGGCTAGGAAGCTTTCCCAAAGGTTTAGAGTTAGAGGAAGAGGCTTGTTAAGCAATTTAGGTTTTAAGGATGCGGCTATGAGTTGTGAGTTGTTCAAGTTTGAAGTTAATTTGATTAAATTGGTCTTCACTTTATTTGTTAATGGTCATTTTTTAGTTAAAAAATTACTTTATAAGAGTCTCAAGGTTAGATTTGGGTTATGTAGGGTTGAAAGCTTGTTTCATGGAAAATTCTTATGGGTTTTGTGGTTTAGTGTTTGGGTTTAATAGGGGATTTAATTAAGAGGATTAGTTTAACCATAAAAATCCTAGATGGTTTCTCCATTGGGGATTATAAGAGTTTGAGTTCATTCCCCCTTTTTGATTGAAAGCTCCTTGTAAAAAACTCATATCCTTATTAAAACCCACATTACATTGAAAATATGACTGAGGTCCTCCATATAACTCACAAATAACATTAGCATTTAAAAAAAAATTAATTTGAGATTTACTTACCAACTTAGTGAGAGCATCTACCTTTGCATTCAATAAATTAATGGTGTCAAGCTCCAAGACTCCTTTGGCTTTCACCATTGTTGTCTTATTACCCATGTATCCTTAAGATGCAAGTTCTTCAAGTAAAGTGATAGCTTCATTAGCTATTTTATCCATCCATTTCCCACTTGAGGTTACATTAATAATAATCCTATTTTCATATATTAACCTATTATAGAAAATTTGAGGGATCATCCAATTTGACAAACTATGATGTAGGCATTGCCTTTTAAGTTCCTTGAATTTGATCCTAAGCCGCATAGATTGTCTCACTTGTATTTTTCTTGAAAGTAGTGATCTCATTATGAAACTTAGCAGTCTTATGCAGTTGGAAATATTTATGAAGAAATGCTTTCTTTAATTGGTCCTAAGTTGTGATTGATTCTTTTAGCAAACTAGCAAGCAAAAGTTGTGCCTTCTCTTTGATTGAAAATGGGAAAAGCCTAAGCCTTATTGCATTATTAGTCACACCATTTATTTTTAAGGTTGCACATATGTTAAGGAAAGTCAATATATGAGCATATGGATCCTCAACTTGTATAACTCCAAACTAATTATTTTGCACTATTTGAATAATGTTTGGCTTAATTTTGAAGTTATTATTAGCTATAGATGGATCCATAATCCCTCTAAAACCAACTGTTATGTCGAGCATGGCAAAATTGCCTAAAGTCCTTTCTTGTTCTTCTATATTATTCAATTCCTATCTATTCAGTCTTTTATGTCTTTGCTCCCTACATAAAGCACACAAAGTCAATTCAATTTTAGGATCAAAGCGTAGAGTATTATGATTAACACTTCTAGTAAGCATCATCAAGAGTGAAATCAAAAGTCAACAATTATTAATCAACAATATTATAAATTATAAAAGACAAATATTAAAGTAAGGCCTAAAAAAACCTTTCTCTATCCTAAATTAATAAACCCTAGCAATGACACCAAAATTTAATGTGAATCAAATGAAATACCCTAGTCTCTAAAGTAAATATAGAGTAAGTAGGGTGTCGAACACTAGGGAATTTTGAGTAAATTATGTATAAACCAAATAGATACTTAGATGGATATGTAATAAAATAAAAGAAAATATTGAATGTTCTAATTATTTTGAAATTACTAAGAATTACTACTTACTCTAATTAAACTAAAAGTATCAAAATAATTTAGGTAATGTATATTAGAATTACAATTGAGAATTAATCAAGAACTATATTTATTAACAAACACATAAATACATGAAATGATTGGAGAATTTAGCCAACAATCCTTAAAAGAAATCCTCATTGTCATTTAAGAGTATTTTCATTTAGAGTTTATAAGTACTTTCATAACATTGTAGATATAAACAAAAATCATTAAGTTCCATGCCAATTCTTAAACCTTTTAACGTGAATTTCTAGTCTCCAAGTACTTTCCTAATCTTTAAATAAATTCAATTCCTTTTCCACTAAATGCCTCAATTCTCATTATAAACATTTGATTAATATATTATATGTGATGATCAAACATACATAACACATTCTAAAACTTAATTGAATTCAAATCATTCATGAATTATAAAAGATAAAAATGTAGTTCTTATATCAATTCATTATTGTAATTATAATATCAAAGACTTAGTCAAAATACACAATATTCAAAATTAAATAACAACAAGGAAGTAAATAAAATATCAAGCAACTAAATAAAGAAAAGAGAAAAAGATTATGGTTGATAAACTCTTTAATACTCCAGGAAGTTACTTGATAATGAAATGATCTTAATATCTCTTTGAACCTTTGGCTTTTGTCTTTTAAAATACTTAATACTTTAATAATAAAGTTCACAATTGATACTAATATTTCTAAGTAATAACTAAATATTCTTTATTGCTTAAAACAAAGCCAAACAAATGCATTTATAGGCTTCCCTCATTCCAACTCATACTTCCTTCAAATACATGTAGTGAAATGTTAAAAGGTATGTTAAAAAGACATGAATGGGGACTCGACACCACTATGTTTAGTCTGGTAACTCATCACCTCCTATCTCTGTGCTGACTCAACACCATTATGTTGACTCGGCAAACTAGTGCCAAGTTAGCACACACCACTTCTCCTTTGTCTTGACCTTTATTGAGCCCTTCTTCATTCCACAATATTCAAATGCACTTTGATGTATGGATTAAACTTAAAAAGGACATACAAAGCACAAAATTAAAATAAGAATAAAAAAATAAGAATAATCATATAATAATGGAAACAAACATAAGTAAAAACTAAGAAAAGATAAGCATAGACATACTAAAGAACTATGCTAATTTCCATTATAACATGGTGACTATAGAAGATGGAAGCAAAGCTATGACAACAATGATAATTAAAAGCAAGTGTGTGCTCCTCTAGGTTTTCAAGTAGTTGGAACATTTGATGGAACTGAGATGGATTTAAGAATTGTAAGGATGATAAAAAAAACATGAATTATTAACCTAAACATGGGTTGGGGAAGAACGAGCAAGGAAGTCCATAACTCCCAGATTTCAAAAGTCAAGATAATACAATAGGATTGGGAGATACAAAGATAAGATCTAATAGCAGAAGGGCAAGGAAGAAAGAAAAGGTAAATAAGAAGTCTTTAAGGAAGAGTAGGGCCATTGAGTGAGAATTTTGTCAAGGACGGAGAAGGGAAGTACTATCTTGGAGCCAAAAATCTGTCAATGTTGCTAGTGAAGATGTTCTTAGGTTTGAGATCCTTAAGGAGCAAATTTTTGAGAATCTAGTGAAAAATAACAAACAAGAAGTGATGAAGTTAGTAGTTAAAAGAATGAGAGATCCATGTTGTTATTAGTAATAGCTTTAGTGATGTTTTTCATAAGGAAACTATTGTAATAATGTCCAGCCTTTATGAGGATGAAAACTATGTTTTTCCTATGGTTAATGATATGAATGTTGGTTTGACTTGCTTATGTGAAGTGCACCCTAATAGTTGTGTGAATTATAATTTTAATCGTTCATGCACGTTTGACATTAATTCTATTCAATTAGATTCATTTAACATGGGCACGAATGATAATCCTAAGAACATTTCTATATCATATGATGTAACTCCTGAAGAGAGGGAAAATCTTGAGAGAATATTAATAAAAAGAAAGGTAGTATTTGCTTGGTCTTATGAAGATATGCTAGGTTTATATAGAGAAATTATAGAACATTACATGCCTACCTATCTAGAAATTAAACCTGTTAAATAAAAACTTTGCAGATTAAGACCAGAGCATACTGAAAAGATAAAAGAAGCAATTGCTAAACAAATCCAAGCTAACTTTGTAGAAGTGGTTGATTATCCTCAATGGCTAGAAAATATAATACTAGTCCCTAAGAAAGATGGAAGGGTGTGCACATATGCAAATTTAAAAGACCTAATTAAAGGCTATCCAAAGGATAACTTTCCTTTACCCTATATCAATGTAATAATACATAATGCAACATCTAGTGCAATGTATTCTTTTATGGATGGATTCTTAAGTTACAATAAGGTAATAATGGCAATTATAGATCAAATTAAAACATCTTTCATTATAAAATAGGGAATGTATAGTTATAAGGTAATGCCTTTTAGGCTGAAGAATGTAGGTATACTTATCAAAGGGCAACCACTGCTCTTTTCCATAACATGATGCATAAAGAGGTGGAGGTATATATGGATGACATAATGGTCAAGTTGAAAATGAGAGAGGGACACTTTAAAACTTAAGATAAATTTCTAGCTTGAGTTAAAAGATATAATCTGAGGCTTAACTCGAAGAAGTGTGTTTTTTGGAGTTACTTTAGGGAAGCTATTAGTACATATAGTTAGTAACCGGGGAATAGAGGTTGATCTAAATAAAGTGAAAGCCATTCAGGAAATGTTAGTGCCAAAGACTAAGAAAGAGATAAGAGGTTCATTGGCAAGCTGTAGTACATTAGTAGGTTTATTGCAAAATGCATTAGTATTTGTGACCTTATTTTTTAAGCTTATGAGGAAAGATCAACATGTGAAGATGAGGATTATCAGAAAGCCTTTAATAAGATTAAAGAGTATCTTACTAATATGGCTATTTTGAAGCCACCGAGATAAGGCAAATTATTGATTATGTACTTGGCTTTAGAAGAAAATGCAATGGGGGCAATGTTGGCATAAGAAGGACTAGAACAAATAGAGCATGTAGTGTATTATCTTAGTAAAAAGTTTCTACCATACGAGGAGAAGTATGATTTGGTAAAAAAGATGTGTCTAACTATGATCTAGGTAATAAGAAAGTTGAGCCACTATTTTCAGTCATATAAAGTTCAAGCTGTTTTAAGGATTAATCTTTTAAAATATTTATTTCAAACGCATGCTTTGACTGGAAGAATGTCTCAATGGTTAATACTCCTGACTGAGTTTGATATAGAGTACTTCACCATGAAAGTTGTTAAGGGTAAAGTAGTAGTAGAGTTTTTAGTTCAAAATGTGATAGAGGGTGACAAGTAGTGGAATTTAGAGTTTCCAAATGATAATTTAGTAGTGATAGAATGTCAGGAATGGAGGCTTTACTTTAATGGGGCTATGAATAACAAAGGAGCTGGATTAGGAGTAATCCATGTTACACTAGAAAGAGAAACCATACCAATGGCCAAGAAGTTAGGTTTAAGGTGACAAATAATACGGTCAAATATGAGGCAAGTATCTATGAAATAGAAGCAATTTTGGCAATTGAGGCGAAAGAATTATTAGTTTATAAGCATTCAATGTTGGTTGTTAGCCAGGCTAATGAAGAGTGGGAAGTGAAAGAGGAAAAGTTAAAAACTTACAGTTTCTATTTGAAAGCTTTCATAAAAAAACTTCACTAAATATCTCTTTATCCATTTATCAAGAGATGAAAATCAAATGGCAGATGCATTAGCAACACTCTCTTCAATATGGAATATTTGGACTGGATTAAGTATAAAACCTTTGGTAATCATGAAGTCAAAAGTTCCATGTTATAGTGGTGAACAGATAATGGATATTCATATAGGGCCCAAAGAGAAGCCATGGTTTTATAATATTTAAAGATTTATTGAGGAAAGAAAGTATCCAGATGAGGCAACTTTAAAAGAGAGATATGCTTTGTATATCCTTACACATAATTATACAAGTCATGATGGAGTATTATACAAGAGGATGCCAAATGGGATGTAATTGAGATGTCTTAAGAAAGAAGAAGTTAAAGAAATAATGAGAGAGATTCATGTAAGAGTTTGTGGTTCTCATATAAATAGGGTAATTCTAGCAAAGAAGATAATTAGATAGGGGTATTACTGGATAAGCATGGAAAGGGATTATATGCGAATAGTAAGGCAAAGTCATTGGTGCCAAATATATGAGAATCTTAATCATCTTCCTCCAACAGTGTTGAATAGTTTATCATCCCTTTGGCCCTTCGCAGCATGAGGAATTGATATTATAGGAGAAATAAGCCCGACAACATCAAATGTGCATAAGTACATAGTGATGGCAATTAATTAGTTCTCTAGATGGGTGGAAGCTAAATCTTTTAGTACCTTGAAAGTAAGACAGATGGCCAAGTTCATTGAAAAGAATCTTATCTACAGATATGGGGTTCCATATCATGTTGTAACAGATAATGGCATTTAGTTTTAGGAAAAATAGCATAATTATTATAGAAATACGAGATTGAGCATCATAAGTCTTTACCTTATCACCCTTAGGTTAATAGCGCAGTTGAATTAACTAATAAGAATGTCAAGAAAATCCTCTCTAAAATGGTTAAAACTTATAAAGATTGGTGTGAGTTTCTCCCATTTGCTTTAGAAGGATATAGGATTAAAGCTCGAATTGCCACAGGCCAAACACCATTCTCTTTAATGTATAGTTGTGAAGCAGTTTTGCTTATAGAAACTGAGATAAAATCTTTGAGAGTGGTTATGGAAGCTAGAACACTCGAGAGTGAATGGGCATAAAAGAGATATAATAATCTTGTATCTCTATATGAGAAAAGGATTAGTGTTTTATTTAATACTTAATTATATTAAAGGAGGATAGCAAGATCATTTAACAAAAAGGTTAAGCCTGGAAAGATAAAGGCCGAGGATATGGTGCTAAAACAGCCTAGAGCAATAGTGTTTGATCCAAGAGGAAAATTTAGACCAAATTGGAAAGGGCCATATTTAGTTAAATTGGTTCTACTTAAGGGAGCTACAAAGATATACGATCTTGAAAGGAATGAGTTCATAGAGCCGGTTAACCTGGATTGTCTTAAGAAACACTACTTATAATAATAAAATAAAATTAGTATAAAGAAAATAAAGTCTACTGGCTAGAAACTTGAAAAGGCTAGTCAGGGAAAAATTAGGACATTCCTACTATACAAAAAACTTGTAAAGGGCTGGCAAGTAAAAATTAGGGAACAAATAAAAGAAATTGATCCCATTGATTAGAAAACCTATAAAGGGCTAGTTAGGCAAAAATTAGGGAAATAAATAAGAGAGAAAAATATTCAGTTAGAAAATCTGAAAGGACTGGCTGATAACAGGAGTGATGTCATATAATGTAACAAATGTACTCGTTTTGGCCCTAATTAATGAATCAAATTAAAACTGAATTCTTGTTTTAACATTGCATGTTCTATCTTGTTTATAATACATAAGTACTTGAAAGGAAAATAAAATATGAAAACCTCTAAATCAAATTTGTGAGACCACTTTCTTAGCTATATTTTAGTTTATTCTTTTGTGCCTCATCATGTAAAGCTTGAGTCCTCTTGTATCTAGAAAATCCTGGTGGTTTTGTGGCTTGTATCACAACCCAAGCCTTCTAGTTATCATCAGTAGCTCTATTAGTATCTAGATGTAAGTTTTGTTCAATAGTCCTATAAGGCCAAAAGTTCCCAACCTTATCCACAAAGTCCTATCTAAGAGGGAAACCTTCCAAGTTAGTTAAAACAGTGACAATGAACTATGGGCAGCCATACTGATGGCAGAAACATGAAGGAGAGAAGAAAAATAAAAGACACAGCCCAGGAATAGGAATGCAATGATCATACAAATCAATAGTTATGAATTTCAATCTCCACTAAGGATAGACCAATATGATCTTAATATCTTTAATGCCTCTTAACCAATTAATCCATTGATCTATAGTATGTTTATCCTTCATCTTCAAGGGACATGACTATAACAAATGAGGTTGATAGGTTAAAGGATTAGTAGGAGTATTAAGTAAACTTAGCTTCTCATTATAACTAGATTAAAAAAAGAAAAAAATGATAAAATAAAAGTAAAAATGTACAACAAGAAGAGAAAATAAAAGTTGGCTAAGTTGAAAACCCAAAAGGGAGGCTCAAGCAAAAGTTAGGGCAAGCCTACTAAGTTGAAAACTCAAAAGGGTAGCTTAAGTAAAAGTTAAGGCATTAAAAAGAATTAAAGGAAAAAAGAATAATAAAAAATGAAGATTTTGGTTATATACATGAAAGAGAAGTAGATTGCTTGAAAGACGATCTTGAGTTATAAAGTTATCCAACCCAATAATAGTCTCAATAAAAATAACAGACATGGGTTAGCTCTAGTTTGTACCTGCTCTAAGATACTCATGATCTAAAAGAATAATAACAACATCTCCATGAGAAAAGACTAGTAAGAATTGAGCATATAGGCAGAAAGCAACAATTCTAGTCCAAGTAGCACTATTCTTATCTTTCGTCTCACAAGCAATGATCAAAGAAGATAGATTGATAGTTCCAGGGTTATATGCATATAGATAGATATCATCTGGGGGCATATCAAAGAAAGTAACTAGTTTGTATTATTAAAACACATATGCTAACATCAATATCAAGTACATGGGTTATATAGGAAGATAAATATATAAGCTTACATGAGAAGCATATGAGGGAGAAAAGTTAGGAAGTTGAGCATTATTGAAATACATATGCTACTCAACTAGGGTTTGAATAGTAGGAGTCCAATAGAACATCTATCTATCTGGAAGAGAGACATTGCTAAGAGTGGCACTCACAGAAGTTCCATCACGACTGGTCCTAACATGCTAAGTGTAATGAGTATGCCTAGTCCTAGGTTCAGATCTCTTAGTCTCATATGCAGTCTCAATATCATGTGCAGTCTCCTCCTCTTCCATCACCTCATCAGCAAGAGAGCTAATTTCTTCAAACTATGCAAAGGAAATAAATGATTTAAAAGTTTAGAAGAAAGAGGAAGAAATAATCAGAAAATACCTCGGCATTATCTTTGGGAATCTGCTCCAATAGACTCTCATGGATATACTACTGATAATGTCAGAGTCACTCAAGCAAGGTTGAGGCATCATATCCCTGTAATGCTTCTCTCAACTCTAGACCCATTAGATAAGAACTATGTAGCATCAAAACTGGGATGGCAGAAGGAACGTGACAACGTGAAGGTCCTACAAACCAATTATACACACGCTTTTCTAAGTACCACTTGTGACAACTATATCTAGGGAGCATAATCCTTATAGTCTTAAGTTGAACAACAGTGGCCATAAAGTTATATCACTAAACATTATTGGCACTATATAACCAATTGGACTTAACCTACAATAGATAATAAAACAAAAGTGGTAGAAATGTTACCTCATCACTAGCATTTAAGCACTTGTGAAGATGCAAACGGGTCAGAGGAAGGATAGTTACAACCTCTTGAACTCCCAAACTATTTTATGGAAAATGTGGAGCTAAGGTAATTGGATCAACTTGAACCTCTGCTCTCCCAAGAAGTCTGCATTACGGGTGGGCCATACGATCAAACGGAATGAAAATCAAATGTTAAATGGTTAAGTAATTGAAAAAGGAAAAAAAAGTTTGAAGTGAAAAGGAAAGAAAAAGAAATGAAAAAAGGAAGAAAGTGAATTAGGAAAGAAGTGTTGGAAAAGGATATATAAAATGGAAAATATTCATTTTAGCCCATCAAATTTGATTACATTTAAATCCTTAATTTCTTTCTCGTAATTTAGTCTACAATTGCATTTTAATCAAGAATTAATTCCTAATTCAATCATGAAAATTACACCATTAATTTAATAATTCATAGAATTATTAAATTATTGAATGCACAATCAATCTGCTTTAAATTTTGAATTCCTAGTCAAGTATAGAATACATAATTTAATTAGAGAATTTAATTTTTATATTTACAAGCATCATTTTGATTGAAAATTTTCAAATTCATTTTATTATATGCTATATAATAGCTATAATGAAAAGTTTATATCATTTCATTGTGAGCTACATAATAGTTACAACACAAATTCTAGTTTATATTATACATTATGTAGTAGTTATAACATAAATTATCAAATTCATAACTTACTAGATGCTCCACAGGATCTATAGCATGTTCTTGAAATTACAATTTACTAGAAATTGCATAGTAGTTATGGCACTTTTTTTTACTTCACTAAACATCCTAAAGGAAATATATCAAAACTTATTAATCATCTTGTTAAACATCCCACAAGGAATATAAAAAATTTCATAGTCCTTAGACGTCCCATAAGGAAAATAGTGCAGTTTGCTAGACACTATATAGTAGTTATGGCATATTTGCTAAACATGCCATAGGAATTATAACATGTTTTCAAATCATAAGTCATTAAACTTCCCACATGGAATATAGCGAGATTTGTCACACATGTTTCACTAGACATTCCACATGAAATATAATAAAATTTGCTAAATGCTACTTAGTAGCTATACAACATTTTGCTTAATATTGTAAAATAATTTAAGCATGAGTTAAATTCTACAATCAGGGTACAAGGGAGTATCCTAATTCTTTGTTTTAAAATTATTTGCTTATATTACTTTGTCGTAATTTGTTAAGTAAATAGTGACAAATTACAGAAACTTTAACTACCCAATTTTGGGATGCATTGATGCGATGAGAGCTCCTATGATGAAAACTTGATCAAAATTGATCTCTAGAAATTGATTTTGTATTTTTAGGACTAAAATTGTGAGTTTTAAGGACTAAATTGCAACATTTTTTAGGGGGTTTTACTTACAAAGTTGAATTTCTTTCAAGGACCTTTTTATAATTAAAAACTCAAAAAAAGCGTTAATTGGTTTTACAGAAAACCAATCAAAATTCTATAATTCCAGTCAAAAGTCTGTAATTCCAATCGGAATTATAGATTTTTAATTAAAAATCTATAATTCTGATCGAATTTCCATAATTCTGATCGGCGGAGTTTTTATTTTATTTTTAAGAAAAATACATTTATTTAATTTTTGACTGGTTAAAAACTAATATAAATAAATAAATTTTGATAAATATAATTACCCTGTTCTTTTACGTGTTTTTTCCATGCATTTATCTTTGTTTTGGATTTAGAAAACATTATCAAAAAATTTTAAAATAAAAATTATTATTTATTAGGAGTTGGAGACTAATGGGATGGGGGATTTTGATTAAAAGGGGCAGGAGTTCATTTTCTTAAGAAGGGGACACTGCTTTAAAGAAAAAAAAAGAAAATGAGAGGCTATCAGAAAAAAAAAAAAGGAAACAGAAGAAAAGGGAGAGACTAAAAAATACTGCTTGAGTTTTAGAAAAAGGGAAAGCTTTCAAAATAAAAAATATATACATTCTTTAGCTTTAAAACAACACAGTACATCATATGATCCAAAATCAACAAAGAGTCAATTTCAAACGGTGAATCCATTCTTTAAGGAGCAATCAAACTGCATAACATCATACCATTTCTTCTCTTTCTGCTATTTTATTCTTTTTCTAATTCTAATTTCATTTTATTATGTGATCATTTATTGATTCTTTTTATTTTATTTTATTTTTATAATTTTGATTGTGGTTAGCATGATTAAAACTGTGGGGATGAATACGTAAGGAAAATCCATAAAGATGCATGAGATGCTATGGATTTAAATTTGTAGCCATTTTAATTAGATTTTGGGTTTTTAATATTATGTTTTTATTGTGTGCTTATATTTGTTTATTTTAGTTCATGAGCATGTAATTAATTTAGTTTTTTTTTTTACGTAGAAAATTGTAATAGCCTTAATAGTGGAAATAGTAATATTTTTAATTTTCTGCACTTAAAATCAATTAGCAAATTAGGATCAATTTGGTAAATTAACCTAAAATCAATGATGGCTTTAAAATTAATTTTAGGTGGCATATAATTAATTTAGGATTTTTTTAGAAAAATCATGTGTATATGATCTTCTATATATTTGATTATTTGTTTATGTTTTTTTAGATTTTTATTCGATTTGGGCCCCAAGCCCATGATAGGTCCAATTCACTAATAAAATAGCCTTTTAAATGGTTTTAGGTTTTAATTACTTTTAAAATCAATTTAGGCCCATTTTAGGTTAATTTAGATTTTAGGCCCATTTTTAGTTTAATTTAAATTAACTTAGAACTAGCTCAGCCCATTAATTTCATTTCTTTTAAAATAAATATATTTAGGTCCATTTCATTTAAATTTAAATTAATTAGAATTAGGTCCACTAATTAAATCTAACTTATTCCCATAAAATTAGTAAGATTTAGGCTCATTTCTTTAGAATTTAAATAAATAGATTTAGGCTTGTGAAATTAATAAAAATATAGGCCCACTTTTAGTTTTCATTTCATTTGTAAATAAAACATGTAGATTTAGCCAATTTATTAAAATAAATATAAATTAGACTAACTTAGGGACATTGCGCCTTGTGTGAATACATTATTTGTATGCTTTTCATTATTAGTTGCCTTGGAGCTATATGCATGCTAGATTAGGGTTTAATAAAATTGCATGTAAATAAAGAATAATTTAGTAACTAATGAGGTAATTCTAAATGAACACAAAACTAAAAGAAGTTAGAGAATCTTCTAGTTGTGGTGTTAACTTTCTTTTAGAGTATTGAGTTACCACCACCTTCGAATTGTCCTAATTATTACCTTGGGTGGCGACTCCTCATCTCCACACCATATCTTTATGATATGGCTAGTGTGTTCTCTAGAGCCTTGAGCTTAAACAGTGTCACAGTTGCTAAAATATTGGATGCACACTAAACCCTGTTGTTTATAAGTGGGACACACTAAAGCATATAATTTTGCTTCAAAATCTCTTTAGTATGTGCATAGGTTTATTAACTATTCTAGTCATGCTAGGGGCTTGAGTAATGAAGCAATTTCTTTTAATGACTTATTTTTTTATTAGATGTCTTATTAAGGGTGTGGATGTGGAGCTAGGAAGATGGCTCAAATGGAGATTTTGGTTAGCTAATTATAGTGTAAGTAGTGCCTTACATGTGGGAGGGTTTATCACTAGAATTGCTCATTACTTCAGGGTCAACTTGAACAACACTCTTTCCATTCCTCCTTCTTTCCTGAATGATAACCTCTTGAGAAACTCTAGATAATTCAAGCTTGTTAGAAATTCTTAGATTTGGAAAGGTGAAGCAGGAGACAAAGATGTTGATGAGGAGCTAGAATAAGATTTAGAAGAAATTGAGCACGTTCGCACTTATGGTCTTGAAGGTGTTCAAATTTAAAAAGAAATCCTTTAAGAGCATATGCCTTCTCAATCTCAAAGAAAAAGAGTAAGGGGACCTTCTTCCTCTCAAAGTGTTGATGAAGAACTTGCTTGGGTTAGAGGATTTTTTATTCGTCTCTTCATTATTGAATCCAACTTTAATAATAGGTTTGATCAAGTGGACACAATACTTGATCTTTTAAGAATAGAATGGATCACATACAGTATGATATTCATCAATTGTATGTTCATCATAATATGTAATGCACTTGGACTCCTCATCCTCCTCCACCTCCTCCTCTACAAGATTAGATTTTTGTATCAATTTATGTTTGGTTTATTTACTGATTATTTTCAGTTTTTTTAAGCCTTAAGATGCTAGTTTATGTCTTGTGTTTTGTTGTTTATGTTTTTCATTTACAATTGATATTCCAATTTCATTGTAATGTTATCCTTTAATGCAATTTATATTTTACTAAAATTTCCTCTTGCATTTTGACAAAAAGGAGAAATAATTAAGTTTGCATATATAATTAGTTAATTTCTTTTTAGGGAAGGAATTTTTTTTAAAGATGTATTTGTGTTAGTGATATAAATATTTAAAATATAGGGAGAAAACTATTTTACATAATTTTATTTATACATGCATAGTAACATTATAAGTGTGGGTAGTTTTGTCATATGTAATAAAAGGCCTTATTTTACTTACTTTGTTTATGTATAATATATATTTTATAAAGATTTAGTATATCTTTGATTTCATTACTTTGGTTCTTTAATTTCTCTAGGATTTGTTTTCCTTTATATTTATTTCCCTTTATATCTCTTTCTTTTCTTTTTGTCTTTGACAAAGGGGTGGAAGAAGCTAGGTATGTGATAATTTGTGTTTGTGATATGCTAAGTGCTACATGATCATGTATGTTAGCTATCTAAGCTCTATATGATCAAGTGATAGTAAGTGCTATATGTACTATTTTTGTGATGCATTTTAATAGAACTACATGCATATATGTTTGGAATTATTTCCTTCATATTACCTAATAGTTTTTGTTTTCAAAATGATCATGTTATCATGTTTTTAACACATTTGTTATGTTAGGTCATGATTCTTTCCTCATATTAAACTTTATGTTATTTTTATTTTTGACAAAAAGGGGGAATAAAATATTAAATTTATATTTCTTGTCATGTCTAAAAAAAAGAGTAATAAAGAAATATATTTATATAAAGAGAATTTTTTTTTTACAATTATTTATTATCCCTTATATATGTAATGTTAAATCAATTTTTTTTTATGATAAGATAAATGATACATGTAATAATGAGGAAAATATTCTTTTCACATAGTGCACCTATTTGATTTGTAAAGGGGAGCTACTTTGTACAATACACACTTATTTATATTGTTTATTTCTGACACACACACACTTTATTTATTATTTTATCAAATTGGTTGTCAAAGCTAAAAAAAGGGAGATTGTTGACCATTTGCATGATCAAACTCCTCATTTTGGACTTTGACAAATAACTTAGATTTAAATGATTTCATTTATGTATGTAGGAAGTTAATCAAGTATCAAGATTAATTGTTTAATGATTGGAGACAATGAAATTCTCATTAAAAGAGTATTAATATGAAGTTTGATGAAATATCTCAACCTATGCAAGTTCTCAATCTTTGAGGAGTAATTATATACCAAAAATATACTAAATTAGACTTATAGTGATCCCTTCACGAACACCTCATGAGCTAAGCCTCTACAATGCTTGTCCGAGCAATTTTTGCCAAAATAGGCAGTGCTCCTCATAAGCTACCCTCACCATCATTAAAAGCAAGCTTCAACTTATGAGGGTAGTAAAGACACGCTATAACGACTATTTTCAAATGCAATGGCTAACAAACTTGCTCCTCATAAGCCAAGGTTTGCTCCTTATAACTGTTAAAGGCGTTTTGAAAGAAATAAGTCTAAGATTATTCAAAAATCAACAAGAGACATTGGAGACATAATCAATGCATCTAACAATCATAATCTAAGTTTTTTTTTATCTATATAAACAACTTATGGAGATCAATTAAAGGTTAAAAAAAAAAAGGAAACTTGTTTTTCATTATACTCTCTTAAGCATTCAATTAAGCTCTCAAAACTCTCTTCAAATTTTTTTTATATTTGTATAACTCTTCCAAGAGTTAGTGAATTTTTAAACAAATATTCTTATTCTTCTATTTTCTAGGTTTAGAAAACAAGAAGTTGGATGTTATTCTAAAGAAATTGGTTTAAATGTTTAGCTATTAAAACACTTCGGAATTTGGTTTTAGTATGATTCTTAAAAGCACTTTTAAATTGGTTTTGAGTGAGCCTTTAAAAACTCAAGTTGTAACGTTAAAGGAGTGAGCCTCAAACTATTGTGTAATCTTAATCTTGTGAATAAGATTGTGGGAATTGAAAATCCTAACTTGGTGATAAGTTAGGTGGAGACGTAGGATTGTTGAGAATCCAAATTCCTTAAATTCTTGTATTCATCATTCTTCCTTCTCAACATTCTTTCAATTCTTGCAAGAATACTTTTAATTTCTATTTATTGTTCATTTTCCTTATTCACCCCCACCCCCTCCCCTCTAAGGCATTTTCAAAAATATTTGAAGTGATAAAAGTACTTTTTCCACCATAAAAATATTAATTTTATAATGAAAATAGCTGAAATGCAAATAAAAGTGATAAAATGCATAATTAAAATAATGAAAGTGATAAAGATGTCATTCGTACCATAAAAAAAATTAACTTTATGATAAAAATGACAAATTTCTCAACAAAGAGGTAAATTTTGCAAAAATGATAAAAACAATAAAAATACAAATAAAAATAATTAAGTTGAAGATTTAAGCAATAAAAATTATCAAAAAATCATTTTTACCGTAAAAACATTAACTTTATGATAAAAATGACAAATTTATTAATAAGAGGCAACAATATAGCAAAAATGGTAACAATGCAATAAAAATGCTAAAAATAAATAAAAATGTATGGAATTAAAGTAAATATGTAGAATAAAATTATAGATATGATAAAAATATTATTTTCACTATAAAGATGCGAACTTTATGACGGACATAATAAATTTACCATAAATGATGCAAAATCAATAAAAATAAGGAAAATAACACAAAAATGATAAAAATACAGAAATATTAATAAAATTAAATAAAAATGCAGAAATGAGAATATTAAAATGATAAAGGTGACATCTTTACCATAAAAAACATGAACTTTATCATAAAAATGCTGACTTTGCCGCAAATGGCAAAAATGCAATAGAAATGAGAAAAATATAAGGAAAATAATAAAAATTGTTGGAATAATATAAATAAGTAAAAATGGCAGAAATAAATAAAAAAAACGTGATAAAGTTAGCATTTTTACCATAAAAATATAAACTTTATGATTAATAGGCCAACTTTGCCACAAATGGCAAAAATGCAATAAAAATGAGAAAAATATAAGGACAATAATAAAAATTGCTAGAATATTATAAATAAGTAAAAATGCAGAAATAAATAAATAAATATGATAAAGTTGACATTTCTACCATAAAAACATGAACTTTATGATAAAAAAAAAAAAGCCAACTTTGCCATAAATGGAAAAATTGCAATAAAATGGAAAAAGTGCAAGGAAAATAACAAAAATTACAGCGATGATATAAATAAATAAAGATGGCAGAAATAAATAAATAAAAATGGTAAAGGAGTCATTTTCACCTTAAAAACATAAACTTTTATGATAAAAATGCAAGCTTGACCCAAAAATAGCATAAATAGAGTAAAAATAAGGAGAAATACAAGAAAAATATCAAAAAATGCAGAAAATAATAAACAGAATAAAAATTACAAAAATGGAAATAGTAAATTAAGATGATGCAAAAAAGATAATAACAATGTCAACTTTACATCAAAATACCCATTTTTAGTATAAAAGGAAAATAATGCAAAAAATAAGGGAAAAATGCAAAAATGAATGCAAATACTCCTGGATTATACCTGAACTACCCACATCTTCAACATATATTATATCAAAAACTTCATCACATCATCAAAATCAAAACTTTATCGCAACCCAATAAATAATAAAATAAAAATGCAAAAAATGATGGAAAAATGCAAGAAAATAGTGGAAAAATGAAGAAAAATGCAAAAATGATGATTTTTAACTAAAAATAAATTGAGAGATCCTTAAAAGAATCGAATAATTACTGACAAAGATGTGGATGGGTTTGGATTTAATGGTCTGAATTCTAAGACAAAAGAAAGTGATTTTTGGTTGAGCATTTAGTTAAATGAGGCTCCAAGTGTGTTAGGAGAGAGAAAAAGGGTGAGAAAAGGCCTTCAAAACAGTGGTTTTTTTTCTCTCACTAAGCATCTGCCTCAGAATGTGTGCCAATCTCTTATTTTTTTAGAAGTGGAAAAATGTATTTTTTTTTATAGGTACAAAGGCTGAACCCATGAGCTTGGATTCATGGACCCACGAGCTTGGGTTCTGAACCTAAGCTCTTGGGTTGATCCAAAGCTCTTGGTTTCACAGTCCTAAGCTTTTAGGTTCATGAACCTAAACTCTTTTTTTAGTTTAGTTTTTCCCTTTTTGTGGCTTATGGGTATAGGTTTTGTATTTTTTTTTAATTTCTTTTGGGTTTCTTTATGGTCTATCTAGGATTTCCACTCAGTCTAAGCACGCTGAGAAGATTCCTAAAGAATCCTCCCCCTGTCTAACTTACAAGATTCCTTCATCATTAGATTTTTGGGTGATTTTTAAAATTTATATATCAATAGAGTGCTAAATCAATCCTAATATAAATGAGAAATGAGTTTTAAACAGTAATAATTTCTCTCTTTAAGTGTATTTTTTGAGAAATGTGCCAAAATCCTAAAAAAGGGGCCAAATTAGGTTTTTATAGACATAGGAGCCCGACCCATAAGTGTGGCACGTGGGTCATGGTCTTGACCCACATGTGTAAGTCAGGCGACTCACATACGTGGGTCGAACTCACATGTATGGGTGGGCTGACCCATATGCATGAGTGGCCTCAACCCTTGGACTCCTAAACTTGTTTTCATCCCTTTCTTTTTGCTATTTTAGTTTATTTTAGGTATTTTTTAGGTATTTTTAGGTGTTGTTTCGAGCTTATCATCTTTGTCTTAGAACACTCGGGATGATTTATAAAGAAGTTCTCCCCCTATATTGTGACAAGAACCTTCATCATTGGATCTTTGAGGGATTGCTAAAATTTAAGTATTAATAGTTGCCTCCTACTTCACATGCATTAATCAAGCCAACATTTGTCAATGCAGAGGAAGTAAAAAAAAAAAAGTGAGCCCAGATAAGGTTCAAAAGGTGAGTGCTTTTGAAGGTTTACCCATACTAGGGAGAGGTGCGTTCTAGGAACTTCGAGTGATCCTGGCTGAGACAACCTCATCTCAATGTAGTTCTTATCATTTCTTTAAGATTTGATCGATAACTCTTTGCCAAAATTTTCTTGTTATCAAGTGGAAAGCAAGCATCCTCAATAATTGGATGAGGGTTCGTCAAAATAAGATCGCTTGGAATTATGACAACCGAGACAACTTTTGTTATGAAACGTTCCCTTTTCAGCATTCCCCACCTTTTCGATATTACTCAATGTGAATGATGTTAAAGATTTTTTAAGATACTCCCACTTTTTTAGGGAGCATTGGAGTAGTTGTCTTTTTGCATTAGTTTCCCTTTTTAGACATTCCTCACCTTTTTAATATTACTCAGCTTGGATTTTGTAAAAGGATCATTTGGATACTCTTACTCGATTGAGCATTGGAGTAGTTAAGTATGCTTTTTGCATTTGGATTGCTTTAAAAAATTTTTGTGGTAATCTCAAGCTACTCGAGTGTTGCGATTCTTTGCGATTAGCTTTTTGATGAATTCTCCTCCTTTTATGAGGTTATCAAACATTAATTGATTAGGTTATAGAAATCTTAGCTCAAAGTTACTAATTAAAGTTGGGAAATTACAAAAGCTTTATTGAGGTAAGACTACCATTGCTAAGGTCAATTTGTCCATCTCTGTTACGTGTCCCCTCTTTCAATGTGGATTCACTTCTGAGAGAAGAAAAATGATTTTTGGAATGAATAATATGTTTATGGGTGCATGAAAGCATTTAAAAATCTTAAAATAGGGTGGTACAGAGGACTTCCCTAGGGTTTTTGTATTTTTCTAGATGCATCATGGGTTCTTATTGTAAGCTTCTAACACCTTATACGTGTTGCGAGTTGATTCTCAGGTTGCTAGAGTGCTTTTTAATCTTCATCGTGGCTTGAAGAGGACTTTTAGTGTGTTTCAAAGCTTTGGAGGCTTATGGCGGGGATCACAGGTATAAGTCACTAACCCATATGCTTGAGTCATCATTGGACCCGTGCCCTAAAGGCTATAAAAGGTTCATTTTTTTCTTCATTCTTCACCTCTTTTTCTCTCTCTTCACTTATGTAGTTTTAGATATCCTCTAAACCTTAGGCTTTTGCTTTTCTTCTTTGCACCACACAGCAATACAAGAAGATCTCAATGGTGTTGATCCCCAGTACCTTGATGGGGTTGACTTAGGTCTTGATGTTGATTTAGAGGCTCTAAAGGCAAGTGATGTTACTCACCAGAAGCAGGTGATGTTAATCATCGGAAGTTGGTGTCGGCTCATCACATGTGACACAAGGTGATCAAAGGCTAAACCATTCCACTAGTCTTGAACCTAAGAGTGCACCTATGGAAGCTCCACCACCAACAAGTTAGTACTTTTTTTTTTGCTTTTCTTTTAAGAGTTTTCCTGTAAATAGGATAAAATAGATTAGTATATGAATTTTATTTTTTATTTTTTATTATTTTTATTTTTATTTTTATATTTGTTATTTTTGCAACAATCATCATGCATGATACTTCCCTCCTTTGGATGAATGTTTCTGACTTAGAATCCCACTCTTAGGAAATATTTTTGTTAGGAGTCAAATTTAGAAATTTTCCCTCTAGGCTGAGTGCTAGTTCTTGGAATTTTCCTATAAACAAATAGAAAAGCAAATAATTAGGATTTATTTTTCTACAGATGAAATTCTTATAGTCATAAATTTTATTATCCTTGTTGTCTTCCCTTTATTTGGGGTATTGTGCTTTCCTTCGAATCACCTATAAGTGAGAGGTAAAGAGATAGTTATTGCATATTATTTGTCTTTAAAACAAAACTTTTAGTTAGGATTTATGTTCTACTGACTTCCCTTTTATTAGGTTATAGTGACATTTTTGGTTTGGCCTATTAATTGAGGTACGGGACTGGATACATGGACTAGGCTTTGACGGTCTAATTTAGAAACTATCGGAGGTTCGAAGGTGCTGAGTAGTCATCAGGCGACTATGACTGCCCCGATCAAGAGGTGGTCAGACTATACGCACACCTTCTATTTTCGCTTCAAGGAGATGATGATCACACCCCTTAACTTTGCTATGATTATAAGGTTGTCATTCTTTAGGCGACGAGTCCCATTTGATATCCCTGATGATCCTACAGTGTTGTATGTTAAGTTTTTTATGTTGGGATTCATGATACAAACGCAGCGGAAAAATTAAAATTTTATCATGTTCCCAAGCCTGGATCCATGTAATTCGACTACTTGATTAAATCTAGGGTTTTAAAACCTTACCAAAACGTAGAAGAGGCAAGATTCTCTAGAAGGATATGAGGAGGTTCACACCGGTGACACCTTACCTTGAGCTTTTTTTTTGGCTTGGTTGTTCGAATCAAGACGTCTCCAAAAGGATGCGTCCTCTATAGGTATCCACACGAACAACCCTTCACAAAATGAATTTGAGTGTGTGTGCTAGCAACCTCCTTGACTGTCTCACAAATCAAGAACAAAAGGAAAAACTCTGTCTTTATTTTCTAAGAGGAAAGAAGACGAATTTGGAGGCAGGAAAAATAAGTGTGTGAAACCCTAGAGAATATAACATATTTATAGACTCCAAATTAGGGTTTCACTTACCAATGACCTTTTGGTAATTTTCCATTTATTATATTCTGATTTTTTTTAAAAAACAAATCAAAAATAATATCTTATTTATTTATTTAAAATAACATTTATCTTAAATAAATAAACAAATAAATAAATAAATAAAACACTTTAATTATTTATTTCCATATAGTTTATTTTGGGCTTATTAAACCCATATCCATTTTGGGCTTGTTCTAAGTGTGTGACCTTGTAGGTTCACATAATATTGGCAGTGGGCCTAAATCTCTATTTAGGCCTACAAGTCATAAGTGGCCTCTAGCAAGACATTATGACTACCCAAGTCATGTGAAGTCAATAATTCGACATAACCTAATTACAGTGAATTTTATTGTCCCTTTATCACATGATATCTTAATTGAACATAAGGCATAGAATGTCATCCTTATATAGTTCAATATTATGACTTGATTCCAAGTAGACTAAAAATGATAACTCTTTATCAATTCATTTCAGCATGGCCATGCATTTTCCTTCAGTCTATCTCATCAAGGGGCCTTTAGATGTCTTTCTCATATTAATGAGGGATAAATTCCTTCTAAATCACTCACATTCCTCATATAACTAATTTTATATCCAACAACATCCTTTTAATCATTTAGTTAAAGACAATGTTAGAATGTGTCAAAACATAAAATAGCTATGGAGAAATCCATGATGATTTCAAGGTCAAAGGATCGAAATAAAATTACTGTGATAAGAAATACTTATGACAATAATCTATGTAGCATTCTCATAGTGGTTCAATCCAATACATGATCTCTCATCATGTACCTATGAGTTGACTTAATATCTCATATTTATGATTAGTAAAACATAACCATCAATCAACATCATACTAGCCTTAATACTTTAATATTCATATAATGAATAAATGGCTAGGGATAATTAGAATATAACTCTTATTTTAATCTAAGGGTTTTACTATCAAGTCACATACTTGATGGCCTTAGTAAGAATTAACCATTCATGTAATTATCATAAAATCAAATGATAATATAATACCTCTTTATTAACAAAATAAGAAAGTCAATACATAATCACAAATGATTGACCTAGTGCATATCACTAACAATCTCCCACTTGCACTAGGCCCAATCAACATCGTATCGAATACCCATGGACTTAGTATGACTCCCATGTTTAGGCTGTGGAAGAGGCTCAGTCAGTGGATCAGCAACATTATCACTTGTAGGTACTCTGCATATCTTGATGTCTCCTCTCTCAATAATTTCTTGAATAAGATGATAACGCCTGAGTATGTGTTTAGATCTCTGATGTGATCTGGGCTCCTTAGCTTAGGCTATAGCTCCATTATTGTCACAATATAAGTTCACTGGATCTTATATACTAGGAATAACACCTAGTCCAGTTATGAACTTCTTAATCCAAACAGCTTCCTTAGTTGCTTCTGAGGCAGCTATGTACTCAGCTTCTATTGTAGAATCAGCAATAGTGTCTTGCTTGGAACTCCTCCAGCTCACTGCACCTCCATTCAAACAAAACACATATCTTGACTGTGATCGAAAATCATCCTTATCAATTTGGAAGCTGGCATCTGTGTAACCATTTATAACTAACTCATCTTCCTGACCACCATACAGTAAAAATGCATCCTTAGTTCTTCTTAAGTACTTAAGGATATTTTTAACTGCTGTCCAGTGACTTTCACCTGGGTCTGATTGGTATCTGCTCGTTGTGCTTAAGGCATATGAAACATCAGGTCAAGTACACAACATTGCATACATAATAGATCCAATAGCAGAAGCATATGGAATCTTACTCATGCGGTCTCGCTCATCTTGTGTCATAGGACACTGAGTCTTGCTGAGACTAATGCCATGTAACATTGGCAAGAATCCTCTCTTGGAATCTTGCATATTAAACCTGTTCAATACCTTATCAATATAAGTGCTTTGACTTAGGGCAATAAGCCTTTTAAATCTATCTCTATAGATCTTGATGCCTAATATATAAGCAGCTTCACCTAAGTCTTTCATTGAGAAACAATTCCTTAACCATGATTTAACATTTTGTAAAATAGGGATATCATTTCCAATGAGTAGTATGTCATCCACATACAACACTAAAAACACAATAGCACTCCCACTAACTTTCTTGTATACACAAGGTTCATCATGATTTTTAATGAAGCCAAATTCTTTGACTGCTTCATCAAAATGAAGATTCCAACTCCTAGATGCTTGCTTCAATCCATAAATGGATCTTTAAAGCTTGCATACCTTTCCAGAATTCTCAGGACTAACAAAACCCTCTGGTTGTGTCATGTACACATCCTCAAGTAAATTTCCATTAAGAAATGCTGTTTTGACGTCCATTTGCCATATTTCATAATCATAGTATGTAGCTATGGCAAGGAGAATTCGAATAGATTTTAGCATAGCCACTGGTGAAAAGGTTTCATCATAGTCTGTACCATATGTTTGTTTGAAACCTTTTGCAATCAGTCTTGCCTTAAAGGTATGCACATTGCCATTCATGTCAATTTTCTTTTTGAAAACCCATTTGCACCCAATAGTTTTTAAACCATCATTTGGGTCAATCAAGGTCCATACTTAATTATCATACATGGATTACATTTCTGATCTTATGGCTTCAAGCCATTTCTCAGAGTCAGGACTATTTATGGCCTCCTGATAGGATGTGGGCTCATTTTGATCCACAATTAACACATCATAATCACTAGTTATGAGAAATCCATATCTCACGGGGATTTGACGTGTCCTATCAGACCTCCTTAGGCCTTTTGGTACTTGTGCAGGCTCAACAACTTCTTGTTGATTCAGCTGTGGTTCCATATCAGGTACAATGCTATTTTGTGGGCCTTGAATTTCTTCAAGTTGCACTGTGCTCCCACTGGTTCCTTTGGAAATAAACTCTTTTTCTAAAAATACACCATTCCAAGACACAAACACTTTGTTCTCAGACGCATTATAGAAGTAATATCCTTTAGTTTCTTTAGGATATCCAACAAAAAGGCATTTGTCAGATTTGGGTGCTAGTTTATCTGAGATTTGACATTTCACAAAAGCATCACAGCCCAAATCTTAAGAAAAGACAAACTGGGAGTTTTTCCAGTCCATTTCTCATATGGTGTCTTTTCAACTGCCTTTTATGGAACTCTATTCAAAATGAATGTAGCAGTTTCTAAAGCATATCCCCAAAAAGAGATTGGAAGATTAGATTGACTCATTATAGATCGAACCATATCCAATAGAGTTTGATTTCTACGTTCAGACACACCATTCCATTGTGGTGTACCTGGAGGAGTCAATTGTGAAACAATCCCACAATCTTTAAGATGATCTATAAATTCTTGGTTTAAATATTCACCACCTCGATCAGATCTTAGTGTTTTAATATTTTTACCAAGTTGATTTTGCACTTCATTCTTGAAAATTTTGAACTTTTCAAAAGATTCAGATTTATGTTTCATTAGATAGAGAGAACCATATTTACTAAAATCATCCGTGAAAGTTATGAAGTATTGAAAACCACCTCTAGCAGTTGAGCTTAATGGTCCACATACATCAGAATGTATTAAGCCCAATAAGTCATTAGCCCTCTCACTTTGTCCAGTAAAAGGTGTTTTAGTCATTTTTCCAAGTAAACAAGATTCACATGCATCAAATGATTCACAATCAAATGAATTTAAAAGCCCATTTTGGTGTAGCTTTGAAATGCGTTTCTCATTTATATGGCCTAAACGACAATGCCAGAGGTAGGTCAAGTTTAAATTATTAGATTTAGACTTCTTTGTATCAACATTATAGATTAGCATTTCATTAGTGTCTTCGGCATCTAAAACATAAAGTCCACTAGTGCATGTAGCATATCTATAGAAAATGTTATCTTGATAAATACTGCATTTATTATTCTTAATAATAAATTTAAATCCTTTCTTGTCCAAACAAGAAACATAAATAATATTCCTACACATAGTAGGTACATAATAACAACTTTCTAAAGATAAAATAAGTCCACTAGGCAAAGGTAACTCATAAGTTCCTACAGCTAAAGCAGTAACTCTTGCTCCATTGCCAACTCATAGGTACACTTCGCCTCTTGCCAATTATCTACTCCTTTTTAGACCCAGCACATATGTACAAATGTGAGATCCTGATCCAGTATCTAATACCCAAGAATCAGAAGTAGAAGTAGAAGCAGATAAATTTAATTCTATAACATGAATACCTGAAGAGGTAGTCTCACCACCCTTTTTCTTCTTCAGATCATCCAAATAGAGCTTGCAATTTCTTTTCCAATGGCCTGGCTCATTACAGAAAAAATAAATTCCTTCCTTTGCTTTGGGTTCAGCTTTGGATTTGGGCTTGGGCTTTGGCTTGGGCTTTTGAAAACCTTTAAAGACCTTGCCCTTGCCCTTGCCCTTGCCCTTTCCTACCCTTTTCATCCCCTTTCCCTTATTGACCATGAGAACATCCTTGGTGTTACTCTTGATGTTCTTTTCAGCAGTTTTCAGCATCCCATGCAACTCTAAAACAGTCTTCTCCATACTATGCATATTGAAATTCATAATGAAGCTATCATAAGCTTCAGGCAAAGATTGGAGAATAATATCCACAGCCAATTCTTGTTCAATCTTGAGACCAAGCTTGTCCAAGTGATCAAGATGACCCTTCATCTTGAGAACATGAGGACTGACAGAGCCACCAGTAGTCAGCTTACAGGAAAGCAATGCCCTGATGGTATTGAACCTTTTAATTCTGGCTTTCTCTTGGAACATTTCCTTGAGATGGCCTATCATAGTATAAGCCTCCATTTCCATCAGTTGCTTTTGCAGCTCAGATTCCATACATCCAAGCATGACACAAGTGACATCAGTAGAATCATTGAGATGCTTGGTATAAGCATCCCTTTGTGCTCTAGAAGCATTGGCAGCTAGTTCCTCAGGGATGGGTTGATCAAGGATGTATTCCTTTCTCTCATGCCTAAGAATAATTCTTAGGTTTCTATACCAGTCAAGAAAATTAGTCCCATTGAGCTTATCCTTCTCAAGGATTGATCACAGTGACATGGTAGCTGTAGTGTTTGAAGTCATTATCTACAACAAATATATGCAAAGTCCATTCAGTATTTTATTAAATATGTATAAGGCATAATAAAAACTCCCACTAAATTTACTCAAATCAATAACCCTCTAAGTTAATTAAACAAATGCATCCATTAAGAAAACCCTAATTTCTGGAATCAAAATTATAGCTTGAACAAATCTGTATCAAATAGATCCATTCTGCATAATCTGTTTAACATTTAAACAGATTGCCCTTAACACATAATCTGCATAATCATAAAATTTCTATTTCAGATTTAATTAAAAATGATTTTCCTGATTAAATAGAAAATGTTTTTCTAATTAAAATAGGAAACAAATATGCTGCTTTAATTAATCATATTAATCAAAACAGAATACATAACAGATTTAAATCCTTAAGTGATTAGGTTTTTGAAAATAGAATTTCTGTTTCAGTAAAACATATTAATAAAACATTATTCTTAATTCATTTTTCATAAAAACATCATACAAAATTCATTCTCATGAAACAGCATTCTTAATTCATAAAATCAAAAGCTGCTTTTAGTTTAATCACATTAAACCATTACAAATATTAATCAAATTAATGTTTAATTCCGTTTTCAAATAGATTACTAAGAATTGTCACAAAACAAATCAAAACCCCTTTTGATAATTTTAAAACCCTTTTTGAAAATGAATCTTAAACCCTAACATATATCACATATACACAGAATCAATTAATCAAATTACAAGTGGCTCTGATACCACTGTTGGGATTCGTGATACAAACGCAGTGAAAAAATTAAAATTTTATCATGTTCCCAAGCCTGGATCCCTGTAATTCGACTACTTGATTAAATCTAGGGTTTTAAAATCTTACCAAATCGTAGAAGAGGCAAGATTCTCTGAAAGGATGAGAGGAGGTTCACACCGGTGACACCTTACCTCGAGCTTTTTTTTTGGCTTGGTTGTTCGAATCAAGACGTCTCCAAAAGGATGCGTCCTCTATAGGTATCCACACGAACAGCCCTTCACAAAAAGAATTTGAGTGTGTGTGCTAGCAACCTCCTTGACTGTCTCACAAATCAAGAACAAAAGGAAAAACTCTATTTTTTTTTCTAAAAGGAAAGAAGACGAATTTGGAGGCAGGAAAAACAAGTGTGTGAAACCCTAGAGAATATAACATATTTATAGACTCCAAATTAGGGTTTCACTTACCAATGACCTTTTGGTAATTTTCCATTTATTATATTCTGATTTTGTTTAAAAAACAAATCAAAAATGATATCTTATTTATTTATTTAAAATAACATTTATCTTAAATAAATAGACAAATAAATAAATAAATAAAACACTTTAATTATTTATTTTCACAGAGTTTATTTTGGGCTTATTAAACCCATATCCATTTTGGGCTTGTTCTAAGTGTGTGACCCTGTAGGTTCACTTAACATTGGCAGTGGGCCTAAATCTCTATTTAGGCCTACAAGTCATAAGTGGCCTCTAGCAAGACATTATGACTACCCAAGTCATATGAAGTCAATAATTCGACATAATCTAATTACAGTGAATTTTATTGTCCCTTTATCACATGATATCTTAATTGAACATAAGGCATAAAATGTCATCCTTATATAGTTCAATATTATAACTTGATTCCAAGTAGACTAAAAATGATAACTCTTTATCAATTCATTTCAGCATGGCCATGCATTTTCCTTCAGTCTATCTCATCAAGGGGCCTTTAGATATCTTTCTCATATTAATGAGGGATAAATTCCTTCTAAATCACTCACATTCCTCACATAACTAATTTTATATCCAACAACATCCTTTTAATCATCCGGTTAAAGACAATGTTAGAATGTGTCAAAATATAAAATAGCTATGTAGAAATCCATAATGATTTCAAGGTCAAAAGATCGAAATAAAATTACTGTGATAAGAAATACTTATGACAATAATCTATGTAGCATTCTCATAGTGGGTCAATACAATACATGATCTCTCATCTTGTACCTATGAGTTGACTTAATATCTCATATTTATGATTAGTAAAACATAACCATCAATCAACATCATACTAGCCTTAATACTTTAATATTCATATAATGAATAAAAGGCTAGGGATAATTAGAATATAACTCTTATTTTAATCTAAGGGTTTTACTATCAGGTCACATACTTGATGGCCTTAGTAAGAATTAACCATTAATGTAATTATCATAAAATCAAATGATAATATAATACCTCTTTATTAACAAAATAAGAAAGTCAATACATAATCACAAATGATTGACCTAGTGCATATCACTAACAGTTTGGATGTGGCCCCAAGTTTAGGGTTGGTCGAGGCAGTATTATTTAATATAGCCATCTTAGGCATGCTTGCAAGGCGACTATGATAGATGGGCCAGTGGGCACTGAGAGATTGGCCATGTGCTTCATGTTTTATCTAATGAGAACGATGGTATTTCTAAACTGGAACAACATTAGGGGTTCTTGGCTACTTCCTTTTCTATAAGATCTTAATAGCTTAGGGGAGTACGACTAGGGTTCCCTTGTTTATTATTATCTTTTGAACAACTTGGATGATGCGTGTAGAGGTGGGTCATGGATTTGTGGCATTCCTCTAGTGGTTGAAGTGAGTTGCTTTGACGCCTTTTGTTGTTTCTACTTTCTTTTTCTTAAATGTACTGCTTGTGACATATTTCTTTCTTTTATCTTTTAGGCCTTTGAGTTTCGCATCTTGACTCCTCCTACCATGGTCACTCAGATGCCTAAGGAGTTTCCCTGGTTCCTAATTTAGATGTCTCAGGCTTGAAAAGGCCGCTTGTAGTAATTGGAGGAGGTCAGCACAACTCTTATAGGGTTAACATTTAATAGGGTTTGTTTCTGCTCTGTCCTTTTATTTTATCTTATTTCCTTTGCTTTGTTCTTATTGCAGATTGACTTTTGATAGTGGGGAGAGTTCCACTCCAAGTTCTCTTTGGTGATGCAGGGTGCCATCGAGCTTACTACCAGGCGGGTTCTACCTGTGACCCATGTTGATCATGCTTGATAATTGGGCAGGCATATCATAAACTGGACCAGGGAGCCTACTGCTCATCGTGTGCCTTACTCCCCTCATACTGACATATTTTGGGAGAAGGACCTAGTAGGTCCCAGTTTAGAGGGTGCGCTAGCGGGGTGGACAGTTATGATTTCTTGGAGCCAGAGAGCCTTTTTATGTGGAGATCATCATTCCTTGGCTAATTGATGGTGTGATGGGTAATTTTGTGCGGGCTCCTTCTATAGGTGTCTCCTCTTCTTCTTCTCATCAAGTAAATCATGTTTCTCTTATACCACTTTATGCTAACTTTGTTTTATATTCTAATATGTTCTCTTTTGTTCTTGCAGTCTTGTTCGAAGAGGACCAAAGGTAGAGACACTGTTGAGGCATCTAATGGTGTTGGCGTGACTAGTGTTCCTCCTTTTGCTGCTCATGTTCCTCATAAGGCTTACCCAGACGATTCTTGGAGTTACTATGGTACCCCTGATTCCTTTGTTTAACAAGAATAATTAAACAAATAAACAAACAAGGATGCCAATGTGGATGCATGATGAAAGATTTTGGAATTTGGGTATATTGATATAAAGTTGCCATTTTTATTAGGAAAATAGAATTTTATGATAAAAAAATTATGAGGGAATTAAAATAAAAGAATAAAATGACAAGAATGAGAAAAATAAAAGAAGTGCAATTAAAATAATAAAAATGATGAAAATGCAATTTAAATAATGAAAATGATAAAAATGCAGTTAATATAATAAAAATAATGAAAATGCGATCAATATAACAAAAATAATTAAATTCAATCAATATAATAAAAATTATAAAAATGCAATTTCTACCATAAAAATATGAGCTTTATGATAACATAGCAAATTTTTCAAGAAGGAAATAAAAATGGCAAAAATAATAAAAAAAAAAAACAACTAATATAATAAAAGTGATAAAAATGCAGTTTTTATCACAAAAATGTGAACTTTATGATAACAAAGGTAAATATATCAAAAGGGAAAAATGCATATAAAATAATAAAAATGAAAAAAAATTATTCTTACCATAAGATATCAACTTCATGATAAAAATAACAAATTTATCAAAAAGACAATAAAAATAATAAAAATGCAAGTAAAATAATAAAAATGATGAAATGCTAATAAAATCATAGAAGTGATAAAAGTGTTATTTTTATCATAAAAATGTAAACTTTATGATAAAAATAACAAATTCACCAAAACAAAAAGGTAATAAAAATAATAAAAATACAAATAAAATAATAAAATTGATAAAAATGCTAGTTTTACCATAAAAATGTGAACTTTATGATAAAAATAGTAAATTTATCGAAAAAGGCAATAAAAACAATAAAATGTAAATAAAATAATAAAAATGCTATTTTTACCATAAAATGTGAATTTTATGATAAAAATAGTAAATTTAACAAAAAAAAGCAATAAAAATAACAAGATAATAAAATGCAAATAAAATAATAGAAATGCTATTTTTACCATAAAAATGTGAACTTTATGATAAAAATAGTAAATTTATAAATAAAAAAAGCAATAAAAATAATAAAATGTAAATAAAATAATAAAAATGATAAATTATGATAAAAATAGTAAATTTATCAAAGGAGAAAATAGAGAAAGAAAAAAAATTAATAAAAATGCAAAAAATAATAGTGAAATTGCAAACTTTAATACAAAATATCCATTTTTATATAAAAAAAATGATAAAAAATATGAAAAATGAATATTAAATGCAAAAATGAATGCAAACACTCTAGGAATCACATGAACTGCCCAATCCTACATATTTTACTCCAAACTTCAAAAATCATAACAAAATCACAAACTCATCACAAGTTAATAAATAATTAACATAAGATGAAATAAAATGCAAAAATGAAAGAAAAGAGTAGGAGAATAAGAAAAATGATATGAAATGCAAATTTTTAATTAAAAGAGTTGAGAGATCCTCAAAAGGGTCGATTAATTACCCTTGAAATGTGCTTTGACAAATAAGATGCTTGCTTTGGTAAAAGGAGTTCTAAATCAATCCTAAAAGAAATAAGAAATGGGTTTTTAGTGTTTAGGTTTCTACTTGCAGAAGAGAGGTTTTTTAAAGAGAGAAGCTCTCAAATTTGTCCTTAGGTAGTAATAGTTTAGGTTTTTTAAAGAGAGAAGCTCTCAAATTTGTCCTTAGGTAGTAATAGTTTCTCTCTCTAAGTGCATTTTTGAGAAATGTGCCAAAATCCCGTAAAAAAGGGTAAATTTTGGGTTTTTATATACCTAGGGGCTCAACCCATAAGTGTGAGTCATGTGACCCACGAGTATAGGTCATTCGCCCACATGTGTGGCTCACATGACCTAAGCATGTGGGTTATGGTCTGGACCCATAGGTGTGGGTCACTAACCTATATACATGGGTCGAATCGACCTTTAGGCATTAAACCTTACTTTTTATCCTTTTTTTTACTGTTTTAGTCTATTTTAGGTATTTTTAAGGTTTGGGTATGTATTTTTATGTATTTTTAAGGGTTTGGGTATTTTTGCGAGCTTGTGAATCAAAGTAAATTTTTAGATGCTCAACTCTAACTTTTGTTACTAGTTTGAGTCCTATGATTAGCGCTTCATACTTGGTTGCATTGTTGGTGGTATTATATTTGATCTGAACTATATATCTTATTGTTATTTTTCTTTGCCCTGTAAGAATAATTCTAGCCCCAGATTCTTGCACTCCATATGCACAATCTATGTATAACTTATACTCTATATATAAAGGAGTGATTATATCTTCCATTGTCATTTCTTGTATGAAGTCTGCTAGAGTTTGAGCTTTGATTTACTGCCAAGGTTCATAATTGATGTTAAATTCACCTAACTCTACCGACCATTCAACCATACGTTTAGAGGTTTTAGGTCTCTGTAGAATTTTCCATAATAGGAAATTTGTTCTAACAATGATTGAATGAGCCTGTAAGTATTATTTGAATTTTTGAGATGTATGCACGACCATCATGGTGAGCTTATCCAATTTAGGATATTAGACTTCTGAACCTCTTAGTATTTTGCTAACATAATATACTAGACTTTGATGGCTTCCCTTATCTCGGACTAGTACTAAGGCAATTGACTCATTCCCCATTGAAAGATACAAGTGTAAAGCTTCTCTAGGAATTGGCCCACTAAGTAATAGTTGCAAGGATTAGAATTTCTTGATTTCTTTAAACGTGGCCTAACATTTGTTATTCCATTTGAATTTTTTAAAGTTTTTTAGGGCTCGGAATAGTGGCAAACATCTTTTTACTCAACAAGAGATGAATCGCCCTAATGTTGTTATTCTGCCATTGAGTTTTTGAAGCTCATTCAATGTTGTTAGGGCTTTCATTTAAAGGATGGTTTCCATCTTCTCTAGATTTCCTTTGATTCCTTAGTGTGAGATCATAAAACCTAAAAAATTTTTAGCTTTCATATCAAAGACACACTTATCCCAGTTTAGCATTATCCAATACTGATATAGTATTCTCAGAATATTATTAAGATCTTCAAAATATTTCTCTACACTTTGGCTCTTGATGACGATGTCATCCATGCATAATTCCATATATTTTCCAATATGATCTTTAAAGATATGATTCATCAGCCTTTAATAACTTACGCTAGCATTCGTTAAGCCAAAGAGCATAATCTTATAGCAATATAACCCTTTATGAGTGATGAAAGATGTTTTCTTTTGATGTTCTTTCTTCATTGGGAGTTGGTGATATCCTTGAGCAATGTCAATAAAGTTGTATAAGCTGTGGCAAGCAGTTGAATCCACTACCTAATCAATTATTAGTAAGGGGTAAATATCTTTGGGATATGCCTTATTCAAACTAGTGTAATCAATGCACATTTTGTACTTCCCATTAGATTTTTTTACTAGTACTACATTGACTACCCATTCCAGATAAGTGACTTCTCTAATAAATCCAGCTTTAAATAGTTTCTTCATTTCTTCAGTTATTACTTTTTATCTTTCATATACAAACTTTCTCTTCTTTTGAACCACAAGCTTTATACCTGAGTTAATGTTCAAAATGTGGGAAGTGGCTCGAGCATCTACTCCTATGATCTCATATGCTTTAGGTATTCAAGTATCATTTAAGAACCTCACTTATCCCTTAATTTACTTCATTATCCAATTCATACCAATTCTGATAGTCATTTTGCTAGCTAATTAAAGTGTTTAGACCTGATTAACTAGCTTCGGGTTTGCACATTATTTCTCTATTTCCAGAGAATCCAAACAAAATGCTTCCATTTAAGGTTTGGCAATTAATTGATAATATTGCTTGGCCATAGCTTGATTTTTATGGACAGTAAGTACTCGATCTTCATGGGGATCTTCATGGTCTGTCGTCTGATGCTCATAGCTGTATCAATTTCATATAGAAATATATTAATACCCCAAATTTCGTTTGTCCCCCAAAAATCCCATGATAAAGGATCCTATTGTAAGACATAGGGAAACTTCTTTGGATGTCTTCTTAAGCGTGCTCAGATGAAGGGAAATACCTAGAAAAACCTAAAAACACACACCTGAGAGTCAAAAAAACCTAAAATAGATAAAAAAAAAAAAGCAAAAAAGGGTGAAAATGGAGTTTGAGAGCCAAAGGGTCAGCCCAATCCATGAGTGTAGGTCGGCTAACTCACGGTTAATGACCTACACCCGTGGGTTATTTGACCCACAGTGTGCTGTGTATGGGTCAAATGACCCACATATATGAGTGATAACCAGCCTTCGTGGGTTGTAAACCCACACTTATGGGTCATTAACCCACGTGCATGGTTTTGAGGCCTATAATGCATAAAAACCTAAAATTTTGCCATTTTTAAGACTTTTGTCATTTTTTTCAAAAACAAACTCTCTCCTAAAGAGAGAACACTATTGATTTGGATGATTTTAGAGAGTTTTTCTCTCTACTAGAAGCTTCTCCCTTGCAATTGGAGACACCTTTTCCTAAACACTCTTCACAAAAAAATTTATTTTTCTTAGGAATTAGATCCAAAAATCCAAGCCTAACCACATCTAAGTCAAAGCTCGCTACAAGGGTAATCACCTGGTCCCTCTGAGGATCTCCTAATTATTTTTAATTAAAAATTTGCATAACATATCATTTTCTTCTTCTTTTATACTTTTTTGCATTTTTTTTATCATTTTTGCATTTTTTTTATTTTGACTATTTATTATCTTGTGATAGAGTTGTGATTTAATGGTGATTTTGAAGTTTGGAATAAGATATGTAGAAGTAGGTAGTTCGAGTGATTCTAGGAGTGTTTGAATTCATTTTTGCATCATTTTGCTTTTTATATAAGAAATAGGTATTTTGGTAACAAAGTTAGCATTTTTTTATTTTTGCATTTTTATTAATTTTTTTTATTCTTTTTATTTTCATTCTTGATAAATTTGTTATTTTTATCAGAAAGTTAACTTTTTTTATTATAAAAATATCAACTTTATGATAAAAATAACATTTTTATCATTTTTGTTATTTTTATTATTTTTATTATTTATGCCATTTTTATTTTCTTCCTTAATAAACTTAATATTTTTGTCATAAAGTTCACATTTTTATGGTAAAAATAGCATTTTTATCATTTTTATTATTTTTATTATTTTTATTGCATTTTTATTATTTATGTCATTTTTATTGTCCTTTTTGATAGATTTATTATTTTTATCATAAAGTTAAAATTTTTATGGTGAAAACAATATTTTTATCATTTTTTGTTATCTCATTTACATGTTGTTATTTTTATTATTACTATTTCCTTTTTGATACATTTATTATTTTTATCATAAAGTTTTATAGTTTATGGTAAAAATAGTAGTTTTTATCATTTCATTATTTTACCTGCATCTTATTATTTTTATTCTCTCTTTTGATAAATTTACTTTTTTTTAATCATAAAGTTCACATTTTTATGGTAAAAAGAGCATTTTTATCATTTTTTTATTTCTATTATTTTATTGCATTTTTATTATTTATGTCATTATTATTGTCCTTTTTATAAATTTATTATTTGTATCATAAAGTTCACATTTTTATGATGAAAATAATATTTTTATCATTTTTTTTTATTATTATCTCATTTAGATGTTGTTATTTTTATTATTTCTTTTGCCTTTTTTTTAGGTAAATTTATAATTTATATCATAAAGTTTATATTTTTATGGTAAAAATAGCACTTTTATCATTTTTTTTATTTTATTGGCATATTTATTATTTCTATTATTGTTATTGTGCTTGTATTATTTTTGGTCATTTTCATTTTCTCCTTTGATAAATTTGCTATTATTATCATAAAGTTCATATTTTTATGGTAAGAATATCATTTTTATTTGCATTTTCATTATTTTCATTGTCTTTATTATCTTTTTTGATAAATTTATTATTTTTGTCATAAATATCACATTTTTATCATCATCCCAATGTAGCCTCTTGTCATCGTTTAATTTGATCAATTTTGTTTCTATGGCCATTACTTCAGAGAAATTTCTAGGCTTTTTTGTCGTGATTTTGTTTTTGAATTTTCCCAGTTGAGTTCCATTCTTCATTACTTGTGTGCTACTTGCTATGTATTTATCTGTTTGCATTATTACTTGCTTAATTGATGTGATTGGTGAATATTTATTTATTCATTTATTTTGTGATGTATGTGCACCAAATCCAACAATCTCACATACATTTCCATTTTATTGGAATTGACAAATAATCAAGTGTGGTAAATGCATCATTAAACCAAAATTAATTTAAAAGAATAAGTAATTAAGTAATGAATAATAAGAAGTAAGATAAGTAACTCCTAACCTCGAACCCAGAATCTCTAGTTAGGAAAGTGAGTTTTTAATTCACTTTCTCTCTAAAAATGTCGAGAGGTGACTCCAATCTACAAAAGCCTATTCAAGCAGACCCTCTTACATTAATAACATCAAGTAGATGGCCTCCATTAGCTTATGTGCTCGACATCACACTGATCTTGACCTGATATCGACCATTAAAATAGAAAGTCAGACCTAGCATGGTGTGCACTACATACCAAAAAAATGGCATTTTGATGATGCTATTATAAGTGAGAGGAAGGTCTACCATATTGAATAAGGATATGACATCTTTTATATCCTTAGTTTTTGAATTTCATTGCTACCTATATTGTTCCCATTAGCTACGTAGTTCCCCAATAAAAACTTATAATGGGATTTTAGATGATTTTTAAATCAATTATAAAACCTCCCATTACCTGATAAGCCTTTTAAGATAATTTTTTGATGGTGCTTCCATCATTAATTAGTATTCTTTGCAATAGTTAATTATTAATAAAGACGCTTATGACTAAGGCATCATTTGAGGGTGTCAAACATGATTTCCATCTTCTGGGCCAAATATGATGACTTGCCACTATTTAGCTATTGGTTATTCTTTTTTTTAGTCCCTTTTGGCTTTCTCTCAGTTGGTGCTTCACCTCCAACAATCATATTCATGACTTCAGTTACCTCATTGAGCTTTCTTTTGCTCCAACTTATCTCTATTATGATCATCTGATTCATGGTCCTTCTTAACATTGTCTGTGAATCTTCTCAACCTCCTATTCTGGATTAATTACTCAATCACCCTTTTAAGGTCTCAACATTCATCTGTGTCATGCTTGTAATCTCACTAGTACTAACAATAGAATCTTTTATATTGCATTCTTTGTTTAGTTGGAATTATCCTCCTAGCTAGAGGTGTGCTAACCCCATTCTACCTTATCCATATAAGGATTTATGACCTTGAAATGTTTAAAGGTGTGTACCTTTTAGTTTCCTTTATAAATCCTTCAATCGGTAAAATTATCGTATGGAACTTTGGACCTTCTAGATTATGATCTTTAATCTTTTTTATAAGATGGTTTATCATCTTCCCAATATATCCTCCTGTCATCATCGAATTTGATCAATTTTGTTGCTATGGACAGTACTTCAGAGAAAGTGCTAGGCTCTTTGGTCATAATTTGTCATTGAGTTTTCATAGTTAAGTTCCATTCTTTATTGCTTAAATAGCTACTTTATTACTTAGATTCTCAATATGCATAGCAATTTTGTTGAATCTGTCCAAATAACTCCTCAGAGACTCATTAGCCTCTTGTTTGCACATCCAAAGTGTTGGGTTTCATGATTTAAAAATGCAATAAAAATTAAAAATTTTAACCACAAACCCTAACCCGGATCCAAGTAATTCGATTAATTAATTTAAAACCTAGGGTTTTCAAATCTTACCACAAAAACAGAAGAGGCAAGACTGTTAGAAGGCAAAGAGGAGGTTCACTCCGGTGACACCTTATGTAATACCCTATATTTTAATTTAAATAAAATAATTTTTGAATTTGTAGTATTAATAAATAATTTTAAATTATATTATATAATTATTAATTATCTAGATATTTTATTGAGATAGAGTTATGTTATTATTATTTTAGGGAATTATATTTTTTAGGTATTATATATATGTAGGTGTGTATTTTTGTGTGTGTGTGTGTGTGTGTGTATATATATATATATATATATATATATTTTATTATTATTATTATTATTATTATTATTATTATTATTATTATTAATGTATACAAACATACACACCCAAAAATGTCAAACCTGCAGCACCCTGATCTTCCCATCACCATCTCCGTCACGTTCCTTCCCTCTCCAGCGTTCATCAACTGTCTGAGCCTCTATCTCCATTGCAGCAAGTCGCCAGCCACGTCCTTTTCTCCTTTTCTTCTATTTCTGGCATGCCTTGCTCTCTTTCTCTCTTGGTCCAAGCTTTCCTCGCCACTGTCAAAGCTAGATCAGCGCCATTGTTGCTCCCTCAGCTTGCCTTGCCTCCTCAGGCAACGGTCGACGCTTGGCCTCGCCGTTGCAACCCCTTTCCGGCGATGGAAAATGAGGTAGACAGTTAGTTGCTCTGGGTTGTTTTTAGGTCGGTTTAGGTTGTTCATAGGTCCTTTAGGTTGATTTAAGTGTTAAACTTTAATTAATTCAAGTTAATTGGTTAATTTTGCTAGTTAGTTGTTTAAATCTAATTTTGATATATTATTTTGAGTTTTTTTTTTACAGAATTTTATTTCATTTTTATTTGATTTTATTTGAGTTTAATTAGTAATTGGAGTAATTATTGTTAATTATTTTTAGTATATTTATTTTATTTAAGATCATTGAAAATTTTGTATTAATAGTGAATTTTGTGAATTTTGGATATTCTATTAATATTTTATAAATTTCCAAAAATTAATTCTTAAAAAATATGAAATTATGATAATTGGTATTATTATTAAATGTCATTGATTTTAGAACTTAATTTTTAGTTTTTGTAATTTTTATACTATTTTTATAATTATTTTAAGTTTAAGTCAAATGTAGATAATTAGGTTAAATTTATATTTTGGTAGAAATTATTAGTTAATTTTATGTTTTTATTGATATTAAGAAATTTGATGTTGAGAAAATAAATTTTAGGCATTTGTATAATTTTTAGGGAATTTTTGAGTAATAACAGTACATTATGTAAATTTATGTATTATAGGGGTAAAAATGTAATTTTGTGCTAATTATAGCTAAATAATAGATTGTGGTTGGTTTTAATAATATTTAAGAAATTAAAAGGATTTTTACAAATTATTTACTATTTTTGACTTATTAACACTAATTTTCAAAAAATTATTTTCAAATAATATATTAGGTATAATTTTTGAGTATTATGTGAGATTTGGATATTTTGGTATTAAATTATTAATTGGATAGTAAATATATTTATTGTAGAGATTTATTAATATGAGTAATTAATTTTAGGTTATATTTATATTTTGATAATGAAATGTAAGTTTGGTTATTTAATTGTTGAATAATTGATATTTTATATTAGTATATATTTTGGTATATATGTTTGTGAAATTTTGTTTGTAAACTTTAATGAGAAATGATTTTCTAAGTTATGGATATTTATTTGTATTATATATTTATTTAGGAATTAAATGCTTTAATTATTAAATCAAGCTTATTATAAAGAAAATTTAAGTATTTAATTTGATTTAATTTCTATAAAATTAAGTTGCCTATTTTCACATTCTTTTAAAATAAGTTTTGTGATGGTTGAGTTGAGTTGTGATCTCAGTCAGGGCTAAGTGTAGTTCTGGAAGCCCGACTCGAGTGTGAATATCTGTGAATACTAAAAGTGCGTTTTTCTATGTAGGAATGGATCTACCTATAGTAGAGAGATGTTCGTTTTACAAAGGAGAATCTACCGAAATTTTGATAGGTTTTCTCGTAAAACATGCCATCTTCCATAAATTTCTAGCGTTAATTAGGGTTTTTCCTATCTATCGAGTTTTATTCGGTCTTCCTCGAGTCAGTCTAGAATTTCACTATTTCTGTTGATTTTCGATTTTAATTCCATAGACGTGTTTTAAAAATAGGTCTGTTATTTTTCTTAGAGAGTACCGAAGTAGGAGCTTTTGGATTGAGGTAGACGCGCAATCGTCAGCCTTCTCGCTCGCCTTGTAAGTTGATAAAATGATTTATGCGTGTGTTTTATTTAAAGATGCGTGCATTTATATTTTTAGTATTTATTATACGATTTATTTAATTTAAATGCTTATATTTATGATTTAAGTGTATTTTATTTGTTTAAAATTAGTTTTGAGAAATTTTGGTAAAACGGGTTACCTGGTGGGTTTCACCAGAATCATGTGCAAATGGTAGAGATTAAGAGATGGATCCAATGTATGTATGACTTATGGATATGTACTGGGACAGGTGCCTCAGTGGAAACTTTTTCTCTCGGGGACCACTAGTGATTGGAAAATTAATAATGGACTGGGATGGATGCCTCAGTGGATGCCTTAGTTCTCGGTCACCGCCAGTGCCATGTATTTGGATTAAGAGGATGACTGTGGCTTGGTACTTCAGTTGATGCCTTTGCTCTCGGGGATCGATAGTCTATATGGATTAAGTGGGCCCAGTTAGCCATTTAAAAATTTAGGTTTGGGGTTCTACCAAGATTTTTCAAAAGCTATATATGTTATAAATTATTTTCACTATAACTATATGGTTTTCAAAAAGGTTTTCAAATTGTACAGCTCTTTTTATTAACTTACTCAGTGAGGTATAATTCCCCTCAATCTATTTTTTTCAGGAGCTTAAGAGTTCGACCTTAGACCGCCTCTATGCCAGATTTCTTCATCACCGACTATATTATGTAGGTTATTATGAGCTGTATTGTAGTAGTAACTTTAGAATATTGTAGTAGTGTTAGTACTATGAGTTTGTAAAACTTAAGTATACTTATGTATTGAATTTTAATGAACCATGCTTATGTATAATGCTTTAAGATTGTTTTATGATTTTTGATGATGGAGAATATTTTATGTTGTGCATGATTATGTTTATTTTTAGAAAAATCAGTTTGATAATGTGTTTTTTCATGAAATAAAGTTTTAAATTTGAAGATTTTATTTTTCTTTTCTTTAAGGCTTACTACGAGTTTCGAGGGCCTTATGCCTACTCATTCCCTAGTGCCGGTCACATGCCCTCGAGTTTAGGTCGTGACACCTTACCTTAAGCTTTTATTTTTAGTAGTTCGGATCAAGACGTCTCTAAAAGAATCCATCCTCCACAAGTGTCCACACGAACAACCCTTACTTAAAACGACAAATTTTGTCACTTCTCTTGATTTCTCATAAATCAAGATAAAAAAAAACACTATGTGTTTAAGTTTTTTTAAGAGGAGAAAAATGATTTTTGGTGCCTAATAATTGAGTTAGTGAAACCTTAGAGAATATAACATATTTATAAACCTCTAATTAAGGTTTCACTTACCAAAATAACTTTTTGGTAATTTCTTAACTATTATTATTCTGATTTTATTTAAAATTAAATCATATATAATATTCCATTTATTTAAGATAACATTTACCTTAAATAAATAAACTATTTATTTATTTCCACAAAGTATATTTGGGCTTCTCAAACCCATATCCACTTTTGGGCTTGTTCTAAGTGTGTGACCCTGTAGGTTCACATGACATTAGCAGTGGGCCTTAAATATCTATTTAGGCCTACAAGTCATTAGTGACCTCTAGTAAGACATTATGACTACCTAAGTCATGTGAAGTCAATAATCCGACATAACCTAATTTATAATAAATATTGTAATCCCTTTGTCACATAATATCTTGATTGAATATAAGGCATAGTTTCTATCATCCTTATATAATTCAATCATATTATTTCTTGACTATAAATAGACTAAGAATGATAACTCTTTATCAATTCACTTTAGCATGACCATGCATTTTCCTCAGTTTATCTTATCAAAGGGCCCATAGATATCTTATTCAGATTAAATGAGGGGCAAATTCCTTCTCAATCACTCACATTCCTCACATAACTTAGTTAATATCCAACAAAAATCTATTTAATCATCCTAATAAAGACAATGTTAGATTGTGTCAAAATATATAATAGTTATGTAGAAATCCATAATGATTTCAAGGTCAAAGGACTAAATCAATATTATTATAATGAGAATTACTTATAACAATTATCTATGTAGTATTCTCATGATGGGTCAATCCAGTACATTATTTCCCAAATAAGTACCTATGAGTTGACTTAATATCTCATATTTGTGATTATAAAAATATAATCATTAATCAACATCATACTAACCATAACATATTGTTATGATTAGGGATAATTTGAATATAACGCATATTTAATCTAAGGGTTTTACTATCAAGTCATATACTTGATGACCTTAGTAAGAATTGCCTATTCAAATAATTATCATAACACAAAATGATAATGAAAAATGCCTCTTTATTAAATAAAATGATAAAGTAAAAAAACATTGTCATACATGATTGACCTAGTGCATATCATTAACACGATGGTCATTAATGCTTTTAGCCAGAGGAATGTTGGTAATGAATTCAATATGAAATTTTTTAACTAATTCCTCAAATGATGAGATTGAATTCTTTGGCAACCAATGAAACTACTTTTAGGCTATTCTTGTGAGTGTGCTGGGAAAGACTTAGTATAGTATACTATCATTTTATGTTCTGGAGCATCATCTTAGTTTTGAATGATGATATTTGATTGATTAGATCTCCAATGCCATCATAGTGTTCCAACTGAGGTAGTATGAACTTGGATGAGATCTCTAATCTGATTATTCTACTTACAAAGGGCATTACTCCTTTGAGAACTCACTCATCTTCCTTTCTTAGACCTATCTGAGCTATCTAAATGGCTTCTTTGACTTTTTAGGATAGCTTAGAATCATCTAGTGTTGGGATACTAGTGCCAGATTCAGCCTCTTGATCTTTATTGGCTTTATTATCCCATTCTTTTGCATTTTGAGTCACTGTTGGAAGTATCACCATGTTATTTTCTGGATTTACTCTCTCAAGATTGCTATTTTGAGTCAAGGCATTTAGTTTCTATTGCATTAGGTTCATATGAGCTTGAATATTATTGATTATAGCCTCTTTGTATAATAAAGGTAAACTAGGTGGTTGGGTAATGGTGTTTAGGTCAAGTGTGTTCATAAAAGTAACTCAGGTATGCTTGGAAAGGGTCTGCTTGCATGTCATAGTGGAGCATAGTAGGGGAAGGTTATGCCTATAGGATTTGAGTAGTTTTGAGCATTAGTTGGAGGTGTGTATGGATCAATAGGGAGAACCTGATATGTAGGTCCAATTTGTTAAACTAAGGTTATCAAGTTGAGTTAAGTAGTTAGGGTTGTGGTTTAGGTGGTGGAGGTGGACTAGATGCTATGGATATCTTCAAAAAAAAATTCTTAACTAAGTATATGGCAATGATTTTAATTCAAAGGATTCTTACAAAAGGCGCCACTTAATAACTTGTTTCTGAGAATCTTTAAATCCTGTAAATAATAAGAGCAAGGTGATTGGCGGGGAAGATCCCCACAAACACTTCGATGCTTAAGCTAGAGATGGTTGTAGAGAGAGATTATGTGCTTAGAGAAATAAAGAGTGTGGTGAATGAATAGAATAAAATGTGTTAGAGTTAGAGATACAAGGATTATATATAGGGAATATATGCTCAAACCTGATGATACTTGAAATCCTTATGGATTGGGGATTCTTGTCTCTTTAGGATATGGAAATTCTCTTCCTAATTGAGAATCTTCCTAGTTGCATATATTTCCACTTGTCATTTATTTGGAGGATTATAGTCCTTGTTAGAATAGAATTATAAATATGAGGTATCACTTACCAAACCATTTTTTAAAAACAAAATTGAAGAAGGAATTGCCTTTCAAAAAGCAATATTTTTTTAATAGGTTAGTTACATTAATAGATATTCTTTGGAAAGCGAATCCTGGTAATAATCCTTTTTTGGATGATTAAAAAGTAACCAAGATGAAGCATGTGTTAGGGAAAAGTTCTCTAGGAATTTTTCTAATTCACAAGCCATATTTTCAATGAAACTTTCATAATAATTTTTAATTAGCAATTGGATCATTCAAATACTGTCTACGTTTAAATTGTTCTTTTTCATTAGTTTCTGTTATACTTTATATCTAAAATACTTTATGATCTATTTGATTTAAATGTTTATAGTAGCCAATAGTAATTGTAAATAGCTGATAGTTGGTCGCTGTTAACTGATAAATATTAATTATTTGGTAAAAGTTTTCCAGTTTTTTTTTTATATTTATATGCCAAATGACATTAAAAAAAAATTTCATATAATTTTTGTAATATTTTTTTCATTATGTAAATCATTAAAAATAGTATATAGTAATAAATAATAATTTATTATCTTTGAATTATATATTATTAAAATTATTAATAGAAGTTATTTATAATGAATTTTAAAATATAAATATTGTTGTATAATTTTAAAAAAATTATAGGTATAAATATTATAATTATTTAATTATTACTTATAATTTAAAATATTAAGTTCAATAAAATACCTATAAATGTTTTAGATAAAGTAGAAAACATATTTTTTTATGGAATAGGAGAGTTGTGTTTTAGATATTATATAATTATAGTGTTTTAGAAGAAATAGAAAATCTATATTTTAAAACAAGAAATTTTTATATTTGTTATAAAAAAATATTGTGGATTTTAATAATTTAACATATCAAGTTTTAGCAGTGAATGCTAATTAAATAATATTAATAAAATATGATTTAATTTAATTTAAAATACTAAACACAATTTCTTTGAATATTAAATTTCAGATAATATTTTAGACAATATATAATTAAGTAATTGATTATAATTTTCTTGACAGAATTTATAATTTTCATTTAATTTATAATTAAAAGCTTCCAAACCACACATAATTTCTTACTTCTTGAAATGCCTAATTCGATTTAGGTGAAGTAAATAAATTTAATTTAGGGATAATAACCTTGTTAGCCCTATAAATTATATTGTTTTCAATTAAGTTATATAAACAAAATTTTTACAATCAAATTTTATAAGTTTTAAAAAGGTTTTCCATAAAAAAAAAATATATATATATATATATATATATATATAGAACTTAATTGTGAAAAAAATTTCTTAGAGGACTTAATTAAAAAAATTGTAATATTTACAATTTACATGCCTATTTTGTTAAGACTTCTATAGCACATAACTTTCTAAAAATTCAAAAGTGGAAAAGCATTCGAAATTCATGTAACTTATTATTTACTTTTTCACATTATATTTTGTAGCTTCATTAATTTAACTTATCATTAAATCCAAATAAGACCATAAGAATAGGTTAATCCTCTCAACAATCAGTTCAATGTGACAATATATATTTGGACTCAAATCCAAAATTTCTTTTAAGTAATGACAGTTTCTACCGATTGATTTTAATAGTTATTAGTAAAAATATATATATTTTAATAAATTATACTGTTGTGTGTTGTTTACTTATATATTACATCATAGAGTTAATTTCAATTAGCAAAATATACAATTTTGGAATTTTATTTAAAAATATCTAATAATATTTAAGCACTGTCTATCAACTTACTAACAAAATAGACAAATAAGAGCATTCATATCTTAGTTATATGAATCAACGAATTGTATTAATTTTTTATTTGATTGGTATCTAATTACTTCTAAAAAATTTATATTTAATCGATGAAATTATGCAACATTTCTAATATGTGATATATAAAACTAATTAAAATTAGATATCAACTACTAAAAAAAAATATGTGATATTTAATAAATAAAAAAATTGTGAAATTTTTTTATTTCAATAGATAAAAAAAAAGAGAAAGAAATTTTTTTTTAAATAATGTAAATAATCTAATTAAGACTTTGAATTAGTCAACCAAATGCTTATTTTATTTATTTTTAATATCCTACTTGTCCATTGAATTTTTACTAATCATGTTTGACCTATACAAGACCATAAGAATGGTAAAGGTTTTCCAATAACTATCTAATACGATTGCATAAATTATAATTTGAACTCGAGACATCAATTAAAAGAGCATAACCTATAACAATTGATTCTAATGATTGTTGGTAAACCACATATTAATTACCTATATAAATGCTTATTGCACTTAAAACAAATGGCCAAAGGATCAAATAAGACCCTTAATTATATCCTATAGTTAATATTGAACCTTAAAGTTTTTTTTTTGTCATAATAAGAATTTTTTCTTTTAAAATTAGATTTTATTATACCTTATCTTAAAAAAATTTTATAGGTCAATTAAAATTTTAACTTCAATGGTTAACTATGGATGAATTATTTGGATTAAAACTTTAAACCTAGATACTATATTTTTAAATTTTTTAACTTTACTTAAAAAATTTATATACGATTTTCTCAAAAGTTTTTATAAACCTAAAATTTTTTAAAAATTTACGGGTAAGTGATATATATTTTTTAAAAAAACATCAATTTAAATCATTTTTAGTTAGTCAACTTTTAAATTTAAATTTATGCATAAAATTTTATTATTGAAGTTTTAAAATTAAATTATGAATAAAATTGATGAGTTTTTCATATGTATATCCCTTGATTCTAAAGTTTCTAAAATTTTTTAATTCTAAGAAAATTTTAAAAATTCAAAAATGTAATTTTCTAAAATTATTATATAAGCTTAAAATTTTTTAAATCTTTTATAATTAGGTGATATATAATTTTTTAAAAAATTATTTATTTTATTTATTAATCTAAATAATTTTCATTAGGTAAACATTAAAATTAAAATTATGTTTGACTTATAGGACTTAATTATAAGAGTTTTTTTTTATAATAAGGTCCAATAAGATCCAATTTTAGAAGAAAAAGTTTCCATTAGGAGCAAAAAAAATTTTAAGGTCTAATATTAACTTCAGGGTATAATTGGGGGTCCAATTTGACCCTTTAGCCTAAAAAACAAATTATTAAATCAAAAGAGATTGTTTTATATGTCTATGAAATCCATATTTCTACTATAGATAATTTTCTCCTATTTTCTAGATGTCATGTACCTTTTTTTATTATTAAAAATGTATTCAAACTTACAAAATTAATTACAACTTAGTTAGTTTCCTCAAAAAAAAAAATACATCTTAGTTAGACGAGAAATAATAAAAGTAATTTAAAATAATTTTAATGGGACTATTTTAGTAAAAATTTATGGAAATTAAAAATCTGATAATGTAATAAAAAAATAATGATCGAATTATAAATTCTGCAATGCAGAAAAGATGCACAGTGGTACAAAAGGTGTATTTATCAGTAAAAAAAATTATAAAAACAAAATATATTAAAATAAATCTGTAAAGACGTAATAAACACCGAGTACAAAGGGTCTAAACTTAAATTATTTAAAACAGATAATAAATAATTTTAATTTTAATATCATTAAGCAAACATTATAAAAAAATTGAATTTGAATTTGACTGATTTTTATAACACCTCAATAACTTGATACAAGAATATTTAAAATTGTTACAATTCACATGGCTTATTTTTATTAAAATTCGTTGAAACTCATTATCATATCTAGTTATTTCAATTCCCATGGCATTTTTTTATCGGACTTCTATAACATGACTCTTTCTAAAAAATTAAAAGACAAATAAAAAAATCAAGATTCTTCATATTGTAAAGCACTAGTATAAAAACTGAAATTGACTTTGCTAATTTTTATTATTCGTAAGCATCACATATAATGGACTTATAGATTAATTTTTACTAATTTAAAATATTGATTAATTTAATTTACAATAATTCTTAAGAGAAATCAGCCATCTACCAACTATCTTGAATCTATAAATTGGAGTGATAGGGATGGGAGGGATAAGGAAGCTAATCAAGTTATGAATATTATTCCTTATATAGCAAGTCATGCGAGTAATTCAAAGAGTTGTATTGGGGCTCAATTACGGCCAAATAATAAGACAACAAAAGAGCGAAGTTAGGGATGTGATTGATTCAAATCTTGTATGATTGATTGATCTTCATCTGAGTTCATTAAATCTTGCACTCAACATCGAAGGAGGATAATTGGTAGTTAGTTTCTTGTGTTGATAGTTTCTTGTTTTTAGGTTTATGGTTGGTTGCTTGTATTGCTGCTTGGAGCGTCTCAAATTTCCAAGTGCAAAGTTTGACATTCTAATGTCGTGTTTATGTTACTGAATTTGTTGCGGATTTCATGTTGGGTTGGTTTGATGGATGAATTTTTAGATGTTGTTTCTCTACCTTGCTGTGGCATTTTGGTGGTTTTTTTATGCGCTTTTCTGAGATTATTCTTGCAGTGTTTTGAGACTATTGTGCTGAATGGTGGACAGTGAGATCATAGAGTTTAGGTTGGATTTTAATTTTGCTTGTTTGTTTATTCTGATTTATTAGTTTAATGGCTGTTGTTGGTGTATTTTGTGTTTTAGCTGCAGGTTTTTGGTGGGGCTGTTGTTTCTTATGTTTGGTGACTCTTCATTACTTAGCTTAAAGAGGGGTTTTTTCATCACTTGAGATTTTATCTCAAGTGGCTTTTCTCCTCATTGTTTAATAAAAAGAAGTTTTGACTGATAAAAAAAAATAGAATTCTCTTCTCACGTTGTAAAGAGAAGGTTTTTTTTTTGGTTGTACAGAAAACTTGTTTAGCTCCAAATTTTCTCTAACAATAACCTAAGATATTAGGAAGGTTCAAATCTTACCGTCATAAATTTAAAAGGGAATTATCCCTTACTATACAATTCATCATTTTTTAGATTATATAACTTCTCTATTAATAAAAAAAATATAAAATTTGGGTTATTATTATTTACACAGTTTTTTAATATAGTACATGACATTTAAAAGGATTAAAAAAGTTCAAAACACAAAAAATTATTTATTTTATTTATTAATATAAATAATTTTCATTAGTTGAGGTCTCATCAACATTCATCAACTAAAGTTCAAATTTTATTTCTTTCAAATTGATTGAGTTCTTCTTGCATAGGAAGGACCCAACTTTCATCATTTAAGGCTTCATCAACATTCCTTGGCTCAATTTGAGAGATAAAGACAGTACTATTTAAATGCTTAAGAGAGTGTCTAGTAATTACCTCTTCTAATGGTTCACCAATGATCAAATCCTTAGGATGGTCTCGAAGTGCCACTCCTTAGGAAGATCTTCATGAATCATTAAAGTTGTGACGGCCACTTGTTCCTCTATAACTTCTTCCCTTTGAGCATCCACCACATTTTGAGAAGGCTCAATTTTGAGGAGAAATAGCTTGATCATTCTCCATTGCTCCTTGTTGTTGATGCAAGAGGAACTCAATCAATTTGATGAATGTTCATGAGGCCTTAACTAATGAAAATTATTTAGATTAATAAATAAAATAAATAATTTTATATGTTTTGAACTTTTTTAATTCTTTTAAAATGTCGTGTACTTTATTAAAAAAAACCATGTAAATAATAATATCCCAAATTTTATATTTTTTGGTTAATAGAGAAGTCATATAATTTAAAAATTGATATACTGTATAATAAGGGACAATCATTTCCTTTTAAATTTATGACGGCAAGATTCTAACCTTCGTAAGATCTTACTAATTTTTATAACTTCATAAACATAACATTTAATGGACTTATTGATTAATTTTTAATAATTTAAAATATTGATTAATTTAATGTACAATAATTATTAAAAGAAATCAACCATCTTGAGTTTATAGATTGGAGTGATAAGGATGGGAGAGATAAGGAAGATAATCAAGTTATGATTATTAAGATTTTTGAACCTTGAAAAGTAAAAGAGTCATTTTTTATGGTCACGAGTAATTAAATAAAATTATATTTAATTTGTATGTTTAAGTGTTTTATATTCAGGTTGATTAAATTTGAAAAATTCAAGTTCTGACATAAGTAATGACAAACGCACCATGATCATAGCACAAGTCAAGCAATGCAAAGTCAACCTTCTAGCTTTGCTTAATCTGCAACTTTATCATTAGTGGTGATGAACTCATCATGATTGTGACAAACTAGGAAAATGGAAGATCACATTTTTTTATCAAGATCTAAAGTCAAATTTGGTCAAACTTGATGGAAATCTTTATTATAAGTGATCATAAGTAAATTCCAATTATTAGAAACATTTTTCAAGCAAAAATTCAAAGATTCAATTTGTAAAATTTCAAAAATTCTCAAGAGTTGTCATGACCAGTGTCAGCACCAATGTCATGATCATGAAAGTGCATGAATTCAAATTTCTGTTTTGGCACCCCCACTATCATAAACATGATGATCTTTTTATAAGCATGAAAACGTTGTAGAGTTGGTTTTTCTTTTATTGTTGAACGGCTCTTTGTGCATTTGATGCACCTCCAATAACTCCTTTTCTCTATGAGAGTATAAATACTACTCATAAATAAGTTGGAACAAGTGAAGGAAGTTGAGCAAAAAGCCTAAGAGCTATCTTTGAGCATTTATTCTTGAATTTAATCTTCAACCACCCAAGTTCTTTCATCTTTATTTCTTGAAAATATTTTCTATCTCAAGAGTGTTATTGAGTGTGAGTTGGTGAGTATTTAATACAATCATTTAATAGCTCAACAATGAGATTGAGTGACTTGGGATTAAGATTTAAACACTTGTAAGGTAAAAGGATTATTCTTAGCATTTGGGTTTGAGTGTGAGCCTAGAGAAAATAGTTGGGTTTGAGTGTAATCCTTGGGAAAACACTTTTAAACTAAGAGGATTATTTTTAGCGCTTGGATTTGAGTGTGATCTTGTGAAAACACTTTATTAGCTTTGATTTAAGCTTATAAAGGTTTAATCTACACCTTGAAGTATATTGTTAGTGGATTAAAATTCTCAACAAGTGTTTGAGGAGTGGATGTACGCTTTGAGAGTCGAACCTCTATAAATTTCTTATGTTTTTCTTGCTCTTCTTTTTCATTATGTTGTGCTTTAACCCTTTATTAGCTTGCTCTTTGTTGAAAAATCAAAATTCCCTAACTAGCTCAAAAAGCCAATTCACCCCCCTCTTAGCACTTGTGGAATTGCAATTCTTAATACAAAAAGTCATGCCATTAATTTAAAGAGTTGTACTTAGACTCAATTATATCAAAATTGTAAGACAACAAAAGAGCAAAGTAATAACACAAAGTTAGGGATTGGATCGATTCAAATATTGTATGATTGATTGATATTCATTTGAGTATAATAAACATGCACTCAACATTGAAGGAGGATTAGTGGTAGTTAGTTTCTTTGGTGATGGGTTTCTTGTTTTGTGGTTTATGGTTGGTTACTTCTATTGTTGATTGGAGTTTCTCAGTTTTCCAAGTGCAAAGTTCTTTGCTCTTTTAATATCGGTGTGTGTTTTTGTTACTGAATTTGTTGCAGATTTCATGTTGGGTTGGTTTGATGGATGAGTTTTCAGATGTTGTTTCTCTACCTTACTGGGGCATTTTGGTGGTTCTTTGGTGCATTTTCTAAGATTATTCTTGCAGTGTTTTCTTTTCTTATTTTCGTTTGGCACTCTTTTATTGTATTGGATGGTGGACGACAAGAGTATAGAGTTTAGGTTGGATTTTAGTTTTGTTTGTTGGGTTTATTTGATGGCTATTGTCAGTGGGTTTTGTGTTTTAGTTGCAGGTTTTTGGCGGGGCTGTTGTTTCTTGTTATTTTATTTCTTGTGTTTTGTGACTCTTCAATACTTAGCTTGGGGAGGAGTTTTTTCATCACATGAGATTTTATCTCAAGTTTTTTCCCCCTCATCTTCAATAAAAATAATTTTTGGTTGATAAAAAAAAAAAAAAAAGGAATTCTCTTTTCACATTCACATTGAAAAAAGGAGTTTTTTTTTAGCTCCAAATTTTCTCTAATAATAACCTGAGATATTAGAAAGGTTCAAATCCTACAGTCATAAATTTAAAAGGTAAGGATTGTCCTTTATTATATAGTCAATCATTGTTTTGATTATATGACTTCTCTGTTAACAAAAAAATATATAAATTTAGGATATTATTATTCACATGGTTTTTTTTCAATATAGTACATGACATTTAAAAAAAAATTAAAAAAAGTTCAAATCATATAAAATTATTTATTTTATTTATTAATCTAAATTATTTCATTAGTTAAACATTAAAATTAAAATTATATTTGACTTTTAGGAATCAATTGTAAGATTTTTTATAATGAGGACCACTATGATCCAATTTTAGTGGAAAAATTTCTATTTGAAGCAAAACAAAGTTTAAAGTCCAATATTAACTTTAGGGTCCAATACTTTTCTCATATTTTCTAAATGTCATGTACATTTTTCTAATTAAAAATGTATTCAAACATAACAAATTAATTACATCTCAGTTAGACGAGAAAATAATAAAAGTATTTTAAAATAATTTTAATAGGATTATTTTAGTAAAAATTTATGGAAATTAAAGGTCAATTAATTCAAAATTAAAACTTTAAAATACGATATTACAATCTAAAAATAATGATTGAATTATAAATTCTACAATGTGTATTTATCAGTAAAAAAAATATAAAAACTAAATATAGCAAGCCATGCAAGTATTTCAAAGTTGGACCCTCAAATGTCGCTGTGTTTATGTTACTGAATTTGTTCCGGATTTCATGTTGGGTTGGTTTGATGGATGAGTTTTCAAATGATGTTTCTCTACCTTGCTGTGGCATTTTGGTGGTTTTTTAGTGTGCTTTCTTGTTGGATGGTCCCATCTTAAGTGTGGGATCCACATGTTAGGAAAGTAAAAATAAAAAGGGTGGGCACTGGAAGGAAAAAAATTCTTTATTGTTTTTGTTACGCAGATGGCTATAGGGGAGGATGAGAGACAAGCAAGCAACAGTAAAAATAAAGAGTGAAAAATAAAACTTAAGTGAGTGAGGTGTGTGTGTTTGTGAGGTGAAAAAGTATTTTAAAGGGTTTGGAAAAATTTTTTCAAAACGTGAGTGATAAAATAATGAGGATATTATTTTGGAGTGTTTGAAAAACACTTTGAGTGCCACCATTTTGGTGAGATTTTTTTTTACTTTTAGTGTTGATCTAGAGAAAACTCTCTTTTGTACCTACTATTTTCATAATGAAGAATTATTCTATTTTTATCCCGTGGACGTACCCCAAAAATTAAGGATGAATCATGTTAAAATATTGATGTCATTTTATTATTTTTATTATTTATATGGCCGGTTTAACCACTTATTTTACTCACTCATTGGCCGGTTTAACCGTCTATTTTACTCACCCATTGGCTGGTTTAACCACCTCTATTTAATTTATTTGTTTAATTATTTTTACAGTTATTTTATTTTACCTCTGTGAAAATTATTTCGTTGTACCAACTCTATTAATTTTCCTAACAAGTGGTATCAGAGCTATTGGTTCGTGTTCTGAAGGCATTATTAAATACTGTAATGATGGAGGCTAAGACTAGCAAGATGGTAAGTTTAAATGGCACAAATTACCACATATGGAGAAACAAGATGAAAGATCTCCTATTTGTGATGAAATTACATTTACCAGTTTTTGCTACAACAAAACCCAAAGGGAAGGAAAATGAGGAATGGACATTTGAGCTTAAGCAAGTGTGTGGCTTCATTTGGCAATATATTGAAGATAATGTGTACAACCACATTTGAAATGAAACTCATGCACGAACATTGTGAAACAAGCTTGAGGAGCTGTACACTTCAAAGACCCGCAACAACAAATTATTTTATTTGACAAAATTAATGCAGATAAAATATTGGGAAGGCTTTTTTGTCGCCAATCACTTGAATGAAATGCAAGTGATCGTGGATCAGTTGTCGAGAATGGGCATAAATTTTGACAATGAAATTCTTGCTCTTATGGTGTTGGCTTCTCTGTCAGAGTCATGGGAGACTTTGAAGATTTCACTTACAAACTCTACACCAAACGGTGTAGTGAATATGAAATTTTTCAAAAGCGGTATTCTGAATGAAGAGATGAGACGCAAATCAAAGGGTACCTTTTTAATACAATCAGATATCCTTGTTGTAAATTCCAGGGGGAGAAGTGGGACTTAAAGCTCAAAGCAAAGAGATAAGAGCAGGGGAAAGTCAAACAAGTATGCAAATATTAAATGCCATTATTGTAAAAAGAAAGGCCATATCAAGAAGTTCTATCAAAAGTTCAAAGACAAGAACAAAGGCAAAGATATAAGAAAAGATGACAGTAGTGATAATGATGAAGCTAATCCTCTCAGAGAATTCAATATCCTTTTTTATGATGATACTATTAATCTTACTACCCATGAGACTAGTTGGGTGATTAACAATGGTGCTTCCATTCACGCTATATCTCGAAGAGAATTCTTCTTATCTTACACTCTAAGAGATTCTAGATTTATGAAGATGGGAAATGGAAATCAAATAAGAGTTGTTGGTGAAGGAGATGTGTGTTTGGAAATGGAAAATGGCACAAGACTAATTTTTAAGAATGTCAAGCATGTTCCAGATATTTGCCTAAATTTGATCTCAACAAGCAAGCTTGACGATGAACGTTTCTGCAACGTCTTCCATAATGGCCAATGGAAACTCAATAAAGGCTCACTAGTAGTGGCTAAAGGTAAAAAGACTCAGCACTATACTTTATGCATGCAAATGTCTCCAAAGATATGGTGAATACTGTGGAGAAAGATAATATAGTTAAGTTATGGCATTAAAGACTTGGCCATATGAGTGAGAAAGGGATGATAGTGTTGGTTAAGAAAAATGTGTTATCTGGAGTAGATCTTGTGCATTTAGAGAAATGTGTTGATTGTCTTGCAAGAAAGAAAAATAGAGTTGCTTTTAGGAGTTCTCCTCCTTCCAGAATGAAGAATGTGTTGGATTTAATTCATTCAGACTTGTGTGGGCCAATGCTAAAGTTGCTTGGTAGTTGTCAGTACTTTGTGACTTCCATTAATGATCATTCTCGGAAGACGTGGGCATATACCTTGAAGTCAAAAGATCAGGTGCTAAATTTCTTCAAGGAATTTCATACCCTGGTGGAGAGACAAATCGGTAAAAAATGGAAGTGCATCTAGAAAGATAATGGTGGAGAGTATTCTGGACCATTTGATGCTTATTGTAAAGAGCATACTATTCGATATCAAATGACACCTCCAAAGACGCCACAGTTGAATGGTTTAGCTGAGAGGATGAACAAGACTTTAATGGAGAGAGTCAGTGCTCTACTCTTACAGTCAAAGTTTCCTAAAACATTTTGGGGTGAAGCTTTACTTATAACAATGCATGTACTGAACCTTTCACCGTGTGTTCCTCTATAGTTTGACACTCCATAGAGGGTGTGGTCAGGAAAAGATGTTTCCTATGGTAATTTATGGGTTTTTGGATGTAAAGCCTTTGTGCATATTCCTAAAGATGAGAGGTCCAAATTTGATGTCAAGACACGACAATGTATGTTCATTGGCTATGGTCAGGATCAACTTGGCTATAAGCTTGTTAGAAGTCATGATGATGTTTTTATTGAAGACAAGACAATTAAAGATATTGCCAGAGTTGAGAAGAACATCCCCAGCTCTGAAGATGATTCAAATTTGAAGTCAGTTCCTCCAATAACGGTGCCCAGGGAAGTTGGGGATGAAAATGAAGTTATTCCACCAAATGGAGGTGATTAAGATGCTCCTATTGAGATTCCATCTGAAAATGATGATGATGATGGTGTTTATGATCAACCACCGGCAGATGAGGCTTCTCCAGTGCCACTGAGGAGATATGATAAAATTAGACAATCTTCCACCAGACATCCTCGAGACCAGTTCGTGTTACTAATTGATAAGGGAGAGCTAAAAAGCTTTGAAGAAGCTATGAATGATGAACATAAGCAGAAATGGTTTGAAGCTATGTAGGATGAGATGAAGTCTCTACATGAGAATAAGACGTTTGAGTTGGTGAAATTGCCTGAAGGCAAGAGAGCTTTGAAGAATAAGTGGGTGTTTAGGATCAAGCATGAATAACACAGTCTCTAGCCACGATTCAAAGCTAGACTGGTTGTAAAAGGATTCAACCAAAGAAAGGGCATAGAGTTTGATGATATTTTTTCTCCAGTCATGAAATGACATTCATCCGCACTATACTGGGTTTAGCAGTAAGTTTTGATATGGAGATTAAGCAAATGGATATTAAAATTACCTTCCTTTATGGTGGTTTAAAAGAAGAAACATTCATGGAGTAGCCAAAGGGTTTTAGAGAAAATGGAAAAGAGGACTATGTTTGCAGATTAAAGAAAAGCTTGTACAGCTTGAAACAGACACCAAGACAATGGTACTAGAAGTTTGAGTCTATTATAGGGGACCAAAGCTACAAGAAGACCACTTCAGACCATTGTGTATTTGTTAAAAAATTCTCTAATGATGACTTTATTGTGTTGTTGCTCTATATGGATGATATGTTGACAGTTGGTCAGAATATTTCCAGAATTAATAGCTTGAAGAAGCAGTTAAGTAAGTCTTTTGCCATGAAAGACTTGGGACCAACAAAGTAGATTCTTGGCAGGAAAATTATCAGAGATAGAGGCATTAAGAAACTATGGTTGTCATAAGAGAAGTACATTGAGAAGGTACTTTAGAGTTTCAACATGTATAATGCTAAAGTGGTTAGTTGTCCTCTTGCTAATCACTTTAAATTGGCTTCTCAGCAAAGCCCTTCCACTGATAATGAAAAGGAAGAGATGGATAGAGTTCCATATACTTCAATAGTTGGTAATTTGATGTATGCCATGATATGTACACGGCCAGATATTGCATACTCAGTTTGAGTTGTGAGTTGATTCATTTCAAATCTTAGAAAGGAAAATTGGGCTGCAGTAAAATGGATTTTCAGGTATCTTTGTGGAACGTCCAAAATATGCTTATGTTTTAGAGACATCAAACCTGTGTTAGCTGGATATACAGATGCAAACATAGTAGGCGATGTTAACTCAATAAAGTCAACATCTGGTTACCTGATTACATTTGCAAGGGGAGCTATGGCATGGTAATCAAAATTATAAAAATGTGTTGTTTTATCTACCATTAAAGCGAAGTTTATTATAGCAACTGAAGCTTGTAAAGAATTGATATGGATGAAGAAGTTCTTAAATGAATTCAATTTTCAGTAAGACAAATACAAGCTATTTTGTGATAGTCAGAGTGCTATCCACCTTGGTAAGAATTTCTCTTTTCATTCAAGATCAAAACATATTGATGTGAGATATCACTGAATACAATATGTTTTGGAGAAGAAGCTATTGCAGCTAAAGAAGATCCATATTGATGAAAATAGATTAGACGTGTTAACAAAGACCTTACTAAGGGAGAAGTTCGAATTCTGTCGATTGGCCGCCGGAATGGTAATGACTTCCATGTAATCAGGAGGGTGAGAAAGCATGTTTATTTTTATGCCCCACTTGAGGCGTGAGGGGAAGATTTATTGGATGGGTCCCATCTCAAGTGTGGGATCCACATGTTAGAAAAAAAACAAAAATCAATGCCTACCAAATGAAAAAAGAAAAAAAAATTATTTGTTGTTTTTTATTATGCATGTGGCTATAAAATAACCATCTACATGCGAGAATGAAAGACAAGCAAGCAAGAGCAAAAATAAAGAGTGAAAAAAATAATAATAACTTAAGTGAGTGAGGTGTGTGCTTATGAGGTAAGAGAGTATTTTAAAGGGTTTGAAAAAATTTTCTCAAAAGATGAGTGACAAAATAATGAGGAAATTTTTTTGGAGTGTTTGGGAAACAGTTTGAGTACCACTATTTTGGTGAGATTTTTTGTACATCTAGTATTGATATAAAGAAGATTATCTCTTGTACCTACTATTTTTATAGTAAAAGAATTATTTTGTTTTTATCCCATGGACGTAACTCAAAAATTAAGGATGAATCACGTTAAAATATTGATGTCATTTTTATTATTTTTATTATATATATGACCGGTTTAACCACTTATTTTATTCAACCATTGACCGATTTAACCATTTTCATTTAATTTATTTATTTAATTATTTCTATAATTATTTTATTTTACCTCTGTAAAAATTATTCTACTATACCAATTCTGTTAATTTTTCTAATATTTCTGAGATAATTCTTTCAGTGTTTTTTCTTTTTTTCGCTTGGTTGTGTTGGATAGTGGACGACAAGAGTATTGAGTTTAGGTTGGATGTTATTTTTGCTTGTTTATTTGTTCCGATTTGTTAGTTTGATGGCTGCAGTCGGTGGGTTTTGTGTTTTAGCTGCAAGTTTTTGGTGGGGCTGTTTTTTTTTTTTTTTTTTGTTTCTTGTGTTTTGTGACTCTTCATTGCTTAACTTACGGAGGGGTTTTTTCATCTCAAGTGTCTATTCCCCTCATTGTTTAATAAAAAGAATTGGCGGATAAAAAAAAAATAGAACTCTCTTTTCACATTGAAAAAAGAAGTATTTTTTTTTTTAACAGAAACCTTGTTTAGCTTCAAATTTTCTCTAATAATAACCTAAGATCTTAGAAAGCTTTGAATCATGCCATCATAAATTTAAAAAGAGGAGAACCATTCCTTATTATACAATTTATTAATATTTAGATTATATAACTTCTTTATTAATCAAAAAATATAAAATTTGAGATATTATCATTCACATGATTTTTTAATATAGTACATGACATTATAAAAAAAAAATTTTAAAAATTCAAAACATATAAAGTTATTTATTTTATTCATTAATGTAAATAATTTTCATTAATTAAACATTAAAATTAAAATTATTTTGACTTATAAGGCTTAATTGTGAGAGTTTTTTTATAATAAGGTCCAATATGATTCAATTTTAAAAGAAAATTTTTCCATTAGGAGCAAAAATAATTTTAAGGTCTAATATTAATTTTATGGCACAATTGAGGGTCCAATTTGACCTTTTGCCTAAAAAAAATTATTGAATCAAATGAGATTGTTTTATACCTATGAAATCCTTTTTTTTTTTACTATAGATACATTTGTCCTATTTTCTAAATGTCACGTACCCTTTTTTTTTTTTTTTTTTTATTAAAAAGGTATTCAAACTTAAAAAAAGTAATTACTTCTTAGTCAGAGGAGAAAATAATAAAAGTAATTTAAAATAATTTTAATGGGAATATTTTAGTAAAAATTTATGGAAATTAAGGGTCAATTAATTCAAAATTAAAACTTTAAAATCTGATAATGCAATCTAAAAATAATGATTGAATTATAAATTCTGCATTGTAGAAAAGATGCATAGTCGTACAAAAGGTGTATTTATCAGTAAAAAAAATTAAAAACTAATTAACTGAATATATTTAAATTAATGTGTAAGGACGTAATAAACAATGAGTACAAAGGGTCTAAAATTAAATTATTTAAAACAAATAAAAAATAATGATATTTTTAACACCATTAAGCAAACATTATAAAAAATTGTTTGAATATGACTGATTTTTATGACACATCAATAACTTGATGCACGAATTTTTAAAAGAGATTTTTTTTAATAAATAGATTAAAAAATAAAAATATGATCATATTGACAAAAAAATATTTTAAAAACTAACTTTTTAAAAAAAAAACTAACATCGCTAATTTTTTTTTCAAATATAGACTATTTTTTTCCCCTTATTTTTAGGTTATTGTCTTAAACAACAACAAACAAATATAATCATCAACAATAACAAACAAATATAATCAACAACGACATGACAAAAAAACTTTTAGCTCTTTTTTTTTAAATAGATTTTTATTATCCATAGGTTTTTCATTTTCTATATATCTCTATTTTTTTTTCTCTTTTCTGCTTATTATTTCTCATATATATTTTTCTTCTCCTCTTTATGTGTCTTGTTTGAGAAGAGCAAAAAAAAAAAAAAAGGCCAAAACAAAATCAACCATCTATAGATTGGGGTGATAAGGATGGGAGAGATAAGGGAGCTAATCAAGTTATGAACATTATTCCTAATATAACAAGTCATGCGAATAATTCAAAAGAGTTGTATTGGGACTCAATTTCGTCAAAAGGGTAAGACAATAAGAGCGCAAAGTAGTAGCACAAAGTTAGGGATGTGATTTATTCAAATCTTGTATGATTGATTGATATTCGTTTGAGTACATTAAATCTTGCACTCAACATCGAAGGAGGATTATTGGTAGTTAGTTTCTTTGGCCATGGATTTCTTGTTTTGTGGTTTATGGTTGGCTGTTTATATTGTTGCTTGGAGCAATACTCAATAATTGGAAATGTTTGCATAAAGAGAGAAATGCAAAAATTTAGATATATTTTTCGATTAATGAATCAATAATTATTGATACTCATTTCCTTCTATATTCTATTGTAAAAATCAATAAATATATTAAAAATAGAACTCTCTTATTTAAGATTTTAGGAAGGTTCAAATTATATAGTTATAAATTTAGAGAAATGGGATGAATGTCTTTTATTATACAGTTCATTAATTTTTATATTATATGACTTCCCCATTAACCAAAAGTATAAAATTTGGGATATTATTATTCACAAGGTTTTTTAATATATTACATGAGATTTTAAATAAAATTAAAAAGTTCAAAACATATAAAATATTTTGTAATATTATTCTTCGGAAAAGTAATGTAATTCACTTATTATTGTTTCTCAAAAACAGGAAAACAGATTTGATGTTTCTTGTGAACGGGCTCTAGTTAAGGCTTAAATAATTTTAAGAAATAAATATAAAACTATCATACGCTTAAATGTCTTTTTACTTATTGGTTTGTGATTTTATTGACATTTAAGGACAAATGGTTTTTATTTTACTAATATTTTGAAACTCAATCATATAATCATTACTTAATAATAAAATATTAATATAACATTTTATTTTTCAATAGTAAAATTATTTTATATTTGATTTACAAACTACCTATTTTAATACTTTTAAGAATATTAGACAATTATTTTAAAAATTATTGAACTTCGCCAAATGACAAATAAAAATTATGATTTTTTGTATTACTAAGCTACAATATACAAATTGAAGTTTTGGCTAATTTTTAAAACTCTGTAAACATCACATATATTGGACTAATTCATTAATTTAAAGTACAAAAATTATGAGCAATACAATTCACATGGCTTTAAAAAAAAATAGATTTTTATAGTACATGATATATTTTTTAAAAACAAAGATACATTCAAAACTTATAAAATAATTCATCCTCCCTTTATAGTCTATTAACTTAGGTGATTGACATTATAAAGTGAAATTATAGATTCAATCCTCTCACTTCTCCTTTAATCTTTAGAAATTAAAAAAAATTATAAAAAATAATGCATAATATTTCATATCATTACGCAACAATATAAATTAAGGAAAAATGTACAAATTGAAATTGCATTTGGCTAATTTTTATTGCTCCATACCAATTGCATTTGGCTAAGTTTTATTGCTCCATACCAATCACATTCAATGATTATAATTTAGAACTAAACTAAAGACTACGAGTTTTATCTCAATTAGCTAACATTTTGGTGTTTAGTAAAATTCAGAGATTAGGAACTAATAGTTGTTTTTATTCAAAATACGTACAAATTTGATTAGCTCTATTTTGACGTTTTTCTTTCATGAGCTTTATAGTTTATTTGTATATATATTTTTATTTAGACTATTTAACCCGTTTTAATTAACTAATAACAAATAACTCTATTTAAATTAAATATGTATAATTAATTTTTATAATTCATAATAAAACAAATATCTTTTCCTCATCTATTTAACTAAAAAAAATCTACCATTTATATTAAATATATATATGAATACTTCATAACAAAATAACAAGAAATCTACCATGTATATTCAAAATATATGTATTTTTAATAAAAAAATTATTACAATGAGTTTTTATGTACTCACTTTTATAAATTATTTAATTAATTTATAATTTATTAAATTATTTATTTTAAAATAATTTTTAAAAATATATATATTATTTATAGTGTGTACAAAGTGCAAATTACGAATTAGTTATCTTTTAAATGCTATAAAAATATTTTCTCCCAATAAATTACTTGAGTATCATCTCTAATTCATTTAAATATTTTCTCCTAATAAATTACTTGAGTATCATCTCTAATTCATTTTGATTATTTTTCAAACTGATAAACGTATCAAAGTGAGAACACCACAACCATGTTCTAACTGATCTATAATATTTTTTGGGAGATTACAACAATTTTAAATACTCATTCATAGATTAACTATGACCTTTGTTTTCAAAACTATTTGTCTAAGTTTTTTTCTTTCAGTTTTGGACCCCATGTTTTCATGTTCCAACTTCGGCGTTTTCGGCTTTTGTTTTTCATTTGTCTTTTTAAAAAAAAAAAAAATTCTCTAACTTTTTTACCTATTTGTTATTTTTAAGTCATTTTTAATTAAAGTTTATTATATATATTTATTTAATTTGTATATTTTAAATAATTTTAATTTTATATTCTAAATAATAATTTTTTTTAATTTTGTAACTTACTATTATTTAAAATAATAAATTAAGCTCATCATATTCAATAATTATTTTTTCAATAAAAATAACAAAAAATTATGAAATATATTAGATAAATTATTATTTTTATTCTCAATATTGATAAAATTAAAAATTTTATTTATGGCCTTAATTTTATTATTAATAATGAAAAAACTGAAAAAATAAATAGTAACAAAAAATCAACAACTACAAAATTTTTATTGTTTTTTGTTGTTTTTGTTGTTGTTTTTAATTGTTTTTTGTTGTTTTTGTTGTTGTTTTTAATTGTTTTTGTTTTTTTTGTTGATTTTGGTAAAACAAAAAACAACAAAAAAATAAAAAAGTATGAAATATATATATCAAAAAATTATTATTTTTATCATTAATATTAATAAAAGTAAAAATTTTATTTATGACCTTAATTTTATTATTAATAATGAAAAAATAATTGAAAAAACAATAAAGATCAACAAAAATCAACAACTATAAAATTTTGTTGATTTTTGTTATTTGGTTGTTATAGTTGTTGTTTCCATTTGTTGATTTTTTTCTTTAATGTTGACCTTAGCAATAATTAATCTTAATTTTGATCTTAAAAAAAAATTAATTTTGAACATTTAATTTGTTTATTTAAGTGTGTATAAGTTAGAACTCTATTGGAAGTTGAAATGAAGTATGATTATCTTGGGTTGATTGGACCTTTGAGATTCAAGGAGGCTTTTGACATCCTTAGAGCATTATAATGAGAAAATTATCCTCTTCACATTTGAAGTAGACAACTTAAGCTTTTTGAATTGGGCTTATTTGTTAAAATCCAAGTTCATTTGGGTATGCAAATTTTGAGTCAAAATCCACATATACGTTTGTCATTTTAGATTGAACATCTCTTAGTATTTTGGACATATCTTGAGTTACAGAAGTCCAATTAAGGAGATTCAAAATGATATGAAAATATAGTTCAAATATCTAAAACTTTCATGAAGAAAGTATGGAAAATTAAAATTTATTTAGGAGAAAATCACGATTTCAACTTGTGTATAGCTGTTTGACAATATTCTACATTTAAAATTGCATAACTTTTAGTATTTTGGACATATCTTGAGCTACAAAAGTCTAATTTAGGTGATTGAAAATGATATGGAAATATAAGTCAAATATATACAACTTTCATGAAGAAAGTATGGAAAATTCAAACTTCTTCACTAGCAAATCATTGGTTCAACTTGGGTAGAGCTGTTTGACAGTATTTTGCATTTCAAATTGCATAGCTATTAGTATTTCAGACATATCATGAGCTACAAATGTCCAATTTAGGTGATTCAAAATAATATAGAAAACTAATTCAAATATCTACAGCTTTTATGAAGAAAGTATGGGCAAATTCAAACATCTTAAGTAGCTAATCATGGTTTCAATCAATGAATAGCTGTCTAACAATATCACTTTCAATGATTCAAAATATAGACATTGGACACATCATTTGCACCTCCAATAACTATATTTTTAAGAATAAATACCTCTAGAGCTAAATGGAAGTGAAGAAACTTATTTATCATTCATTCTTTCTTAAATATTCATTAAGCTCTTAAATTCTCTTAAACAATTCTTTGTTTGTATAACTCTTATGAGAGTTAGGTGTGTGTTAAAAATAAAATTTTTCTTCATCTTAAATCATGGGTTAGATTAGAAGGGAAGTGAAACTGATTTCTAAAGAATTGGTTTAAGTGTTGTCCATTGAAACACTTGGATTTTGGTTTTTTAAGTGAGCCTTGAAAACTCATATTGTAAGGTTATAAGAGTGAGCCATAAAACTCTTGTGTAATCTAAATCTTGTGAATAAGATTGTGGGTGATTGAAAATCATAACTTAGGGATAAGTTAGGTTGTGACATAGGATTATTGTTGAATTCGAACTCCTTAAATCTTTGTGTTCTTCATTCTTCCTTCTTAACTTCCATTCAATTCTTGCAAAGAATTCTTTTAATTTATCATTTTTATTTGATAGTCCTATTCATCCCCCCTCTATGACTCTTTTTAATTGGTATCAAAGCTTGAATTCTAGGTACTTCATTGCTAGAATACAAGATCATGGGGAGTGAATCACAAAACATCTCTTCTCTTAGACCATTCTTTAATGGTAGTGACTATCCATATTGAAAATTCAAAATGAAATTATATCTTGATTATGATTCCATCAAACTTTGGGACATTTCCCTAAAAGGTTGGGAACCACCTACAACTATCATTGATGACGTGGTAACTACTCTTGTAAGAAGCCAATGGAATATTGATTAAAAGGAAGAAAATCATAAAAATAAAAAAGCTATGATTACTCTAGTCTCTTCAATGATAAGAGAAGAAGGAGGCAAGCTTCAACATTGTATGTTAGCCAAAGAAATGTGGGAGACCTTAGAAAATCACTACGAAGGCAACATTCAAATAAGAAGTAAGAAAGTTCAACTTCATATGTATGAATATCAACTCTTCAAAATGAAGTCTCAGGAATTAATTATGGAGATGACAAATCATCTTAATGCTCTCCTCATAACCTTTAAGAAACTTGGAAAACATTTCTCCAAGGAAGAAGTAAACAATAAGATTCTAAGAATCCTACTTAAGAATGATTGGGAATCTCGTGTTACTTCAATTGAGGAAGCTTAAGACCTCCCCACCCTATCAACCGATGTGCTAACACATGAGTTCACTATCAATGAAAGAGATGAAGAACAAGAAGAGAAAAAAGAAAAGAAAAAGAGCATTGCTCTAAAAGCTCTTCAAGAAGATAGTGAAGAGGAAAGCATCAAAGATTCTAGTGATGAAGATGGTGACATTGCCATGCTCACTAGGAATTTTAAGAAGTTTTAGAGAAAGAAAAACTTCTCAAGAATAAGGGACTTTAATAAGAAGTTCCAAGGAGATAGGAAGAAGAAAACTAAGGAGGTTACTTGCTATGAGTGTAAGAAATCATGACATATTAGAAGTGAGTGTCCCAAACTTAAATTCAAGAACATGGGAGTAAAAGATAAAAAGAAAGCATTCAAAGCTACTTAGAATGATTCCTTTGAATCCGAAGAGGAAGAGGAACAACAAAAGGGGACTAATCTTTGCTTCATGGCCCTTGAAAATGAAAATAAGATACCATCTACTTCTTATTCTTCTTTTAATGATTGTGATGATTATTATGATAATGATCATGATTATGATGAGAGTGTTAGTGATATGCACTAGGTCAATCATTTGATTATGCATTGACTTTCTTATTTTATTAATAAATAGTTATTTCATTATCATTTGATTTTATGATAATTATATGAATGGTTAATTCTTACTAAGGCCATTAAGTATGTGACTTGATAGTAAAACCCTTAGATTAAAATAAGAGTTCTATTCTAATTATCCCTAGCCATTTATTCATTATATAAATATTAAAGTATTAAGGCTAGTATGATGTTGATTGATGGTTATGTTTTACTAATTATGAATATGAGATATTAAGTCAACTCATAGGTAAATGATGAGAGATCATGTACTAGATTAACCCACTATGAGAATACTACATAGATTATTATCATAAGTATTTCACATCACAGGAATTTTTTTTTGGTCATTTGACCTTGAAATCATCATGGATTTCTACATAGCTATTTTATGTTTTGACACATTCTAACATTATCTTTAACCAGACGATTAAATTGGAATGTTGTTGGATATAAAATTAGTTATGTGAGGAATGTGAGTGATTTAGAAGGAATTTATCCCTCATTAATATGAGAAAGATATCTATAGGCCCCTTGATGAGATAGACTGAAGAAAATTGCATGGCCATGCTGAAATGAATTGATAAAGAGTTATCATTTTTAGTCTACTTGGAATCAAGTCATAATATTGAACTATATAAAGATGACATTCTATACCTTATGTTCAATTAAGATATCATGTGATAAAGGGACGATAAAATTCATTGTAATTAGGTTATGTTGGATTATTGACTTCACATGACTTGGGTAGTCATAATGTCTTGCTAAAGGCCACTTATGACTTGTAGGCCTAAATAGAGATTTAGGCCCACTACCAATGTTATGTGAACTTACAGGGTCACACACTTAGAACAAGCCCAAAACGAATATGGGTTTAATAAGCCTAAAATAAACTTTGTGGAAATAAATAATTAAAGTGTTTTATTTATTTATTTGTTTATTTATTTATTTAAGATAAATGTTATTTTAAATAAATAAATAAGATATTATTTTTGATTTATTTTTTTAACACAATCAGACTATAATAAATGGAAAATTATCAAAAGGTCATTGGTAGGTGAAACCCTAATTTGGAGTCTATAAATATGTTATATTCTCTAGGGTTTCACATACTTGTTTTTCCTGCCTCCAAATTCATTTTCTTTCTTATTAGAAAACAAAGATAGTGTTTTTCTTTTATTCTTGATTTGTGAGACAATCAAGGAGGTTGCTAGCACACACACTCCAATTCGTTTTGTGAAGGGCTATTCGTGTGGACACCTATAAAGGACGCATCCTTTTGGAGACGTCTTGATCCGAACAACCAAGCTAAAAAGCTCGAGGTAAGGTGTCACCAGTGTGAACCTCCTCTCATCCTTCCAGAAAATCTTGCCTCTTCTGCATTTTGGTAAGATTCTTAAAACCCTAGATTTAATCAAGTAGTCAAATTACATGGATCTAGGCTTAGGTACGTGATAAAATTTTAATTTTTTCACTGCGTTTGTATCACAAAACTCAATAAAGAGCTCTATTATGAGCAAATTACTTATCAAATGCAAAAGTTTATTATCTTAGAAGAAACATTGTAAGCATGAGTTAGGTAGGTTAAATAGTGAATTAGAAAATTAAAAAATTAATTTTGCTAAACTTGTTGAATCAAATGAAAAACTTGTTAGTGATGCAAAATCTTTTAATTCTTTAGAAGATCAACTTAAGAAAGCAAATGATGAAAATCATAAGCTTTCTAAGGAGTCTTAGAATTAAATAATTCCATTGCTAAATTTAAGAGAGGAAAAGAAACTTTAGCTAGTCTTCTTGACTCTTAAAAATTTCATGGAGATACCCATGGAATTGGATATAAGAATGGAATGTGTTCATCATCTTCATCACATATTAATTTTGTAAAAGCTTCACATGATTCCACTCCTTCAACCACCAAATCAAATGAGACTCAAGCTTTTAAAGCTAAAAGATCTCATGTGTTAAATAGCAAGGGAAAGTCTCATGAGATTCATCCTTCATTAACACAAAGAGGTAAGGCTCAAACTAGAGCACCTAAATCGAAGCATGCTTATAAACACAATTATAATAGGCATGCTGTATAATACAATGCACATAAACATGTTACACAAAATTGCCAAAATTCACATCACCATTACCAATGCATGTCTCACTTAATGACACAAAACAATAGGAGATACACACAACACCAAAGGCATGTTGCACACACTAGGAAAACATTTCATCCTAAGAGGAATAAATTCAAAAATATTGTATGTTCTTATTGCATGATCAAAGGACATACTAATAATGTGTACTTCTATAGAAGACTGCATATGAATTTACTTCTTACAGATTATCTTGAAACTAACCAACCTAGACTAAAAAAGGTTTGGATCCAAAAGAACACTTAAATTGTATTATGTAGATGTTCTTGAATTCCACAAGAACAAAAAGCAAGTGGTATCTTAATAGTGGATGTTCAAGGCACATGATAGGAGACAAAGAGCAATTCAACAAACTTGATACTAAGGATGGAGGATACGTTACTTTCAGAGATAATGTAAAAGGAAAAATTATTGACATTGGAGAAATAGCTAATCCTCAATCCTTATCTATACATCATGTGTTGTTTGTTGATGGTCTTAAACATAATTTTCTTAGTATAAGTCAATAATGTGAACTGGGAAATAAAGTAACTTTTTATCCTAAAAATTATTTTGTTAGTAGTCTTGATGAAAATAAAGTTATTTTTAGTGGTGAAAGAGTAGACAATATTTTTGTAATTGATTTGAATAAAATTAATAACAAATACATAAAATGATTAATGTCTATCTCCCATGACACATAGACATGACATAGAAGATTAGGACATGCAAATTTTAAGCTTTTGAATGATCTTTGTAAACATGAACTTATAATTAGTTTACCTAAGCTTGAATTCACTAAGGATAAACCTTGTGATGCTTGCCAAAAGGGAAAATAATCCACGTCCTCATTCAAGCTAAAAAATGTAGTGTCTACCTCTAGACTACTTGAACTTATATATATGGATTTATTTGGACCAACTAGAGTTCCTAGTCTTGGTGGAATGCACTATACATATGTATTGGTTAATGATTACTCTAGATTTATATAAGTATGTTTCCTTGCTCATAAGAATGATGCATTTAAAGCTTTTAAAAAGTTTGCAAAAAGAAAAAGGCTTTTATATTTCTTATTAGAAGTGATTATGGAACCGAATTTGAAAATGAATTTTTCAAAAACTATTGTAGTGAAAATGGTATTTTTCATACATTTTCATCTCCTATAACTCCTTAATAAAATGGGGTAGTTGAAAGGAAAAATAGAACTCTTGTGGAAATGGCTAGAACAATGCTTTATGAGTATAATTTGTCTTTATACTTTTGGGTACAAGTCGTTAACATATCTTATTATATTTTAAACCGAGTTTTCAAAAGGCCAATTTTAAATAAAATATCTTATGAGCTATGAAACAATAGAAAACCTAAAATCTCATATCTAAGAGTATTTAGATGCAAGTGCTTTATATAGAACACCAAGGACAATCTTGGGAAATTTGATTCTAAAGCCGATGAAGGAATTTTCCTAGGCTATTCTATTTCTAGTAAAGCATATAGGGTCTTTAATATGAGAACTCTAGTATTTGAAGAGTCAATGCATGTGGCATTTGATGAATCAAACTCACTTGATCCTAGAAAGGATATTTGTAGTGTTGATGATCCTGTAGGTGACAATAAGATTGTGGAAACACAAGAAGAAAATGATAGTAAGCCTTTGGAATTTAAAGATCCAAGCAAGAAGGAAAATGAGGAGACATCTCAACCTACCTTGAAGGATGAACTTCCAAAGGATTGGCAATTCAAGAAATCTCACCCTCAAGACCTCATTATAGGTGACACTACAAAATTGCTAACTACTAGATCTCAATTAAAGTCTATTGTTAATTTAGCCTTCATTTCTGAAATTGAACTATAATAACCCTAGTTTTTAAATTATTTTAATATAAAACGAGATAAGCAATGTTAATAAATTTAAAAGTTATATTTAATTATTTTACTATTTTGTGATTTGTGATTATTATTTTATGTTAAATTATATTTTTCTACGTAAATATTTTGTTTTAGAAACTTATACTTAAGCAATTATTTTACATTATTGATGATTAATTTTTTTTCGGATAGTATTATTTTAATAATATTAATTTATGTGCATTATTATTTCTACTATTATTTTTATCAACTTACATTATTTATTTTATTATTAAATTGTTTTATTAGTATTATTGATATTATTAATATTTATTGTTAAATGTTATTTTATGTATATATTAAATATGTTTGTGTATATTATTGTGTATATGTGTGTGCGTTATATATATGTGTATATGTATATTTGGGATATTTTATTGTGTGGTAGAGATTTAATGTTATAAAGTTATATATATATATGTACAAAAAAACAAGAACAAAAAACGCAACAAGCTTACCTTCCTCCCCTCGCCACTGTCCGTTCCCCTACCGTCAGTGTGCCACCTCCCCTTACTTATGGACTGCCCTCCTTCCTCTGCTAACTCCGTCGCCCTCCTTCTCTTTCCCCAATGTCTGCAGCATGTAGAAATCGAGACAGCGGTAGTAACTCCATTTTTTTCGGTCGTTCTTGATTTCGGCCACCATCTTGCACATTTCGAGTCTCTATCAACTCCCTGAGCTTTGGTGAAGTTGATTATAAGCTTCGTTTGAGCTTAAACCTGATTGTTTGTGAGTTTTCTCAAATTTTCAGTTTTGAGCTATTTTGTTTTTTATTTTTTTGAGTTTATTTTTGGTTGATTTATGCAAACTCCATTAACAAATGTTGATTCTAGTAGCTTAATCTCCATGAATATATATATATTTTTTGAATTTTTGAAATTTATTTTAATTTTTGTGAAATTTTGAATATTTTATTATTATTTATTTAATTTTCGTAAAGTAATGTATTAAATTATAAAATTTGTTGATTTAGTGTTTGTATATATATTTTTACTAATTTTAGTGTTGAGAAATAATTTTTTTTGAATATTATATAATTTTTAGTAATGTTTTAAGTTTATGTAAATATTGGATAATTAGGTTAAATATGTATTGTTGTTAAAATTATTGTTTAATAATGTGTTTTAGTTGATATTAGTATATTATATGTTGAGGAAATAATTTTAATGATTTTATATAATTTTTTAGGAATATTAGTTATATTATGTGTATTTTGAATTATTAGGGTAATTGTGTAATTTTGTTAAAATTATAGTTAAATATTATGTTTTAAATGGTTTTATAATTATTTAAGGTATTAAAATGATTTTTATAAATTATTTACTATTTTTAACTAATTAATACAAATTTTTAAAAATTATTTTCAAATAATATATTATTTTACTAAATTAATGATTAAATGGGTTTTTAATAACTTTTAATATATAGTTAGGCTATTTATGTTATTTGAATATATAAAGTGAATTTTTATTATTTTATAATGAATTATCGAGAAATTGGATTTTTAATAATATTATATTATTATTTTGGGATTTTTACTTAATTATTGTGAAAATAATTATTTTTAGTTTTTTAATGTTAAATATGCAATATTTTGCTATTTTGAGGATATATGTGGAATTTATTGGTTTTTAATATATTTATTGTATTATTTAATTTTTTTTTTTGGAATTGTGGACTTCAGTTGGGAATTATATAGTTCGGGGTCCCAATAAAATGTGTGAATATTCTGTGTTTTAAAGTGTGTTTTCTTATAGGACCGACTTTACTTTTTAGTAGAAAGATGTCCGTTTTATAGAGGAAACTCTATCGAATTTTCGGTAGAATTCTCATTAAACGTGACATTGGGTCTATCTTGAAATTATGTGTTTGTCTGTGTTCCGTATTCTTAGATTAAGTTTCTCTAGAAGCTTAAATTAGATTCATTCTGATTTTTGTTATTATTTTATTATTTAGTTATGCTAAGACTGAAGCCTAGTGAACCGGGCCTATCGAACCAATCTCGACGAGTGCAAACTTGTGAGCTATTATTATATGTATATATTGCATTTGGGATGCATTTTTTAGAACATATACATGTTTTGATTGTATTTATTCATAATTGTTTTATCAAATGCTTAAGTATATTTTAGGTATATTTTTAGTATATTTTGAAATAAATGCATGTTATACTATTGATTTATACCTAAATTGTTTTTAAGTATATTATTGGTTTATTTTTGGTATATTTCATGGTTGATTTGAATTTATTTGACATATATATACTCGAAATATATTTGGTTTATTTTAGGTATAATTCTAATATATTTATGGTTTATTTTGTTATTATGAATGTATTATGCATTATTTATTTTCCCCTATGAATGTGTTATTTAAATGAAGGACATCGATAGAACGTGCTACCTAGTGGGCACCACTAGGACCATGTACATACCGATGAGATAGATTTAGGGTTGAATAAGAATTACTTGTGGTAATTATGATTTGATTGAGATGTAATATGATTGATAGTGTGGTTGTTGGAGCTCGGTTGACCTAGTGTCTCAGGGTCAATCACAATGACAGTCAGACTACTGGAGCTCAACTGACTTAGTGTCTTAGGGCCAGTCTACTATCTATATGGAATAAGTGAATTTATTTGGAATTAAGTGAGCCTGTATGGCTAGAGTGATGTTATTATTGATTGAGGATGCGATTAAATAGGATTCCATTTGATCCTTCATAAACTTATATTTTTCAGTATTATTATATAAAGTGATTTTCAGCATTTGTACGAAATGCTTGTATATATGTTTATTATATACAAATGATTGATTGCATTTAATATTAGGAAATGCATGTATATATATTATAACAATTCACTTAGTGAGGTTTGACTCTCCTCGGTTGATTTTTTAGGAGATTCTTCTTCTTCAAACCTTAACAGTAGGTCTATCCGTCGGATTTCTTCAACCCCAAGTTTTTTATGTAAACTACTTACTTAATTTTATTTATACTTTCAAAAACAACATTAGTGAGTTGTATTTTGTACTTATTGTTTGTTGGTTGTGAATTTAGAGGCCTTTCTTTGAATATTGTATTAATATATTTTATTCTATGATATGACAGAGTTTATTTTTATTATATTGGTATAAGATTTTGATATTGGTGCATATTTTATTTATTATTGCATGCTTTTATTCTTTTAAGGCTTGCTGTGGGTTCTGGATTCAAAAAAATTCTCGTTCCTTAGCCCCGGTCATGACTCCCGATTTGGGTTGTGACATGAACACAAAAGTATTGATGATGCTTTGTGTGATGAATTTTGGGTCCTTGCTATGCAAGAAGAGTTAAATTAATTTGAGAGAAACAATGTTGGACCTTGGTTCCTAGGCCTAAACATCATCCTATTATAGGCACCAAATGAGTGTTTAGAAATAAGATGAATGAACAAGGTGTCATAATTAGGAACAAATCTAGACTAGTAGCTAAAGGTTATAATCAAGAGGAAGACATTAATTATGATGAAACCTTTGCCTCCATTGCAAGGTTAGAAGCTATTAGGATGATATTTGCATTTGCATCATATGGATTGTAAACTTTATCAAATAGATGTTAAAAGTGCATTTTTAAGTGGTTTTATTAAAGAGGAGGTATATGTTGAACAACCTCTAGGTTTTGAAATTTTTGACTCTCCAAATCATGTGTTTAAACTTTCAAAAGCAGTATATGGATTGAAACAAGCTCTAAGAGCTTGGTATGAAAAATTCAGTAACTTTTTACTAGAGAAAGGTTTCTATAAAGGAAAGGTTGACACAATTCTTTTTATAAAGAAATCCAAACACAATTTATTAATTATTGAAATATATGTTGATGACATTATATTCGGTGCTACTAACCATTGCTTGTGTGAGGAATTCTTTAATTTAATGCAAGGAGAATTTGAGATGAGTATGATGGGTGAACTCAAATTCTTTCTTGGAGTACAAATCAATCAATGCAAAAATGAGATTTTCATCAATCAAACCAAGTATGCAAGAGATGTTCTTAAGAATTTTGGCACGGATGGAGCTAAGATAAGTAAAACTCCAATGAGCACCATAACCAAACTTAATAAAGATGAGAATAGCAAACTAGTTGATGAAAAGAGATTTAGAGGTATGATGAGATCTCTTCTTTATTTAATTGGTAGTAGACCCGAAATTATGTTTGCTACTTGCTTGTGTGCTAGATTTTAATCAAGTCCTAAAGAGTCTCATTTGAATGATATCAAAAGAATTTTCAAATATCTTGTGGTATAATGCATTTAGGACTTTGGTATCCTAAGAGTTCATCCTTTGACTTGATTAGTTATTTTAATGCAAACTTTGCTGGTAGTTTACTAGATAGAAAAAGCACTTCTGGAACTTGTCAAGTTTTAGGACAATGTTTAGTTTCTTAGTTTACCAAGAAACAAGTTTCGGTTGCCTTGTCCACTGTTGAAGCTAAATTTATTGCAGCAAGTGTTTGTTGTTCACAACTTTTATGGTAAAAAAAAAAGTTATTAGACTATGGTGTAAAACTTAATCACATTCCAATCAAATGTGATAATACAAGTGCTATCAAACTTAGCAAAAATCTCATTCAACATTCTAGAACTAAGCATATAGACATTAGATATCATTTCTTGTATGACCATATTCAAATTGGTGATATCTCACTTGAATTTGTTGATACAAATAATCAACTTGCAGATATCTTCACCAAACCTCTTAATGAAGAGAGAATAAATTTCATTAAGCATGAACTGGGCATGATTGATGGTTTTAGTTTATCTTGATTTTATGTTTAATTGATGGTTGAACTATTTTCATGTGAAATCATGTCATGTTTATTGATTACTTTGATTGATAAATATTTTGATTTTGATATTAAATTTTTTTCAGTCATCAACTTATATTTGGTTTATCTTTTTAAATTTCCTTGTGCATTTTGTCAAAGGAGGAGAAATAATTAGAGTTTACATGTGTACCTAGTTAATTTTTTTTACATGTGTACTTAGTTTGTTTTTAATTTTAAAACTCCCTTAAAAATGTGTTTATGTTAGTGACATATTATATTTTTATTTGATATAGGGGGAGAAAATTTATTTAAATTTTTGCATGCATATTAACATTATAATTAATTTTGCCATACATCATATGTTACAAAAGGTCTTATTTTGCTTACTTTGTGTATGACATATATTTTATAAAGATTTTGAGTATCTTTGTTTTTCATTTTCCCTTTATATCTTTCTCTTTTCTTTTTGCTTTTGACAAAGGGGGATAAATATATTTGAGTTTGTTATTCATTACTATACATGTGTATAATATTTTATTGTGTTCATACATGCATAATTCATGTATAATTTCTTCTTAGGAATGATTTTTATCTTTGGTAAGGTATGAATATCTTCTTAGGAATTGTTTTTATCTTTGATAAGGCATGTGTTGCTATACATGTGTATAATATTTTATTATTGTATTTATACATGCATAATTCATGTATAATTTGTTCTTAGGAATGATTTTTATCTTTGATAAGACATGAATATCTTCTTAGGAATTGTTTTGATTTTTGATAAGGCATGAATATTTATACATGCATAATTCATGTATAATTTCTTCTTAGGAATAGTTTTTATCTTTGATAAGATATGAATATCTTCTTAGGAATTGTTTTGATTTTTGATAAGGCATGAATATTTTTACAAAAATTTGGTGTATCTTTGCTTTGTTCCTATAGGAAGTGGTGCATTTTAGTAGCACTATATGCATATATGTTTGAAATTATTTTCTCACATTGCCTAACATTTATTTAAATTATCATGTTATCATATTTTATGTTTTTAATACATTTGTCATAAGAATGCCATATTTTATCCCTCCTGCTATATTTTACGTTGTTTACTTTTTTTTTTGTCAAGGGGAATAATCTATAAATTTATATTTCTTATTATGTCCATTTTCATAAGGGGAGAAATAAAGAAATATATTTTATATATTTGGTATCATTATTATCACAAATATTATCACACACTTTACTTTGTATTATTTTTTAATCAAACTCAAAATAAGTTTGTCAAAATCGAAAAGGGGGAGATTGTTGACCTTGGCAATAATCAATCTTAATTTTCATCTTAACAAAATTAATTTTGATCATTTAATTTTTTTTATTTAAATGTGTATAAGTTAGGACTATATTGGAAGTTAAAATGAAGTATGGTTATCTTGGGCTGATTGGACCTTTAAGATTCAAAAAGGCTTGAGAAAGTTATCTTCTTTGTATTTGAAGTAGACATCTTGAGCTTTCTGAATTAGGCTTATTTGTTAAAATCCAAGTTCATTTGGGTATGCAAATTTTGAGTCGAAATCTACATATACATATGCCATCTCATATTGAACATTTATTAGTATTTTGGACATATCTTGAGTTACAGAAGTCTAATTAAGGTGATTTAAAATGATATGGAAAGATAAGTCAAATATCTACAACTTTCATGAAGGAAGTATGAGCAAATTTAAATTTTTTCAGTAGCAAATCATGACTTCAACTTGTGTATAGTTGTTTGATAGTATTATGCATTTTAGATTACACAACTCTTAGTATTTTGAACATATCTTGAGCTACAGAAGTATAATTTAGGAGATTCAAAATTTTATCGAAAATAAGTCAAATATCTATAACTTTTATGAAGAAAGTATGGGCAAATTCAAATTTCTTCAATAGCAAATCACGGATTCAACTTGCGTATAGCTATCTAACAATATTTTGCATTTCAAATTGCATAACTCTTAGTATTTTGGACATATTCTGAGCTACAGATGTCCAATTTAGGTGATTCAAAATGATATGAAAATCTAATTCAAATATCTATAGCTTCTATGAAGAAATTATGGGCAAATTCAAACTTTTTGAGTAGCCAATCACAGTTTCAATTGATGAATAGTTATTTGACAACATCACTTTCAATGATTCAAAATATAGACATTGGACACATCATTTGCACCTCCAACAACTATATTTTTAAGTATAAATACCTCTAGAGCTTAATGGAAGTTAAGAAAATTATTTATCATTCATTCATTCTTTCTTAAACATTTATTCTTTCTTAAGCATTCATTGAGCTCTCAAATTCTCTTAAACAATTCTTTATTTGTATAACTCTTATGAGAGTTGGGTGAGTGTTAGAAATAAAATTTCTTATTATCTTAAATCTTGGGTTAGATTAGAAGGGAAGTGAGACTAATTTCTAAAGGAATTGATTTAAGTGTTGTCCATTGAAACACTTGGGTTTTGATTTTTTAAGTGAGCCTTGAAAACTCATATTGTAAAGTTATAAGAGTGAGCTATAAAACTCTTATGTAATCTCAATATTATGAATAATGATACCATCTAGAATGTTCCCACCTAATTAGGGGTCCTCTACCCCCCTAAATAGGAACACATGGACAAATGAGAAGATAGATCCATCCAAGGAACTACCTCAAAGAGGAATCCTAACTGAAGAAGGAACACTCTCTTACAAAGACTATGATTCACTAACCCATAAGGATTCCTATTCCTCCCAGGTTTGAGTATCGCTATATATAGCACCATGTACCCCTCATAAGGGGACATCTGATTCACACATATTCAAGTTATCTTTCCTCCGCCCGATTTCTATTCTCTAACTTAGGCATCAGAGTGTTTGTGGGGATTCCCTCCACCTCTCACCTTGCCCTCTGTTCAGTGCTTTGCAGGACGTTCAACCCATGAGTCCCGAAAATTAGTTATCAAATAAGATTGTGGGTGATTGAAAATCCTAATTTAGTGATAAGTTAGGTGAAGACGTAGAATTGTTGTTGAATCCGAACTCCTTAAATCTTTGTGTTTTTCATTCTTCCTTCTCAACTTCCATTCAATTCTTGCAAAGAATTATTTTAATTTCTTATTTTTATTTGATAGTCCTATTCACCCCCCCCCCCTCTAGGATTCTTTTCATTTAAAAATAAAACAATTATTAAATACATCAAAAAATTATTATTTTTATTATTAATACTAATAAAGTAAAATTTATTTATGACCTTAATTTTATTAGTAATACTAATAAAAGTAAAAATTTTGTTACTTGTTGTTATTGTTTTTTGGTTAATGCTTCAAATATATCATAAGGATTGTAAATATATTACATATTGATGATTAATAAGTAAAAAAATAAAATCCTTATTCCTTAAGAATATAAAAGGGAAATTTTTTGTTTATTTTGTGTTATTACAATAATTGAAGATATTTATTGCTTGTTTTTACAACAATTGAAAATATTTAGTTCATAATCATTCATTTGAAAAAAAAAGGTCTTCAAGAGAAAAAAAAAATATTTGGCTAAAAAAGAAATTGTTGGGAAAAAAATGAAGTCAGTACTTTAAAAATAGAAAAAAATATAAAGTAAAAAAAGTTGAGAAAAAAAAATGAAGATATTAGAAAAAAATGTCGAGAAAAAAAAGATAAAAGAAAGTACCATAAAAATAAAAAAATGTTTAGCAAAAAACCATTGAGGGAAAACAAAAGATGAAAATAGTAGAAAAAAATGTTAAGAAAAAAAACATTGAGAAAAAAATAGATAAAGATATTAGAAAAATGTTGAGCAAAATAAAAAATATTAAGAAAAAATAGAAAAAGATAGTAGAAAGCAAAAAAAAACGTTAAGAAAAAAAGAAAGCAAATAAAATGTTGAGAAAAATACAGTATAAAGTAAACAAAAAGTTAAAAAAGTAAAAAAGAAAGAAGTTGAAAAGAGAAAAGAAAAGACAATTCTAAAAATAAGACAAAAAAAAGTAATCCATATTTGAAAGAAAAAAGTTAGAGGAGTTAGTTTTGAAATTTTTTTGAGCAATGCTTTTTTTACATTATTTGTAGTTTTTAGTTTATTTATGAAAAAATCCCTAATGTCAATTGAAATCAATGGAAAGATAATTAATTGAAGGAGTAACCATGTTAGGAGTTCTATAACTTTTATGATTTTCACAATTTTATTTTAATATTTATATTTTTAAATTGAAATCTAGAAGTGAATAAAAAAATATTTTTCATTAATTTTATTAGTAAATTAAAATTTAATTTTGGTCTAAGCATTAGGTGTTATGAGAGGACCCCAATTGTGGGAGACATCCTTAAGCCTGTATTACACACAGACTAATCCCCGTTTGACCCGAGACGGATCCCGAAGAGTGATAAAGGTATAACTTAAGAGTTTTAAAATAGTTGCATACTCATAACTTGAATATAAGACCTCTGATTAAGTTGGAAGAGTTTTTTACCAACTCATCCACACCGTTTTAGGTGTACATTAAAATTTATTGTTACTCAACTCCCTTATTTTTACATAAACATCGACCTGCGCTAATCAAGAAACCAAATCAGCATAAAAGAAAATTTTTCTAATGAATATAAAAAAAAAATAAAAATAATAATTTTAACATACGATTTGTTTTAAAAATTAAAATTCAACATTTAAGCAACAACTGAATATTAATAAATAATTAGAGAAAACATTTGCTAAAAATATTATGTTCAATAAAATAATTTATAGAAAAATTTGATTATTACTATTAATTTGTTGTAAAAATTTATATCCTAATATATTTTTAAAAAATATTATATTTTTGAAAATAATGATAAAAGCACAATTAAATCCCAAAAAAATGAAATATAAAATTTTGAGTTGACTAAGATATTTTTTTACTCTCAATAGAAGTAATGGAAAACATTTTTTGTTACGCATGAGTAGTACTGGTGGTGAAAGATGTGGGCATCTAGATGTGGAGAGTTGGATTCGAACTCTATCCTCCTTTGCTCTCCCCCATTGTGGTGGATAATTAACAATTTCAATCAGTTAAAAAAAGGGAAAAGTATAATAAAATATCATGTGGTTAGACATTTTTTCACTTAAAGGACTGTAGTATTTTTTTGTAACATTTAAGGGATTGAGGTTTGATATTACTTACATTTTAGTAACTTACTTATTTTTTAAAAAATGATATAATGTTAAAATTACATGAATTTTTAATCAGAAAATCATTTATTACATATTATAGTATTCAATTAACCAAAAAAATTTTACAATTAAAAAAAGTTAGATGTATTTTTTTTATTTTATTAAGAATATAAAAATAAATTTTTTAAAAGTATCTAAATAGTTATATTGATGGTAAATTATATGTAAAACATATTTATTATTGAAAAGTATTGTTATGTTAAAATTTTATTATAAAATAATGACCATATTAGTTAATAAGGTATTGAAATATTAGAAAATGAAACTATATATTTCTAAATGTCACAAAAAATATCATAAATGCGTCTAACCACATAGTACTTTTTTATATTTATCTCTAAAAAAAATAATGAAGTATAATTAAACAAATCTATTCAAACTTGAAGTATAAAAATTATAAAACTTGTATGACTTCTAAATTGCTACCAACTTATAAGCAATAATTAATTTGGTGGTTGCTTCTAGTTATAATCATTTGACAAAAAGAGAAGGTCTTAGCGAAGGAGAAAGACATTAAAAAGTACATAAATAAAGAATAAATTAATGGACATTGAGTCATCTTTGTAATCTAGTAATTCTGATGATAAATATTATAAAATAAAATTATTAGTTCGATTTACCATTTTCCTCTTGGCCTTTCAGTTAAAATAATGCACATTGGAATAGGGGGCAGTTGGAATAATGCCCAGTTGGAATATTGTTGTTGTTCAAATAAAATAAAATAATGCGCATTGGAATAGGTGGCTTCAAGATGTCTATATAACCATACTCATCTTCTCATATCTTGCAAGTTGTAAGTTGGAACACACAGATGCACACACTAAAATCTATTTGCCTTGCCTACTCTCCCAACTCCGACACCAATTCCATGCTGCTTCTTTAATTTGGCTTGAATTCAATTATTATTGTGCAGATTCGACCACAAGTAAGGGTGTCGCCACAACATTGTCCTATATTTTAATTGTAAATTAATATGTTGAAGCCCTTAACTTTTCAGGTACGTTCACACGTGCATAAACACAAGTTTATATAATATAATCGGCTTAAATTATATACAACTCTTTGAACTTAATACATTTTATCATTTCTGTACTCTTAACTTATGCATTAACTATTTTGATATATTAACTTTCTCAAAATATGTCTTATAAATATATATTTTTAGTGAATAATTCTTGTTTTAATTTACAAAAGTATCATTTGCACATCTTTAATAGTGCTAAAAGTATTGATAAGTCTTAATTATGTGTTTCAAGTGATTAGTTGATAAGTTTAACAAAACAAAACTGCAAATGATGACAAAATTAGGAGGTATAATTATCAACTTATCAAACCATTTAGGTTTGTATAATATAAACTTTTAGAGGATCGCTAGCAACCAAATCCAAAATTCTAAATATGTTTTTTTTTTTTCAACTGATGTAGCGTATTTTATTTTCATAAATTAATTACAAATAATTGTTGGTGCTTTTTAATTAAATATTTTTATTCCACAAATCTAGAAATTCAGTCTTTCAGTAGTGATGGAGAGAAAACTTGAATCTCTCACAATTTTAAACTACAGAATCCATCGTCAACTTTCTTTAGTACATGCAATCGACATGAGGATCAAAACCAAAAATAATGAAAACAGCACAACCAGAAAACCTAAAGAAAACCATTATATATGACAAGTTTAGAAGAATTTCCTCTGAACTTAAACAATTGAATGATTGAGGGCATAGGTTAATAAAGTGTACATGATTGTTTTGAAGTCTAAGTCCAAGGATCAATTGGAATTCAATGGTGGAAAAATTTAAGATAAAAATCGTTTGCTGCCTGTTTCGATCTTGCTGGTTCTGCTGTTGTGAAATGCTTTAGGTGATGGTTTGATTCAGGCTGTTTAATCTAATTTCTGTTTGGTGAGCTTATTTAAATCATTGCAACCTGTTTGGTAGTTCTGTTTTTTTCAACCTGTTTGGCGTTTTTCTGTTCTTTCTGCTGCTAGTTCTTATCTCGTTTTGCTGCAATTTTTGTTGGTTATTTTGGCTTTCTTTGGTTGTGTTGGCGTTTTTCTTTATTCTGTTGTATTCTTGTAATGGTTTTGTTTAACATTATAAAAAAAAAAAATTTATCATGAAGAACAGGTAGCAGCAAGTTTCTGTATATAATAATTAAGGGAAACGAAGAAATGTGGAGACTGAAGATTGCCGAAGGTAATGGGAAATATTTGTCCAGCACAAACAATTATGTAGGAAGGCAGATATGGGAGTTCGACCCTGAAGCAGGTACTCCCGAAGAGCGTGCCGAGGTTGAAGAAGCTCGTTCTCTTTTTTACAATAATCGACATCAGGTTAAGCCCAGTCGTGATCTTCTGTGGCGTATGCAGGTTTATTTCTTTCTTTAATCTACTGCTGTATATATATGTTAGACAATTATAAAGCATGAATTCCTTTGAAATTAATTTTTTAATGGTTATTACTTTTTAAAATGGCAGTTTTTGAGGGAGAAGAAATTTGAGCAAAAAATAGCAGCTGTGAAAATAGAAGAGGGCGAAGAGGTGGTGACATACGAGAAGGCGACACAAGCACTGAGAAGGGCAGTCCATTTTTTTTCAGCATTACAGGCTAGTGATGGTCATTGGCCTGCTGAAAATGCCGGACCCCTGTTCTTTCTTCCTCCACTGGTAAGTCATATATATATATATATGGGAAAACTATCACTTTTATTCTAAAATTTTAGAGCCAATTATCAATTGATTCTTATTTTGAGGGTATGTTTGGAATGAGAGGAAAAGGGAAGGATGGAAAATGAGTAAAGAAAATAAAGGAGGTATTCCACTTTATCTTGTTTGGAATGGATGCAAAAAAAAAGAGAGAAGATGGAAAGTGAATTTTATTTTCCTTCACATATTGTCTCTCCAAATTTAAGAGAAAATGATAGAAAATATTGTGTTATAATTAATTTTACTATTTTACCCTTACTATGTTGCTTTTTCCGATTTTCAAAATCATTTGTTTTCCTCTCATTTTTAAAATATTTGAAATGGTTAATTTAATAAGTTTTATATTTTTGGTAAGTCATATATAAGAGAAAACTGTCGCTTTTATTCTAAAATTCGAGCTAATTATCAATTGATTGTTACTTTAAAAGTTATTTCAATTTGTTCTTTCAACTTTATGAATTGTGTTAATTCTATCCATTTTTATTTGAAGGATCCAATTATAATTTTTAAAAATTACTTTTAGATCCTTATAAAATAAATTGAACTTTTATTAAATTTTTTATCCTCCTTTACCTATAAGAATATATATATATAAGTAAATGTTTTGAAATTCTAATTTTGACACAAATTTAAAAATTAATTTCTAAATAGTTTCATAAATTTTTAATTTTTCACTGAAAATTCTTAAATTATAACTATTTTAGAATTTACTTCTCAACTTTCAGCCACATAATTTAAAAATTTTTCTAATAGAGGTCAAACAAAAAAAAGTATTAGTTAAAAGAAGAGAGAATTTTGAGATATTAAAAATATTAGTCAAGAATATAAAAAATATTTAGTATGAAAAATTAAAATTTAGTTATTATTTATTGTAATAGTTAAAAGATTTTATTTTATTTATTTTTATTTTTGTTAATATTAGTTTATATAATAAATTGATTCACAAGTTGTCACATTTTTCTTTTTATTTTTAATTGATACTTAAAAAGTTAAAATTTTATGTAAACATTTTAAAATTTATTTCAAAAATGATAAGGTTAAAAATTGAAAATATTTTTCAAATTTTATTTTTTAAAAAAAGAAAAAAATTTAATAATTGTCAAATTTATTTTATAGAGATCTAAAAGTAATTTTTTAAAAATATAATTAGATCTATAAAATAAAATTGGATAAAATTGATACAATTTATAAATTTAAAAGAGCAAATTGAAATAACTTTTAAAATAGAATTTAATTTATAATTAGTTTAAAGTTAAGGATAGAAAAAATCATTTTCCTTATACATAAAGTCATATATAATTTTATATATTATGCAAGTGCTAGGGTTAGTCCATGTGCTAATGTATTTTATTTTATTTTTTGTTTCATTGGAGGCCTAAGGCATTGAGTAAGTTTTGTTTTGTTTTGTTTTTTTGTTTTTAATTAGGAAGTGGTGAGGTAAAACGCAAACACTACATATATATTAAAAAAAATTATATTATTACACTACGATAAATTAAATTGAATTGAATAAGAAACTCAATATGATTTAATTCATTTTTTTGTTTGATTTGGTCTTTCGTTTGATTTGAGTTAATTTTAAAATTAGTTCAATTTGATTTTATATATTAAAAATAAAAAAATATTTAGTTTGGTTTTATATACAAAAACTTTTGGTAAACTGAAAAGAATAAAAATACTAAATTTGATTTTTTTATTACTAAAATATTTTAAATAATAGCAATTGAATTTAAAAAAAAAATTAAAATATATAAAAAGTTTTAGAATTGTAATTTTATTTGATTCAGTTTGATTTTAGAGTATAAAATTTTGATAAGTTCAATTCAATTAATTCTGCGTTGAATCGTTTTGGTTCAATTTTGACCAAACGAATTTTTACCTCAAGTGTAAGTCAAATTTTTATCATTCACTAGATAGAATAGTCATTCTCTTTAGTATAAAGTTCACAAACTTCCACCAATAAATATGAATTATAGCCTTATTTTCACATACTATTCAAAAGATGGAAAGGATATGTATCAAATATATAAATAAAATAAAATTGCAGGTGATGTGTATGTACATAACAGGAGATTTGGAACGTGTATTTCCTGCTGAACATCGAAAGGAAATGCTTAGGTACATTTACTGCCATCAGAATGAGGACGGGGGTTGGGGCCTTCACATTGAGGGTCACAGCACCATGTTCTGCACCGTTCTCAGCTACATTTGTATGCGTATTCTGGGTGAAGGAGCTGATGGTGGTCAACACAATGCTTGTTCCACAGCTAGAAATTGGATCCGTGAACATGGTGGTGCTACTTACATTCCCTCATGGGGAAAGACTTGGCTCTCGGTGCGTAATTGTTCTTTTAAATTTTTACTTTTATATTCTTAATTATGCTTTTTCCTGATGAAACCGAATTCAATCGTCAATGTCACATGTGCTTTTGTCAGATATTGGGTGTGTATGACTGGTCTGGAGCCAACCCAATGCCTCCGGAATTTTGGATCCTTCCATCTTTCCTCCCTATGCATCCAGGTTACCGCTTAATTAAAACTCATGTTAATTTCAAGTTATTCAATTTAAGTATTTGTTTCAGTTGGCTGATCGAGTCTAATATGAAGAAAGAGATAGACAAAATTATAAAAAAATTTTCATTTATTATTATATATAAATTAGATATTTAGTGATTTATTAATAAAATTTAAATTAAATTAATTAAAAGTGGATTACTTTAAGTTAAGGTGCCTTCAAGCTCATATAATTTTAATTAATTGAAAGTATATTTAATATAATTGAAATTATGTTTCATGTTTGGCCAATTGGTGCCAAAAATCCTAAGTTTTTCAACCTTTTGTATATTTACTCCAAACTTTAAAATTTAGTAAAATTAGTCCAATTTAACATATCATTTGTAATTTTAGCACAATTTAATATATTCATACGCGGCGTTTGAGGTTAATTAGTTAACATTATTATTATAATTTCACATTTATATGGAGACTTAAAATAGATAAAAAAGAAAATGAAATAAATTTTTCATTGCCATTTTTATATTTTTTTAAATCATTGAGATTGAAGTCTAATTAATTATTATAATTAGTATTTAAATGATGTGTATATGAAATTCATAAAAATAGATATTAACTATTTTCTTAAATTGATTAAATTGTAATTGTGCTAAATTATAAATAATTTGTCTTTAGATTTGAAGTCCTGTATATAGTGTGAAGTTTAATTGATTATTGGAAGATGAATGCAGCAAAAATGTTCTGCTACTGTCGGATGGTTTACATGCCAATGTCATACTTGTATGGTAAAAGGTTTGTGGGGCCAATTACTCCTCTCATCCTTCAACTCAGACAAGAACTTCATACTCAACCTTATGAACAAGTGAATTGGAAGAAAACTCGTCACCAGTGTGCCCCTGTCAGTTTCCTGTCATCCATTAATTTCCAGTTTACCAAATTATATTGTATGGCAAAAGGCATTCTTCTTCTATTCCTTTCAATTGTTTAATTAATTATTATTTATTGCAGGAGGATCTCTACTATCCTCATCCTTTGATTCAAGATTTGATGTGGGATGCGCTCTACCTAATCACTGAGCCTCTTCTTACTCGATGGCCCCTTAATAAGTTAATCAGAAAAAAAGCACTTGAAGTCACCATGAACCACATTCACTATGAAGATGAAAATAGTCGTTACATTACTATTGGATGTGTAGAAAAGGTGACGTTCTTTTATTAACTTATGATACCACACATATGACAATCCAAGTTTTTCCATCCTATACTAATATTTTCCCCAACACTTGATTATATGAAAGTGTAGATGTGTAGACAGATAATTATGCAAACTAAAGGACTTAATTTGCTAGGTTTCTAACTAAATTATGCAACAGGTAATATTAAACTCTTTTTTAAGAGTGTTGAAAAACTAAATATTGAGAGAATTAAAGCAAAAGTTAATTTGGAGAATGCTTGCATTCAAATAAATTAATGTTATTAAAAAAAAATAATGTTTAAACTAATGTTAGAAAAAGGGGCTGTAAACGAACAGCACGGCCAACAAACTACTTGGAGCTAATGCTCCACCTTCTTTAAACCAAAGGCCTCTACAAGTGCGTCCCACTTTCGTAAATATCTTATCCAAAGGTCTTCTTTAATAGTTCCATATAATTACTTTTTACTCCTAACAAATTTTATAATAATCATGAATTTTAATGAGTTGGAAAATTAAATCAATAATATTAATTTTTATTATTTTTATTAAATATTTAATTTTTATTAATTTAACCTTCTAAATCATAAAAACAAAGATTGCTATATAATATCTCCATGTTTGTCTCTCCCACCAAACTATTAACTTATAGTAAACTACTAGCTTCCATTAACTGCTTATACATTTCTTTAATGCTTCGTGCCACCTGAATTGCATTCATAGGTACTTTGCATGCTTGCTTGCTGGGTTGAAGATCCAAATGGCGATTATTTCAAGAAACATCTCGCTCGGATCCCTGACTACATTTGGGTTGCTGAAGATGGAATGAAAATGCAGGTCATTATACTTTTGTTTTTTTTGGATGTCTATTTTTAACTAAATTAATACATTACAATGCTGACCTCAATTAAAGATTATATAATATCTGCGTGAATGCATTTTGGTGTAGAGTTTTGGAAGTCAACAATGGGATATTGGTTTTGCCATTCAAGCCTTAATTGCCAGCAACTTCACTGAAGAAATAGGAGATGTACTTAAAAGAGGGCATGCCTTCATAAAGAAATCTCAGGTTTATTATTTATCCTTTTCTCTTATGATCTCTAGTATGTTCCTCCTATTGGAATTATAAAAGTTGCCAGAAAATTACGGAAAACTAGGGGTGAACACGATTCGGTAAATCTGAAAATTTAAAATCTTCAGAACTGTATTATATTATGAGAATTTTAAAAATAAAAATTTCAGTGCTAGTATCTAATTTAAAAATTTCCATTTCAGTACTGTCCCATTTTTAGGGATAGTTCGGCAAAGAGATTCGGTTATATCGGAACGGATTGATATGATACGGTCCAAAAAGGGAATTATGAAATTTATGTAATCGACAAATTTATGTTATTAATTAAAATTATATTTATTACTCAAAAGATTTTGTTGAAAAAATTATATAATTTTTTAGTTGGCCCATCAACTCATATAAAATATTATATAATTTTCAATAAATTTTTGTTTGCCCATCAACAAATTATCAATAATAATTTAATCCTATTTATATTATATAAAATATTTAATTATATTGAAATTACTAAATAAGTTTTTAATGAGCTGATTTACAATTTATAATAAAAAATATTCTTATTCTATTAATGTTAAATAATGTAAATTATATTTATTTAATATGAATTGTAATATTAATACAAAAACTATATGTTGTTGATATTAATTTATAAGTACTATTATACTTAAAAATTTGAATTTGAAGTTTATTTATGTTAAATTAGCATTATATAGTTTTGTCATAAATCATTTATATTAATGAATCACTGATCTAAATTATATTTACTTAGTATTAATACTAATTTATATTAAAATTTTATAGTTTCATTAAATACTATAACAAATTTATTATATAGTTTTTATCTAACAAATTTACTATATAGTTTTATTAAATATAGTTATTATATGTTTGTATATATTAATAAAAATAATGATCCTAATAAACCTATATACCTCATTACTTTTAAATAATATCAATAAGATCAAATTAAATATTAACAATAATAATCAATAAGTTATTAAATAATAAAAATGACTTATCCCTTATTTTTATTTGTAAGATTACTACTTAATTTAATTAAAATGATGTAGTTTATAGCAAAACGGTGTAGTTTCCTCTTGGAAGCCCCCTTTGTTAAGCAAAGAAATAAGTAGTTCTTTTCATGGCGGAGTCATCATTGACTCTATATATTATTATGGTAAAAATACGTAGTTTTGACGACATAGCTTTGGGCAAAAATATATTGTTTTGGTTATCCATAATATATATCTATATATATTAATATGCAATAAAAAATGATTATCATAATATTATTTAGCTCAGTAATTTTTAATAATATCAATAATATTGGATTACTTAATAACAATACTAATTAATAAGTTATTTAATATAATAATAACAATATATTTTAATTGATAAAAATGACATTTCTATTATTTTTATTTATAAGATTACTACTTATTTTAATCAAAACGATGCAATTTTGGGTAAATCTACATCATTTTTGTTATCTATAATATATGTTTATATATTAATATGCAATAAAATAATAATTATAATAATATTATTTAGTTCATTAGTTTTAAATAATATCAATAAAATTATATTAATTAATAACAATAAAAATTAACAAGTTATTAAATATAATAATATTATCTAGCTCATTAATTTTAAATAGTAACAATGATATTAGATTACTTACTAGTAAAATCATACAATGTTAATTTTCTTATTTTCATAATTTTAGTTTAAATCCAAATATAATGGACATTCCACATTTTTACTTATTATTGATGATGATGATAATAATAAAACTAATAAAATTATTTTGTTAGTAATATTTTTATTATATTTTAAACATAAAATATATATTGCTTAATAATATAATAAAAATATATAATTATGTTCACTAATATTTATTCATACATCTATATTATTATTAATATTCAGTATCATATTTGGTTTTTGGTTCGATACGGTTCTAATTTTTTAATAGATGTGGCTGGAGTATTAAAATTATATATATATATAAAGTATGATTTTACGACTAGTTATATAGTTTTCCATAGGATTAAATATGGGGCAGAGAACATATCGAACCGAATCGAAATATATTAAAATCATACTGAACCAAACCGAATAATTTTAACTTTGAACTTAACCGAATTAAATTTTATAACTAATTTAGTATAATACTGGATATTTATAACCTTTCGTTTTGTTATCTTAAAAATTGGGATCTCTAAAATTGTTTTCTTTAGTTTTCATCGAGTTACATTAAAAAAAGAAAAATAAAACAATCATCAGGTGAAGGACAATCCTTCTGGCGATTTTAAAAGCATGTACAGGCATATTTCTAAAGGATCATGGACTTTTTCTGACCAAGATCATGGATGGCAAGTTTCTGATTGCACCGCTGAAGCATTGAAGGTAACAAACGTTATATAGTTCCTGAATACTAAAATATATATCACTTGTATTTTTTGTAATGTGCCTCACCAAATTGGCTTCCACTATATAGTGTTGCCTGTTATTCTCAAAGATGCCAACAGAAGTTGTTGGAGAGAAACTGGAGCCCCAACAATTGTATGACGCTGTCAATATCCTTCTTTCTTTACAGGTGACTGCTTCTCTAAGAATGCTCCGTAGAATTAATTGTAATACTTTGGTAACACTTGAAATCACTAATCTTTCTACTGAAATTTTTCAGAGTAAAAATGGAGGTTTAGCAGCATGGGAGCCAGCTGGGGCTCAAGAATGGTTGGAAGTAAGTCAATTTCCTTAAAAAGAAAAAAATCTTCGATGTTTTTTTCTTGGGCAAATTAAGGATAATCTTAGAATTAATGTTCTTGTTTTTCCCTTAGGTGCTAAATCCCACTGAATTTTTTGCCGATATAGTCATTGAGCGTGAATATGTGGAATGCACTGCATCTGCAATTCATGCATTGACCATGTTCAGTAAATCTTACCCTGGGCATAGAAAGAAAGAGATAGATAATTTCATCGACAATGCAGTACGATACCTTGAAGACGTACAAAGTTGTGAAGGCGGATGGTATGTTCCCTTCGCAGTAATAATATATATGTTCAATATGGTTGGCTTTTATGCAACTAGAAAACGAATTAACTCATGGATAGGTATGGGAATTGGGGAGTGTGCTTTACATATGGTACGTGGTTTGCATTGGGAGGCCTAGCAGCTGCTGGCAAGACTTATAATAATTGTGCAGCAATGCGAAAAGGTGTTGATTTTCTTCTCAAAATACAGAAAGGGGATGGGGGTTGGGGAGAAAGCTATCTTTCATGTCCTGAGAAGGTAAATATATACACAAATATGTCTTCTTTTATTTTTTTTATTGGCATAAACAACAACAAGAATAATTCTATAAATCAAATACGTGTGCAGAAATATGTTGTTAATGAAGGAAATCGATCGAATTTAGTACAAACAGCTTGGGCTATGATGGGTCTAATTAATGCTAGACAGGTGAATCTGTACATTTGTTTTGTTTAATACATATGAATCGAGGAGGTTAGGATGTTATCATTCTGATGCTTCTTTGGTTAATGGGATAATAGATGGATAGAGACCCGACACCTATTCACCAAGCTGCAAAGCTAATAATCAATTCACAATTAGAAGATGGTGATTTTCCTCAGCAGGTAACTGTATATAAAAGTTGTTTATTCAATACCAATTTTAAAGGGTTTTTAATTAAAGAAGAGAACAAAATGTATTAAATGACAGGAAATCACGGGTGTTTTCATGAAGAACTGCATGTTACATTATGCAACATATAGGAATGTGTTTCCACTATGGGCTCTCGCAGAATATAGAAAGTATGTTCTTTTGCCTTCCCAAACCACTTAACCTATTTCTTTTTGAGACAATTTTGACTATACCAAGAGTATTACACCCAAGTGTTTGAAGAATGACATATATTTTGCATGGCTGATACTTGGGCAGTCTAAGTGTATATTGTAAGTTTAATAGTTTCGGTTTCATAATACTTTAATTAGTAAATGTTTCTCCATATCCGTATCTTTATTTTTCCATATTCGTGCTATCTAAACATTTCAATTTGTAAGAAGGTACTTCAATTAAAAGATGTTTTTCCATGTCCGTGTCCTTGTTTCTTGTATTGCAGTATCCGTGTCCGTGTAACCTAGATTTCAGGTAATACACCATAAGTAGGGAAGAATTATTGTTTTCTATGTACCTATTTCTTTTAGTTCATCCAATAAGGGTTTGCTTCTATCATAAATATATTTGCTGTCAATCTCGCTTCTGCTGATGCATTGTACTTTAAGCTTCCATTTTTTATTTTGTTGTGTACATAATGGAAGCTTTGTACTATTTCTTCAATTAATAAAAAACTATTTTATCTTGTTCTCAAATATTTAATGGTAGTGGAGTTACAGAATGATTTCAGCTATGTTGACTTCATCTTCTACATCGGACCTGTTTTCCTTTCACAACACTTTGCTTTTAATTCTATCTATATCCATTCCTCTCACTAGCACAATATCTTATCAAACCTATCATTTTTTTGAGAGAAAAATAGCAAGAAAAACTCAAGCTTGGATGCTTGATTATATTCATCAACCTAAGCTTAAACACTACTAAAGCTAATGACAATAGTACTTGTTAACTAATACAAGTTAACTAAAAAGCAACAAAAGCATAACACATTTGCAAATGTGCTTCACAAGCAGTTTCTTGCATGCACATGCTGCTAGAAAATGATTCACAAAAACTTGAAACAATTAATTTACATGCAATAACTATGAGAAAAAACACTAAGCATGCTCGCTTTCTTAAAATCTCTTTCTTGACTCTTAATGTCTGTATGTCGTCTTTTTTTTTTTTTAATGTCTGTATCTCATATTAAAAACAGTTTTAGGAATATCGACTCCTTGATCATCTGTTGGTGATAACCGGACCTTAAATCTATCTTTAAAAACACTAATACTTCTTGCAATTGATCAAATAAATCATTGATCGCTGGCGAAGGGTATTTATTCTAGATTGTGACTTTATTTAATTTTTTGTAATTGATTCATAATTGCAATGATTCGTCCTTAATCTTTATGAACATCACAGGTGCACCCCATAGAGAGAAACTAGATATGAGAAATCCTTTATTTAACAATTTTTGTAGTGGTATCTTCAACTCCTTTAATTTAGTCACAGGCATTATATATAGTGTTTGTGATATGGGTGCTATTCCTGACATAAGTTCAACATTAAATTCAATCTCTCTCTCAAGCGGCAAACCTGTAAATCTCCCGAAAAAACATCCTCAAACAGATAACTCCTTCAATAATATTCCTCCCCTTTCTTCGTCAACAGGAGAACCTAAATAAGCTTCATACCCTTTCTTGATGTGTTTCGTCGTCGTCAATGCTGAAATGATCTAGGTAGGTCTTTTTCTACCCATTGCCCGTAAAACTTATTTTTCTTGTATCCTCTGCTTTAAGCCTTTTATAATGATCCATATTTGTTCGCTATTGGCTCAGAATATCCATATTGAATATAACAACAAACTAATTGATTAGTAGCGTTATGAAATCCCATTTTGCGTCATCCTCCCCCATTCTCACCAAAACATCCTTAATAGCAATTTTACATATCAAAATCATCCCCATCGGCATAGTCATAATTACAGGTTCTATTATATTGTAGGACTTAAGATTATTATGCACGGCAAATGCATATGACATGAATGAAAATTAGCATCAGGATTAATCAAAACAAGTGCTAACTTATTCGATACATAAGTCATATTTGTTAACACGTTTGGTTCATTCTCAGCATCACACTTTGTCATTGTATAAACTCTCATTGATTGCAATTTCCTGGCTGCATTTCCTTGTCTAAAAGCTCTATTTTGGGGTTGTAGAGTAATTTTGCTTGACTCGCTTTGGTGGCCTTTCAAATCTTTCATTTATTAAAGCATTCAATCCTTAAACTGACTGTTCACTCGTCACTTCCTTTTTACATTTTGGAGCATAATGCCTTATCTCATTACATTTATAACATTGTACTCCACTTCTTCCATAGTTACCCACGGGGTTCCTTCTACACATGTTACACCAAGGAGTGGTTCCTCTCCCCATCTATTTACTAGCTAGCTTGGGTGGCGCCATTAGTTGTCTCACAGACATTTTACTACCCTGAGGCTTATTATTAATTCCCATTCTTGTATTATTCCTTGAGTACATAAAAATCTTGACTTCTTGTTTCCATTACCCTTCCAAGGCTATTAAGAAGTTCCCTCCTCATGATGAGACTTACGGTTCATAGTCTCTAATTCTTATCTAGCCCTTTTTCCTTCATTGCTTTCTCAACCCATCCTCTAAAAAGTCATTCTAGCATACAAACTTTCAACGTAAGGAGATATGCAATCCTTCGATAAACTTCTCAACTTTTATCTCATTAATGGGTTGGACATCCTTGGCACATTTATACAAGTCTTCAAACTAGTTAGTATACTGTCTGATTGTCATCAAGCCTTGTACTTGATTAACAAACGATGCTTTCTCCTTCTTCTTGTAGGTTTCAATTAAATACTCCATATTAAATTCTCCTCAAACACTTTTCAAGTCCAAGCTTCTTTAAATAATTTTTTAAAATGAGTTAACCACTCATCAGCCTTATTGAACATTAGGCAATATACGTTACTCACATTCTCTCCGTCCGTTAACTATAATGTAGTGAAAGCCTTTTCCATAATTTTGACCCATTTGTTAGCTTGACTTTTCTCCAATGTGTTATGAAAATTGTATGGCCCATAATTCTTGGCATTTTCGATAATGTTTGTAGCTTCTTGTATCTCTTCTTCTCCATTATCATGATCACCATTATGCGAAGTGGCACTAGTGAATTTGGCACCAGCAGTTAAGGTTAACAATTATTGTGAGCTCTCCTTAGCATATCCTCTAAAATCGACACAAATATGGCAAGTATAAAACTATCTTATCAATTACCTATTTAAGCATTTAGCATTTCATCAATCTTCTTGCCAATTAATAATGACGATGGGAATGATTCTCGCTGTGATGCTCAACTCCTAATTTAGTGATTAGTCCATTCTATAAGGTTTTTATTTTTTATTTTTTTTTCTCATGTTGGTCTTCTCTACCTCGACCTTAACTTCTTATAAAACCACCTATAATTCTTGCCATCCTTTAAAACTAGTGTTTGATAATCTTAAATATAAGAGTACATGTTTTATAATATTGTGATTGAAATAACAAAATAACGGTGAATTCTGATAACCGTCTCTAACTTCATAACTGAGTGGTAGGTATGCTACATCAACATGCACATCCCTAGCCTAGCTCCATTGTCACCATCTACTCTCACGAGCAAAATAATAGTCATAGTCCAAGAGGTGTGGCCCAACATTAACCAAAAAAAAAAAAAAAAGAAGTCCTCGAGTTCTACCTTACAACCAGGTGAAGGTGATTTGCACACCTGCATTAGTCTCATAAAATCCGTGAATCGTGGTAAACATACCATCCATAATCTCCTCTCTAATCATAAAAATATGCATTAATGCACCTGCAGGCTCCACCGTCACTCATAAAGCAAATTATTGTGCTTAAACCCACAAGTGCATGGATCCTAAATTGTAGCATAAAAAGATATCAATCTCATGATAATTGAATATTGATTACTAATGTTTTTAATTTTTTTTTCTAGCTAGCAAATTAAATTTAAAAAATGATCAATTAAAGCTAATGAAATTCTTAAACAACTACGATCTAAATGAAAATCAATTAATTAAAACTTAAAGCTTGGAAATTGTTTCACTATTCTAGATTGATCATGAACCTATCTCAGTTAATATAAATTTTCATCTCAGTTAAGGGGTAATTGTTCTAGTTTATTTAATGTCTCTTTTGGGTTTAATGAAGAATATTAAAATTAAAATCTAATCTACTCTCACTGTTAAAGGTTAAGCAAAACAAGTTAAGTTCTTTAATAATTTTTTTACCCTAAAGAGCTCGCCTACTTCTATGGTTAAGTGATCTTAATCTTATGTGTTTTAAGCTAGCAAATTAGCTAACTTGCATTGACTAATCTATCCACAAACATGCAATCAACTGGTTCCAATATTGAAAGAAAGATATATAATCACAACTCATAGAATTAGTTGAATTTCAATATAATAACTGAAAATTATGCTCAATCTCAACAAGAAATCTAACCACTTCCAAACCCTAAAAGAAGTTTAGCACATATGGCTTTAGTGACACACATAAAAATTACAAACTTAAAATAATAAACAAGAGATGCATAAGAAAAACTCGTTTGAAATAATCGTGTTTGAATCTTTAACTCTTATTCATGATGAATTATAATCTTTAGATTGCTTATTATTTTTCTAATACTCATGATATCCCATCTTATATATGAATTACATAATAGATTCCTTATTCCTTGTGAATTTCTCAATCCAAATTCGAGGAGAAAAACTTTTCCTATTTGGTATAGCTCATGACATAACCATGCTTAACTTCTATCTCGATAGGCACAACCTAGAACAAGGTCATGCTCTATTTGAGCTTTTATTTAAAGAGGACACAATCGTGCTTCAAGCCATGTTGATATTTCTTTAATTCTTCAAATCAAGTTGAGAGTAACATAGGCTACAACACACTTGTGCAGCAGGGTGTGCTTCTAACTTTTAAAAGGTCTAGTGAAGGACATGGGCTATAACACGTCCATGTCATAATCACACTCAATTTTTATCTTTAATTAAGAAATTATTGAACAATATTACATACAAAAAGAGGGAAAATAATTAAAACTAAAAAAAATCCTAATTGCACTAAAATTATACAAAAAATATTAATATCTTAAGTAAAACTTTAAATAAAAAAATCATTCCTAACTAAACATAAATTCTTTAAAGATAATTAATATTAACCTAAAATTCACATAAAATTTATTAAAATTTAATTTAAAATATATGTATAAATTATGTTTATCAAATGCCCCCACACTTAGACCTTACTTGTCCTTAAGGAAGATAAACAAACTAAAAACTATTCAACCACAACCAAGAACTCTAACCTTGCAAAATGTTCAACCACAACAACACCAAACCTAAAATTGCTTATTAATGAGGATAATTAGATAGAAAAATCTTATATGCTAGCAATTTAGTAAACACAATCCATTAATTAATGTAAAGATTCAATAGGCAATAAAACAAAACAAGAATAAAAAAATTTCATGGAACTACAAAATTCAAATTTTTTTTGCTTTGTGAGTGCATTTTACACTCCATTGCATAATGATTTGATTTGGTTAGTGCATTTTATGCTCAATCTCACCTCTTTTTCTTTCCTTAGTAAGTGCATTTTGTGCTCCATCTCAACACTTGATCACATAAACTTATTATTTGTAAATCATTGAATACAATATGAAAATTGGTGTGAATGGGTAGAGAAAGCAAAGTAAAACACCTCTCTATGGTTGTGAATGAAATTAAAGGAAAGGATGAGTGAATGATGAAGAAGAAGGTTGATTTCCTTGAGATAATGATGAAAGAGGCATGGTCATGTCACGAGTTGTATTAGTTGTGCATCACCATTTGGTAGGTTCATTGTGCACATGGGCCCTCATTAGTAGGAACACATTGTTTTTGTCGAGCCATGATGATTTGTTAAAGAAAATGATAAAGATTTGACAACTTTAAGCTACCAAAATTTTCTAAGTTTGACAAAATAGGAGATTTGAGGGTCTATGTAAGGCAATATGCTACCTTTATGGCTACCATAAAGCTTAAAGAATTATAGATTATTTAATTCTTCTTCACATCACTAAAGGAAGGACTGAGGACATGGTTCCTTGACCTTCAAGATGAAATAAAAAATGATTAGCTACTACTAACTCATAAGTTTATTAAGCAATATAAATACAACACTCAATTAGACATCACTCGAAGGGACTTTAAGACCAAAAGGTAGAAACCCAGTGAAGCTTTCTCTAATTATGTCACCAGATAGTGGGGAAAGTCAATATGAGAAACTATCCTCCTGAGGATGAACAAATAGAGCTCTATTAGCTCTATTTGAGAAGCAAGAAGTTGAGAAGCCCTCATTAGCAGTTAACCATGTAGCTTGCAACGAGTAGGTATATCAACCTTTTGAGAAAGAGAAGGAACCCTTAAAAGAAAGAGAAGTAACAAGAGATTAAGCTCTAGTTAAAGAAGAAGACATTATCCGCAAATAGCTCAAGAAAACTCAATTATAAGCCAATATCTAGGACCTACTCATGGCCTCTAAGAAGTATAAAGATGCCCATGTCAGAGCACTAGATGAAGCAAAGATTGCCATTGATGCCTTACCTAGCGAGATGATAGCCTCTCTAATGAAAGCTTCTTCAAATTCAATCACCTTTTTAGATGAAGACTTACCCCTCAAGGGAAGGGTCCACAATCATCCTCTTTTTATACATACAATTATTAGGACTAAGAAGACCTTATGTATTATGGTGGATGATGGGTCTGCCATTAATGTTTACCCCCTGAGGTTGCTATATAATTTGAGATGAATGTTGAAAACTTGGAAGAATCCAATGTGGTCATACGAGCCTATTCAAAGAAGTCAGCCATCAACACTTTCAAAGTAGTAGTTACAGTGGGAGATATCAAATTAAAAATATAATTTACCATCCTTGACATCCCTCTAACTTTTTTCCTGCTGCTAGGAAGACCATGGTTCCACCCACTAAGGGGCACGCCTTCCACTGTGTAAGCACCTAATTTCGGGATGCAATTGTGCACAATTACGATGTAAGCACCTATGATGAAATTTATTAAAAATTTAAACTTGGTTGTTGATTTTCTGGACTTTAGGGACTAAATTATAACATTTTTTAGGATTTGATTATAAATAAGTCATTTTTAGGGGTCTTTTGGTAATTATAAAATTGCTTAGTTGGAATTTTCCTTTAATGAAAAAGGAATCCATGGCTCCAAAAGCTCAATTGGCCTAGCATTGATCAAAGATGAAGGACTCCCATATGATTTTAAACTACCAAACTTTACTAAGTTTAATGGAACAGGGGACCCAAGGGTCCATCTAAGGCAATATGCTACCTTCATGGCTTGTTCAATTCTTCTTCACATCACTAAAGGAAGGAAAAAGAGCATGGTTCTTTGACATTGAGGATGAAATTAAGAGTGATTGGCTACTATTAACTCAATAGTTTATTAAATAATATGAATACAATGCTCAACTAGACATAACTAATAGAGATCCTGAGACTATAAGATAGAAACCCATTGAAGCTTTCTCTGATTATGTCACAAGATAGTGGGGAAAGGTAGTGAAAATGAGAAACCATCATCCTAAAGATGAACTGATATAGTTGATAATCAAAGGGGCATTACCACATTTCAAAAAATATATGGTATTTGCCCTTTTTTTTTTACTCCAGTGCTCTCCATCAATGTGGAATAAAAAATAAAGATGAGGAACCTTAACAATCAAACATCCAAAACACCTTTACTCGAGCTACATAAATAAGCCTAATCCAACCTAGCACTCACAGTTCACCATCAATTAATGTCATCATACCATTGAGAAAGTTCTTAAGCTTCAACCTCCTTATATCCAAAGTATTATAGAGACTTCAACAAAAGAATCTCTTATAGCCTCAAGAGCCCAAGCCTCCTCCAAACCCATTACCCTCTCATATTGACCAAAACATATTATGCCACTTTCACCAAATGCCCAGTCACACCACTGATGCATGTAGAACCCTTTAGAATGTAATTCAGGACCTTATTGACTCTAGAAAAATTGATGACCCAACATCAAGACAAATCCTCTCCCAAACTATCGAAACATGTCTCCACTAACCATTAGCATGATTGCCTCTAATCTACCAAAAGACATTGTTGAACAATCAATCCAAGCGATCTAAGAAACCTAAGATAAGTTCTTAAAAGACAAACAAGTGAACCTCATGATTCTAGTAAAGATGAATAATGTCCTTCTACCTTTGAATACATTTCAATGCCCCAAAAATTCGTCCCCCACTTGATGATGCAAAAATGGTGAAGTGATTGATTAATTGGCAAAAATATAAGCAATGGCCATGGAGTATGGGATTTACTAGGCCAACCATTTGGGAAGTTCGACTACAAAGTGAAGTATACAACACCCCCTACTACTCACACTCACTTAGAAGACATAGTACCCTTATGATGGGGAGAAGAATTTGATAATAAAGATAGGGTGGACAATACTATTCAACTTCAAAACCTGCAAGTCATGGGAATCAATATATGTATGAGTCCAATGATCATGAAATCATTATCTGGGACTAGAACAACAGTACAAAAATATATAAGCAATTAATTAAGAGGTCCTCGCTAGCAGTCAACCATATGACTCATAGCAGGTGAGTATATTAACCCTTTGAGAAAAAAGAAACATACCCTAAAGGAAAAGAAGTGGCAAGTGATTAAGCTCTAGTTAAATAGAAAGACATTTTCCTTAAATAGCTTAAGAAGACTCAAGCATAAGCTAGTATCTCGAATCAACTCATGGCCTCCAAGATGCATAGGGATGCCCTACTTAGAGCACTAGATGAGCCACTAATGCCTCACCCTGCGAGATGGTAGACTATATAATGAAAGCTCCCTCCAATGTAATCACCTTTTTGGACAAAGATTTATCCCTCGAGGGAAGGGTGCATAATCATCCTCTCTTTATACAAGAAATTGTCATGTCTAAAAAGACTTTGTGTGTTATAGTGGATGATGGATTTATTATTGATGTTTGCCCCCTGAGGTTTCTACAAAAATTTGGGATGAATACTGAAAACCTAGAAGAATCTAGTATAGTCATATGAGCCTATGATGATTCAAAAGAGCCAGTCATTAGGACTTTTATAGCAGTAGTCACGGTGGGTGATGTCAAATCAGTAATATAATTTACTATCTTAGATGTCCCTTTAACTTTTCCCCTGCTACTACCAATACCTTGGTTCCACATACCAAGGGGTATACCCTCCATTATACATCAGAAGATCAAGTTTGCTCTAAATGGAAAGGTTGTTACCATCCTTGTAGACAGTGGGGTTTAGCGTGCGCCTAAGATTTTATCAACCATGACATTGTTTGAGCTTAGGGCTATAGAGAAAATACTAACCACAACAACAAAGACATGGCATGGAGATGAGGAGTTGCCACCTAAGGTAATAACTAGGACAAATAAAAAAATGGTGGTACTCAATTCCCTAAAAGAAAGCTAGCACCACAACTAAAAGATTTTGGATACGGAATACCAACTTCTTTTAGTCTTGTGTTCATTTAGAATTACTTTATGAATTGCTATATTGTGCTCTATTTACATGCAATTTCATATAAATGCTTATCAAAACAATCAACTCCAGGTAAACTAGTCATGAAAAATATATGTAAATAATGCACTCACTTAAATCAACAATCCCTAAGTTAGTCTAATCTATGTTGATTTTAATTAAATGGGATAAATCTAAATTTTTTTAATTTATCAGTGAGCCTAAAGTCTAATAGGCATAATTCCTATTTAATTTTAATTAAGTGAACATAAGTTTAATTATTTTAATTAAAAAAAAGGGCTTAAATCTACAAATTATGAAGTATTCAAATTAGTAGGCCTAATTCTACATGTTTTATTTCAAAGTGATATTAAATCTACAAATTTTGAAAAAAGCTTTAATTAAATGGGCTAAGTATAAATTCATTAAAATATATGGGCCTATGTCTACATTAACTAGATGGGTCTAAGGTTATTTCTACCCTAAATCTAACTAGAGATGCATGTTACTTAATTAAACCTAAAAACCTAAATTTATTTGAATGGGTTAAAGCCTAATATGGGCTTAGGGCCTAAAATACAAAAAAAAAAGCCTAAAAAAAATTCAAAGCAATTAAATAAAAGATCAAACAAATCAATTAAAATTATTCTAAAAAACCCTAATTTAATTAAGTTGACTCTAAACCAACAAATAAAATAAAATAATCAACCAACTAAACGTAATTCTATCCATTTGAATCTAATCTAATTTTAATTAAACAATATAATGATTTATGTAGACATTAATTTTAATTAGTTACCTAATTAAAACCTTGATTTTACTAATTCATTAATTAAAATAAACACATGATTTCATTATTCCCACTATTGGGGCTATTACAATGAACTATTGAAAATAACAAGAAGAGAAAAATAAATTAATACAATCCAAAAAATAATAAGAAAAAATCAAAATCAAAATAATAAAAAAAACCTAGAAACTATGTTTAACTAAAAAGTTCAATCCATGGCATTCCATGGACCTTCATGGGTTTCGTTCTCTAAGTAGGATCATCATGTAATCCCCTCCATAATCACCAACACGAAGGAACAAACAATGATTAGTGAATAAATATCAATAAAAATTAAATATAATTAAAATTTAATAAGATTAAAATAATAAAATAAAAATAACAGAAAGTAGGAAGGAAAGAAGATAATGATTATGGATGCATTATGGATTGCTCCTTAGATTAATAAAAATCATTGTTGCTTTTAAGTAGGTCTTCAAAGAAAATTATTATTCTTCTTCTTAAAAGTCTCCTTGCTTCCAAGATAAATGAATTAGAAGAGAATGTATTTTTTGTGTTGCCTAGCAATAGAAGAGAAAAGAAAACTTCTAGTCCCTAAAGAGAGCTGAGACAAACGTAAAAAAAAACATGAAAAGGGAGCTCCTCCAAAAATTTTTTGTGCTATCTCCTTTATGTCTTTATGTGTGTATGTGTTTTGTGTCTCTAAAGCTAGTCTTCTATACCTAGCTAAAAAATGTATCATATTGTGATTTGTTTTCAAGAGTTTTAGTTTTAAAAGGAGTTTAATTTCTTGAAAATTTAGATAACTCTTATTTAACCAATCAAAATTTGGGTTACCAACTTTTTATTGAAATAAAATAATACAAAATAGAGATGAAACATGCATAATTTTAATCAAAATTATGTAATTCTGATTAAAATTACATAATTCCAAATGGAATTATGTAATTCTTATATGAATTATGTAATTCCGATAGGAATTATAAAATTTCAATCCCTTTTCTTTATTTTAATTGTAAAAAAACCCTTGAAAGTATTCAAACTTTCCAAATAGGCCCTAAAAACATTACAATTAAGTCCTTAAAAAAACCTAATTTAACTCTTTTGAAATTACATTTGGACTTTTGAGGTTTCAAACTTCAAGTACTAAAGACCTATTTATAGCATTTTCATCATCAGAGTCCTCTATCGTATCCACACTTCATCATCCCGAAATTGGGTATTCATAGTTGCCCCTTTTTATCTTTATTTGTTTGACAAATTACGATAAAGCAAATAAACACACAATTTCTTTGGAATAAAGGTTTGGATACTTACATCTGCTCCTCAAAGCTTTTGCTTGCAAACGATCATTGGTTCACAATGAATGCTTTTGTTGTTGTACAACATTAGGCATGAACCTAAAACACATGAGGAAACACTATACTTGGGCATATAACATTAATTTGAAAGGATACATCACACTCGATCATATGATGTCAACTATACTCGATTGTATAGTATAGATTGAGAAAGCACATTGTACTTGGTTGTACAATATCGACGTTACTCGGTTGTATTATCTAGATTTAAAGGTTATATTGTACTCAGTCATACAATGTTGACTACACTCAGTCGTATAGTCTAGATTGAAATGACACATCACACTTGATTGTATGATGTTGACTATAATCAGTTGTATAGTCAATAATTAAAAGGATACCTTTCATTATATCGTACAATATTGGCTATACTAGATCGTATAGTTTGGGTTAAAAGGATACATCACAATCGGTCGTATAATGTTGAATATACTCTATCATATAGCCTAGATAGTAATAACACATTGTACTCAGTTATACAGTGTCAACTATACTCGGTCGTATAGTTAGGATTGAAAGGATACATTGCAATTAGTTGTATAATGTTGACTATACTCAATTGTATAGTCATGGATTGAAAGGATACATTACACTCAATCATAGAATGTTGACTATACTCAGTCGTTTAGTCAGGAAAGAAATGACACATTATACTTGGTCGTACAATGTTGACTATACTCAGTTGTATAGTCGGGATTGAAAGGATACATAGCACTTGGTCATACAATGTTTACTATACTAGGTCATATAGTCTAGGTCAAAATGACACATTGTACTCGATCGTACAATGTCGACTATAATAGGTCATATAGTTGAGATAGAAATGACACATTATACTTAGTCACACAATGTCAACTATACTTTATCGTATGGTCAGAATTGAAAAGATATATTGCACTTAGTCATATAATGTTCACTATACTCAGTCGTATAGTCTGGATTGAAAAGATACATTGCACTCGGTCATACAATGCTGACTATACTAAGTGATATAGTCTGGGTTGAAAGGATACATCACACTCAGTCGTATGATGTTGACTATACTTTGTCATATAGCCTAGATAGAAATGACATATTGCACTCGATCGTATAATGTCGATTATACTTGGTTGTATAGTCTAGATATAATTGACACATTGTACTCGATCATCCAATGTCAACTATACTTGGTCATATAGTCTGGATTAAAATGACACATTATACTTGGTCATACAATGTCAACTTCTTTTATGCTAACAACTTAATAATTCAAGGAATTATTAAATCATGTAGCTTTGGAATTTAGGACTATATTACAAGAAAAGCTTTAGACTTGAATGCAAACAAAGTTAAAGGACTAAAGTGGATGTTTGTCAGTTTAATCTATATTTTGCATTTGCTGAATATTTCTTTCACCTCACATCCCTTTCATTCTTCCATTTTTTTTCTTTTTTCTTTTTTCTTTCTTTTGATTTTCAAATCTTACTTCTGCAATTATTCTTTCATTTGATCTCCAATTTGGGATTTATCTGATCCTATGGCTTATTAAGGATGCAAACTACATGGCAATAGCTCTAGGCAATTAGATCTAGTCATATCTCAACTACATTTTCCTTAAAACTATTTAGGGATCAATGAAAGGGAAGAGGTGCTCCCTTTGACATGCCTGCACCTCCACAGATGCTAATAGGTTGTAGATGAGGTAAAATTTTCTTTTGTCTTTATTTCTGCAAAAATATATATTCTTATCACTGTATATAAATTAACATATTCATGCATGCAATTATACAATTTTTACAATGAAAATGTTAATTGAAGGACAAAATTTTGAAATTTTGGTATGTGCATATTATAAAAGATTAACAAAATCAAAGTCAAATTTTTGGATTTCCAGTCAAAAATCTAAAATCCAGATCGAAGCTTTGGATTTTCTATTGGTTGAAAATCTAGTTTTTTGATCCCCTTTTTTTAGATAAAAATAAAAGTAAAAGTAGGTAAACAATCAAGAGTTTATGAAGAATGTAATCCTATTATTATTTAAATTTTATTGAAAAACCACTGAATTTCTCGGGTTGCTTTCACTTGGCTCTATAACTCTTTCATGATTTATCTGGTGAGCTAGTGCAACATATCTAGGCATCTGGTTTTCGATAATTTACTGCTGCTCTACCGAATACTAGAGCTAGGTCAGACCACTATTCACTTTTCACTTTTATCGAGAGGTGAATGGATACCACTCACGCCTTCCACACATTAGTGGATGAGCTTACTATTTCCCCTTTGAGCTTCTCTGCTATTATTGGGATCGCCTTTGGGAGTATTATGGCTCCCTTTGATATCCACTACTGCACTCTTCCTAAGGATGCTAGGAGTCGCTATATTTACGATTTGCTCAGGTTTGTTCTGACATGGAAGAATCAGAAGAACATGCTTCTTTCTTCTCATATTCAGGGTTTTAAGAGATTACTCACCATTGCACCTCATCAAATCCTTCAGAAGGTCAGATGCTTCTTATTGATACTGCTAGGCACTACCCTTTTATGTGAGACTAGACACAAGGTTAGCATTGCTCTTCTCGATCCTCTTTAGGATCTTGCTAGAGTTTCTACTTTTGATTGGGAATCTATGGCTCTTGCATATCTCTACTATATACTTGATATTGCCTATAGACATGCAGTGATGATGTGCAACTTTTGGCATGTCCTGCATGTATGTCTTTTACATGTCTTCTACCCTTTAACTTTTCTCTTTTACAACCCCTTCTTCTCATTTTAACTGTTCCTCATTCTTTTAGAATCTGGGGCATTGTGATTTGGGCGATTCAAGGTTTTAGTGCTATTAGCTATAATAGGGATCTTCCTCTAATGCATAGATGGGCTTCTTCTTATCTCGCTAGCATTAAGTATGATATGTAGACCCATCGAGATATCCGAGAGAATCTCATAGAGTAGGTTCCAATAGATCTAGCTAACATATGTTTCTGTCATAGTTCTGAATATCACCCTTTTATTTTGTCTCTTTCATCACTCTTTGTTTTATACAAGTTAAGGAAGCTACTAATGTTGCTATGGAGGACCAAACTGAGAGTGATGCCGAGAGGACTGAGCAAGAGGTTGAGCATACTCAGTATAGTGGAGCTACTCGAGGTGATGCTTCCTCAAGTACTATCATGGGAGATGTTCCTCCACTTGATAGGTCCATATACTACTAGGCTCCTACAGTGTAGACTCCCATTGAGCAACATATGTATTTTGATGCAACTCATATTACTAGCTTTTCTCCTCATGATGCTTCACATGTAAGTGCATCTTTCCTTTCCAATTCTTCATAAACTGATACGTGCTATTGAATTAGTATATGTTATTTAACAAATCCTTGGACATAGGTAGAGTATATGTATGGACTTCCCTCATCTAAGAGATTATTTACTATGCACATCATAGATAGTTAGAGGGTTAATATTTACAAAAAATATGCAAATGTATGCATGATTCTAACTATTCTTGATGTAATAAAGTTATGTTGGGGATTTGGAGCATGAGAACGAGAGGCATTGCAGATAGCTTGTTGGTCTCAACCTTAATGATCATGACACTGAGACTTTTATGTCCCCAATTAAGAGATAGTCTAGCTAGAGGGTGGACTCCTTGGCCAAACACTGGACCTCATAATGACTAATCTATTTATATTGTGCTTGCATGACTGTACTTTGAAAGTTTCATAACTTTTCTACCTCTTATGAATGAATTATGGAATTTTTATTATGGATCAAACTTTGAAGTCTTTTCTTTTTCTTTTATAAAAAATTTGGAAAATCTTATTAGAATTATAGAATTCTGATTGGAATTCTTGATTTTTAATTAGATTTATGGAATTCTAATCAGATTTCTAGAATTTTGATCGGAATTCTGAATTTCCAATTAGAAATTCAACTCCATTCTTCACTCTCTTTCATCCCTATTCCTGACCTGACTTCATTCTTGAAAATATAAAATCCTAATCCCATTTATATTAGCCTTTGTGTTTATATAAGGGGTTTGCAAAAAGGGTTACCACCTATCCCTCTTTTTATTAGTTTTCATTAGGACACAAAGCCACCCTTAATTTGATGAAGAAATTCCTCAAAGGCCTTACTGAAAAAAATTGGAATAGACTGCTACCCTTTCATGTTAGATCCTTGAAGTCCCTTCAACATCTAAAGATAAACTCAAATTTTCTTCATGCTGCTGCCTCCTTTTAGGATGTTAAGGACCATGTGTTTAGATTTAATGGACAAGAATTGTGTCCATTAATTGAAGAGTTCACTATTATTCTTGGTTGTTCTTTAGACTAAACTATTGTGATTGGTCTTTTTGATATTGAGATAAAATTCCCTAATAGACTAATGACATTATTTGATATGCCCTAAGGTGACATCTACATGTATGCACATAACTCTCAGACTATCAATATTTCTCCTCTGATTACTTCTTATGAGACTATGGAGAAGAAAAATGCCGCTTGGATTAGGACTGTCTCTTTATGCTTGTATGCCTAATTCCTATTAATGGCATCTCATGGAGATGCCAACATAAGGATTATCAGTATCCTAGAACAAGTGGAAGCTGGAGCTAACCCTATGCCTGTCATACTTACTGAAACTATCATTGGGTCAGATAATTCTAAGAATCAATTCTTAGCCAATTTACTTCTCCTTTAGGTATGTAGCCCTTTTTTTTTTTACCTAAGCTGCCCTCTCGAGTTTTCAAATTAGCCCTTTTATTTTGTAGATTTGGCTACATGAGAAATTGTGTCTACTTAATGGCCACAACAATGCTTTGATTTATCAACCTCATTATTTACAGTCTCGCCCATTGAAGATGAAGGACAAGCACACTATATATGAATAGATTGATTGGATGAAAGACATTGCTGAAACTAAGATTACATGGATATGTCCTTGGTGGAGATTGAATTTTGTAATCATCAATTTATATGACCATTGCGATCCTATTACTGGATTGCACTTTTTGACCTTTATTTCTCCTTCATGCCTTTATTGTTAGCATGGTCGCCCATAATTCATTATGGCTGTTATACCTAACTTTGAGGGATTCCTTCTAAGACAAGATTTCTTAGACAAAGTAAAAAAACCTATAGCCTCAAAAAGCAATAGAGCGGAATATGCGCTTAGATGTTGATGTGACCACTGATGATAACTACAAGGCCTAGGTTACCATGCAAGCTATGGAACCACTAGGTTTTGCTAAGTACAAGAGGACCCAAGTATTATTAGATGAGTCACAAAATAAGAAACAAAGAAAAAATAGTGACCTCATAAATCTTATTTTTTAAAACTTCTTATGTCTTGTTTTTTTCTTTAAGTCTTTATGCTTTATAATAAAGACAGAATATGCAATTATCCAACAAAATTCAATTTCAATTGATTAATTGATTATGGCTAAAATGAGCACATTTATTACATCATATAACATAACTCATGTTATCAGCTAGTCCTTTCAGATTTTCTAACTTATTTTCTCTCACTTTTATTTCCCTAACTTTTTCTTAACCAACCCTTTGCGAGTTTTCTTATCATCCCATTCATATGAGATCCACAAACACCTGTTTGAATCTCTCTCATCACCTATTTTGCTTCTTCCTTCTTGAGACATTTTAACCATATTTTATTTAACATTCTTCTGTATAATACCCCATCATGACTTGCATAATGGCATGCAAGAACATAAAGGGCATATCTTTCTTTTAAAGTCACTTCATCTAGGTATTTCATTTCCTCGATAAACCTCTAAATTTCATAAAACCATGGCGTTTCTTCTGGTCCTATTCAAATGCTCATAATTGGCTTTCCACCATAACATGGAACATTTATTTTCAGTATCACCAAAGGCATCATCATCAACCTCCTCAGTTTATCTCATACTAAAGTAAGCATTGCCAAAGCATTTGCCATTTGGTTCTCATCTCTTGGCAAATGCATGAAGAGACATTTAGTAAAAATTTTCACTAACTTCTTCAAATGGTAGACATATGGCTTCAACCTCTCTTCTTTTACTTCACACTCCTTATTAGCCTGACTAATGACTATCAGGGAATCTCTATAGACTAATAGGTCTTTAGCACCAATTGCTAGTGCTGCTTTTAGCCCATAGATACATGCCTCATACTCAGCCATGTTGTTAGTAACTGTGAAGTCCAATTTCCTAGCAATTGGGATTTTTTCTCCTCCTAGTGTGATAAGAATCACTCCTAGCCTTGGTCCTCTATTATTCACAGCACCATAAAAATAAAGCTTCCACTTACATTTTTCTATTACTGCTAAGTTCTTATATGGAAACTCTAAATTCCACTACTCATTTCTTTTGACCGTGTTTAGTGCCAAGAATTCTACCACTACTCTTCCTTTGATGACCTTAGTAGTGATTGACTCACTATTAAACTCAGTTCAAAGTACCAACCATTAAGACATCTTTTCTAGTTAAGGCTGGTGCTTAAAATAGGTACTTTAAAAGGATATATTTTTAAAACAACTTGTACCTTGCATGATTAGAAATATTGCCTTTAACTTCTTTATAGTCCATATCATAATCAAACATGTCTTCTCTATAAGATCATATTTCTCTTTATATGGTAGAAACTTTTTACTAAGATAGTATATTGTATACTCTACCCCTTCTGGTCCTTCTTACTCTAGCATTGCCCCTATTGCCTTTTCCTTTAGAGCTAAATATAAGATTAAGGGTTTACCTTATCTTAGTAGTCTTAACATAGGCAGATTAGTAAGGTATTATTTAATCTTATTAAAGGCTTTTTGTCATTCTTCATTCCATTCCATCAACTGATTCTTCCTTAAGAGCTTAAGAATTGGATCATAAACCATGTTGAGTTTCGTAATAAACCAATTAATGTACTATAGTTTTCCAATAAACCCTCATACTTCCTTCTCTATTCTTAGTGTTGGCATCTCCTGTATGGCTTTAATCTTGTTTGGATCAACTTCTACTCATCTATTGCTAACTTTGTACCCCAATAACTTTCTAGAAGTGACCCCAAAGATATATTTCTTCGAATTAAGCCTCAAAATATATCTTTCTATTATTTCTAGAAGCTTATCTAATGCTTCAAAATGTCCTTCCATTTTTTTTAACTTAACCATCATATCATCGACATACACTTCCACTTCTTTGTGGTGCATTATATCATGGAATAGAGTGATTATTGTTCTTTGATAGATTACTTTTGCATTCTTCAATCTAAATGGCATCACTTTATAGCAATATGTCTCCCATTCCATGATAACAGTGGTCTTGATCTTGTCCATCACTACCATCATTATTTGATTATAACATGAGAACCCATGTATAAAAGAGTACATTGCACTAAACATTGTGCTATTCGTAATCACATCAATACAGGGTAAAGGAAAGTCATCCTTTAGGCATGCTTTATTTAGACCTCTGAAGTCTACACATATTTGAAATTTTCCATCTCTCATGGGAATAGGTACTATGTTTGCCAACCACTAAGGATATTCTACCATTTCTAGAAAATTGGCCTGGATTTGCCTAATAATTTCTTCCCTTATCTTTTCTGCCCACTCTGGCATTAACCTATGAAAGTTTTTCTGAATAGGTTTAGCATCTGGATATGTTAGAATGCGATGCTTTACAATTTCTCTATCCAAACCTAGCATGTCCTCATAGGACAAGCATATACTACCTTTTCTCTCTAATTTTTCCTCTCTTTTGGATTTAAATCATATGATATAAAAATGTGCTTTGGCTATTCATTTGTGCCCATGTTTAATAAATCAAATTGAATAGAATTAATGTTAATCATGCATGAATGATCATTATTAAAATGCACAAGACCATTATAATCAACATCACACAAGTAAGCAAAACTAGAGTTCTTATCGTTGATCATGGAAAAAATAGAGTTTTCATCCTCTAACAGACTGGATGTTATTACATCAGTTTCTTTATAAAAAAAATATCATTAAAACTATTATTAATAATGCTAACTAAATCCTATGTTGGTTCTTTACTAGGTGGCAGACAAAGCAACTCTTCAATGGCCTTAGTCCCTATCTTCCCAGCAACTTCCTTCATTACCTCATCTTTGCTGTCTTATAGTATATTCTAAACTATCTACTTCTTGAAGATCTTAAAACCAGGAACATTCATTCTAGTAACTTAGACAGGCTCTTTCTCACCTAAGTAAAGCTTTTATTATCTTTCTTTAACAAATTTATCCTTCAGTAGTCCCATATTCTTTAAGAAGTTTTTCTCATTAAGAAATCTCCTTCTAGCTCTTTTACTGCCATACCTAACTCCTATATAACCTAATCCTCTGGTATCATTTTGTCCTTTGAAATATGGTAGCTCTATGCTTCTTTGTTCATTCTTTCCTAGTCCTTGTCCAGGTCAATAATTCATCTTCTTGATCATGCTCATAACTCTTGGATCCATCTCAATTCCAAAAGAAATCATGGCTATTTAGAAACCAGGAGGGGAAACTACCTACTTCTAACTATTGATAACTATATATATAGTTTTGTCCATACTGCCATTTAAGGTTACAATATCCCTATCCAATAGGAATTTCACCTTTTCATGCATAATTTAAGGTACTCCTCCTAAAGTATAATACCAAAGCCTACCCAAAAGTAAGGCATAGGTGATAGGGATATCTAGCATAATGAATATTAGTGATATGCACTAGGTCAATCATTTATGATTATATATTGACTTTCTTATTTTATTAACAAAGAGGTATTTCATTATCATTTGATTTTATTATAATTATATGAATGGTTAATTCTTACTAAGGCCATCAAGTATGTGACTTGATAGTAGATTAAAATAAGAGTTCTATTCTAATTATCCCTAGACATTTATTCATTATATAAATATTAAAGTATTAAGGCTAGTATGATGCTGACTGATGGTTATGTTTTACTAATCATGAATATCAGATATTAAGTCAACTCATAGGTACATGATGAGAGATCATGTACTGGATTGACCCACTATAAGAATACTATATAGATTATTGTCATAAGTATTTCTCATCACAGTAATTTTATTTTGGTCCTTTGACCTTGAAATCATCCTGGATTTCTATATAGCTATTTTATGTTTTGACACATTCTAACATTGTCTGTAACCATACGATTAAATAGGATTTTGTTGGATATGAAATTAGTTATGTGAGGAATGTGAGTGATTCAGAAGGAATTTATCCCTCATTAATATGAGAAAGATATCTATGGGCCCTTTGATGAGATAGACTAAAGGAAAATGCATGGCCATGCTGAAATGAATTGATAAAGAGTTATCATTTTCAGTCTACTTGGAATCAAGTCATAATATTAAACTATATAAGGATGACATTATATGCCCTATGTTTAATTAAGATATTATGTGATAAAGGGATGATAAAATTCACTAAAATTAGGTTATGTTGGATTATTGACTTCATATGACTTGGGTAGTCATAATGTCTTGTTAGAGGCCACTTATAACTTGTAGGCCTAAATAGAGATTTAGGCCCACTGCCAATGTTATGTGAACCTACAAGGGCACACACTTAGAATAAGCCCAAAATGATTATGGGTTTAATAAGCCCAAAATAAACTCTATCGAAATAAATATTTAAAGTGTTTTATTTATTTTTTTAAGATAAATGTTATTTTAAATAAATAAATAAGATATTATTTCTGATTATTTTTAAAACAAAATTAGAATATAATAAATGGGAAATTACCAAAAGGTCATTGGTAGGTGAAACCCTAATTTGGAGTCTATAAATATATTATATTCTCTAGGGTTTAACTCACTATTTTTTTCCTGCCTCCAAATATCGTTTTCTCCCTTCTTAGAAAACAAACACAATGTTTTTTTTTATTATTGATTTATGAGACAATCAAGAAAGTTGCTAGCACACACTCCAATTCATTTTTGTGAAGGGTTGTTTATGTGGATACCTATAGAGGATGCATCCTTTTGGAGATGTCTAGATCCAAACAACCAAAGCAAAAAGCTCGAGGTAAGGTGTCACCAGTGTGAAACTCCTCTCATCCTTCTAGAAAATCTTACCTTTTATGTGTTTTAGTGAGATTCTTAAAGCCCTAGATTTAATTAAGTAGTCGAATTACATGGATCCATGTTTGGGAACGTGATAAATTTTTAATTTTTTTGCTATGTTTGTATCACGAGACCTAACAACGAATTTGACTGTTGCCTATATAGTTCTAGTTTTTATGTGAGCTATAAATATTCCCTTTACATTGCTTATGTTGTCATTATAAGCTATGATTATAAATTTAGATTTTGTTACATCCTCCACCTTCATTCCTAAATTGGTCAAGATCTGTAGTAGGCAAACATTAATTGTAGTCCTATCATCCACCATCAGATAATTGGTCCTTTTCCCTCTTAATTTATATGGAATGAACAAGGCTTTATTATGATTCCTCCCTTACATGGGTAAATCTTCATCAGAGAAGGTAATAACACTATGCTTCTTCTCAATAACCTTGGCCACCATTGCCTAAAGGGTTATAGTAGTTTAAATGTTCATCTTTGCTAGAGATTTAACTAGAGCTTTTCTATGGCTACTTGAGTGCATCAAGAGCTCCTAGATGCTCACACTTGCTTTTTATTTCCTAAGTTATTCAAGAATCAAATCATCATTATGTTCATTTGAGTCTTCTCTTTTAGGAATTTCTTCTCTTTCTATAGCCTTCCCCATCAGTTTATAACCCTTACCACTTATAGTGACATGATTGACTTCTAAATTATCAACCAACACGTTGTAACCTTCTGCGCCTTCTTCATTAGAATTGTGCCCAGATGTAAATAGCCCTAATAGTTTGATCCTTCTCTCCATTTTTCCATACCTCAATCATGCATTTCTCTTTCTTTTATGGCATCTTCTCATCAATGAATCTATCACCCCATCCTATAGGCATGATCAATTCAATGGGTATATCAAAAGAAGGTGGTATGGAATAAAACTCCTTATAATCAAACTTGCCTAAAGGTTGTCCCAATAAGTCCTATACTCTGTCCTCATCTTTGGGGCTATTAGGAGATTTTTCATTGGCTTTAAGGTGTAGGTCCTCAAAGGAGCTTAGCACTTCTTCCTCACTAACTCTTGAGTTGATTATTATAGTGGTTGGGGTGGCATATTTCAAAAATTTAGGAAAGGGTTTCTTTTGGTGTTTGGGTTTATATTTGATTTTTCAGGGTCTATGATTTTTCTTAAGGTTTAAAATTTCATGTTTAAGGCACATGTAATAGTCAATGGAGTGCCCAGTAACTTGGTGAAATTTATAGTAACTGTTTGGGTTAAATTTAAGGAGATTTGGGTTTGGTGGTCTAGAGGGGGTTAATAGTTTAAAGAGGCCTTTTTGGATTAAACTGTCTAGGACTTTAGATAAGGGTTGGTTAAAGTTTGAGAATCTCCTAGGTTATTGAATAGTTTAAACTCCCACAACCCTACTAGTATTTCCTTGTTATATACCCCCAGTTGGGTAGTTTCTCACTCTAGTGCTTCTAACCATCTTCTTTTTTCTTGCTTTCAATCTCTTTAGCTTGCAACCCCTCATCATAAAAGTCTACAAATGTCTTAGAATTCATCATTTGTAACCTTTCAACCAGATTAGGTGACACATTTCATACAATCATCCTAATCTGATCCTTCTTAGCTAATTTATTCTTCATTAGTCTTGCCTTATTCATGAGTTTGGTCAAAAAAGTCTAAAAATGTTTCATTAGGCTTCAGTTTGGTCAATTCTAAATCCTTGATGGATACCTTGAGCCTGGTGTTGTAGTCATATTGCTTTAGAAAAGCAATATATAGTTCCCTCCAATCTACTAGGATCGACTTCTCCAACCCATGATTTTGATTGATAGCCATACCCTCCAAGGATAATATAAACAACTTGGTAACTATAGACAAAGGAGCCTTAGTGGTGCTTATAGTAGTTGTGTATTGACTAAGGTGGATCTTTGGGTCTCTAGTATTATCAAATTTTTATAGTCGTGGCATCTTGAAATTATTAGGCAGATGGTCTTCCTCAAATCACATCATATCATCAAAGTCAAATGAGTGTCTGATGCCTTGTCCTCTCATCATTTCTTCCTTTTTGGACAACTTCTAGGTCAATGCTTTCATTTGCTTGGATTCCAGCTTTTGAACTTGCTCAAGTGATTCCCTTTTGCCTTTTTAACCATGTAACTCTTAACGTCCTCTAATTTCATTTCTACATTAGGTATATTACTGTAGCATTATCATTTTTAGTAGGTGGTGCACCTATAATAGGAGGATTGGCTACAATGGGAGGTGCAACAGCAGCAGGTGGTGGCATTAATCCAGTCAGGGCTTGTCTTAGTTTGTCTTGCATCATTGCTCTCTTGTCATCCATTAATGCTCCTTTCACATCCTCCAAGGTCCAATTTCCTCACTCTTGTCATTCCATTTCTTCCATTTTTTAGGCTATGCAGCTTCTAGGAAGAGTGTATTGATGAGACTCCTTTCTAGTCTACTAAGGATCTCTTTTTCAATTGATTGCGGGCTTAAATCGATTCTCACTAGTCTGCCACCTTTCCAACTACAATCATAGGAAGACCTAGATAAATCTATGATGGCTAAAAATAGATTTTTAGTATGATGCATGTATGCATGATGCACATGCTATACAACAAGTAGCAAGTCAAACAAGTCAAGTATATACATATTTCCAACCTTATTCCTCCCACACAAGTATTCAATGGTGAGTCTCTTTTCCTAAGATTTTTGGTCTTGGTCTTAATATCAACAAGAGATGTCAAGAACCAATGTGGATGCCAATCTCTCAAAGTAGTAAAAGCATAGAAACAACATTTATACGTATAAAAGATTAACCCAATCTTTATTTGCCCAAATAGGCTTTTAAAGGATGGGCTTTGGGCTTTTATAGATAGAAATACCTTATGGCAACATTTATAAAAAATTTGGGTAATCCTAAGAGAAGTTACTAAGCCACTACATAAGCTGAGTCTGGTGAAAAAAGGTCAAGGTTCCCTCCTCTAAGACTTGAGTTATAGGCTAAGGTCATAGGGGCCTGCATCCTTTGTAAACTTGAAAGAAGACTACCCACCCTTCAGGACTTGGGTTACAAACTCTAGTCAGATGAGCCTAGTAATCTCTCTTGAACCAAGTTAAGGCTAAGAGTTATGGTTAGCCAATTTACCATCCCATGAAGCTAGTGGAGTCATGGGGCCATAAACTAACGCCATCGGTTAATAAGGACATGCATAATGCATGCGAGAATAAAATAATAATTAATAAAATAATTCTAAAGAATACAAGTAGAATTGGTATCTCTTATCCCCAGTGGAGTCACCACTGTAGATGGAGGGATTTAGTGCACACCCAAGATTTTAGTAACCACGATACTATTTAAGCCCAGGGCTCTAGAGAACACACTAACCACTATCATAAAGACATGGCGTAGAGATAAGGAGTCGTCACCCAGGATAATAACAAGGACAAATTAAAAAATGGTGGTACTCGATTCCTTAAAAGAAAGATAGCACCATAACCAGGAGATTCTAGATACGGAATACCAACTTCTTTCAATCTTGTGCTCATTTAGAAATACTTTATGAATTACTATCTTATCCTCTATGTACATGCAATTTCATATAAACCCTTATCAAAACAATCAACTCCAAGCAAACTAATAATGAACAATACATGTAAATAATGTATTCATTTAAATCAAGAATCCCTAAGTTAGTCTAATCTACATTGATTTTAATTAAATGGGCTAAATCTGCATGTTTTAATTTACAAGTGAGCCTAAAGACTAATGGGTCTAGCTCCTATTTAATTTTAATTAAGTGAAACTAAGTCTATTTATTTTAATTCTAAAAAGGGCCTAAATCTACAAATTATGATGTATTCAAATTAGTGGGCCTAATTCTACATGTTTTATTTCTAAAGTGATCTTAAATCTACAAATTATGAAAAAGGCTTTAATTAAATGGGCTAAGTCTAAATTAATTAAATTAGGTGTGCCTATGTCTACATTAACTAGATGGACCTAAGGTTATTTGTACCCTAAATCTAATTAATTATGGGCCTAAAGATGCATTTTACTTAATTAAACCTAAGAACCTAAATTTATTTAAATGGGTTAAAGCCTAATATGGGCTTAGGCCCCAAAACACATAAAAAAAACAAGCCCACGATAATAAAAAAACATCAAAGCAATTAAATAAAAGATCAAACAATCAATTAAATTTATTTTAAAAAAACCCTAATTTAATTAAATTGACTATAAACCAACAAATAATCAATCAAGCAAACCTAATTCTATCCACTTAAATCTAATCCAATTTTAATTAAACAACATAATGATTTCTATAGCCATTAATTTTAATTAATTACCTCATTAAAACCCTAATTTTACTAATTGATTAATTAAAATAAATACACAATCACACACATGATTTTATTATTCCCACTATTGGGGCTATTAAAATGAACTATTAAAAATAATAAGAAAATAAAAATAAATTAATACAATTCAAAAAATAATAAGGCAAAATCAAAATAATAACAAAACCTAGAAACTATGTTTAATTACAAAGTTCAATCCATGGCCTTCCATTGACCTTCATGGGTTTTGTTCTCCAAGTAGGATCATCATGTAATCCTCTCCTTAATCACCAACACGAAAGAATAAACAATGATTAATGAATAAATAACAATACAATTAAATAAAATTAAAATTTAATAAGATCAAAATAATAAAATAAAAATAATAGAAAGTAGGAAGGAAAGAAGATGATGATTACGGATGCATTATGGGTTGCTCCTTAGATTAATAAAAAACACCATTGCTTTTACGTAGGTCTTTAAAAAAAACTTGTTATTCTTCTTCTCAAAAGTCTCCTTCCTTCCAAGAGAAACAAATCATAAGAGAATGTATTTTTATCCTGCCTAGCAATAGAATTTTAGAAAGGTATGCAAGCTTTAGAGGTCCATTTATAGATTAAAGCATCTCAGAGTTGCAATCTTCATTTTAATGAAATAGTCAAAGAGTTTGGCTTCATTAAGAATGAAGATGAACCTTATGTCTATAAGAAGGTTAGTAGGAGCACTATTATGTTTTTAGTGCTATATGTTGATGACATACTACTCATTGGAAATAATATCCCCTTTTTACAAAATGTTAAATCATGGCTAAGGAATTTTTTCCAAATGAAAGACTTAGATGAAATCATTTATATACTAGGCATCAAGATCTATAAAGATAGATCTAAAATGCTTATTGGCCTAAGTCAAAGCACTTACATTGACAAGGTACTGAATCGGTTTAGTATGTAAAACTCTAATAGAGGATTCTTGCTAGTGTCCCATAGCATTAGTCTTAGCAAGACTCAGTGTCCAATGACACAAGATGAGCGAGACCGTATGAGTAAAATTTTATATGCTTCAACTATTAGATCCATCATGTATGCCATGTTATGCACTCAATTAAATGTCTCATATGCTTTGAGCATAATGAGTAAATACCAACCAGATCTAGGTGAAAGTCATTAGACAGTAGTGAAGAATATCCTTAAGTACTTAGGAAAGACTAAGGATGCATTTTTTCTGTATAGTGGGTAGGAAGATGAGCTAGTTGTAAATGGTTACACAGATGATAGCTGTCAATTTGACAAAGATGACTTCTAATCATAGTCAAGTTATGTGTTTTGTTTAAATGTAGGTGCAGTGAACTAGAAAATTTCAAAGCAAAACACCATTACTGATTCTACAATAGAACTTGAGTACTTAGCGAAAGGAATCAGTTATGTGACTTATACATCAAATACTAAGTGAGGCAAATTTCAAAAATTTCCTCAACCATAACCCTAGATCTCATATAGAATTCCAAACCCTATGATCAAATTTGCAATTAAACACATAACTAATATACGTTAACATGTATAAATACAAAAACTTAGGAAATCTAAGTTGCATAATACTTATAATCTCCTAAGTGTTTGGTGTATACCACATGTATTCTACTAGAATGGTTGGCTCATTGATTCAGCTCTTAAATAATCTCTTTAAGTCTCCCAAGTGTGTGACCTCTAGCTTGAAACACCAAGCACCACCATATCTCCATCTTACCTTGATCAAATGGTGTAGCAAGTCCTCTTTATATTGACCTCTTAAGCTAAACCTCACTTGATCCTTATAAGAAGTCTAAGGCTTTGTATATGTGTTTTTATTTTTATTTTTCTTACCATTTATTCTCCTCTCTCCCACCATTTTCTTATCTACTATTCATTTTCTTCCTATTAATTAATATTAACTAACTCTTAGAGATATATATGACAAGTAATGATTATAGAGATTAATGATATCATTATATGCCAATTGTCATGATGATATGACAAATGTATAAGTCAATAAAGTCTAAAACAAATAGATGTAGAGATTACATCTCATGCAAATTCTTTACAAATCCTAGCCTTACACTTATCATCCTTATCTGTAGAACACTTCTTAGGATGTTTATTTGTGTAGAGAAAAGGAGGCTTATTGTCACAGGACCCATTAGATAACACACATCCATTTGGCACACATATATGCATTAATCTAGGATGATGAAAAATTGCAATAAGAATTATGTAGAAAATATATCCCATATAATTCTTTACATCCATTCTCACAATGTCCATGTGATCTCATCTTTAATGCAGTCAAAGTCAACAATGTCAAATAAGACAAATTTGACTATATATATTTAATATATATGCTCTTAGTGATTAGGCCAACACTTTGTCCAAGCCCAATCCATTGATCAAATGGGTTGAGATAAGATGCTTGGGCTTTGGATTAATCTTTGGTCCAAAACTCTTTTGGGCCTAGGTCTAAACAACTTGGGCCATTAATCTAAATCTTATAGAAATAACATATACTTATTATTAATTTAATACCTTAATTAATATCTCATTTTAATTAAGCACATTTTAATAATTAAAGCTTCATTCAAAATTAGATTTCATGATATGCTAGAATCATTACTTTTAAGCATAAATCCAATTTCATTAATCTTAATTAATTGATTAAACTCTTTAATCAATAATTAGATTAATATTTATAGATATGGTAAAACCTTTTTGGTGTGATATAATAATCACATTGGACATGGTGACAAACTCTAATCACTTAAATATGGATGACTACATCACCTCAAGTCGAAGGACTATATGCACCATTATGACCTAGACTATGATCGTTGACTATAAGTGAATATCCTTGTGATCGCGATCGTAAATCCAACACCATGTTCGATCCACCTATCATATGAGTATCCACACTTCTATTCTAATATCTCATATTAATTAGTATGAGACTCACTACCTCCTACTATTAGTATCATATACTAATAAAAAAAAATATACAGAGGTGATAGTCTAATTAATGTTACCCAAATATTAATTATTTGACTATGAACTATTTATAGAATATGTACTAAATAAATTTGTAAATCATATTATCAACTCCTAATAATAAATTTATTTAATATAATGTTAAAGGGTAAATACTCAAATAAATAGACTTTTTATTTAAATGAATATTATATTGCCATGTGGATAATTAACAAAGTCATTACTAAATACAAGAATGGCGCTATGGCACATCTATGCTAATAATCTCCCACCTATACTAGCACCATTCATTATAATAGCTAAATCCCATCTTCTTAAGATAATAATCAAACTGTAGCTAAGTGAGTGCCTTTCTTAGTGGATCAACAACATGGTCAATTGAAACAACCTTTTGCATGAGCACAATGACATATCAACAAGTTTTCTGATAATATGATAGTGCCTTTCTATGTGTTTGGATTTATTGTGAGACTTGTGTGTTGGGTTTCGTGATTCAAAAATGCAGCAGAAATTAAAACTTTTAACCACAAACCCTAACCCAGATCCAAGTAATTTGATTAATTGATTTAAATTGGGGTTTTCAAATCTTACCACAAACATAGAAGAGGCAAGATTTCTAGAAGGCTAGAGGAGGTTCACTTCGGTGACACCTTACCTTGAGTTTTTGATTTTGGTAGTTTATATCAAGATGTCTCCGAAAGAATCTATCCTCCACAAGTGTCCACACGAACAACCCTTGATTCAAATGAAAAGTTTATGTGCTAGCACTTCTCTTGATTTCTCATAAATCAAAAACAAAACACTCTATGTTTTAGTTTTTCTAAGTGGAGAAAAATGAATTACTAGTGGTGGCTAATGATTGAGTTTGTGAAACCTTAGAGAATATAACATATTTATAAACCTCTAAATAGGGTTTCACTTACCAAAACAACTTTTTAGTAATTTCTCAATTATTATTGTTATGAATTTATTTAAAATTAAATCAAAAAATAATATTCTATTTATTTAAGATAACCTTTACCTTAAATAAATAAACTATTTATTTATTTATTTCCATATAGCATATTTGGGCTTCTCAAACCCATATCCATTTTTGGGCCCATTCTAAGTGTGTGACCCTATAGGTTCACATGATGTTGGTAGTGGGCCTTAAATCTCTATTTAGGCCTACAAGTCATAAGTGGCCTCTAGCAAGACATTATGACTACCCAAGTCATGTGAAGTCAATAATCCGACATAACCTAATTTGTAATAAATATTGTAATCCCTTTATCACATGATATCCTGATTGAATATAAGTCATAGTTTCTGTCATCCTTATATAATTCAATCATATTATTTCTTGACTTTAAGTAGACTGAGAATGATAACTCTTTATTAATTCACTTTAGCATGACCATGCATTTTCCTTAGTCTATCTTATCAAGGGGCCCATAGATATCTTACTCAGATTAAATGAGGGATAAATTCCTTCTCAATCATTCACATTCCTCACATAACTCATTTCATATCCAACAAAAATCTATTTAATCATCATGTTAAAGACAATGTTAGATTGTGTCAAAATATATAATAGTTATGTAGAAATCCATGACGATTTCAAGGTCAAAGGACTAAATTAATATCATTATGATGAGAATTACTTATGACAATTATCTATATAGTATTCTCAAGATGGGTCAATCTACTACATTATTTCCCAAATAAGTACCTATGAGTTGACTTAATATCTCACATTCATTATCAGTAAAACATAATCATCAATCAACATCATACTAGCCATAACATATTGTTATGACTAGGGATAATTTGAATAGAACTCCTATTTAATCTAAGGGTTTTACTATTAAGTCACATTCTTGATTACCTTAGTGAGAATTGACTGTTCAAGTAATTATCATAACACAAAATGATAATGAAAAATGCCTCTTTATTAAATAAAATGATAAAGTCAAAATATGGTCATACATGATTAACCTAGTGCATATCACTATTAGTTCAGAAATTAACTTCTTAATCTAAACAACTACTTTATCAGCATTTGATGTAGCTATGTACTCAACTTCTATAATGGAATCAGCAGTGATACCTTGCTTTGAACTCCTCCAACTCACTATACCTCCATTACAGATAAAAACAAACATGGAGATAGATTTTCTATCATCTATATCTAATTATAAATCAGAATCTATAAAATCATCTATCTATAAATCACCCTCTTCATAAGTTAAGGTTAAATCTTTAGTGCTTCCCAGGCATTAAAAGATTCCTTTCACCACCCTTGGAATTAAGCATGTTGAACCTCTTTAACACCTTTTCCAAGTAAAGACTCTAGGATAAACTTATCATTCTCTTTAATCTATATCTATAGATTTGAATCCTGAGAATATGGGTTGCTACCGCTAAGTCCTTCAATGAGAAGGTTTTAGATAGCCATATTTTCATAAAAGTCATCATTCCGACATCATTTCTAATTAATAAAATGGCATCCAGTTACAAGGTTAGGAAAGTGAGTTAGCTCCCACTAAACCTTTTGTAAACACATGGCTCATCACTATTCTTAATGAAACCATAAGAATGAACAACCTCATTAAAATGATGATTCTAACTCCTTGAATTTTGATTGAGACCATAGATGGATCTATTAAGCTTGCACATTTTAGAGCTTTCCAAGGGTTCATAACCCTTGGGTTGCTCTATGAAAATTTCTTCCTCAATTTAATAGTTAAGGAAATTAGTCTTGACATCCATATGCCAAACCTTATAATCATAGTGTGAGGCTATAGGTAAAAGAATTCAAATGGGTTTAAGCACTGCTAGTGGCAAGAATGTTTCCTTATAGTCAACCCATTGCCTATGGCAAATCTCTTTCACTATAAGCCTAGCTATATAGGTCTCTATCTTTCCATATGCACTAATCTTTCTTTTGAAGATCCATTCACACCTAATGGGCATAATACCCTTAGGAGGATTAACAAATATCAAAACTTAGTTAGCATACATGGAATCCATTACAGTTCTCATAGCCCCAATCCATCTAGAAGAATCTTTATCACTTAAAGCTTCTTGATATATAGTAGGATCATCAACATGAACACTTTCTTTTTAAACATGCAACTCTTATATATCATGAAGAAAACCATATCTCTTCATAGAATGAGATACCCTACTAGACTTTCAAGGAATCGATGTGATGACATTCTTAATTAAAATAGGCTCATTAGATTGATCAATATCCATTTGATAAGTTTTTTGGGCTTCCTTAGATGACTACTCATCTAATATCATCTTCCTCCCTTTACCACCTTCCTTTAGAAATTATTTTTAAAGGAAAATAGTATCTCTGCTTACAACAACAATAACTTATTAAGCAGGAAGATAAAAGCAATATCATAAATTGTCTTTAGAATATCCAACAAACCTTCCTTTAATTGATTTTACATAAGACATGTTTAAGACTTGGTTCTCTACTATGCCATATCATATATAGTGTAGTAGAAATGGATTTGGATGGAACATGATTAAGGATGAAGCATACTGTTTGGAGTACATAACCCTAAAGTGAAATGGGAAGATCAGTATAACTCGTCATAAAATGTACACATCTAATAAAGTACATTTGTTCCTTTCAGACACACTATTCAATGAAGATGTTTCAAGCATTTTGAGTTATAATACAATGCCATGTTCCTTTAGGAGCTCAATAAACTCGGTACTTAAGTATTCTCCTCTTTGATCTAATTTTAGAGCCTTAATACTTTTCCCAGTTTAGTTCTCTATGTGGGCTTTTAATTCCTTGAACTCTTCAAAGGATTCACTTTTTTTCTTCATAAGAAACAAGTACCCAAACATTGGTAGATAATCTATAAAGGTTATAAAAAGTAGAAACCACCTCCAGCAATTTTAGAAAATGGTACACATACATTACTATGTATGATTTCCAAAAAGGCATTGGCTCTTGCCATTTGTCCAATAAATGGTGGTGTAGTCATTTTGCCTTGAAAACAAGCCTCACAAGTCAGATTGGATTCGGATCCAAGATAACTCAAGATTCCATCCTTTCCATCTTCATGATCCTATCTTCCGCAATGTGACATAACCTCAAGTGCCGTAGATATTTCAAATTAGAGCCATTTTCATTTAGCATTATGCTTTCATTACTCATATTAACTTGAGGCTCATTGTCATTAGAAATATTATCAATATAATACAAACTATGTATTAAACAACCTGTGTCTATTATTTCACTTTTAAAGTAAATATTACATAAGTCTCTATTAAAAGGAAACTTATAGCCTTTTCTAGTCAAACTAGTGATTGAGACTATGTTTTTATAGGCATTAGGTACATATAATACAATATCCAATAAAAAATATGATCATAAATATCAATTAAAGTAGATCCTATAGCCTTGGCTGTAACACTTGCTTCATTACCAAGCTTTAAGGTTACTTCTCTAGGCTAAAATCTCCTCTCATTTGCTAAATCCTCTAAGGATAAACAAATATGAGAACTAGCACTGGTATCCAATACCTATGCATCATATGAGCTCATAGAACATTTGGAAGTAAATAGATTAGAGAAAATCTTACTTTCTCATTGCTTTCCCTTTCCTTTTGTCTTGAGAGACTCAAACAACTAAAGACAATTCATCTTTTAATATCCTTTGCCTTGATAATAGAAAGACTTTCCCTTGTCTAACTCTTCCCTCACAATAGCCTTGCCCTTGTTTTTGGCTATACCACCCATAGGCTTGATAATACTTTTCTTGCCTTTGTTTTTCTTATTATCTTTCTTTGTAGTCTTACTAGAAGATGCAACAAGAGCAACCGCTTTCCCCTTAATACCTTGGATAGCCTTTTAGGCTGTCACAAGGATATTTAAAACTTCATAAGAGTGCACTCTATTTTCATTCAAATGGAAGTTTGAAATAGTTTGTTAAAGAGATTTAGGAAAGGATTAAAGGATCAAATCCATTTGGAGATGGAAGTCCATTGTAAAGTCGAGACATTCTAGTCCATATGGACTCCCACATCCATTCCTTTATTTTAGCATGAAATAACCACTTTGATATCTCATATCTAGCAGTCCTACTATGTTCACCAAACAACCCTTGTAAGTGAAGTAGGATTTCTTTTGCATTTTTGTACTTCTCATGTTGCCGATGGTAGCTGGTATTCATAGAAGGGCACATTATGCATTATTTTTGTAAATCATCATACATCCATTTATACAGAGTATAATGTCCCTCTTGGGAAGCATTTTAGGAAAAGGACCAAGTTGGCTTTGATTCAATACATATAGAATCTTTTGGAATCTCAAGCAACTTTTAGGTTCTTTAGCCAATCAACAAAGTTAATACCCATGAAGCTTTGTAGGTTGAGTATGACTAATAGTGGGTTTGTTGATCTCATATTATCAAATTTTGCAAAGGTAACAACATAAGTTAGATCTATGACACTGTTATATTACTATTAGATTTTGTCTTTAATCATAATGGTCTCCTACTATATTGGAAAATTCTATACGTCTATAATAGAAAATGAAAATTCCTTATTGGATGGATTTATAGTGGGTGATAGAGTTCTTAATAGGTTACTAATATCCCTCAGGTGCATATTGCCATTCTTGGAATCTTAGTTCTCATTAAGTGGCAACTCTTGCCATCACATCTCTTGTGAAGTTCCATTAATCGAGCTCCTAATGTTACGGACCTCAGGTATGTAATGCTATTCTTGGCCCTTGGCATTAGTTAGGTCCAAACCATTAGATTAATGAAATGTATTGACTTGAACACTAAACACCTCAAGTACGCTTATTTGCTAGTCTTGGCATGTAGTGTGTTTATACACCCACAACATCTCATGCTTAACAATAACACTACATGAATCTCTTAGGGCTTATGTACACCCCTATGTATCCATAGCCGATGCACATAGTCAAAAACCATGCAAGTTATTGTTCCAATGGAGAGCCTAGACCAAAATTTATTTTGGATGATTTTCATGTCTTTATTTTAGTGGCCTCTTTTAGTGGTCTCTATTCTTGGTAAAACATAACAAATACTAGAGACACTTTCTAGTAGTGAAACTTTTTCAACTTTTGTTATGTCTATCTTAGCTAGGAACTTATTCATCAAAAACAAACTTAGATAGCTCAAGATCTTATCCCGATTCACTCTAGGCACTAAATCCCATCTTGGTCAAACACTCTTCCCTACATTTAACTAACTAGAGCCACCACACGCCATATACCCATGTGTGATTAACACAAGTATATAAGCAGTGAAAAACTCTAATCACTGAAATGTGGTTAACCGTGTCACCTCAGGTTGAAAGACTATATGCACCATTATGACCTAGACTGTGGTCATTGACTATAAGTGAATATCCTTGTGATCACAAACCTAACATCACATTCGATCCACCCATCATATAAGTATCCACATGTCTATTTTGATATCTCATATCAAGTAGTATGAGACTCACTACTTCCCACTATTAGTTTCACATACTAATCAAGGAAAATAGACAGAGGTGATAGTCTAATTAATATTACCCAAATATTAATTATTCAACTATGAACTATTTATAGCATATGTACTAAATAAATTTGTAACTCATATTATCAACTCTTAACAATAAATTTATTTAACATAATGCTAAAGGGTAAATTCTTAATTAACAAACTCTTTATTTAAATGAATATTATATTGCCATAGAGATAATTAACAATGTCATTATTAAATACAAGAATGGTGTTAGGGAACATCTACACTAACACCTAACTGCCTCAGATGTAGTGAAGGAAGCTATTTGGATTAAGAAGTTCATAAATGGATTAGGATTTTTTCCTTATGTATCAAATCTAGTGAACTTGTGTTATGATAACAACAGAGCCACAACATAGACTAAGGATTCCATATCACATTTGCGATCCAAACATATACTCAAGCAGTATCATCTCATTAGAGAGATCAATGACAGAGGAGATGTGAAAACTGTGCAAAGTACCAATAGATGACAATGTTATTAATCCACTAACTAAGCCTCTTCCACAAGCTAAGCATGAAAGTCAAGCTAGGTTAATGGGTATGAGATACAATATTAATTAGGCCTAGTACAAGTGGGATATTATTAGTGATATGCCATAGGCCAATTATGTAATGGCCATACTTTGACATTATCATATTTCTATTTTAATAATAAAGAGGCATTTTTATTATTACTGGCTAATTCTAGTAGTATCCTTGATTAGTTAATTATACTAAGATCATTAAGTACATGACTTAGTAGTAAAACTCATAGGCGATACTTGAATTCTAATCTAAATATCCATAGTCGATTATTATTATAGGAATAACAATGAATAAAGACTAGTATGAGGTTGACTGATGATTAAGTTTTACTGATCATGTATATAAGATATTAAGACAAACTCATAGGTACATACTTAGGGAAATGATGTACTGGATAGACCCACTATGAGAGTACCACATGGATTACTGTCATAGGTAATTCTCATTATAATAGTATTATTTGAGTCCTTTGACCTGAGATCAAGATGAGGAGAATACAAACAACAACCAAAGGGTACTTGTACTCTAGTGAATGGTAAACGAATGAACAAGTGAAAATTGACTGGATCAATGGTGATCTCCCCAAAGTTAAAATGAAAGGTGCATGTTATGTTCAACTACCTCTTGCTAAAAGCACAAAGTCTCACTAATTTTCTAGTATGATGGGACTCATATGGAAGGATGGATAGAAAGTCATCAAAACATGTCATTGAGATCCTAGCTTGAACATCATTTGGAAGTTCTTCATACCATGCAGGTGCTAATTTAAGGTTTCCATCACCTTTTTTCTGTGCGATTTTATCTAACTAAAAAATTAAAACACCTAAAAGTCAAACCCTAACTACCCATCACCTATAAAGACCTAAAACTCATAAAAAAATTATGAACAGCCAGTTTTGGGTAATGGACAGTCGATTTGGCTATTTATTAGCCAAAATCGACTATCCACACTTTGAACCATGCCAAAAACATAGCCAAAATTGGCCATTCAACATTCATTTCTAAAAAATTCACCCAAAAATATAAATATTCAATCTAAACACATCTAAACATCAAACCTAACCTAAATCAAATTTGAAGGTGCATGGGTACTTAAAATTTCAAAGAAATTATAGCAGAAACTAACCCGATCTAAGCAAATATGGTTTGTAAAGTTGTAGAGCAATGAAGGAGCTTCTTTGTAAAGCAATTGGATTTTGGGAACTTATAATCCTCTATAATTTGTTAATAGAGGATGCATTGAATTTCATCCTAATGCTGCTGGAGTTCTCTATTGTGCCATCTGAAGTTGTAAAGTGTTCAGAGGATATTTAGAGATTTTTTGGCTGACAGTTTTATGAATAAAATGAATAAAGTATGGATAAGTAGATATATATGGGATAACCAAAGACCAAAATTACAAAAATGCCTTGAAAGTGCAAAAAGTCCTAATATAGCAAAATTGCAAGCAAAGTACCTCTTTCCTTTTTATTGCATAATTTCATCATATTTTCATGTATTTTATTCAAAATAAATTCCCTAGTAGGTTTTCTTTTCAAATAAAAACTCTAGTCATGTTTCAAATTATAATACTTTTTCAACATTTTTTAAGAAAAATTTCAATTTGTTAAAGAAATTTTAAAAAAATTCAAATCCTTAATGTTTGTTTTAAAAAATAAAATGTCAAATTACCAAATAAAAAGTTTTATTTAATTTTTAACTGGCTTATTTCTATGTGGAAGTCATTAAGACTCATTTTTATATGAGAGTCGTTGGGACTTAATCCTGTTTGAAGCCTAGTGTAGGCTAATGACAATTTCTTCTATATGGGAATCATTAGGATTCAATCTTGTCTAAAGCCAGTGTAGGCTAATGAAAATTACATCTATGTGGGAGTCATTAAGACTCAATTTTGTCTAAATCCTAATGTAGCCTAATGACAATTTCATCCATATGGGAGTCATTAGGACTCATTTTCTTTTAGAATAATTCATAAGGGTTTTTTACTTTCATTTATTATAGACAACCCATAAGAGTATGGGACTCATATGTCTATGAACTTATTTTTATTTTCATTTTTGAACAAAATGTAGTACTAACTTGTGTTTTTAAGTTAAGTTAAAAAAAAATAATGGAAAATAATTAGCAAAAATGAACTCAGGTATGATCTATGAACTCTAAAGTTTATTTTTATACTTTGTTAGAATTTGTGAGTAATGACCATGACATACAAATCATAACACTTTTATCAAATGTTTTCATAAGAACACATAAATTCTTCCAAAGTAAGGTGTAAACTATTAGGGTCATTTTTCAAAAACCTGATAACCGACAATGAAAAAGTTAAAATGTCTCATCAGATAATCAATCTAATGAAGAGAATTTATTTTTAAACCATTTCAAAACCTATTGAACCACTAAAAATTTACTCGATCACCAATTACACCATTTTAAAGCCTAACCAAACCCTGATCAAGCCTTAACCATACCATTTTAGGTATTGAAAAAGAAGTTTGAAAAGAGTAATAAGAGAGAAGTTTACCCGAGTCATGTCTTCAAATAATAAGTACAATCCTATATAAAGGTTATTTACATTTCATATTTTGTAGTTTTAGTCTGGTTTTGATTTCTGAAGCTTTAGTTTAACCTCTAAAAGCCCTAAGAACAAAGGTCAAACTTTGGTTAATGGGACTTTTCAGTTATTAAATAAAGCTCTCGAAGTTGAATTTTAGTTTGAAACTATCTTCTAAAATTCTAGTGTCAATGGGTCCTATTTAGCAGATAGTCAAAATTTAACCTCCAATAGTTAGATCAGGCCCTACAACTGTCTACCTCTCCTTGTCCTTATCCAAAAAGGGACACTTATCAAAAGGGGTGCTTTCCAAGTTTAAAATATTCCAAATTTATGTTAGTGATATGCACTAGGTCAATCATGTATGACTATGTTTTGACTTTATAATTTTATCAATAAAGAGACATTTTCATTATCAATATATATTATGATAATTACTTGAATAGTTAATTCTTCCTAAGGTCATCAAATATATGACTTGATAGTAAAACCCTTAGATTAAATATGAGTTCTATTCAAATTATCCCTAGTCATAATAATGTATTTAGGCTAGTATGGTGTTGACTTATAATTATCTTTTAATAATTTAAAATTTGAGATATTACTTCAACTCATAGGTACAATTTTGAGATATGATGTACTGGATTGACCCATTATGAGAATACTACATAGATAATTATCATAAGTAATTATCATCACAGTTATATTGTTTTGGTCCTCTAACCTTAAAATGACCATGGATTTTTATATAACTATTTTGTATTTTGACACGATCTAATATTATCATTAACATGATGATGAAATAAATAGTTGTTAGATATAAAATGAGTCATGTGAGAAATATGAGTTATTGAGAAGGAATTTGTCCCTCATTTATTCTGAGTAAGATATCCATGGGCCCTTTGATAAGATAGACTAAGTAAAATGCATAGCCATGCTAAAATGAATTGATATAGAGTTATCATTCTCAATCTACTTAGAATTAAGAAATAATATTGTTGAATTGTATAAGGATAACATGAACTATGCCTTATATTCAATCAAGATATCATGTGACAAAGGGACTATAATATTCACTGTAAATTAGGTTATGTCATATTATCAACCTTCACATGACTTGGGTACTCATAATGTTTTGATAGAGGCCACTTATGACTTGTAGGTCTAAATTAGGATTTTGAGCCCATTGCTAATGTTATTTGAACCTACAGTGTCACACACTTAGAACAGGACCAAAATGAATATGGGTTTACCAAGCCTAATAAAACTCTATGGATAAAAATAAATAAATTTGTGTGTGTGTGTGTATATATATATATATAATTTATTTATTTATTTGGGATAAAGGTTATCTTAAATGAATAGGAAATTATTTCTGATTTGGTATTTGAATCAAATTAAAATTAGAATAGGTGGAAAATACCAAAGACATTTTGGTAAGTGTGAAATTATAAATTACCAAAATTTGTTTTGATAAGTGAAACCATGATTGAAAGTCTACAAATATTACATATTCTCTAAGGTTTCACTTATTTCTAATGGAGCCACCAAAATTCATTTTCTCTCCTTTTAGAAAACTAAACACATAGTCCTTGATTTATGAGACAATCAAGAAAAAGGTGTTAGTACACATTCATTTTGATAAAAAAGGCTATTCATGTGGATACAATGGAGACATCTAAATCTGACTAAGAAAACCAAAAGCTTGAGGCAGGGTATCACTGGAGTGAGCCCCCTATCATCCTTCCACCATTATTGCCCGTTCTTTGCATATGTGGTAAAGTTTTTAGAAACCCTAAATCAATTAATAAATCTAATTACATGGATCCTGGTTTGATTTTATAATTAAACTTTAAATTTTTACTACAATTTATATCTTAAAACCTAACAATTTGGAATATACTAGCACAAGTGTCAACTTGTGAAAGGAAGAGTATATATTATTATCTAATAACCTTGAATATTCAAGGGTATTTACAATATATGCCACTAACTCAAATGCCTATAAATATAAGCTTTAAGGAAAGCTTTGGGAATAATTTTTTGGGGGTTATAGAATCTACTTCCTAACAGAGAAAATTCCAGTACAAAAACCTAAAAAGATCATAAATAATTCTCTCTAAAAAAAGCCTTTAAAATTAGGAAAAATAAGGGTAAACTATGCCAAAATTCCTCCAGACCTAACTTATCTCCATTTTCTTCTAAAATTATTCTTAAAAATACTAAATTAATTAGCCAAATAATAACCAAGCTCCTACAAATCAGTCTCTTTCAAATCCTAACCAAATTCTCACCCAAACTCATAAAGAACCACACTTTACCCTTTAAGTTCAACCTCAATTCTCTTCAATCAATTATTATTTTTTGGTGAGTTCCTACCTAAATTTAGGGGCTAAACACTTTCAAGAACATGATTCATTGATTTTCATCTCATTTCTAAGGTTTAGGGCTTTAAAATTTAGTTTTGAAGGAAAAAGAGTGCAAATCCGCACTATTCAAACACGAATAGCCGGATTTGGGCCATGAACAGCCAAAATGATTATGCATGCTCCAAATTTGGCCATTAGGTCCTCAGACCAACTCTTTTGGCCCCCAAACATACCTAAACAACAAGCAAATATAGCCATCCACTCCTCTAGACTCCAAATGACTCAAATGGTGGATTTTAGGGTCCATAAGGGTTCATACTTGTTTGAACATTATTTTAACCCTTCCTTAAGATCCTAGGGTGATGAAATTAAAGTATTTTAACATAATTTTTCTATTTTTAAATGATTTTACATTGATTTTAATTTAATTTCTCAAAACTCTTCTTTAAATGCTTTTAAGTGTGATTCTTGCTATTGTTTTTGTTTGGGTGATTATGATTGTGTTAGTTTTTGTTTATGTGACTTTTAATTGAATTTTTTATTGATTTTATTTGTTATTTGTGATTAATTTTGATGTTTATTCTTGTTTAAAACCTTGATTAGTGTGTTTTATAGTTATACATTGCTTCAATTATTAATTTGTTTTTATTATAATGTAATTTGAGTAATTTGTTTTATAAGTTAAGGTTTTTATTATTTTTGGGTGATTTTGGTTATTTTTCATCATAGATCATTATTTATGCATTTTGTGAATTTTTTTGTTAATTTGAGAGCATTAATATCCATAGTTTGTGTTCTTGGTGATTATTGATATTATTTTTATACAAGTACTTCATTTATGTGTTTTTATCCAAATTTCAAAGTCTTATGGGGTCTTTATTTTCATATTTCATGCCTTGATCGAATTAATTTTTTGTTAAGTTAGAGTTTTTGTGTCAAATATAGTTCTTAAATGTTTTTTGAGCTTGTTTAACGTCTATAACTTTATGAAAGTATTATTTCTTGTCATTTTATGTCTATTTCATATTCAATACTGTTTTCTTGTCTCTACAAACCTTTTCTCTAATCTTATACATGATATACTACTATTCTCAACTTCTTCATCAATTTCTTTTGCATTATTACATTATTATGCATTCATGTTCCTTTGTGCATATCACTTGCTTGATGCATATAACTACTTTGCATATGTTCATTTTTAGATCCTTCAAATGCACACTTGCATGCTTCCTATTTTGCATCACTTTTATACTTGCATGTTTCATAATTTGCATCACTTTGTATGCTTTCCGGCTTGTGCCATGCATCATCCTTTGCATGCACCCTAGATTTATTTAATGCTTTTATGAGCATGCATTGCATTATACATTTATTATTACCAATCTTAAGATCTCAATCTCTCTAATTAATCATCATTTCTCTTAATTTTTATGGCATATTTATACTTTTGTTACTTTTTAGTTCATTATGTGCAAATATGTACTTCTACTCCTTCTTTATTTATTTGCTTTGATTTGTGAGTTTATCACTCTACTTTCCTCTTTTTATTATTATTCATGCTTTATTTTGTCATGATATCATATTAATGGACTTACCTTTGTTTCTTGTGTTACATTTATGTTTTATTTGACATCATATACTAAAAATATACTAAAAATACACTAAAAATAAACCATGTTGCTTATGGTCATTTTATTGCTTAATAAATAATTTTCTTGATTTTTTAATAAATTAATTTCTATTTTACATTTATTTTCTACATTTTTCTTAACACAATTCTTCCTTTTTGTGAATAAATATTTCTTATTTTCATCTATTATTAATTATGGAATTTTATATTTTCTTAATAGAAATTAATCATTTTCAATGTATTATTTTCTATTTTCACATTTCATTTATAATCTTTATATAAAAATTATTTCCTTTATAATCTTCTTTAAATCATTTTTTTAATAATTATAGTACTTTTGACATTGTTATTTTCTTTGTTGATCACAAAAATCATCAAAATGCAAGGATATGGATCATAATTTCCTTTATTTTTTATTTTTAAATAAATAAATGATTTGATTATGTGTTCAATAATTTATGATGTGGGAAGTATCCATCCATGGTACAAAATTCATATTTTGAGCCCTAACTTGATGAAAACTCATATTGTGAATTAATGGTTCACATAATTAATGAAATGTTACTTTTAAAGCTTTTTCTATATCATTTATAATCTAAAATCCATTTTTCAAATATTATCTCTTTCTTTTGAATTTTAAGTTTTTTATAAACATTTTCATTTCTTTATTTTAATTTTCATGTAATTTTGTAAATTATTTATAAACAATTTGTTTTCTTTATATTCAATTTTAAAGTCATTTTTTATTTATTTTTCAAATAAAATATTTTATTGTCTTGAAACTTGGAATATGGAGCAATCATGGAGAGGATATTCATGAAATGTGTTAGCCATTCTTAAGTCCCTTCTTTTTTTAATTTATTGCTTTTATTTATTTTTCATAATTTCTAATTTAGCATGCACATGTTTATAATTCTATGCCATGCTCGTATGTTATTACATCATGTAAATATGTCATGCTTACACCATGTGTGCTATGATATGTGTATTAATTTAGCTTTTACCATTATCATGCATCATTATAATACTATGTCATTTTCCATGTTCATGCATCATTTTGTCATATTATTGTGTGCTTGTGTGTATGTATTGTTTATGCATTTGCATGTAAAAGTTGATGCATAATAGTACATAGTTATTGAAAGCATTGTACATAAAGTAAGTTAGGCAATGCTCAGTGCCCAGGTGGTATGGAGATGCCTTGAACAAAAGAGTCCAACCCTAATGACATCAATATTTGAACCCAATGCTTTATCCAATTAGTGAATGCGGTTCCAAACAAGGGATTCGAGTTTGCCTAAGTCTCTAAAATGTGCAATTTCTCAAGTAATACCAATTGATGCCTCCCTATTTCTCAGACTTGAGTGAAGGGTTATAAGAGCATTTATGCCATCCCTAAGCTCTTTTAGTACTCCCCTCACTACCATTTATTTTCCTATAACAAGGAAAAAGGGTCAATGATCTAAAGATTGCCGAGTTAGTCTCGCTAGCATCAACAAAATGATAAGAATAATATACATGTAATAAAAATAATAAAAATGCAAATGAAATAATAAAAATGATAAAATTATTATTTTCACTATAAAAATATGAATTTATGTTAAAAATAATAAATTGATCAAAAAGCATAATAAAAATAATAAAAATACAAAAAATACAAATTAAATAAAAAAAAAGATAAAAATGCTATTTTCACCATAAAAATATGGACTTTATGATAAAAATAATAAATTTTTCAAAAGAGAAAATAAAAATGGCAAAAATAATAGAAATGGAATTAACATAATAACAATGAAATGAAAAATAATAGGAGTGATAAAAATGCAATAAAAAAATAGTAAAGTGACAAAAATGCAATTTATCAAAAATAATAACACAAATAATGAAAATAATAAAAATGCAAGTAAAATAATAAAAATGCTATTTTTACCCTAAAAATGTGGATTTTATGATAAAAATAGTAAATTTATGAAAAGATATAACAAAAATAATAAAAGTAAAAAAAAAGATTAAAAAATGCTATTTTAAGCCTAAGAATGTGTGCTTTATGATAAAAATAGTAAATTTATTAAAAAAAAAAGGCAATGAACATAATAAAAATAATAAAAATGCAAATAAAATAGCAAAAATGCTAATTTTACCATTAAAAAAAGTCTACTTTATGATAAAAATAAAAAATTTATTAGAAAAAAGGAATACAGATAATAAAAAAAATAAAATGCAAATAAAATAATAAAAATGATTAAAAAAACTAATTTTTTTACCATAAAAATGTGTACTGCATGATAAAAATAGTAAATTTATCCAAAAAAATTACAAAAATAATAAAAATAGTAAAAATGATAAAAATGATAAAAATGCAAAATAATAATAATAATGCTAACTTGGTATCAAAACACCCATTTTTTATATAAAAAGAAAAATGATGCAAAAATGATGGAACATGTGAAAATGAGTGCAAACACTCCAGGAATCACTCGAACTACCCACTTCTTCTATATATCTTATTCTAAATTTCAAAATCACCACAAAATCACAACTTCATCACAAGAAAATAAATAATCAAAATGAAATAAAATAAAATGTAAAAATGATGAAAAATGCAAGAAAGGGGTAGAAGGAGAAGAAAAATAAAAGGAAATGCAAATTTGTAATTAAAAATGATTAGGAGATCTTTAGAAGGACCGGGTGATTACCATTTAATGCGTGCTTTGACTTAGATGTGGTTGGGTTTGGATTTTGGATCTAAACCCTAAAAATAAAAAAGATTCTTGGCTAAAAGAGTTCAGAGAAGTGGGTCTCCATGAGTTTATCACCCTTTTAAAAAGGGGTTTGAGGCTTGATCTAATGTAATTTTTAGGGGGAGAGTCTCTCTTTTTGGTGTAAAATTTGTATCTAGTGTTTCAAAACTCAAGAGAGAGAAAAATCCCCTTTAAATGTAAAAAAAATGGTGTTTTTGTCAAAAAATCATCTAAGGATGATAACCCATGGGTGTGGGTCGAGTGAACCATGCAAGAGCAACCATGGGCTAGTCTAACCCACATTCGTGGGTTTGTTTGACCATTAGGCTTCTATGCCTCATTTTTATCCATTTTTTGTAGCTTTTGTTCCATTTAAGGCACTTTGAGGTTCTGAATATGTTTAGGGTTTTTTAGGTGTATTTGTAGGCTTTTTCTTAGTCAGAACATGTTCGGGAAGACTTCCAAAGGAGTCTCCCCTTATCTGGTGGACAAGAAGCCTTCGTTATCAAATTTTTGGGAAACTACTGAAATTTTGGGTATTAATATATACTTAAACACAATAGTGTTCATAATTGACACAACTGTGTCACCTGTTATCATTGTACACATAATGAAATTTATTAAAATGACTATGGTATTTTTAAACATTCACCCCCTAACCAACATTGAGGAAAATGTTGATCTTAAGTGTGGGGTAGGGATTAAATTTATGTGAAATTTTGAAAATATTTTAAAAAAGTGTTTCTTTTATTTTTAGTTTTCCTAATTAATCTAGGTTTTAAGTATTTTCATGTTCTAACTTGAATAGTAATGTTTTTTTAAGCAGTTTAATTTCCTTTTTAATAATTACACAAGAATTTTATTTGTCAATATATTTTCCTTTTTGAAATTAGGATTTTTACTTTCTTTGGCTTAATTCATTAGGAATTCCCCTAGACTAAAAATTGTATATATATATATATATAAATCTAAAATCATGTAGAGAGAATGTTGATATTTTTCATTTCAGGTGCTACATTTTGCTATTTATTCTGAGAATATTTTTCTTTTCTTTCAATTTTCATCATGTCTTTTGAGAAGAGAAGCAAATCATTTTTGGGTGGTAAGAAGAACATACAAAGAAGTGCAAAAATAAGTGATTTAACAACAAAATTCAATGCTTTCTTTCCCATCCACTCTGAAGAAAAAGGTAAAAATTTTCTCTCTCTTCTTAAGCATGAATTTAGGCTTACTAGATTCTTTAATAATGATGTCCTCTATGATGGGACTTGAAAAGGATATTCATTATGGTGTCATCAAATGGGATGGAAAAAATTTGTCAATGATGCTTTTTATGAAATTTCAATTGAATTCTACACTAAATTTTGAATAATTGATAAAAGGGAGCAAATTTATTCATATAGATTATTTGGTAAGGAATATAGATTTGATCATGCTACCATGTTTAAAATATTTAGGTTTTTTAAGGGATGATATGTCCATCTTCTAAGTGATTTTAATGCAAAACAATTTTGGAGTGTTATTATAAGCAATGATACTTTTTCTAAAGGAGAATCTATACCTAAGGGATTTATTAGAGATCATTCCTTATTAATGATGCATAAATTTTTGACATATAAACTTTTTTAAAAGGCATGATAGTTCTAGGGTGACTATGGATGAATTATTCATGTTATGGTGTTTATATTCTAACACTTGAATTTTGAGTATACACTTTATTTTCTAAACTTTAAGTTATGTAGTGCAATCAATGAAGGTGGCTATCTTAATGGGACATATGTGACTAGATTAGTTTTATACTTCACGAGTAAAGATTTAAGCACATACAATTTTAAAAGGCACAAGTTGAGAAAGTTCAATGCTAAAGCCCTCATTAAAGTGGAAGTCAAAATAGAGTGAGGATGTTGCAAGAGCCAAACATTGGAAGTTGTTACTTATTATGCCAATTTCCATTCAGACAAAGGAATTCATCATCTTCAATGGATGAAGTGAGTGAGGAAGCAAGTAGTAATAAGGAATGGGTTAAGTGAAAGAAACTGAAAGAAGAGACTTTTTATTAGCAGTGGATTCATCTCACAAAAAAGGGTACTTAGTTCCTTTTTGTTATTTTTGGTTTATTTTTATTTTTTATGTTTTGAATATTTTCATTTAACTAGATACATCAAAAGGGAATCATGATGCATAAAAAGGGAATCATTCATTATTTAATTATTTTAATTTTTCAATTTTCTTTTTAGTATATAGACTTTTAGGAACCATAATACATGACGACACTTGAGAATTTGCAACTCATGCATGTAATGAGTGAGATTCATTATATGAAGCTTTTTCTTTAAAAAGTGTTATAATCTCTTATTAATGCTTTATTTGAATTTATTAAGCTAGAAGAATAAACTATGGTTAAGGAATTTTAAAATTTAATGAACTTAACACTTACTTTCTTATTAAGTGATTGAACTTAGATTATTAATGTTATAGAAAGATGATTATAAGTAAATATTAAAGTCTAGTTAATAATGGTAGATTCTTGCTTTTCTTGGAACCAATTTTAAATAAAAAATAAAGAAAGTAATAAAGTAAGATGGAGTATAAAATGTACTCACTTAATAAAATGCTTAAAGCTTGCTTTGAATTGTATTACATTTGCATTTAAAGGTATCCATATTGAGTAATGCGAAAAAGGTAGGGGATCACTATAATTGGAAAGCCTTCATAAGCAATTAAATAAGAATATAGAAATGAACATTGCATATTGAGAATGTAACTAGTTAAAAGTAGAATGATCTTTCCTTGCTTTCACTTTTCTCTAAAATCAGTAGTTTATTTTAATGAATTTAGTGAGAAAGCTTGCACTTTACATGGTAACTTTTATATCTTTGACTTCAGTTTATTATTTTAGTTTATAGATTTTCAAGTTTTGTATTAATGGGAGATTAATATGGTTGCTCAAGTGAAGCTAGCTAATGGCTTTTGTCCATAAAATGAATTAGTTTACTTGAGGACAAGTAAAAGCTCAAGTGTGGAGGAGTTGATAAATGCTAAAAATGATAGATTTTGAGCACTAAATACTTGCATTTCTTTATTAGAGTTATAGATTTTTATTGTTTAGTGATATATTTTCATTTTATGCATTTTTAGTTCATAATTATACTATTTACATTTCTTTTGAATTAATTTTGTAGGTTCCATCTTGCTTGGGACTGATTTTCGATAGAAGCAATAAGGACTTAAAGCTAAGAGCTAATCTAGCCACTAAGAAGGATAAGAAATCAAAGAATGCATAGTAGAAGAATGACACAGTTGTGCTAATAAATCAACACAATAATGTCATTTGGGTGACATAGCCATGTCAGAGAGCTCACATTCTAGTGAAGAGCATGTAATACAGTTGTGTCACTTAGGCAACATAGTCGTGTCTATCAAAGTTGTTGATTTTGGAAAGTTCTTTCTAGTGTTTTTTAGAGAAAAATATATAAACAAAATTTCCTCTTAAACAAATGAGAGGGCTGCTACTTTAGGGAATAACACTCTATTGTTTTTCTTTACATAAGATTTTATTAATCTTTCAAATTTTCTTTAGATTTTAATTTTTTTTATTTTCAACTCAAGCTACTAGAATAAAGAACAAGATTTGAGAATCAAGAACATAATTAAGGAAGCTGAATAAAAAGAGTTTTTCTTTTATTATTCTCTTAATCATTATTTTATTTAATTTTGAATATTTTATCATTCTTCATCTTTTGTTGTTCTTCTCTAATTTCTGTGAGTAACTAAGTAGGTTAGTTAGGGAATTAATGAACCCCACTCAACATGAACTTAACCAAATAAATTCTTAATAATGAATATGCATTTTAGGAGAGTTATTGGACTTAATGATTTTCATTAGCTTTATCACCCTTTCAATTGATTTAGACACTAGGATTATATTGAGAGATTGATTCTAGTGAGAAAAGCATGCTAGTTGAGAGACACCTCATTATTAATATTCCTTAGAAAATTGGTTGGTTAAATTAACTATGATTAGTTACCCATGCTAGTGAGAGCTAGATAATTAAGTGATTATTGTAGTCGATTAATTGTGAAAATACTTGAGAGAGACTTTACAACACTAAAGATGCTTTGGAAATTAAAGGTTATTCATAGTAAATAAGAATTTTACTATCATTTTAAGATAAATGAGCCAAGGGAATTAAATCCCAACATCTTTAATTGTATAAATCTAGTGATAAGATTTAATATTATTTTAAATTTAATTTCTTTTATTACTCATTGAAATTATCAGTTGTCTAAACATGCAAAATATTAAAAGTAGCTTTGTAATTAATACTATCTCCATGGGAACAATATCTCTTTATTTCTACTTGTATGATTCTATGCACTTGCAAATTAGCATTCATCATGACTCATTTCAATGTGGGAGTCATTGTGACTTATTTCAATTATAGGAGTCATTGCAACTTATTATAATCCAAGAATCATTGCAACTCATATTCTTTGTGAATAATATATAAGGGTCTTCTGACTCACATTCTTTATGAATAACCTATAAGAGTCATTATGACTCATCTTAATGTGTGAGTCCTTGTGACTCACTTAATCTTAAATTATAAGTTAATACTCACCTGTGTTTTCAAGTTTAAGTTCATAGGAAATGAAGGTAACCAACAAGTAGAAATGAACTCAAGCATAATCTTTAAACTTTAGAGTTTGTTTTTATGCTTTATTAGAATTTTTATGCGATGACCATGATATACAAATTAAAATTCTTTTATGAAATTTTTTGGTAAGAATATACAAATTCCTCTAAAGCAAAAGGCAAATTGTTAGGGTCATTTTTCAAAACCCTGATAGCCAATAATGAAAAAGCTAAAACATCTCAGCAGACAATTAATTTGATTAAGAGAATTGACATTCAAACCATTTAAAAACCAATTAAACCACTAAAACATTACCTAATCACCAATTACACCTTCTTAAAACCTAAAAAAACCTTAATCAAACCTTAACCAAACCATTTTGGTATTGAAAAAGAGATTTGAAAAGAATAATGAGAGAAAAGTCTACTCAAGTCATGTCTTTTAATAATGAGAGAAAAGTCTACACGAGCCATGTCTTCTAAATCAAAAAGTATAGTCCTATATAAGGGCTATTTATAGTTTGTATTCAGTAGTTTTCATTCTAGTTTTGATTCCTGAAGCTAAGGTTTAACCTCTAAAAGCCTTAAGAACAAAAGCAAACTTTGGTCAATGGGACTTTTTAATAGTCAAATTGAGTTCCCACAATTGAATTTCAATTTGAAACTATCTTCTAAAATTCTAATGTGTCAATATGTCACATTTGATGAAAAGTCAAAATTTGATATTCGGTGGTCAAATTAAGCCCCAAAGCTATCCATCTCACCCATCCTTATCTAAAAAGGATGACTATAAAAAAGGTGCTTTCCAAATTTAGAATATTTCAAATATAGAATATGCTAGGACATGTGTCAAGCTTATAGAGAAAGTGGATATACTATTACATAATAACCTTAAATATCCTCACTTATTTACACTAAATGTCACTAAATAGAAGCTTTGAGGAAAGCTTTAAGGAATTTACATTCCAAATAAGAGAAAAATTCCAACACAATAAACCAAAAAGATCACTAAAAATTCTTTCTAAAAAGCCTCTAGAAAATTAGGGAAAATTAGGAAAATAAAGGGAAATTGTGCTAAAATTTCTTTATAAATAATTTCTCTCAATTTTCTTCTCAATTCCTTTCAAAAATTCCAAAATCAAAACCTAAATTCATAACTAGGCTCCTACAAACTCATTCTTATCAAATTAAAACCAAATTCACACTTAAACTTACTAAAACCCACACTTTACCCTTTCAATTCTACTTCAATTCTCTTAAATTAATTTTTTTTTATGAGTTCTTGCCCAAATTCTAAGGCTAAGCATTTTAAGAAAATCATTCTCATTGATTCTCATCTTAATTCTAGGGTTTGGGGCATTAAAATCGAGTTTTAAAGGGAAAACATTGCAAATCCACACTATTTAAAGATGAACAATTGGACTTGGCCCATGAATAGCCAAATTGACTATTCATGCTCTAAATCTAGTTGTTGTTGGCCCTTAGACTAGCTATCATAGTCTTAAATCTAGTTAAACAAGTGGCTATTGTGGTCATCCATTCCTCTACTAGTTTTTAGAATTCCTAAGGTTTCATACTTGCTTGAACATGATTCTAACCCTTCCTTGATATCCTAGGATGATATAATTTAAGTATTTTAACATATTTTTCTATTTTTAAATGATTTTATAATAATTTTCCTTTTATTTCCTTAAACTCTTCATTAAGTGCTTTCAAGCGTGATCCTTGCTCTTACTTTTAAATGATGATGATGATGATTATGTTTGTTGATGTTTGTATGACTACCAATTGAATGTTTTGTTCATTTTTATTATGACTTGTGATTAATTTTGGTGTGAATACTTGTTTGTAGCCTTGTTTAATGTGTATTATGCCTATATTCTATTTGATTATGCTCCAATGTACTTTGATTGTTGAGTTGCTATTACTATGATATTATTTGTTCAATTTGAGTTTTAATTTAGTATTTTTATAATTGATGAAGTATTTTCATTGGGTTTTTCATTATGAATCATAATTAGTGCATTTTGTGAATTTAGTGTTGATTTCTAAGTCCTAATTTGCATATATTGTGTTCTTAGTGTTTATTATCATCATCTTTAGTATAAGTACTTTATTTATGTGTTTTGTGTTCAATTATAGAGTCTTGAGAGTCCTAATTTGCATATTTTATACTTTGATTGAGTTAATTTAGGAATTTTGATATGTTCATGTTCATTTGTTTGTTAATTTTGTTTATAAGTATGATTTATGCATATTTAATGCCTTTATTTTAAGTAAAGTCTTGTTTGTTATTCTTCCAAGTGTCATTTGGTCAAATTTTTATCTAATAATGCCTTATTGATTATACTAACATTTCTCTACTCTTTTCTAAGTTATATTATAATTAATACACTAATTCTCTTCTTCTCCTTCTATTTTGTTGCATTATTACATTTTCATGCATTCATGCACTTTTTTGCATATCACTTGCTTAGAGCTTGTCACTATCATGTGTGTGCTTATTTTTAGAATCTCTAGATGCCTATTTTCATGCTTTCTAGTTTGCATCACTTACATACTTGCATGCTTCCCAAAATTGCATCACTTTGTATACTTCCCAGCTTGTATCATGCATCGTCCTTTGCATGCTCACTAGATTTATTTAATGCTTGTGTGAGCATGAATTTGCATTAGCTCATTCATTACATTATTTATCTCTTGTTATCAATCTCAAGTTATTAACTCCTACTAACTTCCATTAACATTTCTTACTACTGTTGTTTATTTTATAAACATTTCTTATTATTTGTTAATTATGACTATCAATTGTTATTATAAATCTCAATCTCTACACTCAATCCTCATTTCTCTACATTTTTATGTCTTATTTATGCTTTTATTTACTTTTTATTTTCCATCTCTACTTCTACTCCTTCTTTATTGATTTGTAATTTTATCATTACACACCCTTTTTAATTTATTTATGCTTTATTTTGTTAATTATACCAAACTTTCCTTCATTTCTTGTGTTTTATTTGGTATAATATACCAAAAAATGCACTAAAAATAAAACTAATTTGTTTGTGTTGCTTTATTGGTTAATTAATGTATTTTTTTATTTCTTTTGGTTGATAAAGCAACTTTTCTTTGTACCAATTCCCCTACATTTCTAACCTTAATTTCCATATTTTTATGAATAAATATTTTCCATTTTCTCCTTTTTATTAAATATGGAATTTTGGATTTTCTTTGATAAGAATTCATCATTTTCATGTTAATCAAATATGACTTATTTTTACTTTGTTTTCAATAAATCTAGCACCTTTTTTTGTTTTAGTTATGATGTTATTATTATTTTCTTTGTTGATCACAAAAATCATCCAAATATAAGAATATGGATCACAATTTCTTTTATTTTATAGTTTTATAAATAAAATGATTTGGTTATGTGTTCAATAATTTATAATATGAGAAATATCCACCTAAGGTACAAAATTCACATTTTAAGGTCTAACTTGATGGAGACTCATATTGTGAATTAAGGGTACATATAATTAACCAAAAATTAACTTTAAATGATTTTCTAACTTTTTTCAATTTAGATTCTCAAAATTTTTTATTTTTAATTTCTTATGAAAATGCATTTTTTAAGCATTTTGCATTTCTTTTCTTTATTTCAACTTTTAAAATTACTTTCCTTTAGTTTTTTAAATAAAATATTTTATGGCATCGACATTCAAAAAATAGGGCAATCATGGAGGATGCTCACAAGATTATTGACTATGTTCTTTTGAGCTTTAGCATAAGAGTAAACAAAGGAAGAGGAAGAAGAAGTGGTTTTCCTAAGAATTGGATATATGACAGAAATAATGGCTACGGAAAAAAGTAATCACCTATAAACTCATTGTCTAAACAATCAAATTTACAGCCTCTCTGGGACTTATGACTGGGACTACCTATGACCAAAGGACTCGATGAAAGAACTACCCTTTAGACACTATCTATATCATTGAGGCAATTACTATAACAATCACTCAATTCCCCTAGGCTCTGATACTATAGATGACTTTTGGTCATAGGTGGTCCTAGTCGTAAGTCCTGAAGAGGCTATAAATATGTTAGTTTAGCTAGTGAGTTTGTAGGTGATTACTCTTTCTTGTAACCATTATTTTTATCATGTTTCTAATTATTAGAAGAACCACTTCTTCTTCTTTTTCCTTTACTTCCTCTTATGCTAAAGCTCAAAAAACACAGTTAGTAGTGATGAAATCACTATTAATGATTTTGATAAATGCATTAATGATTTTAAACTTAAAGACTATAGTAAAAACCATGTATAGAAAACCCTTAAGTTAAATATCTTCAAGTCTGGTTATGTAATCAAGATAAAAGAAAGAGATATCCAATTGTCTAAAGCTCAAGATCTTATGAAGTTATTCTCTTCTACCTCCTTGGAAAAACATAAAGCTAAAGGTTTTCATTATATCCATATAAGACTTGTTCAAGTAGAAATAAGGCCCCCTAATAGAGAAGGTCTAAATACCTCCATCTTAGCTACTCTAAATGATATGAGGTTTAAAAACTTTTAGGATTCCTTACTAGGAATTATAGAGTCCAGTCCCTATAAAAGCCCTACATCATTGGACTATTATCCAAACATTACTATTTCTCCAAATGATGCAAATTTATTAAAGTCTTTATTTTTGCAAATCCAAACCCATAACTATCATATGGATGATGGATTGATTCCATTTACATTGATTTTTAAAGTACATTATAAAGCTATGATGTCTGCTTTTGATACAAAAAGTTAGTTTCATAGTAAAAAAGGAGAAACCGTGCTTCTTTAAACAAATATGACTAAAAAAAGTAGCTATCCCAAAACCTATCCAATTAAACTAGATAACACTTCCTCAAGAATGGATCTTGGAAGGTGCTACTGAGCTAAAACCTTATAATGAAGAAAAATCTACTCTAAATACCCAAATAAAGCGTGTAACCCAATTCCAAGACGGTAAATTAAAACTCTCTTTTGATAGAACATTCTTTAGTTATAGATTCTCTAATACTTCATCATCAAAATTTATTAATCTAGGAAGACTATCTCAAATACCACTATCATCAACCTTCCATAACATAAAGAACCACATAATAGCCAATAACAAAATCTGCCAATAACTATTCACTTCCTTTATAATAACTAACTAGATTTGTACGCAAACCTACCATATGTTATCAATCTACCTTATACCACCCTAACCAGATATTCAACCTCAGATTTACCTTCTACCTTCCTTAAAAACATAGACTATAATACCAATATGCCTAAACCAGTCTACATTGAGCCTAAATTAGAAGATAAATCTCCTTCTCCTCCTACTTCTCCTACTGCATCAGCTATAATCGAAAACATAGCCCATAAGTTAAATGTTTTAGATAAAGATTTCACTCCTAATAAAGCTCACTTGCATAAAAAAAAATTATGCATCTCATAATTTAGAAAAAGAATTTGGTTCTTTAAACATTTTTTAAAAGATAGAGAGATCATTCAAAATCATTTTTATGATTTTATGCAAAAAAATAAAGTTAACATATTATTTTGTTTGAAATTTATCGATTAGAAAATAATATTTCTTACCCTTTTAAAGCTTTAAATCCTATCACTTTGAGAAAAAAAAGTAACAATTTAGGAAATAGCCAGTGATTAAAACTTCAAATTTACGCATCCTCCTCTTAGGTTGATTAAGGTCCTTATAGCAAATAAGACTGTAAATACTTGTCCTTACAAGAAACCATAAGATAGTGACTCACAAAACCAAAACAATATAGTGTCTTATAATAAATTTACCTATGCCCATCTCAATAGTATAGGTAAACAATTATCTAGACTTGAGAATTAAACCTAAAAACCTATAGAAACTTCTGCATCTATGGGAATGACTGATAAAAAGCTAAAGAATCCCATGTTTAACCCATAACAGATCTCTAATAATGCTCAAAAAAAAATTAGAAGCACAAATACTAAATTCTTTCATGCTATAAGAGAACAACTTAATAGACTAGATCCTTCTAGTCCCAAACATTCCATTATCAGTTAACTAGAGTGCTAATATCCTTGATAAAGATCTTGACTCCATCTTTGAAGATAATGCTTTATATGAATGATCTTCTGAGATTGTAATACTTCATTGGCCTATTGTCTATTAAGGTCATTTAGGATATGTCCAGAGTAGAGCTATGTTCAAAACCTGCAAGCACACGGATCATGAATTGTAGTATAAAAGATATTGTTCCCATAAGGATTTAACATTGAATACTAATATCTTTAATAAATTGTAGTATAAAAGATATCATTCCCACGAGGATTGAATATTAAATACTAATATCTTTAATAATGATCTTAACTAGAAAATCGAATAAAAGTGATTAAGCAAATATAAAATTAAAGTTTAACCTACTCTCGTGATTAAAAAATTAATCAAAAACTCATTAAGTTCCTTAACAATTATTTGTTTACCACCATAGACCCTTGCCTACTGTCATGGTCCCTGAAGAGCTCGCCTACTCTCGTGGTCGAGTGATCTAAGTCTTATGAGTCTAAAGCTAATAAATTCTCCTAACTCTTTTTGGTGAATCTACCTATAAATATACAAACAAGTTGGCCAAGAATGAAAGCATACATTAAGTAAAACTCATAAGATTAACTAAAAATCAAATAATAAAGCTTTGTATTCAATCACATCATAGAATAGCTACTACTAAACTAAACTCTAAAAAGAGTTTAGCCATACATAATTATGGCGACAATCACAAATATAATTAAATAAATTAAAGATGAAGAAGAATAAAGTATACAAAAGTCTCCTGAACCTCGTGACTCATCTTCAATCTTTGGATTTAAGGATTGCTCCCCGAATGTCGAATCCTTCCCTAAAACACTTCTTAACATCCCTTTTATAGGAAAACTTGATAGAAGACCTCTTAACTCTTTAGTTCCTCTTCCTTTTTTATTTAGGAAAAATCTCTTTTAATCTGACATAGCCTTAACATGGCCATGTCTCTTTTTGTATCATGGTGAAGCTCTTTGACATGGCTTCAGCATGGTCATGCTCGTCCTTAAATCAAACTTCCAGTTGGTGTGCATGGCCTAGCACATGGTCATGTCAAGGCCATGCCTAAATTTAGCAATTTAGATAGAAAGATGGATAGGCTAAACATGCAATGCCTGTGTCTAATGTTCCTTTAGTTCCAAAAGTAAACATGGCTTACTACATGCCCATGTCACACAAATTGTTGATTTTTTGGAATTCCTTTTTAATCCTTCCTACAAAAATAGAAATAGTAATTAGTACTTAAATAAAACTCCTAATTTGACTAAAATTAAACCACAAACAATAAAATCCTAAATAAGACTCAAAAATAAAAATATTTCCTAATTAACATAAAATCTACCCAATTAACATTATTTATTAATTTAAAAGTTATCAAAATTCAACTAAAAAATATGTAAATATTACATACATTAAATTCCCCACATAAAAGCTTTGCTTGCCCTTAAGTAAAAATTAAACTTGAAATTGAAAGACCAACTCAATTATAAACAAAGAATTGTAGTTTCTAAGATATGCAAGCCAATAACACCAAGACTGAAAAATGTTTACTAAAGAAGATAATTAAACAAAAATACATTATCTATGAACAATTTACTAATCATAATCCAAGCATATAACTCTTTGAAATCTAATGAATATAGCTCCAGAAGAATAGCATTAAAGCTTTTAATTATTTTCTTTAAAAACAAAAATTGTTTATGAAAGCATTTTATGCTCCATTACACAACATACTTTATTTTATTTGATAAGTGAATTTTACGCTTTATCTCACCATTTTTTATTCTCTCTAATTAAATCTTCCCACTCTTAGTCATTCATTGTTGTTCCCATATTGCCAAGCGTGGATACTGTCAAGTGGGTCCTTTGGATACACTTACCCTAATTAAAGCATTAGAGTAGATTCATAGCATAAGAATTAAGAATTAAGTATTGCTCTAAAGAAAAGAGAGATTTTTTTTCTAGAATTATAAACCAAAATCCATTCTCTCTAAAATTCGTGCTCAAATTCAATCTCCAAATTCATGCTTAGGTTATAAAAACTAAATTTTTCATACATAATGACCATGTATAACCATCTTAATTAATAAACCATTCAATAATTCAATAATTGAATCAAGAATGCACACTTATCCACTATCCCCCTTTAATTGCTATTAAGCATCTATTTTGGACAAAACCAAAATAAAAAATTTTAAGGACAAGCTTAACTATAAATATGGTGAAATCGAGTTAAAAGTTCATAAATCTTGCCATTTTTTATTTATTTCTTAATTTAACTAATATGCATGCAAAAATAAATAAAACAAACAAATATAAAATATAATCCTAATATTTGGCATCCTCCCCCACACTTATCTATGGCATTGTCCTCAATGACAAAAATATCAAAATAAGAAAAAGAAAATGAGGACTTCCCTAGTAAGCTTTATATTCCTTTTATGCTCGCGTCATATGCTTGAATGACCTATAAAATAAAATAACAAAAACTAAGAAAAATAGAAGAAAAAATAAACTAAAAATAAACGTAAACAAAAGAAATAAATCAAAACAAGTTAGGTTGTCTCCTAACAAGTACTAATTTTAGGTCATTAGCTTGACCCTTCATTGGATATTCACTAAGGGAGGATTGATTAAAGAATAATCGTCCTCCACCTAAGCTCATTTATTTTACACTTGAAAAGAAGATGAAAAATTCTCAAAATTTATATCTTTCATAACCCTTTTTATTTGCCATTCTTTTTTAGCTTTCTTGAAAATCCCCTTTTTCTTCTTAACATTTTTTATTACTTTCACCTCTTTGGCATCATGAATGAGGCATGTTTTAAGTGGCTTTTCAAGAACTTATGAAACAACATCTTTAGCATAAACATTAGCCACATCTATCCAGAAATAAAAAGTTATCAATAGGGATTGTTAAGGCTCCTTGAAGACATCAAACTCCACTTTGTCTTCTCCTATCTCCTTAGTAATTTTTCCATGTTTTACATCAATAATTGCACTAGTAGTAGAAAGGAAAGGACTCCCTAAGATGATTGGAATTTGAAGGTCCTCTTCCATTTCTAAGATTATAAAATTGCTCAATATATAATAGTCTCCAACTTAATGGGTACTTCTTCAAGAATTCTATAGGATAGATGATGGATATATCTACAAGTTATAGTGATACTATTATTAGTTGTGGCTCACCAATGTTTAAGCACCTACAAAGAGAAAAAGGCATTATGCTCACACTTGTACCTAAATCATATAAAGACCTACTTATAAATTCATTTTGAATAGTTCAAGGAATAATAATAGTCACTGGATCTTTAAGCTTTTATAAAAGCTTATTTTGTATGACAGTACTACACTCCTCATTAATAGGAATAGTTTCATAATCTTTCCACTTTTGCTTATGTGTAAGGATGTCTTGTAGGAACTTTGTATAGGCAGGCACTATGTTGATCACATCCAAAATTTGTATGTTGAGCTTGAGCTATTGGAATGCTTTTAAAAACTTCTTAAATTTCTTGTCATGTTTATTCCTTTGTTGCCTTTGAGGGAAGGGTAGTGCTGGAGTGATAGTTTTAGGCACTTCTTTCTTTTATTCCTTTTCTTTAATATACTCGTTCATCTATTTTTCTTTCTTATAAACATCCTTTGTAGGTTTTTGATGGTCTCCTTTTGTTCTTCTTGAATCATAAGGAACTTTTTCATTATCTTTTCCATCATGCTCTCAAGGTTAGGTTTATTCTCATATTGTTGATGGAAAGTATTCTTTTATTAGAAACCAAGTGAGGCAGTTTAAATCCCTAGTTTGTGATTTGGACTCCCTTTTAATTTGACCATGAAAAGTTGGGGTGATTACACCATCCTGGGTTTTATATGTTTGAGTAGGGATTTTCTTAAATCCTTGGAAAGTTCTTGAGAGTGATGAGTTTCTTTAAAAGAAAACCCTCTTTGACACTCTATAGTTGAGCAACCTCCTCCATAATATTCATAAAAATAAATAGCCATTGGTTTAGATACCTTAGTTGAAGCTTCTAATTTCTTTGTAAGCATGTCAATCTTTATATTTAGAAGGTTCTAACTATCCACTTCATGAATTTGCGTAACTCTCTTTGGTGCACTTCTTTCTCTATGCCATTGATAGTTATTAGATGTTATAGTCTCAAGTAAATTGCATGCATCATCTGGTGTTTTGCTTATGAACAAGCCTTAAGCTATAACATCTATGGTAATTCTTATTGATTCAGTGAGTCCTTAATAAAAAGTTTGAATGATCAACCATTATGGAACTTCATGATGAGGGCATTGACGTTGTAAATCTTTGAAACATTCCTATGCTTCATTTAAGGATTCATCATGATGTTGAGTAAAGCTTGTGATTTCTTGTCTAAATTATACAGTCTTTCCAAGTGGAAAATATTTACCCAAAAATGTCTTTGATAGCACATCCTAAGAATTGATGGATTATGGTGCAAGAGAGTGTAACCATAACTTGGCCTTATCCCTCAAAGAGAAAAGGAATACTCTGAGATTTTTTGCATCTACACTGACCTCATTCATCTTGATAGTGTCACAAATCTCCAAAAATTGAGCTAAATGGTTATTAGGATCTACACTTGGGAGACCTCCAAAATGAAATTAGAAGACCATTTAAATGATCGTTTGTTTGATTTTGAAGTTGTTAACATCCACAATCGGTCTCACTATGCCACTAAGGTTATCTCTAGGGTTGGGCATAGTGTACTCTTGAAAAGTATAATTCTTAGCACTTTTCTTTTTTAGTTTATTTTCATGACTTCTCAATTTTAGGATTGATCTTTTTCAAGTTTTATCTTTTAGATTGAGTGTTCATAAACTAGCAAAGTACCTGAAAAATCAAATAGCAAAACAAGAAAGATTTAAAAGAAAAATGCTAGTCTAAGAAAAGTAATAATTAATTTACTATCAATATTGCCAATCCTTGGTAATGGTGCCAAAAACTTGTTATGTTCAAAACCTACAAGCACACGGATTATAAATTATAGTGAAAAAGATATCATTCCCACGAGGATTGAATATTAAATACTGATATCTTTATTAATGATCTTAGCTAGTAAATCAAATAAAAGTTATTAAGAAAATATAAAACAAAGCAACTTAAACTTAATTAAAATGAAATAATAAAAATCTTAGAGCCTCCGTTTAGTTTCACTATTCCAATCAGATCATGAGCACATTAACAAACAAAAGACATTAATTTCAATTAAGGGTAATTGTTCTAAAATACCTAAAGACTCTCTCGAGTTTAATTAGGCATGTTAAGATTAAAGTTTAATCTACTCTCATAATTAAGAAATTAATCAAAACTCATTATTCCTTAATAATTCTTGGTTTACCACTGTAGACCCCTGGCTACATTCATGGTCCCCATAAGAGCTCCCCTACTCTCATGGTCGAGTGATCTAAGTCTTATAAGTCTAAAGTAATAAATTCTTCTAACTCTCATTAGTGAATCTACCCATAAACATACAAATGAACTAGCCAATAATGAAAGCATACATTAAGTGTAACTCATAAGATTAATTGAAAAGTAAATAATAAAGCTTTATGTTCAATCATATCATAGAATAGCTACTCCTAACCTAAACCCTAAAAAGTGTTTAGCCACACATAATTATGGAAATAATTATAAAAATAATTAAAGAAATAAAAGATAAAGAAGAAGAAAGTATAGATAAGTCTTTTGAATCTTGTGACTCCTCTTCGATCTTTGACTTTAAGGATTGCTCCCTGAATGTCGAATCCCTCCCCAAAACACTTATTAATGTCCATTTTATATGAAAACTTAATGGAACACCTCTTAACCCTTGAATTCCTCTTCCTTTTTTGGTTAGAAAAAATCTCTATTAATCTAACACAACCTCAATATGGTCATTTCTTTTCTTAAGTCACGATGAAGCTTTTTAACACAGCTTCAGCAAGGCCATGCTCATCCTTGAATCAAACTTCTAGTTAGTGTGCATAGCTTGGCACATGATTATGTCAACACCATCCTTAACTTTGCCAATTTAGATAGAAAGATGCAAAAGCTGAGACATGCCCATGTCGTGCCTGTGTCCAATGTTCCTTCAGTTCCGAAAGTAGACATGGCTTGCAACACGCCCATGTCATACAATTCCTTTATTATTTGGAATTCCTTTTTAATATTTCCTACAAAAAGGGAAAAACTAATTAGTACTTAAGTAAAACTCCTAATTTGACTAAAATTAAACCAAAAACAATAAAATCCTAAATAAGACTCTAAAATAAAAATATTTCTTAATTAACCTAAAATATTCCTAATCAACATCATTTATCAATCCAAAAGTCATTAAAATTAAACTCAGAAATATGTAAATATTACACACATCCAGTAGGTTACCAGAGCTTGAATTAGATAGTCAATATAATGATCGTATACAACTTATGTTCAGTGCTAATTCTATTTATGAATGGAATATAGATGGCATGTTTGAATACCAAATCCTTAACTCTCTCCAATAGATGATTATATAAATCCCAAATAGGAACATCTAATAGATATGTTATAGAACTTATCATTACAAGTTTCTTTAGTAAATTGAAAGGATGGTGGGATTAACCATCTAACTAAGCAACAATAGCTAGATATCTTGCATGCTATCCAAACAGATGATAAAGATCCACCCATTTTAGACCAACTAGGAAACCCCATTCAAGATGTGGTGTCTACTCTGATATTAACTCTATTATTGTATTTTGTAAGAGATTCATCTCATTTAAAAGATAAAATGTTGATCTTTTATTAAACCTTATGTGTAAGAAACTTAGTGATTTCTAACGGTATAGATCAACTTTTCTTACTAGGGTTATGCTTAAAGAGGATTCTAACCTTGTAAGATTACCAACCCTCTTAGGTTACAGAGCTAAAAATGCCATCAAATAGTCCTATAGTACCCACATCATCCCCTATAACCAGCTTACCTATGGTGAGTTAATTAGTACTATATAAAGAGAATTGGGTTTCATGATTTATAATGCAATGAAAAAAATTTAACCACAAAACCTATAACTTGGATCCATGTAATTTGACTTAGATTGATTGAGAGGGTTTCCAAACACTCATTAAGATGTTTTAATGGCGATATAGTTGGATGGAAGAGTGGGGGTTCACACTGGTGACACCATAGCTCGAGATTTATGTATTGCTTTATTCAATTAAGACATCACTAAAGGTCATGCCCTATACGGTATCCATACGAACAAGATGATCCAAAGCAGTACTAGTGTGCTAGCACCTTTATTGTTACGCAACTTAGTTTTTCTCTGAGTTTTTTTCCTTTCATAAAAGACTTAGTAGAAGGAGGAGGATAATGAATACCTTAGCTAAACCTAGAGAAAGAGATGTTAATATATACATCTGATCTAGGGTTTCTCTTACCAAAACAATTTTCGTAAGATTTGACTTCCTTTCCTACTTTGATCCTAATTCTAAATTAGAATCATTTCATATTTATTTAGTTAACTCTTACCTTAAATAAATTAGGAAATAAATAAATAAATACTAATATATATATATATATACACACTTATTTATTTAATCTTACATAGAGATAATTATTAGGCTTATTAACCCAAGTATACTTTGGGCTTGTTCTAAATGTGCAACCTTGTAGGTTCACACAATGTTGGCAGTAGGCTTAAAATTCCCTTTTTAGCCCACAAGTCATAATTGGTCTTTAGTAAGACTTTATGACTACCCAAGTTATATGAAGGTCGATAATCCAACATAACCTAATACACAGCTTGTACTATAATCCTTTTCTCATATAATATCCTGATTGAAACATAAGGCATGGATTATGTTATCCTTATATTATTCAATCATATTGTTTCTCTATCCCAAGTAGACTAATATTGATAACTCTGTATCATTCTAGCATGGTCAAGCATTTCTCTTCAGTCTAACTCATCGAGAGGCCTAATAGTTATCTTTTCAAAATAACTGAGGGACAAATTCCATCTTAACCTCTTATATTCCTCACATAACTCATTCTATATCCAATTATAACCTATTTTATTATTCAGTTAAATATGGCATAGAGATGTGTTAAAATACATAACTTATCATGCATAAAACCATGGTAATCTCATGTTAGAGGACTTAAATAATAATACTATGATGAGAATTACCCATGAAAATAATCCATATGATATTCTCATAGTGGGTCGATCTAGTACATCATTTCTCTAAATATATGCCTCTAAGTTTGACTTCATATCTCATATACATGATTAGTAAAACTTAATCATTAGTCAACCTTATACTAGTCCTTATTCATGTTGTTCCCATAATAATAATCGATTAAGGATATTTGGATTAGAAATCAAGTATCATCTAAGAGTTTTACTATTAAGTCGCATACTTGATGATCTTTGTAGAATTAAACAATTAAGGATAATACTAGAATTAGCTAGTAATAATAAAAATGCATCTTTATTATTAAAATTAAAATATGATAATGTTAAAGTATGGCCATTACAAAATTGGCCTCAGGTATAACAATAACAAAGAGAAGGTCTTAAAATCTTTCAAGATTTGAAACTCTAAAAACATCTAAAGTGCGAGTTGAAAAAACAAGACAATAATTAGGAACTTTGGGCAAGCAGTTTGATTGTAGCTTCACCTAAAATCCATATTGTAAAGGAGATTATAGTAAGAAATCTTTGAAACCTTTGTCTAGGAAATTTTCTAAAAAATTTTGAAATTTTCCAAGAGAAAGGATATTGAAGAAACTTATTATAAAAACCTTACAAGAAAACTTCTAGGAATAGGAATACTAAAGTTAATAAAGCTAGAAAATCCAATATGAAAGATGTTACCTGTTACAAATGTGGTGAGAAGAGACACTTCTCTAAATACTATAAAGATTCAAAGAAACTCTAGGAATTAGACTTAGAAGAAGGTACCTGAATAAGCTTACAATAATGTTGATAGAAACCTCTGAGTCTAAAACTCACTTTAAAGAGTGTTTAGGTAGACATCATCCTTAAATAGATGAAATAGGAACCACCTCATCTTTTGATTCTAAAATATATTTTAGGATCAAATGAAAACAAATCAACATGCTCAATAAAGAACAAACCTTAATTCTAGATGTTATTTAGCATATTAATGACCTTGATGTGTAGAAAAAATAGCTATAATAATTTATGCAATCTCTAAAGAGAGAACCTCAACCTAAGGCAATTGAGTTACCCTCCACTGGTATAGATATATATGACCTTACTACCATTCTGAATAGAAAGAAGCTCTGTAAAAAAAAAAAAACCTTTTCGAGACATCCAAGAACTCCAAAAGATGTAAAGACCATAAAGTTAGAAATAAAGCAGTTAAAGGACAAACAACAAAAGGATTATAGTCTAATCCAATTCTTTATCACCAAACTTATTGAAGAGTCTAATGATAGTGATGAGACAAAGGATTTAGAACCATAATCTTTGGCCAATCTTGACAAAGTTATGCAAGATTTCCTTTGTACTCTAAATCAAATTACTTTAAGAAAATATATTATAAAGATTACAATTATTTTTTATAAAGATTTTAAACTTAATACTATAGCTCTATTTGACATAAGTGCTAATTTAAGTTATATAAATACCAACACTGTCTTAAACCATTTTTAAGAACAAACTAAAGAAAAACTTTCCTATGCTAATAGCTAAAAATGCATACATATGGTAAAATAGAACCTAGTGATTTAAACAATGGATTTTGTTAAAAACCTCTTTTTTTTGTCTCTAATATTAGTTATATAGTAATTATGGGGACACCATTTATTAATTTGATAACTCCCTATTTGACCACTTATAACTTCATTGATTTCAGAGACAATCAAGCTCATATATCTTTTCCCTATTTGGAAAAAGCAAAAACTAGATATCTCAATCTTGTTAAAGCCCATTCTATATACAAGAATGCGATAAATTCTTTGATAAAATGAAAAGAGACATATTTGCATAACTTAAAAAAAAAACGCCCATTTTCTGAAAATTGAACAGTAATTAAAGTCAAATTTAGTAAATTTTTTTTTATTTCAAGATATTATTGTTAAAGAAGTCTATTATAATTTACCAAATGTTTTCTAGAAAAGAAAACAATATATAGTTGATTTGCTTTATGAACTAGGATTTAATGAAAAAGATATTTCTACCAAAGCTAGAACAATTCAAATGAATGCTGAATTGGAAGAACATTGTAAAGAAAAAATTCAAGATCTTGAATCCAAAGGATTAATCTCAAAATCTAGGTCTCCACGGAGTTGTGCAACTTTTTATGTCAATAAAGCTTCTGAAATAGAAAGAGGGAGCCTTCTGAAATAGAAAGAGGCGCTCCCATGTTGGTAATCAATTATAAATATTTAAATAAAGCTTTAAAGTGGATTAAGTATCCAATTCCAAACAAGAAAGATCTTTTGTAAAAGCTTCATTCTGCATTTGTATTTTCAAAATTTAACTTGAAATTAGGATTTTGGCAAATAGAAATTCATAAAGAGCATTGTTATAAAACTGCTTTCACTGTCCTGTTTGGATAATATGAATGAAATGTCATGCCATTTGGTTTGAAAAATGCACTGTTAGAATTTCAAAGAATAATGAATGATGAACACACTATTATAGTCAATAAAATAAAGAGTCACATTCTTAAGATTCCTTACCTTTACCTAGTTGATCCCAATCTTCTTAAGATTATTGAGAAAGATGCTAGTGATTTAGGTTATAGTGGGATTTTAAAGTAAGTCACAAGTGGAAAGGAAATAATAGTTCAGTATACTTCAGGTAACTGCATTAATACACAGAGAAACTACTCCACAATAAAAAAAAATTCCTCTCTATTATTTTGTGTGTTTCAAAGTTTTGAATCTGATTTACTAAATCAAAAGTTTTTACTATGAAAATATTGTAAATCTACCAAAGAAATTTTATAAAAAGATGTTCAAAATATTGCATCAAAACAAATATTTGCTAGATGGCAAACTATTATGAGTATTTTTTTATTTTGACATTGAATTTATTAAAGGAAATACAAATTCTTTACCCGACTTTCTGACTAAAGAATTTTTATAAAGTAGATAAAGATGCCTACAAAGATAAAGAAAAGATTGAAACACCTGACCATCTTCCCCCTTTTACTATTAAACTAATAAAGTCTTGGTTTGACATTATTAACTAGAAGATTTTGATAAAGATGAAACAAATAAAGTAGACAAGATCCAATAATGGATTGATTCCATTTCTAATGCCCATGAACTTCTTAAATATATCCAAAACACCTTCAAACCTCCAAAAGACGAGTATCTTATAAATCCTGCTGATAAAAGAATTCTAGGTATGGCTGCTCAATTGATTTTAAAAGTAGAGAAAGGAGAATCTTCTTCTTAAAAAACCCTTTCTTAAGAAGATTTAAATATTGTGACTACCTTAAATAGTTCACAAATTATTTGTGCTCAAACTAAAATTTTTGAATTTTTAATAAAGATTTCCATCCAAAATATCTTAACCATTGAAGAAGGATTTTATGATAAAGATGCTTTTCCACAAATTTTGTTTTTTAAGCCTTAGGATCTTTCAAAACTCCAAGAATATTGTCAAACAATTTTGAAATTTACTAGTTCTGCAGAATTCAAGTACTTATTTCATAAGAGGCTATACAAACACTACTTATTAAATTCCCAAAGTTATCCATCCCTAAGACTAAGGACAAGAACTTTTTAAGAGTATAATTTTCCTAATAAACTTCAAATTAAAATTAGACTTCTGCCTCTCATTTTCCTATTAGAATTATGAAGAAGCATGGTTTAACACTTTTCTTATCCAAAACTATTATAACACCCATTCATGGTTATTTTTCCTTAGTGATCATGCAAATATCTCAAAATTTTTGGCATGTTTACTAGATGGTAGAATAATTATAGACCTATCCCTGATATCCTTCCCCTTAATATTTGTTAAAGCTTTGACCTTTTATGTACCCACTATAAACCTACTCCCCTTAAAAAGAAATTGACCACCCTTTTATGTCTATATTGTTCAAAATTCTTCTTTCCTTGGGTATCACAATGGTATCCTAAATTTTATTTTAATAATGGTATAGTTACACTCCAAAGGAGATTTAAAATAGAGTGGTGGAATTCCTACAAAATTCCATAAAATATCTCAAAGTCTGCAATCTCTACATGGCTCCAATAGCATGGATTTCTTAGACCTTCTTGATCTTAATCCCATGCACAATCCAATTTCCTTACTCAAAAGTTTCATGCTAGTGCACTCCTTGCTGTAGCCAAAACTGAAAAAAAGTATTTTAGTATCATGCAACAACTGATACAATCAAATGCATCTTCTTTAAAAAATTTCAACACCTTTGAAGGATCTGCACACTTAATTGATTTAGGTAATAATAATGAAGATAATTGTTTTGCAATTTTTCCTTCTATAAAGCCCAAAAGCTTGTAAGCCTTGTATTTGTATATATTTCTTAAAGTTATAAGTTTGTAATAGAATGATGGATTGAAAATCCTTTTAGGATGGCCAATGAAAAAGTTGGGATATTCTTAAAAAAAGGTATTTTGATATAAAAATTTGCTCCTTTATAGGAAATTTCCTTTCTCCAAAGTGGGACCTTTTCGGATAGCCATTAGGAAAATTTAACTATTTTGTTAAATATTCGGCTCCTGCTGTAGCTCATATCCTAATACACTTTATCATCCTACAAGGATGGGGACCCATATTTCACTATTAAGACCTTATGGGAATGTCTTTGCACAAAAAGAGAATAATGTTAGCAGTAGAGAGATGAAATAAACAAACTTATTGGTAGACAAGACCTTGTTCAACACTAAAGAAAGTTAAAGATAAAGATAGATGTGATTGAGAGTCTATCACTCCATTTTGGATTTTAATCTCCACTGATTTCTCTTGAAGCTATAGCTCCCACTATAAAGATTCCTCCAAGGCTTCCATATATTGAAGCCCCTTTTTCCTATAAAGACATAACACAATTTTTATAAAAAAATTTAGAGAATACTAGCATTCCCTCTTTCTTCTCTAAATATAAACGTCTAAAATTGTATCTCTGTAAACAAAGTTATAATTCTATTTTAAAGTTTCTTTGCTATTTGGATAAAGAACTTCTGTAATTTTTCCTTTACTTGGAAATTAAGTCAAATCTTTGTAAGTTTTATATCTTGTTCTTTAACATTTTATTTTAAAGATTTATTTATTATTTTGATTTTGCATCATAAGTAGAAGAACATATGCTCTATGCTTACCTATAATATTAAGATCTTGCACATCAGAAACATCATGAAAATTTTATTGCATTTGGTCTCGTAACTGCTGTGTCTAGCTTATGACTAGAGCATGAGACCAGCACCTTGATTTATAATCATCCTTTACATTTATATTCTTGAACAGTACACTCTTATATATATATATTTCTCATATCATTGAACAATAATATAAAAGAACAAACATTTATACAATAGTTGCAATTCACATAGCGTTTTTTTATACATCATTTTGAATTTTTTTTAAATAGTTTATGAATATCATTCTAATCAGTGTAAATTAAAATAAGCGACTTTATTTGAAAAATTAATAATTACACCAATAGCAATAATAATAATAATTTAAGAAAAACTATGTCCAGTTATGGATTAAAAATTGCTTTCACAAGATATAATATTTTAATTGTTTATAATTTGTTGTAATAATTTATTTTTTTTTCAGTTTTATGACTATTTGAATTTTGTGAACTTTGATGCCATTCACACCATTCACACTATGTATTTAAGCAAATCTATTTTTCAAAATCAATCTCTTTTCCGTATTCTTTTAACTTTAATAATAGTGATATCTAATATTTGAATATTTTTATACCAAATTAAATTAGTCAAATTATGTGCAACTAAAAAAATTATTCTAAGAAATTGAATATGATAAATTCATATATAAAAGAGTTAATGCTATATAAGAAGATGATAAATTTTAAATTATAAATAAATTAAACAACATCAGAAAAAGACTCGCATAATTAACTTTTGAATTTTTTTTTTAAATTATAGACTTTTGCTTTTGATACTAAATTGCTAATCCAACTTTCAATTCAATTTAATCCCAAAGGACTCTTCGATTAATTTATGCTTATTGTTATGTATATGTGAACGTCTTACATTTCCTGAATTAAATATTTATGGTTGATATCATATATCAATATCTTATTCTAATAAGGGTTACATTCCTCCAAAGAGGAGAAATACTTGAATAAAGATAAAAGCTTAACAAGGAGTCCATTCCAATTAGGAAGACTACTCTACAATGGATGTCTCCTCCTCTCCTAAATAAGGCAACCCTACAAAACTAAGGAATCATATTCCTAATAGGTTTGAGCAATACCTTTTCCTATAAATACATCTCATGACATCTCATGTCATTAATTATATTCTAACATTCTCATTCCCATATTTACTCATCTCCCTATTCTTATCATACAACATCACCAAGACATCATTCCATCACTCCATCATCACATTATTGAAGCAATCACTCTTTATTCTCTATTCTATTATGTCTATTTGCTTTATTATATTTTTTCCTCATACCATTACTAACTTAAGTTTTGGAGTGTTTATAGGGGAAGCCCCACCCCTTTACCCATTCTCCTCATCGATGCAAGTTCCACAAGCAAGAAATATCAATTTGGAGTTATCAAGTGGTGCCGTTTATGGGAATCTAGCTCATCGTATTCCCAAAAATAATTAAGAGTTAGGCAATCGAATTGAAGTTTGAATTATCACTACTTGCTAACGAACCTTGCTTTTATTAAATCAAATATCAAGTGGTCAACTTTGTCATATAAAAAATCACTATGACATGTAAAAAGCATAATAAGGAATCTACCGAGTACATAAAGCATCAAAGAATTTTTAGAATCAGATTTGTTTGGACGGTCAAGACCCCACAGTTGTGGAAGGCATTCTCTGATCGCAACGGGGATGTTGTGACTACCATAGGGTTATACTATTACTAGCACTTGGATAGTGAAGGATATGAGAAAATACTCATAAAAAAGACTCGTCACCATACCTTGTCAACGACAAGAGCCACAATCTTAAATTGCTATAAGGACCCAAAAATTCCTAAAGAGTCTACGTCAGGACCTCGTTGATGTGGTCCCAAGCCAAATAAGATTAAAAGGGCAGCATCCAAACTTGGCCATAAAAATTTGGATTTGAATGGATCGCTAACTACATAAGATAAGAATCTCGGAATGGAAATAAACATGATGATGAAACATCATCACAACATTCGCTCTTTCAAACATCCATTAAGTTCCAAACGTCAAGCTCCAAAACATCTAAGTACATAAATAATCAATCATATTAGTTTGAGCATTAAAAAATCAAAATATCTGAGTCCGAACATCAAAGAGTTTGAGCGTCAAGAGCTTCGAGAATCAAAGCACTGAAGTCTACCAGCTCTCGAACATTTGGGAATTCAAGTCTCTACTTTCACAGCCTTAGTTATCCATGTAGCATCAAGCATCAAGCATTAAGTACCGGACATTGACTTTCTAAGATTTCAAGCGTCGAGCATCAAGCATGGAGCTTCTAAGCATCAACCTTCTAAGCACTAAGCTTTTGAGCATCGACACTTGAATATTTGAGTTGACCAAGCACCAAAGCACTACTGAAGTTAGGGAATAATTAGAAATGCAGGCATGAAATCATTTTCTTCATTGCTGAGCCTTGAAATTCCATACGTCAAAACTTGAAATGAGTGTCAAATACTAAATATCTACTTTATGAGCATCCATCAACCTCTAAATAGCAAAGTTTCAAAGCATGAGACCATCGAGCATCCGAGTCTGACCATTAAAGAATATGAGCCTAAGCATCAAAGAACATAAATAAGTTTTTACTAAACATCAAAGTCTTTGATATCAGAGCATCATGCTTAGGACATTGGGGCATCCAACAAGTACCCTTCATAAGCACTCAGACTCCAAGCATCTGAACAACAGGAGTACCAACCACTAAGGGCTTAGAAATCCGAGCATCTACTACCGACCATTGATTTCATGGACACTTAGACTCTAAGTATTGTGCAAGTGTAGAAGAGTCATACATTCACTTCATAGGCATCTCCTGATCTCCGAGCATCTCATGAATTCTAGCATTACAAGAATATCTAAGGCAACCACAACAATAACTTCATAAGTATATATTAATAAGTTAATTTCTTTTGTAGGAGCTCGGATAGCAAAGCAAAAACAAATGAATGAATCATGAGCTCTTTAAGGAATTAATGGGTTTTTCAAATTAATCAGCAACAATTATTCATATATACAATGAACATAAATATTCATTACTTTAACAGGCAGAACAAGAGCACTACAACCAAGATAAGCTTCTTTCTTAATTATTTATTTTCATATCCATTTTTCTTAAATTATTATCACTTGGAAGGATCATTAATTGAGATGGATCAGGCGATCCCAAGATTCTCATTCTTTTATTGTTTATTATTATAGTAAAACAATATAAGTGTAGATGTTACTATGAGCACCTTAACATTGATACTCAAGAGTATTAATAAAAAAAATCATCATGGCCTTTGGGAACTTGATCTAGCTGATAGTCTCAGAGTAGTATATTCAAACGATATATTTTCAAGAAATTGGATATACACAAAATGCCAATAAATTGGGCACACACAAACTTAGGTAGTATCTTTAAAGACAATGTCATTCAAGCAACAATTGAAGCAAACGACGAACATATATATTCATGAATTTGAAGGTGAGACAAGAGTATATCGAGAGATAATTTTCTCTAGATTCTTTTAATATTATTTAATTTATTTATTTCCGCATTTTATTTAATCTTATATGAATATTTATAGCTCATCACACAAACACGCTTACACATCTACACATAGATGTTCATCCATATATACATGATTATTATTCATGAAAAATATACATTAATTACATTTGATATATTTATTACATAAGGATTGACCATCAAATGAAATTGATTATACGATCCCAAAACTATTATTCTTTTATCTTTCACTACAGATAAGGAAAACATATTTATTGAAGATGCTACTTTAAGCACCCATTAGTTTAAACAATTGGACACTCTGATCATCTCACTCGGAATCAACATGTAGAGATTGACAAAAGACATTAGACACATTTCCAAATAACACTAAGAAAAATAAGCATTCACTCATGCTCAGACAACAAAGTTAGATCAAATAACATTTAAGCAAATCTTACTTTGTAGAAGATCCTTATTCATGAAAAATTCAGAGAATATCCAATAAACAAAATTCAAGAATTAAGTCAAGTATATCCACCACACAACCAAATAAATCAACAAGCAATTTCAAAACATCATAGCCAGCAGCATACAATATCCTCTATTTCAGAAGTGGTGCAACATTGACCCTTCACCTAAATTACAAATTCTCATCTCATAATTCAGATTGGGAAACCCAAATTTGGTCCTTTATAACCCACCTTCCATCATTTCAAAAACTCTCACTAAATTACTATCCCATATTATGGAGCTCAGATTAAAAGGGCTCAAACTCACTATCAGAATCACAAACATCCTTCCTTTTGCAAAAATACCAACAAAAAATGCTCAAAAAATCAAACATTTGTAGCAATAATGTCTAAATTCAACATCAATCATTATTTTGACTAGGCAGCTGCCATTGATTTAGTTATTAAATTTCATAAATTGATCAACATCATACGGCACTCGGGCCACACTTCAATGCACTGAGACTATATGGCACTTGGGCTGTGCTTCTAATGCACCAATATTAAGTCCAATGACTGAAGCTAGAAACCTCAGGTCACTTCTATAGTATTGAGGTTCTGAGCATGTAAGTCTCGCATCCTTGCACTGAGTGTCTAAGCCTCGCACATTAGTCCAATGACTGAAGCTCGCACCCTCAGGCCGCTTCTATAGTACTGAACTTGGGCCTCGCTTCTAATGCACCAAGATCATATGGCACTTGGGCCATGCTTCTAATGCACCAAGATAAAGTCCAGTGACTAAAGCTGGCACCCTCAAGTCGCTTCTATAGTGCTGAGATTTGGCACTCGGACTGCACTTTTAATGCACCAAGCATCAAAACTCTAATGACAACCGATTCCATCATGTTGTCTCCATACTGGCGTGTTAATCTTTTACCCTAAGGCATTTTTATTGTAGGTTCTATGCACTCAAGTCTAGCTAGCACTTCAAACGATGTTCTTATACGATGATTTCAAGACTCGATACTGAGCTTTATCTTTTCTTATAACTGAGGCTAGCCACTCAGCTCACCCCTTCATATCAAATGCAGCGATTAAAGCAATCTCTCTCTATATAGAAGAATAATGTTGCTATCATCTTACAGACTCGGATACATCAGACATAAATATCTTAACAGACTTTTAGGGGGGACTCTTGATATCACATATCGATATACTACTCTAATAAGGGTTATATTCCCCTAAAGAGGAGGAATACTTGAATAAAGAGAAAAGCTTAATAAGGAGTCCATTCCAATTAGGAAGACTACTATACAAAGGAAGTCTCCTCCTCTCCTAAATACGGTAATCCTATAAGACTAAGGAATCATATATCTAAGAGTTTTGAGCAATACCTTCTCTTATAAATATATCTCATGACATATCATGTCATTCATTCTATTCTCACATTCTGATTCTCATATTCACTCATCTCCCTATTCTCATCATACAACATCACCAAGACATCATTCCATCACTCCATTATCATATCATCCAAGCAATCACTCTTTATTCTCTATTCTATTATGTCTATTTGCTTTATTATATTTTTTTCTCATACCATTACTAACTTAAGTTTCAGAGTGTTTATGGGGGAAATCTCACCCCTTTACCCATTCTCCTCATCGATGTAGATTCCACAAGTAAGAAATATTAATTTGGAGTTATCAATGGTACTGAACTTTTTTTTTTAAGTTGAAATATTAGTTTCATCAATTTTTCTGTTAAAATTGTTGACAACTAAGAAAAAGCTTATCAAAATAAATTTTAATATACAAACTAATTGTTACACCAGTTCTATTTGACAATATTATACCATCTATCTTTAATATTTTGTCGAGTTTATGTTAAAGTTACTAGTAATTGACAACAAAAATTATAATTACACTCTTTAATAAAAAAAAAGTATTATTTTAACTTTAATCAAACAAAATTTTAGTTCAATACTAAATAATTTCACATATTAACATAAGATATTATGTTGCGTAAAAACTTTAAGCAAATAATATTTTTCTACTTTAACAATGATTTTTATTTTTATTTTTAGTTTGAATTATCCGATATATGAATTCAGTTATTTAAAATTGAAAAAAAAAATAATTTAATAGAATTTAAGATGTGTAACCACATAATTCTTATTTTCATATCGTAAGTTTAAATTCAAATATAATGGACATTTCATATTTTGTTCCACATTCTTACATAATAATAATAATAATAGTGAAATTGATAAAGATATTTTTGTTAATAATTTATTTATCATATTTTAAACACAATATATTTATTTTTACCACATATTATTATACATATTTACTTGATTAATATACATTAATGGATAATATATTTAAGTTCACTAATATATGTTATTAATATTTTTATATTATTCATTAAATAATATTTAATTTGATATATTTTCCCTATTTTAATAAGCTTCGCTATCTTTAAATATACTATCTTCATGAAGGATTAATAAGTGCATTCATCATAACTACACCCGTATGTATTTGTTTGACCACATGCCCATCTCCTCCTGCATTACTATATATCTCGATCTTGGATATTCACTTTTGCTGACTTGCCATATGAGATTCGAGTTTAAATAAATATCATTGCCTCTATAGTATTTGATGAGATTCTTAATTAAACTGAGTATATTACATATTATAGTTAAATTACTTGTTAATTTTCATATTTTATATGGACTATAAATAATATATATTTTTAAAACTCATTAATTAATTTTAAAAAAATTAAAACTTACTAAGTACTACATTATAAAAAAAATTAAAAAGTTATTGTGATAGTTTTATTTGATAATATTTTTTATTAAGAGTACATACTAAAAATATAATGATAATTATACAAGTAAAATAAAAATAGAATATGCTTGAAAAGTTACAATTGTTTTACTTTTTATGTTAAATAGCTAAGAACAATGTGTGTGTGTGTGTTTTTTTTTTCTTAATAAGGAGGTCTTATGACTTATATTTTTGATGGACTATATAATAAGGATCAGTCATCCCTTTTAAATCAGTAATGATAGGAATCGAAACCTACAGCTCATGATTCCCTTTAAATTGTATTTTTAATTGAGTAAAATAGAGATATTTTAATTGGAATAAAACACATAATTTTTTATGGAAAGAAAGAGTAGTGTTTTACGTTTAACAGAATTATAATGTTTAAAAAAATATATTAAATAGAACATTTATATTTAAAAAAAAAATTTAATTTTTTTATTTAGTATTTTTATAGAAAAATATTACAAATTTTAATAATTTAATATATAAGTTTTTAGGAGTGAATGTGTCATGATCCGAACCCAGGGGCACGTGATCGGCACTAGGGAATGGGAAAGCATAAATCTACTGAAACCCGTAGTAAGTTTTAAAAAAAATGCATAATATTTCCCTTTAAAACCTTATAATAAAATACTTAAATCATAGTGCACATTATCAAACTGATTTTTCTCAATTTAATTAAACCATAACATCATGGCACATAATGTAAACATCATTAGTTATACAAAAATAGTATCTCAGTACATAATTCAAAAATACATAATATCCAAATTAAAATATACAATTATACAGTTCTCTATTGCAGTACACGAATACTAATACAAGCATAACTATATAGACTTACATAACATAGTCATTGAAAAAGCTACACGGCATAGAGAAGTAGGCCTAACAGAAGACTCCCAAACTCCTGCAAAAAATAAATTGAGGGGAGTCAGACCTCACTGAGTAAGCTAATAAGAGAAATGAATGGGGTTTGAAAATCTCCTTTAAAATGAATACCCATAATTAAAATTAACTAAGTACATATAGATCAACTCAAAAATCAACCACATATTAAAAATAAATTAAGCAAAAATTATATTAATTAACTAAAAATTAAAATAAACACAATAACTAAATAACTAACAAAAAAAATAACAATTAACTAACAAACAACTAACAATTAACTAACAAACAACACAGAATCAACCCAGAAATCAACCTCACAACTCAACTAAATTAACCTAGAACTCACCTAAAGCATAATTCTAGAACAAGGAGGTTGCTGCTACTGTTGTTGTTATTGCTGTCATTGATGCTATTGTTGTTGTTGTTGTTGTTGTTGTTGTTGTTGTTATTGTTGTGGTTGTTGGTGTTGTTGATGATGTTATTGTTGTTGTTGTTGATGTTGCCAGAAGAAGAAAGAAATGGGCGGTGGTTATTGGAAAGAAGAAAGTTGCAAGAGAGGGAAGAAACAGGACAACAGAAGAAAAAGGAAGGGAGGCATGGGATGGGAAAAAAAGGGGAAAAGAGGGTTGGTAGATTTTTAATATATATATATATATATACACCCACTCAACACACATACATAAATATATAATACAATAATAATAATAACTCTGGTTAAAAAAATGCTATGTAAATAATACTAATCAATAATGATAATGCTATGTAAATAACAAAAAGAGATGGAAATAATAAATATATTAATAGTTTCTAAATAGAATTTTAAATTTAGTAATTAAATATAACAATTTTTAATGTAATAATAACAACAACATATGATAAAATTATTAATAACGTTATAACCCTCGATATTTAATTATATAAAATAATTTTAAAAAATTTGGGTTATTACAGTCTTCCCCCTATATAGAAATTTGTCCTTGAATTTCAAAGAAAAGCAATAAAATACAAGGCTTGTTGATGAAAAAGATAGGGATAGGTGACTTGCATCTCAGATTCTATCTCCCACGTACAGTCTTCTACCGTGTGATTACTCCAAAGCACTTTTACCATCGGAATCTCTTGGGAGCGAAGCTGATGAACTTAGATATCCATAATCGCCACTAGATACTCCTCATAAGATAAATCTCCATTGAGCTCCACTACTTGAGGCTGAAGTACATGAGAAGGATCAGGAATATACTTTCTCAGCATAGATACATGGAACACTGGGTGGATTCAAGATAACTCAGGTGGAAACACTAGTCTATAGGCCACTTATCTAACTCGTGACTGTATCTCGAAAGGTCCAATATATCTAGGAGCCAACTTACCCTTCTTACTGAACCTCATAACTCCTTTCATTGGAGATGCCTTCAAAAACACCATATTTCCAACTAAAAATGAAACATTTTTCCTCCTAGGATTAGCATAACTCTTCTGCCTGCTTAAAGCTATCCTCAACCTCTACTGAATAATAGAGACTTTCTCAGAAGTAATATGCACTAGCTCTGGACTTGTCAGTTGTCTCTCATCAATTTCCCTACACAAAGGTGATATGCACTTCCTACTATACAGTGCTTCATACAGAACCATTTTCAATACTTTCATGATAACTATTGTTATATACAAATTCAATCAGTGGCAAATGGTTATCCCATTGACCTCCAAAATCCATCACACACATTCTAAGCATATCCTCTAATGTCTGAATGCTCCTTTCAGACTAACCATCATTTTGAGGATGGAATACAATACTAAAGTCTAGCCTTGTACCGAAGGCTTTATGTAACTCTTTCCATAAAACTGATGTAAAAGTGGCTCCTCTGTTAGATATTATGCTCACTGGAACTCTATGAAGACAAACAATTCTACTGACATACAACCATGCCAACCTGTCAGTGGAGTATGTCTTCTTAACTGGCAGAAAGTGAGCTGACTTAGTTAACTTGTCAACTATCACCCAAATTGCATCAAATCCACCTGTCATCTGAGGCAAACCAGTCACAAAATCCATGGCAATCATATCCCACTTCCACTCTGGGATAAGTATGGTCTGTAATAATCTTGAGGGCCTCTGATGCTCTATTTTCACCTGCTGACATGTGAGACACCTGGATACAAATTCTGCAACATCCTTCTTCATTTTATTCTACTAGTATGTATCCTTTAAATTATGATACATCTTAGTGGAACCTGGATGAATACTATAAGCAGAAACATGTGCCTCTTCCAATATCTCTTTCCTCAGATCATCAACATCTAACACACACAAATGAGTACCCAAGCGTAGAACACCCTCACTGTTAATCACAAACTCTCTGGATTGACCTTGTTGCACCTCAAACATAATTCTCTGTAGTTGTGGGTCCCTTCTTTGAGCTGCCTTAACTCTATTTAAATACACTGACCGTACTCTGAATTAAGCTACAAGGCATTTCTTAGTCACTTTCCACTACAAATCCTGATCAATCAGCTCATGCAACTCCTGAATAATCAACCTTCTCTCAGTACTGATATGGGCAAGACTACCTGCTGATTTTCTGCTCAACACATCTGTTACTACAATCGCCTTGCCTGGATGGTAAAGAATTGAATAATCATAGTCCTTCAGAAGTTACATCCATCTTCTATGCCTTAGGTTCAAATCCCTCTACTCAAAGATATCAAGCTCTTATGATCAGTGTATATCTCACAAGTGAGACCATACAGGTAATGCCTCTAAATCTTTAGTGTGAATACAACTGCTGCCATCTTCAGATCATAAGTGGGATAATTTTGCTCGTGCTTCTTCAACTGCCTTGAAGAATAAGCAATCACTCTACCATTCTACATTAGCACACAGCCCAATCCTATGCAGGAAGCATCACAATACACTGTGTATCCATTGTCACTAAAAGTCAAAGTCAGCACTAGAGTTAAAGTTAACAAATCCTTAAGCAACTAGAAATGCTCCTCACATCTATCTATCCATATGAACTTAACATTCTTTTGGGTCAATTTGGTTAAAGGTGCGGTAGTCTTGGAGAAATCCTTCATAAATCTCATGTAATTGTCCATTAAACCTAGAAAACTTGACACCTCTGTGACTATTGTAGGTCTTGGCCACTCAATGATCACCTCTATCTTCATGGGATCCACTTGAATGCCATATTTTGACACCACATGGCCTAAGAATTCTACCTGGTCTAACCAGAATTCATATTTTGAAAGCTTAGCATACAACTGGTGCTCTATCAAAGTCTGCAGCACTAATCCCAAATTCATCACGTGCTCTACCTTATTCCTGGAAAGTACCAATCCTAATCATCAATAAACACAATCACAAATCAATCCATGAATGGCCTAAACAACCTATTCATCAAGTCCATAAAGGTTGCTGGAGTGTTAGTCAACCTAAAAGACATCACTAGGAACACATACTGGCCATATCTAGTATGAAATGTTGACTTGGGTACATCCTTACTTCTAATCCTCAACTGATGATACATAGATCTCAAGTCAATATTGGAGAAATAGTGAGCTCCTTGCAACTTATCAAATAAATCATCAATAATGGGGAGTGGATACTTGTTCTTGATGGTAACCTTGTTCAATTATCTGTATTCAATACATAGTCAAAGACTACCATCCTTCTTCTTCATAAAAAGAACCGGAGCACCCCAAGGAGATGCACTAGGCTGAATAAACAACTTATCCAACAGTTCCTACAATTGCTCTTTCAGCTCTCTTAGCTCTATAGATGCCATCCTATAATGTGGCATAGAGATAGGATATGTACCAGGCACAACATCAATACAGAATTCTATCTCTCCATCCAATGGCAATCCAGGTAACTCCTTTAGAAAAACATTCGAGAATTCACGTACCACTAGTACCCTTTCCACTGATCCCATTTCTTTTTGAACATCTCTAATATAGCTAGATAGCCATGGCACCCTCTACTAAGAATCTTCCTAACTGTATTAATGGAAATAAGATTACGAGGCATGAAACTCTCACTACCTCTAAATTTGAATTCCTCTTCACTTGGAATTCTGAATATTACTTCTTTCGCTCGATAGTCCACAAAAGCATAATAGTAGGACAACCAATCCATTCCCAGAATCACATCAAACTCAATCATATCCAGAAGAACCAATTCCACTAACAACTCTCTACCTTTAACCAACACATGATAAGATGGAAAGAAAATGTCTATCTCCAACTCACTACTAAGCAAAGTCAAAACAGATAAGGGAAAATTCATCTTGGAAGGAAGACAAGCCACTTTTGAGGAAAATAAAGGAGATACAAATGAATATATAGCACCCTGATCAAATAAGACTCTAGCCTCAGAGCAATAGACTGGAATAATACCTGCTACCACTACATTGGATGTATGTGCATCCTAAGGAGTCAAAGTAAAGATCCTAGCCTATCCACGTCCTGGATATTGTGAGGTGAATGGCTGAGTCTGTCCTTTGCCTCACCTCTGCTGACTCGTAAACTGTATCAGTCACTGCTGAGGGTACATGGGTGCCTGATACTGCTAAGGCACCTGCTATAATGGCTAGATAATAGAATGTGAAGATCCCTAAGAAAAGGATGGCTAGAATCCATAGTTTGAACAAGCTCTAGCAAAGTGTCCAAACTGACCACACTTGAAACACTCTCCTAGCATAAAGTGACAACCTTGATGCACACAGCCACATATGGAACATGCGCTAGCTCCAGACCCAGAACTACCATTTTTGGAGCTCTATCCACTACTGCTACTAGCATTACCACTAATTCTAGCAGCCCTACTACTCCTATAATCTTGAGTAAAATGGTGCCTACTAGTCCCATGTGCTATAAATTGTCTACTCTATTAAGAAGGACCTGCTAATTGAGCACTCATGATGCCTATTTAAAATAATGGTTGATGCACCCTCTGAATAGGTCAGACAATGCCACTATCATACGGGTTAGGTATGGTGTCATCTCGGATATGTTAGTGGTATGCACTAGGTCAATCATTTGATTATGCATTGACTTTCTTATTTTATTAATAAAGAGGTATTTCATTATCATTTGATTTTATGATAATTATATGAATGGTTAATTCTTACTAAGGCCATCAAGTATATGACTTGATAGTAAAACCCTTATATTAAAATAAGAGTTCTATTCTAATTATCCCTACCCATTTATTCATTATATAAATATTAAAGTATTAAGGCTAGTATGATATTGACTGATGGTTATATTTTACTAATCATGAATATGAGATATTAAGTCAAATCATAGGTACATGATGAGAGATCATGTACTGGATTGACCCACTATGAGAATACTACATAGATTATTGTCATAAGTATTTCTCATCCTAGTAATTTTATTTCCGTCCTTTGACCTTGAAATCATCATGGATTTCTACATAGCTATTTTATGTTTTGACACATTCTAACATTGGCTTTAACCAGATGATTAAATTGGAATGTTATTGGATATGAAATTAGTTATGTGAGGAATATGAGTGATTCAGAAGGAATTTATCCCTCATTAATATGAGAAAGATATTTATGGGCCCCTTGATGAGATCGACTGAAGAAAATTGCATGGCCATGCTGAAATGAATTGATAAAGAGTTATCATTTTTAGTCTACTTGGAATCAAGTTATTGAACTATATAAGGATGACATTTTATGCCTTATGTTCAATTAAGATATCATGTGATAAAGGGACGATAAAATTCATTGTAATTAGGTTATGTCGGATTATTGACTTCACATGACTTGGGTAGTCATAATGTCTTGCTAGAGGCCAATTATGACTTGTAGGCCTAAATAGAGATTTAGGCCCACTACCAATGTTATGTGAACCTACAGGGTCATACACTTAGAACAAGCCCAAAATGAATATGGGTTTAATAAGCCCAAAATAAACTATGTGGAAATAAATAATTAAAGTGTTTTATTTATTTATTTATTTGTTTATTTATTTAAGATAAATGTTATTTTAAATAAATAAATAAGATATTATTTCTGATTTGTTTTTAAACAAAATCAGAATATAATAAATAGAAATTACCAAAAGGTAATTGGTAGGTGAAACCCTAATTTGGAGTCTATAAATATGTTATGTTCTCTAGGGTTTCATACACTTATTTTCTACCTCAAAATTTGTTTACTTTCTCCTTAGAAAACAAAGACAGAGTTTTTCTTTTATTCTTGATTTTTGAGACAATCAAGGAGGTTGCTAGCACACACACTCCAATTCATTTTGTGAAGGGCTGTTCGTGTGGATACATATAGAGGACGCATCCTTTTGGAGACATCTTGATCCGAACAATAGAGCTAAAAAGCTCAAGGTAAGGTGTCACCGGTGTGAACCTCCTCTCATCCTTCCAGAAAATCTTGCCTCTTCTACGTTTTGGTGAGATTCTTGAAATCCTAGCTTTAATCAAGTAGTCGAATTACATGGATCCAGGCTTGGATACGTGATAAAATTTTAATTTTTTCACTGTGTTTGTATCACGAATCTCAACAGGATATGCCTTTGATCTAGCTATCTCTCCTCCTCTACAACACTCTCCAAACTATGGATCTTTAGTCGAATGCCGATATAAGCTGGGCTTAACCCAATCATATACAACTCAACTGCTCTAGCAACATCCTGCCTCACATCCTCAGCATGTCTCATTAATCTGTAGAACTCCCAAGTGTAGTCCTCAACTGATCAATCTCTCATGTCGATATTAAGCAACTGCCATCTAATGTTTTCTTGCATAGATGAAGGATAAAAGAATCTCATCAACTGCTCTTTAAAACCCAACCATGTCATCTCGTTCATGAAAGGCTGGATGGATAGCATAAACTAGTCCTGAGCTGAGCTAACGTTGAGATAGATAACTCTATAATCATAAACCTCTAATAATCAGAATACCCAAATCTAGTCCTAGACTCAATGGTGTTAATGAAATCCGATGCGTCTCTAGTACCATCAAAATAAATTTATCCCACTTTAGAGTATAACAATGCCGCATTTGCATCACACATCCTTTGATTTTATTGCTGAAGCATCTACTGCACTATGGGCATCACCTGATTAAGAGCTGCCAAGCCCTAATTAATACCCACCATACCAGCTACAAAAGTTATAGGATCCTCTACTGGAATATGAGGCTCAACCTGAGGTTGATCCTGCCTTTGAGCTGCTGCTACTCTAGCTTTGCCCCTACCTCTACCTCTACCCCTACCTCTAAGTCGAGGGGCAGGAAGAAGAATCTCATCATGAAATGATTGTTCACCATCATCAGGCTTTACATAATTCAAAACCAAACAAGAACACATATATAGACATAAAATCCTAAGGATAAAAAATCAATAAGTAACATATAACAACCTAAGTATTGCAGTAACATGAAAAAAGATAGACATCAATAGTCAAAAGCATGAAAAATGAGCCAAAGCTTGGATACCAACTTTGTCATGACTGGAACCTAGGGGCACTTGACTGACATTAGGGAATGGGAAAGTATAAAGCTACTGAAACCCATAGTAAGCCTTAAAAGAAAAACGTGGAATATTTCACTTTAAAACCTTATAATAAAATCCTTAAATCATAATACACATTATCAAACTAATTTTTCTTAATTTAATTAAACCATAACATCATGGTGCATAATGTAAACATCATCAGTTATACAAAAATAGTATCTCAGTACATAACTCAAAAATACATAATATCTAATTTAAAATATGCAATTATACAGTTCTCTACTATGGTACATGGATACTAATACAAACATAACTATATAGACATACATAAGATAGTCGGTGAATAAGCTACACGACATAGAGAAGTAGGCCTAACAGAAGACTCCCAAACTCCTAAAAAAATAAATTGAGGGGAGTCAGACCTCATTGAGTAAACTAATAAAAGAAATGAATGCAGTTTAAAAATCTCCTTTAAAATAGGTTTTTATGAAAATAATGTATTTATAATTTTAATCAAATCCTTTAATAAATATATATATATATATATATATATATTCAAAAGGAAGGAAAAAAATATTTAAATGCATTTTAAAAAATTTCAATATAAAAAGTAGGTAGAAATTGATTCATCAATTTTCTCTTTAACAGTCATTTCAGCTCACTTATATCCAAGACTGTCGAATCTCGAGAGTAATGCATCACTAGGATGCACAACTACAGTCACATCAATTAATCCAATATCACTAGTTGTGTCCAAGAGCAAAGCATCACCAGACCATCAGCCCTAGTGATTTAATAAGTATTAATCTAACTATACCAGCAGTATCCAAGAGCAAAGCATGACCAGACCTTCGGCCCTAGTATTTATTAAATAATCGAATATTATATTACTAGTGGTGTCCGAGAGCAAAGTATCACCAGACCATCAACCCTAGCAATATAATCAAATATTTTACCGATGCGCCCACAGTCTTGATAAAAACCATCAGCTAGCCCATTCTACTATAGTTAATTTAAAATAAACAAAGATAAATAAAATAATAAAAATTACAATAAATGAAATAAAGTAAACTGACTATAATTTAAATTATGCATCATTATTTAAAAGTACCGACTAGAATCTCACAAATATATAATTCATCAAAATTTAATATAAGTTGAATTAAAAGATCTGACACTCAAATCAAATATTAACTTACAAGATGAAGATGCTCCTCTAATACGTTGTGTCTGACCGCTACTAGTGGACACAATCAGAAGGCCAACTAAAATATAGAAACTAAAATGACAATCAGAAAACAGAAACCCTAACTTCTAGAATTTCTAAGACTCGACTCAAAATTCAAAAATTAGGATTGACTCGATGTCACATTTTACAATAAATCTACCAAAAATTCGACAGAGTCTCCTCTGTAAAACAAACATCCTTTTACTGAAGTAGAGTCAATACTGCAAGCAAACACACTTCTAAATTTTACATAAGCTTAACACCTTGGATTGGAACCCGAACTACTCAAATCCCCAACCAAGGTTTACAATCCACCAAAAATAAATAATTTAATAATAAATATTTAAAATCATTAAAAATCCATAAAATACCCAAAATGCTGCAATTTAATTTATTTAAATAATAAAACATTAAAAATAATTATTTTTCCAAATTAGATAACAAAATCCCCATAATTTATATAATATTAATAAAATCCAATTTAACAATTATTCATCATAAAATAGTCAAACTCATATTTAATTATTTAAATAGCTTAAATATATTATAAAACTAATTAAAAACCCATTTAATCACAAAATAATAAATAATTTAATATTTAAATAATCACAAAATAATAAATAATTTAATATTTAAATAAAATTTTCAAAAACTAGAATTAATTAATTAAAATTAGTAATTAATTTATAAAAAAATTTCTAATACTCTATAAAATTCTAAAACTATTTAAAATATAATTTAACTATATTTTCAGCCAAATTAGATAATTACACAAAAATTCCAATATTCACATAAACAAAATAATTCCTCAAAAATAATATAAATTTACTCAAAATAATGTTATTAACACAAAAATTACTAACTTAATATACTAACACTAAATACTCAAATTTCCAACCAAAAATAATTAATTGACATAATTAACAAAAATTACAATTTATGTTATTAAAAATATTAAAAAAAAACCCATAATTAAAATTAACTAAAATAATTTAAAATCAACTAAGTACATATAGATCAACTCAAAAATCAACCACATATTAAAAATAAATTAAGCAAAAATGATATTAATTAAATAAAAATTAAAATAAACACAATAACTAATAAACAACTAACAATTAACTAACAAACAACTAATAATTAACCAACAAACAACATAGAATCAACCCATAAATCAACCTCACAACTCAACTAAATTAGCCTAGAACTCACCTAAAGCAGAATTCTAGGACAGGGAGGCTGCTGCTGTTGTTGTTGCTGTTACTATCATTGATGTTGTTGCTATTGTTGCTATTATTGTTGTGGTTGTTGTGGTTGCTGCCTCTATTGTTGTTGTTATTATTGTTGCTGCCACTATTATTGTTGTTGTTGATGCTACCAGAAGAAGAAAGAAACAGTCGGTGGCTGCTAGAAAGAAGAAAGCAGTGAGAGAGGGAAGAAATAGGATAACAAAAGAGAAAGGAAGGGAGGCGTGGGATGGGGAAAAAAGGGGAAAAGGGGGTTGGTAGGTTTTTTAATATATATATATATATATATATATATATATATATATATATATATATATATATATAAATGGGTAGTCTAAATAATGTATATATATATGTATATATATACACCCACTCAACACATATACATAAATATATAATACAATAATAATAATAACTCTAGTTAAAAAAATGCTATGTAAATAATACTAATCAATAATGATAATGCTATGTAAATAATATAATGAGATGGAAATAATAAATATATTAATAGTTTCCAAATAAAATTTTAAATTTAGTAATTAAATATAAAAATTTAATGCAATAATAATAACAACATACAATAAAATTATTAATGACGTTGCAACCCTTAATATTTATTATATAAAAAAATTTTAAAAAAATTCGGGTTGTCACAATCTTCCCCCTTTATAGAAATTCAACCTCGAATTTCAAAGAAAAGTAAGGAAATACAAGGTCTATTGATGAAAAAGATAGGGATAGGTGACTTGCATCTCATATTTTATCTCCCATGTATAGTCTTCTGCTGTGTGATTACTCCAAAGCACTTTTACCATCAAAATCTCTCAGGAGCGAAGCTGATGAACTTGGTGATCCACAATCACCACTAGACACTCCTCATAAGACAGATCTTCACTGAGCTCCACTGCTTGAGGCTGAAGTATGTGAGAAGGATTAGAAATATACTTTCTCAGTATAGATACATAGAACACTGGGTGGAGTTAAGATAACTCAAGTGGCAACACTAGTCTATAGGCCACTTCTCCAACTCATGATCGTATCTTGAAAGGCTCAATGTATCTAGGAGCCAACTTACCCTTCTTACCAAACCTCATAACTCCTTTCATCGGAGATACCTTTAAAAACACCATATCTTCAACTAGAAAGGAAACATCTTTCCTCCTAGGATCATCATAACTCTTCTGCCTGCTAAAAGCTGTCCTTAACCTCTACTGAATGATAGGGATTTTCTCATAAGTAATATGCACTAGCTCTGGACCTGTTAGCTATTTCTCACCAATTTCCCAACACAAAGGTGATCTACACTTCCTACCATACAACGCTTTATATGGAACCATTTCAATACTTGCATGATAACTATTGTTATATGCAAATTCAATCAGTGGCAAGTGGTTATCCCATTGACCTCCAAAATCCATCATACACATTTTGAGCATATCCTCTAAAGTCTGAATGGTCCTTTCAAACCAACCATTATTTTGAGGAAGGAATGCTATACTAAAGTCTAACCTTATACCCAAGGCTTTATGTAACTCTTGCCATAAAACTAATGTAAAAGTGGCTCCTCTGTCAGATATTATGCTCACTGGAACTCTATGAAGATAAAAAGTTTTGCTAACATACAACCGTGCCAACCTATCAGTGGATTATGTCTTCTTAATTAGCAAAAAGTGAGCTAACTTAGTTAACCTGTCAACTATTACCCAAATTGCATCAAATCCACTTGTTGTCAAAGGCAAACCAATCACAAAATCCATGGCAGTTATATCCCACTTCCACTCTGGGATAGGCATGGGCTGTAATAATCTTGAGGGCCTTTAATGCTCTAGTTTCACCTGCTAACATGTGAGACACCTGGATACAAATTTTGCAACATCCTTCTTCATTATATTCCACTAGTATGTATCCTTTAAATTATGATATATCTTAGTGGAACCTGGATGAATACTGTAAGTAGAAAAATGTGCCTCTTCTAAGATCTCTTTACTCAGATCATTAATATCATGCACACACAAATAAGTACCCAAGCATAAAACACCCTCACTGTCAATCACAAACTCTCTGGATTGACTTTGTTGCACCTCAAACATAATTCTCTGTAGTTATAGGTCCCTTCTTTGAGTTTCTTTAACTCTATCCAAATACACTGACCGTACTTTGAATTGAGCTACAAGGCATTTCTTACTCACTTTCTACTACAATCCCTGATTAATTAGTTCATGCAACTCCTGAATAATCAGCCACCTTTTAGTACTGATATGAGCAAGATTGCTTGCTAATTTTTGGCTCAATACATCTACTACTATGTTCGCCTTTCCTGTATTGTAAATAATCGAATAATCATAGTCTTTTATAAGTTCCATCCATCTTCTCTGCCTTAGGTTCAAATCCCTCTGCTCGAAGACATACTTCAAGCTCTTATGCTCAGTGTATATCTCACAAGTGACACCGTACAAGTAATGCCTCTTAATCTTCAGTGCAAATACAATTACTACCATCTTCATATCATAAGTAGGATAATTATGTTGGTGCTTCTTTAACTACCTTGAAGCATAAGAAATAACTTTACCATTCTATACTAGCACATAGCCCAATCCTATATAGGAAGCATTATAATACACTGTGTATCCATCATCACCAAAAGTCAAAGTCAACACTCGAGTTAAAGTTAATAAATCCTTAAGCAACTAGAAATGCTCCTCACATCTATCAACCCACACGAACTTAACATTCTTCTGGGTCAGTCTAGTCAAAGGCACAACAATCTTGGAGAAATCCTTCATAAATCTCTTATAATAGCCTGTTAAACCTAAAAAACTCCTCACCTTTGTGATCATTGTGGGTCTTGGCCACTTAGTGATCTCCTCTATCTTCTTGGGATCCACCTGAATGCCATCTTTGGATACAACATGGCCTAAGAATGCTACTTGGTCTAACCAGAATTCACATTTTCAAAACTTAGCATACAATTGGTGCTCTCTCAAAGTTTGTAGCACCAATCCTAAATGCATCGCATGCTCTGCCTTATTCTTGGAATAGACTAAAATGTCATCAATAAACACGATTACAAATCAATCCATGAATGGCCTAAACACCATGTTCATAAAGGCTGCTGGAGCATTAGTCAACCCAAAGGACATCACTAGGAACTCATAGTGGCCATATCTAGTATGAAATATTGACTTGGGTACATCCTCACTTCTAATCCTCAGCTAATGACACTTAGATCTCAAGTCAATCTTAGAGAAATACCGAGCTCCTTACAACTGATCAAACAAATCATCAATCTTGGGGTGTGGATACTTGTTCTTAATGGTAAGCTTGTTCAATTGTTTTTAGTCAATACAGAGTCAAAGACTACCATCCTTCTTCTTCACAAAAAGAATCGGAGCACCCCAAGGAGATGTACTAGGCCAAATAAACCCCATATCCAATAATTCCTACAATTGCTCTTTTAGATCTCTCAATTATGCAGGTGCCAACCTATAAAGTGGCATAGAGATAGGATATGTACCACGCACAACATCAATACCGAATTCTATCTCTCTATCCGACAATAATCCAAGTAACTCATCTAGAAAACATCTAAGAATTCACATATCACTGGTACCCTTTCCACTGATCCCATTTTTGCTTGAACATCTCTAACTATAGCTAGATAGCCATGACACCCTCTATTAAGCATCTTCATAACTATAATAGTAGAAATTAGATTACGAGGCACAAAACTCTCACTACCTCTGAATCTGAATTCCTCTTCACCTAGAATTCTAAATATTACTTCTTTCACTCGACAGTCTACAAAAGCATAATATTGGACAACCAATCCCTTCCCAAAATCACATCAAACTTAATCACATCCAAAAGAACCAAGTCCACCAACAACTCTCTACCTTCAACCAACTAGGACAAGGTGGAAAGAAAATGTCTATCTCTAACTCATCACTAAGAGGAGTCAAAACAGACAAGGGAAAACTCATCTTAGAAGGAAGACAAGCCACTTTCGATGAAAACAAAGAAGATACAAATGAATATGTAGCACCTGGATCAAATAAGACTCTAGCCTTAGAGTAACAGATTGGAATAATACCTGCTACTACTGCATTGGATGTCTGTGCATCCTGAGGAGTCAAAGTAAAGACCCTAGCCTATCCACATCCTGGCTGCTGTGAGGTGAATGGCTAAGTTTGTCCTCTAGCTCGGCCCTGTTGACTCTCAAACTATGTCAGTCGCTGCTAAGGGTACATGGGTGCTTGATACTGCTGAGGCACCTGCTGTAATGACTGGACAATAGAATGTGAAGATCCCTGAGTAAAGGATGGCTGGAATCCATAGTTCGGACAAGCTCTAGCAAAGTGTCCAAATTTACCACACCTGAAACACACTCCTGGCATCAAGTGACTAGGACCCTGATGCACTTGCCTATATGTGGCACACGCACTAGCTTTAGACCCAAAACTACCATGTCTGGAGCTCTATCCATTGCTGCACCTAGCACTACCACTAAATCTAGCAGCCCTACTACTCTTGCGATCCTGAGAAAAATGGTGCCTACCAATCTGATGTGCTATAAACTGTTTGCTCTGCTGAGAAGGACCTACTGACTGAGCACTCGTGCTGCCTATTTGAAATACTGGCTGATGTACCCTCTAAACAAGTCTGATAATGCCTCTATCATACAGGTCAGGTATGGTTTCGTGTTGGATATGCCTCCGCTTTAGCTGTCTCGCCTCCTCCATAACACTCTCTAGACTATAACCCTCTAGTCGAATGCTAATATAAGCTGGGCCTAACCCAATCACATACAGCTCAACTACTCTGGCAATATCTTGCCTTATATCCTCATCATGTCTCATTAATCTATTAAACTCCTGAGTGTAGTCCTCAACTAATCAATCTCTCCTATAGATATAAGCAGTTGCATCTATAGTTTTCTGGCATAGAAGAAGCACAAAAGAATCTCATAAACTGCTCTTTAAAACCCAACCATGTCATCTTGTTCATGAAAGGCTAGATGGACTACATAAACCAGTCCTGATCTACAGTTGAGATGGATAACTCTACAATCATGATCCTCTGATAATCATAATACCTAGATCTGGTCCTGGATTCAATAGTGTTAATGAAATCCAATGTGTCTCTAGTACCATTAAAATAAACTCATCCAATTATGGAGTATAACAATGCCACATCTACGTTAGACATCCCTTGATTCTATCGCTGAAGCATTTATTGCACTATGGGCATTGCCTGATTAAGAACTACTAAGCCCTGATTAATACCTACCATACCAGCTGCAAAAGCTATAGGATATTCTACTGAAATTTGAGGCTCTACCTGAGGCTGATCTTGCCTCTGAGCTACTGCTACTCTGGCTCTATCCCTACCTCTATCTCTACCCCTACCTCTAGGTCGAGGCGTAGGAGGAAGAATCTTATCCTGAAATGACTATTCACCATCATCAGTATGGGCATTCCGAGCATGCCTCATTTTAAAAAGACAAGAAAACCTAAATTCAAAACCAAACAAGAACACAGACACAGACCCAGAATCCTAAGGATAAAAAATCAACAAGTAACAGATAACAACCTAAGTATTGCAATAACATGAAAAAAGATAAACATCGACAGTCAAAAGCATGAAAAACATGCCAAAGCTTTGATACCGACTTTGTCATGACCCAAACCTAGGGGCACTTGACTGACACTAGGGAATGGGAAAGTATAAAGCTACCGAAACCCGTAGTAAGCCTTAAAAGAAAACACAGAATATTTCACTTTAAAACCTTACAATAAAATACTTAAATCATAATGCACATTATCAAACTAATTTTTCTCAATTTAATTAAACTATAACATCATGGTGAATAATGTAAACATCATCAGTTATACAAAAATAGTATCTCAGTACATAACTCAAAAATACATAATATCCAAATTAAAATATGCAATTATATAGTTCTCTACCGCTGTACATGGATACTAATATAAACATAACTATATAGACCGACATAAAATAGCTAGTGAAGAAGCTACACAGTGTAGAAAAGTAGGCCTAATAGAAGACTTCCAAACTCTTGAAAAAAATAAATTGAGGGGAGTCAGACCTCACTGAGTAAGCTAATAAAAGAAATGAATACGGTTTGAAAATCTCCTTTAAAATAGGTTTTTATGAAAATTATGTATTTATAATTTTAATAAAATCCTTTAATATATATATATAATCCAATTTTCAAATTGAAGGAAAAAAAATATTTAAATGCTTTTTAAAACATTTCCATATAAAAAGTAGTTAGAACTCAATTCATCGATTTTCTTTTTAACAGTCATTTTGAATCACTTATATCCAAGACTGTTGGATCCTGAGAGTAAAGCATCAACAGGATGCACAACTGCAATCACATCACTTAATCCAATATTACTGGCTGTGTCCGAGAGCAAAGCATCACTAGACCATCGTCTCTAGTGATTTAATAAGTATTAATCCAACTATACTGGCGATGTCTGAGAGCAAAGCACCACCAGACCTTATGCCTTAGTATTTATTAAATAATCAAATATTATATTACTAGCGGTGTTCAAGAGCAAAGCATCACCAGACCATCAGCCCTAGTAATATAATCAAATATTTTACTGGTGCGCACACGGTCCTGATGAAACCCATCAGGTAGCCCATTCTACCGTAGTTAATTTAAAATAAATAAAAATAAATAAAATAAGAAAAATTACGATAACTGAAAATAAAGTAAACTAACTATAATTTAAATCATGCATCATTATTTAAAAGTATCGACTACAATATCACAAATATATAATTCATCAAAATTTAATATGAGTTAAATTGAAAGACCCGACACTCAAATCAAATATTAACTTACAAGATGAAGGTAGTCCTCTAATACGTCGTGTCTGACCTTGATTAGTAGACGCGATCGAAGGGGCGGATAAAGACAGAAAATGAAATGACAATCAGAAAACAGAAACCCTAACTTCTAGAATTTCTAAGGAAGACTCAACTCAAAATTCAAAAATTAGGATTGACTTGATGTCACGTTTTTTGAGAAATCTACCAAAAATTCGACAAAGTCTCCTATGTAAAACGGACATCCCTCTACCAAAGTAGAGTCAATCTTGCAAGCAAACACATTTCTATATTTCACACAAGCTCAACACCTCAGGTTGTGATCCCGAAATACGCAAATCCCCAACTGAGGTTCACAATCCACCAAAAATAAATAATTTAATAATAAATATTTAAAATCATTAAAAATCCATAAAATACCCAAAATGCCATAATTTAATTTATTTAAATAATAAAACATTAAAACTAAATATTTTTTCAAATTTGATAATAAAATCCCAGTAATTTATATAATATTAGTAACATCCAATTTAACAATTATTCATCATAAAATAGTCAAATTCACATTTAATTATTTAAATAGCTTAAATATATTATAAAAATAAATTAAAACCCATTTAATCACAAAATAATAAATAATTTAATATTTGAATAAAATTTTCAAAAACTATAATTAATTAGTTAAAAATAGTAATTAATTTATAAAAAATTTTCTAATACTCTATAAAATTCTAAAACTATTTAAAATATAATTTAACTATATTTTCAACCAAATTACATAATTACATCAAAATTCCAATATTCACATAAACATAATAATTCCTCAAAAATAATATAAATTTATTAAAAATAACTTTATTAACACAAAAATTACTACCTTAATATACTAACACTAAATACTCAAATTTCCAACCAAAATAATTAATTAGCATAATTAACAAAAATTACAATTTATATTATTAAAATATTAAAAATAAATTAAGGAAAAATTATATTAATTAACTAAAAATTAAAATAAACACAATAACTAATAAATAACTAATAATTAACTAACAAACAACACAAAATCAACCCATAAATCAACCTCACAACTCAATTAAATTAGCCTAAAACTCACCTAAAGCAGAATTCTAGGATAGAGAGGCTGCTGTTGCTGTTGTTGCTGTTGTTGTCACTGATGTTGTTGTTGTTGTTGTTGTTGCTGTCACTGATGTTGTTGTTGTTGTTGTTGCTACTGTTGTTGTGGTTGTTGTTGTTGTTACTGTTCTTGTTGCTGTTGTTGTTGTTGTTGTTGTTGCCACTATTGTTATTGTTGTTGTTGCTATCGTTGTTGTTGTTGTTGTTGATACTGCCAGAAAAAGAAACAGGCGATGGTTGCTGGAAAGAAGAAAGTTGCGAGAAAGGAAAGAAACGGGACAACAAAAGAAAAAGGAAAGGAGGCGTGGGATGGGGTAAAAAGCGGAAAAGGGGGTTGGTAGGTTTTTTAATATATATATATATATATATATATATATATATATATATATATATATACCCACTCAACACACATACATAAATATATAATATACTAATAATAATAACTCTAGTTAAAAAAATGCTATGTAAATAATAAAATGAGATGAAAATAATAAATATATTAATAGTTTTTAAATAGAATTTTAAATTTAGTAATTAAATATAACAATTTTTAATGTAATAATAATAACAACATATGATGAAATTATTAATAACGTTGTAATCCTTGATATTTAATTATATAAAATAATTAAAAAAATTAGATTATTATAGAATGCTAAATTATTAGAAAAATAGTTGTCAAATTTCAAACTTAAGGACTTTGAAGCTCATGATATATATATATATATAATAAAAAAAATATATTCTTGTATGATAAATCCATCTATAAAATGGAATAAATCTGGAGCAGATAAAAAATGTTTTCTCCCATATATCATTATTATTTTTCCTTCACAATGAGAACCATGGTTTAGTATTTTTTATCCTTTCTTGAATTCACTTATTCGCTAACACATTTATTCATTTCCATACGGAATGTGATAGTTTTTTAAAAAAATTTGTTCTCATATGTTCATGTTTCATTACTTAAATATTAGCTTGTCCTTTGGTCAGCCTAATTTTAATTTCTTGATTTATTAGCATATGATTAGATAGTATAGGTTGTGTAAACATTTTTTTTTTAAATTAACAGAGATGATTAATTTGCAACACCACAAGGAGAGAGAAAGAGGGCATGGGGGAATCAAACTCCACTCTCCTGAACTGTATATACCTTTACCACTTGAATTATTTATGAGAGACTAAAACTTATATAATTATTAATTTAAAGTTTAAAATTAGATTTGATTCAACTCAAAATTTTAATGCTTAAACTTTACCATCAACTTTTAATTAGTGCACATATTCAATTTAAAAATTAGGTAAAAATGCAAAAGAACAATCATTTGATTTTATTAGTCTCATTTTCTAGCATCCAATATTATTTAATTTAATTTAATTTATATTTTAATATCTTACAAGTTCATATTTACTTTCACTTATATTTCACGTACACTTCATACATGACATAATTCACAAAATCTTTTGTTTTTCATTAAATTTTTTAGTTCATTTTTTCTTTAAAAAAACCAAAATATGTAAAACACAAGAAAATTATGTTTTCATATTGTAAGCGGCGAGGTTTAACATGTGCCCAAGTGTTTGGTGACCACATCATTGTGTGGGCTCGAGGCCTACTAGGAAATACGATATAGGTCTTGGGCCTATTCGGAGATGGAGTCGCCACCCAGATAAAAGTCGGGACATATTGTATAGCAACTAGATCCCATGGAGGTTCCTAAAAGCCATCAATAGAGATTGGGTTCAAAAACTAGGTATGAGAATTTAAATCCTCACCCAACCTTGCAGTTGGCCTCCATTTGTGTTTTGCGTTTTATTACCTTTAATTATTTATTTATTTCCTCATTTACATTCAAAATTACACTTGCCTTCATTTACTTTCCAAATTTTATAGTTAAGTCCACATTTGCACATTAGTCAAGTTTCATGTTTTTGAGTCCCAACATTCAGCAAAAATAAACAAAATAATAATTTACAACCATACATTCAAAATCGAATAGGGAAAGGGATTAAGGATTATAACGCTTTAGGAAAAATAAAAGAATAATATATGAAAAATAAACCAAACATATACTGAAAGTAAACCGATAATAAACAACAAACACGATGGTATAAAAGGGATAGCTAATGAAAGTGACTACTTAATGATGTAAATCACCAAGTAATTCTAGCAAATAACACACCATTAGTCCTTCCCTTTGAAAATGAAATCGTAAATAACAACACTTACAAAGATATGCTATAAAAGGGGTTTTGATGTTATGAAGTAAGAAAAAAAAACATCAAATGATCAAGATGATCATCATCATGCAATGAGATAGCCATGTTTAAGGTCGAAAGACACATGTCAAAGTGGACGTTGCGACAAGCATTAGTAGAAAACTAAAGCTGAAAGTGGGTCGACTTGTCAATGTGGTGATCGCCTTATTGATGAGGTGACGCCTAATCAACAGGGGCCCCTAACATTTCTAAGGCAAAAAAGACCATGTAACACACATAAAGAAAGGAGAGAAACTTCCTAGAGGCCTATTAATGAGGTGATCGACTAATTGACAAGAGGCGATGCCTCTATGAAGAGGCGTCACTTGATCAATAGGCCGATTCCGATCCTCAAACAATTAGACTTCTACTTTAAGTAACAGTACATGCATATACACACTCTACAAGCATCAAACTACAACTACATGGAAAAGTCTTCAAAGATCACATCAATAAGGTGAGATATTAAGCAAGATAAACTAGAGATAAACCTAAAATATACTAAGGACTTAGTACACACAAGCAAGAACAAATAAAGTGATGCACATGTCAAGTTTAAGTGCAAGTTTTCTACCAAAATGAGAGGCCCTCAAAGATCTTTTTATTGTGATCCTTGCTAGGATGTGATCTTTTCTTTCGACATAAGCTTCTTCCTTCTTCTCTTAAGAAGATGTGGACTTTTCCTTGCTTTAATCTCCCCTTCTTCCTTTAGAACATTTATTTTTCCTTTCTTCCATTTCTTTTTCCAGAGCTTCTTTCTTTCTCTTTTTTTCAATAAAGGTTTTTTTTTTTCAATAATGGTTTCTCTCCCCTTCTTCTCTCCCTTTGTCCTTTTATTCCCTAGCGTCCCCATGCCCCTAAGCCCTCTAGCTCATCATGAGCCTCCATAGCCTTTTTCTCTTCCCCAAAAATCTCTTTCTCATATAAGAATTAGGTTTGGAAGATAGGGTCCACACCACTTGGCCACCATGGTTGTAGTTGCAAGTGGGTTGTTATAGAGGTGGCGCCTCTTCGATGAGCGATCATCTCTATGATGAGGTGATCGCCTCATTGCACTGAGGTGACACCCCTTTGGCTCGAGCCTACACTGGGCTAGGCAGGCTTAGGCCAAGTTTTGGATAGTTAGGCTAGGTTTTGGGCTTTTTAGGCTTTAGGTTTTCAAGTCCACCTTCCATTAGAGATTTAGGCTTCATTTCTCATGTCCAAGTTTCAAATTCTCATCATTGGGTTTTGACAATGGGCTGGTCAAACTGAGTGCTCCTAATTCATCCCCCTAACACCAGGCCGACCGAATCGAGTGTCTATAGTTTACCCCCTGATTTTTTGAAATCAAATGCATGCCAATGATCATTTTTTGAGAAATCACATGCATAACAATAAAAAAACAATAAAATGAGCAATATACCTTGACTCTTGGGTTTCACCCGAGAGATGAATCCTTCAGTTCTGAAACGTGAACATGATCCTCAGGTTTTCCTAACCCAATCAACCACTCAGTAAAATTTGATAGAGGTATTTAAAGACTATTAGCCTCGGGTTTTCCTGGCCTACACCTTCAGTCACCTGAAATATGATTCTCGAATTTTCCTGGCCCGATCGTCACAATACTTGAAACATGATTCTCGGGTTTTCCTAGCCCGATCATCACAATGTTGAAACTTGATTCTCCGATTTTCCTGGCCCGATCCTCACAACACTGAAACTTGATTCTCGAGTTTTCCTGGCCTGATCATCACAACACTGAAACTCAATTCTCGGGTTTTCCTGGCCCAATCATTACAACACTGAAACTCAATTCTCAGGTTTTCCTAGCCCGATCATTGTAACACTGAAACTTGATTCTCAGGTTTTCCTAGCCTGACCATCGCAACACTGAAACTTAATTCTCGAGTTTTCCTGGCCCAATCATCACCCACACCTAAAACATGATTATCGGGTTTTCCTGGCCTGATCATCACAACACTGAAACTCGATTCTTGAGTTTTCCTGGCTCGATCATGACATAACCTTGACTTTGGTTCTTGAGTTTTCATAGCTCGATCACCATTAGGGATGTGCTTTCAGATTTCCTAGTCCAAATATCACTTCTCCAGGGACATAGACTTTCGAGTTTTCTTGGCCCAATTATCATTTGCTTTCAACTTTGAGGATACTACTCGAATAGCCATCTCGATCTTTGAGCTTCAAGGATTCAAACTTGAATAGCCCTATCCTTGAGCTTCGGGGATTCAAACCTAAATAGCTCTATCTTTGAGCTTTAAGGATTTAAACCCGAATAGCCCTCTCTTTGAGCTTTGGGGATTTAAACCCGAACAACCCTCTCTTTGAGCTTCGGTGATTCAAACCCAAACAATCCTATCTTTGAGCTTTGGGGATTCCAACTCGAATAGCCCTCTCTTTGAGCTTCGGGGATTCAAAACTGAACAACCCTGTCTGTTAATGGCTTGGGTTTTCCTGACCCACTCTTTTGAAACTTTACTTTGAAAATCTTTATTTTTGAATTTCATCTTCTTAGTATACAATGATAACCATCTTTTTTTTTGTTTTTTGTTTGGAAAACCTTACACCTTTGCCCACTATAAAAGTAATTTTTTCCTTATCTTCCTTCCCTTTTACTTTTGTTGCCTTTCTTTATTTTTTTTCTTTTTTTCTCCTCTTATACTTTCTGTACTTTTTGTACCCTTCTCTTTTTACAATCAATGGAGAATGAGACAACACCCCATATGCCTGAGTGGGATCATATCCCACCTTTTATTAGGGGCCTTTTAGGAGTTTGGGATTGACCTGAGGAGGCTCGATTCCCTTCTGGCTGACTTAGGGTCCCCATATCTACTCGTATGCATCTGGAGAGGTTAGTATCCCAAAATTTCTTGCAAAATCATGTTGGGTCAGTGATTAATCTTGCATAATTATCATTCTAGGGAATTATTTAATTAAACAAACATGAAATTCATGTTTTAATTGCTAAAAATTAAAAATCATCATTGTCTGCGCTTTACAGAGGTGATCGCCTCTTTCATAAGGCGATCGTCTCATCAATGAGGCAATTTCCTCATTGATAAGATGATTGGCTTCTGTAAAGAGGCGATGGTCTATCACCCTTTCAAAGAGCAGATCGTCTCAGTAATTAGGCGATCGCCTCTATGATGAGGTGATCGCTTTATTAATAGGGCGAACTGCACTATTAACATGTCTGTTCATTCTAAATTTCTTTATGAAACCATAAAATGCATAAATTTCACTTCCTTATCTTTTTGCTTACAGCATGATGCTCAAACATTTAAGGGCACATTTCCATGGAGCTCGAGTTTTCTACAATGAGTTGATCAACGACCAGAGGGATTGAATTCAGGAGACTGGGTTCGAGGACTTCGTACTCTCACTTCCTTCTGAGTAGGGGCACACAGACTATCAGCCACTGCACGCTCTGATGGAGAGGTGGTTTGATACGACTCACACTTTCCACCTCCCATTCAGTGACCTTACTCTATACTTTATGTCATTTGCATCCATCACAAGGACTGCTTACGCTGGGGATCCCGTCCCTTTTGATGCGAGTCTACACCAGCTGTCTCCCGATAAGGCTACATACATTGAACGACTTTTGGGTATGACTCCCGACATGAAAGGGACTCATACCCTTAAGTTGGACTCGAGCAGGGGCTTCTACACTCGAGAGCGGGCTGCGGTGATGATTACTCCCTGTGAGATTGATCAGGTGGTGAGGGCCTTCTTGCTCTATTTGCTCGGTACCACCTTCTTTGCTGACACCGCCAACTCCATCGACTTGATGTTCCTGCCGGCTCTTTGAGACCTTGATCAGGTTCTTACATTCGATTGGAGTAGTTGCGCTCTATCGTACTTGTACCGGAGTATAGACGAGGTGGTTTGAGGGGCCTAGAGGTTCTGTGGCTTCTGGCATGCTATTTTGGTATGTCATGATCCTCTATTTCCCTATCTTGTTCTAACCTCCATTATTTACATTAGTCTTCTCAATGTCTCTTATTTTCTTTTCCAGGTCTGGGCTTTAGAGCTAGAGCTGCTCATGGGTATGACACGAGTGGGGGACCACTTCCCAGCCCTCGACAGGTGGGGGTGCCAGTCGCGTTGTGAAGAGGCACCTCACACAAATTCACATCCACATACAGCACCTAAACTCTCTAACACATGATGCAACACCTACAAAGCATAATCTTTCTTATTAGTAAATTATGCATATTCAACTCACTTACCTATTAACATCTCCCTTTTTATAGATTCGAAAAGACTTATGGGGGCCTGAGGATGGCTAGACTATTGAGATGACTCACTCCAGGCCCTTAGCCCGGAAGAGATTACTCCTCTGCGGTCCTAGATATCGATCCTGGTATTTGGGCGAGCAGGTCCTAAACTGAAGGGCAGGCATTATAGCGAGGCGGGTTCTCAGGTCTCCTCATGACAGTATGCGTTGGGCTCATGAGCTAGAGGACGATGACCTTGCTCAAGCTGTTGCAGGCTCACTAGCTATGGATTACATAATTTGTGTGAAGAGTCAGTATGTGGAGTTTTTTCGCACCCATCTTTTACTAACGGTCCCCTTTTAAGCTGCTTCTACCTCTTAGGTATGTCCCTATCATCTTTCCTCACCTTAAGAATTGATTATGTTCTCATATGTTTCTCCTGTCTTATCTTCAGGTTGCTCCTGCTAGACCTATGGCCCCGGTTAGGTCCCGAGTGAGAGAGAGAGAGCCCTTGAGGTGTCGACTGGATCCAGGTAGGGAGAAGACTTCTATGGCTAGAGAGTAGGTCCGGTCAACTATTGCCCCTAGCTCTGAGTTCATCCTAGGTAGCTTTATTCACATCCCTAACCCTTAGCCCGGTGTTGGATTCCTCCTAGAGAGTTGTTGCATTAGTTCTTAACCTTGGATGAGGACCTGACCCCTGCATGCACCCCTAGTGGTGCTACTTAAGTAAGCTCTTTTTTTAACATGCTTTCATTATGATTCTCAAACCAACCGTTAGTTTTAACATTCATTTCAATAATATAGATTCCTCTAGAGCAAGGCCTATATATGTATCACATGATAGAGGCCCAAAGACTACATGTTGGAGATCACTTAGCATTGGAGGGTAAGAATCTCTTTATTTTCTATGTGTATGCATGCTTACATGGTTTACTAACCTGTGATTTGTTTGAACAGGATTGGGATGAGGCTAGCAGGGTGAGGGTCATCACTCTCAAGCATCAGATTGATGTATTTCAGATCGATGAGGATGACGAGGATGAAGACAGGAGTGGCAATGGTGTTGGAGGAGGGGATGACCCTGAGGGTACCGGATCATATGCTTGATGTATTGGGGTTAAAACTTATGCAATTTTTGAACAATGAACACATATTTTTCCTTTATTATTGATTTATTGATAGATGGATTGTTTACAGAACTCATCATTCTCCTCAATTAAATTCATTTATTTCTTCATTCTTCATGTGTGAGCTAATTTTAATGATTACATATGAATTTTCCCCATTATATTCTGATTTGCACCTATTGAGACTACATGATTTGAAGAAGTGTAACGGCCCACACTACTGATGAGTTAATTGCCTCATTGACTTTTAATAAAGAGGTGATTGCCTCTTGCTACTGAGGTGGTGCCTCATCGATGAGGCGATTGCCTTAGCAACAGGCGGTCCTGCCCCTTTAAAAACCCATATTCTTGTGTTCAACCCACTTCTTGAGTTCCCTTTAACCCTAACCTCCTATTTCTCTCTCTAAGTACCTCTAAAAGTTATAATCATGACTGAACAAAGTCTAAGCTACTACAACTGATCTTGAAGGGTTTAGACAACAAGTCTTGGACTAGGTTAGAACCTTTTCACCTTTCGATCTTCAAATCACTCCATAATAGGAGAATCAACTTCCCTTTTCTCCATGCTATGGTTCAATTTTGGGATCCCCATAAACACATTTTTCAGTTCAATACAATAGAAAGATGTCCTATGTTGGAGGAATTTGAGGCAATTCTCGGCCATCATACGGATTCTACTTACCGACTTACGGTTCCTAACCTTGAAAACCTCAATTCTCACTCCATTCAACACCAAATGGCGCATATGTTCAACCTTCCACCCCGGTCTTCTTTTCACTGCATCCTCAATTCAAAAATGAAACTAGAATCTTTTCTCGAGGGTCACCATGAATGTAATCAAAGAAGCAACTTATTGGCTCCATATGATGGCCCTTTGCTTGTATGCTTAATTTATGCTTGTTTCTTCCTCAAGACACTACGATTCAAAGATCCTTTCCATCCTTGATCAAGTGGAGTCAGGGTTCAATCCCTTCCCTCTCATCTTAGCAGAAACTATCATTGGATTGGATGACTTCACAAAGACACGATGATTCTTAGGAAGTCCATTCCTGTTGGAGGTAAGTTTCCCGTTGTCCCTTCCTAACTTCCAACTGTTATACTATCTGCATCTAATCATTTGTAAACCTGCAGATGTGGTTTTATGAAAATTTGGGTCTATTTTAACCTCCTCAAGACATTAGGCGTTATAAAGCCAAGCATTATTGAACAAGGAAACTACATCCCATCCTTGATGACATTCACGATTGGCTATCAACATTCCCTAATACATTGATCCACTGGATGTGCACCTGGTGGGGATTGCAGCATGTGACCATTCGGTCTTATACATATTGTGTCCCAGTTGCTGATCTCCATTTTGCCACTTTCTATAATCCAGCCTGCCTCTGCCGCCAATACTGTCATAAACAACTGATTATGGAGCTAGTTCATGAGTTTGAGCCAAGGCCCCTTTCTCAAAATTTCTTGGACCACTTGGTGACAACTTGGCCTCGAAGAGCCATCGAAAGAAATTTAAGCTACAATGAAGATCATACTACTGATGATCATTACAAAGCATGGGTTTGTTTACAACAGATAGAAAGAGATGAATTTATTAACTACAAAAGGACAAGAGAGTTACAAATGTTAAGTTCCTAGGGTAAGCAATAAAAGAAAAGAAAACAAAATTAGCTCATGGAATTGAGTTGTCATTTCCCATTTTATTAGATGTAATTTTACTTTTGTACTAGTTAAATAGCTTGTAATAAACACATTATGCAATGTCTAACAATAATTAAAGCAATCCATTTCATTTCATTTTAAGCACAAAGTGTATACATATTTTGCTTCTGATACCTCTCATGCTATTAGTTGGCTTGCCCTTGCAAGTTTTCCAACTAACCATTTTGTGTGTCTCTCTCTCCTTTTACATGTCCTTAACTTTTTCCTGAACCACCTCTTTTGAGGTTTTCAATCTAGCAAGACCCTTTTTTCTTTTTTTGTAGTCTATAACTTTTGCCTAGACAGCCTCCTTTCGAGGTTTTCTCCCTAGTGAGACTTTTTACAGAAAGTACTTCTTAAGCTTATCTAGGTTGATGGGCTCTTTGAACTTATTTCCCTCCATGTCAGACAAAATGGCAACGCTTTTAAAAAATAACTTCTTTACTAGATACAGTCCCTCGCATTTGGGCTTAAACTTCCCTCGAGGGTCGGTCATGATTGATCCTGTAAATATCAACACAAAATCCCCTTCTTAAATCTTGCCTGGCTTGATCTTCTTATTGTAGGCACGGGCTATTCTTTTCTGATACAACTAAGAATGATATATAGCCTTCATCCTCTTTTCATCCAGTAATGTCAACTAAGCCAACCAACTTTTAACCCACTAATACTCAGGGAATTTAGATTCTAGAAGGACTTTCAATGACCTTATCTCGACCTCTACTAGTAAAACGGCCTCACACCCATAAACTAAAGAGTATGGAGTGACCCCTGTTAAAGTTCTAACAGTGGTTCAATACTCCCACAATGCGAATTGTAAGTATTTTGCCCAATCTTTGTAATTTTCTAGCATTTTGGCCAGGATCTTTTTCATATTCTTATTTGTTGCTTCCACTGCTCCATTTGCCTGCGACCTATATAGAGATCACCTGTAGTGCTCAATCTTATAGTCTTTCAGTAGTGTGGTCATTTTCGCTCGAAATTAAACACTATTTTCTATAACTATATGGTGTGGCAGGCCATATCTGTAGATTATATTTTCTCAATGAACCTTATCATCTATTTCGACCCAACAGTAGCATAAGATTCAGCCTTAACCCACTTGGAGAAATAGTCGATAGCTGTAATAATGTATTGATGACTGTTAGTTGCTCTTGGTCTTACTTCTCCTATAATGTAAATCCCCTATACAGTAAACAGCCAAGGAGAAGTCATTCCCTGAAGCTCCATAGACGGTAGGTGGCAAACATCACCATAAGTTTGGAAATTGTGACATTTCTTCATAAATCTAACATAATCTGCCTCCATAGTGAGCCAAAAGTACCCCTAATAGGCTATTTTCTTTACCAATATGGTTCCATTCATATGTGGCCCGCATACCCCTTCATGAATCGCTTCCATAAGCTTTCGGGCTTCATCCTTATCAACACACCTGAGGTGTACCCCGGCTGGCATTCTTTTGTATAACATCCCATTGTGACTTATGAATTGTCGAGACAACAATTACAGGGATATTCTTTCTTTCTTATCATTGTCATTTGAAAACTACCCAATTTCCAATTACCTTCATAAATCATAGAACTAAGATTTCTTAATAGCATAACAGGGGACTCGAGACTTCGTGAGAATTAAGGGTCTGGCTTCTAGTTGTTTCCCACTTTCCCACATGGAGGCTAGTGTGGCTAGGGCATCAGCTACCTTGGCAAATGGAAAAACACTGAATAAAGGAGCACATGATGGTGGCCAGGTGTTCCCAGTACATCCATAATCTATCTTTTTTTATCTCCTATTCTTTAGTGGCTTGTTTTATAACTAGCATGGAATCCCTATAGACAGTAACATTTTCTGCCCCTATGCTACACAATGTCTCTAAACCAAAAATGCAAGCCTCGTATTCTTCTTCGTTATTAGTCACTTCAAACTCAAGTCTTTTTTCCATTGGGATCATTTCTCCTTATGGTGTAACCAAAATTACCCCTATTCCGGCCCCCTTGTTGTTGACAGCTCTATCAAAGTACATTTCCCAACCTTGTATCTCTATTGCCCCTAGATGCTCGTTAGGAAACTCTAACTTCCATTCTTGGTCATCATCCACTAAGCTCTATGCCAAGAAGTTTGCTACTGCTATTCCTTTCATAGTATTTTTGGCTATATACTCTATATTAAACTCTGTGAGTAAAACAAGCCACTTAGCCAATTTTCCTGTAAGAGACAAGGTATGTTGGAGGTACCTAAGGGGATCGTGTTTAGAAACCACCTGCACTTTATAAGACTAAAAATGGTGTTGGAGTTTTTTCATTACCCAAATTACTACTAGGCATGTTTTCTCCACCAGGCTATAAGTAGTTTCATAAGGTAGAAGCTTCTTTCTTAAGTAATATAGAACATGCTCTACCTTTTTTTCACCTTCTTATGCCAACATTGGCCCTATTGCATCTTCCTCAATTGCCATATACAGAGTTAAGGCTTTACTTGGTCTTGGTGGCTATAAAATAGGAGGATTCATCAGATAATCCTTGATAGCTTCAAAGGCTTGTTAAAATCTTTCATCCACACAACAGGTTGGTCTTTCTTTAGAAGCTTAAAGATGGGATTGCAGATGGCTGTCAACTTGGCTATAAATCTGTTGATATACTATAAACACCCCAGAAACCCTCGGACCTCTTTTTCATTCTTTGGTGCAGGTATATAATTGATCACTCTGATCTTATCTAGATCCACCTCTATTCCTTTCTGGCTGACAATGTGTCCCAATAGCTTCCCATATATGACCCTAAAAGCACACTTCTTTGGGTTCAGTATGAGATTATACTTTTCTACCCTAGCCAAAAACTTGTCTAGCACTTTGAATGCCCTTCTTTGGTTGTAGACTTCACCATCATATCATCCATATATACTTCTACCTCTTTATGGATCATATCATGCAACAAGGTGGTTGCCATCCTCTGATAAGTGGCCCCTACATTCTTTAACCCGAAAGGCATCACTTGATAATAGTACACACCCTATTCAGTGATGAAATATGTCTTCAATTTATCCATTACTACCATCATGATTTTATTGTACCCCAAAAATCCATAAATCCATCCATGAAAGAGTACATTGCATTGGAAGCTGCACTATCAATTAATGTATTGATATGCGGTAGCGGAAAGTCATCCTTGGGGCAGGCTTTATTCAAATCTCTGTAGTCTATACACACTCTAACCTTTCTATCCTTCTTAGGAACAAGAACTATATTTGCTAACCACTGAGTGTCCTCTACCACTTCTATAAAATTTGCCTTCAACTACTTTTCGACCTCTTCCTTAACCAAGAGAGCCCATTCCGGCCTTAAACTTCTTTACTTTTGCTTTATTGGCACTATGTAAGGGTATGTGGGGATCTTGTGTTCTAAGATCTCCCTGTCGATTTTAGGCATGTCTTCATAACTCCAAGCAAATACTTTCTATCTCTTTTTTAAGATTTCTTTCATTTTTTCTCTCTCACCATGAGTTAAACCAGAAGCAAGCAATATATTTTTAGGATTATCATTTATGCCTAAATTAAATGACTCAATTTGCATGGAATTAATGTCAAACATATGCATGAAATAATCATCACAAATAGAATAACCATTAGGAAACACATCACACAAATAAGCAAACTTAGACTTCATTGCATTCACTTTTGAAAAGAAAAGATCATTAGTCTCAAATAGAGAAGAAAAAGAAACATCAACATCATTATAAGAGGTATCTATGATAGAGTTGAAGATGTAGGTTTCAAAGTCAAGGTCTTTGCTTTTACCATCAATGCCTTTCTGCTCTGAGGTAGCTTTATCCTCTTTAAACTCCTCTTCAGCCAATACTAGCTCCTCAGTAGGGGCTTTTTCAACAGTGACTCCTTTGGCTTGTTCACAAATTTAGCAAAAATTTTGAATCCTAGGATAACTCCCCTAACCATTAGGAGAGGTTCTAGAGTCCCGCTGTATGGGTGCCCGGTGCCTTCCTTTACAAAGACTTCCCATAGAGTTTTCTTTCTAGCCATGATCTCCTTTTCTTTCACTTCAGACTGGCCCCACACACTTATCTCTTCCCTAGCTCCCTCAACCTCTTTGAACCTTAACCCGTGCTTTAAAATAGGTACTTTGTATCCCACAAACTCTGAAGGTCCACTCTGATTTTTCCCCAATCCCATGTCGGGCAAAAATTTCATATTGTGCATCATTCTCATAACCTTTTCATCCATCCCATCCTCATAGATTACACAGATTTCAAAACTAGGGCTAAGGGAAATCTCCTTGGCAATAAACTTTAGCACTGCTACGATGACTTCAGTTTCAACTGAGATGGTGACAACCCTTCCTTCATGTGGGAATTTAATCTTTTGATAAATAATGGAAGAAATGCCACCTAAAGGGGGAAACTATTGCCTCCCTAATGAAATGGCAAATGTCACCAGGATATCAATCACTTGCTAGTCAACCCAGACTTCTATAGGTCCTGTTTTAACCAATGCCCTAAAAGTTCCTTCCACAGGCCTCTTAGTGTCATCATAAGCCTTGACAACTACCTCAGAAGGATTTAAGTCAGCCACCATCAACCCTAGCTTTGGTACAATCTTCAATGAACACACATTGATGGCAGAACCATTATCAACCATCATACAGTAAGTCATTTTCCCTTTCACCTTAGCTTTGATAAATAGAGCTTTATGGTGATCCCTCCCTTCTAGAGGCAGATCATCATTGGAAAATATTATAATCCATTGAGGGGTTTCCATTAATGACTGGACCATCTGCTTTGGAGTAGAACTAGTGGGAATTTTTTTCTAATCTAATGCCAGAACTAGGGCTTCCCTATAATCGCTAGAATGCATAAGTAACTCCCAGACACTAGTAATGGTCTCTTTGTTTTGTTCTATCTCCTTTCCCTTCTCTGTACCTCCCACATTTTTAGGCTCAGACTTGGTAGCCTCAGTTTCCTTTTTCTTTTCTTTAACCTTCCCCACATACTGACTTGGCTCACACCCCTCATTATCCTACAAGTCAACTCGTTCTTCGCTCTCATCATCGAAACTTTATATGTCCAAGACGTGCACTTGCAGCTCCATAGGTTGTTTGTTTGGTTTTAGATTTTCAAGTTTAATTTTTAGGGAATTATGGAAGACATCAATGACGGAGTTTAGGACTTGCTCTTCTATTAGGCCAGTATTGTGAGTGACAATAATCAAATATTCCACCACTAGGTTTGAGTGAAATGTAGGTAGTGAAGCACTAATTATTGTCGAGTTTATTCGGAACTGAAGTGCTCATTGTGTGCAAAATGTGTAGTGAATGCATAAATGCAAGAATAAATAAAATAATAATAAAAGATGATAAAACACAAAACATTGGAATTAGTTTCTCTATCCCTATTGGAGTCACTACTATAGGCGGCAGGGTTTAGCTCACGCCTAAGTGTTTGGCGACCACAGCATTGTGTGGGCTCGAGGCCCACTAGGAAATATGATATAGGTCTTGGGCCTAATCGGAGATGGATTCGCCACCCGAATAAAAGCTAGGACACACTGTACAGCAACTGGATCCCACGGAGGTTCCCAAAAGCCGACATCAGAGATTGGGTTCGAAAATTGGGTATGAGAGTTTGAATGCTCACCCAATTTTGTGATTGGCCTCCATTTATGTTTTGCATTTTATTACCTTTGATTATTTAATTAGTTCCTCATTTACATTAAAAATTACACTTGCCTTCATTTACTTTTCAAATTTTATAGTTAAGTCCAAGTTTGCACATTAGTCGAGTTTCATGCTTTTGAGTCCCAACATTCAGCAAAAATAAAATAAATAATAATTTATAACCATACATTCAAAATCGAATGGGGAAAGGGATTAAAGATTACGATGCTTTAGGCAAAATAAAAGAATAATATACAAAAAATAAACCAAACATATACTGAAAGTAAAATGATAATAAATAATAAACATGATGGTATAAAAGGGATAGCTAATGAAAGCGACTACTTCATGATGTAAATCACTAAGTAATTCCTGCAAATAACAAACCATTAGTCCTTCCCTTCAAAAACATAATTGCAAATAACAACACTTACAAAGAGATGCTATAAAAGGGGGTTTCATGTTATGAACTAAGAAAAAAAACCTCAAATGATCAAGATGAGCATCACCATGCAATAAGATAGCCATGTTTAAGGTCAAAAGACACATGTCAAAGTGGACATTGTGACAAGAATTAGTAGAAAAGTAAAGCTAAAAGTGGGCTGACCTATCAATGTGGTGATCGCCTCATTGATGAGGCGACGCCTCCTCAACAGGGGCCCTTAACATTTCTAAGGCAAAAAAGAGCATGTAACATACATAAAAAAAGGAGAGAAACTTCCTAAAGGCCTTTTAATGAGGTGATCGCCTAATTGACAAGAGGTTATGCCTCTATGAAGAGGCGTCGCCTGATCAATAGGCCGATTCTGACTCTCAAATGATTAGACTTCTACTTTAAGTAACAATACATGCATATACACACTCTACAAGCATCAAACTACAACTACATGGAAAGGTTTTCAAAGATCACGTCAATAAGGTGAGATATTAAGCAAGATAAACTAGAGATAAAGCTAAAATATACTAAGGACTTAGTTACACATAAGCAAGAACACACAAAGTGATGCACATGTCAAGTTTAAGTGCAAGTTTTCTACTAAAATGAGAGGCCCCTAGAGATGTTTTTTATTATGATCCTTGCTAGGATGTGATCTCTACTTTCAACACAAGCTTTTCCTTCTTCTCTTAGGAAGATGTGGACTTTTCCTTGCTTCAATCTCCCCTTCTTCCTGTAGGAAAATTTTTTTCCTTTCTTCCTTTTCTTTTTCCAGAGCTTCTCCCTCTCTCTTTTTTTCAATAAAGGTTTTTTTTTCAATAATGGTTTCTCTCCCCTTCTTCTCTCTCTTTTTTCTTTTATTCCCTAGCTTCCCCATGCCCCTAAGCCCTCTAGCTCATCATGAGCCTGCATAGCCTTTTTCTTTTCCCTAAAAATCTTTTTCTTATGCAAGAATTAGGTCTGAATGGTGGGGCCCACACCACTTGGCCACTATGGTTGCAACTGTAAGTGGAGTGTTATAGAGGTAGCGCCTCTTCAATGAGGTGATCGCCTCTATGATGAGGCGATCACCACCATGGTTGCACCTGCCAAAGAGGCAATTGCCTCATTGCACTGAGTTGATGCCCCTTTGGCCGGAGCCTACGTTGGGCCAGGCCGACTTAGGCCAATTTTGGATAGTTGGGCTAGGTTTTGGGCTTTTTAGGCTTTAGGTTTTCAAGTCCACCTTCCATTAGAGATTCAGGCTTTATTCTTATGTCCAAGTTTCACATTCTCATCATTGGGCTTGACAACAGACCAATCAAACCGAGTGCCCCTAATTCATCTCCTAACACAGGCCAACCAAATTGGGTGTCTACACATATCATTAAGCAACAATATAAAAATTGAAGCTAAAATAAAACTTGATTGATTTATGATTTTTAAACCATAATTTAATATTGATTAATTTATTAAGAAGAAACACTAAACTTATGGGTACTACAATTCACATGAATTTGTTTTTAATTTAATGGCACATGAGTTTTTTCTTTAAATAATATCTAAAACACATAAAAAATTTATAATTTTGGAAATTATTCAGTAACAACATGTAATTAATATTAAGTTTGACTATTTCATAACTAAGGTGTAAACGAGTCGAGCCACTCGTGAATTGCTTGGTATTTGACTCGATAAAAACTCATTTGATCTCGTATATTAAAGTTCATTTAATAAATGAGATGAGTTTAAACTATATAAAACTCGGCTCGTGAAACTCGTGAAACTCGTGAACAAACTTGAATAGAAGTTTATGAGTGAGCTCGCAATTTTAATATTTAGTAATTTAATTTTAAATATGTAATATATAAATTCATATTATAAGAAATAATTTTAAAATTATATTATTATAATAAAATTATAATTTTTATTAAATATATTGTAATTATTTAATAAATAATTTATTTTTGATTTTTTAATATATAATTTTAATTGACAGTTTTTATTTTTTAAAATTTTTTTTAAATTTTTTTAGACTTGTTTAAGTTTGCAAACAACTAGTGAACACTTAGTGGGATAGCAAGTCTGGCTCATTTATAAATAAACTAAATCCAAACTAGTTAAAATTTCGCTCGACTCATTTACACCCATATTTATAACTATGATCATAAAAATTTTAAGAATTGCAAGTCACATGGCTTTTTTTTAATTAGATTAATTGGTCATCATAATTAATTAAAAGGTAATTTAAGAAATTCAAGTCACATGGTTTTTTTTATTAGATTCATTCGTCATCGGAATTAATTAAAAGTTAATTTAAAAATATGCATCCATTACAATATAATAAAAGAAGTTGAGTGGCTTAAGCAAGCAATAAATTTGTCTGATATAATCATGATACGATTTTCAATAATCACTCACAGCATATGTGTACATACATATATCCCAATATAAAGGTCACCATTTTCTGTTTTCTAAAATCCAAGAAGAGAAAACTTATGTGTGTTTGTTAGTGATTTTGGGTAGATAAAAATGGAGATGTGGTCCATTTATTTAGTATTTATGGTAAGTTTCATTGTGATAAGAGTAATACACTAGTTCTATAAGTGGAGCAACCCTAGGTGTGATGGAAAGTTACCTCCCGATTCCATGGGCTTCCCTTTGGTTGGGGAGACCATACAATTCATCATTCGAAGCAAATCCTTAGACATGCCAACTTTTATCAAGAAGAGATTGAGAAAGTAAGTATTTTCATGTTAATTCTTTATAGATACATATCATTAGAGTAAATTTTATTAGCGGCACTAAAACTTTGCCCTTAATTACAAAATAGTACAATTACTTTAATTTGTATATTTCCAGTTTCTAAACTAGCCCTTTTGTTATGGTGACTTGCCTGTAAAACTAAAATTTAAGTTTAGGAATTGAAAAGGTACAAATTGAAGTAATGATATTATTTTATAATTAAGGGTAAAGTTTTGATATCGTTTATAGAATTTACCCCATATCATTACTTATATTGTAATGGATTTTTTTAAAAATTAATATTCTCATGGAGGTTTCTATTACTTTAGATACAGACCATTGTTTCGAACAACTTTGATGGGCAAGTTAGATCCTGAATTCAACCATTATATAGGGATCTTGCATTTTTATACTAGGGATAAAAACCTTTTTTATACTAGGGATCTTGCATTAGTATAATTTTTGCTTGCTACAACTACAAAATTGTTATAAAGATAATGTCAAGTTGAATATGATATTAAAAAAATTAATACACACTTATTTACTGTTGAACACTTACAATATCTTCACTTGATGCACCACTTGGATGCATATTATCAACTTGTTTGATGCACTCATTCAACTTTTTCAATAGCTTGAATTCGAGCTTGCACAGAGCGTTTGCTACGCTCCTCCCAACCATCATTCTTTTCATTATTGTATTTGTCACACACTTGAGACCAAAAGCTTTCTACAGACTGGTGAACACCTATAATTGGATCTTAAGAAATTTCCATGTAAACTTGGCATAGAAGCACATCCTCATGAACACTATAACTAGATGCTCAACTAGACATTTTGTATTGCCTTGTTAATGGCTAGGAATTGAAGTTATTTATAATTTATGATATGATGTGTGTCATAGAGGTAATATATGGCTCTTATTTATAACAATGTAGGAAACTAATGAAATTTTATTATTTCCACATGTCTCAATAAATGGTACTACAATTTTATCACCTTCACATATGTCTCAATAAATATAGATACGTACATCTTGGATTTTTTCACACCCAACCGTAGGATCAATTTCTTTTAATCTCAATCGTTAGATTAAGTGGTACTGCAATCTTATCACTTTATCACATGTCTCAATAAATATAAATAGGTACATCTTAGATTATTTTCACCCAACCGTTGGATTAATTTCTTTAAATCTCAGCTGTTGGATTAAATGGTATTGCAATCTTTTCACTTTATCACATGTCTCAATAAATAAAAATAAGTACATCTTGGATTATTCTTATCCAACCATTAGATTAATTTCTTTTAATGTTAGTCATTGGATTAAGTGGTACTGCAATCTTATCATTTTATCACATGTCTCAATAAATATAAATAGGTACATCTTGGATTATTCTCACCCAACCATTGGATTAATTTCTTTTAATCTTAGCTGTTGGATTAAATGGTACTGCAATCTTATCACTTTATCACATGTCTCAATAAATATAAATAGGTACATCTTGGATTATTCTCACTCAACTGTCGAATAAATTTCTTTTAATTTTAGTCATTGGATTAAGTGGTACTACAATCTTATCACTTTATCACATGTCTCAATAAATACAAATAGGTACATTTTGGATTATTCTCACCCAACTATCATATTAATTTCTTTTAATCTCAGTCGATGGATTAAGTGGTACTGCAATCTTATTACTTTATCACATGTCTCAATAAATACAAATAGGTACATCTTGGATTATTCTCACCCAACCATAGAATTATTTTTTTTATGTCTCACCCTTTGGATTAAATGGTACTGCATCTTATCATCTTCACACACTTCTCAATTAATTTAGATAAGGTTATTTGAAATAATCTTACTAAACCGTTGGATTGATTTCATTATAATCTCAGTCGTCAGATTGAATCAACGTCTAAATTATAATTTTTAACAATTGTGTTCTATAAATAATTTCATATGGATGTTGGGTAATCATAAACTTCCATAAAAAACATACGTACTTCCTCTCACTTTAAAAATGAATTATGATATTGGTGGTTCACCATATTAGTCATATTCATCTTCATATTCCGATGAAGATGATGCTATAATGATGAATAATCTCATTGCTCAACAACAGAAAGAAGAAGATTTGATGTCTCGTATGATATGTAATAATAACAAAATTTTTGCATACTATGAACATTAACTACAACACCAAGTGTCTCATCATGGATCTGTTCCAGGTCATATTGTGATTTGTCAAGATTGTGAATTCGCATATCATAATTTATTCAATGATTATTTTTTTGATAATCCACAATATGGTGATGATATATTTTGACGATGATATCGAATGTCTCAAAATTTATTCCTACAAATTGTAGATGTAGTAAAACAACACAATTCCTACTTTCAATAATGAATTAATGCCCTTGGTAGATGTGGGTTATCAACTTTACAAAAAGTAATAGTTGTATTTCAGATGTTAGCATATGGTCTATTGATAGATGCAACTGACAAATATGTGAAAATTGGTGAGTCAACGACAATTGAAAGTCTGAAGCATTTTTGTCGTGCTATTATAGAGATTTTTATGGACCGATATCTTAGATCACCAACTGCTAGTGACATTGTCAGGTTACTTCATGATGGTGAACAATGTGGTTTTCCTGGAATGTTGGGTAGTCTAGATTGCATGCATTGGAAATGAAAAAATTGTCCTATAACATGGGCCGGACAATATGCAAGTAATTGTGGATCACTAACAATTATTTTGGAAGTTATAGCAGATTATGATCTGTGGATATGACATGCTTATTTTGGTATGCCTAACACTAATAATAATATTAACGTGTTAGAGTCAACTCATTTTATTTTTGAGCTTGCACAAGGTATTACTCATCCTTCTAATTATATTATCAAGGGAAAAGATTATAATATGGATTATTATTTAGTTGATTCTATATACCTGAAATGGTCAAATATTGTACAAATTATTCATGAACCATGCACTCCGAAAAAGAAATATTTTGCCATGAAGTAAGAAGCGTGTAGAAAAGATGTTGAGTGAGCATTTAGAGTTCTACAAGCACGAGTTGCAATTGTGGCAGGATTGGCCCGTTATTGGAGAAAAGATGTACTGCATGATATAATGACAACATGCATAATAATGCACAATATGATAATCAAGGATGAACATGATTTAAATGCAGTAATTATAGATGCAATGGAAGCACCAATGTCGGAAGTTGAAATGGTAGTAGATGATAATACTCGATTTCAAGAATTTCTTGCCTGACACAAACAAATCAAGGATAAAGAGGCACACATTGCACTTCGTAATGCATTAATTAACCATTTATAGGAGAAATATTCTAATTCGGAGGCATGAAGATGTATAAATATTGTTCAAATTGTACTCTTTCATTGGTAATCTTTGAATGTAATGTGTAATTTTTATATTTTATTTTTAATTAAGTATTAAATATGATGTTATATAATTAAAAAGTTATTAATTGAACAATATTAATTTTTTGGTTTTTACTAATTTAACATTATTTAATCAATACCAAAATATATTATTAGAGGATGCATTTGTTAAAAAAATTTAAATATAGGTGTAATGTGATAAATGTTTAAATATTATAATATGAGATATAAAAAAATTTACAGAGAATATTCTTTTTAGTGTGAAAAAAAATGTAATGAATTGGAGAAAAATTAGTGTAAAAACTGCATTTTATTGTAAATTTTACATTATTATAGTATTAAGGATTAAAGATGCCTAATGGCTTAAAATTTTTTTTTTTTTAATCTTTCTTTGATCCAAATTTGCAGATGAATAGGTTCAAACCAACCTTTTGCAATTTAAAAGCTTTCGAAATACACCAAGCCCCTTGAAACGCTTTAGATAGAGCTCGAAAGTTGAAAGGCTTGCCTGAACTTACCCATCCCATAGCACAAAACTCATGGTGATTAGAAATCACTGAAACGACAAAAAAACAATAAACAAAATCCACAATGAAAATAGAAACCTCTCTATCTCTATATATATATAATGGCAAGTAGTATAGTGTTTTATAAAAGAAGTAAATAATAATTACCTGGATAAAATAACTTTTACAATAATGTTTTGTTAGCAATTCGGTCGTACAAATATTTTTTAAATTTAATTTTTTTCATTTAGTTTCAGGTATACTTCATATTTAAAATGCCTTATGGTATTTCAAGTTAATAAATTGGTCCATTGCTTGTGATTGGTATGGAGTACTAAAAATTATTTTATATGTTTTCAGTGTTTTTTCTTAAATCATGTTCTATAGAAATCTATTTTTAAAAAAAGCCATGTGAACTAACTCTCCCAATGTGGACGTTTTCTTCCCTTTTCTAGGGTTAGGGTTTCCTCTTGTGAGGTTCTTTTATGATTTTTTTCGTTTTTTTTTACCACGTTATTTGTCTTCTTTTTCCCTTGGTATCTCATATTCTCTTGTTTATATTATTCGTTGGTGTGAATATCCCAGTCTTTATGGCAGAAGATATATAAGATTTATGTCATGGTCTGAAACTTATGGATATTGAGGCCGATGCAGTTGATTTAGGAGACATTCCGGATGACACCTGTGTGGTTGAAAATAATCCATCATTTGTTGGTAGGGTTTTGTCCAGAACACCTCATTTAGTTAATATTTTTCGGATTCAATTCTCTTCTCTTTATGATAAAAACAAAGTTTTATCATAGAATCTTTGCACTTTAACAAGGCAATTACAGTTTTGGATGAAATCCAGAAGGGATTTCCAATATCCATTATGAAGCTTGATCTTGTAGCTTTTTGGGTCATAATCTATAATATGCCTCTCCACATAAGAGATCAAACTTCCTTTAAACGAGTTGCTTCTAAGGTAGGAGTGGTTTTAAAGACGGATCGAGGTGGTGACTGTTTATATGGTCGCTTTGTTTCCGATAGGGTTAAAGTTAATATTTTTTAGCCTTTGGTTCGTGGTACAATGGTTCTGGATGAAGAAGGTAATCGTGTTTTGGGTGTATTTTCATTATGAGAAGTCACCAAATTTTTGTTATTCTTGTTGTCTGTTAGATCACATCACATTGAGGGTGATTGTGACAACACTTCTGATTGGGTTTTCTCAAAATGGGCTGATGGACCAAATCTTAGAGCTTCTCCAAGTAGAAACCGCAGTGTACTAAAGTTCAATCGCTTTTACACTAGTAGTGTACCACAATAAATGTCAGTTTCACATAATTCAATGCCAATTTCTAGAGTTTTTTTTTTTTACGAAGGATAAAAAAGTGAGTGTTAATAATCTGGTTGTCTGTTACATTAATCAAATGGCTCACAGCGGATGCAAATAGTTGATAATGGACTCAATTAGGATAAAAATATTGATAATATAGCAGTAGAGCATATTGTAGGGGTCAATTCAAGAAAGGGTGATTTACCACTTTCAGATGCACATGAGAAACAAACAAAAACTTCAATTCCTAAAAGTTCAGATGTGGGGCATGATGCTGGCCTAGATTTCATCCCATTAGAGGAGGCTGAAACTTCTCTTTCAAGGAATTGGATGTTAATGTTATTATGAATAAATCTATATCTGATTATATTTTTCCTATGCCTTTTGTGCCATAAGGTTCATGAGGCCTTCTACGTGCTTGAAAGAGAATTGCAAGGTTAAATGTGAGGGGTTCCGCTTTAAATGAAGGATAGTTATCGGATGTATCATTAAGAGGCGTACTTTCTGTTTTGGGTGAAAAGCGGAATAGGGATGTGGCAGGACTTGATTTAGTGGAAGAACAATGCAACTAGTATAAAAATATTTCCCTCAAGGTGCCGTATTAATTGAGATATCAACGAAGAGTTATATGCAACCACACCAGGATCAATGAGTTGTCTCAACTGGAATCTTTAAGGAATGGGCAATCCTTGGACGATTTGATCATTATGCTTTTTATTTAAAGAGTTTGCCCCTGATATAGTGTTTCTCATGGAAACACGTATTAGTGCACATGAGTGGAGCTATTTAAAGAATAAGTTCATGCAATTTAATATTTTTTCTGTTGATCCCAATGGCAGAGCTGCAGGGGTTAGCTTTGTTATGGAAGTAGATACTAACATTAGGATTAATAATTTTTCAACGCACCATATATCATTTGATTATTTACAAGATCGGGATGTTGCAGTGTGGAGGGCAGTTGGTATCTATGGCTAGGCTGTAGCTTCTAAAAATTGGCAAACCTATAATCTTATTCATAAGTCGGTAGAGTCAAGTGTGTTACTTCTATGCTGTTTTTGTAATTTTAATGCTTATCTATTTAGTCATGAGAAAAAGGTAGATGAAGTTACCTTATAAGCTTTATGTTCAAGCTCCAAAGGTAGATGAAAAGACTTGCCATAAAGTAACCTAAATGGAGAAGCACCAATGGAGTCTAAAAGGCTGTCCGGTAAGCCTACAAAGCATCATTAAGTTTGAGAGACCAATTCTTCCTTGAAGCATTAATTGTCTTCTCAAGAATAGTCTTAGTTGCTTTGTTTGAGATCTCCACTTGGCCACTAGTTTGGGGGGTATGGGGTTGTAACCTTATGGGTGGCACCATATTCTTCAACAAACTCTCAAATTGATGATTGCAAAAGTTTAAACCACCATCATTGATAATACCCTTAGGTGTACCAAATCTTGAGAACAGATTCTTATGAAGGAACTTCATCACCACTCTAGCATCATTAGTTGGAGATGCTATTGCTTCTACCTAGTTGGACATGTTGTCCACTCCTACTAAGATGTACTTGTTCTTGTATGAGCTCAAGAATGGGCCCATGAAGTCAAGTTCCTAAATATGAAAGATTTCAACCTCTAAAATACCACTCAGAGGCATTTCATTGTGCCTCTTTATGTTCCCAGTCCTTTGACATATGTCGCATTCCAACATAGACTTCCTTACATCTTGAAAAGAGTTGGCTAGTAGAAACCACACTTAAGTACTTTTGCTATAGTCATAGTGGAGTTGAAATGTCCACCACATTCAAGGGAATGAAATGAGAAAGAACATCTTGGACTTCATCTTCAAGTAAGCATCTACGAATCTATCCATCTCCAAACCTCTTATAAAGACAAGGCTCCTCCTAATAATAATATTTAACATCCATAAAGAAATTCTTCTTTTATTGGTATGAGAGGATTAGGGATAAAACACCATAGACTAAATAGTTTATAAAATCTACATACAATAATGTAAAGCTCTAAACTTGGAGGAGATGTTCACCCTTGAAGTAATAATCAATTGGCAACTCATTATCTTTTTTTAGCACCTTTAACTATGATAGATGGTTTGTAACCACATTCTTAAAGGAATAAATTACACACACTGGAATATGAGAAAGTGTGGTGTGAGCATGAAACCGATTAAGATAAATTTTAAAAATTTTTCCTAGTGTGTAACCCTTCAATGAAGGCAAGCATTCCAAAACCACCAAGATAAAAGCCACCAAGATTACAACATAATGAACTCACATAACTAATTACTTTCATGTTTAATAGACAATAGAAATCAAAGATTCACAAAAGAACCAAAAGACAAAGCATGCCAAGAGACCTACATCTAGAGTTTAGTAACACTTACAAACTCCAAATGTCGGTAGGACACTCGATAGGCTTTAGGAAATGGTTAATGCAAATCTACAAGCTCCTAGCTCCCCAAGTGTGAAGCCTCTAACTTGAAAAATACAAGTGGCACCAAAATGACTCTAAGCTATTGAAGAATCTCTACCGACAAGCCCCTTTTTTTTGTTACCCCGAAAGCTTACTAGAGCTCCTCTCCTTGCTTAGATGATGTAGAATTTCTTGCCTCCTTTAGATGTAGCCTTCACTTGCACAACTCTTGTGCAAAGGATGATGACAATGGACTTATGAAGAAACATAACTCTTGTATTTCTCACTTACACACTCACAACACTTAAAAGAAAGATAAAGAAAAATACTCAACTTTTACTTTTTTCCTTAGTGTTTTCTCTCCAATATAAATGGTATGTAAAGTATCGAGTGTGTAGAGAAGCTCTAATAATTTAGTGTATGTATGTAAGAGATTAATTTGTATGTGTAGAGATTCTCCACTAACTCAAGCTTAAGTGTAGGATAAACAATATCATGCATGTGCTTACTTTTTAACTTTAAGTGTAAAATAAGCTATCTCATGCATATAGAGATTGACCACTAAATTAAGGTGCATGCTTATGACAGATCTCCATGTTGTCAATCATGTAATCACATTTCATGTAAAGCTATGCATAGGTGACCATCTTGCAAGCATGATCATCACATGGTCATGCTTATGTGGCACCTCCTTTAGTGAGTGGACTTTAGACTTATTTAACTCTTAAATGCGCCCATCTCTACAACATTTATTAATTAGTCTTATGAGCTTTATTTAACACTTAAAGAAGGCCCATATTAATAATACACCTAATTGTCCAAGCCCATGCATCATCCATAAAGCTACATATACAAGGTATATCTCATGGTCCATATCCAAAGCAGTATTATTCATAAATATCAATCAGGTCCTTAAACTTAATATCATATATTAAATTAAGTCCAAATTAATATTTAATAGTCTTAACATTTGAAATAGATTTTGGGATATGCTAGCTCCTTGCAGAAGCGAAAATCCAATCCAATTAATTAAATTAATTAATTAAACACTTTAATTAATAATCAAATTAATAAATATCATTGTCGGTGCTACTCTTATGTGTGTGACTTACTAGGTTCAAGTCCAAATAGCAATGGAAATATATAATATTAACTATTATTATTATTAGAAACTCTTTCCAAGCAAAATATGAAAATCCTAATTAATCACATTTAATTTCCATAAGTCATGAGTGACCCCCAACATATATGTCATGACTACCCAACTGGAAATGAATGCTATTCGTAGATTCACAGGAACTATAGAACATAATTACCATGCACTTAATGTCCCTTCATTTGAAGATCCCGACATCGATTAGAGTCATGGTCAGTCAAACTCTAATTGTCTCAATCATATGACCTCATCTTCAACATGACTTCAATAAGAAACACTTTCTAGCACTGAAACACTTTTTAAGTAAGTAAAGTTTGACCTGGCCAGGTACTTATTCATCGAGAACAACGTAGATAGCCTAGGATCTTATCCCAATTCATTCTAAGTAATGAATTCCATCTTGGTCGATCACTCATCCCTACATAGAACCTACTAGAGTCACCACACGCCATATACCCATATGTGGCTAGCACAGGTATGTAAGCAGTAATAAACTCTAATCAATCATATGTGGATGATCGTGTCAGCTCAGGTTGTCCAAGACAATGATTATTGACTAAAGTGAATTTCCATGCAATCACTTATCTTACATCATTATTCAATCCACCCATCACATGAGTATCCACATCTTTATTCTAATATCTTATATCAAGTAGTATCAGACTAACTATCTCCCACTATTGATATCATACACCGAACAAGGAAAATAGATAAAGATGATAGTCTATGAATTAATATGACCCATTTATTAATCTAATGACTATGAACATTTTATAGCATATGTACTAAATGAATTTGTCATTCATATTATCAACACTTGATAATAAACTCATTTAACATTATGCTAAAGGGTAATCACTTAAATAAATAAACACTTTAACTAAATAAATATTATATTGTCATAGGGATAAAAGTACATTATCATTTATATTATAAGAAATGGCACTAGGGCACATCTATAGTAACAATTCTTAGCCCCAAATTTGTCTCTAATTTTCAAGTCAAACTCTTGTAGGAGGAGTATCCACCTTATAAGACATGGTTTTGTATCCTTTTTTGAAAGGGGGTACTTCAAAGCTGCATGGTTAGTGAAGGTAATCACCTTGCTTCCTATCAAATAACAACAAAATTTATCAATAGCAAAAACCATAACTAAGAGTTTTTATTTAGTAGTAGTATAGTTTAGATGAGCTTTATCAAGTGTGTCACTAGCATAGTAGATGACATATACTTGTTTATCTCTTATTTGCTCTAAAATAACTCATACTACATAGTCATTCACATCACATATAATATTAAAAGGATGGCTCTAATCAGGGTTGATAAAATTGGTGTGGAAACTAATGCTTCTAGAAATGCCTTAGAGGGGGGGGGGGGGTGAATAAGGCAAATGAGCAATAAACCAAAATTAAAATAATTTTTTACAAAAATTAAAAGAATATTGAAAAGGAAGAATGATGAATATAAGAATTTTTAGGAGTTCAGATTCTCAATAATCCTATATCTCCATGTAATTTATCCCCAAGTTAGGATTCTCAATTCCCATAATCTTATTCTTAAGATTGAGATTACATAAGATTTCAAGGCTCACTTTTTCAACCTTACAACTTGAATTTTATAAGGCTCACTTAAAAACCAAATCCTAAGTGTTTCAATGGATAAACAATTAAACCAATTCCATTAGAATAAAATCTCATTTCTTATTTTCTCATTCCTAGAAAATAGAAGAATAAAAATATCTATGCTAACACTCACCAACTCTTACAAGAGTTATACAAATATAAAATGAAATTGAAGAGAGTTTTGAAAGCTTAATTAAAACTTTCAATTGAGTATAATGAGTAAACAATTTCTTCAAAATTTCAGTTAAACTCCAAGAGTTGTTTATATAGATAAACAACTTAGATTATGGTTGTTGGATGCATTGATTATGTCTATAATGTCTCTTGTTGATTTTTGAATTATCTTGGATTTATTTATATTAGAACGCCTCTCACGATCGTGAGGATCAAACCTTGGCTCGTAAGGGCTAGTTAAAGGACTGCTGCATTAAAAAATGTCCATTGAATGTTGTAAGGGCTGCCCTCATGAGCTGAGATCTGCCTCTCATGATCATGAGGGTAGCTCACGAGCAACACTTAGTATTTGGCAAAAATGAGCTCCTGAGGCACTATATAAAGTCATCTTATGAGGGGCTTATGAGGTGCTCATAAGCATACCACTGTAAGTCCAAATTTATATATTTTTGGTATATAATTATTTCTCAAAGATTTGAGACTTGCATATATTGAGATACTTCATCGAAATGCATATTTATATTCTTTCAAGGCATATTTCATTGTCTCCAATCATTAATAAATTATTTTTGATAGTCAATCAACTTCTTATAAACTTAAAGGAAAGCATTAGAATTTAAATTGTTTGTCAAAGTCCAAAATTAGAAGTTTGATCATGCAAATGGTCAACAATCTCTCCCTTTTTGGTTTTGATAACCAATTTTATAAGATAATAAGTAAGGTGTGTGTGTCAATAATAAATAACATAAATAAGTATGCGAAATAGCTCCCCCTTTCAAATAAAATATATGCAATATGAAGAATATTTTCCTCCCCCTTAATATATGCACAAATTTAGTAAATGCATTATGTATCAGAGTATAAAAGAAATTAAATTAACATGGCATATATAAGGGATAACAAATAATTGTGAAAAAGATGATTTTTAAAAGAATTCCAAAAAAAAGTTCTCCTTTTTATAAATATATTTCTTTATTACTCCCCTTTTATAAACATTATAAGAAATATAAAATTAATATATTATTCCCCTTTTGTTAAAAAATAAAAACAATATAAAATTCAACATGAGGAATAGAAAGAAACATGACCCAACATAACAAAGTGTTAAAAACATGATCATTTAAAAAATGTTAGGCAATATGAAGGAAATAATTTCAAATATTTATGGATGTAGGGCTACTAAAATGCATCACAAAAATAGTACATATAACACTTATTTGAAACTTAACAAACTTAACTATCACATGATCATATAAAGCTTAGCATGCTAACATACAAGATCATGTACCACTTAGCATTTCACAAACACATTTATCACATAACTTCTTCTCCCCTTTTCGCAAAGTTAAAAAGAAAAGAGAGAGATATAAAAGGAAAGGAACCTAAAAGAAATAAAAACTCTAGAGGAAATAAAAGATCATGAACCAAAACAATAAAAGCAAAGATACACCAAATCTTTATCTATGTCATACATAAACAAAGTAAGCAAATCAAGGACTTTTATCACAAGAAGAAAATCAAGAATGCATGGTTATTAAATTATGATAAAAGTAGTGACACTTACAATGTTAATATGCATGCATAAACAAGATTATGTAAAATAAATTGAAAAATTTTCTCCCCCTATTCAAATAGTTATATCACTTATAGAAGCACATCTTTAAAAATAATTCTTTCCCTAAAAAAATTAACTAAATATTCATGCAAACTCAATTATTTTTCCTTCTTTGACAAAATACAAAAGGAAATTTTTAAAAATAAAAATTGCATTAATAGAAAAGGATAGAGTTACAATGATATTGGAATATCAATTGTAAATGAAAACATGAATAACAAAAACACAAAACATAAACTAGAATCTAAAGGCTTACAAAACTAAAAATAACTAGTAAATAAACCAAACATAAACTGATGAAAAAACAAAGAAAATATAGTCTTATGGAGGAGGAGGAGTATGTTGTGATGAGCATACAATTAATGAATATCATACTCCATATGATCCATCCTATTCTCAAAATGATCAAGTCTTATGTCCACTTGATCAAACCTACTATTCAAGTTGGATTTAACAATGGAGAGATGATAAAAAAAAATCCTCCAACCTAAGTGGGTTCTTTATTAACACTTAGAAGGTGCTTTAGCCCTTTTTCTTTGAGATTAAAGAGGAGCATGCTCTTAAGGGATTTCTTCTTCAATTTGAACACCTTTAAGACCTTGAGTGCCTATATGCTCAATATCTTTTAATTTTTGTTCTAGCTCTTCATCAACATCTTCATTTCCTACTTCATCTTTCCAAAAACCAAGTATTTCTAACAAGCTTCAATTATTTAGAGTTTTTCAAGAGGTTATCATTAAGAAAAGAAGGAGGAATGGAAGGAGTATTGTTCAAGTTAATCCTAAAGTGATGAGCAATTATAGTGATGAACCCTCCTACACATAAGGCACCACTAACATTATCACTAACTAACCAAAACCTCCATTGAAGCCATCTAACTAGCTCAACATCTACACCCTCAATAAGATATCTTATAAAAAATAAGTCATCAAAGGAGATAGCTTCATTACTTAGTCCCCTAGCATGAACTGTGTAAGTGATAAACCTATGCATATACCAAAGAGATTTTGAAGTAAAGAGAGATGCTTTGGTGTGACCCACTTCAAAAGGTTTTGCACTAGGTTTAGCATGTTAAGTCCAAAAAGAAGTAGGAAGCCAAGTATTAGTTGGACAAGCTTGACCCCTTTATATAGATCCAAATATATCATAAAATTCTTGAGATGTTAAAAATCAATCTCTCCCTCCAATCTAAGCCTCATACTATTAAGGGGATTTTGTTTATACCCACATTCTCAATAATAGTCCTAACTTCATTATAGCACCCCATCTTCTTTAGAGTAGCTTTAGACATTAATTTAGAGGAGATGATTTTTCTTTCTCTAAATTAAGCAAGTCTTTGCCTAATTTTAAGAAGAGGAGTAGAAGGTAGGAGGAATCTTCTTAGGTTAGTCTTTTGTTGCTTTCCTTAATAATGAAGCAACATCTTGAGTATTATTCTTTGGAGCCATGGAGAATGCACTTGGAGTATGGATGATATATGAGAAAATTTGCTTAAGAAAGAGAGATTTGATTACAAATTATGATGTGGATATGAAGAAAGTAGTTAAGGGAGTTTATATAAGCATGAATTATGTTAAACATTATCAATATAATGTATAAAAAATAATTATAATAGGAACTAACCATTGTAAACTAGGAGTACTACAAATAAGAAAACAAATCCTAGAAGAATTTGGAATTTTGAGGGGCAGTACACTCCTTATGAGCTGCTCACAGTCGTGAGCGGCCCTCATGAGGGGCACTACCCTCTGAGGCACCAATGGTCACGAGCTACTCCCAATGGCTTATGACAAACAATAGCAAGTCAATCCCTAAAGTTTTAAATATTTTCCAATCAAGTCTTACAAACATGACAATTAGGTCCTTAAGCATGAATTTGACTCCAAATTAAATCAAATTTCAGCCAAATTAAATACTATTAAAATTATTATTATAAATCAATATAATCAAGCAAAGAAAATTTTAATAATTATTTTTGAAATATATGTATTTTTTCAATAATGTATATTAAAAGTAAATCATGCAAATATGAAATCAATACATTTTTTATATGAAATAAATTTGATTAATTTAAATAATTAATAAATTGAATAAAATTCATTGATTGACTATTTCATCAATAAATATTAAAAAAAATTATATGTTACAAAAATTAAATTTTTTTGATAAATAATTATGATAGAGTGTTAAATACCAAAAATAAACCAAAAGCATACAAATCATGATTAAGCATGAATTTATTAAATGGTATCAAATATGAAAAATAAACATAAAGCATATATAAGTAACTACATGATCACACTCGAATCCAATCATCAACTTTGCAATTTATCGAAGTTGTCACCAAGTTCATGCTTAATAAAATTTAATCTCTCCTCACAAAGAGGCTTGGTAAGGATATCTGCTAATTGATGATTAGTACCAAAAAAATTCAAGAAAAATATTACCATTTACACATGATCACATAATAAATGATATCTAATGTCAATATGCTTAGTTTTATAATGCTGAATTGGATTCTTGCTAAGGTTTATAACACTTGTATTGTCACATTTAGTGAGAATGTGATCAAGTTTAATGCCATAGTCTTTAAGTTATTACTTCCACCATAATACTTGTGAGCAACAACAACTAGTTGTAACATATTTTGCCTTAGTAGCAGACAAGGTAATCAAAACTTGTTTCTTGCTAAACCAAGAAACTATGCAAATTCTTGAAATTTGACAATTTTTGAAAGTACTTTTTCTATCTAGTAAACTACTGGTAAAGTCTACACCTAAATAACTAATTAAATCAAAGGATCAATTCCTAGGATACCAAAGTTCTAAATGCATTGTTCCACAAAGAAGGGATCTAATCATATCTCTAAATTTCTTTTCATCAATAAGTTTACCATTCTTATCTTTGTTAAGTTTGGTGGTAGTGCTCATAGGTGTCTTGCTTGATTTATCTCCATTCATGCCAAACTTCTTAAGGATGTCTCTAGCGTATTTAGTTTGATTAATGAAAGTCTCATTTTTGCATTATTTGATTTGTAGTCCAAGAAAGAACTTGAGTTCTTTCATCATACTTATATTAAATTCTCATTGTATTAACTTGGAGAATTCCTCATATAAGCAATAGTTAGTAGCACTGAAAATAATATCATCAACATATATTTGAACAATTAATAAACCATGCTTAGATTTCTTTATAAAAAGAGTTGAGTCAACTTTTACTTTAGAGAACCCTTTCTCTAGTAGGAAGTTGCTTAGTCTTTCATACCAAGCCCTTGGAGCTTGTTTCAATCCATATAATGCTTTTGACAATTTAAAAACATGATTTGGAGAATCAAAATTTTCAAAACTGGGAGGTTGCTTAACATATACCTCCTCTTCAATGAAACCATTTAGAAATGCACTTTTAACATCCATTTGATAAATTTTAAAATCCATGAATGATGCAAATGCAAGTAGCATTCTAATAACTTCTAACCTTGTAGTGGCGGTGAAGTTTTCATCATAACTAATGCATTCCTCTTGATCATAACCTTTAGCTACTAGTTTAGTTTTATTCCTAGTTATAACACCTTGTTCATTCATCTTATTTTTAAACATCCATTTTGTGCTTATAGTAGGATGATGTTTAGGTCTAGGAACTAAGACCCATAATTCATCACTCAATGCATCATTAACATTTTTTGGCTAAATTTGAGAAATGAAGGCTAAATTTACAATGTATTTGAATTTAAATCTAGTAGTTACCCCTTTTGTAGTGTCATCTATGATGAGATCTTAAGGATGAGCTTTCTAGAATTACCAATCTTTTGGAAGTTCATCCTTCAAGGTAGGTTAAGATGTCACCTCATTGTCTTCCTTACTTAGACCTTCAAGTTCTAAAGGCTTACTAGCAATTTCTTCTTGTGTATCCACAATCTTGTTGTTAGCTGCAAGATCGTCAATATTACAAACATCCTTTCTAGGATTAAGTGAGTTTAATTCGTCAAATACAATATGCATTAACTCTTCAACTACTAGAGTTCTTTTATTAAAGACTTTATATACTTTACTAGAGGTGGCATAGCCTAGGAAAATTCCTTCATTGGCTTTAGAGTCAAATTTCCCAATATTATCCTTGGTGTTTAATATAAAGCACTTGCATCCAAAAACTCTAAGATATGAGATTTTGGGTTTTCTATTGCTCTAAAACTTATAAAAAGTTTTATTTAAAATTGGTATTTTAAAAAATCTATTTGAAATATAATAAGATGTATTAATGGCATTCGACCAAAAATATAGAGGTAAATTATACTCATGAAGAATTATTCTAGCCATTTCTACTATAGTTGTATTTTTCCTTTCAACTACCCCATTTTGTTAAGGAGTTCTCTGAGATGAAAATTTATATGAAATAACATTTTCATTACAAAAGGTTTTGAAAAATTCATTTTCAAATTTGGTTCCATGATCACTTCTAATGGATGAAATACAAAATCCTTTTCTTTTTGTAGTCTTTTTGAAAAATTTTCAAAAGCTTTAAATGCGTCATTCTTATAGTCAAGAAAATATACCCAAGTGAATCTAGAGTAATCATCAACCAATACATATGCATAGCGCATTCCATTAAGACTAACAACTCTATTTGGTCCAAATAAATCCATATGTATAAGTTCAAGTGGTCTAGAAGTGGACACAATATTTTTAAGATTAAATGAGGACTTGGATTGTTTTCCCTTTTGACAAACATCACAAAGTTTATCCTTAGTGAATTCAAACTTAGGTAAATTAATCATAAGTTCATGTTTACAAAGATCATTCGAAAGCTCAAAATTTTAATGTCCTAGCCTTCTATGCCATGTCCATATGTCATAGGAAATAGACATTAAAAATTTGATGTCTTTATTATTAATCTTGTTCAAATTAATGACATAAACATTGTCTACTCTTTCACCAATAAAAATTATTTTATCTCCATTAAGACTGCTAACAAAGAAATTTATAAGATAGAAAGTCACCTTATTTCCCATATCATATAATTGACTTATACTTAGCAAATTATGTTTAAGACCATCAATAGGTAATACACGATGTATAGATCAGGGTTGAGGATTATCAATTTCTCCTACGCTTATAATTTTCCCTTGAGTATTGTCTCCAAATATGACATTTCCTCCATCTTTAGCATCAAGCTTATTGAATTGCTCCTTGCCTCCCATCATGTGGCTTGAACATCCACTATCAAGGTACCGCTTACTTTTTACTCTTGTGGATTTCAAGCACACCTACATAACACAATTTAAGTGTTCTTTTGAACCCAAAACTTTATTAGTCTAGGTTGGTTAGTTTCAAGATAATCCGAAGGAAGCAAATTCATATGTAGTCATCTATAGAAGCACACATTATTCGTGTGTCCTTTGATCATGCAATATGAACATACAAAATTTTCAAACTTATTTTTTCTAGGAACATATGATTATTTAGTAAAAAATATGCTTTTAATGTTGTGGTGGTGTGTGTCTCCTATTATTTTGAGTTATAGTGTGAGACATGCATTGAAAATGGCAATGCATATTTTGATAGGCTTATACAACATGTTTAGGTGCTTTGTGTTATATAACATGCTTTTGAGTGTTGTGTCTAATATACATATAAGCATGTTTGGGTTGTTATTTTCTACCATAAGATCTACCTCTTTGTGTTATGTAGGATTAAGTCTTATGAGACTTTCTTTTAATATTTGTCATATGAGACTTATTAGCTTTGAAAGCTTAAGTCTCAATTGGTTTTAGAGGTAGAATGAATGGAATTTCATGATGCCTTAACAAATTTAATATGTGATGTTGATAAAGATGAGCCCATTCCATTGGCATATCCAATTTTATGAGTATTTTCATGAAATTTTTTAGAGTCAAGTAAATTATTTAAACTCTCTTTTCCTTTTTAAAATTTTGATATGGAAATTTTTAGCTCAACTACCTCATTATAAATTTTATGATTTTCATCACTTGCTTTCTTAAGTTGCTCTTCTAAGGAATTTGAAGATTTTAAATCACAAGCAAGTTTTTTATTTGATTCAACAAGTTTAATAAAATCATTTTTTAAGCTATCAAATTCCTTGGTTAAGCTAGATAACTCTTACTTGTAAAGCTTCTTCTTAAAAAGCAACCTTTTGCATTTAACTAATAATTTGCTCATAATAGAGCTCTCATCATCATCATAATCATCGAAGTACCTCATTTTCATTTTTAAGATCCATGAAGCAAAGGTTGGCTATTTCTTATTGTTCCTCTTCCTTCTCAAATTTGGAGGAGTCATCTTAAGTAGCTTTGAAGGCCTTTCTTTTCTCCTTTTCTCTTTTGTTCTTGAATTTGAGTTTGGGGTACTCACTTTTAGATGTGACATGATTTCTTGCATCGATAGCAAGTAACTTCTTTAGTTTTCTTCTTACCTTCCCCTTCATACTTCTTGTTAAAGTCTCTTATTCTTGAGAAATTTTTCTTTCTTAAAAAATTTTTGAAGTTCCTAGTGAGCATGGCAATATCACCATCTTCATCACTAGAATCTTTAATATTTTCCTCTTCACTTTCTTTTTTTGAAACCTTCAATGTATACTCTTTTTCTGCTCTTCCTTCTCTTTTTGTTCTTCACCTCTTTGCTTAATTGTGAGCTCATTTGTCAAGAGCATGCTAATAAGCACATCAGTTGAGAGGGTAGAGAGGTCTTGAGTTTCCTCAATTGAAGTGACTCGAGATTCCCAATCCTTCTTAGGCAGTATTCTTAGAATCTTGTTGTTCACCTCTTCCTTAGAGAAATGTTTTCCAAGTTTCTTGAGGGTTATGAGCAGAAAATTAAGATGGTTTGTCATCTTAATAATTGATTCTTGAGGCTTTATCTTGAAGAGTTCATATTCATACATGTGAAGTTGAACCTTCTTACTTCTAACTTACACATTGCCTTCATAATAATTTTCCAAGGTCTCCCACATTTCCTTAGCTGACATGCAATATTGAAGCTTGCCTCCCTCTTCTCTTGTCATGGAAAAGACTAAAGTGATCATAACATCTTTATTTTTATGATTTCCCTACTTTTGTTCATTATTCCATTAGTTTCTTGCAAGAATAGTTACCACATCATCAATGGCAGTTGTAGATGGTTCCTAACCTTTTAGGACAATATCCTAAAGTTTGGTGGAATCACAATCAAGGTATAACTCCATTTTGAACTTCCAATAGGGATAGTCACTACCATGGAAGAATAGTCTAAGTGAAGAAATGTTTTTTCATTCACTCCCTATGATATGGTATTCTAACAATGAAGTTCCAATAATTCAAGCTTTGATACCAAATAAAAATGCCTTACAGGGGGGTGAATAAGGCAAATGGGTAATAAACTAAAATTAAAAAATGTTTTCCAAGAATTGAAAGAATGTTGAGAAGGAAGAATAATGAACACAAAAATTTAAGGAGTTCAGATTCTTAACAATCCTACATCTTCACCTAACTTTTCCCTAAGTTAGGATTTTTAATTCCCACAATCTTATTCATAATTTTGAAATTACACAAGAGTTTAAGGCTCACTCTTTCAACCTTATAGCTTGAGTTTTACAAAGCTCACCCAAAAACTAAATCCTAAGTGCTTCAATGGATAAACACTTAAATCAATTCCACTAGAATATAATCTTATTTTCCATTTTCTCAATCCCAAAAAATAGAAGAACAAGGATATATATTCTAACACTAACCAACTCTCATAAGAGTTATACAAATATGAAATGAAATTGAAGAGAGTTTTGAGAGCTTAATTGAATGCTTAAGGTAGTATAATGAGTAAACAAGTTTCTTAAAACTTTCAATTGAACTCTAGGAGTTGTTTATATAGATAAATAACTTAGATTATAGTTATTGGATGCATTGATTATGTCTCCAACATCTCTTGTTGATTTTTGAATTATCTTGGACTTATTTCAGTCAAAACATCGCTGATGGTTGTGAGAGCAAACCCTAGCTCATGAACATTAGTTGAAGGACTGCTACATTCAAAAATATTCTTTGAATACTATTGAGACTGCCGTCATGAGCTAAGCTCTACTCCTTATGATCATGTGGGTATCTCATGAGCAGCATTGAGTGTTTTAGAAAAAATGAGCTCCTAATGCACTATACAATGTTGGCTTATGAGGTACTCATTAGTAGACCATTATAGGTCAAAAATTGTATATTTTTGGTATATAATTATTTCTAAATGATTAGGGACATGTATAGATTGTGATACTTCATCGAAATGCATATTTATACTCTTTCAAAGAGTATTTCATTATCTCCAATCATTAATCAATTATTATTGGTAGTCAATCAACTTCCTACACACTTAAAGGAAATCATTAGAATCTAAATTATTTATCAAAGTCCAAAATTAGGAGTTTAATCATGCAAATGGTCAATAACTTCTTTCAATTTGGAAAAAGTATCAAGACATTCCTTATCAAAAATAAATTGAACATCTTTAAATAAAATATTTGTAAGGGGTTTACCTATTTTAGAAAAATCATTAATGAAATCCATATGCCCATATGCCCTAAAAAGCTATGAAATCCCCTTCAGACTGTTAGGTGATGGAAGTTTGTTAATAACTTAAATCTTAGCCTTATCAACTTCAGTGCCCCTTATTAAACACTAAGTGACCTAAAACCATTCCTATAGTTAGCATAAACTGGCACTTTTCTTAATTGAGTACTAAGTTAGCCTTTTCACATCTTAACAACCTTTAGACAAATCATTTAAGAAATCATTAAATAAGGAACCATAAAAAGAAAAGTCATCCATATATACTTCTATAATTTTCTCTACGCATTCTAAAAAGATTCTCATCATGTACCTTTGAAAGGTGGTGGGGGCATTGCATAACCTAAAGGGCATGCATCTATAAGCATAGGTTCCATATGTGTAAGTGAAAGTGAAAGTGATAGAGCGGTGGATGGACATGACACATACTTTCCATTTGCCTATTGGGGAGATGACTATTACCCTACTCGATTTTGCCGCTATGACAAGGTTGAGCTTTTCTGGAGAGCCCATTCCTTTAAGTGATGAGGAGTGTTCCATTGCTATGGAGAGGAGGTGTCTCACAAGGGATTTCCTTGGGGTAGTCACTCCTATGAAGTTTGGCTGCCTGTATTTCACTTAATACACAAAGTTTGTTTCTTTCGTGTGGGCTTTGTATGATGATGGTCTTGTCTTAGTAGAGCAGTTGGCCTACTACTTTTTATTTTTATTTACTGAGTGTTATTATCTTCCCCAACCCTTTAGGTATGGGTGATCTATGATTGTTGCCTGTCTTAAGGAACCTACATGGCTTGCTGAGGTATTATTGGGGCTTGATGTAGCATGCCGAGGTATTATATGCATGTTTGTGCTAAACATGAGTAGGAGTTCTATTGTCTATTCTTTTGCTCTTAGTTTATTATTTATGATCCTCTGATTTTAACTGATTTGGGCATATGAGTTTGGGATTCTCCCTCATCTGTCCATCGAGCTTTTTTAGGAGGATGGCTTCCCTTATTATTCTCGCTGGATCAGGAAGACTACTAATTTGATTAAGGATTGCACGATAGCTTGAGACCATATGAGGAAGCTATCCCTTGATAAAGTATGTCTGATTCTTTTTATGCTAGTTGCTCCTTTCTTTAGGATCATTTGTTTAGTATTGCCTCTTTAAGTTGATCTTTCTTTGATGGTGGGTAGTGACATCTCATTGGACAATAGAGATGGTGGCTGCATGGCAATTAATAAGAGATGAGTGTTTCTTTCTAACCTTATCAGTAGGGTGTGTATTTGGGCGAGTGAGTCCATCATTGGTGGGATGGTCCATACATGAGGATAGTTCCCATCCCTCCCCCTAGGGAGATTTTCTGGGGTCATGAGCTTAACGACGATAATCTTGCTGCTATTATGATGGGATTCCCCTTTGAGAGCATCTTAGAGAGTGAAGGTTTGACTTATGCTGATGTAGTGATCCCTTAACTAATTAATGTTGTAGCTACCGGGACCTTTCCTTCACCTCCACCTTCTTAGGCAAATGCATCTAATCCCTTGGGTTTGAGGGCTAGGCCATCACGCGGGTCATTGAGAGTCACTTCTTTTAATCTAGTAAGTTTTTATTCCTATTTTGGTGCAAGCATGTAGCAAAATTTATTAGTAATAAACTACAATTGACATAGGTTGTGAGAGTTTATCTACAGTGATGTCGGGGGAGGTCTGGATCATACTTTGAGGATGATAAGGGCACGTTCCACACTGAGATGATTGCTCATGCTAGCAGTGTGGCTTCTAGTAGCACTATCCTTAGGGATTTGACAATTTAACTGTCTTTGTCTTCGATTGGAATGGATATCCTTAGTAGAGTAATGAGCTTTGATTTGCCTAGACTTCGCTTTCCTCTGTTTGGTGTTGCTCCTATCGATGCTACCCATGTTCATGTTCTTCTCCTATTCTTGCCTGTGTTTCATTTATTTAGTGAGTGGTGGTTGAGTTATTCTAGCTAGTACTAGTATATTATTACAGGGAGTGGACAGTAGTGCTTTTTGGAGTTTTCTACCACTCGGAGGGCATGCCTTCTTTATTGTACCTATTTATTTTATGCACATGTTTTATGTATGAGTGTATGATATGCAATGTGTAATGTAGGTTGAGCACCATCTTGCTAGTCATGAATGGTAGCAGCAGCATGCAGCTTATCATGAACACATCAATCAGCTGGAATCACGACTATCGTCCCTTTATGATGAACTATAATGAGTTGGGATTAGATAAGGGGGATGCTTGGGTAGGATCATTGCTTGCTTTTGAAGGCAGCCATGGCCGATGTAGTTATTTTAAGAGCTAGGTGTAGAACTTTTTAGTATATGGTTTGCTTTGTTATATCATTTTCCCAAGGTTATGGATTCTAGGTGTTCTATCTATTTGTCCCACATGTTGTATGATGCTTGTACAATGATGATTGTATATGTTTCATGTTGTGTATCATTAATGATGATATTTGCCATTACTATTGTCTACCTTTTTTTCCTTAGGCGTATCCTATATGAAGAGAAAGCTTAATTAGACATTAAAACATCCTAAATTAACATGAATCAAGCATGAAATACTCAAAATTAGCTTTAAAACAACAATGACAAAATTCTTCTTAATTCAAATGATATTTCTAATGATTAAATATAACTCTAACATAAATCTTCAAAAAATTCATTAAAATTCAACTAAAAACATATACATAAATATCATACATAACATTTTGAAGCATAGATTATTCTTCAAATCCCTATTAGTTGTTGACTCCCTCTAAATAATAATTTTTGGAAAAAAATAAAAAATGGTTTGTTTTTTTTAAGACTGCCTATTATGAAGCTCTTAATTATCATTTTCACTAGCCTTTTAGTTCTTCAAGCTCTAATTGTATTCGAGCTAGTTGGCTGCCAATATGGAAGCAATCCATCGCTTTAAAAGTTAAAAATTTTATATGGAGACTTTTGTCCTATTCTCTACCATGTCTTAATAATCTTCAACAACATCACATCCTTTCTAACCTTTTCTGCTTGCATTGTTCATCTCTAAAGACAAATTTTCATTATTTTGTTCAATGCCCATGGTCTAGGTCTATTTGGTTTGTGTCTAACTTAGGCTGCAAAGTTAATTTAGTTGAAGGGATTGATTTGCTTACCTTATCTATGTCATTTTCAAAGGAGTATCAAAAATCTATTTTAGAAGATCTCTCTATGGTTTTGCAGTATATTTGGTTTTGCATATATAAATTATGCTTTAATGGTATTGATATTGAGCCTTCCTAAGTTTTAGCTAAAGCACTCTAAATTCTATAGGACTTTCAAAGTGTTCATGTTTAAGTTTGTAGGCTAGTAAATCCACAAAAGGTTAGTTGATCTCCTCTGATTGGCTCTTATATTAAACTAAATGAATTATTCATGTGGCAAGAGCAATAATTGGATTGGGATGTATTGCTTAAAATAGTATTGGTAAAGTCATTGCTTCTACGACGTGTCTTGCTTATTCTTCTTGCTTAGCTAATTTTGCTGAATTGAAAACCATGAGTTTTTGCTTGCAATTTGTTGTAGATTGTGGTTTCAGTTTGATCATGTTAGATAGTGATTCACTAATTTCTATTCAGATGGTTTGAGCCTTGGAGAGTTTGCGATCTACTTTGGGTTCCTTTGTTGAAGATATTAAGTCTATAGCATTTAGTTTTTTAGTGTTAGTTTTGTTTTTCTTGGTACCCTACATATATATTCCTATTTAATTAAAGGTCTTTATTTCCTATACAGGTTAGTCAAAAAGGGAAGGCAACCAAAAACATTTAGGAAAAGGTTCTTTATGCAGAAGACTCTTGAAATAAGAAGGAACATTCTCCTAATTGGTCTAGGATTTCTATCTAAAGAGGAATCCTACTCCTTTCAAGTTTAAGTATCACTATCACTATAAATAGAAACCCATATCCCTTATTCTTATTCATTATAGTCTCTTATATTCTTATTGTTCTCCTTCTCTCTCTAAATTCCCTTTCTATACTCTAACTTAGGCATTAGAGGGTTTGTAGGGATCCACCCTACCTCTCACCTTGCCCTTTGTTGACCACTTATAGGGTTTCAACTCAAGAGTTTTAGAAAGCAAGTTATAAAGTGGCGTTGTTTGTGGGAACTCTTGGGAAAAGCCATCTGTGCATCTATGGAATTGAGATGTCAACATCATGACTTCCAGCCCATTACCAATCTCAACTCATGACACTCACACCAACCTCTCTGTCCTTATTCCTCCAATCACTCTTATAACACCTCTCCCAACAGTGGTTCTTCCAACCACATCCTAGTATGCCAGACCTTAACACGCACATTCTTCTTGGAAAAACCTAGGGATGGCTGACTCTGGAAACATAGAAAATACCACACCTCTGGAATTACCTAGAGGGAGCAAGGGAAAAATAAAACTCCAGAAGAAGAATCCAGCTCCATAATTTTAGTTCTCGATGATTCAAAATTAACCCAAAAGGTTAAAGAGGTTATACATAAAGCCCGCATAAGACCAAGGAAGGAAGATGAATGTATTATGGAAGGCAAAGTGCCCTTTATAAAGAGGATAATCCATAAAGAAATCCTAACCCAGTTCAGGATGCCACAACTGGTTCAATATGATGGAACTATAGATTTCATCAACCACACATCCTCATTTAGAACAAGACTATTGCTCTAGAACATAAATGATGACATGATGTGCAGAGTTTTCCTAAGCATGCTCACGAAGAATGCTAAAAAATGGTTTCACCAGCTTTTTGAGAACTCCATCATTTCTTTTGAAGACTTCATAGAGAAGTTTCGAACTAAGTTCATCACCAACATTCCTCCCACTAAAAATATCAATGACCTCCAAATGTGTCGGTAAGAGGTTAATGAATCACTATGAAGCTACTTATATCGGTTCAATAAAATGGCCATGCAAATTGAAAATCCTATAGATGAAGTTGCTATCGAAGTCCTCAAGAATGGCACAAGACTTGAAAAACTCAAAGATAAGATAATGATAGAAGAACCCATCACTTTTGTGGAGGTGATGGCCATGGCAGTCAAAATGATAAATATGGATGAAGACAGAAGGATGCAAAGGGAAAAGGAAAAAACACCAACTAAATAAGAGAGGTCAAGGCCTATAAGAGTAAGCTTCACACAAACAAATTTCAGAAACTGAGTGGAAAATTTTAAAAAGGAAGTCAATAGATAAACATCTTTAAAGACATCTAGATCCAAGATCCTTATGTAGGTTAGAAAAAATGGGGTGGGAATTACTCCAGCTAGAAGAATAAACCCAAACTGGAGAGCGATGCAAGATAGAGGACACTATTGATAGTATTACCGGGATTATGGGCACGACACCGAGGCCTATTAAGAATTAAAAAATGCCATATAAATATTGGTACAAAATGGCAGACTTGACAATTTCACTAACACATGTAGAGGGATCAAGAATTTGGATGTATAAGGATGAGATAGGCTAGAACCAAAAAAGCCTAGACCAAATCACCTGGGGTCATTAACATGATAGTTGGAGGAGAAAATGCTAAGAAAAGACCTACGAGAAACCAGGGAGAAGGACTAGCCCACAAGAAGAGAGAGGTCATCGTGTTTGATTCTGAGGATAGGGAGCATGTTCGACACCCACACAATGATGCCTTAGTGGTAAGCACATACATTAACAACTATATGGTAAGGAGGTTCCTAGTCGACAATGGGAGCGCCATTAATGCACTATCTTGGATTGCTTACAAAGCAATGGGAGGTTCTATCACTAACCTAAAAGCCATCCAAAATCCAATTACAAGCTTCTACGGGGGAACCATACAACCGATGGGAATTATAAAGCTAAGTCTGAAATTCAAGAATTGGGACATTGAAGAAATGAAAATCATTAAAGCCCTATTCAATATAGTGGCTCTCCCATAGGTGTATGACAATATCATAGGATGGCTAGCACTCTATGAAACTGATGCAATCACAAGTATCCGACACCTGACTATGAAGATTCCAATCGAGGGCATAACTCTTATAATCTGTGGAGATTAGCACATGGCTAGGCAATGCTACCAGATTGCAATCAAACCTCAGACATAATTATTCCCCTAAGATACTTGGTACATAGAGAAATAAGGAGTCGAACCTGAAATAGTTGATGACACTCAGACATTAGAGATTGCTAATGGAAAAATGATAAAGATCGGCAATGAACTTGACTATGAAACCAAGCATTAAATAAGTGAAGTACTCACCAAGCACTTAAGATGTTTTGCCTCTCGTACGACTGAGATAACTGGAGTAGATCCTTAGATTGCCTCAAATAGCTTGAACATTAGACTAGGGGCAAAGCCAATGATCTAGAAGAAACAAATTTTTGCATATAAAAGGTAGAAGATAATTGATGAGGCAATAAAGAAATTGCTAGAAGCCGGATTCATCAAAGAGGTTACCCACCTGGAATGGGTAGCCAACATAGTGCTAGTAAAGAAATCAAACAACAAGTATAAAATGTGTATGGACTGTACTGACCTCAACCAGGCATGCCCTAAGGACAGCTACCCCCTACCAACAATTAACTAGCTAGTAGACTCCACTGCCGGCCATGGTCTATACAGTTTTATAGATGTAGCACAAGGATATCACCAAATACCAATGAAGGAAGAAGACCAAGAGAAAATCAAGGATATCACCCATAAAGGTCTTTATTGCTACAAGATAATGCCCTTTAGGTTAAAGAATGTTGGAGCCACATATTAGAAGATTATGAACCATGTACTCTGAGATCAGATTGGGAGAAATGTGGAAGTATACATGGACGCCATTATTATTAAAAGCAAGCATGCTAATCAACACCCCACAGATCTAGATTAGGTCCTTTAATTGCTGAATGAGTCTAGGATCAAGTTGAATCTGGAGAAATACATCTTTGGTGTTAAGGTAGGAAAATTCCTAGGGTTCATGATACCCACAGAGGTATTGCCAACCCAAAAAAGATGGAAGCCATTCTTAACATGAAAGCTCTGAAAACCATCCATGAACTATAAAAGCTAAATGGAAAAATCACAGCTTTGGAGTGTTTCATCTTTTGCTCAGCCAAGCGATGCTTACCACTATTCAGATCATTAGAAAATTCCAAAAAACAAAAATTGTTTGGATGGAAGATTGCCAGATTGCTTTTAAAGATATTAAAAAATTCATATCCTCTCCACCTCTACTCAATAAGCTAGTCCTAGAAGAAATGTTGTACTTATACCTTTAGGTGGGCCTAGAATGCATAGCCTTGGCACTAGTAAAGGAGAAAAAGGGCTAGCAAGGCTTGGTGTATTATGTCAGCAAAATACTCTGAGGATTTGAGATTCAGTACCCAATGCTAGATAAATTGGCCATGGCCATCGTTCATACTATTGGGTTACGTGATACAAATGCAGTGGAAAAATAAAAAATTTATCATGTTTCCAAACCTGGATCCATGTAATTTGACTACTTGATTAAATCTAGAATTTTAAAAATCTCACCAAAACGCAGAAGAGGCAAGATTTTCTGGAAGGATGAGAGGAGGTTCACACTGGTGACACTTTACCTCGAGCCTTTTGCTTTGGTTGTTCAGATCAAGACGTCTCCAAAAGGATGTGTCCTCTATAGGTATCCACACGAATAGCCCTTCACAAAATGAATTAGAGTGTGTGTGCTAGCAACCTCCATGATTGTCTCACAAATCAATAATAAAAGAAAACTCTGTCTTTATTTTCTAAGAAGAAAGAAAATGAATTTGGAGGCAGGAAAAACAAGTGTGTGAAACCCTAGAGAATATAACATATTTATAGACTCCAAATTAGGGTTTCACCTATCAATGACCTTTTGGTAATTTCCATTTATTATATTATGATTTTGTTTAAAAAAGAAATAAAAAATAATATCTTATTTATTTATTTAAAATAACATTTATCTTAAATAAATAAATAAATAAATAAAACACTTTAATTATTTATTTCCACAGAGTTTATTTTGGGCTTATTAAACCCACATTCGTTTTGGGATTGTTCTAAGTGTGTGACCCTATAGGTTCACATAACATTGGTAGTGGGCCTAAATCTTTATTTAGGCCTACAAGTCATAAGTGGCCTCTGGCAAGACATTATGACTACCCAAGTCATGTGAAGTCAATAATCTGACATAACCTAATTATAATGAATTTTATCGTCCCTTTATCACATGATATCTTAATTGAACATAGGCATAGAATGTCATCCTTATATAGTTCAATATTATGACTTGATTCCAAGTAGACCGAAAATGATAACTCTTTATCAATTCATTTCAGCATGGCCATGCATTTTCCTTCAGTCTATCTCATCAAGGGGCCCATAGATATCTTTCTCATATTAATGAGGAATAAATCCCTTCTAAATCACTCACATTCATCACATAACTAATTTCATATCCAACAACATCCTATTTAATCATCTGGTTAAAGACAATGTTGGAATATGTCAAAACATAAAATAGTTATGTAGAAATCCATGATGATTTCAAGGTCAAAGGACCAAAATAAAATTATTGTGATGAGAAATGCTTATGACAATAATCTATGTAGTATTTTCATAGTGGGTCAATCCAGTACATGGTCTCTCATCATGTACCTATGAGTTGACTTAATATCTCATACTCATGATTAGTAAAACATAACCATTAGTTAACTTTATACTAGCCTTAATACTTTAATATTTATATATAATAAATAAATGGCTAGGGATAATTAGAATAGAACTCTTATTTTAATTTAAGGGTTTTATTAACTAGTCACATACTTGATGGCCTTAGTAAGAATTAACCATTCGTATAATTATCATAAAATTAAATGATAATGAAATACCTTTTTATTAATAAAATAAGAAAGTCAATGCATAATCGCAAATGATTGACCTAGTGCATATCACAAACATATACATCCAGGAAGCTCAGGAACTACTTTTAGGCTCATCCAATTATTATAAGAACTAGCTTCCCCTTGCAAAAAATATTCCAAAGACTTGAGACTTTGGGCATATTGGTCCAATGGTTGGTATTACTTGAAGAATTTGACATTGACTATGAGCCTCGTCAATAGGTGAAAGCTCAAGCATTAGCATATTTTGTTTAAGAGATGACACCAGAAGATCTCACCATCACCAGTGCCTTAGAGTGGAAGCTCTTTATGGATGGGGCATCCTCCACTCAAAGATCCAATGTCAAGATCATCCTCAAATGATCACATAAAGTTCTTATCAGATATGCAGCTTGAATAAAGTATAATGCCACCAATAACATTGTGGAGTATGAGGTGCTCATCATAGGATTAAAGTTAGCTACCGAAGTCAAAGCTGAGCATCTCAAAATACACTTGGACTCTCAATTGGTAGTAAACTAAGTCTAAGGGACAATCCAGATTAAGGATCTGAGCATCGCTAGATATGTTGCAAAAGTCATGCAACTCCTAAAGAAGATTGAGTAAGATAGGGGATAGTGGGAAATAATATAGATACCTCAAAATGAAAACTCAAAAGCTAATCTCTTGGCCAAGTCAATAGCTAAAGATAGTTAGGTGTTTAGAGAAATGGAACTCATTGAAGCATTGACAAAACCCAATACTGAAGATCCATATATCTTAGAGATACGTGAAAGCCCAGAATGGATAAAGCCGATTGTCTAATATATCACAAATAGGACACTCCTGGAAGACAAATTAAAAGCCAGTAAGCTAAAGATGAAGGTAGCCCACTATTCTATGCTTCACAGAGAACTCTATAGAAGATCCCTCTAACACTCATGGTCTAAGTGTGTATCCCTAGAGGAAGGAAACTACTGGAAATCCACAAAAGCATTTATGGAGCGCACAAGTCACATTACATGTTAACCAAGAAAGCACTACTGCAAGCATACTACTGGCCCACCATGTCTAGAGATGCTCAGAAGCTAACTTAGAAGTGCCACAAGTGCCAATAGTTCACTCATCTAAACCATATTCCCTCCAACTCTCAACATTTGATCAACAGCCCCTGGCCCTTAGTAGTATGGGGAATGGACATCCTAGGTCCCATCCTGACCTCCACATGACAAAAGAAGTTCTTGATTATGGCCATAGACCATTTCACTAAGTGGGTAGAAGTGGAAGTTGTACCCACTATCATAAAAGCCTGGATCCAACAGTTCTTATAGAGAGAAATCATCTATAAGTTTAGAATACCACAACCCTAATCATGAATAGTGAGAAATAGTTTGATAATGAGAAGTTTAAAAGGTTTTACTTTGACTTTGGAATAAAGCTTTATTTCACCTCAGTAGCCCACCTGCATACAAACAAACAAATAGAAGTCACCAATAGGATTATCATACAAGGATTAAAGAAAAGGCTCAACAAAAAGAAGGGAAACTAGGTTGAAGAGCTTAACAATGTTATCTAGGCTTATGGGACCACTCATAGATCATCCACGAAGGAAATGTCATTTAGACTAACCTATAGTATGGACGTAGTGATACCAATAGAAATCAAATCCCTAAGTTATAGGGTCAGTAAAGAATTAGACCAGGACATCAACAGTGTTGATGCCTGAATATGTGTAGATCTACTGGAAGAAAGAAGGGAACAGTCATCCACTATAGCAGAAGCATATAGATAGTAGGTAGCACAATATCACTTCTAGCATATCCACCTAAGACAGTATCAGGTTAGAGACTGGGTACTCATAAGGGCGGATATTGGCAAAGGCAATTATGGCACTAACAAACTTGGACCTAACTAGGAAGGCCCTTATTAGGTTATAAAGCAAACATCTAAATTGGCATACAAAATAAAAGATAGATAAGGCAAGGAGCTACAATGATATTAGAACTCAGACTGCCTTCAAAAATATTACTAATAAATGTACTTGAAATACTATTGAATAAAGTTTTTTCATTCATTAAAGCAAAATCATATGATTCAATATGATTACAAAAAAAAATCTTTAGTCTAGGATTATCATAAAAAAGGGTGCCCAGAACAAGGCCTCAACCCTCCATGCCAGAAATATTTATAAATAAGTTAAAGGGTGATCTTCTGAGCCTTCAGCACCTATCAATGCTACTCACTCTCTTATTGTTGAGTCTAAACCATTGGATGTACATTTTGTAGACTAAAGATTTTTCGGCATCCTTTTTTACGGCAATCCTAGCTAAGTCAACTGGCATTATTTAGTCCAGGTTAGCTAAGTCTAGCTCTAGATTTTGAGAAAGCAAGACCCTCCTACATTTAGTCCTATAGGCCTTGAGAAACCCTCTGACCATATTCTTATAAAATCTCTTGTCATTCTCTTGGGATTTATCTTGTCCTACTCCTTAATCTTCTTTGTGAGTTGAGCTTGACTGTGCTCTAGCTCGGCCACCTTCTTCTGACTCACCTTTCCTCTAAACTTAGCCTTTGCATATTTGGTTTGGCAAAGCTCTATCACTGCCTTTGCATTTTCCAACTTCTTCTCAAAGTCGATCGCTATAGTCCTGACCTCCATCTCTTTTAAGCTATACTAGCTCTTTAAGAAGAAATATTAGTCCTTCACCAACAACAAAGCTTGTGTCATATATGAAAGGGGAAACTCGAGTCATTACCATGAAGCCCAAAACATAACAAGTCAAACAAGTGTTCAACACTTGCCTCTAATGAATGCCCAATTATGGAGCTAAATAGCTCCTTCCAACCCTTATCTGTCCAATATTACATATCGGCTAGCAGCCTCAAAGACATAACAAATTAGTCTCTAACCTGGGCGTTTAAGACACTTGGCAGTTTCACTTTGTTTAAGATCCATGCCCTCATATCCGAACACCCATAAAGCCTTGGATGCTAGATGAATATCACCTTGTCTAGTTCCTCATCAAAGTCTTGGTCTATCCACTGCCTTTTTTGTCACCCTTGCCTTTCAGTCCGTAAAGACCCAGCCATAGCTTTTCCCTTCAGATTATTGGCGGCTTCCTCTAGGACCACAGGCACTGTAGTCTCGGGTGAAGGGGAAGAGATTTGAGCTTCTTCTTTCCTTGTTAGCTCACCATCTACTAGCCGAATTCTATCCGTAAATGTAAAAAACTCAACCATCTGCAAATGTAAAGATAAAAACAAAAGTCAAAGAGATATGATTAGGGCAGACTCTCCACAAGTATCTTCTTGATACATCTTCAGTTGACTGAGCATCAACCAGGCCATTGAGATGAAGTCTTAAGACCATCTCCATATAGTAGTTGAACAACTTTAGAGGCCATTTCATCTTATGTCACTCATCAGACCATATTCACCAAAGATCTAAAAAGTCTCAATGGTGCTCAACAATAAAGAACTTATGCCTCCATTTCTTGTGAAGATCTAGAAATTTTATAAAAAGGTTGTGGTTGGGGACGATCGACAATGAGAATATCAGTTCCCCTCTCTTCTTTCTCAGGCTATACAAATATCATAGGACATTTAAGTCTAGCTCCTTACCCTCATCATGCATAAACTCTATAAACCTAGTCAATAGCTTATAACTATTGGGATGAAGATAATCAGGTTCTATGTTATACCTATTCATAAATGAATTTATAAAGGGATCCAAAGGGAACTTCAGACCCCTCTCTAGTTGGTCAAAATATACAACTAACCTAATAAGGCTTAGCATGGGAGTATGGTCTCTAAACTTCCTATTAACAATGCATAGGGAAAAATCGGCGGGTATGCTAAAATGCCTCCGATACCACCTTAACAACTCTTTATCTACTCTAAAAATGAACAGATAAGAACTACAAGAAGAAATGTATGGGGGTACAAAATGATCACCTGGTTATAGAACATAGGGGTGTTGTAGAAAAAGCTTGATGACAGTAGTAAGAGGAACCAAGAACATAAAAAAATCAACAGGATAGTGAGAAGCAAAAATGCAACACATTAATTGAATAGACCTAATTATAGAGCAATAGAAGGCTCTAGAATAGACCATTAACTACCCACATAAAAACTTTGATTTCTCTTACATCATTAAGGGTAAATTAGAAAATGGGAAAGCCCATTAATTGAGCATTCATCATTATGGTAGTAAAAACATCTCGTCTTCTGACACATGAACAAATGCGACGATTTTGCAATTCAAATTTCAAAAAATGAGACATCAAAATGACATAAAAGTTATCTACCTCGGGCACGCTAGCGCTAACTGTCGCTCCACACGAAGCTCCAATATCAATAACAAGTGACAGAAGCTGGCACCCTTAGGTCACTTCTACAATATTAAGGTTTGGGCATTTGAGCCACACTTTCAAGGCACTGAGACTATATGGCGCTTGGGTCATGCTTCTAATGCACCAAGAAACTAAGTCTAGTTATTGAAGCTGACACCCTCATGTTACTTCTACAATACTGAGGTTCCGAGCATGTAAGCCTCATGTCTTTGCACTGAGCATCTAGCTTTAAGTCTAGTGACTGAAGCTAGCACCCTCAAGTCACTTCTATAGTACTGAGGTTCGGCACTTGGGCTGCACTTTTAATGCACTGAGCATCAAAACTCTAGTGACAACTGGTTCCATCATGTTGTCTCCACACTAACGGTTGAATCCATCACATAATTCTTTTTTATAGATTTTATGCACTTAAAGTCTAGTTGGCACCTTAACAACATCTGTTAACGTTGATTTCAAGGCTCGGTACCAAGCTTTATCTTTTCTTGTGACTAAGGCTAGCTACCTTAGCTCAACTTTCCACATCAAATGTAATTAAGTAATCTCTCCTCCAATGGACGAGTGACGTTTTCATCCCTCTTAGACCTAGATACATCAGACATAAATATCCAAATACACTCATAGGAAAGACTCTTTATACCCCACATATATATTCATGTTTAATTAAAGGTCTTTATTTCCTATACAGGTCACTCATAAAGGAAAGGCAACCAGAAACATTTAGGAAAAGGTTCCTTATGCAAACGACTCTTGAAACAAGAAGGAACATTCTCTTAATTGGTGTAGGATTCCAATCCAAAGAGGAATCCTACTCCTTTCATGTTTAAGTTTCATTATCACTATAAATAGGACCCCCATATCCCTCATTATCATTCATTCTAGTATCTTGTATTCTTATTGTTTTCCTTCTCTCTCTAAATTCCCTCTATATACTCTAACTTAGGAATTAGAGGGTTTGTGTGGATCCACCATACCTCTCACATTGCCCTTCGTTGATTACTTGCTGGGTTTTAGCTCAAGAGTTCCAAAGAGCAAGTTATCAAGTGGTGCCATCTGTGGGAACTCTTGGGAAAATCCATTCATGCATCTACTGAATTGAGACATCAACATCATGACTTCCAACCCAGTGCCAATTTGGACTCCTGACACTCACACCAACCTCTCTATCCTCATTCCTCCAATCACTCTTACAACAGCTCTCTCAATGATGGTTCCTCCAACCACATTCTCATATGTCGGACCTTCATCTAGTAACATGCACATTCCTCTTAGAAACACTTAAGGATGGTCAGCTCCTGGCACTGACTTCCCCTATTATGCCCCCTTACAATATCATCACTAAACTATACCTTTCATACCTTTTCCAAACCAAACAGAAACACCATCCATAACTCCACCCAACATAAACACTATGACTCAAACACTCAACCTCACCCCAACAAACAAAGAAGCAATGATACAAAAACATCCAAGCCTAGATAGCTTTAATGCATCAACAATTGAACACCTTGATTCAAAATGGCAACCCTAAACTAGCTAACATAGAAAATATAATATCTCCGGAATTGCCTAGAGGGACAAGGGGAAAAAAACTCCATAAGAAGAATCCAACTCCATAATTCTAGCTCTCGATGATTCAAAATTAACCCAAAAGGTTGAAGAGGTTATACACAAAGCCTGAATGAGATCGAGGAAGGAAGATGAGTGTATTATGGAAGGTAGAATGCCGTTTATAAAGAGGGCAGTCCAAATAGAAATCCCAACCAAGTTTAGGATGCCACAACTGGATCAATATAATGGAATTGGAGGTCTCATCCTCATTTAAAATAAGAATGTTGCTCGAAAACATAAATCACGACATCATGTGCAGAGTTTTCCTAAGCACGCTCATAAAGAATGCTAAAAAATGGTTTCACCGGCTTCCTGAGAACATCATCACTTCTTCTAAAGACCTGGCAGAGAAGTTCTGAACTAGGTTCATCACTAAAAACATCAATGACCTCCAAATGTGTCGACAAGAGGTTGATGAATCACTACGAAGCTACCTAGATTGGTTCAACAAAGTGGCCATACAAGTCAAAAATCTTGTAGATGAAGTTATTATCGAAGCCCTCAAGAATGGCACAAGACTCATAAAAATCAAAGTGAAGATAATGACAAAAGTACCTGACACTTTCATGGAGGTGATGGTCATGGTGATCAAAATGATAAAAATTGATAAAGACTGAAGGATGCAAAGGGAGGAGGAAAAAGCACCAACCAAAGAAGAGAGGTCAAGGCCAGAAGAGTAAGCTTCCCAAGAACAAATTTCATCAACTCAGTGGAAAAATTTGAAAAGGAAGCCAATAGATACACACTTTTAAATACCTCTAGATCTAGGATCCTCATGTGGGTTAGACATAATGGGGTGGGAATGACCCCAGCCAGAAGAATTAGCCCAAACTAGAGAGCCATTTAAGATAAAGGACACTATTGTCAATATAACCAGGATTATAGGCATGACACTGAGGCCTTGCAAGAATTAAAAAATGCCATATAAAATCTAGTGCAAAATTGCAAACTCAGCAATTTTACTAATACATCAAGAGGGACCAAGAATCCAAACCTGTAAGGATGAGACAGGCCAAAACCAAAAAAGGCCCGGACCAAACCAACTGGGGTCATTAACATAATAATCGAAGGAGAAAATGCTAAGAAAAGACCTAAGAGAAACTAGGGAGAAGGACTAGCCCACAAGAAGAGAGAGGTTATCATATTTGATTTTAAGGATAGGGAGCATGTTCGGCACCCACACAATGATGCCTTAGTGGTAAGCGCATACATCAATAACTATCTAGTAAAGAGGTTACTGGTCGATAATGGGACCACCATCAACGCAATGTCTTGGAATGATTACAAAGTGATTGGAGGTTCCATCACTAACCTAAAAGCCATCCAAAATCCCATTACAAGCTTCTATGGAGGAACCATACAGCCGATGGGAATTATAAAGCTAAGTTTAAAATTTGGGAACCGGGACATTGAAGAAATGAAAATCATTAAAGCCCTATTCAATATAGTGGATCTCCCATTGGCATATAATAGCATCATAGGACAACCAGTACTTTATGAAATTAATGTAATCGCAAGTATCTGACACCTAACCATGAAAATTCCAATTAAGGGCATAACTCTTATAATCCGTGGAGATTAGCATATGGCTAAGCAATGCTACCACATGACAATTAAACCTTAGATAGAAGCATTCCCCCTAATGATTTGGGAGATAGAGAAATAAGGAGTCGGACCTAAACTGATTGAGGACACTTAGACATTATAGATTGTTGATGGGAAGATGGTAAAGATCAGCAATGAACTTGACTCTGAAACCAAGCAAGGAATAGGTTAATTCTTCACCAAGCACTAAAGAGGTTTTGCCTCTCATGCATGGGAGATAACTAGAGTAGATCCTCAGATTGCCTCACATAGCTTGAACTTTAGACTAGGAGTGAAGCCAGTGATCTATAAGAAATTAACTTTTGCATATGAAAGGTAGAAGATAATTGCTAAAGAAATAAAGAAGATGCTAGAAGCTGGATTCATCAAAGAGGTTACCCACCCGGAATGGGTATACAACATGGTGCTAGTAAAGAAATCAAATGTCAAGTATAGGATGTGTGTGGACTATACTAACCTCAACCGAGCATGCCCTAAGGATAGCTACCCCATGCCAATAATTTACCAACTAGTAGACTCCAATGTCGGCCATAGTCTATATAATTTTGTAGACACAACACAAAGATATCACCACATACCAATGATGGAAGAAGACCAAGAGAAAACATCCTTCATCACCCATGAAGGTCTTTACTACTATGAGATAATGCCCTTTGGGTTAAGGAATGCTAGAGCCATATATCAAAGGATTATGAACCATGTACTCCAAGACTAGATTAGGAGAAATGTGGAAGTATACATGGACAACATTATTATCAAAAGCAAGCATTCAGATCAACACCCAGCATATCTATATTAGGTCCTCTAATTATTGAATGAGTCCAGGATCAAGTTTAAACTAGAAAAATGCATCTTTGGAGTTAAGGCAAGAAAATTCCTAGGGTTCATAATATCCCATAGAGGTATTAAGGCCAACCCATAAAAGATGGAAACCATTCTTAACATGAAAGCTCTGAAAACCATCCATGAACTATAAAAGCTAAATGGTAGAATCACAGCTTTAGGGCATTTCATCTCTTGCTCGACCAAGCGATGGCTACCACCATTCCAAGCATTAAAAAATTCCAAAAAATTTATCTGGATGGAAGATTGCCAGACAGCTTTTGAAGATATTAAAAAATTCATATCCTCCCTAACATTACTCAATAAGCCGGTCCTAGAAGAAATGTTGTACTTATAGGTTTCAATGGGTCTAGAATGCATAGCCTTAGTTTTAGTAAGGGAGGAAAAAGGACAACAAAGCCCAGTGTATTATGTCAGTAAAATACTCTGAGGATCAAAGATTCGATACCCAACACTAGATAAACTCTTGAAAGCTCAAGCACTACTTCCAGGCTCATCCCATTGTTAAATAAGAACTAGCTTCCCCTTGCGAAAATATTGCAAAGACTTAAGACTTTGAGTAGATTGGTCCAATGGTCAGTATTGCTTGAAGAGTCTGACATTGACTATGAGCCCCATCAATAGGTGAAAGCTCAAGCATTAGTAATTTTTTTTTTTTAAAAGATGACACCATAAGATCTCACCATCACCAGTGCATTAGAGTGGAAGCTCTATATGGATGGGGCATCCTCCACTCAAGGATCCAGTATTGGTATCATCCTCAAAGGACTGCATAAAGTTCTTATCAGATATGTAGTTTGGATAAAGTATAATGCCACCAAAAATGCTACAGAGTATGCGACGCTCATCATAGGATTAAAGTTAAGCTGCTGAAGTTAAAGCCAAGCATCTCAAGATACACTTGAACTCTTAATTGGTAGTAAACTAGGTCCAAGGGACATTCTAGATTAAGCATTTGAGCATCACTAGATATATTTAGAAAGTCATGCAACTCCTAAAGAAGATTGAGCAAGACGGGGGACAGTGGGAAATAATGTCGATACCTTAAAATGAAAAATCAAAAGTTGATATATTGGCCAAATTAGTAGCTAAAGACGGTCATGCATTTAGAGACATGGAGCTCACTGAAGCACTAATAAAAACCAATACTGAAGATCCAGATATCTTAGAGATACGTGAAAGCCCAAAGTGGATAAGGCCGATTGTCCAATATCTCATAAATAGGACACTCCCATAGGATAAATTAAAAGCTAGGAATCTAAAGATAAAGGTAGCCCACTATTCTATACTTCATAGAGAACTCTATAGAAGATCCCTCTCACACTCGTGGTCTAAATGTGTATCCTCACAGGAAGGAAATTACATACTCAGGGAAATCCATGAAGGCATTTATGGAGCACACGAGTCACATTACACGTTAACCAAGAAAACACTACTATAAGAAGACTACTAGCCCACCATGTCTAGAGATGCTCATAAGCTAACTTAGAAATGCCATAAGTGCCAACACTTCATCCATCTTAACCATAAGCCCTCCTACCCTCAAAATTCGATTAATAGCCCCTAGCCCTTCATAGTGTGGGGAATGGACATCTTAGGTCCCTTCCTGACCTCCACATTATAAAAGAAGTTATTGATTGTTGCCTTAGACCATTTCACTAAGTGCATAGAAGTGGAAGCTATACCCACTATCATAGAAGCCCAGATCTAAGACTTCTTATGGAGATAAATCATCTACAAGTTCAGAATGCCACACACCCTAATCATAGATAATGGGAAACAATTTGATAACAAGAGGTTCAGAAGGTTCTACTCTGACCTTCAAATAAAGCTTCCTCTCATCTCGGTAGCCCACCTATAGACAAATGGACAAATAGAAGTCACTAATAGGATTATCATGCAAGGATTGAAGAAAAGGCTCAACAAAAAAAAGGGAAACTAAGTCGAAGAGCTTAACAATGTTATCTGGGCTTATAGGTCCACTCCTAGATCATCAATGGAGAAAACACCATTCAGACTGACCTACGGTATGGATGTAGTAATACTAACAAAAATTGGATGCCCAAGTTACAAGGTCATTAAAGAATTAGAACAGAACATCAACAATGTCAATACTCATATGTGCCTGGATCTATTGGAAGAAAGGAGGGAATGAGTGTTCGCTATAGCATAACCACATAGGCAGAAGGTAGCACAATATCACTTCCAGCATATCCACGCAATATAGTATAAGGTTGGAGACTGGGTACTCAAAAGGGTAGATATTGGCAAAGGAAATTATGGCATTGACAAACTTGGACCCAACTGGGAAAGGCCCTATTAGGTTACAAAGTGAACATCTAAAGGGGCACACAAAATAAAAGATAGATAAGGCAAGGAGCTTTAATAATATTGGAACTTAGACTGCCTTTAAAAATATTACCAATAAATGTACTTGAAATACTATTGAATAAAGTATTTTCATTCATTGAAGTAAAATCCTATTACAAAAGTCAATTACAAAAAAAAACTCTAGTTTACCAAATGTACATTCGATAGTTCAAACTCAGAGACAAGAGGGGGACAACATTGATAGCACTGATAGACATTGGGGGCTCAGAAGATGACCCTTCAACTAATTTAGAAATATTTATTGCATAGAGGGCAGAGGCTTTGTTCTAGGCATCCTTTTCAATAGCAATCCTAGCCAAGTTAGCCGACTTTATTTGGTCCAGGTCTACCAAGTCTAGCTCTAATTTCTAGGAAAGTAGGACCCTCATACATTTAGACCTATAGGCCTTGAGAAACCCTCCCACCATGCACTCATAGGATCTCTTGTCATTCTCCCGAGATTTCTCGACCTCACCCAAATTTCTCTCCAGACCTACAATTTGGGAGTCCTACTCCTTAATCCTCTTTGTTAGTTAAGCTTGACTATGATCTAGCTCGGCCACCTTATTCTAACTTACCTCTGCTTTAGACTTGGTCTCTATATAATTGGTTTGGCAAAGCTCCAGCACTGCCTTTGCATTGTCCAACTTCTTCTCAAAGTCGGTCACTATAGTCCTGACCTCCATCTCTTTTAAGCTATACTAGCTCTTTAAGTAGAAATATTGGTCCTTCGCCAGTACCAAAGCTTGTGTCATCTACGAAAGGGGAAACTCAAGTCATTACCTTAAAGCCTAAAAACATAACAAGTCAAACAAGTGTTCAACACTTTCTTCTAATGAATGCCCAATCATGGAGCTAAATAGCTCCTCGTGACCCTCATCTGTCCAGCACTGCATATCAGCCAACAGCCTCAAGGACTCAGCATATAAGTCTCTAACCTGGGGGTTTAAGACACTTGGTAGTTTCACTTTGTTCAAGATCCATGTCGTCATATTTGGACACCAAGAAATCCTTAGACGCTAGATGAATATCTCCTTGTCTAGTTCCTCAGCATCAGAGTCTTAGTCTATCAACTGCCTCGAGTCATTGTACTAATCATCTAAGCCTCGAGTCATTGTACTAATCATCTAAGCCTCAAGAATCTATGTCCAGTGACTGAAGATGACATCCTCAGGTCACTTCTATAGTGCTGAGGTTCGGCACTCGAGCTGTGCTATTAATGCACTGAGCATCAAAATTCTAGTGACGAATGGCTCTGTCACGTTGTCTCCACACTGACGAGTTAATCCATCACATAATTCTTTTTTGTAGATTTTGTGCACTTAAAGTCTAACTGGCATCTTAACGACATCCTTACACACTGATTTGTAGACTTGGTACTCAGCTTTATCTTTTCTTATGACTGAGGTTAGCCACCTCAACTCACCTTTCCACATTAGATGTAATTAAATAATCTCTCCTCTAGCATATGAGTGACATTGCCATCCCTCTTAGACCCAGATACATCAGATATAAATATCTGAACACACTCGTAGGGGGGACTCTTGATACCCCACATATATTTTCCTATTTAATTAAAGGTCTTTATTTCCTATACAGGTTACTCGAAAAGGGAAAGTAGTAAGAAACATCCAAAAAAGGTTCCTTATGCAGAAGACTCCTAAAAAAAGAAGGAAAATTCTCCTAATTGGTCTAGGATTCCTATCCAAAGAGGAATCCTACTCCTTTAAGGTTTAAGGATCACTATCACTATAAATAGGACCCCATATCCCACATTCTCATTAATTCTAGTCTATTGTATTCTTATTTTTCTCCTTCTCTCTCTAAATTCCCTTTATATACTCTGACTTAGGAATCTAAGGGTTTATAGGGATCCACCCCACCTATCACCTTGCCCTTCATTGATGACTTGTAAGGTTTTAGCCCAAGAGTTTTAGAAAGCAAGTTATCAAATGGTGTTGTCTATGGGAACTCTTGGAAAAAGCCATCCATGCATCTATTGAATTGAGACATCAACATCATGACTTCCAGCCCACCACCAATCTCGACTCCTAACACTTACACTAACCTCTCCGTCTCCATTCATCCAATCACTCTGGCAACACCTCTTCCAACGGCAGTTCTTCCAACCACATTCTTGTTTGTCAGACCTTAATCTAATAGTAGGCACATTCCTCTTAGAAACACCTAGGGATGTCAGCTCCCAGCACTAACTTCCCGTACTATGCCCCCTTATAACATCATCACCGACCTATACCTTTCATACCTTTTCCAAACCAAATAGAAACACTAGCCATAACTCTGCCCAACCTAAACACTGTAACTCAAACATTTAACCTCACCCCAATAAACAAAGTAGCAATGATACAAAACATCCAAGCCTAGATAACTTTAATGCAGCAACAATTGAACACATTCATTCAAAATGGCACCCCTAGACTAGCTAACATAGAAAATACCATACCTCTAAAATTTTCTAGAGGGAGCAAGGGGAAAAATAAAACTCTAGAAGAAGAATAAAACTCCATAATTCTAGCTCTTGATGATTCAAAATTAACCTAAAAGGTTGAAGAGTTTATACATAAAGCCTACACGAGATCGAGGAAGGAAGACGAATGTATTATGGAAGGCAGAATGCCTTTCATAAAGAGGATAATTAAGACAAAAATCCCAACCAAGTTCAGGATGCTATAACTGGATCAATATGATGGAACTGGAGATCCCGTCTACCATATATCCTCATTTAGAATAAGATTGTTGCTCCAAAACATAAATGATGGCATCATGTGCAGAGTTTTCCTAAGCACACTCATGAAGAATGCTTAAAAATGGTTTCACTAGCTTCCTGAGAACTCTATTACTTCTTTTGAAGACCTGACAGAGAAGTTCCGAACTAGGTTCATCACCACCATTCATCTCGCCAAAAACATCAATAACCTTTGAATGTGCTGACAAGAGATTGATGAATCACTATGAAGCTACCTAGATTGATTCAACAAAGTGGCCATGCAAATCAAAAATATTATAAATGAAGTTATTATTGATGCCCTCAAGAATGGCACAAGACTCAAAAAACTCAAAGAACTTGGCACTTTCATGGAGGTGATGGCTATAGCGGTCAAAATGATAAAAATGGATAAAGATAGAAGGATGCGAAGGGAGGAAGAAAAAGCATCAACCCAAAAAGAGAGGTGAAGGCTTAGAAAAGTAAGCTTCCCATGAACAAATTTTAGAAACTCGATGGAAAATTTTAAAAAGGAAGCCGATAGATAAACACCTTTAAATACCTCTAAATCTAGGATCCTCATGTGGGTAAGATAGAATAAGGTGGGAATTACCTTAGCCATAAGAAAAAACCTAAACTGGAGAGCCATGCAAGATAGAGGACACTATTTCTAGTATCATCGGGATTATAGGCATGAGTCTGGAATTAAAAAATGCAATCAAAAAGACTTATGCAAAATGGCAGATTTGATAATTTCATTGACACATGTAGAGAGACTAGGAATTTGAATGTACAAGGATGAGACAGGCTAGAACCAAAAAGGCCTATACCAAACTAACTATGGTCATTAATATGATAGTCAGACGAGAAAATGATAAGAAAAGACCTAAAATAAATGAAGGAGAAGGACCTACCCACAAGAAGTGAGAGGTCATTATGTTTGATTGTAAGGATAGGGAGCATGTTTAGCACCCAAACAATGATGCCCTGGTAGTGAGCGCATACATTAACAATTATCTAGTAAAGAGGTTACTAGTCGACAATGGGAGCACCATCAACGCATTGTCTTGAAATGCTTACAAAGTGATAGGAGGTTCCTTCACTAACCTAAAAGCCATCCAAAATCCCATTACAAACTTTTTCAAAGGGACCATATAGTCTATGGGAATTATAGAGCTAAGTCTGGAATTTGGGAACTAGGACATTGAAGAAATGAAAATCATTAAAGCCCTATTCAATATACTAGATCTCTCATTAGTGTATAACGATATCATAGGACGACTAACACTCTATGAAATTGATGCAGTCACAAGTATCTAACACTTGATCATGAAGATTCCAATCGAGAGCAGAACTCTTATAATCCGTGAAGATCAGCACATAGCCAGGCAATGCTACCAAATGGCAATCATACCTCAGACAGAAGCAATCCCCTTAAAGACTTGGGAGATAGAGAAACAAGGAGTCGAACCTAAACCAATCAATTACACTCAGACATTATAGATTGCTTGTACGAAGATGGTAAAGATTGGCAATGAACTTAACTCTGAAACTAAGAAAGGAATAAATGAAGTCTTCACCAAGCACTTAAGAGGTTTTGCCTCTTATACGTCAAAGATAACTAGAGTAGAAACTCAGATTGCCTCATATAGCTTGAACATCATACTAGGGGTAAAGCCAGTGATCCAGAAGAAATAAAATTTTTGCATATAAAAGGTAGATGATAATCGTCGAGGAAATAAAGAAGTTGCTAGAAGCCAGATTCATCATAGAAGTTACCCATTTGGAATGGATAGCCAATGTGGTGCTAGCAATGAAATCAAATGACAAGTATAGGATGTGTGTGGACTATACTGACCTCAATTGGGCATGCCCTAAGGACAGCTACCCCCTGCTAATAATTTACTGGCTAGTAAACTCCACTGTCGGCCATGGTCTATACAAGTTTGTAGATGTAGCACAAGGATATCACCATATACCAATGAAGGAAGAAGACCAAGAGAAAACATCCTTCATCACCCATAAAGGTCTTTACTACTACAAAGTAATGCCCTTTGGGTTAAAGAATGTTGGAGCCATATATTAGAGGATGATGAACCATGTCCTCTGAGACTAGATTGGGAGAAATGTGGAAGTATACATGGATGACATTATTATTAAAAGTAAGCATGTAGATCAACATCTCGCGGATCTAGATTAGGTCCTTCAATTGTTGAATGAGTCCAAGATCAAGCTAAATTCAAAAAAATGCATCTTTAGAGTCAAGGTGGGAAAATTCCTGGTGTTCATGATATCCCACAGAGGTATTGCGGCCAACCCGAAAAAGATGGAAGCCATTCTCAATATAAAAGCTCTAGAAACCATCCACGAACTACAAAAGCTAAATGGCAAAATCACGGCTTTAGGGCATTTCATCTCTTGCTCAGCCAAGCGATGCCTACTGCTATTCTGAGCTTTAAAAAATTCCAAAAATTTATTTAGACAGAAGATTGCCAAACATTTTTTAAAGATATTAAAAATTCATATCCTCCCCACCTCTACTCAGTAAGCCTGTCCCAAAAGAAACATTGTAGTTATACCTTTTGATGGGCCCATAATTCATGGCCTTGGTACTAGTAATGAAGGAAAAGGGCCAGCAAAGCCCAGTGTATTATGTTAGCAAAATACTTTGAGGATTAGAGATTTGATACCCAATGCTAGATAAACTGGCCATGGTTATTGTTCATACATCCCAGAAGCTTAGGCACTACTTCTAGGCTCATCCCATTATTATAAGAGCCAGCTTCCCCTTGCGAAAAATATTGTAAAGACCTAAGACTTTAGGCAGATTGGTCCAATGGTCAATATTACTCGAAGAAGAATAAATTTAATTATTTTAATTTCTAACATTTTAAATTATTATATACATATTTGCATAATTTTGAATTTTAAAAATAAACAAACAAGTTAATGCTATTATGCTAAATTTAAAATAATTATAATAATACTAATATTTTTCATAATATTTTTAAATTATTGTGAATAAATTTTAATTATGAAAACAAATTTATAATATAAACTTTTTTCATGTACCAAAAAAGCATTATAAAAAATTATGATTAAGATAACAGTTATAAAAGTTTTAGTTGGTTGGAAAATCTATTACTATTTTTTGGTGATGTATCACAACCCAAATCTAGGAGTCATGACCAATGATAGGGACTGGGAATTCGCGAGAATCCGAAAACCGTAGCAAGCCTAAAAAATATAAATTCATAAAAACATAACAAAAATATACCTCAAAATTAAAAATTTTCACGATATAAAGAATTCCATAAATAATATCTTGATAAAATATTTTTACAATAGACAGGAACACAACCACTATGAACATCATCATAACAAAACTATAACAAATACATACTACTAAAAGTACAAACTACTACTTCAACATCTAATAAAATATAAGGAAAAATTAGTTTAAAATTTGCATAAATCAACTACAGAAGAAAGAGTCCGATGAAGAGAACTATTATGAGAAGTTTGATGAGATAAGTCCTAAAAAAATTAAGGGGGTCAAACCTCACTGAATAAATTATTATTATATAAATACATGCAACCTAAGAATACAAGCAATCAAGCATCAATATAGTATTTATATATTTATATTTATATTTAAGCAATTTATACACGCATTTCAAGCAAATGATTAAAAATAATTTTCATATTAGAATAGCAATGGAAATTAAGTAAAGGAGCAAAGCAGAACCCTAAAATTTTCATAACCTCAATCATTAAACTTCACAAGCCAACAGACTCACTTAAATTCAAGAAAATTTCTCTTTTCCAATTTGATCGTGAACTAGCACCGAGACACTAAGTCAATTGAGCATCCATAGTATCATTGCCGGCATGACTGGCCCCAAAACACTAGGTCAATCTGGCTTCCACAATCACACCACTCTCTAACCACAAATCTCAATAATAATTTTTTCTATATCTCAAATCATATAATCTTATATCAATAAAAATTTATAGCCTAGCATCTAGCGTACTGTTGTGCAATTGTCCTAGTATAGTCCACTAGGTAGCACATTCTACTGCTATCCTCCAAAACATCATATCAAAAAAATAATAATAAAATCATATTCAAATATTAGCAGCATCCAAATTACACAAATAAATATTCACCTTTATATACAAGCAAACATATATATAATAATAATAATTAACATTTAATGCAACAACATATTGAATTCATATTTATTGAAATATGAATGCTAATGATATTTTCTACATGCAATGTATACATATAATAATAACTCATAGGTCGAGTGCACTCCTCTATGATGACTTGACTGACCTTATCCTGTAGGCCTCGATCTCAATGCAGTTATAGGAAAAGTAATAAATAAATAATTAGGATAAAAATCCTTAACTTATATATTCTAGATTTCTAAGGAAGGACTTGATCTAAAATACGACTCTAATAACTCAAAACTAAACAAAGACCTGATGTCACATTTTACCATAAATTTATTAAAAATTCAGTAGCGTCTCCTTTGTAAAACAGACATCTCTCTACTAACAGTAGAGTCATTTCTGCATGAAAACACACTTCAAAATATTCTCAAGTTTAACATCTCGGGTTGGGCCTCCCAACTATAATTCACGCCCAACCGATAACCAACATCACAAAATATACAATAAAATAATATAATTTTCACAAATCATCAAAATATATCATAAAAATATTAAAGAAATTTATTTTCCAAATAAATAATAAAATTCTAATTATTAAATATTATTTTGCTAATAAAATCTATTAATAGCATAAAGATTCCATTTTTTCAAATAAATTAGCATAAACTGTAAATAATTATAAACATCACTTATTATTATCATAAAAATTATAAAATGCTCATTGATAATAAATAAATAAATGTATTTTTCATATATTTTCCAAAATAACTGCTAAATAATTAATAATTGGAAAATAATTATAAAAATTATTTTTACACTTTTATTAATCAAAACAGTCTAAAACAGAATATCTAACAACAATTTTACTTTAAATTAAATAACTTATTAATTTCCAACAATTTCTAAAAATACATATTTATACATAATCTTTAAAAATTTATATTGTAAATTCTAAACATAATTTTGTAAAATGTCCTCAACAAATTGTACTTTACATGATTAATAGAATTTATTAAAAAGATAAAATTTTCCAGGCTGGAAGAGTAACCCGAACCTGAAAAATAATTAAAAATCATAATTAGCAAAATCTCAACCTCAATTAGGTATAATCTCAAAGGAACTATATCTAATTAAATCAAATTCAAGCTCAATTAAACAAATAACTAAAAATTAACCTAAATTCAATTAACCAAATTTGAAGTTGTTACTAGTTCAAATCGAAGCAATTAATGGAGTTTCGAAGCATGGAGGAAGAACTTCTTATCAAGACTGGTGATGTCGTCTAAGCTGGCCGAAAGCATTACCGATGAGCCCTTAAACATTTTGGCAAGAAACGAAAATCAAGAGGAAAAAGGAGGTGGTGTCATCAGAAGCTAGAGGTACTGGCGGTGCCAAATGGCTCAGCGAAGTTGGCAGGTGGTGGTGGTTGGATAGTGATGGTGGCAGTCGTGGTTGGCAATGTCGGGTTGTGTGAGGGAGAAGGGAAAGAAAGAAAGGAAGAAAGAAAAGAAAGGAGGGGAAGAAGAAAAAAACAAGAAAAAAATTAATTTTTACTTTTTTTTTAAATAATTATACAAAATTATAACAACTTTTAAAATAATAATAATATTTTAATATTTTACAAATATAAATTTCTCCCAAAATATTTATACATTTAACAATTAATCAAAATTTAATAAAACTACATAAATAATAATAATCTCATAAATAATCAAATAATAATTAACACTAATTAATTCCACCTTTAAATATAATAATTAATTAAAAATGCAGATTATAATATGATATACAAACATACATTGGTATTCATTATTTATAAAAGTTATATTATAAAAAAATATTCACAATAATTTAATTAAATTTTTGTACAAAAAACTAAAATTTGTATTGAAAATATAAAATTTGAATTTTGAAGAATTATAAAATATTTTGTTATTAGAATCTCTTTTAATTTTGATGTTTTTTTCATCATAATATTTTATTTTGCAAATATAATATTTTATTTTGAATAACAATAGTTTTATTATAATTTTTGTAATCTTAACATTAACTTGTTTATTTATTTTTCAAATTTAAAATTATTTAAAGATGTATATAAGTTCATATTTTTAATTTAAAATATTAGAAATTAAAATAAGTAAATTTAGTTTTTACCGATGGAAAAATGGTAAAAGTGATATAAGTATTAAAAGGTAAAAAATGATATAAATGTTAGAATTATAAAACTTCAAGAACCAAAAGGAAATAATTTATGTTAAAAAATTGACAAAATGGTTTAAAATTTCAAATCAGTTAAGTTCAAGGGAGTAAATATATAAAATGAAACTGTAGTAGCTTAAAACTAAAAAGTCGATAAGTTTAAGGGTCTCAATATAGGTTTTGCTTGCTATAATTTTTATACTTCGAGTTTGAATAGCTTGTTTATAATAATAATAATTATTATTATTAATTATATATTATTATATTAATAATTATTATTTAGAAACAAATAATTTTTATATATTTATTTATACAAATTATAATTTTTTAATTAATTTGCAAAAAACAATTAAAAAATTTAAATTTTTTTACTATTTTTATTTTCTATTTCACTTTCTCTCTTTAATTTACAATTTTTAGTAAATTTAATAAAGTTGAAATTTTAGTATGGAATTGGTAATTTAAATAATTTTCTTTTGAGAAATATGTATTTTGTTGATTTATTATGATTTTAACTAGAAAAATGAAATATTGTTGTTTTGGTAAAAAAGGTAAATTTTAAAAATATTTATGATTAGTTTAGTCATTTTTATTATGTAACTGCTATATACACTTTATTATTATTTTTTATATGTTACAACACTTAATTGTTATAAAAAAATTAGTTAAAATACTAAATTATAAAATTGTAAAATGTTACAACATCAAAAAGGTTTTCATCCCTTTAATTATACTTCATTTTTTTAGGGATAAATATAAAAAGGTACTATGTGGTAGACACATTTTCATTTTAAAAGTTATGATATTTTTTTGTAACATTTAGAGCTATGTATTTTCATTTTGGCAAACACCATATTGAGGTCCCTAAACTTATTGACTTTTTAACTTTAAGCCCCTAAAGTTTCATTTTGCATATCTAGACCCTCCAATTTTAGGAATTTGAAGTTTTAAACCCTTGTGTCAATTTTTTAACAAAAATTATTTCCTTTTGGTCCCTAAAGTTTTATATTTCTAACATTCATACCTTTTTTTACTTTTTAATATTTATATCACTTTTAAAATTTTTTCACCAGTAAAAAATAAATTTACTTAATTTAATTTATAATATTTTAAATTATTATACACATATTTAAATAATTTTAAATTTAAAAAAAAAAGTTAGTACCATTATGCTAAATTTTTTAAAAAATTATAATAATACTATTGTTTTTCACAATATTTTTAAATTATTGTGAATAAATTTTTATAATATAAATTTTTTTCATGTACCCAAAAAGGATGATAAAAAAGAAATAAATGTTAAGATAATGGTAATAAAAAGTTTGAGTTAGTTAGAAAATCTATCACCTTTTTTGGTGATGTACAGACATGCATTGATATACACTATTTATTCACAATAATTTAATTAAAATTTTGTACAAAAAACTAAAAAATTGTATTAAAAATATAAAATTTAAATTTTGAACAATTATAAAATTTTTTCTATCATAATCTATTTTAATTATGGTCTTCTTTTTCATCATAATATTTTATTTTGAAAAACGGTAGTTTTATTAAAAAAATTTATCTTAACATTAACTTTTTTATTTACTTTTAAAATACAAAAATATTTAAAAATGTATATAAATTTATGTTTTTAATTTAAAATATTAGAAATTAAAATAAGTAAATTTATTTTTTACAGGTGAAAAAATTTTAAAAAGTAATATAAGTGTTAAAAGGTAAAAAATAGTATGAATGTAAAAAAAATAAAAAATTCAAGGACTAAAAGCAAATAATTTTTGTCAAAAATTTGACAAACGGATTTAAAACTTCAAACCTATGAAGTTAAAGAACCTAGATATATAAAATTAAACTTTAGGGGCCTAAAACTAAGAAGTTGATAAGTCTAGGGGCCTCAATATACATTTTTCCTTTCATTTTTAATAACATGATAGCTATAAATTAGTTAAATAGTTTTTTCAAAAAATTATTTATTGTATAAATTAATATATTTTTCTTTGATTATTGTAAAATAAAAAAATAAAATAACTTAAATATATTAATAAAATATTTTTATTTTTTATTTTTGTACTTTTTTTATAAAAATATTGCATATTGCAAATCTACTGTCACGACCCGAACCCGAGGGCATGTGACCGGCACTAGGGAATGGGTAGGCATAAGGCCCCAGAAACCCATAATAAGCCTAAAAGAAAAGATAAACAGCTCCTTACAATTTAAAACTTTATTTTAAAATGGAACACATTATCAAACTGATTTTTCTTAGAAATAACAATTCAAGTGCTTAATAAAAGTGTGCTTCAACGTCCCATATTATAAATCAAACTTAAATCTTTATACATAAGCGTGGTTCGTACAAATAACTACACAATATACTTAAAACATACAACTCTTAGTACATAGACTACTACAGCAACCTAGATTAACACACAGTACATCTTACAATGACCTACATAAAATAGCCGGTGAAGAAGAAACCCGGCGTGGAGGTAGTCTGAGGTCGAACTCCCAAGCTCCTGAAAAAAATAAATTGAGTGGAATCAGACCTCACTGAGTAAGTCAATAAAAAGAGTTGTATGGTTTGAAAACCTTTTTGAAAACTATATGTTTATAGTAAAAATAATTTATAGTATATATTTGTAGCTTTTGAAAAATCTCGGTAGAACCCTAAACCCAAAAATCTACATGGCCAACTGGGCCCACTTATTCCAATTAGACTACCAGTCCCCGAGAGCAAAGGCATCAACCGAGGCACCAAGTCGTAGTCATTCACTTAATCCCAATATATGGCACTGGCGGTCCCTGAGAGCAAAGGCATTGACCGAGGCACCCATCCCAGTCCATTATCAACCTTACAATCATTGGCGGTCACCGAGAGCAAAGGCTTCTACCGAGGCACCTATCCCAGTTTAGCATTCACCAATCATATATATTACGGATCCATCTCTCAATCTCTACCATGTGCACATAGTCCTGGTGAAGCCCACCAGATAGCCCGTTCTACCAAAATTTCTCAAAATCAATTTTTAAATAAATAAAATGCGTTTAAATCTTAAATAACAACATTAAAGTAAATAAATCATATAATCAATATAATAAAAATATGAGCGCATGCATTCTTTAAATAAACACGCACACATATCGTTCTATTGACTTATAGGATGAATACGAAGGCTGACGACCATGCGTCTGCCTCGGTCTCACAGCTTCTGCTTTGAAATGCTCTAAAAGAAAAATAACAAATCGACTTTTAAAACATGACTATGAAATTGAAATCAACAATCAACAAAATAATGAAATTCTAGACTGACTTGAGGAAAACCGGACAAGACTCGATAAACAGGATAACCTAACTAACGGTAGAGATTTTACGAATATCATGTTTTACGAGAAAAATCTATCGAAATTTTGGCAGAGTCTCCTCTATAAAACGGACATCTCTCTACCAAAGGTAGAGCCAGACCTGCATAAAATGCACTTCTAATATCCACAAACATCCACACTCGAGTCGGGCTCCCAAATCTACATTTTGCCCCGATCAAGATCACAACTAAATAAAATATCAAGAATTAATAATATTTATTTCTCAAAATACATATTTCACATACACATATACAAAAAAAAATAGATAAAAATATATAAAATCTCAATTATTCAAAATTAAACAACTAAATTTGTATTCCTTCATCAAAATATAATTATAACCCAATTTAAAACCATTATAATGTATTATAAATATATATATATTTGGAATTTAATATTCAAAATTAACACTACTTAATTAAAAATATCAATTAATTTATACAAATTGTCTAAACCCCTTAATTATTAATAAACCTAACTAAAATATATATTTAACTATAATTAGCATAAAATTACATTTCTACCCCTAAATACATAAATTACATAATGTATTATTAGTATTAAAAAAATAATTCCTTAAAATTATTTAAATATCTAAAAATCATTTTCTCTACCTTAATCAACTTAACATCAATTAAACTTATAAATAACTACTAATTTCCTCTAAAAATATAAATTAACCTACTAATTCACATTTGACATAAACCTAAAAATATTTATAAAAACAGTTTAAAAATCATAAAAACTATAATTTAAGTTCTAAAATTAATAACATTTAGTAATAACCTCAATTATCAAAATTTTATAATTTTTTACAAATAATTTCGGATATAAACAAAATATTACTAAAATATTCAAAAATTTTACCAAATTCACAATAATTCCTAAAAATTTTAATGAAATTAATTCACCCAAAAATAATTAACAACAATCACCCCAATTACTAATTAAACCCAAATAAACATCAAATAAACCAAATAAAAATCAAATAAAAATTTTGGAAAAATCAATTAATTCACCAAAAATTTCCAAAAATCAGAATCAACCTCCTTAAACACTAGAAACATCAATTAACTAAATAAATCTACCAAAATTATCAAGATCAAGGAAGGAAGAAAGAGATCGGTGAGCATGGCTTATTGTCGAGCTTGAAGGGCTGGGGAAGGGATGCTTGCTGCCACCGGAAAGAATGGAGAAGAAGGAGCAGTAGGTCGCAGCTGAGAGGCAGCACAGGAGGTGGGGGACGAAGCTGGGCAGAGCTGAAAGAGCAGCTGTCGTGCGAGGAAAGGGAGTTGGCTACCAGGCGAGAAGAGAAGAAGAAGAAGAAGAAGGAGAATAGTAGCAACAGTAGCAACCCGAGAGCTCCTGACCACGGCAGAGATGAAGTCCCAGGCGATTGAGGCAGCAGCTCAGGGAGAGGAGGGGCAGTGATGGTGAAGGAGGAGGAGGAGGAGGGTGGTTTTTTTTTCGGGTTTTGATAAAATAATTAAACCCTACTTATATATATATCTATAAATATACATATATATATATATTCATATATCTTATTTATATGCATATATACACACACATATATATATATAGACTTAGTAACATACATAAAACAACCATGAATTCATGTAGTTTTTTTTAAATAATAATAATAACAATAATAATAGTAATAATATATGTCATTTCTTAAATAATGATAATTAACAAAATAGTTAACAATAATATAATATAATATAAAAGTATTTGTTAATAATTCAAATATAAAATTACTTTATTCAATTAAAATGTAAGGTATTACAGTCTTCCCTCCTTATATGAATTCGTCCCTGAATTCAAGAAAAGAAAGAAAAGAAGAATTACAAGGCTAAGAAGGAAAGAGATATAGGAAAGAAACTCGCATCTCGGCTTCAGTTTCCCAAATGCAATCCTCAATGGAATGATTACTCCATAGCACCTTCACCATCGGTATCTCCTTAGTCCACAGTTGTCAGATTTGACGATCCACAATCGCCACTGGATACTCCTCATAAGTCAGATCGTCACTAAGTTCTACAGTTTGAGGTTGTAACACATGAGACGGATCAGGGACGCATTTTCTCAGCATGGATACATGAACTACAGGATAGATTCTTGACAGTTCTGGTGGTAACACCAGCCTATACACCACTTCACCCACTCTAGACTGAATCTCAAATGGTCTAATGTATCTAGGAGCTAGCTTACCCTTCTTGCCAAATCTCATAACTCCTTTCATTGGAGACACCTTCAGGAACACCATGCCTCCAACCATGAAGGATACATCCTTCCTCCTAGGGTCAGTATAGCTCTTCTGTCTGCTGAAAGCTGTCTTCAATCGCTGTTGTATAATGGGGACTTTCTCTGAAGTAATCTACCCCAACTCTAGTCCCGTTAACTGCTTTTCACCAATCTCCCAACATAACGGTGATCTACACTTCCTACCATATAGTGCCTCATATGGAGCCATCTCGATGCTAGCATGATAGTTGTTATTATAAGCAAACTCAATCAATGCAAGTGTGAATCCCATTGTCCTCCAAAATCCATTACACACATCCTCAGCATATCTTCTAATGTCTTGATGGTCCCCTCTTACTGACCATCTGTCTGAGGGTCGAAGGCCGTACTGAAATCCAATCTGGTACCCAAGGCCTTGTGTAACTCTTGCCAAAAGACTGAGGTAAATGTGGCTCCTCTATCTGACACGATGCTCATAGGTACTCCATGTAGACAAACAATCCTGTTGACATAAAGTCTCGCCAGTTTATTAGTAGAGTACGTCTTCTTTATAGGCAGAAAGTGTGCTGACTTAGTTAGCCTATCAATAATCACCTAGATAGCATCATAACCTCCAGTAGTCTGAGGTAGCCCAATCACAAAATCCATGGCTATCATATCCCATTTCCATTTAGGAATTGGCATAGGTTGCAATAGTCCCGAGGGTCTCTAATGTTCAAGCTTTACTTGCTGGCAAGTCAAGCACCTGGATACAAACTCTGCAATATCCGTCTTCATTCCATTCCACCAATATGTATCCTTCAGATTATGGTACATCTTGGTAGAACCTGGATGAACACTATATGCAAAAAAATATGCTTCTTCCATAATCTCCTTCCTCAAGTCATCAACATCTGGCACACAAATCCTAGTGCCTAACTGCAACACACCTTCTCTGTCAATCATAAAGTCCCGTGACTGCCCTTGTTGCACTTCATACATAATTCTCTACAACTGTGGGTCTCTACTCTGAGCTGCCTTAACTCGATCCAAGTATACTGATTGTACACTGAATTGAGCTAAAAGGCACTTTCGGGAAACTTTCATTTGCAACCCCTAATCAATCAACCTATGCAACTCCTTGATAATGGGCCTTCTTTGTGAGCTAATATGGGCAAGACTGCCCGTTGATTTTCCACTCAAGGCATCCGCGACGACATTCGCCTTGCCTGGATGGTATAAAATGGAACAATCATAATCTTTAAGGAGTTCCATCCATCTTCTCTGCCTCAAATTCAAGTCCCTCTGCTGGAAAATATATTTCAAGCTCTTGTGATCAGTGTATATCTCACATGTCACCCCATATAAGTAATGCCTCCATATTTTCAAAGCAAACACAATAGCTGCCATCTCCAAGTCATGAGTAGGATAGTTTTGCTCGTGCTTATTTAACTGCCTCGAAGCATAAGCAATCACTTGGCCATTTTTCATTAACACACAACCCAATCCTACTCTGGAAGCATCACAATACATTGTATACCCTTCATCTCTAGAGGGCAAAGTTAGAATTAGAGCCGACATCAACAAGTTCTTCAATAACTGAAAGTGCTCTTCGCATCTATCTGTCCACACAAACTTAGCACTCTTCTGGGTCAACCTTGTCAAAGGTGTAGCAATCTTAGAGAAGTCCTTCACAAATCTCCTATAATAACCTGCTAAACCCAAGAAACTCTATACTTCTCTAACTGTAGTCAACCTCAGCCACTCCGTAATAGCCTCTATCTTCTTAGGGTCCACCTATATGCCATCTCTAGAAACCACGTGGCCTAGAAATGCCATTTGATTCAACCAGAACTCGTACTTTGAGAATTTGGCATACAACTTGTGCTCCCTTAAGGTCTGAAGCACCCTTCTCAGATGCATAACATGCTCAACCTCACTCTTGGAATAAACCAAGATATCATCAATGAAAACTATTACAAACCGATCCAAGTATGGCCTAAACACCCTATTCATTAAGTCCATAAATGTTGCTGGAGCATTAGTCAGCCCAAAGGACATTACTAAAAACTCATTATGGCCATATCTTGTTTGAAAGGTTGTCTTGGGCTAATCACCTCTTCTGATCCTCAACTGGTGATACCCAGATCTCAAATCTATTTTAAAGAAGCATGTAGCACCTTAAAGTTGATCAAACAAGTCATCGATCCTCGGAAGTGGGTACTTGTTCTTGATGGTGACCTTATTCAACTTCCTGTAATCAATACAAAGTCGAAGGCTACCATCCTTCTTATTCACAAACAACACCGGAGCACCCCAAGGTGATGTACTAGGTCTGATGAAACCCTTATCAAGCAACTCCTGTAATTGCTCTTTCAACTCTTGTAGTTCAGCTGGTGCCATTCTGTAAGGTGGCATAGAAATAGGATCCGTACCAGGTATGACATTGATACAGAACTCTATCTCTCTGTCTAGTGGTAATCCTGATAATTCTTCAAGAAAGACATCCAAAAATTCATACACCACTAGCACCTGCTCAATTGCCACATTCTTTTAATCAACATCTCTTACCACTACCAAGTAGCCCTGACAACCCCTTCTAAACATCTTCCGGGCTATAATGGCAGAAATGAGATTACAAGGCATGGAGCTCTTTTCACCTTTGAAATAAAATTCTTCTTCATTTGGGATTTTGAACACCATTTCTTTCTCTCTACAATTAACCGAAGCATAATACCTCGACAACCAATCCATGCCTAAAATGACATCGAATTCCAGCACATTAAGCAATACCAAGTTCGCCAATATTTCTCTACCATCAACTATCACTGGACACGAAGGAAAGAAGACATCTATCTCCAAATCATCACTAAGAGGAGTCGACACAGATAGAGGAAAGGACAACCTAGAAGGCTGCCACTCAATTCTCGAAGCAAACATGGGAGAAATGAAGGAATGTGAAGCACTGGGGTCAAACAACACTCTAGCATCGCATGTATAGACTAAGAGAATACCTGCTACCACTGCACTTGAAGTCTGAGCATCCTGTGGTGTCAAAGTGAACACTCGAGCCTGACCATGACCTGCCTACTGAGATGTCGAGGGCTGCACAAACCCACGACCACTAGGTCTACCAACTGATCCTCGACCCTACTGACTCATAGGCTGAGGCGATCTTTGATGTGGCTGTACTGGTGCTCAATACTGCTGAGGCATTGGATAATAGGGCTGAGCCAATGATGAAGATGAACCCTGCACGTACTGTGGCTAGTATCCAGAGTGAGGACAAGCTCTGGAAAGATGTCCAATCTGCCCACATCTGAAGCAAGCGCCCAAAAATAAATGACATGGGCCTTGATGAAATCGTCCATAACTCGTACATGCACTGGCTCCAGACCCAGAACTACTCTGCCCAGAACTCTGCCCACTACTACTGTTGCTCACTCCAGTACTAAATCTATGACCTCTACCACTCCTCCTGTTCGTGGCGTACCCATGTCGGCCAACTCGGTGAGTCTTGGACCTCCTACCACTCTACTGTGAACTACCCATAGCCTGCTGGCTCGAACTACCGATGTGAAATGCTGGCTGCTGGTACCTAGGAACTACACTATATCCACTGCCCCCAATCATATAGGATCTACCATGGTGCCTTGGTGGATATGTTGCCTCTCAATCAAATGGGCCTCCTCAATCACACTCTCTAAGGTGCGGCCCTCAGTACACATACCAATAAAAGTGGGTCCCAATCTAGTAACATATAGCTCCACTGCTCTGTAAGGGTCCCTCCTGATATCCTCTGCATGTCGGGACAACCTATTAAACTCTCTGGTATAGTCCTCCACTGACTTATCCCCTCTAATGATGTGGAGTAATTGCCACCTATAGGCATCTCTAGTGTTTGGAGGATAGAAAAATCTTAAGAAGCGATCCTTAAACTTTGGCCAAGTCAGCTCATGCATCGATGGCTGAATTGACTGCATAAACCAGTCCTGAGCGACTACTTGAATCGATAACTCCACAATCATAATCCTCTGATAATCTGTGTGCCCCATTCTGGTACGTGCCTCAATCGCATTAATGAAGTCTAAGGCATCACCCGTACCATCAAAAGAAACCCTACCGATCCGAGAGTAAAGAAGTGCTGCCTCAGTATCTATCATCCCCTGATTCCTCTGCTGAAGCATCTGATGTACAAGGGGCATTGCCTGATTTAATGCTGCTAGACCCTGATTAATCCTTGCCAGTCCAGCTACAAAGGCTGTGGGGTCTGCAGCTGGGGCTTCAGGCTTGACTAGCTGTTGATCAGGAATCTTAGCTGCAACTACCCTGGCTCGACCTCTACCTCTACCTCTGCCCCTACGACGTGGAGCAGGAAGGGGAGCCTCATTGTGCACAGACTGCTCATCAAGTCTAAGAGTCGGATCAACATCGGGGTCGGTACGCACACATCTCATTCTAAAAAGAAGACAAGGAAAATTGAATTCAAAACTGAGTAAGAATATTTAACGCAATGCGGAATTAGAAATAAAAACATCTCAAAGACAATTATCAACCCTAAAGCTACAATAGATACATAGAAAGACAGACATGAACAATTAATCGAACTTATGCTCTGATACTAACTTTGTCACGACCCGAACCCGAGGGCACATGATCGGCACTAGGGAATGGGTAGGCATAAGGCCCCCAAAACCCGTAGTAAGCCTAAAAGAAAAGATAAACAGCTCCTTACAATTTAAAACTTTATTTTAAAACGAAACACATTATCAAACTGATTTTTCTTAGAAATAACAATTCAAGTGCTTAATAAAAGTGTGCTTCAACGTCCCATATTATAAATCAAACTTAAATCTTTATACATAAGTGTGGTTCATACAAATAACTACACAATATACTTAAAACATACAACTCTTAGTACATATACTACTGCAGCAACCTAGATTAACACACAGTACAGCTTACAATGACCAACATAAAATAGCCGGTGAAGAAGAAACTCAGTATAGAGGTAGTCTGAGGTTGAACTCCCAAGCTCCTGAAAAAAATAAATTGAGGGGAATCAGACCTCACTGAGTAAGTCAATAAAAAGAGCTGTACCGTTTGAAAACCTTTTTGAAAACTATATGTTTATAGTAAAAATAATTTATAGTATATATTTATAGCTTTTGAAAAATCTCAGTAGAACCCTAAACCCAAAAATCTACATGGCCAACTGGGCCCACTTATTCCAACTAGACTATCGGTCCCCGAGAGCAAAGGCATCAACCAAGGCACCAAGTCGTAGTCATTCACTTAATCCCAATATATGGCACTGGTAGTCCCCGAGAGTAAAGGCATCGACCGAGGCACCCATCCCAATCCATTATCAACCTTATAATCACTGTCGGTCCCCCAGAGCAAAGGCTTCTACCGAGGCACCCCCTCCAGTTTAGCATTCACCAATCATATATATTACGGATCCATCTCTCAATCTCTACCATGTGCACATAGTCCTGGTGAAGCCCACTAGGTAGCCCGTTCTACCAAAATTTCTCAAAATCAATTTTTAAATAAATAAAATGCGTTTAATTCTTAAATAACAACATTAAAGTAAATAAATCATATAATCAATATAATAAAAATATTAGCGAATGCATTCTTTAAATAAACACACGCACAGATCATTCTATTGACTTACAGGATGAATGCGAAGGCTAACGACCACGCGTCTGCCTCGGTCTCACAGCTTCTGCTCCGAAATGCTCTAAAAGAAAAATAACAAATCGACTTTTAAAACATGATTATGGAATTGAAATCAATAATCAACAAAACAATTCAAATATAAAATTACTTTATTCAATTAAAACGTAAGGTATTACATCTACTTTAATTGAATTGTGTGTGTATATAGTAATAATACTGTTGTTTAATTTAAATAATTTTGTTGTCATTTAATTTTATTTTAAAAAATTTCTAGTCTTGCATGGGCTGTTTGTAATAATTTTTAAAAATAAAAAATTAATAATGTCACTTGAAATTGCAAAAAATTATTGATGTGATTTTTATAGGGAGCATGCCCTAGTACAATATGACGTAAAATTAAAAGAGCAAAAAGGACTTTTCCTCTTGTCTTGAACTTTGATAGCCAATTCAATGACATTAACATGTAAGGTATCAAATTATGAACTTGTGTCTCCAAAGATATAATGGTGCTTTCTCTAGAAGATCAAAAAACCATTTGGGTACAAACTTGGATCATTTGGAAAGATAAATAAAACCATGGTTTGAACTTCCTTCATGTTTTGGATACTTAATTTTACTTTGGTAAAATCATTAAATACCAATTCAAGGGTTCAAGACAATTTGATGAAAAAATCAAGGAAGGTACCATTGACCTTTGATGTTTTTCCTACATAAGCCTCAATTTACATGCCAAAACAAAATATATACATGTATATAATTAGAATTGCTAGATTGACAAATTAACAAGATATGAACCCAGATACAATGTTGAAAGAAATAAAATTGAACGTAGTTGAAGAAAAGCAATCCAATGTATTTCACCTTATACACATTACAGGATAAACTAATCTTGGATTATGTATTTATTTGTTATTTGTCCACTTTGCAATTGCAAATACTCTAAGGCCATGTTTGATTCATGGAATGAAATAAGTGTAGAATAAAATTGTAATTCTTAAGGAATAGAATATGTATTTCTAGAATAATTATTCCTAAATAATTATTATTTCATGTTTTGATTCATGACCTATAATTACTATTCAATAAGTATATTTAAGCATAAATGACATTAATACCCTTATTAACGAATTTTATTAGTAGTATCAAAATTAAATAGTTATACAATTTGGTAAAAAGATCACAATTGTGCTTGACTAATGTTTTTATTTTTAAATGAAACTAACTATTATAAATATGTAAAATCAAATTTTAGTTTTAAATTAATTATAATCATTAGATGACTTTCATTTTTAAATTCAAAAACTATAAACTATATATATAATAATGTATGCACATACAAATTCTAAAATAAATGTAAATATGTCATTACACAGTAATAAAACTATATATTATATCATTGCGGTTAATTTATTTTAGGTTGTATCCCAATATAATCGTTAAAATTATTTTTAATACATTAAAAAATTAAAATAATTAATTCCATCTTGCTAAATTATTTTTAGAAATTGAAAAATAAAATATTTTTTTGCAAAATTTAAAAAACATAAAGTGCTTAAAAAGAAAAAAAAATAAAAAAATCCAAAAGATCAATTTATTTTGTAAGCAGTGGACCATTATAAAGGAGTCAAGAAGTTAAAAATGTCAATTTATCTAAAAGGGATAAAAAGAAAAAATTTCAAAACGTAAAAAATTATTAAATTTTTTATGGAGTATCTAAGTGGGTCATCTATTTTTGTTTTTGCTCATAAATTTTATAAGGGGTAAAAATGAAAATAATCTATTTTAAAGGTAAAGAATACATATTTTTTATTTTTAGAAGAATAACTATTCTTCAAAAATTGTAGAATTGCTATTCTATGGAATCGATATTCCATATCAAAATTTGAACCAAAGTAAAGAATAACTATTTTTTATGGAATAACTATTCTATTTTTAATCTATTATGTGAACCAAACATGGCTTAAGTGTCTATCATGATCATGTACTTGTACATTTATCTACCACTACCAGAAGGGAAAAAAGAAAAATATCAAGATTAATTTACCTCTTTTTTATCTCGTAAACCCATGAATTGGAAGAGTTGGGTAATTACAACCTAAATATGTGAGAACCTTACTAAATACCATTTTAGTGTCATCTTTAGGCAAGTTCACTCTCAGTTGACAAAAATAGTTCAACACCAACACTAAATTCTCAACATAATAATCTTCATTTTTGCTTCTTTTTAGTAAACGGGTGTTAAAAGAAACTGAAAAATTATAAAAAGAAACTAAACCTAAATATTGTTGTCTTGCATGGACTCCATGTCATAACACGAACCTGAGGGCACGTGACCGACACTAGGGAATGGGTAGGCATAAGGCTCCCGAAACCCATAGTAAGCCTTAATGAAAAGAAAAATAAAACCTTACAATTTAAAACTTTATTTTATAACAGAACACATTATCAAACTGATTTTTCTGAAATTAAAACATAACTGAATACATAAATAAAATATTCACAGCGTCACATATCATAAGTCAAACTTAAATTATTATACATAAACGTGGTTCATATAAATAAAATACACAAATATACTTAAGTCATACAATTCATAGTACAATTACTACTACAGCTTTCTAAAGTAATACAATAGTACAGCTTACAATGACCTATATAAAATGGCCGGTGATGAAGAAATCCGGCGTGGAGGCAATCTAAGGTTAAACTCCCAACCTCCTGAAAAAAATAAATTAAGGGGAATCAAACCTCACTAAGTCAATAAAAAGAGTTGTACGGTTTGAAAACCTTTTTGAAAACCAAATAGTTATAGTGAAAATAATTTATAATATATAGATATAGCCTTTGAAAAATCTCGGTAGAACCCTAAACCCAAAGTCCTAAATGGCCAACCAGACCCACTTATTCCAACTAGACTGTCGATCCCCGAGAGCAAAGGCATCCACCGAGGCACCAAGTCGCAGTCATTCACTTAATCCAATTATATGGCACTGGCGATCCCCGAGAGCTAGGGCATCAACCGAGGCACCCATCCCAGTCCATTATTAACTTTCCAATCACTGGCGATCCCCGAGAGCATAGGCTTCCATCGAGGCACCCATCCTAGTTTAATATCCACCAGTCATACATAAATCGGATCCATCTCTCAATCTCTACCATGTGCACACGGTCCTAATGAAACCCACCAGGTAGCTCGTTCTACCAAAATTTCTCAAAAACTGATTTTAATAAATAAAATGCGCTTAAACCTTAAATAGCAGACTTAAATTAAATAAATTATATAATAATAACATAAAAATATGAGCGCACACATCTTTAAATAAAACACATGCACATATCATTTTATTTACTTAAAAGATGAACGAGAAGGCTGACGACCGCGCATCTGCCTCGATCCCATGGCATTTGCTCCGATATACTCTAGAAAAGAAATTAACAGATCGATTTTAAAACTTGTATATGAAATTGAAATTGAAAATAAAAAAAACAATGAAATTCTAGGTTGACTCGAGGAAGACCGAATAAGACTTAATAGATAGGAAAAACCTAATTAACGGTAGAAATTTATTACGAATATCATATTTTACGAGAAAATCTACCGAAATTTCGGCAGAGTCTCCTCTGTAGAACGGACATCTTTCAATCGTAGGTAGAGCCATTCCTGCATAGAAAATGCACTTCTAATAATTGTTGACATTCACACTCGAGTCGGGCTTCCAGAACTACACTTAGCCTCGACCGAGATCACAATCCAACAAAACATCACAAAAATTAAATCATTTATTTTCCCCAAAAATACACATCACATATATGATTATCCATAGTCAGAAAATCATCTCTCAATATATATTTAAAAATAAAATTTCACAAACCAACATATATATATATATATATATATATATATATATATATATATATATAAACAACATTCACAATTAACATTACTTAATGAAAATTACCTATTAATCTATATATAAAAAAATATATCTCTAAACCTCTTAAATATTAATAAACCTAATTAAAATATATTTTAATTATAATTAGCATAAAATTACATATTTATCCAAATAATAGAAAAATACACATAATATTCAAAATAATACCTAATATACTATTAAAAGTTGATTTTTGAGAAATTAATGTTAATTAGTCTAAATTAGTATATAATTTGTAAAATCCTTTTAAATTCCTTGATTATCATTAAAACCAACTAAAATTTATTATTTAACTATATTTAACAAAAATTACATTTCTACCCTTATGATATACAAACTTATATAATACCTTATTAATATTAAAAATTTCTTGGAAAAAATTATACAAACATTTAAAAAACCATTTTCTCTACATTACACATCTTAATATAATTAAAAACATATAAATGACTACTAATTTCTTCTAAAAATATAATTTAACCTAATTATTCACATTTGACATAAACTAAAAATATTTATATAAAAAAACAGTATAAAAATCACAAAAACCATAATTTAAGTTCTAAAATTAATAACATTTAGTAATAATATCAATTATCAAAATTTCATAATTTTTACAATAAATTTCAAAATTAATAAAAAATATTAACTAAATACGCAAAATTGACAAAATTTATAATTAACACCATAATCTCTAAAATCTTAAATAAAAGTCAATAAACTATAATAATTAACATTAATTACCCTAATTACTAATTAAGCTAAAAAAATCAAACAAAGTCAAATAAAAAATCAAATAAAATCAAACAAAAATTTTGTAAATCAAGAAAAATCAAAATAATGTACAAAAATCGGATGTGAACAACTAAATTAGTATAATTCATCATCTAGCTTAGAATAAATAAAGATTAACACATAAATCCACTCAAGCAACCAAAAAACAACTCTAAGACAACCTAAAAACAACCCAGAACAACTCACCTTTAACCTTCAATACCAACGCCAGAAATAGGTTGCAGCGGTGAGGCTTGGTGTCGGTCGACGCCTGAGAAGGCAAGGCAAGCTGAGGGAGCAACGGCGGTGCCAATCTAGCTCCGACAGTGGCGGTGAGAGCTCAAACCAAGAGAGAGGGAGAATAGGGCGTCGAGAAAAAGAGGAAAAGAGGAAGGAAGAAGAAGTTGGCAGCATGATGGTCGCTCCAGGAGGTCGAGGCACGCTGGAGGGAGAGGGAATGTGGCGGTGATGGTGACGGACGAGGAGGAGAGGCAGTGAGGTGGGAAATTTTCGGGTTTATGGGCATACATTCACATGTGTGTGTATATATATAATAGATATACACTCATACATATACATGTATCTATACATATAAAATCCCAAGTTTACGTACTCTATATGTATATTCACACACATGCATGTATGTACATATATATATATATATATATATATATATATATACACACAAATACACCTATATCTATACATATATATAATACCCTAAAAAATAACACCTACATAAATTAATAAAACCCTATAAAATATATAGTATATATGCTACATATTATAATCTTGAAATTAACAAAGGGAATGTAGAATAATCACACTTTAAAAAAAATAGCTATCTAATATTTAATTTTTATTATAGAAAATGTATTTCCCTAAAAAGAAATAATAATATAACTCTATCTCAATAAAATAGCTAGGAAAATTAACATTGGTATAATATAATTTAAAATTATTTATTAATAATACAAATTCAAAAATTACTTTATTTAAATAAAAAGAAATAGAAAAATATATAGGGTATTAAAATCTCCCCTCCTTATAAGAATTCATCCCCAAATTCAAGAAAAGAAAAAAAATTACAAAGCTTAAGAAGGAAAGAGATACGGGAAAGAAACTCGCATCTCTGCTTCGGTTTCCCAGGTGCAATCCTCAACAGAATGGTTACTCCACAGCACCTTCACCATTGGTATCTCCTTAGTCCACAACTGTTGGATTTGGTGATCCATAATTGCCACTGGGTACTCCTCATAAGTCATATCGTCGCTAAGCTCTACGGCTTGAGGTTGCAACACATGTGGCAATACCAGCCTATATGCCACTTCACCCACTCTAGACTGAATCTCAAATGGTCAAATGTATCAAGGAGCTAGCTTACCCTTCTTGCCAAATCTCATAACTCCTTTCATTGGAGACACCTTCAGGAACACCATGTCTCCAACCATAAAGGATACATCCTTCCTCCTAGGGTCAGCATAGCTCTTCTATCTGCTGAAGGCTGTCTTTAATATCTGCTGTATGATGGGGACTTTCTCTGAAGTCACCTGCACCAACTCTGGACCCGTTAACTATCTTTTACCAATCTCCCAACATAAAGGTGATCTACACTTCCTACTATACAGTGCCTCATATGGAGCCATCTCAATGCTAGCATGATAGCTATTATTGTAAGCAAACTCAATCAATGGCAAGTGCGAATCCCACTGTCTTCTAAAGTCCATTACACACATCCTTAGCATATCTTTTAATGTCTAGATGGTCCTCTCTGACTTACCATCTGTCTGAGGATGGAAGGCCATACTGAAATCCAATATGGTGCCCAAGGCCTTGTGTAACTCTTGCCAAAAGACTGAGGTGAATGTGGCTCCTCTATCCAACACTATACTCACTAGTACTCCATATAGACAAACAATCCTATTGACATAAAGTCTCACCAGTGTCTCAGTAGAGTACGTCTTCTTTATTGGTAGAAAGTGTGCTGACTTAGTTAGCCTATCAACAATCACCTAAATAGCGTCATAACCTCCTATAGTCTAAGGTAGCCCAATCATAAAGTCCATAGCTATCATGTCCCATTTCCACTCAAGAATTGGCATAGGTTGCAACAATCCTGAGGGTCTCTGATGTTCAAGCTTCATTTGCTGACAAGTCAGGCATCTAGACACAAACTCTGCAATATCCCTTTTCATTCCATTCCACCAATATGTATCCTTTAAGTCATGATACATCTTGGTAGAACCTGGATGAATACTATAAGTAGAGAAATGTGCTTCTTCCATAATTTCCTTCCTCAAGTCGTCAACATCTGGCACACAAATCCTACTACCCAACCGCAATACACCTTCTCTGTTAATCATAAAGTCTCTTGATTATCCTTTTTGCACGTCATACATAATCCTCTACATCTGTGGATCTCTATTCTGAGCTGCCTTAACTTGATCCAGGTATACAGATCGTACCCTGAATTGAGCTAAAAGGCACTTTCGGGTAACTTTTATCTACAATCCTTGATCAATCAACCCGTGTAACTCTTTAACAATGGGCCTCCTTTCTGTGCTGATGTGGGCAAGACTGCCCGCTGACTTCCTACTTAAGGCATCAGCAACAACATTCGCCTTGCCTGAATGGTATAAAATGGAATAATCATAATCCTTAAGAAGTTCCATCCATCTTCTCTGCCTTAGGTTCAAGTCCCTCTGTTGGAAGATATATTTCAAGATCTTATGATCAGTGTATATCTAACATGTCGCCCCATACAAGTAATGCCTCCATATTTTCAAAGCAAACACAACGGCTGCCACCTCCAAGTCATGAGTAAGATAGTTTTGCTCGTGCTTCTTCAACTGCCTCGAAGCATAAGCAATTACTTGGCTATTTTGCATCAACACATAACCCAATCCTACTCTAGAAGCATCACAATACACTATATATCCTTAATTTCCAGAAGGCAAAGTTAAAATTAGAGCTGACGTCAACAAGTCCTTCAATATCTGGAAGTGCTCTTCGCATCTGTCTGTCCACACAAACTTACCACTCTTTTGGCTCAACCTTGTCAAAGGTATGACAATTTTAGAGAAGTCCTTCACTAATCTCCTGTAATAGCCTGCTAGACATAGGAAACTCTGTACTTCACTGACTGTAGTCGGCCTCGGCCACTCAGTAATAGTTTCTATCTTCTTAGGGTCCACTTGTATGCCATCCCTAGAAACCACGTGGCCTAAAAATGCTACTTAGTTCAACCAGAACTCGCACTTCAAAAACTTGGCATACAACCTGTGCTCCCTTAAAGTCTGAAGCACCCTTCTCAGATGCATAACATGCTCAGCTTCACTCTTGGAATAAACCAAGATATCATCAATGAAGACTATTACAAACCGATCCAAGTATGGACTGAACACTCGATTCATCAAGTCCATAAAGGCTGTTGGAGCATTAGTCAACCCAAAGGACATTACTAAGAACTAATAATGGCCATATCTCATCTGAAATGTTGTCTTGGGCTCATCACCTCTTCTGATCCTCAACTGGTGATACCCAGATCTCAAGTCTATCTTAGAGAAGCATGTAGCACCTTGAAACTGATCAAATAGGTCATCGATCCTTGGAAGTGGATAATTCTTTTTTATGGTGACCTTGTTCAACTGCTTGTAATCAATATAGAGTCGAAGGCTACCATCCTTCTTCTTTACAAACAACACCAGAGCACCCCAAGGTGATGTACTGGGTATTATGAAACCCTTATCAAACAACTCCTATAACTGCTCCTTCAGCTCTTGTAATTCAATTGGTGCCATTTTGTAGGGTGGCATAGAAATAAGACCTGTACCATGTATGACATCGATATAGAACTCTATCTCTCTGTCTGGTGGTAATCCTGGTAATTCTTTAGGAAAGACATCTAGAAATTCACACACCGCTGGCACCTATTCAATTGCCCCATTCTCTATCTCAATATCTCTTACAACTACCAAGTAACCTTGACAACCCCTTTTAAGAATCTTTCAGGCTGTAATGGCAGAAATGATATTATGAGGCATGGAGCTCTTTTCACCTTTAAAATAAAATTCTTCTTCATTTGGAATTTTGAACACCACTTCTTTCTCTTGATAATTCACTGAAGCATAATACCTTGATAAACAATCCATACCCAAAATGATGTCGAATTCCACCACATCAAGTAGCACCAAGTCCGCCAATAATTTTCTACCATCAACCAACACAAGACACAAAGGAAAGAAAATATCTATCTCCAACTCGTCACTAAGAGGAGTTGACACAGATAGAGGAAACGACAACCTAGAAGGCTGTCACTCGATTATCGAAGCGAACAGAGGAGAAATGAATGAATACAAAGTGCCGGGGTCAAACAATACTCTAGCATCACATGCACAGACTGAGAGAATACGTGCTACCACTGCATTAGAAGTCTGGGTATCCTATGGCATCAAAGTGAGCACTCGAGCTTGGTCACGACCTGCCTGCTGAGATGTCAAAGGCTGCACAAACCCACGACCACTAGGCCTACCAATTGAACCTCGACCCTGTTGGCCCATAAGCTGTGGCGAACTCTACTGTGGCTATACCAGTGCTCTATACTGCTGGGGCATCAGATAGTAGGGCTAAGCCACTTATGAAGATGAACCATGAGCGTACTATGGCTGATATCTAGAGTGAGGACAAGCTCTGGCAAGATGACCAACATGTCCACATCTGAAGCAAGCGCCTGACAATAAATGGCACGGGCCCTGATGGAATCATCCATAACTCGCACATGCAGTGGCCCTAGACCCAGAACTACTATGTCCGAAGCTCTGCCCACTACTACTGCTGTTGACTCTAGTACTAAATCTGTGACCCATACCACTCCTCCTATTCGTGGCATAACCATGTCGGCCAACTCAGTGAGTCTTGGACCTCCTACCACCCTACTGTGAACTACCCGTAGCCTGTTGACTCAAACTACCAATGTGAAATGCTGGCTGCTGATACCCGGGAGCTGTACCATATCCACTACCACCAACTATATAAGGATCTATCATGGTGCCCTAGCGGATATGTCGCCTCTTAATTAAATGGGCCTCCTCAATCACACTCTCTAGGGTGTGGTCCTTTGTACGCATACCAATAAAAGTAGGTCCCAATCCGGTAACATACAGCTCCACTGCTCTGTAAGGGTCTCTCCTGATATCCTCTACATGTCGGGACAGCCTATTAAACTCCCTGGTGACCTATCCCCTCTAGTGATGTGGAGCAATTGCCACCTGTAGGCATCTCTGGTGGTTAGAGGATAGAAGAATCTCAAAAAGAGGTCCTTAAACTTTGGATAAGTCAACTCATGCATAGATGGCTTAATCTACTGCATGAACCAATCTTGAGCTGCTGCTTGGACTGATAACTCCACAATCATTATTTGCTGATAATTCATGTGTCCCATCCTGGTATATGCCTCAATAGCATTAATAAAGTCTAAGGCATCACCCGTACCGTCAAAGAAACTCTACCGATATGAGAGTAAAGAAGTGCTGCATCAGTATCTATCATCCCCTGATTCCTCTACTATAGCATCCGTTGCACAAGGGGCATCGCTTGATTCAATGCTACAAGACCCTGATTAATCCCCGCTAGTCTAACTGTAAAGGCTGTGGGGTCAACGGCTGGGGTTTCAGGCTCGACTAGTTACTGATAAGGAATCTCAGCTATGGCTACCCTAGCTTGACCTCTACCTCTACCTTTGCCCCTATGACATGGAGCAAGAGGGGGAGCCTCATCATGCATAGACTGCTCATCAAGTCTGACAGTCAGATTGGCATCGGGGTCAGTTCGTACACGCCTCATTCTGAAAAAAACAAGGAAAATTGAATTCAAAACAAGGTAAGAATATTTACCATAACACAAAATTAGAAACAAGAACATCTCAAAGAAAATTAGCAACCTTATAACTGCAGTACTTACACAGAAAGATAGACATAGATAATTTAATTGAACTTAAGCTCTGATACCAACTTTGTCATGACCCAAACCCGAGGGCATATGATCGGCACTAGGGAATGGGTAGGCATAAGGCCCCCGAAACCTGTAGTAAGCCTTAATGAAAAGAAAAATAAAACCTTATAATTTAAAATTTTATTTTATAACATAACACATTATCAAACTGATTTTTCTAAAATTAAAACATAATTGAATACATAAATAAAATATTCCCAATGTCACATATCATAAATCAAACTTAAATCATTATACATAAACGTGGTTCATATAAATAAAATACATAAATATACTTAAGTTATACAATTCATAAAATAGTTATTACTGCATCTTTCTAGAGTATTACAATAGTACAACTTACAATGACCTACATAAAATGGCCGATGATGAAAAAATCCGACGTGGAGGCAGTCTGAGGTCGAACTCCCAAGCTCCTGAAAAAAATATATTGAGGGGAATCAGACCTCACTGAGTAAGTCAATAAAAAGAGCTGTATGGTTTGAAAACTTTTTTGGAAACCAAATAGTTATAGTGAAAATAATTTATAATATATAGATATAGCCTTTGAAAAATCTCAGTAAAACCCTAAACCCGAAGTCCTAAATGGCCAACCAGGCCCATTTGTTCTAACTAGACTGTCGATCCCTGAGAGCAAAGGCATCCACCAAGGCACCAAGTCACAGTAATTCACTTAATCCAATTATATTCTGAGAGCTAGGGCATCAACAGAGGCACCTATCTCAGTCCATTATTAACTTTCTAATCGCTGGCGGTCCCCGAGAGCATAGGCATCCACCGAGGCACCCATCCCAATTTAATATCCACCAATAATTCATAAATCAGATCCATCTCTCAATCTTTACCATGTGCACATGGTCCTGGTGAAACCCACCAAGTAGCCCATTCTACCAAAATTTCTCAAAACTAATTTTAATAAATAAAATGCGCTTAAACCTTAAATAGCAGCATTAAATTAAATAAATCATATAATAATAACATAAAAATATAAGTGCATGCATCTTTAAATAAAACATACGCACATATCATTTTATCAACTTACAAGATGAACGAGAAGGCTGACGACCGTGCGACTGCCTCAATCCCACGACTTTTGCTCTGATATGCTCTAGAAAAGAAATTAACAAATGGATTTTAAAAAATGTCTATGAAATTGAAATAGAAAATCAACAAAAATAGTGAAATTCCAGGCTAACTCAAGGAAGACCGGATAAGACTCGATAAACAGGAAAAACCTAATTAGCGGTAGAAATTTATTATGAATATCACGTTTTATGAGAAAATCTGTCGAAATTTTGATAGAGTCTCCTCTGTATAACAGACATCTCTCTATCATAGGTAAAGCCATTCCTGCATAGAAAATGCACTTCTAATAATCGCTGACATTCACACTCAAGTCGGGCTTCCAAAACTACACTTAGCCCCGACCGAGATCACAATCCAACAAAACATCACAAAAATTAAATCATTTATTTTCCCCAAAAATACACATCACATATATATGATTATCCATAGTCAAAAAATCATCTCTCAATATAGATTTAAAAATAAAATTTCACAAACCAACATATATATATATATATATATATATATATATATATATATATATATATATATATATATATATGGAAACAACATTCATAATTAACATTACTTAATTAAAATTGCCTATTAATCTATATATATAAAAAATATCTCTAAACCTCTTAAATATTAATAAACCTAATTAAAATATATTTTAGTTATAATTAGCATAAAATTACATATTTATCCAAATAATAGAAAAATACACATAATATTCAAAATAATACCTAATATACAATTAAAAGTTGATTTTTGAGAAATTAATGTTAATTAGTCTAAATTAGTAGATAATTTGTAAAATCCTTTTAAATTCCTTGATTATCATTAAAACCAACTAAAATTTATTATTTAACTATATTTAACAAAAATTACGTTTCTACCCTTATGATATACAAACTTATATAATACCTTATTAATATTAAAAATTTCTTGGAAAAAATTATACAAACATCTAAAAAATCATTTTCTCTACATTACACATCTCAATATAATTAAAAACATATAAATGACTACTATTTTCTTCTAAAAATATAATTTAACCTAATTATTCACATTTGACATAAACTAAAAATATTTATATAAAAAAATATTATAAAAATCACAAAAACCATAATTTAAGTTCTAAAATTAATGACATTTAGTAATAATATCAATTATTAAAATTTCATAATTTTTACAATAAATTTCAAAATTAATAAAAAATATTAGTTAAATACCCAAAATTTACAAAATTTATAATTAACACCATAATCTCTAAAATCTTAAATAAAAGTCAATACACTAAAATAATTAACATTAATTACCCTAATTACTAATTAAACTAAAAAAATCAAATAAAGTCAAATAAAAAATCAAATAAAATCAAACAAAAATTATATAAATCAAGAAAAATCAAAATAATGTACAAAAATTGGATTTGAACAACAAAATTAGTATAATTCATCATCTAGCTTAGAATAAATAAAGATTAACACATAAATCCACTCAAGCAACCAAAAAATAACTCTAAGACAACCTAAAAATAACCCAGAACAACTCACCTTCAACCTTCAATATCGAAGCCGGAAAATGGGTTGCAGTAGTGAGGCCTGGCGTCGGTCGACGCCTGAGAAGGCAAGGCAATCTGAGGGAGCAACGGCGGTGCCAATCCAGCTCTGACAGTGGCAATGAGAGCTCAGGCTGAGAGAGAGGGAGAACAGGGTGCCGGGAAAAGGAGGAAAAGAGGGAGGAAGAAGAAGTTGGAGGCGTGATGGTCACTCTGGGAGGTCGAGGCACGCCGAAGGGAGAGGGAATATGGTAGTGATGGTGACAGACGGGGAGAAGAGGCAATGAGGTGGTAAATTTTTGAGTTTATGGGCATACATTCATATGTATATATATATATATATATATATATATATACACACACACACACTCACACATATATATGTATCTATACATATAAAATCCCAAGTTTACGTACTCTATATGTATATTCACACACATGCATGTATGTACATATATATATATACACACAAATACACATGTATCTATACATATATATAATACCCTAAAAAATAACACCTATATAAAATAATAAACCCTATATAATATATAGTATATATGCTACATATTATAAGCTTGAAATTAACAAAGGGAATGTAGAATAATCACACTTTAAAAAAAATAGCTATCTAATATTTAATTTTTATTATAGAAAATGTATTTCCCTAAAAAAAAATAATATAACTCTATCTCAATAAAATAGCTAGGAAAATTAACAATGGTATAATATAATTTAAAAGTATTTATTAATAATACAAATTCAAAAATTACTTTATTTGCATAAAAATAAATAAATTTATATAGGGTATTAGACTCCACAAAAAACCTTTTAAGTTGGTTGAGCTAAAAAAAAAAAACTGAAAAGTCATTCCACCAAATAATATTTTCAACTTCATGCAATAATTATGTAAAATATTTAGAAGTTAGTACAAAAAGTGTATGTTGTTTACATGAGATCTCATTTTCATATGAGAATATGTGGAAAAAAAAAAGGCAATTCAATAACTAACATAGGACAAAACAATGTTGGAGGGGAAAATGAAAATATATAATAATAATGGTTGATAAAAAATATTAGTTATTGAACCTAAAAGTAACTCTTCAAATATAAAGAATTTTATTTCAATTATAACATTTAGAATTATTTAAAGAATTTTTTTTCAATTATAACACTTGAAATTTTTTTAAAGTTTATTTTTAATAGAAAATATTGTGAATTTTTAGAATTTAACACATAAGTGTTTATAAGTGAATACTAAATTATGGGAAGGGATACTTGCCAAAATTTGAATTTAATAATTTTGAAACTTAACATTTTATATATATATATATATATATATATATAAGCTCAGAGTGGGTAATTATTAATGCATCATAATTAAGTGATAAAAATTTGGGTAATTCTATAATGAACATTAGTCATGTATATCTTATTTTGAAATTTGTGGTTAGTTGTTATATATATTTTCATTGTTTTGCAAATCGATTTATTACAAAAAGGCATGTATCTATACTAATATGACATACATGTATAAATTATTTATTGATGTGAAAATTAAATGAATAAATTAGTAGCTTTTCTAATTTGAACTTTCAACTTCTTTTTTTTTTTTTGCAAATATATCCTTATTTCTAAGATGTAAATTTGAAAATTTTAATTAGTTATTTTTTTAGGTATCAAATTTTGTTGACCCTTTGTTTGATTAATTTGTTGATCAATCTTGATTTTGACCTTAACAATCTATTTTATTACAAATATGTGTGCTTACAAATATATCTTAATTAGGACCAAGGACATGCTTAATGGATAGAGTCATGGAACTCAAAATATGGTTAAAACATGAAGATAAGGATGCTTACGAGTGGGATCACAACCAAGAGCATTCTCATGATCCTAAATGAGTAATGTGAAGTAAATGTTCAAGAGGGAAGTCCTCCTCATGATCTGCATCACGATTGTGAGGAAGCCCATAACAATCATGATCATCTCTTCACGATCCTGAGATTCCAAGAGCTCTAAGAAAAAATTAAAGGTGATCCTCCTTATGATCCTAGTATGATTGTGAGCATGCTCATGAGATTCACTGTATAGCTCCCAATGACTAGTTCATACAAGTAACAACTACATTTTATTCCCCACAATCCTAACATGCATCCTCATGATCGTGAGAATGTAAATTCCTATAAGAAGCTAAAGGAGCATTTAATTAAGAGAAGGATGAGTGGAGCATAAATTTTCAGCCTCCAATTGCTAGTGTTTCCCTCTCCATTACAAATAAAAAGCTCAATACATCATTTAAAGAGTTAGAGCTTTTGAGGAGAAAAATCATTATGTAAAATTCATTAAGCTAAATTTGTTTCTTTCATAATTTTCTTTTGCATATTCTTTACTTGTAAACAAACTTTTTATTGAGTTTGTGGTTATCCTACTTATGAGATTTGTGTGTATTTTTAGTTGATAAAATTGTTTTCATCCAGTCTTTCTTGGTTTAAGAAGTGGATAGTGAAGATCAATCAACATTAAGCTGGAGTTGTGCCTTGTAAAAGTACCTTAACTGTAGAGGTTTAAGTGTGGGCCTTGGAAACACTAGGTAAAAGGTTTAAGGGTGAGTCCAGATTACAATTAGTGAAAAGTTTTGAGTGAACCTAAAAAACACTATAATAACCCGAATTTTTTTAAATTATTTTATATAATTAAATATCAAGGTTTGCAATGTTATTAATAATTTTTATCATATGTTGTTATTATTATTACATTAAATTACTATATTTAATTACTAAATTTAAAATTCTATTTCAAAACTACTAATATATTTATTATTTCCATCTCAATTTTTATATTTATTTACATAGCACTATTATTATTTATTAGTATTATTTGTATAGCATTATTATTTTTTAACTAGAGTTATTATTATTATTATTGTATTATATGTTTATGTATGTTTGTTGAGTGGGTGTATATACATGCATACATACATACATACATACATATATATATATATATATATATATATATATATATATATATATATATATATATATATATATATATATATATGTGTGTGTGTATGTGTATGTGTGTGTGTGCAGATTACTTGACATTCTTGTAAATGTCTTATTCTAAAAATTTTCTTTTCAATTTCTTTTTTAAGTGATTTTAGAAGCTGTTATTTTCTAAGTCTGTTTGAGTATGTGCTTCTTCTAATGAGGCTACTGTAAGTTTCTTGTAGATTGGAAAGTCTTATTTCTTGTTGTGCTATTTGGTAGTCTATCCTATGGATTGTGTGTCTAACATTCATGAAGAATCTAAGTCTGATTCTAAGGTTTGGGAAATAGAAGGTTCTGTACTGAAAGTCTGTTTAGATGCTTGTATTTGTGGGATATGAGGAAATTGTCTAATTAATATGTCTAGTGTGTCTACAAGTTTTTGAAATAACAAGATTTGTCTAGAGACTTCGTTACAGTCACAATCTATATCGTGATTTTCTATGTGATTATTGTCTTCAACGTCTATGTAATGGATTACTTCATGTCTAAATTCGTCTAATGATTGTCAACTTTCTAAATCTAAAAGACAAAAATTTTCTAAAAGTTTTTCAATAGTGGTCATGAACAGATACTGTTTTAATCAAAATATCAAAAGAAAGATTCATCCATAAGATACTCAGATAAATAATCAAAAGCATTCTTCATTTCCAGCCAGTTTATTATAATCTATCTACATGCATCACCCTAAATAATAGATATAACGAATGGATTAAAAATTTAAATAAGTAAACCAATAGTATAAAAATTAACCTATATATTTAAGGATAAACTAGTGAGTTTCCTAGAAACTCTACCTATTCATAATCCTTATCCATTGGAGTACTTTATAAGGCCTCTTCTTGGCCACTCTTTTCCTCCCAAGGATAATACTAAGGAGTACTACTAGTTTGCTTTCCTTAACATATATAGTCTGAAAGGATTATATTATTGATTATGACTTATTTAAATTTTTCATGCAAAATTAATTATATCAAAGATAGAGTCATTCATATAAAAGTTTATAATAAAATACCTAGAATGAAGAAAACTTTCTTTTATTTATCTTTTCTCTCTGGATGAACCTTAAAGAGAGCTTAGAAATACATAACTTAGAAAAAACTAATTTACAATTCTTATTTTGCCTGACTCATAAGGAAGTGATTTTTCTCCAGATCCTAGATAGGGCAAGAGATGGATTTCCCTTATGAGTTTGCTCTGCTCTTAGTAAAGAGGGCTTTCAAAGTCTTCTATATATCTTATACTGAGGGAAGAGTCCTCCTTATATAGCTGGAGGATAAAAGAAAAATTACATAAAATACCCTTTACTGGAAGGGCAATACAAGAAAAGTAAAAATTATGCTTATTAGGATCAGATAAGCATTAGTACAATTTATTTTTGTCTTCACGTGGGTTGGCCCACTTTATGTAGTCTTTTCTTTATTAGATGTCTTTATTCTCTTCATGAAAGGTGGAGGGGTCCACCATTTGTCTTCCGCTGTCTATTGGATAATGTCTGCTACTAGAAGTGGAGTGAGTGTCTGACTCTGTGTCTTTGCTTTTCTGCTCTTTTTTGTATAATGTCTCATACACTTTAACAATAGTATGAAACTCATTGGATCCTTTAAGGTCGAAACTGATAGAGCTGGACTCCCATAATCCTTTTGTAATATAAACTTTTTCATAATGGGTTCCATCACATAAGTCATAAATGTCTGTTTCAGGCCCATTAATGTTAAAGAAAAAGTTATAAGTAGCTATCCTGGCCTTCCAGTGTACTAGGGCTTTAGGCCACAAATTCTGAGGCAAAGTCCATGAAGTTTTTAGATGGAGATGTTTTGAGGGAGTCTTTTTGTATCTTGGATGTCCAAGGGTGTGGATAAATGCCATTATATAACAAGGTTCTGTCTATCTAGCTCTGTCTTCAGAGGGAACCGCAGTTAATTTAACATGAATGGCATTATGGGCTGCTGCTTCAAGTAGTGGCAATTCAAGGATTTCTAATAAATCAATGATGTTGAATGGATCATGGATCCATAAGTCTGTCAAAAGTCCATGTTGGTAAAATTGGAGTGGACTAATTTCAACATTTTTGAATTTTTTACCAATATTCCAACATTAGAAACCTGTCAACCCATATTCCACAGGATCTGAATGAATAAACAAGTTGACAATGACAAGAGGATGTCTTTTCACATAGGTGGTGTTCTTTCCTGCAAGGATATTTGTTATCACAATGAAAAATATAACCACAAAAGATGCCATCATTAATAGCATTACATTCAATAAACTGGTCATTATGACATAAGTCCATAAATTCTTAAAGTATGATGAACTTTGTCCATGATGTGTCCATTATGTCTTAGATTCATGTATTCAAAGAATAGGGGACATTGTGTTCTATCATCATAGTCTCATTTTTTGTATTGTCTATAGGAACTGTGTGTTTGATGAGTGTCTTTTCATAAGATGTTCCTGGTTTAGAGAAGGATGAATTAGAAGTTGGATTAGAAAGTCTCTTTTTTGCTTCCGGGCCAATATAATATGGAGTATTGGGTTGAAGATAGTCTTGAAGGTCCTTTTGGGCTTCTTTACAGTTATAAAAACCTTTGAATCTTGGTATCTTTAATGTCTTATCAAATTTAGACATTTGCTTATGGACCTCAATTCTTTCATTAATGTCAGTCTAGTTGTCGTAAATTCCTGTATATGGGCCATTATAAAGAACATAGCACAAGAATTTTTTGCTCAATGGTCTTTGGGATGTTTGGAAATAATTAATTAGGGCATTAATTACTCCCATTTTCTTAATGATTCCCCTTTCCTCAGTAGGGAGATTCCATATACTGTCTATTATGCAGAGCTGAGGACCACTGAAGTCTTTTCTTTATGCATAATTAAAAGTATGAGTGTCTTTGAAGACTAGTAATTATTGTTCACCAAACTTCATAGTTGCAACAGTTGCATTTCTCTTGATGTAAATTGTAGGTTTTTTTAGAACCCATGTGTTTTCAAAATGGAAATGTCTTAATGTCTGAGTTTTGATTTTTAGCACTAAAACCAAGTCTTTCTTTGGTGTCTGAGGATTTTTCCTCTGGATTACCTTGTAAACACATCAAAAGATTAGTCTGGATAAATTGTCTATAAGAGTATTTTTCTTGCCATCTATATGTTCAAAAGAAGGCTTAATACCTTTGTTTGTAATTAAATTTACAAAATTTAACCATCTATTTACATTAATCTTCTTTTTTGTTTGTTTATTGTAAAATTTTACAATTGCTTCACAGTCTGTCTTAATTGTAAATGATTTGTCACAAATGTATAAATAGAATTTTTCAATTCCATTTATAATCGCTAATATTTCAAGGTCTAAGGATGTAATGCCTTTTTCTTTATAAATACCTAAAGAGTATCTACAAATTTGTTCTTTTGTCTTAGGTGAATACTTATGAGGTTTTGCATATAATATAGCTCCCTATCCTAATTCACAACCGTCTATTTCTACAATCATGTAATCTGTGTTTAAAGGAAGTCTAAGTAGAGGAAGATTTTGTACACATTTTTTTAATGTCTTGTACTATTCTAGTATCCTCATTATTAAAATGTCTTTGGCCTTTGATAGAAGTGTTATTGTATAAAGGCCCATTCAGTTTAGATAAGTCTTTAATAAAAGGCCTAGCATAGTTTAAGAGTCCTAAAAAGGCCTGCAGTCTTTTAAGTTCCTTAATTTTATTAAGAAATTCTAAGATCTTCCTAGTAATATGAGGTTGGAGTTTTATTCTTCCTTGTCCTATTTCAGAGCCTAGGAATTCAATACGTCTTTTATTGAGAACCATTTTCTTTTTAGATATTATCATTCCATGGTTTTCAAATATGTTAAATACAGAATGTAAGTGTGCAATGTGTTCTTTTTCAGTTTTTGAGAAAACTAAAATGTCATCAATATATACACAAGTAAATGTACTACAATGTCTAAATGCTTCATCCATTTTCCTTTGAAAAATTTATGGAGCATTCTTTAGTCGAAATGGCATTACTAACCATTCAAAATGTCCTTCAAGACAACTAAAACCTGTCCAAGGAATACTATCTTCATGCATTTTAATTTGCCAGAAACCTGATTTTAAATCAAATTTACTGAAAATTTTTTGCATTTTGCATTTTATTTATTAGTACATCTTTGTTTGGTATTTTATAACCATCTTCATGTCTATTATCATTAAGTCTTTTGTAATTAAATACCATCCTAGATTGTCCTCTTTTAAGTTCTGATTCTTTTTAGATAATAAAAGCTGGTGATCTATGTCTAAATGTACTTTGTCTTATAACGTGTAAGTCTAGGAGTTGTTTAATATAAATTTTGCATTCCTCTATCTCCCATGTGTTAAATTTAATCTTTCTTGCTTTATTAGTTAAATCAGGATTGATTATGTCTAACTTACAAGTTATTTTGTTTTTGTTCCAATGCCTAGTAGGGTTTTCTCCTATAGTCCCTAATTTTTCAAGTCTATTGATTATGTCGTCTAATTCTGTGTGTTGTTCTAAGGTTTTTCTAACCTTAGATAAATCCACTAGGTTTACTAAGTCTATATCCCTAAATTCTTCAAAATCAGGAATATTTTCTTGAGTATCTGTTTCTTCTCCTATTAGGAAATTGTCTTGATTATGATTTTTACATTGTCCTGTAATTTTACAGTTACAATTTTACAATTTGTCTTTTTTATTTTCAGGAAAATTTGGCAATGGAAGTGGTACCCTTAATTCTCACCACGCTGCGTGAGCACATATTCTGATATTATAGGGCTAAGTATGGGTTTTCTAATAAAGAAAACATAGTCATTTGTCTCAAAAAGGCCACCCATGTCTCCAAATAAAAATCATAAGATAATCAATCATGATTTAACTATTAATGCAGGAAGATTAAATTTAACACTTGGGAGATAGAGGAATGAAAAATGCATATTAAACAACTCCTAGACTTACACGTTATAAGAAAAAGTACATGTAGACATAGATCACCAACTTTTATTGTCCAAAAAGAATCAGAACTTAAAAGAGGACAATCTAGGATGGTATTTAATTACAAAAGACTTAATGACAACACACATGAAGATGGTTATAAAATCCCAAACAAAGATGTACTAATAAATAAAATGCAAAATGCAAAAATTTTCAATAAAATCAGGTTTCTGGCAAATTAAAATGCATGAAGACAGTATTCCCTGGACAGGCTTTAGTTGTCCTGAAGGACATTTTGAATGGTTAGTAATGCCATTTGGACTAAAGAATGCTCCATAAATTTTTCAAAGGAAAATGGATGAAGCATTTAGACATTATAGTACATTTACTTGTGTATATATTGATGACATTTTAGTTTTCTCAAAAACTGAAAAAGAACACATTGCACACTTACATTCTATATTTAACATATTTGAAAACCATGGAATGATAATATCTAAAAAGGAAATGGTTCTCAATAAAAGACATATTGAATTCTTAGGCTTTGAAATAGGACAAGGAAGAATAAAACTCCAACCTTATGTTACTAGGAAGATCTTAGAATTTCCTGATAAAATTGAGGAACTTAAAAGACTGCAGGCCTTTTTAAGACTCTTAAACTATGCTAGGCCTTTTATTAAAGACTTACCTAAACTGAATGGGCCTTTATACAATAACACTTCTATCAAAGGCCAAAGACATTTTAATAATGAGGATATTATAATAGTACAAGACATTAAAAAACATGTACAAAATCTTCCTTTACTTAGACTTCCTTTAAACATAAATTACATGATTGTAGAAATAGATGGTTGTGAATTAGGATGGGGAGCTGTATTATATGCAAAACCTCATAAGTATTCACCTAAGACAGAAGAACAAATTTGTAGATACTCTTCAGGTATTTATAAAGAAAAAGGCATTGCATCCTTAGACTTTGAAATATTAGCGGTTATAAATGGAATTGAAAAATTCTATTTATACATTTGCGACAAACTGTTTATAATTAGGACAAACTGTGAAGCAATTATAAAATTTTACAATAAACAAACATAAAAGAAGATTAATGCAAACAGATGGTTAAATTTTGTAAATTTAATTACAAACAAAGGTATTAAGCCTTCTTTTGAACATATAGACGGTAAGAAAAATACTCTTGCAAACAGTTTATCTAGACTAATATTTTCATGTGTTTACAGGGTAATCTAGAGGAAAAATCCTCAAACACCAAAGAAAGACTTGGTTTTGGTGCTAAAAATCAAAACTCAGACATTAAGACATTTCCATTTGGAAAAGACATGGGTTCTAAAAAACCTATAATTTACATCAAGACAAATGCAATTGTTGCAACTATGAAGTTTGGTGAACAAGAATTACCAGTCTTCAAAGACACTCATACTTTTAATTTTGTAGAAAGAAAAGACTTTAGTAGTCCTCAACTCTGCATAATAGATAGTATCTAGAATCTCCCTACTGAGTAAAGGGGAATCACCAAGAAAATGGGAGTAATTAATGCCCTAACTAATTATTTCCAAACATCCCAGACACCATTGGGCAAAAAATTCTTGTGCTATGTTCTTTATAATGACCCATATGTAGGAATTTACGACAACTGGACTGATATTAATGAAAGAATTGAGGTCCATAAGAAAATGTCTAAATTTGATAAGACATTAAAGACACCAGAATTCAAAGGTTTTTATGACTGTAAAGAAGCCCAAAAGGACCTTCAAGACTACCTTCAACCCAATACTCCATATTATATTAGCCCAAAAGCAAAAAAGAGACTTTCTGATCCAACTTCTAACTCATCCTTCTCTAAACTAGGAACATCTTATGCAAAGACACTCACCAAACACACAGTTCCTATAGACAATACAAAAAATGAGACTGTGATGATAGAACACAATGTCCCCTATTCTTTGAATACATGGATCAAAGACATAATGGACACATCATGGACAAAGTTCATCATCCTTTAAGAATTTATGGACTTATGTCACAATGTCCAATTTTTTGAATGTAATGCTATTAATTATGGCATCTTTTGTGGTTATATTTTTTCATTGTGATAATAGATATCCTTACAGGAAAGAACACCACTTACGTGAAAAGACATCCTCTTGTCATTATCAACTTGTTTATTCATTAAGATCCTGTGGAATACGGGTTGACAGGTTTCCATTTGGTAAAAAATTCAAAAATGTTGAAACTAGTCCACTCCAATTTTACCAACATGGAATTTTGATAGACTTATGGATCCATGATCCATTCAACATCACTCATTTACCAGAAATCCTTGAATTACCACTATTTGAAGCAGGAGCCCATATTGCCATTCATGTTAAATTAACTGCGGTTTCCTCTGAAGATATAGCTAGATAGATAGAACCTTGTTATACAATGGCATTTATCCACACCCTTGGACATCCAAGATACAAAAAGACTCCCTCAAAACATCTCCATCTAGAAACTTCATGGACTTTGCCTCAGAATCTGTGGCCTAAAGCCCTAGTTCATTGGAAGGCCAGTACAACTGCTTATAACTTTTTCTTTAACATTAATGGGCCTGAAATAGACATTTATGACTTATATGATGGAACCCATTGTGAAAAAGTTTATATTACAAAAGGATTATGGGAGTCCAGCTCTATCAGTTTCTACCTTAAAGGATCCAACGAGTTTATAAGACATTATACAAAAAAGAGCAGAAAAGCAAAGACCTAGAGTCAGACACTCACTCCACTTATAGTAGCAAACATTCTCCAATAGACAACGAAAGACAAATGGTGGACCCCTCCACCTTCATGAAGAGAATAAAGACAGCTAATAAAGAAAAGACTACACAAAGTGGGCCAACCCATGTGAAGACAAAAACAAATTGTACTAATGCTTATCTGATCCTAATAAGCATAATTATTTTTTTTTTACTTTTCTTGTATTGCCCTTCTAGTAAAGGGTATTTTATGTAATTTTTCTTCTATCCTCCAGCTATATAAGGAGGGCTCTTCCCTCAGTATAAGATATATAAAAGACTCTGAAAGCCCTCTTTACTAAGAGGAGAGTAAACTCTAAGGGAAATCCATCTCTTGCCCTATCTGGGATCTGGAGAAAAATCACTTCCTTATGAGTCAGATAAAATAAGAATTGTAAATTAGTTTTTTCTAAGTTATGTATTTCTAAGCTCTCTTTAGGGTTCATCCAGAGAGAAAAGATAAATAAAAGAAAGTTTTCTTCATTCCAGGTATTTTATCATAAACTTTTATATGTATGACTCTATCTTTGATATAATTAATTTTGCATGAAAAATTTAAATAAGTCATAATCAATAATATAATCCTTTCAGACTATATATGTTAAGGAAAGCAAACTAGTAGTACTCTTTAGTATTATCCTTAGGAGGAAAAGAGTGGCTAAGAATAGGCCTTATAAAGCACTCCAGTGGATAAGGATTATGAACGGGTAGAGTTTCTGGGAAACTCACTAGTTTATCCTTAAATATATAGGTTAAGTTTCATACTATTAGTTTACTTATTTAAATTTTTAATCCATTCGTTACATCTATTAGTTAGGGTGATGCATGTAGACAGATTATAATAAATTGGCTAGAATGAAAAATGCTTTTGATTATTTATCTGAGTATCTTATGGATGAATCTTTCTTTTGATATTTTGATTAAAACAATATCTGTTCATGACCATTATTGAAAAATTTTTAGAAAATTTTTTTCTTTTAGATTTAGAAAGTTGACAATCATTAGACGAATTTAGACAAGAAGTAATCCATTACAGAGACATTGAAGACAATAATCACATAGAAAATCACGATATAGACTGTGACTATAACGAAGTCTCTAGACGAATCTTTTTATTTTAAAACTTGCAGACACACTAGTCATATTAATTAGACAATTTCCTCATATCCCATAAATATAAGCATCTGAATAGACTTTCAGTACAAAACCTTTTGTTTCCCAAACATTAGAATCAGACTCAGATTCTTCATGAATGTTAGACACATAATCCATAGGATAGACTACCAAATAGCATAATAAGAAATAAGACTTTCCAATCTACAAGAAACTTATAGTAGCCTCATTAGAATAAGCACATACTCAGACAGACTTAGAAAATAATAGCTTCTAAATTCACTTAAAAAAGAAATTGAAAAGACAATTTTCAGAATAAGACATTTACAAAACTGTCAAGTAATCTGCACACTTTAATGGGTAGACAAGCTTTAGACAACATAAATCTTAAAATAGTTGAAGAAAAATTAATTTTGCAAGAATGCATACAGACATATCTTGACTTAATTACCAGACGAAACATATTATACTTTTATGGTATCAAGAACACAGGACTAAATCACAACATTACTATAGCTAAATGGGATATTGAAAAGACTAAAAGAAAAATTAAGTATTTAGAAGATTGTAAGGTGATAATTTCACTTTAACATGACACCAGGCACTTAAAATTCTTTAGGAAAAATTTTTTCCTTTAGACACCAAAACATTTGGCATTAGTATACTTTACAAAACAAAATTTTAGGAAGTATCCTCCAACCCCCAGTGGTATTAGAGCAGTAGACATTAAACAAACTGGATAACTCAGACTATAAAAATTTTCATTATTAGACTTAGCTATAAATAGTACACATAAGACAATTATATCTTTAGACAAGACAAAACATACATATTTTTATAGACATAGTAGAGAATTTACACATTGCTTACACTCTACTAATCCACATTTAAATACAATAACAGACTTAATAATTTCATTAGAAATTCTTTAAGTCAACAACAAGACAAATTTAACAAAACACTTGAGACTATTTTCCAAAAAAAAATATAGACACTAGATAATATTCTGAATTAAAAAGTTAGATTAATTATCTAAAAAAATATTCAAGACATCTTTAATAAAAGATTAGACATTATAAAATTAGATAATTTACCTAGTAAAAAGGACATAAACACATTATCTCAATTAATTTTGGAAAATAAACCAAAAGAAACTAAGCATCAGACAAGACAATTAATTAAGAAACTAGATCAACAACTAGATCATAATTAGACATTAATTGAAAAAGAAATCATATTAATAAAAGACATGGTTAAAGAATTAAAAAAGACAGTATGAGGATATTAATGGACTTTTATAAAAACACATATTTTGAAGAGGCAAAAGGATACACACACATATATAATGACTCTCATACTCAGTTTGACATAGGCTACACACATAACTCTAAGGTTCAAGCCTTACCAGATAAAATAATAATGGCCCAAAACAATACTATCATTGTTTTACTAGCTCATATCCACCAAAGACTTGACAAACAGAAACAAGACAAATTTTATTAGAATCAAAATCTTCTGGCACACCCGCTAAACATAAAGATAGAATTAGAAATTATTTCCTCAAGACTTAGTAATCTTAAGATTGAAACTACTGACACAGGAAAGAAAATTGTTCAAGACAAAAAGACTACAAATAAATTTTTATTTGTAGGAAAACCTAAGACATCATGAGTAACCAAACTCAAACCCAAACCCAAAAAAGACTCTTTCCAGGAAGATCCATAACTATTAGAGAACAAAATCCTGATAATAGGACATCTTGGTTATTCCGTAAACAAAATTCCACACAAACTTTGGAATAGACAATAGACCTAGAAAATAATACAAGTATATTTTCTGACAGATAATTAAGGACTTTAAATCTTAGAACAATATATCAACAAGGATTTTTAGACAATCTCATAAGAAGAACACAACTTTTAACCCTAAGAAAAAATGTTAGGATTGCATGCCCTAATGGATAAGAAGTTATAATACCACTAGTTTCTCAGGAAGGTAGCAACCAACTTAGGACACACAGATGTCTTAACTATATCCATTTAGGACTAGTAGTCATTGGAATAAGGACTTTAGCCAAATAGGTATAGGAACAAAAGTACTAGTAGTACTTTATGATACCAGACACTCAGACTTTGACAAAGCCATTATAGGAATAAAGGAAGCAGATATGAACAACAATGGTAGTATAAACTATATTGCCCCAAACTTCAATATAACAATAAATGATTTTAAGAAATATAGTAAAATCAAGATACTAACAAAAGGATATCAAGACTTTATGAGAGACAATATTCTTTTAGAAATACAATTTATAGGAAAAGCCATGCATAATATAGCTATAGCCTATAAATTAGACTTAAGAGGACTGATTGACATTATATCCACAACAGGACTGGTTAACATATATATATATATATATATATATATAAACACATCGACACTTCCCTTTTTTCTTCCCATCCCATGCCATTACCTTTCTTTTTCTCCTTGCTGTACCATTTCTCCCTACCCTCTCTTGCCACCTTCCTTCTTTTTCCAGCAACACCATCGCCTATTTCTTTCTTCTTCTTGTTGTCTCAACAGCAACGACAACAACAACAATAACGACAATAGCAACAATAGCAGCAGCCCTCCCCTGTCTTAGATTTTTGCTTTAGATGAGTTCTAGGTTAGGTTAGTTGATTTTGTTAGGTTGATTCTATGTTGTTTCTTTGTTGTTTATTAATTATTTGTTAGTTGTTTGTTAGTTATTGTGTTTATTTTAATTTTTAGTTAATTAGTATAATTTTTGCTTAATTTATCAAAATTTATTTTCAATATTTGGTTAATTTTTGAGTTGATCTACATATGTACTTAGTTGATTTGAAATTATTGTAGTTAATTTTAATTATGAATATTTTTAAATATTTAATAATATAAATTGTAATTTTTATTAATTATGTTAATTAATTATTTTTGGTTGGAAATTTGAGTAATTAATATTAGTATATTAAGTTAGTAATTTTTGTGTTGATAAAATTATTTTTAGTAAATTAATATCATTTTTGAGGAATTATTATGTTTATGTGAATGTTGTAATTTTTGGGTAATTATGTAATTTTTTGAAAATATAGTTAAATTATATTTTAAATGGTTTTAGAATTTTATAGAGTATTAGAATAATTTTTATAAATTAATTGCTATTTTTAAATAATTAATTCTAATTTTTCAAACTTTTATTCAAATAATAAATTATTTCTTTTGTTTGATTAAATGGGTTTTTTAATTAATTTTATAATATATTTAAACTATTTAAATAATTAAATGCTAATTTGACTATACTTTGATGAATAATTGTAAAATTGGATTTTATTAATATTATATTAATTATTAGGATTTTATTGTTTAATTTGGAAAAATAATTACTTTTAATGTTTTATTATTTAAATACATTAAATTGTGGCATTTTGGGTATTTTTATGGATTTTAAATAATTTTAAATATTTATTATTAAATTATTTATTTTTAGTGGATTGTGAACCTTGGTTCGGGATTTGAGTACTTTGGGGTCCTAACCCAAGGTGTTAAGCTTATGTGAATTTAGAAGTGTGTTTGCTTGCAGGATTGACTCTACTTTGGTAGAGGGATGTCCATCTTACTGAGAGACTTTGCCAAAATTTTGATAAATTTCTCATAAAATATGACATTGGGTCAATCCTAATTTTTGAATTCTAAGTTGAGTGTTCTTTAGAAATTCTAGAAAATAGGGTTTCTATTTTCTGATTGTCATTTCATTTTCTGTCTTTTAGCCGTCGCTCTGGTTGCATCTACCAGTCAAGGTTGGACACAACATATCAGAGGAGTGCCTTCATCTTGTAAGTTAATATTTGATTTGAGTGTCATGTCTTTCAATTTAAATCATATTCAATTTTAATGATATATATTTTATGAGATTCTAATCGGTATTCTTATATAATGTTGCATGATTTAATTTATAGTTGATTGATTTTATTTTTATTTTCTTTGTCTTAATTTCATTTATTTTAAATAAACTACGATAGAATGGACTACCTGATGAGTTTCATCAGGACTGTATGTGCACCGATAAAATATTTGATTATATTACTAGGGCCGATGGTCTGATGATGCTTTGCTTTGAGACACCACTAGTAATATAATATTTTATTATTTAATAAATACTAGGGCCAAAGGTCTGGTGATGCCTTACTCTCAAACATCGCCAATGATATTGGATTAAGTGATGTGACTACAACTGTGCATCCTGGTGATGCTTTGATCTCGGGATCTGGCAGTCTTGGATATAAGTGAGCTAAATGATTGTTAAAATAGAGGACTCGAGTTCTACTTAGTTTTTTTATATTGAAATGTTTTAAAAAGCATTTAAATATTTATTTCCTTTGAAAAATGGGTTTCTTATATATATATATCAAAGAATTTGAATAAAATTATAAATATATTATATTTTCATAAAAAAACTGATTTTAAAGGAGATTTTTAAACTGCATTCATTCCTTTTATTAGTTTACTCAGTGATATCTGACTCCCCTTAATTTTTATAGGAGTTTGGGAGACTTCTGTTAGGCCTACTTCTCTACATCGAGTAGCTTCCTTATTGGCTATCTTATGTAGGTCTATATAGTTGTATTTATATTAGTATTTGTGTACTGCAATAGAGAACTGTATAATTGAATATTTTAAATTTAGATATTATACGTTGAGATTTATGTACTGAGATACTATTTTATATAATAGATGATGTTTATTTATTTTATGCACTATGATGTTAAAGTTTAATTAAATTGAGAAAAATTATTTGATAATGTGTATTATGATTTAATTATTTTATTATGAGGTTTTAAAATGAAATATTATGCATTTTTCTTTTAAGGCTTACTACGGGTTTCAGTAGCTTTATGCTTTCCCATTCCTTAGTACCGGTCACATGCCCCTGGGTTTAGGTCGTGACAAAGTTGGTATCAAAGTTTTGGCTTGTTTTTCATGCTTTTGACTATCGATGTTTGTCTTTTCTCATATTATTACGGTACTTAGGTTGTTAATTGTTACTTGTTAATTCCTTATATTTAGGATTCTGTGTGTGCGTCTGTGTTCTTATTTGGTTTTGAATTTGGGTTTTCTTGTCTTTTCAGAATAAGGCATGCGCATAATGCCCCTATTGCTGATGCAGAGCCTAATGACTATGAGCAGTCATTTCAAGATAAGATTCTCCCTCTTGCCCCTTAACCTAGAGGTAGAGGTAGAGGTAGGGGTAGAGCCAAAGTAGTAGCAGCTCAGAGGCAGGATCAACCTTAGGTAGAGCCTCAGATTCTAATAGAGGATCCTGTAGCTTTTGTAGCTAGTATGGTGGGTATTAATTAGGGCTTGGAAGCTTTTAATCTGGCGATTCCTATAGTGCAGCAGATGCTTTAGCGATAGAATCAAGGGATGTGTGATGCGGATGTGGCATTGTTATACTTCAGAGTGGGGTGAGTCTATTTTGATGGTACTAGAGACACATTGGATTTCATTAACACCATTGAGTCTAGGACCATATCTAGGTATTTTGATTATCATAGGATCATGAATGTGGAGCTATTACTCTCAATAATAGCTTAGGATTGGTTTATATAGTCCATTCAACCTTTCATGACCATGATGACATGGTTAGGATTTAAGGAGCAGTTTATGAGATTCTTCTATCCTTCATCTATGCGAGAGAACTATAGATGACATTAGCTTAATATCAATAAGAAAGATCGATCAGTTGAGGACTACACTTGGGAGTTCTATAGATTGATGAGACATGCTAAGGATGTGAGGCAAGATGTTGTCAAAGTAGTTGAGTTGTATGTGATTGGGGTAAGCCTAACTTATATTGGCATTCGACTAGAGGGTTATAGTTTGGAGAGTGTTGTGGAGGAGGCAAGACAGTTAGAGCAAAGGCATATCCAACACAGCACTATACCTAACCCTTATGATAATGGCATTGTCAGACTTGTTCAAAGGGTGCATCAGCCAGTGTTTTAGATAGGTAGCATGAGTGCTCAGTCAATAGGTCCTTCTCAGTAGAGCAGATAGTTTAGAGCATATTGGATAGGTAGGCACTGCCTTGCTCAAGATCGTAGGAGTAGTAGGGCTGCTAGATTTGGTGGTAGTGCTAGTAGTAGCAGTGGATAGAGCTCTGGACATGATAGTTCTAGGTCTGGAGCTAGTATGTGTGCCACATATGGGCAAGTGCATTATGGTCCTTGTCATTTAATGCCAGGAGCGTGTTTCAGGTGTGGTCAGTTTTGACACTTTGCTAAAGCTTGTCCAAACTATGGGTTCCAGCCATCCTTGGCTCAAGGATCTTCACCTTCTATTGTCCAACCTTTACAATAGGTGCCTCAGTAATATCAGGCACCCATGTACCCTCAACAGCGACTGATATAGTTGGCAAGTCAGCAGGGCCGATGTAGAAGACAGCCTTAGCCATTCACCTCACAGCAGCCAAAACGTGGACAGGCTAGGGTCTTCACATTGACTCCTCAGGATGTGTAAGCATCCAATGTTATGGTAGCAAGTATTATTCCTATTTATTACTATAAGGCTAGAGTCTTATTTGATTCGGGTGCTATGTATTTGTTTGTATCTCCTTTGTTTACTTCGAAAATGGCTTGTCTTTCTTCCAAGATGAGTTTTCCTTTATCCATTTTGACTCCACTTAGTGATGAGTTAAAGATAGACATTTTCTTTCCATCTTGTCCTATGTTGGTTGAAGGTAGGGAGTTGTTAGTATACTTGGTCCTTCTGGATGTGATTAAGTTTGATGTGATTATGGGAATGGATTGGTTGTCCCAGTATTATGCTTTTGTGGACTGTCAAGTGAAAGAAGTAATTTTTAGAATTTCAGGTGAAGAGGAATTCAGATTCAGAGGTAGTGAGAGTTCCATGCCTCGTATCCTTATTTATGCTATTACAATTAGGAAGATGCTTAATAGAGGGTGTTAAGGCTATCTAGTTGTAGTTAGGGATGTTCAATCAGAAATGGGATCATTGGATAGGGTACCAGTGGTACATGAATTCTTGAATGTTTTTCTAGAGGAATTACCTGGATTGCCATTGGATAGAGAGATAGAATTTTGTATTGATGTTATGCTTAGTAAAGATCTTATCTCTATGCCACCTTATAGGATGGCACCTATAAAGCTGAAGGAGTTGAAAGAGCAATTGCAAGAATTATTGGATAAGGGTTTTATTCAACCTAGTACATCTCTTTGGGGTGCTCCAGTTCTTTTTTTGAAGAAGAAGGATGGTAGTCTTTGACTCTGTATTGACTATAAACAACTGAATAAGGTTACCAATAAAAACAAGTATCCACTCCCCAGGATTGATGATTTGTTTTATTAGTTGCAAGGAGCTCAGTATTTCTCTAAAATTGATTTGAGATATGGGTATCATCATTTGAGGATTAGAAGTGAGGATGTACCCAAGTTAGCATTTCGGACTAGGTATGGCCACTATGAGTTTTTAGTGATGTCCTTTGGGTTAAGTAATGCCCTAGCATCCTTTATGAACTTTATGAATAGGGTGTTTAGGCCATTATTGGACCAATTTATGATTATGTTTATTGATGACATTTTGGTCTATTCCAAGAATAAGTTGGAACATACGATGCATTGAAGATTGGTGCTACAGGCTTTGAGAGAGTAACAGCTGTATGCCAATTTTTCAAAATGGGAGTTCTAGTTAGACCAAGTGACATTCTTAGGCCATGTGGTATCCAAAGATGGCATTCCAGTGGATCCTAGGAAGATAAAGGTGATCACTGAGTGGCCAAGACCCATAACTGTCATAGAAGTGAGAAGTTTTCTAGGTTTAGTGGGCTATTGTAGAAGATTTATGAAGGATTCCTCCAAGATTGTTGTGCCTTTTGACAAGATCTGTTGCTCAAGGATTTATTGACTTCAAACCTAGTGCTAACTTTGCCTTCTGGTCATGATGGATACACAATGTATTGTGATGCTTACTGTATAGGATTAGGCTGTGTGCTAATGCATAATGTGGCTGCTTATGCTTTAAGGTAGTTAAAGAAGCATGAGCAGAATTATCCCACTCACGATTTAGAGATGGCAGTAGTTGTATTTGTATTGAAGATTTAGAGGCATTACTTTTATAGTGTCACTTATGAAATATACACTGACCACAAAAGCTTAAAGTATATCTTTGAGCAGAGGGATTTGAGCCTAAGGCAAAGAAGATGGATGGAACTTCTGAAGGATTATGATAATTTGATTCTTTACCACCGAGGCAAGGCGAACGTAGTACCTAATACATTGAGCAGAAAATCAATAGGCAATCTTGCCATATTAGTATTGAGAGGAGGCCGATTATTCAAGAGTTGCATGAGCTGATTAATCAAGGTTTACAGTGGAAAGTGACTAAGAAATGCCTTGTAGCTCAATTCAGAGTATGGTTAGTGTACTTGGATAGAGTTAAGGCAGCTTAAAGAAGGGACCCATAGCTACAGAGAATTATGTTTGAGGTGCAACAGGGTCAATCCAAAAAGTTTGTGATTGACAGTGAGGGTGTTCTACACTTGGGTACTCGGTTGTGTGTGCCAGATGTTAATGATCTGAGGAAAGAGATCTTGGAAGAGGCACATTTTTCTACTTACAGTATAATAATTTAAAGGATAAATACTAGTGGAATGGAATGAAGAAGGATGTTGCAGTATTAGTATTTAGGTGTCTTACATGTCAGCAGGTGAAACTATAGCATCAAAGGCCCTCAGGATTGTTATAGCCCATGCCTATCCCAAAGTGGAAGTGGGATATGATTACCTTGGATTTTGTGGCTGGTTTGCCTCAGACGATAGATGGATTTCATGCAATTTGGGTGATCATTGACAGGTTAACTAAGTCAGCTCACTTTTTATCGGTAAAGAAGACATACTCCACTGATAGGTTGGCATGGTTGTATGTTAGCAAAATTGTTTATCTTCATGGAGTTCTAGTGAGCATAATATCTGACAGAGGAGCCACTTTTACATAAGTTTTCTATAAAGAGTTACATAAAGTTTTAGCTACAAGGTTAGGCTTCAATATAACATTCCATCCTCAAATTGATGGTTAGTTTGAAAGGACCATTCAGACTTTAGAGGATATGCTTAGAATGTGTGTGATGGATTTTGAAGGTCAATGGGATAACCACTTGCCACTGATTGAATTTGCATATAACAATAGTTATCATGCAAGTATTGAAATTGCTCCGTATGAAGCGATGTACGGTAGGAAGTGTGATCACCTTTATGTTGGGAAATTGGTGAGAGATAGTTGACTGGTCCAGAGATGGTGCAGATTACTTTTGAGAAAGTCCCTATCATTCAGTAGAGGTTGAGGACATCTTTCAACAAGTAGAAGATTTATGTTGATCTTAGAAGGAAAGATGTTTCCTTTCTAGTTGGAGATATAGTTTTTTTGAAGGTATCTCTGATGAAAGGAGTTATAAGGTTTGGTAAGAAAGGTAAGTTGGCTCCTAGATACATTGGACCTTTTGAGATGCAGTAACGAGTTGGAGAAGTGGCCTATAGATTGGTGTTGCCACCTGAATTATCTCGAATGCAACCAGTGTTCCATGTATCTATATTGAGAAAGTATATTCCTGATCCTTCTCACATACTTTAGCCTCAAGTAGTGGAGCTCGATGAAGATATGTCTTATGAGGAGTATCAGTGGCAATTGTGGATTGCCAAGTTTGTCAACTTTGCTCTCGGGAGATTCTGATGGTGAAATTGCTTTGGAGTAACCACACAGCAGAAGACTGTATGTGGGAGGCAGAAACCAAGATGCAAGCCGCTTATCCCTATCTTTTTCATCAATAGACCTTACTTTTCTTTGAAATTTGAGGACGACTTTCTGTAAGGGGGAAAGACTGTAATAACCTAAATTTTTTTAAAATTATTTTATACAATTAAATATCAAGGTTTGTAATGTTATTAATAATTTTTCTCATATGTTGTTATTATTATTACATTAAATTACTATATTTAATTACTACATTTAAAATTCTATTTGGAAACTATTATCATATTTATTATTTCCATCTCATTTTTTTTATTCATTTACATAGCATTATTATTTTTTAACTAGAGTTTTTATTATTTTTTTTGTATTATATGTTTATGTATGTGTGTTGAGTGGGTGTATATACATACATACATACATACATACATATATACATTCATACATATTTATATATATATATATATATATATATATATATATATATATATATATATATATATATATATATATATATACATACATACATACATATATATATATATTAAAACACACTAACCCCACTTTTTTTCTTTTTTCTTCCCATCCCACGCCATTTGCTTTCTTTTTCTCCATGCTGTCCCATTTCTTCCTGCCCTCTCTCACTATCTTCCTTCTTTTTTCAATAACACCATCGCCTATTTCTTTCTTCTTCTTGCTGTCTCAACAACAACAACAGCAACAACCCTCCTCTGTCCTAGATTTCTGCTTTAGGTGAGTTCTAGGTTAGTTTAGTTGATTTCGTTAGGTTGATTATATGTTGTTTGTTAGTTATTGTGTTTATTTTAATTTTTAGTTAATTAGTATAATTTTTGCTTAATTTATCAAAATTTATTTTTAATATTTGGTTAATTTTTGAGTTGATCTACATATGTACTTAGTTGATTTTAAAATATTTTAGTTAATTTTCATTATGAGTATTTTTAAATATTTTAATAATATAAATTGTAATTTTTGTTAATTATGTTAATTAATTATTTTTGATTGGAAATTTGAGTAATTAGTATTAGTATATTAAGTTAGTAATTTTTGTGTTAATAAAATTATTTTTAGTAAATTAATATTATTTTTGAGGAGTTATTATGTTTCTGTTAAATATTTGAATTTTGGGGTAATTATGTAATTTTGTTGAAAATATAGTTAAATTATATTTTAAATGACTTTACAATTTTATTGAGTATTAGAATAATTTTTATAAATTAATTTATTAATTCTAATTTTTGAAAATTTTATTCAAATAATAAATCAATTTTTTGTGTGATTAAATGCATTTTTAATTAATTTTATAATATATTTAAACTATTTAAATAATTAAATGTGAATTTGACTATTTTATGATGAATAATTGTAAAATTGGCTTTTATTAATATTATATTAATTATTGGGATTTTATTATCTAATTTGGAAAAATAATTATTTTTAATGTTTTATTATTTAAATACATTAAATTGGGGCATTTTGGGTATTTTATGGATTTTTAATGATTTTAAATAGTTATTATTAAATTATTTATTTTTGGTGGATTGTGAACCTCGGTTGGGGATTTGAGTAGTTCGGGATCCTAACCCGAGGTGTTGAGCTTGTGTGAATTTAGAAGTGTGTTTACTTGTAGGATTGACTTTAATTCGATAGAGGGATGTCCGTCTTACTAAGTAGACTCTGTCGAATTTTTGGTAAATTTCTTGTAAAACGTGACATCGGGTCAATCCTAATTTTTGAATTCTAAGTCGAGTCTTCCTTAGAAATTCTAGAAATTAGGGTTTTTGTTTTTTGATTGTCATTTCATTTTTTATCTTTTAGCCGCCCATCCGATCGCATCTACTAGTCGAGGTTGGACACGACGTATTAGAGGAGTGCGTTCATCTTGTAATTAATATTTGATTTGAGTGTCGGGTCTTTCAATTTAAATCATTTTCAATTTTGATGAATTATATTTTACAAGATTCTAGTTGGTATTCCTGTATAATGTTGTATGATTTAATTTATAGTTAATTGATTTTATTTTTATTTATTTTTATTTTCTTTGTCTTAATTTCATTTATTTTAAATAAACTACGGTAGAACGGGCTACCTGATGGGTTTCATCAGGACTGTGTGCGCACCAGTAAAATATTTGATTATATTACTAGGGCTAATAGCCTAGTAATGCTTTGCTCTTGGACACTGCCAGTAATATAATATTTTATTATATAATAAATAATAGGGTCGAAGGTCTGGTGATGCTTTGCTCTTGGACACCATAAGTATTGTTGGATTAATATTTATTAAATCACTAGGGCCGATGGTTTGGTGATGCTTTGCTCTCGGACACTACCAGTAATATTGGATTAAGTGACGTGACTGCGGCTGTGCATCTTGGTGATGTTTTGCTCTTGAGATCCGGCAGTCTTGGATATAAGTGAACCAAACGACTGTTAAATTTGAGGACTCAGGTTCTAGCTATTTTTTTATACTGAAATGTTTTAAAAAGTATTTAAATATTTATTTCTTTGCTTTAAAAAATGGGTTTCTTATATATACATCAAAGAATTTGAATAAAATTATAAATATATTATATTTTCATAAAAAAAAACTTATTTTAAAGGAGCTTTTTAAATCATATTCATTTCTTTTATTGGCTTACTCAGTGAGGTCTGACTCCCCTCATTTTTTTATCAAGAGTTTAGGAGTCTGCTGTTAGGCCTACTTCTCTAGCTTCTTCACCAGCTATCTTATGTAGGTTAATAAAGTTGTATTTGCATTGGTATCTGTGAATCGTAGTAGAGAACTGTATAATTGAATATTTTAAATTTGGATATTATGTATTGAGATTTATGTACTGAGATACTATTTTATATAATTGATGATTTTTATTTATTTTATGCATTATGTTATTACGATTTACTTAAATTGAGAAAAATCAATTTAATAATGTGCATTATAATTTAATTATTTTCTTATGAGGTTTTAAAGTGAAATATTTCACATTTTTCTTTTAAGGCTTACTACGGGTTTCAGTTGCTTTATGCTTTTCCATTCCCTAGTGCCGGTCACATTCCCCTGGGTTCGGGTTATGACAAACACATTGTTATAAGATTAGTGTTGAGCCATAAAACACTTTGTTGTACATAATTTTGGTGATAAGATTGGTGCAAAAAATTGAAAATTCTAATTTGGGGATAAGTTAGGTAGAGACATAAGATTAATTATGATCTGAACTCCTTAAATTGTTTGTGTCAACATTTCTTCTCATTATTTAACTCTTATATCTTCATTTATTTCCTTTAAATTCTCCCAACATTGAGGTTTTGGAGACAAAAGGGCAACATATGAAACATTTATTTATATATGTTATATTTCTAAAGAGAATGCAAGGGCTAGTGTGGGAGAAAATATATGTGAGAATTCATAAGTAAATCTATCTAATATTAAGATTGAGAGTTTAAGGGTCAATGCAAATGTAAATGAAATTGGGCTACATCCTACAGATGTAATTAGGTGTGAGAATGCAGGTGTGAATGCATCTAACAATACATGGTAGAATGTGGCTAAGAATGAAAGGGGAAGATAAGCAAATCTAGGAGAAAAAGAAGGGAATTAAGAAAGAGAAGGAACTCAGGGAGAAAAGAGAAGGGAATAAGGGAGAAGAAAATTAAAGGAAAAGAAGGGGTAGTATATTTAATACTACTCATGAAAGTGAAGTAGTGGCTAAGCAAAAAAGAGAAGATATTATTAGTGAATTATGGGATGATGACATAGATGGTAGTGATTACTAGACAAGTGAATGTAACAATTCTGCCAAAATGAATTACGGAGCGATGTGACCAATAATATGTATGATGACTTAGAGGGGAGTACTGTCAACATTTTCAAAAACATATTTGGTAGGAAAGAGTAAATAGCGGATGGCAATAGCTAAATGAAAAGCCTACAAACAACTCCTTTGATCCACTAGAAGAAGTAGTAAAGGATTTAAATGACAAAGCCTATAAAGAGTTTAATGAGTTAAGAATGTATATTAATGAAATTGATAGTTTTAAGAGTTTGAATAAGGATAAGAACATTATCAATGTTTCAATGAGTTGACAGGAATGAAAGATCATGTTTTAACCAAAGGAATGAGATTATCTGACAAAATAATTTTTTTTAAAGCATTAAAGTAGTAGGTGTAGACGGTAGGGTTTAGTGCGCATCAAAGATTTTAGCAATCGTGACACTATTTGGGCTCAAGGCCCTAGAGAACACACTAACCATTGTCAAAAAGACATGGCATGGATATGAGGAGTCGCCACCTAGGGTAATAACTAGGACAAATCAAAAGGTGGTACTCGATTCTCTAAAAGAAAGTTAGCACCAGAACTAGGAGATTCTAGCAATGAAATACTAACTTCTGTTAGTCTCGTCTTCATTTAAAATTACTTTATAAATTTTTACTTCATTCTTTAATTACAATTTTTATTTACAAAATGAAAATGAAGTAAAGGTGGACCTACATTGTTATTAGTTAGTGAGCTTAAGTCTATTGATTTTAATTATCTAAAGGTGGGCCTAAATCTATAAGTTGTAAAGAAATTGGATTTTATAAGTGGGCTTAGTCTAAATTGATTTTATTTTAAGTGAAATGTGGGCCTAAGTCTATTTATTTTAAAAGAAATGAAAGTAAATTGGCTAAGCTAAGTCTAAATTAATTTTAGTTAAAAAATGAGTCTAAGTCTAAATTAACCTAATGGGCCTAAATTGATTTTAATTAATTTAACATAAACCATTTTAAGCTTATTTTATTTAGTGGGTTTGAACTTATCGTGGGCTTTGGGCCCAAAAGGACAGAAACATAAAAAACAAGTCTGAAACAAATAAAATGCAAAAAAAAAAAAAAGATCAAACATACATTTTAATGATTTTTTAAGAGAAAAACTAAATCAATTTACATGCAACCCTAAATTAATCTATAATTTTAATTGATTTTTACCTAGTGAAACACTAGTTACTCATCAACTTTAGTGCAGAGCATTAGAATTCCACTACTTTCCCACTATTGGGCCTATTACAACCTACAGTGCAGAGAATTAAAAGAAAATTAATTACAAACCATAAGCAATAAATGATCAAATAACATAAAGAAATAATAAAAAAAATCTAAATCCTACTAGAGTTTTACAGACTTTAATTCATGGCATTTTATGTATTCTTCAACATTCACTATTAAAAAAATCGCATATCTCTAACCTCCCCTCTTGAGCATCACAAAACATCAATCAAAATAAAGAATATTAGTTAGTAATTAATCATTGAAAGAAAATAAAATTAAAATAAAAGAAAAGAGAAAAGTAGAAGATGTTGTGCAAATGCTGTTTGAATGCCCTTTAGATTGAGATTGTCACTGTTTTGAGAATTGACTTTGTGTTTATTGATTTTTGGACTATTAAAAACAAAAGAGCATACTTTTTTTGTGCAGTGAAGAAAACTTTTTATTTTTTCTATGATTTTTAGGGTTTCCATGTAGTCAGCTGTTGGGGCCTCACTCACGCAGTCTTTAGCTTTTTAAAGTAGAGACTTGCGAATTGACTTCCTCCATTCTAGGAACTAATGCTATCTCTCATTTTTTAAAATTTTTTATGCATTTTGAATAGTAAAACCACAATTATCTTTTAAGAAAATATTTAAAATTAATTTTCAACCAATCAGTGAATAGAAAAATACTAAAAAATGATCGAATATATTGAGAAATTAAAAATATTGCATAATGTCGATCGACATTTTGCTAATGCTGATCAACATTAGGTGAATTCTAGTTGGCATTTGCCTAATTGGCATTAGGCGAATGTCGGTCAGCATCAGGCAAATGTCGGTCGGCTTTAGGCAAATGCCAATCAGCATTAACCAAATGCCAATTGACATTAGCTAAATGTCGATTGGCAGTTTGCTTATATAGTCCCAAAAAGAAGTGATTGGCAGTTTGCTTATATAGTCCTGAAAAGAAAAAAATTAAAAAAAAAGACTTTTAAAATCATGATTTTGCAATTAGGTCCAAAAAAAATTATAATTTAGTCCTTGAAATTACAAATTTCAATGCTAGAGATCAATTTCTCAATTAATTTTTCATCATAGGAGCTTTCATCGCACTATGCGCAATTGCATCAAGAAATTGGGTACTTACAGTTGCCCCCCTTAGTCATTGTTTACTTGACAAATTGCGGCAAAGCAGTAGAAGCACATAATTTTGAAGGAAAGAACTAGGATACCTAGTTGTATCCTAATTGATAGGTTGATGCTTAAATTGTTGTGTAATTTTAAGCGAATGTAATGTTGATCAAGTCTCACTATATTTCTTACAAAACATCTAGTGAACTTTATGCAAATGAGTTTCGTTATATTCCTGTGGGACATTTAGCAATGATGAATTAAAAGTCTACTATACTTTCTATGGAATGTCTAGCAATGATGAATTTCGTTATATTTTCTATAGGACGTCTAAAGATGCACAATATATTCCCTGTAGGACGTTTAGTGATAATGAGTTTTGTTATATTCCCTGTGGGACATCTAACAATGCATATAATGAAGCTTGTTATATTCCTTGTGGGAAGTCTAACGATGCATACAATAAAGGTTGTTATATTCCCTGTGGGATGTCTAAAAAAAATAATAAAAAGTATGCCATAGTTCTTGTGGAACGTCTAGCGATTTCAAATCCACTATATTCCCTGTGGGATGTTTAGCGACATCACTATAACTGTCGTGTAGTGTCTAGTGGTAAACGTCTGAAAAAAGGTCATGTTATAACTACTATTGAAGCATATAACATGTGGAATTTGAAATTCATGAGATGACTATTGTACAGCACATAACAATTTAATTTTGAAAATTTATGTTTCAACTACTGTGTAACATGAAACGAATTTTGACACTTGATTGAAATGATGCATGTAGAAATGCAATATTGAATTCTATAATTTTGTTTTGTATTATGTACTTTACAGAGAATTCAAAATCACAAATTGTTTGTAGATTAATAATTTAGTGAATGACCAATTTGATAAAATGAATGTCATGATTTAATTAGGAATGAAAAATGCAATTATGGACCAAATTGCAACAATAAAACTTGGATCCATATGCAAACAAAAGTAATGGATCAAAGTGGATATTTTCCACTTCATATATTCCCTCTTTTCTGCATGTCTCATTTCATTCTCTCTTCCTCTTCATTTTCTTTCCTTTTCATTTCCTTTTTTTACATTGATTTTCATTTCTTAATTTCTTGATCATCTGACATTTGATTTACAATCTGTTTGATCCTATGGCCTCTTTACAACACAGACAACATGGGAGAGTAGGGATTTTAAAAAATTAGAGGATTCTGCCTCTTTGTTTTCCTCAGAATGATCTTGGACTTCAAGAGGGCTCAACTATTTTTCCTTTGACTCATTTACATACCCACATGTGTAGAGATGTGGGTAATGAGGTAACATTTTACTTCTTCTGTTTATTTATGCAAAAATATTACCTGCACAATTAGTAATCAAAGTCAATTTTAGAGTAGAAATTAACATGCATGTTAATTAGATTATATGAGAAATTAAAATTAAATTCTAAAAATATAAAATTCGGCCTCTAGGTAGCTTGTATGACTGATCAGACGTCTAGAATTCTGGTCAAAATTCTAAATTTTTTATCGGTTCAGATAATGCCGATCGGCTTAGTGGAATGCCAATTGGCAATCCGGAATGTCGATCGACATTCTAGATTGCCGATCAACATTTTTAATTTTTAATTTTTAATTTTTTAAAGAAAATGATTAATTGATCAATCAATTAATCAACTATTCAATTCTTTTAATTCAAATTTTTTATTAATTAATTAATTTTTCAATTAATTAATTATTCTTTTGAAATTTAACCAGTGTTCGATGAAATTCACAGGATATTTTAATCTAGCTCGAGAATTATTCATGGACTGTTGGAGCAGGTGACACATCTGATTTGGGCCTCCGAGTTTAGGCATTTCATTATTGTACTTCCTACTGCTTGAGGTTGGTTTGACTGTTACTCTCTATTTGCTTTGATGGAGCAATGGATGGATACTACCCACACATTTCATACTCGTGTGGGTGAGCTTACCATTTTGCCTATTAGCTTCTCTGCTATCACCAGGATTGCCTTCAAAGGGACCCCAATTCCATTTGACATTAACTACTACCATCTTTCTAAAGATGCACGGAGCCAGTATATGAGTGACCTAATAAGGTTCATTCCGATGTGGAAGAATTAAAAGAATGTTTAGCTTTCATCCTTACTTTAGGGGTTTAGACATCTACCCACTATTACTCATTGTCAAATTACCCAGAAGGCAAGGTGTCTTCTTTTAATATTGTTGGGTATGACCCTCTTTTGTGAGACTAGTCATGAGGTCAATATTGCTCTACTAGGTCCTTTTCGTGACTTGGATTAGCTTACTACACTTGACTGGGGATCTGCTACACTTACTTACCTTTACTATAGACTAGACACTGTCTATAGAGGTATTGTCATGATGTGTGGCTTTTGGCACATCTTTCATGTATGTTCTCCCATTAACGATGATGAGGCAATTTCTTATTATTTTAGCTTCTTTCTTTGGAATATATGAATCACTTATTCTTTTTATAGTTTGAGGAAGTTCACTTTCCTGTTGATGAGGTGATAGAGGAAGAGACTGAGATTACTCTAGAGTCTGAGGTTGTTCCCGATATTGAGAGGCCTGAGCCTAGACCTAGCCTTGCACATCATACTCAACATATTGGGATTAGTCCCGATGATGCTTTTGCTAGCATTACCCTTTGTGATATCTCTCTTATAGATAGGTCCATGTTCTACTGGGCTCCTATTGTTTAGAATCTAGTCGAACAGTAGATGCATTTTAGTGATGCTCAGCTTTCTATGTTTTCTCCAGTAGATGCTTCTCATGTGAGTCTTCTTGACTTATTCCCTAAATGATTTATACACTTGACACTAACTTTAGTAAATTTACAAAATAGGTTCCTCAAACATAGGTAGAGTACTTTCATTGACTCACCTCATCTCAAAGGTTATTAAATATACAGGTCATAGATAGCTGGAGGGTAGGTATATACATTGGGAGTGCAAATGTATGCATGAAATGAAGATGACATGTTATTTCCTATATGTACAGAGATACTTTAGTGATCTGGATTGTGAGATTGAGATGCTTTACCGACATCTTACACATTTAGGTATTGACCCTCATAGTGCTGGGATTTCATCTGTTAGACCTCCGGACACCTTTCATCGAGATGATCCTACTAGAGGATGAAGCCCATGGCCGAATTTTGGAGCTCATGATGATTGATCTAGGCTATCTTCATTTCTAAATTCTATTTGTATCATACTATTATTGTCATACTATTGTGTTCTAAATCTTGTATTGTTTGTATGCACTATGTTAAATTGATATGTGTTTATATATGAATCTGAATTCTTTAAATCAAAATTAAATAAATGGATAAAGATTTTAGATAATTATGATAATTAGATAATTAAGCTATTTATCCTTTATTTATCATCTTTCCATATCCATTTATCCTTATCATTTATCTATCATCCATTATCTCTATCGATTAGAAGATTCTCAATCCCATCCAAATTCAACTTCACCCCTTATAAAAATCTCAAAAGGGAACTAGTTGCACTATTCCTTTTTCTTTATTCTCATCATGATGCAAGCTTCTCTCCAACTGATGAAGAAGTTTCTCAAAAAGCCATAATGGTAATGATTGGAATAAGCTTCAACCTTTTTATATTAAACCCTTAAAATATTTTCAATATATAAAGATAAATGATAATTTCTTGCATGCTGCTGCAACATCTAGAGCTCAAAGGATCATGTCTTCAGGTTCAATGGTCAAGAGCTGTGTCTTATGGTTAAAGAATTTATTGCCATCCTAGGGTGCTCGTTTGACTCTACTACTGCTATTGTCCTGCCTGATTTAGGTATGCAATTCACAGATAGGCTTGTTGCTTTCTTCAATATGCACCCTGGTGATATTTATCTTTTTGCTCATAACCCTAGGACTATCAATGTGTATTCCTTAATTACTGCATGTGAGACCAAGGATAAGTGTAGTGCTACTTGGACTAGAACTGTTGCTTTTTGCCTTTACGCTCAATTTCTCTTAGTTTCCTCCTATGGGGATGCTGATACTAGGATTAGGGATATCTTAGAACAAGTAGAGACTAGGGCTAATCATATTCCTATTATTATTGTTGAGACCATTATTGGGCTAGATAACTTTAAAGCCCAACGTCATCTTTCGAGCAGTTTACTTCTCCTATAGGCATGTAACCAAAATCCTTTAACTTTATGCTCAATTTTTTTTGCCTTAACATTTGCCTAAGCTGCCCTCTTGGGTTTTATTTATTTCTGTATTTTACAGATCTAGTTATAAGAGAAGCTGAGTTTGCTTGCTATTCCTATTACCTTTTTATTCTATCTGATTTATTAGTTGCAATCTTACCTATTGAAGGTGAAGGATAGGCATACTGTAGACCTGTGGGTGAACTGGTTACAGGGCATTACAAATGTTGAGATTACATGGGTATGCTCCTAGTGGAAGTTGAAGTTTATGACCCTTGACCTATATGATCATTGTGTTCCTATCCTATGGCTACATTTCTTAACCTTCTTTTCTCCTTCCCTCTGCTATCGTCAGTATGGCCGCCCATAATTCATAGTTACTATATTGACTGACTTTGAAGGCTTCCCCCTCAAACAAGGCTTTTTGGACAGGGTCAAGGATTTATGGCCTCATAGAATTCTTAAGCAAAACATACACTTGAATGTTAAGAGAGCTAATGATGATAATTAGAAGACCTTGGTTATGGTTGAAGCTACGTAGCCACCAGGATTCTCTAGATTCAATAGGACTCAAGCTTTGCATGATGAGTCATGAAAGAAGAAACATGAACATCAATATGAATTAGTCTTATAGAGCTGATTTTAAGCTTTCATGTTATGTTTTCCTTTCTAGTGCTTATGCATTTTAAATAAGATAGAACATATAATGTTTAAAATAAAAATTCAATTCCAAGAGGATTCATTAACTAGGGCCAAAATGAGTACATTTATTACATCATCTGATATAACTCATGTTATTAACTAGCCCTTTTGGATTTTCTAGCTGAATATTTTTCTCTCTCATTTATATACCCTAAATTTTGCCTGACTAGCGCTTTGCGGGTTTTCTAGCTAGCGGGATCATCTTTTTTATTTTTTTCCTTATTTTTTGCCTACTAGCTCTTTATGGGTTTTTTGAATCACAAGAATGTCCTAACTTTTGCTTGACTAGCCTTTTCAAGTTTTCTAATCAACATACTTTATTTTCTTTATATTAATTTTATTCATTTTTACAGGTAGTATTTCTTGAGATGATCCAGGTTAATAGTCTCCATGAATTCATTCCCTTCTAGGTTTGATATATTCGTAGCTCCTTTAGGCAAAACCAATTTGACTAAATACGGTCCTTTCTAGTTTGGTCTGAACTTGCCTCTCAGATTAAATACCACTACTTTGGACTATTTTAACACCATGTTCCCAACTTTTATCTTTCTAGGCTTAACCTTCTTGTTGAATGATCTTGTTATTCTCCTATGATATATATGAGTGTGAAATAATGCATTCATCCTTTTCTCATCTAGAGATACAAGGTGATCATATCTCTTTTGAGCCCATTTACTTTTAAGAGTTTTAGCTTCCATGAAAACTCTCAAGGATTTGATCTATGTTTCTATTGGCAAGACTGCTTCACAACCATATACTAATGAGATTGGAGTTTGGCCTATGGCTGTTCTAGTTGTAGTCCTATATCCCCATAAAGTGAAAGGAAGAAACTCAAACCAATCTTTGTAAGTCTTGACCATTTTAAAGAGGATTTTCTTGACATTTTTGTTAGCTCCTTCTATAGCTCCATTGGCTTGAGGACGATATAGTGAAGACTTATGATGTTCAATCCCATACTTCTGTAAGAATTCTACTATTTTTGCCTGAAATTGGATGCCATTATCTATCACAATATGATGCGAAACCCTGTACCTATAGATAAGGCTTTTCTCAATAAACCGCGCCATCTATTTTGCTTTAATGGATTGAAGGATTCAGCCTCTACCCATCTAGAGAAGTAATCTATTGCCATGACTATGAACTTATGCCCATTTGATGTTGTCGGCCTTATTTCTCCTATAATATTAATCCCCACAGGCTGCAAAGGGCCAAGGTGACAATAAAAATTTTAGCATCGTAGGAGATAAATGGTTAAGATTCCCAAAAATCTAACAGTGATGACATTGCCTCACTTTTCTAATACAATCCTTTTCCATACTCATCCCATAATACCCTTGCTTGAGTATCTTCTTAGCTAGGATCATCCTCTTCATGTGAGAACCACAAGCACTTGTATGAATCTCTTTCATCAACACTTCAGCTTCATCTTTCTTAGGACATCTAAGCTACATACCACTCAACATTCTCTTATATAATACTCCATTATGAATTGCATAGTTATGTGCAAGAACATAAAGACCATATCTCTCTTTTGAGGTCGCTTCATTAGAATACCTTATTTCTTCGATAAGCCTCTAAATATCATAAAACCATAGTTTTCCTTTAGGCCTTATTTGAACACTCATACTCTACTCTCCCCCATAACATGGAGCTTTTGATTTCATGATTATCAAAGACTTCATAATTAATCCCATCACACTATCCCACATTCAAGAGAGTGTTGCCAATGCATCTACCATCTGATTGTTGTCTCTTGACAAATGGATAAAGAGACATTTATTGAAGTTCTTCCCTAAAGCTTTCAATAGCTAATGTAGGGTTTTATCTTTTGTTCTTTCACTTTCCATTCTTCATTAGCCTGGCTAACAACCAACATTGAATCCCTATAAACCAATAATTCCTTTGCCCCAGTCGCTAGAGCTGCTTCAATTCCGTAGATGTATGCTTCATACTTGGCCATATTATTCGTCACCTTAAAGTCTAATTTCTTGGTCGTTGGTATGGTTTCTCCTTCTGGTGTAATAAGAATTACTCCTAATCCAACTCGTTTGTTGTTTACCGCCCCATTGAAGTAAAGCTTCCACTCCTGATGCTCTATGACTGCCAAGTTCTCATCTGGAAACTCTAAGTTCCACTGTTCATCACCTTCAACCACATTCTGAGCTAGGAATTCTCCTACTGCCCTTCCCTTGATGACTTTCATGGTGATGTACTCTATATCAAACTTAGTTAGAAGTACTAGCCATTGAGACATCCTTCTAGTTAAAGCAAATGCCTAAAATAAGTACCTTAAGAGATCTATCTTTAAAATAGCTTGAACCTTACAAGATTGAAAGTGGTGCCTCAATTTTCTTATTGCCCATATCATGATTAAACATGTCTTCTTAAGCCATTCATACTTTTTCCTCATATGGTTGGAACTTCTTGTTGAGATAATACACTACATGCTCTATCCCCTCTAGTCCTTCTTATGTGCATTTTCCTCTAAGGCCAAGTATAGGATTAACAGCTTACCTTGCCTCAGTGGTTTCAATATAGGCGAATTGGGAAGATATTCTTTAATCATTTTAAATGCCTTCTAACAATCATCATTCCACTTTACTGGCTGGTTTTTTCTCAAGAGTTTGAAGATAGGGTCATAAATATTAGTAAGCTTTGCGATAAACCTACTAATATTATGTAACCAGCTAGTGAATCCTCTCACTTCTTTCTCTATCTTTGGTGCTGACATTTCCTGAATAGCTTTCACATTATCTAGATCCACTTCAAGTCCTTGGCTATTAACTATATGCCCTAATAATTTTCCTGAAGTAACCCCAAAAATGCACTTCTTCAGGTTGAGCCTCAAATTATATCTCTCAATTCGAGCTAAGAACTTATTTAGAGCTTTAGAGTGACCCTCTATTATTTCTGACTTAACCTCATATCATCCATATATACCTCAACTTCCTTATGCATCATGTCATGAAAAAGAGCAATGGCTGCCCTTTGATATGTTGCACCTGCATCCTTTAACCCGAAAGGAAAAACCTTATAGCAATATGTCCCCCATTCTATGATGAAATTTGTCTTAATCTTATCCATAACCACCATCATTATCTGATTGTTCCTAGAGAACCCATCCATGAAGGAGTACATTGCACTATATGCTACACTATTTACTATTACATCAATATGCGGTAAAGGGAAGTCATCATTCGACATGCTTTGTTTAGATCCCTAAAATCTACACACATATGTACCTTACCATATTTCTTAGGTACCCGTACTATGTTTGCTAACCATTGAGGATAATCTACTACTTCTAGAAAGTTAGCCTAGATTTTTTTAGCAATTTCCTCTCTTATCTTTTCAGTCCACTCTAGTCTTAGCCTGCATAGTTTCCACTTGACAGGTTTAATTTCTAGATGAGTAGGAATATAATGCTTTTCAATTTTCCTATCTAAACTTGGCATATCCTCATACGTCCAAGAAAATACTACCTTTCTTTTTGTCAATATTCTCTCAAAATTTTCCCTCTCTTTAGGAGTTACCTCATGTGATATATAAACGTTCTTAGTATTATCATTTGTGCCCATGTTAAATGAATCAAATTGAATTGAATTTATGTCAAACATACATGAATGATCAAAGTTATAATGCACAGAACTATAAGGATGCACATCACATAAGTAAGCAAAACTAGCATTCATATCATTGACTATGGAAAAAATAGAGTTTTCATCCTCAAACATAATGAATGTTATTATGTCAGTTTCCTCATAAAAAACATTAGTAAAGCTATCATTAATAGTAGTTGCTAAATCTTGGGTTGGCTCCTCTTTAGGTGGTAGATATAATAGCTCTTCGACAACAGCGTTGCCCATCCTCTCAACTGCCAACTTCATCACTTCCTCTTTGTTGTCTTTCACCAGGTTCTCCATAATCTACTCCTTAAAGATCTCAAATCCAAGAACATCTCCTCCAGTAATATTGATTGATTCCTTAGCTCTCAAATAGTATTTACCTTCCATTGTCCTAATGAAATTCTCATTTATCGACCCACTTTTCTTTGAGAGCTTCCTCTACTTGGCATTGAACCTTTTTCCGGCCCTTCTACTTATCAACTTTATTTCTTCATCATAACACAAACCAATTATGTTGCCTTGACTTTTGAACTCTAGGAGACTAAGGATTCCTTGTTCATTCTTCCCCATCCCTTGCCCAAGTCGGTAATTCCTACTCTCCATCATTTTTGCTACTCTTGGATCCATTTTAGTTCCATTAAATATCCCAGCAATCTAGAAACTAGGGGATGCACACATTTGCTTCTATTTATCCAATATGGCTGCCATAGCGACATTGGTCCCAGCTTCTATAGTCACAACCTCTTATTTATGAGGGAATTTTATCTTTTGATGCATAGTTGAGGGTATCCCTCCTAAAGCACAAAACCATAGTCTTCCTAACAATAAGGTATAAGTGACTAGAATATCTAGTATAGTAAAGTCAATAGTTGATTCCATAGGTCTTATTTTAATTAGAGCTTGGAATGTCCCCTCCACATTCCTAGTGTCATCATTATAAGCTCTTATTATGAGGTTTGAATCTGTTAAGTCTTCATCTCTCAAACCTAAGTTAGGTAGGATTTTGAAAGGACACACATTAATAACATAACCATCATCAACCATAGCAAAATTGGTTTTCTTTCCCCTCACCTTAGCTGGGCTAAATAATACCTTATCATGATTTATTCCTTCCAAAGGTAGGTCATCATCTGAGAACGTTATCAGCCCATTTTTCTTTTTTATAACCTTCGCTACCATAGCCTTAGGTGTGGCTATTATTTCAATGTTCATGTTTGACAGAGCTTTGACAAGAGCTCTTCTATGGCTACTTGAACGCATTAATAGTTTCCCAATGCTAACATTTGCCTTAGCCTTCTTTAATTGTTCCAGAATCAAGTCTTCTTTTTTATATTCCTTTATTTCTATATCTTCTATTTCTTCTCTTTTTGCAACTCTCTCAAATTTTCTTTCAACTGCTTTGTAATTCTTTCCACTTTTTGTGACATGATTCACATAAGGATCATCACTCCAGACATTAAGACCACCTGGAATTCTTCATCAGAGTCATACCATATGTCAACAACTCTAATGATTCAATCTCTTTTCCCATCTTTCCACACTTACATTGTACATGTTTCTTTCCCTTTCAACTATTCCATTTTTAGCTTACCTGAGTGTTAGTTCAATAGATCTTTAACTCCTTCTTGAGATTGTTCAGGAGCTAAAGGTTCATCTTCAAACTTATCACCCCATCTTGTAGTTACAATTTCTTCGATGGGTATATCAGCTGAAATGGGCTTAGAGTAAAACACTATGTAATCAAACTTATCTGAAGGTTGTCCCAATAGATCTTTAACTCCACTTGGTGGCTAATCAAGAGTTTCAAGTTCTTTTTCTTCTTTCATTTGCTTATCATCGAATTCATCACCATAACCTGAGGGCTCAATTGATTCAATAAGGATATCAGTAGAGGGTGGTTTTGAGTAGAACACCTTGTAATAAAACTTTCCTAAGGGCTAGCCCAATAAATCCTCCACTCCTCTTTATAGATGTCCAAGGGATTCTCCATTGGCTATAAGGTTTAGGTTTTCAAAGGAGTTTAGCACTTCTTCTTTGCTAACCCGTGAATTGATCATCATGGTGGTTGGTGGTGGAACATTTCGGTAGTATGGGAAAAGGTTATTTCTAGTGTTTGGATTAGAGTTGGACTTTCAGGGTTTGTGACTTTCCCAAAATCTATCAGGTTTTGGATCTCATGTTTTAGGTGAATACAATTGTCTATGGAATGGCCAGCAGTTTGGTGGAATTTGCAATAACTGTTAGGGTCAAAACTGGGGACATTTGGGTTTGGTGGCTTAAAAAAGGTTAAGGGTCTAAGTAGGCCTTTTTGGATTAGTCGTTCTAGGACTTTGGATGGTGGTTGGTTAAATTTAAAGAATCTTTAGGGTTGCTGGACTGAACACACCTCCATAGCTTAGCTAGTACTTCCTTGTTATGTGCCCCCAGTTTTGGAGTTTTGGGTTCCGGTGCTTTTAGCATTTCTCTTTTTCTCACTCACAATCTCTTTGGCTTGCAGACCATCATCATATAAGTCTATGAATGTTTTAGGGTTCATCATGTGCAATCTCTCTACTAGATTAGGTGATACATTCTCAACTAGCTTGTTCTTTATCAGTCTTGCCTTATTCATGAACTTGGTAAGGAAATCAGAGAAGGATTCATTGGGTTTCTGCTTTGTTAGTTCTAAATCTCTGATGGACACTTCAAGTCTAGTGTTATAGTTATACTATTTTAAAAAAGTAGTACATAATTCTTTATACTCAATTCTTATAGATTTTTCCAGCTCATGATACAAGTTTACAACCATTCCCTCTAAAGATAGTACAAATAACGTAGTGATCACTTCTAATGGTGCTTTAGTAGTGCTAATGGTTATTGTGTACTGGCTAAGATGAATCCTTGAATCTCTACTCCCATTAAATTTTTATAGCTATGGCATCTTGACCTTGTCAAGTAGCTTACTATCTCCCATCTGTAACATGTCATCAAAGTCAAATGAATACCCCATTCCTTATCCTCTAATAAGCTCTTCAATCTTGGACATTTCTTGAGTTAGTGCTTGAATCTGCTTAGACTTATGATCTTGGACCAGTTCAAGTGATTCTCTCTTTGCCTTTTCTACTATGTAGTTCTTAACATCCTCAAGTCTCACATCAGTAGTAGGCATGTTTCTAGTAATAGGTTTCCCCTCAATATTATTATTAATAGGTGGAGCTCCTACAGTAGGTGTTTGTTCAACAGCAACAACAGGTGGATGTGCAACACCAAGTGGTGGTATGATAGTAGGTTACACTAATCTAGCCAAAGCTTGTCTCAGTTTGTCTTGCATCATAGCTCTTATGTCATCCATCAAAGCTCCCTTAATATCCTATAGGGTCCATATCTCTAGTTATTGTTCCATTTCTATTTATTTAGTTTGAGTCAATTCAGCTTCTAAGTCAAACAGGCCGATATGACTCTTCTCTAGTTCTTAAAGGATCTCTTGAGCTATTAACTTAGGGCTTAGATCTGCTATGATTAATCTACCACCTTTCCATCCTTAGATATGAGAAGACCTAGATGAATCTATGATGGTTGCAAAATGTGTTAGTATGATGTGTGGAATGCATGTATGCATGATGCACATGCTATGCAACAAGTAGTAAGCAAGCAAATAGCACATAACAAGTATTAGGAAACAATCAACAGTCAACATGCAAGCAGAAAACCTTCTAACCTTATTCCTCCCACACACATATTTAATGGCAAGTTTTTTTTCCTAGGCTTTAATATCAACAGGGGGTATCAAGGATTGACGCGTAAGCCAAATCTCTCTCTAAGTAGTAAAACATAGAAACAACATTTTTAGGTATAAAGGTCTAGCCCAATCTTTATTGGCCTAAGGGGCTTCAAAAGTATAAGCTTGGGCTTTTATAGATCGAAATACGTTATGGTAATAAGCATATAAATAGCATTTCTAAGTATAAAGGTCTAACCCAATCCCAAATGGACTTCAAAAGTATGGGCCTAGGCTTTTATAAATAGAAATACCTCATGGAAAAAATCATACAATCAATTTAGGAAGATCTTAGGGGAAGTAACTAAGCCATTATATGTGGCTGGAGTCTAGTGAAAAGGTCAAGGTTCCCTTAGCAAGATGCCCTCCATTATGGACGTTGAGTTACAGGCCAAGGTTAGAGGGTCCTAGCATCCTTTACCAACTCAAGAGAAGATTATCCCCCTTTAGGACTTATGTTACAGACTCTAGTAAGATGAGCTCGGTAATCTCTCTTAAACTATGTTAAGGCTAAGAGTGATGGTTAGCCAATTTACAACTCCATTAGGCTAGTGGAATCATGGAATCATAAACCAACGCCATTGATTTAATAGGGACATGCTAAATGAATGGAAGAATGAAATTATAATCAATAAATTATTCTAAAGAACATAAGTAGAATCAGTACTTTTATCCCCAGTGGAGTCGCCACTGTAGATGGCCGGGTTTAGCGTGTGTCCAAAATTTTAGCAACCACGACATTGTTTAGGCTCAAGGCCATAGAGAACACACCAACCATTGTAACAAAGACATGGTATAGAGATGAGGAGTCGCCACTCAGGGTAATAAATAGGACAAATCGAAAGGTGGTACTCGATTCTCTAAAAGAAAGTTAGCACCATGACTAAGAGATTTTAGGAATGAAATACTAACTTCTCTTAGTCTTGTGTTCATTTAGAATTACTTTAAAAATTATTACTTCATTCTCTAATTACATGCAATTTCATTAAACCCTATTTGAACATTCATCTAACCCTAAGGTATCTAGTCAATAAAATCACATATAAAAAATGCATTCAAGTGCATCGTCCCTAAGTTTAAACTATATTAATTTTATTGAAAATTTATAATTTTTATTTGCAAATGTAAATGAACTAAAGGTGGACCCTATATTTTTATTAGTTAGTTAGCTTAAGTCTATTGATTTTAATTATCTAAAAGTGGACCTAAATCTATAAGTTTTAAAGAAATTGGATTTTATAAGTGAGCCTAGTCTAACTTGATTTAATTTTAAGTGAAATGTGAGCCTACCTCTATTTTTTTTAAAGGAAATGAAATTAAATGGGCTAAGCCAAGTCTAAATTAATTTTAGTTAAAAAATGATCCTAAGTCTAAATTAACATAATAGGCCTAAATTGATTTTAATTAATTAACATAAACCATTTTAAGCCTATTTTATTTAGTGAGTTTGGACCTATCATGGGCTTGGGGCCCAAAAGGAAAGAAACATAAAAAAAATAAGCTCTAAATAAATAAAACACAAAAAAATAGACTAAACATACATTTTAATGATTTTCTAAAAAAAACCTAAATCAATTTACATGGAACCCTAAATTAATCTACAACCATCATTGATTTTAATTGATTTTTACCTAGTGAAACCCTAATTACTAATAAACTTCAGTGCAGAGAATTAGAATTCCACTATTTTTCCAGGGGGCTATTACAACATACAGTGCAGAGAATTAATAGAAAATTAATTACAACACATAACCAATAAATGATCAAATAACACAAAGAAATAATAAAAAAAATATAAATCCTATGAGAGTTTTATAGACTTCAATATATGGCATTCCATGGATTCTTCAACATTCACTATAAAAAAAATTGCATACCTCCAACCTCCCCTCTAGAGCATCACAGGACATTAATCAAAATAAAAAAATTAGTCAGTAATGAATCATTGATATAAAATAAATAAAGAAAATAATATAAAAATAAAAGAAAAGAGAAAAGTAGAAGATCTTGTGCAAATGCTATTTGAATGCCCTTGAGATTGAGATTATCACCATTTTGAGAATTGATTATGCGTTTATTGATTTCTAGACTATTAGAAACAAAAAAGTGTACTTTTCTTAGCACTGAAGAAAGCTTTTTCTTTTTTTATGTGATTTTTAGGGTTCTATGCAGTCAGTAGTCAAGGCCTCACTCATGCAGTCTTTGTCTTTTTAAAGTAGAGACTTACGAACTGACTTCCTCCATTCTAAGAACTGACTTCCTCCATTCTAGGAAATTATGCTATCTCTTAATTTTACAAAATTTTTATGTGTTTTGAACATGTAAAACCACAATTATCTTTTAAGAAAATATTTAGAATTAATTTTCAAATAATCAGTGAATTGAAAAATACTAAAAAATGATCGAATATATTAAGAAATAAAAAATATTCCATAAAGCCGATCAACATTTTGCTAATGACAATTAGCATCAGGCAAATGCCAATTGGCATTAGCCTAATGCCAATCAGCATTAGGCAAATGCCACTGGCATTCACCTAATGCCAATCGGCATTAGGCAAATGTCGATCGACATTAGGCTAATGCTGATCAGCATTTGGCTAATGTCGGTTGGCATTTGGCAAATGTCAATCAGCATTAGTGAAATGTCAACTGGCATTTTGCTTATGGAGTCCCAAAAAAAAAATTTTAAAAACACTTTTAAAATCATGATTTTGCAATTAGGTCCAAAAAAATATTACAACTTAGTCCATGAAATCTCAAATTTCAATGCTGGAGATCAATTTCTCAATTAATTTTTCATCATAGGGGTTTTCATTGCACTACGCACAATTGCATCATGAAATTAGGTATGTACAGTAGCCTATATAGAGAAGTTTTCCATTATGTCTTAAACAAAAGTACTTCAAAAAGGGTCATAACCTTATGTAAGAATACATCTACAATTTTAATAGTTTTAATGATGGGGGGATAAGAACATTATCAATATTTCAATGAGTTGATAGTACTGAATGATCATGTTTTATACAAAGGAATAATATTACTAGACAAAATAATTTTTTGCAAGCATTAAAGTAGTAGGCTATAGAGAGATGTTTTCCATAATGTTTTGAACAAAAGTACTTCAAAAAGGGTCACAACCTTATATAATAATACATTTAGCTTCAGAATTCATGCTTTTCTGCTAAGGGAGTCCAACATTTTTTAAATTAAAACATTCACACTATATCACTTATGCATAAAAGAATTTAAGAATAATTTTAGTGAAGTCAGCTTACTTAGCTTCAAGAAACATTTATGATTAAGCAATGGAAGTTAGTTGAATTTGCTACTTTAAAGCTCATATGACTTAGAACTAGGCCATATAAGTAGGAGAGTTCTTTAGGGATATAGTAATTGTTAAACAACTTAATGAGTTTTGATTAACATTTAACCACATAAGTATATTAGATTTTAAGCTTAATATTTTTAATTGAACTCAGGAGAGACATTAAGTAAATTAGTGCAATTACTTTTACTTGAAATCAAAAGAAATAATAAATAAGTTGTTCACGATTAATATAGAATAGTAAAACAATCTCCAAGCTTTTTGCTTTATTAATTTTAAGTTATAGTTGCTTATAATTTCATTATTGATGTCATCGTTCATATAGTTTTATTTGCTAGCTAGAAAAAAGAAATACTAGTAGTCAATATTCAATTGATGTGGAAATAATATTTATTTATACTACAATTCACAATCCGTACACTTGCGATTTTTAACACAATAAAGTTTTTCTAATTTTTAATATTAGTAAAAGTATAATTTTTTTCATCATTATGTTTATATTATATTTCATATACATATATGTGGGCAGCGGGGTTTAGTGCATGCCCAAGTGTTTGGAGACCACAACACTATGTGTGCTCAAGGCCCACTTGGAAATATAAAATAGGTCTTAAGCCTAGTCGGAGATAGAGTCACCACCCTAATGAAAGCTGGTACACACTTATATGGTAACTGGATTCCACGGAAGTTCCTATAAGCCGTCAACCACTATTGTAACCTCTGCATTTAATGTAGAGGTAAATGGCTGCCATAGAGGTGGCGCCTCTATAATGAGGTGATTGCCTCATTCGCTTCTACCAAAGAGGCTATCGCCTTTTACAGAGGCATCGCCTCTCTGGCCTGCCTTGTGTTGGGATTGGTGGGTAAGAGGCGATTTAGGTTGGTTCTAAAGGGTTTTAGGTTTGGTTTAGAAGGGCCTTGGGCTTTTGGACTCATTTTCAAAAGGATTTTGGGCTTCTCCCTTTCATTCAAACTTCAAGCTTTCTTATCATTGGATTTAATTGTAGGCCGATCAAACTGAGCACCTGTAGTCCGCCCCCCTGGCGATTTGTGGACTAATCAGACCGGGTGTCCATAATATATTAATTATTTTGACATTAATTTTTTTAATTATTTTATCAATTATAAATGTTTTCAATATTATTTATCTAATACTATATATTGTACAATTTAATAAATTATTCTTTATTTTATAAAATTTATTTTGCAATTGGATAATAACACGCCGAAAGCACGGGATATAGTCAATATAAACTTTGTAGATAATCTTTTTTTTTTTTTTTTGGGGTCAAATTATAGACAATAATTTGAGCATTGAAATTGCTTTGCATCTTCTTCTTCATACATAGCTCGATTCAAAGTCATTATCAATTTTTTGTATTTTTTATTTGGAAAATTCTATTATGATTGACTTATAGGATTTAATCGTAAGATTGTTTTTTAAGATAAAGTTCAATATATTTCAATTTTAGAAGAAAAAGATTCCATTAAGAGTGTAATACCCTACATACATATATATATATATATATATATAATTATTTAATATTAAGGGATACATTTCCTCAAGAAGTACTATTAATAGTTAAATTGCATATCTATTCACATGTGTATATATATATATATATAGATAAATATATATATACATAATATAGTATAAGGCGTAATTGTATACTTGTGTATATATAGGTAAACGTTTTCATGTAGTATATGGTAGCATATATATATATATATATATATATATATATATATATATATATATATATATAAGTATAGGTACACTATTATACTTGGATATGTATTGTGTATATATATATATATATATATATGTATTTATATATGATGTAAATATATATATATATAGTATATATAGTATATATGTATATAGTAATAATGTAGTATGATAAGAATAGTATATACATATGTATATATGTATGTATGTATGTATATATATATATATATATATATACATTAGTTTATATTATAGTATATATATAAGTATATGTATATATATATATATATATATGTATATGTATGTGTTTGATAGAGAAGAGGCCGACCGAGCTCCCATCCTCCCCCACCTCCGCGAATCCTTCGACCACCACTGGCACTGCGCCTCCCCCACCTCCGGCCGCCGTCTGCTACTCCCTCTTCCTTCTCCCTCGCCTCCGGCCACCCGCAGAACCGCCGGAAGCTGCTGGGAAGAAGAAGGCCGAGAGTTTAGCTTTAACTCGCCCAAGCTTCGTCCGGCCACCATTTTCCTCCATTCCGGTGCCAATCTCCTCCCCTTGCACCGGTGAGGCTTAATCTAACCTTTGTTTAAGCTTTGACCATGGATTGATTGAGTTTTGGTCGATTTTAGTTTGTGAACTCTAGGGTTTCGAATTTTTTTTAACTTAATCTAGCTTGATTCATGCAAACTCCCTTTACAAATATGATTCCTAGTAGCTTAATCTACCTCTAGGAATTTTTGTATAATTTTTAGAATTTATTTTGATTTTTGGTGAATTTTGGATATTTAAATAATTTTTTTAGGGATTTTCGGGAATTAATTATAAAAATGGTAAATAATAATAATAATTGACATTTTGGTGATATTAAGTGTTGAAATTAATTTTAGAGTAAGGTAGATAATTTAAGAAAATTATACAAATTTTCTAGGAATTTTATGTTTTATGTCAAAATATAATAATTAGATTAATTTTGAAACTTTGGGTTAAATAGGTAATGAAATTTATAAATGAAGTTATTAGTGAATAATATGAATTTTAGAACTCAAATTATAATTTTTGAGATTTTTATACTATTTTTTATAAATATATGAGTTTATGCCAAAAAATTGATTTTTAGGGTAAATAATATTTTTTGGGAGAAATTTGTTGGTTAATTAAATGTTTTAATTACATTAAGAAAATGTATTTTGAGAAAATGAATTTTTGGCATAATTAAATAATTTTTAGGAATTATTTTCAGTAGTAAAAGCTCATTATGTAAATTATGTATTTAAGGGGGTAAAAAATGTAATTTACACTAAAATATGATAAGTATATATTTTAATTAGTTTTATTAATAATTAAAGGGTTTAGATAATTTTTATAAATTAATTGGCATGATTTCCTAATTAATGTAAATTTTGAATATCAAATTCCTAATATATATATATATATATATATATATATATATATATATATACATATAATACAAATTTAATTTGCTCAATTTTGAGTAATGGAGATTTTGTATAATCTTATCTATTCTAATATGTATGAACGTGATATGTATTTAAGAAATACATATTATTAATTGTGATATTTTTATTTGAGTTGTGATCTCGGTCGAGGCAAATTGTATTTTGGGAGCCCGACTCGAGTGTGGATGGTTTTGGAAATTAGAAGTGCGTTTTCTATGCAGGTCTGGCTCTACCTTTGGTAGAGGGATGTCCGTTTTACAGAGGAGACTCTGTCGAAATTTCGGTAGATTTTCTCGTAAAACGTGATATCCGTAGAATGTCTACCGTTAATTAGGTTAAAACCTGTCTGTCGAGTCAGTTTGGAATTTTATTGCTTTGTTGATTTTTGGTTTCGATGTCCGAAGTCATATTTTAAAGGTCGATTATTATTTTTCCTTTAGATCATTTCGGAGCAGAAGCTGTGAGGCCGAGGCAGACGCGTGGTCGTCAGCCTTCACATTCATCCTGTAAGTCAGTAGAACGATCTGTGCGTGTGTTTGTGTAAAAAAATACATGCGCTCGTATTTTATTACATTGATTACATGATTTATTTAATTTAATGCTATTATTTAAGATTTAAACGCATTTTGTTTATTTAAAATCGATTTTGGGAAATTTTGGTAGAACAGGCTACCTGGTGGGCTTCACCAGGACTATGTGCACATGGTAGAGATTGAGAGATGGATCCGAAAATTTTATGATTTGTGAATATTAAACTGGGACGGGTGCCTCGGTAGAAAGCCTTAGCTCTCGGGGACCGCCAGTGATTGGAAAGTCAATAATGGACTGGGATGGGTGCCTCGGTTGATGCCTTTGCTCTCGGGGACCGCCAGATCCACATATTTGGATTAAGTGGATGACTACGGCTTGGTGCCTCGGTTGATGCCCTTGCTCTCGGGGACCGGTAGTCTAGTTGGAATAAGTGGGCCCGATTGGCCATTTAGACTTGGGTCTAAGGTTCTACCGAGATTTTCAAAGCTATAATTATATATATTATAAATTATTTTCACTATAAAAATATATGGTTTTCAAAAAGGATTTTCAAACCGTACATCTCTTTTATTGACTTACTCAGTGAGGTCTGATTCCCCTCAATTTATTTTTTTTCAGGAGCTTGGGAGTTTGACCTCAGACTACCTCTACGCCGGATTTCTTCTTCACCGGCAATTTTATGTAGGTCATTGTAAGCTCTACTGTGTATTAATCTAGGATGCTGCAGTAGTATATGTATTGAGGATCTGAATGGTTTAAACTAAATCATGTAGTTTATTGGTACCAAATACATTTATGTATGTGACATAAATTCAATTTATAATATGAAATGTTAAATCATATTTTTATTAAACACTTGATTTTGTGTAAATTGAGAAAAATCAGTTTGATAATATGTTCTGTTTTTAATTTAAGTAAAGATATGAATGGTTTTATTTTCTTTCCTTTAGGCTTACTACGGGTTTTGGTGGCCTTATGCCTACCCATTCCCTAGTGCCGGTCACGTGCCCTCGGGTTCGGGTCGTGACAAAGTTGGTATCAGAGCATAAGTTCGATTAATCGTCTATGTCTGTCTTTCTATGTAACTACTGCAGCTTTAGGATTGATAATTGTCTTTGAGATGTTCGTGTACCTCGTTCCGTGTTGCTTTAAATATTCTTACCCCGTTTTGAATTCAATTTTTCTTGTCTTCCTTTCAGAATGAGGCGTGTGCGTACCGACCCAGATGCTGATCCGACCCTTAGGCTAGATGAACAGTCTGTGCATGATGAGGCTCCCCTTCCTGCCCCACGTCGTAGGGGCAGAGGTAGAGGTAGAGGTCGAGCCAGGGCAGCTGCGGCTGAGATTCCTGATCAGCAGCCAGTCGAGCCTAAAGCCCCAGCTGTCGACCCCACAGCCTTTACAGCTGGACTAGCAGGGATTAATCAAGGTCTAGCAGCATTGAATCAGGCGATGCCCCTTGTACAGCAGATGCTTCAGCAGAGGAACCAGGGTATGTCAGACACTGAAGCAGCCCTTCTTTACTCTCGGATTGGTAGAGTTTCTTTCGACGGTACGGGTGATGCCTTAGACTTTATTAATGCGATTGAGGCACGCACCAGGACTGGGCACACGGATTATCAGAGGATTATGATTGTGGAGTTGTCGGTGCAGGCGGCTGCTCAGGATTGGTTTATGCAGTCGATTCAGCCATCGATGCACGAGCTGACTTGGCCAGAATTTAAGGACCGCTTTTTGAGATTTTTCTGTCCTCCAGCCACCAGAGATGCCTACAGGTGGCAGCTACTCCACATCACTAGAGGCGATAGGTCAGTGGAGGACTATACCAGAGAGTTTAATAGACTGTCCCGACATGCGGAAGATATCAGGAGGGATCCTTACAGAGCAGTAGAGTTGTATGTTACTGGATTAGGACCCGCTTTTGTTGGTATGCGTACCGAGGACCGCACCTTGGAGAGTGTGATTGAGGAGGCCCGTTTGATAGAGAGGCGACATATCCGCCAGGGCACCATGATAGATCCTTATATGATCGGGGGCAGTGGTTATGGTGTAGCTCCCGGGTACCAGCAGCCAACATTTCACATCGGCAGTTCGAATCAGCAGGCTGCGGGTAGTTCTCAGCAGAGTGGTAGGAGGTCCAGGACTCACCGAGTTGGCCGACATGGATATGCTTCAAACAGGAGAACCGGCAGGAGTCACCGATTCGGTGCAGGAGTTAGTAGCAGTAGTAGTGGGCAGAGTACCGGGCAGAGTAGTTCGGGGTCTGGAGCTAGTGCTTGTGCGAGCTGTGGACGATTTCATCAGGGCCCATGTCATATGTTGACGGGCGCTTGCTTTAGGTGTGGACAGGTTGGACACCTTGCCAGAGCTTGTCCCCACTCCGGATACCAGCCACCGTACGTTCAGGGTTCGTCTTCCTCAGTGGCTCAGCCCTATTATCCGATGCCTCAGCAGTATCGAGCACCCACACAGCCACAACAGAGACCGCCTCAGCATATGAATCAGCAAGGTCGAGGTTCAGTTGGTAGACCTAGTGGACGTGGTTTTGCGCAGCCTTCGACTTCTCAGCAGGCAGGTCGTGGTCAGGCTCGAGTGTTCACTTTGACACCACAGGATGCTCAGACTTCGAATGCAGTGGTAGCAGGTATTCTCTCAGTCTGTGCATACGATGCTAGAGTGTTGTTTGATCCCGGTGCTTCACATTCCTTCATTTCTCCTGTGTTCGCTTCGAGAATCGAGTGGCAGCCTTCTAAGTTGTCCTTTCCTCTATCTGTTTCGACTCCTCTGAGTGACGAGTTAGAGACAGATGTTTTCTTTCCTTCGTGTCCGGTGATGGTTGATGGTAGAGAACTATTGGCGGACTTAGTATTGCTCGACGTACTGGAATTCGATGTCATTTTGGGCATGGATTGGTTGTCGAGGTATTATGCCTGTGTGAATTGTAGAGAGAAAGAAGTGGTGTTCAGGATTCCAGGTGAAGAAGAATTCTGTTTCAAGGGTGAAAGGAGCTCCATGCCTCATAATCTCATTTCTGCCATTATAGCCCGGAAGATGCTTAGAAGGGGTTGTCAGGGTTACTTGGCAGTAGTAAGGGATGTTGAAAAGGAGAATGTGGCAATTGAACAGGTGCCAGTGGTGTGTGAATTTCTGGATGTCTTTCCTGAAGAATTACCAGGGTTACCACCAGACAGAGAGATAGAGTTCTGTATCGATGTCATACATGGTACGGATCCTATTTCTATGCCACCTTACAGAATGGCACCAGCTGAACTGCAGGAGCTGAAAGAGCAGTTGCAGGAGTTGCTTGATAAGGGTTTCATCAGACCCAGTACATCGCCTTGGGGTGCTCCGGTGTTGTTCGTGAAGAAGAAAGATGGTAGCCTTCGACTTTGTATCGACTACAGGCAATTGAATAAAGTCACTATCAAGAACAAGTACCCACTTCCGAGGATCGATGATCTGTTTGATCAACTTCAAGTTGCTACATGCTTTTCTAAAATAGACCTACGATCCGGGTATCATCAGTTGAGAATCAGAAGAGGTGATGAGCCCAAGACAGCCTTTCGAACGAGATATGGCCATTATGAGTTTTTAGTAATGTCCTTTGGACTGACTAACGCTCCAGCAGCCTTTATGGACTTGATGAATCGGGTATTTAGGCCATACTTGGATCGGTTTGTGATAGTTTTCATTGATGACATTTTGGTTTATTCTAAGAGTGAGGCTGAGCATGTGATGCATCTGAGAAGGGTACTTCAGACTTTAAGAGAGCATAGATTGTATGCCAAGTTCTCAAAGTGCGAGTTCTGGTTGTATCAAGTGGCATTTCTAGGCCACGTGGTTTCTCGAGATGGTATACAGGTGGACCCTGAGAAGATTGAGGCTATTACAGAATGGCCAAGGCCGACTACAGTTAGGGAAGTACGGAGTTTCCTGGGTCTAGCAGGCTATTACAGGAGATTTGTGAAGGACTTCTCTAGAATTGCTGCACCTTTGACAAGGTTGACCCAGAAGAATGTTAAGTTTGTATGGACGGACAAATGCGAAGAACATTTCCAATTATTGAAGAACTTATTGACGTCAGCACCGATTCTAACTTTGCCCTCTGGAACTGAAGGTTATACGGTGTATTGTGATGCTTCCAGAGTGGGATTGGGCTGTGTGTTGATGCAAAATGGCCAAGTGATTGCTTACGCTTCGAGGCAGTTGAAGAAGCACGAGCAGAACTATCCTACTCACGACTTAGAGATGGCAGCCGTGGTGTTTGCTTTAAAAATATGGAGGCATTACTTGTACGGAGTGACATGTGAGGTATACACAGATCATAAGAGCTTGAAATATATTTTCCAGCAGAGGGACTTGAATCTGAGGCAGAGGAGATGGATGGAACTTCTTAAGGATTATGATTGCTCCATTTTATACCATCCAGGCAAGGCTAATGTTGTTGCGGATGCCTTGAGTAGGAAATCAGCAGGCAGCCTTGCCCATATTAGCACAGGGAGAAGGTCCATTATCAAGGAGTTACATGGATTAATTGATCAGGGGTTGCAGATGAAAGTTACCCGAAAGTGCCTTTTTGCTCAATTCAGTGTACAGTCAGTATACTTGGATCGGGTGAAGGCAGCTCAGAGCAGAGACCCCCAGTTACAGAGAATCATGTATGAAGTGCAACAAGGACAATCACAGGACTTTGTAATTGACAAGGAAGGTATGTTGCGGTTGGGCACTAGGATTTGTGTGCCAGATGTTGATGACTTGAGAAAGGAGATCATGGAAGAAGCACATTATTCTGCATATAACATTCATCCGGGTTCTACCAAGATGTATCATAATCTGAAAGATACATATTGGTGGAATGGAATGAAGAAGGACATCGCCAAGTTTGTATCCAGGTGCTTAACTTGCCAGCAAGTAAAGCTTGAACATCAGAGACCCTCGGGACTGTTGCAGCCTATGCCAATTCCTGAATGGAAATGGGATATGATAGCCATGGATTTCGTGACTGGACTACCTCGAGCTACTGGAGGCTATGACGCTATTTGGGTGATTGTTGACAGGTTGACTAAGTCAGCACACTTTCTACCTATAAAGAAGACGTACTCTACTGATAGATTGGCAAGACTTTATGTCAATAGAATCGTTTGTCTACATGGGGTACCTGTGAGCATAGTGTCGGATAGAGGAGCCACCTTTACCTCAGTCTTTTGGCAAGAATTACACAAGGCCTTGGGTACCAGATTGGACTTCAGTACGACGTTCCACCCTCAGACAGATGGTCAGTCAGAGAGGACCATCCAAACATTAGAAGATATGTTGAGGATGTGTGTAATGGATTTTGGAGGACAATGGGATTCACACTTGCCACTGATTGAGTTTGCCTATAACAACAGCTATCATGCTAGCATTGAGATGGCTCCATATGAGGCACTATATGGTAGGAAGTGTAGATCACCTTTGTGTTGGGAGATTGGAGAGAGGCAGTTAACGGGACCAGAGTTGGTACAGATCACATCAGAGAAAGTCCCCATTATACAGCAGAGATTGAAGACAGCCTTTAGTAGACAGAAGAGCTACGCTGACCCCAGAAGGAAGGATGTATCCTTTATGGTTGGAGACATGGTGTTCTTGAAGGTATCTCCAATGAAAGGAGTTATGAGATTTGGCAAAAAGGGTAAGCTAGCTCCTAGATACATTGGACCGTTTGAGATTCGGTCCAGAGTAGGTGAAGTGGCTTATAGGCTAGTATTACCACCAGAGCTATCGAGAATCCATCCTGTATTTCATGTTTCCATGTTGAGAAAATACATCCCTGATCCGTCTCACGTGTTGCAACCTCAAGCCGTGGAGCTTAGCGACGATTTGACTTACGAGGAGTACCCGGTGGCGATTGTGGATCGCCAAATCCGACAGCTGCGGACTAAGAAGATACCGATGGTGAAGGTGTTATGGAGTAACCATTCTGCAGAAGATTGCACCTGGGAAACTGAAGCTGAGATGCGAGTTTCGTTTCCGTATCTCTTTTCTTCTTAGCCTTGTAATTCCTCTTTTCTTTCTTTTCTTGAATTCGAGGACGAATTCATATAAGGAGGAGAGACTGTAATACCCTACATACATATATATATATATATATATAATTATTTAATATTAAGGGATACATTTCCTCAAGAAGTACTATTAATAGTTAAATTGCATATCTATTCACATGTGTATATATATATATATATAGATAAATATATATATACATAATATAGTATAAGGCGTAATTGTATACTTGTGTATATATAGGTAAACATTTTCATGTAGTATATGGTAGCATATATATATATATATATATATATATATATATATATATATATATATATATATATAAGTATAGGTACACTATTATACTTGGATATGTATTGTGTATATATATATATATATATATATATGTATTTATATATGATGTAAATATATATATATATAGTATATATAGTATATATGTATATAGTAATAATGTAGTATGATAAGAATAGTATATACATATGTATATATGTATGTATGTATGTATATATATATATATATATATATACATTAGTTTATATTATAGTATATATATAAGTATATGTATATATATATATATATATATATATGTATATGTATGTGTTTGATAGAGAAGAGGCCGACCGAGCTCCCATCCTCCCCCACCTCCGCGAATCCTTCGACCACCACCGGCACTGCGCCTCCCCCACCTCCGGCCGCCGTCTGCTACTCCCTCTTCCTTCTCCCTCGCCTCCGGCCACCCGCAGAACCGCCGGAAGCTGCTGGGAAGAAGAAGGCCGAGAGTTTAGCTTTAACTCGCCCAAGCTTCGTCCGGCCACCATTTTCCTCCATTCCGGTGCCAATCTCCTCCCCTTGCACCGGTGAGGCTTAATCTAACCTTTGTTTAAGCTTTGACCATGGATTGATTGAGTTTTGGTCGATTTTAGTTTGTGAACTCTAGGGTTTCGAATTTTTTTTAACTTAATCTAGCTTGATTCATGCAAACTCCCTTTACAAATATGATTCCTAGTAGCTTAATCTACCTCTAGGAATTTTTGTATAATTTTTAGAATTTATTTTGATTTTTGGTGAATTTTGGATATTTAAATAATTTTTTTAGGGATTTTCGGGAATTAATTATAAAAATGGTAAATAATAATAATAATTGACATTTTGGTGATATTAAGTGTTGAAATTAATTTTAGAGTAAGGTAGATAATTTAAGAAAATTATACAAATTTTCTAGGAATTTTATGTTTTATGTCAAAATATAATAATTAGATTAATTTTGAAACTTTGGGTTAAATAGGTAATGAAATTTATAAATGAAGTTATTAGTGAATAATATGAATTTTAGAACTCAAATTATAATTTTTGAGATTTTTATACTATTTTTTATAAATATATGAGTTTATGCCAAAAAATTGATTTTTAGGGTAAATAATATTTTTTGGGAGAAATTTGTTGGTTAATTAAATGTTTTAATTACATTAAGAAAATGTATTTTGAGAAAATGAATTTTTGGCATAATTAAATAATTTTTAGGAATTATTTTCAGTAGTAAAAGCTCATTATGTAAATTATGTATTTAGGGGGGTAAAAAATGTAATTTACACTAAAATATGATAAGTATATATTTTAATTAGTTTTATTAATAATTAAAGGGTTTAGATAATTTTTATAAATTAATTGGCATGATTTCCTAATTAATGTAAATTTTGAATATCAAATTCCTAATATATATATATATATATATATATATATATATACATATAATACAAATTTAATTTGCTCAATTTTGAGTAATGGAGATTTTGTATAATCTTATCTATTCTAATATGTATGAACGTGATATGTATTTAAGAAATACATATTATTAATTGTGATATTTTTATTTGAGTTGTGATCTCGGTCGAGGCAAATTGTATTTTGGGAGCCCGACTCGAGTGTGGATGGTTTTGGAAATTAGAAGTGCGTTTTCTATGCAGGTCTGGCTCTACCTTTGGTAGAGGGATGTCCGTTTTACAGAGGAGACTCTGTCGAAATTTCGGTAGATTTTCTCGTAAAACGTGATATCCGTAGAATGTCTACCATTAATTAGGTTAAAACCTGTTTGTCGAGTCAGTTTGGAATTTCATTGCTTTGTTGATTTTTGGTTTCGATGTCCGAAGTCATATTTTAAAGGTCGATTATTATTTTTCCTTTAGATCATTTCGGAGCAGAAGCTGTGAGGCCGAGGCAGACGCGTGGTCGTCAGCCTTCACATTCATCCTGTAAGTCAGTAGAACGATCTGTGCGTGTGTTTGTGTAAAAAAATACATGCGCTCGTATTTTAGTACATTGATTACATGATTTATTTAATTTAATGCTATTATTTAAGATTTAAACGCATTTTGTTTATTTAAAATCGATTTTGGGAAATTTTGGTAGAACAGGCTACCTGGTGGGCTTCACCAGGACTATGTGCACATGGTAGAGATTGAGAGATGGATCCGAAAATTTTATGATTTGTGAATATTAAACTGGGACGGGTGCCTCGGTAGAAAGCCTTAGCTCTCGGGGACCGCCAGTGATTGGAAAGTCAATAATGGACTGGGATGGGTGCCTCGGTTGATGCCTTTGCTCTCGGGGACCGCCAGATCCACATATTTGGATTAAGTGGATGACTACGGCTTGGTGCCTCGGTTGATGCCCTTGCTCTCGGGGACCGGTAGTCTAGTTGGAATAAGTGGGCCCGATTGGCCATTTAGACTTGGGTCTAAGGTTCTACCGAGATTTTCAAAGCTATAATTATATATATTATAAATTATTTTCACTATAAAAATATATGGTTTTCAAAAAGGATTTTCAAACCGTACAGCTCTTTTATTGACTTACTCAGTGAGGTCTGATTCCCCTCAATTTATTTTTTTTCAGGAGCTTGGGAGTTTGACCTCAGACTACCTCTACGCCGGATTTCTTCTTCACCGGCAATTTTATGTAGGTCATTGTAAGCTCTACTGTGTATTAATCTAGGATGCTGCAGTAGTATATGTATTGAGGATCTGAATGGTTTAAACTAAATCATGTAGTTTATTGGTACCAAATACATTTATGTATGTGACATAAATTCAATTTATAATATGAAATGTTAAATCATATTTTTATTAAACACTTGATTTTGTGTAAATTGAGAAAAATCAGTTTGATAATATGTTCTGTTTTTAATTTAAGTAAAGATATGAATGGTTTTATTTTCTTTCCTTTAGGCTTACTACGGGTTTTGGTGGCCTTATGCCTACCCATTCCCTAGTGCCGGTCACGTGCCCTCGGGTTCGGGTCGTGACAAAGAGCAAACAAAATTTTAAAGTGCAATATTAACTTCAAGGTACAATTGAGGGTCCAATTTTACCCTTTAGCCTAAAAAAAATTTATTAAATCAAAAGAGATTGTTTTATATCTATCAGATCCATATTTTTACTATAGATACTTTTCTCCTATTTTCCAAATGTCATGTACCTTTTTTATTATTATTAAAAGTGTAATCAAACTTAAAAAATTAATTACATCTTAGTTAGAGGAGAAAATAATAAAAGTAATTTAAAATAATTTTAAAGGGATTATTTTAGTAAAAATTTAAGGAAATTAAGGTCAATTAATTCAAAATTAAAACATTACAATCTGATAATGCAATCTAAATATAAATATTGGATTATAAATTCTGCAATGTAGAAAAGATGCAGAGTAATACAAAAGGTGTATTTATCAGTAAAAAAAATATAAAAATGAAATATATTAAAATAAATGTGTAAGAACGTAATTAAAGAGAGTACAAAAGGTCCAAAATTAAATTATTTAAAACAAATAAAAAATTCTGATATTTTTAATACCATTAAGCAAACATTATAAAAAATTGAATTTGAATTTGACTAATTTTCATCACACATCAATAAGTTGATACACGAATATTTTAAATTGTTACAATTCACATGGCTTATTTTTATTAAAATTCTTTGAAACTCATGATTACTAAAAACAGTATAAAATAGTATTTTGACCGATTAAAAGACAAATAAAAAAAAATTAAGATTCTAAATATCGCAAAGCAATAATATAAAACCTGAAATTGACTTACTAATTATTATAACTTCGTAAACATCTCATCTAATGGACTTATTGATTAATTTAAAGTACAATAATTATTAAGAGAAAGCAACCATCTAACAACCATCCTGAGTCTATAGATTGGAGTGATAAGGATGTTAAATGGATAGATATGGAAGTCAATTTAGTCATGGTTGTTATTTCTAACACAGAAAGTCATGAGAGCAATTCAAGGAGTTACATTGAGACTCAACTACATCAAAAAATTATTTTTTTGTCAATAAAAAAAATGTTTACTTTTTTTCATTATGGTCCTTAAACTTTTTGAGTTATCCATAAAATAGTGAAAAAAATAATAATTACATGATCCATAACACATTGTTTGTGTCGTATTTAATGTATATTTATTCTTAAATAAGAAATTATTTATTTAGTCATTTGAATTAAGTAACTTTATAAATAAATATGTACTATTAATTAATATGTTTTGTTTGACATAGGATCTAATATAATAGTGCATTTTTACAATATGCACATGAAAAAATTGGTGTGTAAGTTGTACTTTTCACTTGTAGACTATAATCATGGTCTTTTTAAAAAAAGGTTGCTGCAATTAAATTCAAAAGATATATATATATATATATATATATATATATATATATATATATATATATATGGAGTACAATTTTAATAAGATAACAACCCAACCTTATGAGGTTAGTACTAATTAATAATAGAGCTGATGATAATCACCTAAAATGAGGTGGGAACACAACTAAAAAGCCAAACTCTAAATTTTTGTTTCTACTTGTTGCCTAATTATGTCAAGAGGAATCATTAAACTTTAATTCAAAATTAGCAGTCTTAATTAATTGTTAGATCTCAACCTCATATATATGCTTTAAGTTAAAGCAATGCTAATTTATTCAAAATTTCAAATAAAAAGTTAAAAAAAAAGGAGTGTATTGCAAGGTTTAATGGGTTTGGCTATTGATAACTTTGAATTGATATTTTGCTTGTGTAACCTGCATTGTCGAGGAGAACAGGTAAAGGGGCGGAGTTTTCCTCATAAACACTCCAAAACTTAAGTTAGTAATGGTATAAGGAAAAATATAATAAAGCAAATCAACATAATAGAGTAAATAATAAAGAGTGATTGCTTATATGATGTGATGATGGAATGATTGAATGATGTCTTAGTGATGTTGTATGATGAGAATGAGGAGATGAGAATGGGAAGAATGAGAATGAGAATAGAATGAATAACATGAGATGTCATGAGGTGTATTTATATGAGAAGGTATTATTCAAACCTCTTAGGAATATGATTTCTTAATCTTGTAGGATTGCCTTATTTAAGAGAGGAGTAGATTTCCTTTGTAGAGTAATCTTCCTAATCGAAATAGACTTTCTTATTAAGTTTTCTTCTTATTCAAGTAATACTCCTCCTTGGGGGAAAAATAACCCTTATTAGAATAGGATCCTAATATAGGATACTAAGAGTCACACCTTGAAAGTCTGTTTGGATATTTATGTCTGATATATCCAGGTTTGCAATATGATGGAAACATCATTCTTTCATCTAGAGAGAGATTGCTTGAATCACTACATTTGATATGGAAGGGTGAGTTGAGTTGGCGAGCCTCAGTCACAGGAAAAGATGAAGCTCGTTATTGAGTCTTGAAATCAGAGCAAATTGGAAGTGCCAGTTGGACTTGAATGTATAAAACCTGCAATAAAAAAGGATATATAAGGGATTAACCCAAAAATATTGAGATAAAGTGGTAGAACTAGTCATCATTGGAGTTTTGAGGCTCGGTGCATTAAAAGCGCGACTCGACTGCTAAACCTCAGTATTATATAAGTGACCTGAGGGTGCCAATTTCTAGATATTAGTCTTAGATATTTGAGGCTTAGATGCTCGATGAAAGGACACGATGCTTATATGCTAGAAACCACAGTACTATAGAAGCGACTTGAGGGTGCTAGTTTCCAGATACTAAACTTACTCTTAGTGCATTAGAAGTGTGGCCCAAGTGTTGTATAGTCTCGGTGCATTAAAAGCGTGGCTCGAGTGCCGAACCTTAATACTATAAAAGCAACCTGAGGGTGCTAGTTTTTAGTTCCTAGACATTGATGCTAGAGCTTTAGATGCTTAGTGTGGAGGGACAACTAGCACTTATGCACAGGGGGTGATAAAAGCTATATCATTTCAATGCCTTTTTTAAAATTTGAATCATGTAACTATCCCATATGTTCATATGTCAAAAGAGACTTTTCGACTGCCATAATGTTTATTGTTTGATAGTGTGTCGGATCTCATTTGATAATTTTTACAAGTTCATGCCGAGTGAGGTGATCAAAATGTTTGACTGCTTGGATCGATTCGTGCTTAAAGTAGTGTCTTAGTAAATACATTTTCTTTATATGTAGTGATAGATAAAAGAACAATAGTTTTGGGATCATTTAATTGATCTCCATTTAATGATAAGTCCTCATGTAATAAATATATCAAATGAAATTGATGTATGTTTTGCATGAATAATAATCATGTATATATGGATGAGCATCTATGAGTAGATGCGTAAGCGTACTTATCTGATGAGCTATAAATATTCATATAAGAATAAATAATTAAGTGAAGATAAATGTAAAAAGAAATAAATAAGTAATTAAAGATAAATAATTGAGAAGGAAAACTTATCTCTTGATGACCTATTGTCTTGCCTTTGAGTTTGATGAATATTTATGCTTGTTGTTTACTTCAATTATTCCATGAATGACCTTGTCTTTGAAGATGCTACCTAAGTTTGTGTGTGTCCAATTCATTGGCATTTTGTGTATATCTAGCTTTATGAAAATATACTACTCTGAGATTAACAACTGGATCAAGTTCCTAAAGGCCATGATGATTTTTATTTTGATAGTCCTGAGTATTAATGTTGAGGTGCTCATGGTAACATTGTTGGGTTTCGTGATACAAATGCAGTGAAAAAATTAAAAATTTATCACATTCCTAAACCTGGATCCATGTAATTCTACTGCTTGATTAAATCTAGGATTTCAAGAATCTCACCAAAATGCAGAAGAGGCAAGATTTTCTGGAAGGATGAGAGGAGGTTCACACCGGTGACACCTTACCTCGAGCCTTTTGCTTTAGTTGTTCGGATCAAGATGTCTCCAAAAGGATGCATCCTCTGTAGGTATCCACACGAACAACCCTTCACAAAATGAATTGGAATGTGTGTGCTAGCAACCTCCTTGATTGTCTCACAAATCAAGAACAAAAGAAAAACTCTGTCTTTATTTTCTAAAAAGAAAGAAAATGAATTTGGAGGCAGGAAAAACAAGTGTGTGAAACCCTAGAGAATATAACATATTTATAGACTCCAAATAACGGTTTCACCTACCAATGACCTTTTGGTAATTTCCATTTATTATATTCTTATTTTGTTTAAAAATAAATCAAAAATAATATCTTATTTATTTATTTAAAATAACATTTATCTTAAATAAATAAATAAAACACTTTAATTATTTATTTCCATAGAGTTTATTTTTGGGCTTATTAAACCCATATTCATTTTGGGCTTTTTCTAAGTGTGTGACCCTGTAGGTTCACATAACATTGGTAGTGGGCCTAAATCTCTATTTGGGCCTACAAGGCATAAGCGGCCTCTAGCAAGATATTATGACTACCTAAGTCATGTGAAGTCAATAATCCGACATAACCTACTTACAATGAATTTTATCATCCCTTTATCTCATGATATCTTAATTGAACATAAGGCATAGAATGTCATCCTTATATAGTTCAATATTATGACTTGATTCTAAGTAGACTGAAAATGATAACTCTTTATCAATTCATTTCAGCATGGCCATACATTTTTCCTTCAGTCTATCTCATCAAGGGGCCCATAGATATCTTTCTCATATTAATAAGGAATAAATCCCTTCTAAATCACTTACATTCCTCACATAACTAATTTCATATCCAACAACATCCTATTTAATCATCCGGTTAAAGACAATGTTAAAATGTGTCAAAATATAAAATAGCTATATAGAAATCCATGATGATTTCAACGTCAAAGGACCAAAAAAAATTACTGTGATGAGAAATACTTATGACAATAATCTATGTAGTATTTTCATAGTGGATCAATCCAGTACATGATCTCTCATCATATACCTATGAGTTGACTTAATATCTCATATTCATGATTAGTAAAACATAACCATCAGTCAACTTCATACTAGCCTTAATACTTTAATATTTATATATAATGAATAAATGGCTAGGGATAATTAGAATAGAACTCTTATTTTAATTTAAGGGTTTTACTATCAAGTCACATACTTGATGGCCTTAGTAAGAATTAACCATTAATATAATTATCATAAAATCAAATGATAATGAAATACCTCTTTATTAATAAAAGAAGAAAGTCAATACATAATCATAAATGATTGACCTAGTGCATATCACTAACAAACATCTACACTTTAATTGTTTTACCGTAAAAATAAACAATAAAAGAACGAGAATCTCATGATCGGTTGATCCATCTTAATTAATGATCAATCCCTGTATAACAAGTGATAATAATTTAAGAAAAATGGATATGAAAATAAATAATTAAGGAAGAAACTTATCTTGGTTGTAGTGCTCATATTCCGCCTCTTGGAGTAATAAATATTTATGTTCATTAAAATTGTTTAGTTATTATTGAGTATTTGAAGGACTCTTCATAATCTATGTTGTTAATGTAATTTGACTATCCAAGAACTTCTATGTTGATGTATGGGTTTTGAATATATTATACTCCTTGCCACCTTATACTTAATGTCTGAATATCATTGAGTTTCAGATGCTTAGATCTTTGATATTCAATGCTTGAGGCTTGCTTGGATATCTATAACTGTGATAACAGAGATATGGATGTTTGAGAGTTGATAGGTTTTAATATCGTGGTTCAAACTCTGGACGCTCATTTTTTTAAATGCTCAGTCTCGAATGCTCAATCTTGGATGCACGGTTCTCTTTATACTTCAATACTTTGGAGCTCGTCACTTGGAATTTAATGGATATAGATGAAGTCAGATATTAAATGATATATGGAGCTCCATCTTTGTTTATCATTAAATTTTTCCTTTTTTTAACTCAAAAATCTGATGGTAAGGTAGCTGCTCCAAGATATGTGCTCCAAGACTTCAAAAAGCTAGGGAATAGCGAACTGGGGTGATCAATTGTCTTAGAATTATATTGTTCAATGTTCAAAGTCTAAGTGCTCATGAATTTGGTATCCATCATTCATTTGATTTTTGGAATCTAGAGCTTATGAACTTGGTACTAAACTCGATGTGCATGGTTAAGTAGGTGATGCACTTGGTGCTCTTTTTATCTTAGATTAAAATTAAAACTTAAACTTAGACTTAGACCTAGGTGTTTGGAATGTGATAATTGGGAGTCAAACTTGAATCTTTCAGGCTCTTATGTATTAAAGCTTGATACTCAGAGTTCGGTAGGAACTCATTGCGCAATGTTCATTGCTTGGATGCTCGCTGCTTTAAAGCTTGATTTTTGTCAAAGTACCAATCTCGGATAAGGCCTTTCATTATGTTATCTTTGTCAATTCTCAAATGTGGGGTGGTGGAATAATTAGCCATTGTATAGGCTTCATAGCTCTTGAATTATCTTGAGGTCGGCAATTTGAGCCTCTCTCACACCATTATTCTTTTTTTTTTTAAATGAAGACCAATGAAAGTTTATATGAGTTTATAATAAGTTCTTCAACTGATATATCATTGCTTTAAGAATTAAAATGGAATGATTAGGAAATTATAGATTCTCTAAGTTTTGTAATGGATGTCAACTCTAGTGGATGCTTATGAAGTAAAATTTCAAGCCTCTATAATAGCTTATTTCTTGGAAGCTCTGGTTCTCTAAAGTTTGGTGCTCTAAAGTTCATTGCTCCAAATGTGCATTCTAGCATGGAATCTCAACTATCATTGCAAAGTTAATTCCATATTTGCATATGCACCATCAAGCTTTAGCTTTTCCAAGGTGCATGCTTTTATGATTTGGTTGTCTTGATGTCATGCCATCCTGAATGCTCTCAATTTTGAGGAGATAGTGATTTAAACCAAAATCTGATGACACAAGTGGCTATTTCGACTCTCTATAACCTGAAACACAACATAGTATGCCTAAGATTTTCAGCTAACTATTTGTAATTTTTCATGGGTTCTCTCATATTGTGCAGGTATTAGTAATAGCTTGACTAACCTTTTTATAGGAGAGAGAATTGAGATACGACATTGACTACTGTAAAGAGGACTAGAATATACTGAATGATGAAATTACCAAGGCTTGTATCACTTTCATCCTTATTTCTTAAGTGACTACTTCTTTGATAGTTGCTCTTTTTTGACGAGTTGAGGGATTATGTACATATTATCTTTGGCCCATTTTGTCCTTCTGACTCTTCTGATTTAGGTTTTTCATTAAGAGAAGCGATAACTTCATATAAGGTGCTCATATTGTCTAATTATGATTCTAGATGATCCATGGATTAGTGAATAAGAGTGCTTGGCTTAGAAAAAGACATAATTTTCTTCTCCACTATATTTATCCTCGATCCACACTGTCATTCTACTTGAAGTTTCCTTGGATTTTATGAAGTTATATCCTAGTTTGCCCAAGTAAGTATAATCTGAATTGGTGCACACCACCATGCATAGATTGTCTTTGAAGATCATGCATGATGCCAAGTAATTTCTTTAACCATGTATGACCATACTTTATGATCCTACAACATGCTTTTTAAAGATCTTCCCTTTATGGCGATGATTTTTATATATTTTTTAACAAAGCTGATAAGAGGGTAAGGTTCTAGCAAGTGATAATTTAGAATTTAATTCAATTTTTCCCACAGATAGTGTCATTTAATAACTCCAAATTGATATTTTGCTTGTTGAACCTACATTGACAAGGAGAATGGGTAAAGAGGTGGGTTTTTCCTCATAAACATTCTAAAACTTAAGTCAGTAATGGTATGAAGAAAAATATAATAAAGAAAATAGGAATAATAGAGTAAAGAATATAGAGTGATTTCTTGGATGATGTGGTGATGGAATGATTGAATGGTGTCCTCGTGACATTGTATGATGAGAATAAGACGATGAGAGTGGGAAGAATGATAATAGAATGAATGATATAAAATATCATGAGAATGTATTGTTCAAACCTCTTAGGAATATGATTCTTTAGTCTTGTAGGATTGCCTTGTTTAGGAGAGGAGTAAATTTCGTATGTAAAGTAATCTTTTTAATTGAAATAGACTTTCTTATTAAGCTTTCTTCTTATTCAATTAATTCTCCTCTTTGGGGAGGGGGTGTACCTTTATTAAAATAGAATACTGATATGAGATGTCAACTATGCTGAAAAAGAATGATTTTTTTTCAGTTGTTCTAATACTTTGATGAGATCCACCAGCCATCATTCTTCTCCCTTCTTCATATGACCCCACCATGACTAGAACAACACACCATTAAAGACTATCTTTTAAAAAAAATACAAACATATAAAATGTGCCCTAATCCACCATGTCCAATTCAAGTTAAGAATAAGTTTGCTTCCCCACTTCGTCTTATTTTTTATTTTTTAAATGTGCAAATTAGCTATATTTTTTAAAAAGTATAATGAGATGAAATTTTCTTGTTATACAAAGATCGGGATGTGATTGATTCAAATCTTGTATGATTTACTTGATACTTGTTTCCTTCTACTATTGTAAAAGTCTATAAATATACTACCAGTAGAACTCTCTTCTACTATTGAAAAGAAAAGGTTTTTTTTTTTTTTTTTTAACAGAAAACTTATTTGGCTCCAAATTTTATCTAATAATAACCTAAGATTTTAAGTAGAAAGGTTCAAAATACTGGTGTTTAATAAATTTTGGTGTTTAATAAATTTTTAAGATGGATAACTAATAGTTGTTTTTATTCAAAATACTTATAAATTTAATCAATTTTATTTTGGAGTTTTGATGCAAAAGCTTATAGCTGATTTATACATATTTTTTTATTTAGACTATTTCACCCTTTTTAATTAACTAATACCAAATAATTCTATTTAAATTAAATATGTATAATTAATTTTTATAACTCATAATAGAATAGTTATTATTTTAAATTGTAAGTAAAAATTAAATAATTATAATATTTATACCTATATTTATTTTTAAAATTATACAATAATATTTATATTTTAAAATTCATTTTAAAATAACTTGTATTAATAATTTTAATAATATATAAGTCAAAGATAATAAATTATTATTTATTACTATATACTATTTTTAATAAGTTATATAACTAAAAAATATTACAAAAATTATATGAAATTATATTTTTAATGGTCATTTGGCATACAAACATTAAAAACTACTAGAATTTTACCAAATAGTTCTTATTTCTTAGTTAGCATTGATCAACTATCAGTTATTCACAATTGCTATTAGTTCCTATAAACAGTTAAACCAAATAGGTGGTAAAGTATTTTACATATGAAGTATAGCAAAACTAAGGAAAAAGAAGAATTTAAACTTAGACAATATTTGAACGATCCAATTGCTAATTCATAATTATTGTAGAAGTTATTTTATACAGGTAAATGTTACTCACTTCCATACTACTTGCCATTTTTATATATATATACACACACACACTACAACAAACAGTCTTTTTGTGGGGAAATATTTTGCCACAAAAAGTTTAAAAATTGCCACTGAATCAAATTGTGATGAAATTTGATTTTGCCATTGCATCACCACTAAAAATGCATCACTAAAATGCTACTGATGAATTTCAAGTTCACCACAAAAAGAATGTATTTTGTGAGGATTAAAAATCGCCACAAAATGACTTACCAACAGTGTCGAAAATATTTTGCCACTAACTTCTTATAATTAGTGAGAAATTTATTTTGCCACAAAATGTATAATTTTAGTGTGGAATTTATTTCCCACTAAAATAAAAATTTATGGCGACTTATTTATTCACAAAATAAAATTTGGTGGCATCTTGTTTTGCCACTAAAAGCGTATATAAATTGTTAAAAGTTATTGTGTGATTAATGATTTTTTTCATTTTAAATCTATCATTTTATGTGTTGTTGGCTTTTTAATAGTATAATGAATAGCATAAAAATATTTAGTTCAATTAATAAAAAGTATAAATTTGATTCATTTTAAAGGAGTTATGTAACAAAATAGACAAATGATAGATTGTATATAAAATAAAATTCTATCACTATTATATTAACAAAATACCAAATAGAAATGTTTCTCAATTCTATCATTTCAGGCTATACATAAAAAAAAAAAGTAATGCCCAATGCAAAAGAAGATCATACTCAATACAAAAATAAAGTATTTTCTTGATTGCTTAATTTTGACGCCCAAAATATCCATTTATCAATTGCTACAGCTTTAAGATCTCTCAAAATAAAACAAAAGGCATAAGAGTAGAGGTAATATTTCTTTTATAAGCATGACTAATGTTTTTGCTACTTTAAACATAACAATGTCTAGATTAAATACAAATAAAAAATAATATTTATCAGCAATACTTAATACAAAATCCATACATAATACAATAGCAGTAGCAAAAAAAAAAAAAGTGCTATAACAGTTGCAATAGGGGAAATGCATTTCCTTATATAATGATATTAGAAAAATAACAAGTTCAGAAAAAAAAAAGGAAGCAACGGAAGCAAGAATCTTGAAACATGTATTTAGTTGAATTAAAGGACATGTTGAAATAATTAACCATGAGTGTAGCTGCAGCAACATTTAATTGAAAAAAATACAGAGAATATAGTTGCAACACAAGAACAAAAAGCAACTTATATAGAAACAACATATGCACCAATAAAAAAAAACTTCCATGCATAAAGATCTGTAAGAAACATTAAACATAAAATGACACAAAATGCAACTGCAACATAAGTACCATTTAATTAAAAAAATGCAGAGATATAACTACAATAGAAGAATAAGAAGCAACATAAAAATAACATATGCACAACCATAAAAAATAAATAAAAAATAAAAAATTCTACACATAGAGAGCCACAAGAAACTTAAAGTAGAAAATGACACAACTACAACTACATCATAAGTACTTGAAACCAGTATAGGAACAATATAACGAAAAATAATATTTTCAGGCATCATTCAGTTGGAATCAATCTACATATATCAAGATTTCAAAATTAAACAATATATATGATTAAAACATTGCAAGCAATCTACACATGTCACTTAATAGGAATCAATAATAAAGTCATAAAGTATAAAATATACCTACGACAAAAATAAATAGCCTTCAGTTAGGACTAAAGCTGAATTTATCCAAAATTTGAGATCTCTAACTTTTACATACCTACTTTTGTTTTTCTGAAAAATATTCAAATATTTATGTTAATTTTAAATTTTATATAGAGAATAAACACTCTAGAATTGTGTAAATATACCTTTTTTTGGTTGTTTCTCTAATAGTAGTCATAGCAACAGTTGTTTTTTGATTTGAATAGTAAATTAACATACTTTTAATCCAATAAATTTTTGTAACTCAAATGAACATAAGTATGTTAAACTACATACGTTGGTCTCCATGAATATGTGTCATATAAGCTGATGCATCCTTAATTTGCACTTGACAAATTGAAAAATTGTACTCAACCTATAATTATATTGTAGAAATATAAAAATATATAAGAACCCCAACAAATAAAAAAATTTTCAGCTAGAGACAAACATGCATGTAAGATGTATGAGCAAGTTAATAAAACCACAAATAGTAACTGAATCGTACATCTTCAGTTTTCATTGGACTATAACCCTTAGCTTTGATGTTCTTTGAATGATTTGAAGTTTGAAAGAAATCCTATAATATTTTATTATAATATATGAATAGCATTAAAATGAAAAAAAATGAAGAAAAAACATTAAAGAAAAGGGAAGAAGTGAAAACTAATTATATTTTGAGAATCTTGAATGCAGGTAAGCTCTTTCATAATTAATGAGCACATCTCAATTTGCATTTGATATTGTAGTTCTTTACATAACTTTTTCTCTAACTCATCATGCCACTTTTTTTTGAAGTTCATCTTCTTTTTGTTTATAAAATGCATTTAATTCAACTCATAACTTCTCATTAAATTCAACTTCTTTTTTTGCTAAAATCTTTGCAACTTGTCTTTCCACTTCAGTATGGATTTGTGCATTAATGCTATTCTCATCAAGCATATCATTATAGGGATGCTGCCTATATAAATTAGCACTTTTGAAAGGTGGAGGCCCTTCTCCCATGCCTCTTTAGTACCCTGATTATATGATAAAAAATAATTGTGTAAGCTTCAGATGTTGTAAAATTTTCAACTCCATATTGCTCCACTTCTGCATTGTGTAAATCCAAGAGTTTCTTAAATGCATCCTTAGCCTCTTTGTCTACCCAACTACCATTCTTTCTCCTTTTTTGTTTCTAAAAAAACCTTATATATTCTGGTTGTTGAACATTTATTTCAACATTTTCTTTAAATGGTGGAGCACTTTTCTATCGAATAAGAAAACAAGTAGTTAATAAGAAATAAATATAAATAAATAGTTAGAAAAGCTTAAAAATGTAGCTATTTAGATAATATTTGGAGTGATAAATACCATTTCATATGCAATTCTTGTAATAGATTTTATACCCACACAAGCAAGCATCTTTTGCATATCTCTATTCCCAGTATTTGTTTCACTTACATGCTTCATTATATACACAATGTTAAAAAAATTATCAAAAAACGATAATAACATTCTTATACATGAATTAAAATCAGATATAGTCAAGTTCTAGTTACACTTACTCTCAATTTTTGTGTACCCTAATGTGACTTTACTAGCCATTTCCATTGCTCAGAATCAACTTCAGGAGGACAATGACTTAATCTTTCTTTATCTGTTTTATATTTTCGATAATAATTTCTTCTTAACTAATATTGCTAATCTCTGAATCTTCTCATAAGTACCCTCCTTACAGCATGATTAACAAAAGAATCATTTGGAAGCATATACATTTTCTTTAAATAATATAACAAAATAATTAAGAAAAACTCTTAATAATTGACATAATTTCATATAAAGTATAATATTTTATAAAAAAAAGTCACAAAAGTTGACGAATTAACCTTAACTACTTCGAAAAACTTCTTTTTAATATCTTCATTTCTGGCTGCTCAATTTATGATATTAAGGGGGCAATATTGCTTAACAAGATAGCTTGTCTCAATGATGAACTATTATGCATTCAATCCAACAACTCATTGCAAACATAGATGTATCTCTATCTGCACCATTGTCTTATTTGCTTCCTTTTTTTTTCCATTTTGCACCTCAAGTCTTACCTTGTTTAGCTTTCAATACTAGAAAAGAAATTTATACATTATAAAAAGCAATATAGTTCAAATAAAAACATTATGTTACAATTACAAGCCATAAAAATCATATGAAAAGCATATACCTGCATTTTCCTTAACTAATACTGAAGGACCACCTTTTACATTTGAAAATTTTACTGCATCTACCATTAAACCTACATATATTCAAGTACAAAAACATAAAATTATGAAAATATTAAAGAAGTTAATTAATGTTCAAAATACAAAATGTAGAAGGGAAATAACAATAGGTTTTTTAATAACCAAAATACATAATAAAAAAGGAATAACAAAGCTAATTTAAATTAAAACTATATAAAAAAAAGGATATTGCAAGTTAATTTAAAAACGCATCATTTTTACTTTTCAAGTCCAAGCTGGTATCATAAGTAATGTTAACAATAAAAAGTAGATCACTACAAAATAGCAAACAAAACAAAACTAAAAAAATATAAAACTAAGGAAAATGTCGTAAGACTTTATGAGGAATCCTTTTTCCATTATCTAAACTATATCTATGTTCATTGCTGTCATCTTTTTCATTATTTTTCCACCTTGAACAACTATATATGGGACAACTTTGTAAATTCACATACCTTTTTCGATAAAGGATGCAATCATTCTTACAAGCATCTATCTTAATGTAATTCAATCCTAATTCCTACATGTACTTTTTTACTTCATAAGAACTTTTTGGAAAGTTCTCATCATGAAGGAAGACTTTTTTTTAATAGTTTGTGTAAAATGATTGTACAATCCCAACCAAATTTATTGTAATTCTGATCAGAACTACATAATTCCAATCAGAATTATGTAATTCCAATCGGAATTATATAATTTCAATCGGAATTATAGAATTTTGACGTGCAAAAAAGGCCCCCAAAAAAATTTAAATTTTGCAATTAGGTCTTAAAAAGAACTTTACGATTTAGTCCCTAAAAATATTAAATTATTCCTTTAATAGCTCTTAGAACTTTTTAAAGATTAATTATCGAACACATTTTCATTATTGGAGTCCTTTGCTGCATCCATAACATGTGATCCCGAAATTAGGTGTCTGCAGGGAGGTTAAACTATTAGTGAATAGAGGAGCTGAGTTGGAATTTTGGTTTAAAGACAAAGGAACCCATGGCTCCAAAAGCTTTACTAACATAGAATTGTTCAAAGATGAACCATTCCTAGATGATTTTAAACTACTAAACTTTGCTAAGTTCGACAGAACGGGGAACCTAAGGGTCCATCTAAGGCAATATGCTACCTTCATGGCTGCTGTGAAGGTTACAGAATCTCAAATTGTTTAATTATTCTTCACATCACTATAGGAAGGACCAAGAACATGGTTCTTTGACCTTGAGGATGAAATTAAAAGTGATTATCCATTGTTAACTCAGAAGTTCATCAAGCAGTATAAATAAAACACTAAGCTAGACATCACTTATAGAGATCTCGAGACCACGAGGCATAAACCTAGTGAATCTTTCTCTAATTATGTCATATGATGGTAGGGAAAGGTAGTTAAAATGAGAAATTATCCTCTTAAAGATGAATAGATAAAGCTGATAATCAAAGGGGATTACTATATTTTAGAAAGTAGATGGTCTTTGCTCATTATCCTAACTTTAGAGCTCTCTATTAGGCTGGAATTAGAATTAAAGATGAGGAACCTCAGTAAGCTAGAAACTGCCGCAATAGCCAATCAAACATGCAAAACATTTTTACATGAGACCCAATCAAACATGCAAAATCTTTTTACATAAGCCATAAAAATAAACCTAATATAACCCAACACTCATAATCCACCATCTATTAATGCCATTAAACCATTGAGGAAGTTCTCAAGCTTTAACCTCCCACTATCCAAAGTATTATAGCGACTTCAACAAAAGAACCTCTTACAGCCTCAAGAGCCTAAGCCTCTTCCAAACCTATTACCCCCTTTACCACTTTCACCAAATGCTTAGTCATACCACTGATGCATGTAAAACCTTAAAAAATGCAATCCAAGGCCTAATTGACTCTAGAAAGATTAATGACCTAGAAAAATGACCAGGCATTAAGACTAATTGTAAGCACCCAATTTCAGGATAGTTGAGTATGGATGCGATAGAGGACTCCCATGATGAAAATATTATAAATAGATCTTCAACACTTGAGGTTTGAAATCTCAAAAGCCTAAATACATTTTCAAAAAAGTTTAATTGATTTTTAAGGACTTATTTATGATGATTGAAGGACCTAATTGAAAATTTTAAATTCTTTTAAGGGTCTTTTTGTAATTAAAAGTTAAAAAATATTAATTCTATAATTCCGATCGAAATTCTGTAATTCCAATCGAAATTCTATAATTTTAATTAGAATTACATAATCTCGATCAGAATTAGACATGTTCTATATGTTTTTATTATTTTTACAGTAAATAAAATTTTTGTTTTTATGAATTTTCTTTGGTCAAATAATATGATATATCCCTTTTTTGGGATTTCTTTGAAATTTCAGGAATACAAAAAAACTACTTTTAAAATTAAAACTCTAACACTATGAAGAGAGAAAATCATATTGGGATACGTATTTTAGCTAGGGATTTTCTATAAAAACCCAAGCTTAGACTTCTTCTAGTGGACCTCTGTGTCTTTAGATTTTTTTCTGAACTTTTTTGAGGCTCTCACTTTTTCTTACGCTGTTTTCCAAAAAATAATATTTTCCTATGAATTTTTTATTTTTGAGCATGGAGCAATAGGCTTTTGAGAAGAAAAAAACAAATATTGAAGATCTATTTAACAAGCAACGATGATTTTTACTAGTTTGAGAGGCAAATCAATACTACATCCATACCATATTATCTCCTACTTTATTCTACTTTTTTAATTTTATTATGTTGGTTCCATTAAATTTTAACATTATTTAACATTTTTTGTTATTTTTTTCACTAATCATTATCTCTTTTTTTGTGTTAGTGATTATGGTGAGGGTTACATGATGAGTTCACTTAGAGAACAAAATCCATTAAATGCCATGGATTGAATTTTGTAGCCAAATATAGTTTCTAGGGTTTTTATTTATTTATTTATTTATTGTCATTTTAATTGTTTTATACTACATTTAGTTCTTTTTGGGATTAAATTAATTATTATTTTCTTATTATTTTTAATAGCTCTTTGTAATAGCCCCAATAGTGGGAATAATGAAATTCTATATGTGTGGTTGTGTGTTAATTAATTAAGTTGTAAAAGTAGGGTTTTAATTAGGTAATTAATTAAAATTAATGGCTATAGAGATAATTAGGGTTTTTTTAATTAAAATTAAATTAGATATAAGTGGATAGAGTTAGGGTTGCTTCTTAATTATTTTATTAATAAATTTGTTATTAAAGTTCACTTTAATTAAATTAAGGTCTTTAGAATAAGTTTGATTGATTGTTTGATCTATTATTTGATTGTTTTGATATTTTTTATATGTTTTAGGGCTTGTTCATTTCTTTTATGTGTTTTGGGCTTTAAAGCCCATGCTAGGCTCTAACCCATTTAAATAAATTTAGGTTTTTAGGTTTAATTAATAAAAATGCATTTTATGCCCATAACTAATTAGAAATTAGGTTAGAAATAACTTAGACCCATTTTGTTAGTTTAGACATAGGTCCACCTTAGGATAATTAAAATTAATTAGAATTAGCCTATTAAATCAAAGCCTTTTCCATAACTTATAGATTTAAGATCACCTTAGAAATAAAACATGTACAACTTGGCTCACTAATTTAAATATTTCATAACATAGATTTAGACACATTTTCAGAATTAAAATAAATAGACTTAGGTTCACCTAAATAAAATTGAATAGGAATTAGGCCCATTAGTCTTTAAGCTCACTTGTAAATTAAAAAATGTAGATTTAGCCTATTTAATTAAAATCAATGTAAATTAGACTAACTTAGGGATTATAAACTTAAATGAATGCATTATTTACATGTATTTTTCATAACTATTTTGCATGGAGTTAATTATTTAAATAAGGATTTATATGAAATTGCATGTAAATATAGGGTAAGATAGTAATTTATAAAGTAATTCTAAATGAACACAAGACTGAAAGATATCCAAAATCTCTTGGTTGTGGTGCTAGCTTTCTTTTAGGGAATCGAGTACCACCATTTTTTATTTGTCCAAGTTATTACCTTGGGTGGTGACTTCTCATCTCCACACCATGTCTTTGTGACAATGGTTAGTGTATTCTCTAGAGCCTTGAGCTCAAATAGTGTGGCAGTTGCTAAAATATTGGGCGCACACTAAAACCCGCCTTATAGGCTAATCCTCCCCTAAACTATCAAAACATGCCTCCACTAACCATTAGCATGATTTCGTCTAATCTACTAGAAAACCCTATTGAACAATCAATCCAAGCGATCCAAGAAACCTAAGACAAACTCTCAAGCCTCCCCAAACCTCATGACTCTAATGAAGATGAAAAATTTCCTTATACTTTTGACTACATTTTGATGCCCTATAAATTCCTCCCCCACGTAATGATGTAAAAAAAGGTAAGGATACAACTCTCCTTATGAACGGTGAAGTGATTGATTGCTTTTACTCATAAGAAGTAGACACATACAAATATCTCAATAGCGATGATGAAGTACGAGATTTACTAGGCCAACCATCTGGGATGTTCAATTACAAAGTAAAATACACAACACCCCCTACTACTCACTTAGAAGACAAAGTACCCTTATGATAGGGAGAAGAATTTGAAAATGAATATAGGGTGGATAGTATTATTTAGGCTCAAAACCTATAAGTTATGGGGATTAATATATGGTATGACTCTAATGATCTTAAAATCATTATATAGGACTAGAACAATAGTAAAAAAGTAGATAAGTAAGTGGCTACAAAGCCCTTAATAGCAGTCAAGCATGTGACTTGCAGTGGGCAAGTATATCAACCCCTTAAGAAAAAGAAAGATCTCCCTCAAGGAAAGAAGTAACAAGTGATCAAACTCCTATCAAAGAGGAAGATACTATCCTTAAACAGCTTAAGAAGACTTAGGTACATAGTATTTAGGCCCTACTCATGGCCTCAAATAAGCACAAGGATGACTTAGTAAAGGAATAAGATGACCTAAAGATCACCACTGATGCCTCACCCTATGAGATGATAGCCTCTTTTATGAAAGCTACCTCTAATATAATCACCTTTCTAGATAAAGATTTACTCCTCGAGGGAAGGGTGCATAAATGCCCTCTCTTTATACAAGCAATGGTCAAGTCTAAGAAGTCACTATGTGTCATTATGGATTATAGATATGCTATTAATGTTTTCCCCTTAAGGTTGCTACATAAGTTTCCAATGAATACTAAAAAGCTAAAAGAATCCATTATGGTCATACAAGCCTGCGATCATTCAAAAAAGCCAATTATTAGGACTTACAAAGTAGTAGTTATGGTGGGTGATATCGAATCAATAACAGAATTTACCATCCTAGACATCCTTCTAACTTTTGCCCTACTACTAGGGAGACCTTGGTTCCACTCAGTAGGGGGCATACCCTCCACTATGCATAAAAAGATCAAGTTCCCTATGAATAGAAAGGTCATTACCATCCCTGTTGAAACAAACAACATTATTGCTTGTCTAAACATGATTCCACTAGGATTTCAAGTTCTTGTAATTAGTGACAGTCATGTTTATCCTAAAGTTATTACCATGATGAAGAAGATGCCATATCTATCTAGAATAAGATTAGGAGGAAAGAACATTGGGGTCATAAAATTCCCTAAATTATAAGGATAGACTAATATATGTGGTCTAGGGTATGATCCTGAAAAGGACACTAGGGCGAGGAAGTAGATTTCTTTTCTGGCTTAAAGCTTAACTTGAGTCTATTATGGATAAAATAAGAAATAGGTAAGTAACGGGATCAAGAAGCCAGGGTTTAAGATCTTCAATGACACCTTAAGGGGAAAGCACCTAATAGATATGGTCACTTAGACTGACGTTAATGAGCTAATGAAAAATCTAGAGCTATAATCTAAAAGTGACACTATCAATTATGCTCAAGCTGCTGCCATCCTCAAGTTAAGTAGTGATGATAACCTATTTAAGGACATTATTGATAATGATCTCCATAATTTTTATTTGTTTTAAACTGATGATGTAATGAACTCTAAAGTTAATGCAATTAATTCATATTTTGCTTGTTTTGTTGTCTTTCCTTATGGTAGTGTGCATTGCATTGATAAAAAAACTCACTTATTTAAAATGGACGTCAAAACAACATTTCTTAATGGAAATTTACTTGAGGATGTATACATGACATAGCCAGAGGGTTTTGTTTGTCCTAAGAATTCTGGAAAGGTATGCAAGCTTCAAAGATCCATTTATAGATTGAAGCAAGCATCTCAGAGTTGGAATCTTGGTTTTGATGAAGCAGTTAAAGAATTTGGCTTCATTAAAAATGATGATGAACCTTGTGTATACAAGAAAGTTAGTGGGAGTGCTATTGTGTTTTTAGTGCTGTATGTGGATGACATACTACTCATTGGAAATGATATCCCTATTTTACAAAATGTTAAATCATGGTTAGGGAATTATTTCTCAATGAAAGACTTAGGTGAAGCTGCTTATTTATTAGGTATCAAGATCTATAGAGATAGATTTAAAAGGCTTATTGGCCTAAGTCAAAGCACTTATATTGATAAGGTATTGAACAAGTTTAGTATGCAAGATTCTAAGAGAGGATTCTTGCCAATGTCGCATGGCATTAGTCTCAGTAAGACTCAGTGTCCTATGACACAAGATGAGCAAGACCGCATTTGTAAGATTCCATATGCTTCTGCTATTGGATCTATCATGTATACAATGTTGTGTACTCAACCTGATGTTTCATATGCCTTAAGCACAACAAGAAGATACCAGTCAGACCCAGGTGAAAGTCACTAGACAGTAGTTAAAAATATCTTTAAGTACTTGAGAAGAACTAAGGATGCATTTTTACTGTATGGTGGTCAGGAAGATGAGCTAGTTGTAAATGGTTACATAGATGCTAGCTTCCAAATTGACAAGGATGATTTTCAATCATAGTCAGAATATGTGTTTTATTTGAATGGAGGTGCAGTGAGCTGGAGGAGTTCCAAGCAAGACACTATTGCTGATTCTACAACAGAAGCTGAGTACATAGCTGCCTCAGAAGCAGCTAAAAAGGCTGTTTGGATCAAAAAGTTCATAATTGGACGAGGTGTTATTCCTAGTATTAGATCCAGTGAACTTGTATTGTGACAATAATGGGGCTATAGCCCAAGCTAATGAGCCCATATCACATCAGAGATCCAAACACATACTCAGGAGTTATCATCTCATTCGAGAAATCATTGAGAGAGGAGATGTCAAGATATGCAGAGTACCTACAAATGATAATGTTGTTGATCCACTGACTAAGCCTCTTCCACAACCTAAACATGAGAGTCATACTAGGGGTATTCGATACGATATTGATTAGGCCTAGTGTAAATGGGAGATTGTTAGTCATATGCACTAGGTCAATCATTTGATTTTGTATTGACTTTCCTATTTTATTAATAAAGAGGTATTTCATTATCATTTGATTTCATGATAATTATTTGAATGGTTAAATCTTACTAAGGTCATCAAGTATGTGACTTGATAATAAAACCCTTAGATTAAAATAAGAGTTCTATTCTAATTGTCCCTAGCCATTTATTCATTATATAAATATTAAAGTATTAAGGCTAGTATGATGTTAACTGATGGTTATGTTTTACTAATCATGAATATGAGATATTAAGTCAACTCATAGGTACATAATGAGAGATCATGTACTCGATTGACCCACTATGAGAATATTGCATAGAATATTATCATAAGTATTTCTCATCAAAGTAATTTTATTTCGGTCCTTTGACCTTGAAATCATCATGGATTTCTACATAGATATTTTATATTTTGACACATTCTAACATTGTCTTTATCTAGATGATTAAATAGGATATTGTTGGATATGAAATTAGTTATGTGAGGAATGTGAGTGATTCAAAAAGAATTTATCCCTCATTAATATAAGAAAGATATCTATGGGCCCCTTGATGAGATAGACTAAAGGAAAATGCATGACCATGCTGAAATGAATTAATAAAGAGTTATCATTTTCAGTCTACTTGGAATCTAGTCATAACATTAAACTATATAAGGATGACATTCTATGCCTTATGTTCAATTAAGATATCATGTGATAAAGGGATGATAAAATTCAATGTAATTAGGTTATATCAGATTATTGACTTCACATGACTTGGGTAGTCATAATGTCTTGCTAGAGGCCACTTATGACTTATAGGCCTAAATATAGATTTAGGCCCACTGCCAATGTTATGTGAACCTACAAGGTCACACACTTAAAATAAGCCCAAAATGATTATGGGTTTAATAAGCCCAAAATAAACTCTATGGAAATAAATAATTAAATTGTTTTATTTATTTAAGATAAATGTTATTTTAAATAAATAAATAAATAAGATATTATTTCTGATTTATTTTTAAAACAAAATCAGAATAAAATAAATGGGAAATTACCAAAAGTTCAATAGTAGGTGAAACCCTAATTTGGAGTTTATAAATATGTTATATTCTTTAGGGTTTAATACAGTTTTGTTTTTTCCCTGCTTCCAAAAACGGTTTTCTCTCTTCCTAGAAAACAAACATAGAGTTTTTTTTTTGTTCCTGATTTGTGAGACAATCAAGAAAGTTCCTGGCACACACTCTATTTCATTTTATGAAGGGCTATTCATGTGGATACCTATAGAGGACACATCCTTTTAGAGACGTCTTGATCTGAACAACCAAAGCAAAAAGCTCGAGGTAAGGTGTCATCGGTGTGAACCTCCTCTCATCCTTCCAGAAAATCTTGCCTCTTTTGCATTTTGATGAGATTCTTGAAACCCTAGATTTAATCAAGTAGTCGAATTACATGGATCCAAGTTTGGGAACATAATAAAATTTTAATTTTTTCACTGCATTTGAATCATGAAATCCTAACAGATGCTACTGTGCATTATAATGTTAATCACATTTGCATATTTTTCATAAATTCAATTCAATTAGATTCATTCAGCATGGGCATAAATGAGAATTCAAATAATATTCCTATATCATATGATATAATATTAAAGAAAGAGGAAAATGTGAAAGAGTATAAAAAAGTTGAAAAATGAAGAAAAAGAAAGAATGAATAAGTTTGCTGACTAAAAAACTTAAAAGGGTTAGTTAGGTAAAAATTGGAGAAATAAAAATAACAAAAAAATAATTAATGAAAAAAATGCTAAGGAGTAATGTCATATGATGTAATAAATGTACTCATTTTTGCCCTAATGAATGAATAAAACTAAAGTTGAAATTTTTATTCAAACATTGTGGATTCATCTTTATCATACTGCATAAGTATCTAAATTAGAAAGATAAAACATAATGAAAACTAAAAAAAACTAGAGCTATGAGATCATTATTCTAATTACATTGCATATTTTTTCACCATCCTTTTTTTTGTTCATAATCTAAGTAGCTCTATAACCTACATTGTAACCCATGCATTGTAGTTATCATAAATTATTGCATCAACATCAAGCCTCATATTTTTCTCAAGAGTTCCTCAAAGAGCAAATCTAGGTAGAATAAAAGGTGTGTGATTAGCTCTATTCCTTAAAGAATACTAATGACTATCACCATCTCTATAAAGGAAAATTATTAGAAACTAGGGGGCAAAATATAGCTCCCAACAATTTAGTGGAAAAACTGTAAATTCACATTTAAAGATCAAAGATGGAACACTAAAATATAAGATTCAATAAAAGAGTTATAACGGTAGAAAGAAATAGACTACAAATGTACAGATGCATCAATTACCCTTTAGTAAAAGAATAAGCAAAAGAAAAGTTTAATAGTGCATTAGTAAAACAGTATCTCATTCATCAAGCCTATGGCCTGGTCATCTTTTTAACAAACTGTATCAGAAGCTCTAATATCAGAAGTACCAACATCAAAGTATCTAGCACCAAATCCACAAGTTGTTGATGAAGCACCTCATTCTCACACTCTAAGATATAAGTATAACTCTACTTCATTGAAGGCCTATTAGGATCATGCGTATCATATATAGCATGCATACACTTGCATACATCTATTGTGAAATACTTTTTTTCTATTGTAAAAGATCTTTAAGAGCCATTAAGGTTATATAAATACTTTACTACTAACATTCACAATTAGTGTTGCAAAAGTGCAAGAAAGTAGTTAGATTGTAAAGGAGTGAAAATAAGATGAGTAATGCTATTAAGATGAACTTAATGCTTAATGGGCCTATTTAATAGGGAGATAACACTAATAGTGGTATTCATATAAACCTCATCTAAAGCAATCTCAGGGGAGCTAGATAAGAGGCTTAGGCTCTTTATACTTAGCATCCATTTCTAAAAACCTTATTTGGAGCATCATCCAAAACATCACTTGGAGCCTCAATAAGAGGAAAACCTACTCCTATAAACTATAAAAGTTAAAAAATAGTCAATAACATAAAGAGTAACAAAAGACAAGCATACCTCATATGAATTGATAGGAATCTATTCTAAGAGATATTCTTAAATGTACCTCATATTACTATAAGAATGCTTAAGCCAAGATGAAGTATCAAATCCCTAAAGAGCCTCTCTTAACTCTTGATCTCGAGGTCTAACATACTAGTGATACATGCTTTGGCACTAAAAAAAGGAAGAATCAACTCAAAACTTGAGACAAATGCACTTTGAAACCTCTCTAATCATAAAATAAGACCTCTAACTCCTAAACATTTTTTCTAATGAATGTTAGGAAGAGTAATGAGGCCCTTTGTCATATCATCAAAGAGAATGATAGAAAGACAAACTCAGCCCTAGGGCATGACTTCAATGGCACCATCTTACCCCTATGATCAGAGACATCATCACTATAATAATAAAATGGAACAATGCAAAAGAATGCCATTGCATTTTGATAAAATCTCTTCACTTGCAAATAAACCTGACTAGCTTATAGCATTTCACACAAGGAAACAAACAAGAATGAAGAAGGAGGAAGGAACTAGTATAATAATAAGAATGGGAAAGATAGTAAACGCCAATTGCTCATCAGAATATCACCTTGTATGACAAACATCTTGACTAAACACTCAAGGCAAGTACTACAACTCTATCTCCTTAGATTTTACAATAAAGAAATCTATAAATTGAAAAGTAAATTCATTCACTTCATGATATCATGTGTGAAAACTTATCTTATGAATTTGATATGAATGACTTTCTTTAATTTAGCCTCACAAAATTCAGATGTTTTGTTAATAAACTTGTGCTAAAAGTTTTAAACTCAATCTAATGCTCACTTTGCACTTGAACGAGGGGAAGAATAGTAAAAACAAAATCTTTGGACATGTAATAGAAATTGCTTGGATTGTGAAGTATAAATTTAGCCTTTGGAATAATAAATGCATTTAATCTACTCCAATGCTCAAAACAAGTATGAGTATAAAATCCTTTGATAATATCCATAATGAGTAATACACAAAAGGTGAGGGGACACTAAAAGGTGAATCAATATAAGAGTAGGTACAAAAAGGCATATCTAGTCAACTCTAATGCTCATAAATGAGTTATCAACATGGACGCTCTAGTAGTACCCATACTGAGTAATATTAGAAAGGCAAAGGAATACTAAAAGAGGACCATATTAAAAGCTATGCTATTTAAAAGCCTCGAAGATAAGCCCCATAAGTCAGATCAAATGTGGATTCAAGATTGCTTAAGATTCCTATCTTTTATAAGTTTGTGATCCTATCCTCCACAATGTGACATATTGTCAAATACAATAGATGTATAAAGTTAGAAGCATTTTCAATAATAATTGTATTCACATTACTCACATTGGTTTTAGGCTCATTTTTATTAGACATAATATCAACATAATATACACCATGTAATAAATAACCCATGTTGACCAATTCATTTCTAAAATGAATCTTACATTCATCTCTACAAAAGTGGAATTTATAACCCTTTTTAATAAAACTATAAATAGAGACAATGTTTTTATAGGCATTACTTATATAATACATCATCTAATAACAAAACATGATTATATAAATCAATTAAAGTGGATCCTATAGCCTTGGTGCAGCAACACTTGCTCCATTTCCTAACTTTAGGGTCACTTCATTTAGTCTCAACCTCCTCTCATTTGCTAAATCTTGCAAGGATAAAAAAAATGTGAGGACTTGCACTAATATCAAATACCTATCCATTTGATAAGCTCTTAGAACATTTAGAACCAAATAAATTAGATAAAGTCTCACATGTTGCTTGTTTCCCCTTTACCTTTGTTTTGAGAGACTCAAGGAACTTAAGATAATTCCTCTTCTAATGTCCTTTACCTTGGCAATCAAAACACTTTCCCTTACTTTGCTCTTCCCTTATAATGGCCTTGCCTTTATTCTTGACTATGCCACCTGTAGGCTTGATAACACATATCTTACCTTTCTTCTTCTTATTGCTTTTATTCATAGTTCCACTATAAGTGGCAATAAGTGCAACCTCTTTACCTTTGCTAAATTGGAAAACCTTTTGCACTATCACAAGCATATTCAAAAGCTCCATAAGAGTGCACTCTATTTTATTCATATGGAAGTTGGTAATTGTTTGCCTAAAAGATTTAGGAAAGGATTGAAGGATCAAATCCACTTGGAGGTGGAAGCCTATTATAAAGTCTAGACTTTCTATCTCCTCCACTAATATAATTATAGAGTTCCTATGGGCTCCCATTTCCTCTCCTTCCTTCATCTTAACACCAAACAACCACTTAGATATCTCATATCTAATGGTCATACTTTGCTTACTAAACAACTCTTATAGATGAACTAGGATTTCTTTTTCACTAGTGTACTTCTTATGTCACCAATGGATTTCCATGCTTATGGAAGCCCACATGATGCAATGTGCTTGCATATCATCATCCTTCCATTTATCAAGTGTGATTTGCTCCTCTTAGGAATCATTTTTAAGAAGTGGTCTGAGTGGGCTTTGTTCTAATACATAAAGTATCTTAAATAACTTTTAGATTCCTTAGATAATCAATAAAATTAGGGACCGTTAGCCTATGTTGGTCAAGTATGATTGCGAATGGGTTTGATGAACTCATATTATCAATTTTCTATGAAAGGTAACAAAATTAATTAGTTATATGACATTGTTGTTTTACAATTAGATTTGGTCTTTAATCCTAACGGCCTCCACTAACTTGGCGAATCCTACACTTATAACGTAAGAAACTTAAATCCCTTGCTAGAAGTTTTTCTAGTGGGTGCTAAAATGCTTAATGGGCCCCTAATATTCCTTAGGTAAACATTGCTATTCTTGGAATAATAGTTCTCATTAAGTGAGTTCTGATTAAGTGAATAACTATAAGCACCCAAATTTGGGATGATTTGAAATTGGGTTTGACATAAGACTTAATGATGAAAAATGACTATGAAATTGAATTTATTGGATCTAATTTGTTGGTTTTAAACAAAATTATAAATTATTAGGACATATTTTAAAATTTTATTTATGTATCTATTTTAATATAATTTTTTTTAAAAAAGAGAAAAATAAAAGAAGAAAAAAAAGAGAAAAACAAAATTGTGGCTAAGTGGGCTCAAGGTCCATTCACTCTTCACAAATCGAAAATGTTTTCAAATTGAAACAATGGCCAAATAACCACGTTTTTTTTAAATGATTGGCTGTTAGTGGCCAAATTGGCATTAAATGACCATTGTGGCCAATTTTAAAATTCCCATCGAAATTCTATAATTCTAGTTAGAATTATACAATTCCAATCGGAAAAAGAGGTCCTACAAATTATTTTATTTTATTTTAGTTGTTTATTATTTTTTTTTAATTTTTTATTTGTTATTTTTTTTGTTCTATTTGATAAATATATGGATAAATGTGTATTTATTAGATAATAATAAAAATAATTTTTTTTATCATGTACCTAATTTAGGGTTACAAGGTGTTGTGCCTACTTATATGTGATTTTCTTTTCACTGGGGCGATGGGGAGATTCCTAAAAAAAATCACATAACAAGCAAAAAAAAATATATAAAAGTTACAAAGAATTTCAATTTTTTTGTTACTTTCTTTTGAAAACAACGTAATTAAGTTTGAGAAAGCAAGATCAATCTACAGACTCCATTTCAACACCAAAACAGTGAATCAAACAACCTCCGAGGAAAAGCAAATAACATCACATCATCTTTATCCTATTTCTTGCCTTTATTTTATTTTCATTTTTATTATTTTATTATTTAAATCGAATATAATTCTTTGGTTGTTTCTTTTTTTTATTGATTGAATGGACTTAGAGGAAATGGTAGGAATCACACATACTATAGAGTATCGAGCTTCATATTTAACTAAGAACAAACCCATTATGATTCATAGAATGCCATGGATTAAAGCCATGTTTTGAATCATGTGGATTTTTACATTTTTATTTATCTTGTTTTTTATAATGTGTATTTTGTTCATTTATTTGGTTTTTGTGCACCAATAGTGGGAAATAGTAAAATATTTATATATTGCTTTTTAAAATCAATTAGTAAATTAGGTTCACTTGGTAAAAATCCTAATAGGTTGCATGTAAAAATTAGGGTTAGAAGTCACTACTTGTAGGTTTTATTTGTTATTTTTTATTTATTTGATTATTTAAGCTTTTATTCTCTTTATTTATTCATTTTGGGTCTCAAGCCCATCTTTAGGTTTAATTCACTAAATAATAGGTCTTTTAAAATTGATTTTTAAGTTTTAATTAACTTAAAATGAATTTAGGCCCATTTAGTCTAATTTAGACTTAAGCCTTTTTTAGCTTAATTAAAATTAACTTAGATTTAGCTTAGCCCATTAAAATATTTTTTAAAAATAAATTATTTTAGAATCACTTTATTTAATTTAAAATTAATTATACCTAGGCCCACTAATTCCATCCAATTTATTACTATAAAATTAATAGACTTAGGCCAATTTTTTTTGAACTAAAAATTGTAGATATAGGCTCACTATTTAATTAAAATGTAGGCCCACCTTTCGTTTTCCATCTCATTCATAAATAAAAATATAGAATTAGCTCACTTAACTAAAATTAAAGCATATTAGACTACCATGACGACGTTTTGCTTTGTATGAATGCATTTCTTATGTGCTTTTCATAAGACTAGTTACCATGGAGTGTTTATTAAAATAAGGGTTTGATATGAAATTGGATGTCATTAGAGAATAAGATAGTAATTCATAAACTAATTATGAACAAACATAAGACTAAGAGAAGTTGGTATTTTGTATCCAAAATCCCTAGTAGTGGTGCTAACTTTCTTTTAGAGAATTGAGTTACCACCATCCTTAATTTGTCCTAGTTATTACCTTAGGGGCGACTCCATCATCTCTACGCTATGTCTTTATGATATAGTAGTGTGCTACCTGGAGCCTTGAGCTTAAACTATGTCATGGTTGTAAGATACTTGGGCATGCACTAAATCCCGTCGTCTACTATGGTGACACCACTTAGGATAAGAGATACTGACTCTACTTATGTTCTTTAGAATTAATTTTTAATTATTATTTTATCCTTGCATTCATTTTACATGACCTTATTAGCCAATGGCATTGATTTTATAGTCTCTTGATTCCACTAGCTTCCTAAGATTGGAAATTAGCTAACCATCACTCTTAGTATTAACTCGATTCAAGAGAGATTTTTAAGCTCATATGACCAGAGTCTATAACATAGGTCTTAATGGGGGGTAGTCTTCTCTCAAGTTTGGAAAGGAAGTTGGGCCCCTATGACCTTGGCTTATAACTTAATGCTTAAAGGAGGGCATCTTAGTAAAGGAACCTTAGTCTTTAAAAGCCCATTTTGGCTAATAAAGATTGGGGTAAAGTTTTATACCTAGAAATGTTATTCCTATGCTTTTACTACTTTGATAGATTTAACATGCGCATTGGTTCTTAAGATCCCTTATTGATGTTAAGGCCAAGATAAAAAATCTTAAGAAATGAAACTCGCCATTATATTAGTGTGTGGGAGAAATAAGGTTGGAAGGATGTACACTTGATTTGTTATTTGTTAGTTTTTAGTTGACCTTGCACAACATGTGCATCGTGCATACATGCACTTTATGCATCATACTAATAATTTTTTTATACTATTATAGATTCATCTAGGTCATCCTATGTTTGGAAACAAAGTGGTCATAGACTAGTGAGAGCTAATCCAAGTCCAAAATCATTAACTAAAGAGATCCTTCATAGTTGAAAGAAGAGTCTTATTAACCCACTTTACGTAAAAGCAACACTAGCTCCAACTAGTTAAATATAAAAGATGGAAAAATAAGGAGGAAATTGCACCTTAGAGGACATTAAGGGAGCTTTAATGGATGATGTAAGATCAATGATGCAAGATGAATTGAGACAAGCCTTAGTTGGGTTAGCACTACCTCTAGTAGCTACACCTACTCCTATTCTTGCTATACTACCTGCTACTGCAGTCCCACCTATGGTGGATGATCTACCTATTAATAAAGATGATATTGGGGACAACTATTGAATGCTATAAAGAATGTGCCTATTATGGAGATGAAGTTTATAGAGGTTGAGAACTATATGGTAGAGAAAGCTAGGAAATAATCACTTGAGCTGGTTCAAGAACTTAAATCCAAACAGATGCAAAAACTAACTCAGAAGATGTCCAAGATTAAAAACTGATGAGATGGCAAGGAATGGGCTATTCATTTAACTTTGATGATATATTGTTCATGGAAGGGGATAAGTTGCATGACAAGTTCAAAATGCCTTAATTACAAAAGTTTAATGGTTTTGGAGATCTAAGAAATCACCTTCGCTAATACACAACAACTATGAGCACCACTAAAGCTCCATTATCTATCATCATAAAGTTGTGTGTACTTTCTCTAGATGGAATTATTATGAACTAGCATCATGGGTTAGCGAAATCTGTTAGGGTTGACTAGAGATAAATATGTACTAATTTTCTAAAGTAATATGACTGTAATACTAAGCTAGAAGTGTTTATCAAGGATTTAGAATTGATAAAACAAAAACCTAATGAATCATTTTTAGATTTTCTCACTATTTTCATGAATAAGGTAGGATTAATTAAAAAATAAATTGGTTAATAAAGATTAGGTTAGGATGATAGTCTATAATGTATCATCTAATTTGGTTGAAAGGCCATATATGATGAATCCTAAGTCATTTGTAGACTTAGATGATGATGGATTTCAAGCTAAGGAGGTTGAGAATGAAAAGAAGAAAAGTTCAAGAAGCACTAAAGCTAGACACTATCAAATTGGGGGAGCATAACAAGGTAGCAGTAGCAGGTCTATGGAAGTACATACTATCCAAACACCTAGCACAGCTTCTAATTTCAACCAACCTCTATCCAAAGTGTTGGAGCGCTTAGTACAAAAGGGGTTACTTTAACCCTAAACCATCAAACCTAAATGTCCCTGGCTATGATATGAATAGTTATTGTAAATTTCACTAAGTTGTTGGCCATTCAATAAATACCTACATCCACTTTAAACATGAAATCCAAAATCTTATAGACTTTGGAAAAATCACTGACCTTGAAAACCAAACTTAAACCCAAACACCAAAAATAACCCTTTTCCAAACTACCAAAATGTACTACCCTGACAATCATGATGATCAATTCAAGAGTTAGTGAATAAGAAGTGCTAAATTCCTTTAAGGAACTAAATCTTAAAATTAATGAGAAATATCCTGATGCCCCTATAGGAGAAGAGGATTTGTTGGGACAACCTTTAAGCAATTTAACTACAAAGTGTTTTACTCTAAACCACCTTCCTATGACATTCCCTTTGACTTAATCATGCTTGGAGGATAGGGTGATGAGTTTTGATGAGCTAGTAAATAAGAAGAAAGATGAATCTAAGATTTGTAAGCAACCACAAAAAGGAGTCGAAGATTTGTTAGGCCAGTATTCAAGCAAATTTAATTATAAAGTATTCTACACTAAGCCATATTTTAGTGACATACCCCTTCAAGTAATTTTACTTACAAGATAGGGTGATGAGCTTAACCAAGAGGAGCTATTAGATAATAAAGAAACATGCAGAGTTGAAGTATATAAGAATGGGAAAAAAAGATAGAACTATTAGCACCATTGACATTTGGTATAGCTCTAATGAAGATAATAGGCACTATAATGTGCAAGTTGATAATCTTAAAGTAAACTATATCACTAGGAGTGGAAAGAATTATAAGCAAGCTGAAAGGAGAATAGATAAAGTAGCAGAAAGAGGAGAATTCAATGAAGAAGAATTACAAGATGAGCATAAAAATGATCTAATTATTGAACAACATAAGAAAGCTAATGTGAACATGAGCATTTGGGAGTTGTTAATGCATTCTAGTATTCACAAAAGGGCACTTGTCAAGGCTTTGTCTAAAATGAACATTGAGACTACTGCTACACCTGAAGCTATGATAGCAAATGTAACAGAAAAGAAGGATGGAGTGATCACATTCTCGTATGAGGATTTCGTTTTACAAGGAAGAAATTACAATAAGGTATTGTTCATTCTAGCTAAAGTTAGAGGGAAAAGGACTGATTACATGATGGTGGATGATGGTCCTATAATCAATGTGTGTCCATTGCAAATCTACCTAACTTAGGTTTAAAAGTTAAGGATTTGACAAATTCAGACTTAATAATTAGAGCTTATGATGATAGCTTAAGGAGTGTGGAGGGAACATTCCAAGTTCTTATAAAAATTAGACTTGTAGAATTGATAGTGGACTTTATAGTGTTAGGCATTCTTATCAATTATGCCTTGCTTTTAGGTAGACCTTGTTTTGTGGGAGGAGTACCCTTAACTATGCATCATAAGATAAAATGTCCTCAAGAATGAGAGGTTGTGACAATAGATAGTGGTTTGAGTAAGTTTATAGCAGCAATACTTGAAGGCCAAAAGCAACTAATTACTCTTCCTAGTTTCCAAGTAGTTGGAATCTTTGATGGGATTGAAATGGAACCAAAGGTCATAAAGATGATACAGAAGATACAATATCATCCTAGACAAGGACTGGATAAAAATCAATAGGGAATTCCAAAACTTCATGATTTTAAAACCCAGGATGATACAAAAGGGTAAGGATATACTAAGATAGGATCAAGTAGCAAAAAGATAAGAAAATGGTTAAAACACAATAAGAAGTTCCTATAAGAACTGAAGCCATTGAGCGAGAGCTAAAGAAGTAAAAGGGAAGTCCTATATTGGTTTAGAGGAAACTTTTTAATGTAGCTAGAATAAATGTTCCAGGATTTAAGGAAACTTTTTAAGTCACTAGGTGATTCCATAAGCAATGGAAAAATTAAAATAGCTAGAATAAATGTTCAAGGATTTAAGGAAACTTTTTAAGTCACTGGGTGATTCCATACGCAATGGAAAAATTAAATTTTAATAAGAAACCCAAACTAGGATCCAAAGTAATTCGATTAATTAATTAAAATCTAGAGTTTTCATTTTCTTACCATAAATGCAGAAGGCGTAAGATTTCTATAAGGAATAGAGGAGGTTCACTCTAGTGATACACTACTTTAAGCTGTTCATTTAGCAATTCAGATTGAGTCATCTCCAAAAGAATATGTCATCTATAAGTGTCCACACGAATAGCCCTTGATTTAAAAATGAATACTTATGTTCTAGCACCTTCTCTTGATTTCTCACAAATTAAGAACCAAAAGAACTCTATGTTTTTATTTTCTAAAAGGAGAGAAAATGAATTTGGTGGCAAAATAATAAGAATGTTTGAAACCCTAGAGAATATAACATATTTATAAACATAAAAATTTGGGTTTCACTTACCGAATGACCTTTTAGTAATTTCTCACTTATTCTTATTTTTATTTAAAATTAAATTCAAAATAATATTCTATTTATTTATTATAACCTTTACCTTAAATAAATAATCAAATAAAGAAATATTTTATTTATTTATTTCCATAGATCTTATTTAGGCTTGTTAAACCTATATTTGTTTTAGGCTTTTTCAAAGTATGTGACCTTATAGGTTCACATGACGTTGGCAGTAGGCTTTAAATCTTTATTTAAACCTACAAGTCATAAGTACCCTTTTGTAAGACATTATGACTACCCAAGTCATGTGAAGTTAATAATATGATATAACCTAATATACAGTAAATATTCTATCCCTTTATTAAATGATATCTTAACTAAATAAAAGGCATAGATTATGTCATCCTTATAGAATTCAATCATATAATGTCTTAATTCCAAGTAGACTTAGAATGATAACTCTTTATCAATTTACTTTAGCATGGCCATGCATTTTCCTCAATCTATCTTATCAAAGGGCCTATAGATATCCTACTCATATTAAATGAGGGACAAATTTTTGCACAATCACTCACATTTCTCACATAACTCATTTTATATCCAACAATAATTTATTTTATCATTCGGTTAAAGAAATGTAAGATTATGTCAAAATATAAAATAGTTATGTAGAAATCCATGGTGATTTCAAGGTCAGAGGACTAAGCCAATATTACTATGATGAGAATTACCTATGGAAATTCTCTATGTACTATTCTCATGATGGGTCAATCCAACACTTTATTTATTAAATAATTACCTATTAGTTGATGTAATATCTCATATTCATGATTAGTAAAACATAATAATCAATCAACACCATACTAGCCGTAATACATTGCTATGTTTAGGGATAATTTCAATAGAAGTCATATTTAATCTAAGGGTTTTACTATCAAGTCACATACTTGATGACCTTAGTAAGAATTTACTATTCCAGTAATTATCATAATACAAAATGAAAATGAAAAGTCCCTCTTTATTAAATAAAATGATAAAGTCAAAACATGGTCATACATGATTGACCTAATGCATATCACTAAGATTTGGGTGTCACGTAAAATGAGGATGTTGCTAACTAATGAAAATGTGACTATTACCTTCTTAGGTTTCATGCAAATAAGGATCTTACTAAGCAAAAAGAGATGTGACTATAACCTTTCTAAGTGTCACGTGAATGAACATGTGACTATAACCTTCTTAAGTGTCACATGAATGAATATATGACTATAACCTTCTTAGGTGTCATGCGAATGAACATGCAATTATGACCTTTTTAGGTGTCATATGAATGAACATGCGACTATAACCATCTTAGGTGTCACATGAATGAACATGCAACTATAACCTTCTTAGGTGTCATGCGAATGAACATGCGACTATAACCTTCTTAAGTGTCACATGAATGAACAGGCAACTATAACCTTCTTAGGTTTTGTTCAAATGAGGATGCTACTAAGCAAATGATAATGCTCTTAAGCAGTGTGGATGCTCTTAAGTAATGAGTTTGAGTGCTTCTAAATGAGAGTGCTATGAATGCTTTTGAATAATGAATGAGATGTGAGAGTGCTTTTGAGCAGTGAATAAGTGCTTTTAAGTAATGAATGAGTGCTCTTAAGCGATGTGAGTGCTTCTAAGCAATATGAGTGCTTCTAAGTAATGTGAGTGCTTCTAAGTGATGAATAAGAGTGCTTTTAAGCAATGAATGAGATATTGGTGATGATGTAGTAGTGATGTAGTGATGATGTAGTGATGATGTAGTAATGATGCAATAATGATGTGGTGATTTGTCATGTTGATTATGTCATTTTGATGGTTTGGACTAAGATATTCTTACAGTGAATTTCCCTTACTCTTTTTGTTTTATAAGATGTTGAGTTTTTTGAAGAAAGTAATGCACACGCAATGTCTTTAGACAGATGAAGTCCTTACTAGTGTACCTTTGTTTGAGTTTGGTGCATATCTTATGCTCAAATGAAGTTTAGGATTGTAGAAGTGAGTGTGCAAAGTCTCAAAGTGTGCATAAAACCACAGAAGAGCACGTGGAAGGGGGAAGTGCACATGAGTGCACATGGAAAGCACATGATCACATGCTTATCCACGTGGTCTTGCACTTACCATGTGGTCATATGCTTCTCCCCTCCATGCTTGTTTAAGCGGCTAGTTTGGAGGTCTTGGGAGACTTTGTCCAAACTTCTTTAAGCATTTTTTGACTTTTTTACTCTATTTTTACTTCCATACTTACATTTTCTTCTATATAAAATGGAATTCCCCAACATTCCTAAGGGTTTGGAGGACATTTTTATTGATGTTGATATTGATCTTGGGGGTGACTTTGCAGAGGCTACTGGAGCTGGGATGTTCATTTGGTGCTCAGAGTTATCAGCCTTCTAGGCTTTCTTTAGGAGATCCAATCCCTATCATTCATAGCTTGGAGACTCATGCTCGGGTACGTCATCATCATAAGATAAATCCTTCTTTACATTTATTTTTTGAAGCTTTTTCATTGATCATTTTTGCTATTTATATTAATGTATAAGGTTTTCATAGTTGTAGCTCTGTAGCTATTCTTGTAATTATCTATCTAGCTTTATTGTAAATTTTGGTAGTTGATAGCTCTTGTTTTACTTTCTCTTCGTGATTGCCTACTTGCCACAATGATTTTCTTTTTAGCCTTTGTTACTCTTTTAATCCTATTTGATTAAGAGAGAGAGATGTGCAAATGTTTAATAGTGTACCTATTATTTGTAGCCCTGTAGGTATGTCACTATACTGCCTAGTAGTTTCAACAGGCTCATTATATATTATCAGGGTCTTTCGATGTGCGTGAAGGAGTTGGTTTCTAGGAAGGACTTCGATGGAGTGATTATTGCACTATTTTACAACTCATATGTATCGAGTCAAATTACTATGTATGGATTGATAGAGTGGTGGATGGACACGACGCATACTTTCCATCTCATTATCGGTGAGATTACTATCACCCTACTGGACTTTGCTATTATCATGGGCTTAAGCTTTTCTAGAGAGCCCATTCATTTTAATGATAAGTGTTCCATTGCTATGGCGAGGAGGCATTTCATGATGGATTTACCTAGGGTAGTCACTCCTGTGAAGTTTGGTTGCCTATATTTCACTTGATACATTGAGTTTATTTCTTTAATGTAGGCTTTGTATGATGATGGTCATGTCATAGTGGAGCAATTGGCCCACTACTTTTTATTTTATTTATTGAGTGATGTTATCTTCTTGAATCCTTCAGGTACAAGTGATATGAGATTACTATCTATCTTGAAGGACCTTGATGGCTTGCCAAGGTATTATTAGGGTGCTACTGCCTTTACTCATATGTACTTAGGGCATGATACAACATACCGAGGTGGCTCAAGGATCTGCAGATGTTTATTCTTGCTAGACATGAGTAGGAATTCTATTTTTTGTTGTCTTGCTCTTAGTTTATTATTTATGACCTCTAATTTTGATAAATCTGGGCATATGAGTTTGGTATTCTCTATGTTTTTCCATTTAGCATTTTCAGGAGGATGGCTTCCTTCATTATTCTTTTTGGATCATGAAGACTACAAATTTGATCAAGGATTGCTCAATAGCCCAAGACCATATGAGGAGGTTGCCCCTTGATTAGGTAGGTTTAATTTTTATTGGGCTGGTTGTTCCTTTCTTTGGGATCATTTATATATCGTCACCCTTTGAGCAAATATTTCTTCACTGGTGGGTGGTGAGATCTCACTAGACAACAATGATAGTGGCTACATGGTAGCTGACAAAGAGACGAGTGTTGCTTTCTGGCCTCGTCGGTAGGGTATGGTTTTTGGGAGAGCAAGTCCAATATTGGTGGGATGGCCCATACATAGTGAGAGTTCCCATTCCTTCCGCTAGGGACATGTTATGGGCTTGTGAGCTCTACGACGATGATCTTGCTACTGTTATAATGGGATTCCCCTTTGAGGGTCTCTTAAAGAGTGAGGGTTTTCCTTATTACTAATGTATTGATCCCTTAGCTGATTGATATTGTAGCTATCGAGACCTTTCCTTCTCCTCTACCTACTTAGGCAGATCCATCTTGTCCCTTGGGTTTGAGGGCTAGGTCGTCACACGGGTCTTTGAGAGTTGCTTCTTTTGATCCGGTAAGCTTTTATTCCTACTTTAGTGCAAGCATATAACTAACTTTATTAGTAATAAACTATAATTGACATGGGTTATAAGAGCTTATCTATAGCGATACTAGAGGAGATCTATATCCCACTTTAAGGATGGTGAGGGCACACTTCGCACTGAGGTGAATGCTTATGCCAGTAGTGTGGCTTCTAGTAGCACTATCATTTGGGATTTGACAGTATAGCCATATTTATCTTTGCTTGGGATGGATATCTTAGGTAGAGTAGTGAGCTTCAATTTTATTAGACCTGGTTTTCCTTAATCGGGTGTTGCTTCTATTGATGCTACCCATGTTCCTGTTCTTTTCTCATTCCTGCCTTTGTTTCATTTATCCAGTGAATGGTGGTTGAATTATTTTCTTACTTTTGGAAATTCTTGTCTCCTTCGGCTATTACTAGTATACTATTGTAGGGAGTGCACAGTAGTGCTTTTTTTAGTTTGCTACCACTCAAAGGGTATGCCATCTTTGTTGTACCTGTTTATTTTATGAACATGTTTTATGTATGAGTGTATAATATGCCATGTGTAATGCAGGTTGAGCACCATCTTGCTAGTCATGAATGGGAGTGGGAGTAGGTAGGTTATCATGACTACATTAGTGAACTAGAGTCATGGCTATCATCCCTTGCGAAGAATGATGATGGGTCATGATCAAACAAAGGGGATGCTTGTGCAGGATCGTTGCTTGATTTTGATGGCAACCATAGCCGATGTAGTTATTTTAAGAGCTAGGTGTATGTCTTTTTGGTCTGTGGTTTGCTTTGTTATATCATTTTCTAAAGATCATGGACTTTAGGTGTTGTATTTGGGCATTTGTCCCATAAGTTTTATGATGTTTGTATAATGAAGATTGTATATGCTTCATGTTGTACATTATTGATGATAATGTTTGCCATTACTATCATATGCTTTTTTGCCCTTTTTTGCCTAAGGCATCTCCTTTTAGTGCTTTTCACACTTAGTTGGGTTTTCTTTTTCTTCCCTTTCTTACTTAGGGTATCTCCTTTTAGAGCTTTTCACACCTAGCTGGGCTTTTTTTTTGCTATACGATAATGGTTAATCTCAAAGAGTGAGATTAGAGAGGATGGTAAGAACCATGGTCATGTAATGAAGGAAAATGCAAAACATGCTTGATGCAATCCATGATGATAAAATGTGTTTCACTTTTCAAAAACATTTTGCATAAATTGGCAATCATTCTCATTTCACTCTAATCATTTAACAAAAGCAGAGGTGCATTAGTACAAATTTCAAATTTGAGGTTAACCTTATCCCTAAGTAGCCTTCTCAGGTTTTCTAGTTAAGTTTTTTCTCTCTTTCCCTAATTTTGCTTAAGCTGCTATTTTTAGGTTTTCAACTTAGTAGGAAGTCCCTAACTTTTGCTTAAGCTACCATTTTTAGGTTTTCAACCCAGTAGGATGATGAATTTTTTGTTCCTTAAACATTGTACTTGTTTGCCTTTGGAATCCATTGCTTGACTACTCCTTTTGATAAGACATGTTTAACCAGGTATGGCCCTTCCTAATTTAGTCTAAATTTCCCTCTAAGGTTTAGAACATTCTATCTTATTTACCTTAGCTTCCAGTCTCCTACTTTCATACTCTTATGTTTTACTTTTCTGTTGAAGAACTTGGCTAGTCGAGCCTGATATAACTATGTGTGGTATAGAGCCTTGAACCTTTGGCTGTCTAAGAGAGTAAGATTGTCATACCTTTATTGAGCCCACTAAACTTCTAGTGATTTAGATTTGATTACTACTCGAAGAGACTTGATTTCTATTTCAATTGGAAAAACTTCTTCTGGCCCATACACTAATGAGAAAGGAGTTTCTCCTATTGAAGTTTTGACTATCGTTTGGTACCCCCATAAGGCATGTGGCAATTTGTTTACCCAGTCTCAGTAAGTCTAAGTCATCTTTGATAATATCTTTTTGATGTTCTTATTTACAGCTTAAATAGCCCATTTGCTTCTAGTCGGTAAGGAGAAGACTTATAATGTTCCACCTTATAACTCCTTAATAGCTCTCTAACTTCACCTTGGAATTGGACACCATTGTTAGAGATGATGTGATGGGGGACCCCATATCGATAGAACAAATTTCTTTTGATGAACTTAGCCACTTGCTTGACTCCTATTCTTGTGAATGTTTCTACTTTGACCTATTTTGTAAAGTAGTCCACTGCCACTAATATGAACCTATGTCCTTTTAATGTTGTCAAGTGGATTTCCCCAATTATGTCTAATCCCCATACTGAGAATGGCCTTGGCAAGGAGATGTAGTGTAGTTCTATTAGGGGAAGGTGACTGACATTCCTATGGATCTAACACTTGTGGCATTTCCTCATAAATTTGATGTAGTCTTCCATCATTGTCATCCATGTGTGGACCATACACCCTCATGTACTTCTTCTATTGATCTTGCAACCTTAGTTTCATATAGACATCAAAGTTGTAAACCATATAAGGTTCTCCTATATAATACACCCTAGTGTGGTATGAATTTTGATGCTAATCATTGAATGACCACTTTATGTTTGTCATCTGCTTGATCAGGATAGGCTTGTTCCTTTAGATATCTATAGATGTTGTAGAACTAGGAATTTTTAGTTGCTTATATCTTTGCTATTCTATAGTCTTTATAACAAGGTTGTCCTAATTTGAGTACAATGAGGGTTTAATGGGCATTTTGGATGGTCCTTCCTATAATGATGTTAGGGAAACAAGTGCATCTGCCATCTGATTGTGGTTCCTGGGGAGATGAATGAATCTGTATTTTTAAAAGGACATGGTGGATAGCCTCAAGTGGTTTAGATAAGGCTTTAAGTGCTACTCTTTCAGTTTCCACTCTTTCGTGGCATGATTGATTACTAGTATGGAATCTCTAAAGATTTTAACTTATATGATATCCAAGGTTATCAGTGCTTCTATTTTGAGTACACATGTCTCATATTCTTCTTCATTTTTTATGACTCTAAACTCAAGCTTTTTAGCAATTAGTATTGCTTTACCTTATGGAGATTATAGTATGACACTGACTCCTACACCGAACTAATTGACGGCTTTGTCAAAGTCCATGCACCATCCTTAGATTTAAATGGCTAAGTTGAGGTTGTTTAGGAAGTCTAGTTGGATTTCTTCTAAGTATAGAATTGGTTTAAGAGCTAGAAATTTAGCCACTACTCTACTTTTTACTGCCTTTTTAGTTAGATATTGCACATCAAATTCTATTAGAAGTCTGAGCCACTTGGGAAGTTTTCCCACTATAGAGTGACCTTTATAGAGGTACTTTATTGAGTCCATTTAGATAGGGGCTGTATTCTATAAGATTAAAAGTAATGTCTGAACCATACTATTGGCAGACATATTTGTTCTACTTGGCTATACATTTACTCATTTAGCATCATCTTCTTACTTAAGTAGTAGACTGCATGTTTTGCTTTCATTTCTCCCTCTTGGGCTATCATTACACAGATTGTGTTTCCTTCGATGGCTAGATATAGGGTTAGAGGTATCCCTAGTTTAGGTGGTCCTAGAATTAGTGGGTTGGCTAGGTAGCTTTTAATCTTGTAAAATACTAACTAACACTTATCATTCCATTCAATCGGCTAATCTTTTCTGAGTAGCTAGAAGATCAGTTCACACACTACTATCAACTTAGTAATGAATCTGCTAATGAACTGTAGTTTCCTTAGAAACCCTCTGATTTCTTTTTCTATTTTTGGTACTAGCATCTCTCTTATGGCTTTTGCTTTGTTTGGATACATTTCAATCTCATTCTAACTGACAATACACCCCAACATCTTTCTTGAAGTAACCCCGAATATGCATTTCTTCAAATTTAGCCTGAGACTATACTTTTTGAAATTAGAGGGGTGTTCTTCCCTGGTTCTTGATTTAACCATCATGTTTTTGACAAATACGCCTACTTCTTTATGTATTATGTCATGGAACATTACAATTTCCATTCTCTGGTAGGTTGTCGCTGCATTCTTTAGTCTAAAAGGCATTACCATATAGCAGTAAGTACCCTATTTTCTTATGAAAGTTATCTTTGCTTTGTCAATAATGGCCATTAGGATCTAATTATAACTAGAGAATCTATCCATAAAGGAGTACATTGCACATATGGCGACACTGTCAACCAGTATGCCTATATAGGGTAGTGGGAAATCATCCTTCAAGTAGTAGGCCTTATTTGGATCTCTATAGTCGACATAGAGTTTAACCCTTCCATTTTTATTTAGTACTAGCACGACATTTTCTAACCATTTTAAATAGTCTACTACCTCTAGGAATTTTACTTTGATATGTTTCTCGATGTCCTCTTTCACTAGTTGAGCCCATTCTTCTATAAGTCTTCCCAACTTCTGCTTTACCGGTTTGCACCCTTCTTTAGTTGAAATGAAGTGTTCGGCAATGTCTCTTTCAATACTAGGCATATCGTCATATGTCCAAGCAAATACTTTTAAATATTTTATTAATATTTTTTTAATTTCTCTCCTCTTTTCAGGGGTAACATCTCTCGAAATATTCATAATGTGTGGTTCAGATTCCGTGCAAATGATAAATGGTTTAGTGCATATGGAATGAATGTCAAATATGCTAATGTTTTTATCACTACAATGCACACTACCATTAGGGAATTCATCAAATAATTAAGTAAAATCTAATTGCATTGCATTAACTTTAGAGTTCATTACATCATCATTTTCAAAAAAAGAAAAAGAACAAAGATCATCGTCAACAATGTCTTCGAATAGGATGTCATTAATGCTTGATTAGAGGATGGTAGCAGCTTGGGCATCATTGATATCTTCTCTTTTAGATTCTATCTATAGGTTTTTCATTAGCTCATGGATATTAGTCTTGGTGATCATGTCTAGTACTCCTTGAGGGTCATATTGAAGATCTTAAACCCCGATTTCTTGATTCTGTTGGTCAGCCATTCCTTAGCTTGTCCTTGGTAGACTTGGGTTGAGCTTTTAGCCATAAAAGAGGTTGGTTTCTTAGCCCCAATATCATTTTCAGGATCATACCCTAGACCATTTTTGTTGGTCTATCCTTAAAAGTCAGGGAATTCTATGACCCCAATGTTTCTTCCTCATAGTCTTGTTCCAAATAGATATTGCATTTTCTTCATCATAGTAGTAACTTTGAGATTCACATGACCATCATTGATCACAAAAACTTTGAATCCTGGTAGGACCATATTTAGATAGGCAATAATATTATTTCTTTCAGCAGAGATGGTAATGACCTTTCCATTCAAAGGGAACTTGATCTACTAATGCACAATGGAAGGTGTGCCCCTTAGTGGGTTGAACTAACGTCTTCCTAGCAATAAGGAAAAAGTCAGAGGGGTGTCTAGGATAGTAAATTTTGTTTCTGATTCGATATCTCCCACTGTAACTACTACTTTAAAAGTGTCGATAACTAACTTCTTTGAATCATTGTAGGCTCATATGACCCCATTGGACTCTTCTAGGTTTCTAATATTAATCTCGAACTTATATAGTAACCTCAAAAGGAAAACATTGATAGAAGACCCATCATCTACATAACACATGGGGTCATTTTAGTATTGACAATTGCCTGTACAAAGAGAGGACGATTGTGGACCCTTCCCTCGAGGGGTATATCTTCATTTGAAAAGGTGATTGCATTGGAAGGAGCTTTCGTTAGAGAAGCTATCATCTTGCAAGGTAAGGCATTAATGGCAAACTTTGCTTCATCTAGTGCTCTGACTAGTTACATAATTAACTACTATTAAAGGCTTATTAGTTTCTTGCTTATCTACTTTTATATTGCTATTTTGGTCCTAGACAATGATTTTGGGATCATGAGAGTCATACCATATATCTATCCCCATGACCTATAGGTCCTGAAATTGAATAGTATTGTCTGTCCCATCTTCATTATCAAATTCTTCTCCCTATTTTGAGGGTGTTATGCCTTCTAAAAGTGTGTGAGCAGTAGAAGGTGTCGTGTACTTGACTTTATCGTCAAACTTCCTAGATGGCTGGCCCAATAGATCCCATCCTTCATGGTTACTATAAAAATTTTTGTCTACGTATGCTTCTTACAGGTAAGGGCAATCAATCACTTCACCATTCATGGAGAGAGCTATATCCTTAGCCCCCTTTTTGTATCATTAAGTGGGGAAGAAACTTTTAAGGCATTGGAATGTATTTAAATGAATAGGGGCATTGCTCATTTCCACTAGAATCATGAAGCTTAAGAATGGGTTTTGAGGGTTTGTCTTTTGAGGGCTTATTTTGGGTTTCTTGTATGGCTTGGATTGATAGTTCAACAAAGTCTTCTGGTAGATTGGAGGAGATAATGTTGATGGTTGGTGGAGGCATGTTTTGATAGTTTGGGAGAGGAATGGTCTTGATACTGGATCATTTTTCTAGGTCATCAATGTTTCTAGAATAGATGAGGTCTTAGATTGCATTTTTAAGGGTTCTGCAAGTATCAGTGGTATGGCTAGGCATTTGGTAAAAGTGGCAGAATAAGTTTTTGGTTAACTTAAGGTGGTAATGGGTTTGGAAGAGGTCTAGGCTCTTATAGTCATAGGAGGTTCTTTCATCAAAGCCTTTGGAACACTTTGGAAAGTGGGAGGTTAAATTTTGAGAATTTTCTTAGTGGTTTAATGCCATTGATAGATGGTGAGCTATGGGTGTTGGGTTGGATCATGTTTATTTCTGTGGCTTAGGTTAAAGTGTTTTGGGTGTTTGGTTAGGTATTATGATGAAAAGTGTCTCTAGCTTACTATGGTTCCTCATCCTCAATTTTAATCCTAGCATGATAGAGAGCTCTGAAGTTAAGATAATGAGTAAAGATCATTTATTTTTTGAAGTGAGGTAGTGCCCCTTTGATTATCATCTCTATTTGTTCATCCTCAAGAGGACAGTTTCTCAGCTTGACTGCCTTTTCCCACCATCTAGTGATATGATCAAAGAAAGCTTCACTATGTTTCTACTTTATGGTCTCAAGGTCCCTTCAAGTCATGTCTAACTGAGTGTTGTATTCATACTCCTTGATAAACATTTGAATTAGCAATAGCCAATCATTTTTTTATTTCATCTTGAAGTTTAATGAACCATGCCCTCGATCCTTCCTTTAGTGATATGAAGAAGAATTGAACAATCTGTGATTCTGTAAACTTTATGGTAGCTATGAAGGTAGCACATTGTCTTAGATGGACCCTCAGATCCCCTGTACTATCAAACATAGAAAATTTTGGTAGCTCAAAATCATATGGAAGTGGCTCATCTTTGAATAACACTAGGTTGGTAAAGCTTTTGGAACCATAAGTTCCTTTGTCTTTAAAGGCAAATTCCAACTGAGCCATCCGATTGCCTAATAGTTTGACCTCCCTTGTCATTTTAGGCTTGGTCATGTCAGCAATTTTTGTAGCTTTTGGTGCATTCTTTAGATCTTGGTAATAGTCATTGTCATCATCAACTTGAACTGGAGTGCAGGGAATTCCCTTTGTCTTATCTACCCTCAGGTGAATAGATGTAGATGTTTCATTTAGTGATGTGTTATTCCCATCTTGAGCACTTTTGACTTTAATTTGGGCTTAAAGGATTTTGACTATGGTGCCATCAATGAGCAACTTTTTGATCCCCTCTTTTAGCTTATATTTGAATTGTTGATAGGAGGTATCTTCTTGGTCACTCATGTTTGAATGTAGTATTCCTGTACATTTATTAGGGTTAGCTAAATGAATGATGCATGATGTGTGCCTATAAAAGAAAAGGGTGAGCATGTATGCATCGAGTGGATGCAAAAATCCTATAATGGAAAAATGATTATTCCTATAAGAAATAGTGGTTAGTACGTGCTATCTATATGTATATGATGTATGCATGATTAAATCTAGTTGGTTTTCCTACACAGTGAACAAACCAATCATAAGCAAGCTGTCACTTCTAACTTTATTTCTCCATGAGGTCATTCAGTCTCTTTATTAGGTGAGTTTTGAACCTATAGTCATTAAGGGACTATGGTTCCACTCTCAGAACTAGGCAGTTTCAATTTATGTTGGTTAGAACCAAATGATAAACCAAGGAACAATACTGAAATGTGCTTGAGGTAATCATATGATGTCAATGTGAGGATCAATTGTCAGGCTTCAAATGATGTCCAAAGCCTATATGCACCCATATGCATAGGACCAAGGTCAATCAAAGGGAGTTCAAGTTCTTACCCACACATCGATATTCGATATGCTCACCATGAGTCATGAAAGTATCGTTTGATAGTTTAGAGCTTGATTTTATTGACATAAAGGTCTATAAGCTAGTTGGGTTCATAACTTATTCATTTGATCTAATAAGGATAAATGGATGACATCTCATAGGTTTTATCATCAAGGAATGTTGTTATTTTTTTATTCACATAGATTGTTCAAGTTGAGGTACATGATTCTCATCATTCCTCATGCTTCGAGCTCACACAAAGTAGATGAGAACCACATAGTCTTAAGCATAAATTTTCAATGAAACATTATGAAATCATTCAATGATAGACACTAGGAGGATCATGTTATTTCTAAGTATTAGGTCAAATGGATAGCGTTATGACAAGAATAGCATGCATAGCTTAGTGGAATCCTAGTGGATGTTGCTATTAGTTTATCTACATTAGATGATTTAGGGTGAAAGGCTAAGGGTTCCTTTAGCTAAAATGCCCCCATATGACTAGGGTTATGGACTCTAATCAATGAGTCTAGCATTCTTTTGATAACTCATTCATCCTTCTTTAGGACTTAGGTTATAGACTCTGGTTAGCTGAGTCCAACGAATGCAAGAGTAAAGACTAAAGGTGATAATACCATATCTTTGTCGCCCCGAGACTCGAGTGGACCATGGTGGCAATGTCATTTAGTATTATCGATGCTTTTAGGGACAAGCAATGCACATGTGATGTGTAGTTAAAATGCAGTGGTGAGGGGCTTTATACGATTGAGTATTGCATAATGATAAATACTCATTTTTAAGTTGATCCCTCTTACTTAAAAAGTTCCCAGTGGTGTTGCCACTGTGAGTGACTTGCATTGATTAGGCATTCCTTTTTGTGTTTTTATCTTTATTGTTGTTTTCATTTCTAAAGGACATGATAACTTTATTAAATAGGGACAAGTGATTGGTCTCGAGGTGATGAGATGCTTTTGATTTTATGGAGTCACCACCAAATTTTAAGAAATTGGGAAAAGAAAGGGACAACATCGGGTCACTCAGTGAGTATTATCCCAAGTAGAGATTTTTGGGTTCAAGGGATCACATATACTCTTTCATTATTTCTCATTATATGATATTCAATGTACAACTCCCATAACACCCTAGTTTTGGTAATGACAATTTAAATAGCATTCACATAATACATTAGAAAATATAGGATAATAAAGTTGAGAATTTTATTACTTCACTTTCTTGGTAAAATACATATGAAAAGAAAAAGATTGCATAAAAGTAAATCCAATATGACTTCTTTGGAAGGATAACACAATCATTTACATAGCTTATTTGATGAATGATAGGATGATCATGCTTGTTGTGATTATTTATGCTATGACAATGAATGATGATAATATAAAGGATGCATGACGTCATCACCAGACCGAGAGTATAATGACTCTATTTTGGGGCATGAACCTTTCACATTATTGATATTTACAATGTGATTTCATGATTTTAGAAATAGAGGATGTAGAGTGATGATCTAAAATAAGCATAATAGTGCATATATTATTCATGTAGCATGCAAATTGCCAATCTCATCGCACAAGCACAACAGTATTTCCAAATGCTGGTGATATTAAAATAAAATGCAATATAGTTAAATAAACATGCTAAAATGATTTTGTGGTCCTCAGACTCGACTCAGCTTATATGAACTTTAAAGCTTTAGCTTCAAGAGATTATCAAGCTTTCCGCATTGAGAAGTTCAAAATGACAATAGAATAATGCAAGACCGTATACCTTTGAAGCATACTTTGACAAGGATAAGGCTGGGTTTGGTGGAAAAAGGGATTCAACAACCTAAAGGAAAGGTTGTGGGAGAGCAAAAACTGTGTAGGAAAGGGTTTCTCATGCCTTCAAGTGGACTAACTCTTAAGTGTGTGTGTTTCTTCATTTCCCTCCCCCCTCCAAAATGGGGTATAAAAGGGTCTATTTATAGGAAAAAAAATGTGTAGAATGTGGTGGTATAGGCATGGTCATGTGTGTGTAAGTGAATTTTTACATGTGGCCATGCCAAGTGCGCATGGCCATGCGCTTGGCGTATGGCCATGTGCTCTTATACTCTTTTTCACATGCACCTTGATGCTCTACATGCTCTTGTTGGGTTCTACATGCATTTTTTTGAGGTTGGTTGTGTTAGTGATATGCACTAGGTCAATCATTTGTGATTATGTATTGACTTTCTTATTTTATTAATAAAGAGGTATTATATTATCATTTGATTTTATGATAATTACATGAATGGTTAATTCTTACTAAGGCCATCAAGTATGTGACTTGATAGTAAAACCCTTAGATTAAAATAAGAGTTCTATTCTAATTATCCCTAGCCATTTATTCATTATATGAATATTAAAGTATTAAGGCTAGTATGATGTTGACTGATGGTTATGTTTTAGTAATCATAAATATGAGATATTAAGTCAACTCATAGGTACATGATGAGAGATCATGTACTGGATTGACCCACTATGAGAATACTACATAGATTATTGTCATAAGTATTTCTTATCACAGTAATTTTATTTCGGTCCTTTGACCTTGAAATCATCATGGATTTCTACATAGCTATTTTATGTTTTGACACATTCTAATATTGTCTTTAACCGGATGATTAAAAGAATGTTGTTGGATATAAAATTAGTTATGTGAGGAATGTGAGTGATTTAGAAGGAATTTATCCCTCATTAATATGAGAAAGATATCTAAAGGCCCCTTGATGAGATAGACTGAATAAAATGCATGGTCATGCTGAAATGAATTGATAAAGAGTTATCATTTTCAGTCTACTTGGAATCAAGTCATAATATTGAATTATATAAGGATGACATTCTATGCCTTATGTTCAATTAAGATATCATGTGATAAAGGGACAATAAAATTCATTGTAATTAGGTTATGTCGGATTATTGACTTCACATGACTTGGGTAGTCATAATGTCTTGCTAGAGGCCACTTATGGCTTGTAGGCCTATATAGAGATTTAGGCCCACTGCCAATGTTATGTGAACCTACAGGGTCACACACTTAGAACAAGCCCAAAACGGATATGGGTTTAATAAGCCCAAAATAAACTCTGTGGAAATAAATAATTAAAGTGTTTTATTTATTTATTTATTTGTTTATTTATTTAAGATAAATGTTATTTTAAATAAATAAATAAGATATTATTTTTTGATTTATTTTTAAACAAAATCAGAATATAATAAATGGAAAATTACCAAAAGGTTATTGGTAAGTGAAACCCTAACTTGGAGTCTATAAATATGTTATATTCTCTAGGGTTTCACACACTTGTTTTTGCCTCCAAATTCTTTTTCTTTCCTCTTAGAAAACAAAGACAGAGTTTTTCCTTTTGTTCTTGATTTGTGAGACAGTCAAGAGGTTGCTAGCACACACACTCAAATTCGTTTTGTGAAGGGCTGTTCGTGTGGATACCTATAGAGGACGCATCCTTTTGGAGACATCTTGATCCGAACAACCAAGCCAAAAAGCTCGAGGTAAGGTGTCACCGGTGTGAACCTCCTCTCACCCTTCCAGAGAATCTTGCCTCTTCTGCGTTTTGGTAAGATTATTAAAAACCCTAGATTTAATCTATTAGTCGAATTACATGGATCCTGGCTTGGGAACGTGATAAAATTTTAATTTTTCCGCTGCGTTTGCATCACAGAACCTAATAGGTTGCTAGGTTTTTTAGGCCTTCTAGACATGTTTCAAAAGTCCACTTTGCTAAATTCAACTTTGATTTTAGTACATGACACCTAAAAGTGTTTATATGCACTTTTGAGCGATACACGTTGATACCTAGGCTGTGTTGGACCATTTTGGGACCATTTTTAGACGTTTTTAGAGCCCTCTAGATGTTCTTTTAAAGTCCAATTCGTGAAAATCAATTTACATTTTTTCACGAAGATCTAACAAAATATGCACCAGCTTGATGAGCTGAGTATCTTGAGAGGAGTTTTCTCAAAATAAACCTCTCGTTGTTCCAATAATTCATATTTCACAAGGTCAGAGCACAACTTAATGACCTAGCAATCAATTTTTCACATTAGTGGGGTCGACTAGGTGTTTCAAGGTTACAAACTTTAGAGGTGTTATGAACAAAAAGACTCTAGTCATCTCAGGGATTTGTTTCATCATCAGACCTTTTTTCAGACAATCAAATTTAAGGTATGACAATACTAATAATAAAGAAATAGAATAAAAATAATAATAAATAAATAAATAAAGGAGAAAAGAAGAAAGATGGATGAATGGAGTGGATGATATATTGATTTGCTCCTCCGAGTCTTGTTCGATTCATTGTGTTGAATAGGACTTGTCAATTTGATTCTTCTTCTTTGGCTTACACCGTGTTCTTAATTCAAGGACTCTTCTTTTTTTAAAAGAGTATAAACATAAAAAAAAGCTCTCTCCTTTTTACTCTGTTTTTCTTCAAAGTTCTTTTTTTGTATATTTTTTAGAAAGCAAGAAGCCATCCTCCCCTCACTCATGTATAAGAGATAAATTTTGATTTTAATAAAAAAACTTGATAATGATGACATTATCAAGATTTTTATTTATTTTTTACCAATGAAAAATCAAAGAAAAATATTTTCAAAAATAAAAAATTAATAAAAAATGAAAACACCGCCGATCAGACTTGTGCAATTTTGATCGAAATTGTAGATTTCTTATTAGAAATATGGAATTCCATATTTCCAATAGAAAATCTATAATTATGATTCATAAATTTTTTTAACATTTAATTATAAAAAAACCCTTAAAAAAAACTTTACAATTAGGTCCTTAAAGAAAAAAATACAATGAAGTCCTTAAAAAATTTAGTTAAGCCTAGAGGTTGAAAAATCAATGTCCATTAACCTATTTATAATATATTTTCATCATTTGAGTACTTTATTGCATCCACACTTAACTATCTCAAAATTGGGTGCTTATAGTATGCACATTACCATCCATGTCAATTTTTGTTTTTAAAGACCCATTTGCACCCAATAATTTTTAAACCATCAGTTAGGTCAATCAAGGTCTATACTTTATTATTATACATGGATTGCATTTCTAATTTTTTCTCAGAGTCAAGACTATTTATAGCCTCTTGATAGGATGTGGGCTCACTTTGATCCATAATCAACATAACATTATCATTAGTTATGAGAAATGCATATCTCATAGGGATTTGATGTGTCCTACTAGACCTCTTTGGGCCTTCTGGTACTTATGCAGACTCAATAGTTACTTATTGATCCAATTGCTGGTACAATGCTATTTTGTTGGTCTTAAATTTCTTCAAGTTGCACTGTATTTTCACTAGTTCCTTTGGAAATAAATTTTCTTTCCAAAAATACACCATTTTAAGCAACGAACACTTTTTTCTCAAAAGCATTGTAGAAGTAATATCCTTTATTTTCTTTAGCATATCCCATAAAAAAGCATTTATCAAATTTGAGTGCTAGTTTATATGAGATTTGATGCTTTGCATAAGCTTCACATCCTTAAATCTTAGGAAAAGACAGACTAGTAGTTTTTCCAATCCATGTCTCATACGGTATCTTTTCAACTCCCTTTAATCGAACTTTGTTGAAAATGAATGCAATAGTTTCTAAAGCATATCCTAAAAAGGGATTGGAAGATCAAACAAACTTATTATTAACCGAACCATATCCAATAAAGCCTAATTTCTCTATTTGGACACATAATTCCATGTAGCGTACTTGTAGGAGTCAATTGTGAAATGATTCCATAATCTCTAAGATGTTTTATAAATTATTGGCTTAAATATTCATCACCTGGATCATATCTTAGTGTTTTAATATTTTTACTAGGCTGGTTTTATACTTCATTCTTGCTTTAAACTCTTCAAAAGATTTAAATTTATGTTTCATTAGATAGACATAGCCATATCTACTAAAGTCATATGTGAAAGTGATGAAGTACTAGAAACCTCCTCTAGCAGTTAAGTTTAATGGTCCATGTACATTTGAATGTATAAGGCCTAATAAGTCATTAGTCCCCTCACTTTTTCTAGTAAAAGGTGTTTTATTCATTTTCCCTAGTAAACAATTTTCAAATGATTTATAATTAAATGAATTCAAAAGCCCATATTAGAGAAGCCTTAAAATGTATTCTCATTTATATGGCCTAAATGACAATGCCAAAGATAGGTAGTGTTTAAATCATTAGATTTAAAGTTCTTTGTATCAATGTTATCGATTGACTTTTCATTAGTGTCTTCAACATTTAGAATATAAAGACCACTAGTGTGTGGAGCATATCCATACAAAATGTTATCATAATGAATGTTGCATTTCTTATTCCTAATAATAAATTCAAAACCTTTCTTGTCCAAATAAGAAACAAAAATAATATTTATAAGCACCAAATTTTGGGATGCAATTGTGCACAATTGCGATGTAAGCCCCTATGATGAAATTCATTCAAAAATTGAACTTGGTTGTCGATTTTCTAGACTTTAGGGACTAAATATAATATTTTTTAGGATTTGATTACAAATAAGTCAATTTTTTAGGGGTCTTTTGGTAATTAAAGGCTAATTGCGAGCAAGTATGGATTGTAGCATAATCATATAGATTAATCAACACTACATGATCGAGTGTAGTGTATTCCACTTTAGTCCATTACTTTTATGTGCATATGAATTCAAGTTCTTTCATTATAATTTGGTCCGTATTTGCATTCTGATTAGGAATATTTTACTAATTAAATCATGACATTCATCAAATTAATAATTCATTGAATTATTAAAATTGCATAATCAATCTGTGATTCTAAATCTTTTATCAAGTACAAAATATAGAACAAGATTACGAAATTCATTTTTTACATTTTACATGCATCATTTCAATAAAAGGATTCATATGTTTACTGTAGCTATGATATGAATTTTAAATGATTATGTTATGTGTTGCATGGTAGTCATAACCTTCATTATGTTATGTACTGTATAGCAGTTACGACATAAACTTTCAAATTCATCAATGTTGGACGTTCCACAGGAACTATATCAGATTTTCAATTCAACTTCACTAGACGTCCCACAAGGAATAAAGTGTGCATCATTAAACATCCCACAAGGAATATAGAAAAATTCACAATCACTACACTAGACATCCCATAGGGAATATAGTGTACATCGTTAGATGTCTATAATGAAATTCATCGGTGCTAGATGTTCCACATGAACTATAGCAAGTTTTCAATTTATCATCACTAGAAATCCCACAGGGAATATAGTCTACATCGCTAGATGTCCCATAGGGAATATAATAAAATCTCATCATCACTAGACGTCCCACAAGGAATATAGTATACATTGTTAAACATCCCATAGGGAATATAATGAAATTCATCATTGCTAGACATTCCAGAGGAACTATAGCAAGTTTTTAATTCAACTACATTAGACATCCCACAGGGAATACAGTGTACATCGTTAGACATCCCAGAAGAAATATAATAAAATTCATCATTGCTAGAAGTTCCACTGGAACTATAGCAAGTTTTCAATTTATCATCACTAGACGTCCCACAAGGAATATAGAGTGCATTGTTAGACATTGCAAAGGGAATGTAATGAAATTCATCATTGCCAGACATTCCCCAGGAAATATAGCAAGTTTTTAATTTATCATCACTAAACGTCCCATAGGGAATATAGCAAAACTCATTAGCACAAAGTCCACTAGACGTTCAGTAGGAAATATAGTGAGACTTGTCAAACATCATACTTTGCTCAGCAATTTGAGCATCAATCTATCACTTAGGAAACAATCAAGTGTCCTAATTTTTTTCTTTCAAAATTGTGTGCTTCTATTGCATTACTGCAATTTGTCAAGCAAACAGAGACAAAGGGGGGCAACTGTAAGCACCTAATTTCAGGATGAAATTTTACACAATTGCGACATAAACCCCTATGATGAAATTCATTCAAAAATTGAACTTAGTTGTCAATTTTCTAGTCTTTAGGGACTAAATTGCAACATTTTTTAGGATATGATTGCAAATAAGTCAATTTTTTTAGGGGTTTTTGGTCATTAAAAATAAAAACATGGAAATGAAAATTATGGATTTCCGATTGGAAATCTATAATGCTGATCAGAATTATGGGTTTCTGATCGAAAATCTAGATTTTCGATCGAAAATCCAATTTTTTGATTGGCATTGCACAATTCCAACTTGTAAAATCCCATTGTTTCAATTTTTTGTGTATTTTTTTTATCAATTTTTCAATGTTTTGATTGGTTGAAAGTTAAATTTGATCTTTATTATTATCTTATAAGGTTTTTAAATGCGTAAGTTTTTGAAATAAAAAAACAAACGCTATCATCTAATGAGTCTGTTCCTATAATTGAAAAGGCCAGTACGCGCAGACTCTACATTTAAAATCAAAGTCCGCATGCGTTTGAAGGGGGACCTTATTTGAGCAAAAAATTTTTGGAGACTCACATAGAAAAAGCAGAGACTCACACACAAACCCTAGATGCCACTGAGAACGCCTTGTGCACCAAAAACGTGAATTTTTTTTTTCAAAGCTCTTTTTGATACGGTTCTTTCAACAAGAACGGTCCAATTTGATCAAACAAATTATTTTTTAAGCCTCTGTCTAGAATCAAACAACAAGTTAAAAACAACGGTGACAATCTCAATCTAAGGGGCTATCTCAAAGCATATGCACAACATTCATTTTTTTCTTCTCTTCTTTTTTGTGATTTTTATTTTATTTCACTATTATTTTATTATTCAATTTCATTACTAATCTAATTATTTATGTGTTTTTGTTTTGATATGCGAATGTGGATTAAGGAGGATGCTGCTTGTGTTTAAATTGAACAAAAGGTCCATGAAATGCCATGGAAAAACCTATATTATTTTCCAATAGAATTTTGGGTTTTATCTTTATTTTCATTTTGGTGTTCTATGTAGTTATTTTAATTCATGGCTATATAATTATTAAATTTTAATTTTGTACGTAGTTTGTAATAGCCCCAGTAGTGGGAATAGTAAAAGATTTAATTTTTTGCATTTTAAAATCAATTAGTAAATAGGTTTAATTGGGTAAAAATCAATTAAAATTAATGGTGGTAGTAGCTTAATTTAGGGTTTGCATGTAATTAATTTAGGGTTTCTAGAAAATCACAATAATGTTTATTTGATCCATTTTTGTGTTTTATTTATTTTGGGCTTGTTTTTATGTTTTTGGGCCCCAAGCTCACGTTTAGGTTTAACCCACTTAATAAATAGGCTTAAAAATGGTTTAGGACTTTAAATAATTAAAATCAATTTAGGCCCATTATGTTAATTAGATTTTAGGACACTTAGTTAATTAAATATTGTTTAGACTTAGCTCAACCCACTTAAATTCATTTCTTTTAAAATAAATAGGCATAGGGCCATATTTCACTTAAAATAAAACTAAGTTAGACTTAGGCCCACTAAATTAACTTTCCTTTAAAATTGAATAGACATTAGCCCATTTCATAAATAGACTAAAATAAATAGATATGGACTCACTAATTAATAAAAAATGTAGGCCTTCCTTTAGTCTCTTTCTCACTTGTAAATAAAATGTAAATCTAGCTAACTTTTTAATAAAATTAACATAGTTTAGACTTAAGGACAACACGATCTTGAGTGCAATTTTTATGTGTAATTTTAATGCTTAGATGCCTAGGGTTAGATGGATGTCAAATAGGGTTTAATAAAATTTCATGTAATTAGAGGACGAAATAATTATTTATAAAATTATTCTAAATGAATATGAGACTAAGAGAAGTTAGTATTCCGTATCTAGAATCTCCTGGTTGTGGTACTAGCTTTCTTTTACGAAATCAAGTACCACCATTTTTATTTGTCCCAGTTATTACCCTGGGTGGTGACTCCTCATCTCCACACCATGTCTTTGTAACAGTGGTTAGTGTGTTCTCTAAGTCCCTGAGCCTAAACAGTGTCATGGTTGCTAAAATCCTAGACGCGCACTAAACCCCATCGTCTACAATATTCCTACACATAGTAGGCACATAATAATAATTTTCCAAATTAAAAATAAGTCCACTATGCAAACTTAACTCATAAGTCCCTATAGCTAAAAATAGTAACTCTTGCTAATTGCCTACTTGTAGGTCCACTTCACCTCTAATCAATTATCTATTCCTTTTTAGACCCTACACATTAGTACAATTGTGAGATCCTGATATAGTATCTAATACACAAGAATAAAAAATAGATAAATTAATTTCTATAATATGAATACCTGAAGAGGCAATTGCACTACCCTTATTCTTATTCAGATATTTTAAATATCGCTTGCAATTACTTTTCCAATGACTTGGCTCATTGTAGAAATAGTATATTCCCTCTTTTGGTGGCTTTGCTTGGGGTTCAACTTTAGATTTGGGCTTAGGCTTTAGCTTAAGCTTAGCCTTCTAAAAGCCTTTAGGAGCCTTGCTCTTGCCCTTTCCAACCTTTTTCATAACTTTTCCCTTATTAACCATTAAAACATCCTTAGTGGTATTCTTAATGTTCTTTTTAATAGTTTTAAGCATCCCATGCATCTTTGAAACAATTGTGTCCATACTATGCATATTAAAATTCATTATGAAACCATCATAACCTTTAGGCAAAGATTGGAGAATAATATCAACAACCAATTCTTGTTCAATCTTAAGACTAAGTTTGTCCAAGTGTTCAAGATGACCCTTCATCTTAAGAACATGAGGACTAATGAAGCCGCTAGTAGTCAACTTGTAATAGAACAATGCCCTGATTTTATTGAACCTTTTGATTATAGCCTTCTTTTGGAATGTTTCCTTGAGACAGCCTATCATGGTATAAGCCTCTATTTCCATCAATTACTTTTGAAGCTCAGACTCCATGTAACCAAGCATGAGGCAAGTGACATCAACTAAATCATTAAGATGCTTACTATAAGCATCCTTTTATGCTCTAGGAGCATTAGCAGTTGGTTCCTCTAAGATGAGTTGATAAAGGATATATTCCTTTCTTTCTTACCTCTTCATTTATGCAAGAGACCTAATTCATTCACTGCTGTTATTGATCCTTTAACTCAATAACCTTATTAGTTGCAATCTCATGCCTTGAAGATGCAAAGGAGTGGGTGAACTGACTAAAGTGAGTTCTTAATAATGAAATCAAATGGACTTGCACTTCGAAGAATTCTTAAGCAGAATATGAGGCTTGATATTGATGCAATAATTGATGACAGTTACAAGGTATGGGTTGCAACACAAGTTACTGAGAAACCTAAATTCTCAAGGCCTAAGGGGACACTAGGCTTACAAAGAAAATTACAAAGGGATGGCAAAAAAGAAAACATAACTAAAATAGTGATCTCATAGCTCTAATTTAGCTTTCATTATGTATTATTTTTCCATTTAGATACTTATGCAATATGATAAAGACAAATATGCGATATTTAAACAAAATTTTCAAAATCAATTTTAATTATTCATTAGGGAAAAAATGAGAACATTCATTACATCACAGATACAACTCCTATTATTAGCCAATCCTGAAAATTTCTCTTTAATTTTTACCTTACTATTCTTTCTTCTATTTTTGTCCTTGTTTTTTCTCTTTTTTTTATTCTTTTTTATTTACTCTTTAAATTTTTTATCTTTAGAAGTTACATCACATGATGTATGTTCTTTGAATTTGCATTTGTGCCCATGCTAGATGAATCAAATTGAATTTAATTTATGTCAAACATGCATATACAATCAATATCGTAATGCATAGTACCATTAGGATGTACATTACATAAATAAGCATGATCATAATTCATATCATTGATCACTAAAATAAAATAGAAACTAAAATTTTATTCAAAGAAGATAATAAGAAAATTTATTTCCTATTATAGATGCAAGGGATGGTTATCCTTTAGGCGGCTGACATAACAACTATTCTTCTATCTTTTTGCCAACTATCTCCATGACTTCATCTTTTTGTACCTTAAATGTGCATTTTTCTTTCTTGTCTAGCAACTTCTCATCATTAAACTCATCATGCCATCTTGTAGGCACAATCGACTTAAAGGGTATGTTAAAAGAAGGAGGTTTAGTATAAAACACCTTATAATCGAACTTGCTTAAAGGTTGACCCAATAAGTCTTTAGGGGCATTAGCAGATTTCTCATTGGTTTTAAGGTATATGTCCTTAAAGGAGCTTAACACTTCTTCCTCATGAACCCCTGAGTTAATCATCATAGTAGCTAGGGGTGGTACATTTTAGTAGTTTGGGAAAGGATTATTTTTTGTTCTTAGGTTTTTGGGGTCTATGATCTTTTTAGAGTCTATAAGGTTTTGGATTTCATATTTGAGGTGAATGTAGTTATCTGTGGAGTGTTAGAGGTTTTGATGGAATTTACAGTGCTTGTTTGGGTTATAGCCTAAGGTGTTTGGGTTTGGATTAGGTAAAGGTTAAAGTAAGCCCTTTTGCATTAGGTGCTGTAGGACTTTTGACAAAGGTTAGTTAAAATTGGAGAATCTCCTTGGTTGTTGAATAGCATGCACTTCTACAATCAGGCTAGTGCTTCCTTGTTATGTGCCCCTAGTTGGGTAGTTTCTTGCTCCAATGCCTCTAGCTATCTTGTTTTTCTCATTCTTAATCTCCTCAGCTTGCAACCCATCATCATAAAGGTCTATAAATGTCTTTGGATTGATCATCTACTACCTCTTAACTAGATTAGGTGACACATTTCGAACTATCATCCTAACCTGATCTTTCTCAGCTAGCTTGTTTTTCAAAAAAGTAGTACACAGTTCTTTCTAGTCAGCCTTGAAAGACTTTTCCAACCCATGATACTAGTTTACAGCCATTTCCTTTGAAGATAGTACAAATAGCCTAGTGAGCACTGCTAATGGGACCTTAGTAGTGCTTATAGTTGTTGTGTATTGACTAAGATGAATCCTAGGATCTCTAATTCCGTTGAACTTCTATAGCTAAGGCATTTTGAACTTCTCATGTAACTTATTACCCTCCGTTAGCAGCATATCATCAAATTCAAATGAACATCTCATTCCTTGCCCTCTAATTAGTTCTTTCATCTTCGACATTTTCTGGGTCAATGCTTGCATTTACTTGGACTCATGGTCTTGTACCAGTTCAAGTGATTCTCTTTTTTCCTTTTCTACTATGTAGCTCTTAACATCCTCAAGCTTCACATCAATAATAAATGGGTTTCTAGCAACAAGTTAACCCTAACATTATTAGTCACAGGTGGAGTATCTGTATTAAATGGGATAGTTGCAGGAGCAGGTGGTTGCTCAATTATAGGTGGTGGTATAACATTAGCAGCAGGTTGTATCAATCCAGATAAAGTATTTCCTAGTTCATATTGCATCATAGCCCTCATGTCATCCATCAAAGCTCCCTTAATGTCTTTTAAGGTCAAATTCCCTCCTTATTGTTGTTCCATTTCTATATGCTCAGTTGGAGTTGGTTCAGCTTCTAAGTAAAGATGATTAATAGGACTCTTCTCTAGTCTATAAAGGATCTCTTTTGCTATGGCTTTAGGACTTAATTATATTCTTCTTAGTATACCACCTTCTCATCCTCAAACGTGAGAAGACCCAGATGAATCTATGATGGTTGAAAAACAAAGTGTTAGTGTGATGGATGAAATGCATGTATGCATGATGTACATGCTATGTAATAAGTAGCAAATAAAAAGTATAAATCAAGTGTATAACATTCATCCCTCTAACATTATTCCTCCCACACATGTGTTCAATGGTAAGTCTCTTATCCTAGGATGTTTTTTCTTGGCCTTAATATCAATGGGGGATATCAAGAACCAATGTGCATGCTAAATTTCTTAAAGTAGTAAAACATAGAAATAGTATTTCTAGCTATAAAAGATTAGCCCAATCTTTATTAGACTAAATGGGCTTTTCAAGTATGGGCTTGGGCTTTTATAGATAGAAATTCCTCATGGAAACATACACAAGAAATTTGGGTAATCTTAGGGGAGGTTACTAAGCTATTATATGTGGTTAGGTTCAATGAAAAGTCAAGGTTCCCTTAGCAAGATGCTCTCTTTTCAGACTTTACTTATAGGCCAAGGTTAAAGGAGCCTAGCATCCTTTGAAAACTTAAGAGAAGATTACATCCCTTTAGGACTTAGGTTACAGACTATGGTCAGATGACCCCAATAATCTCTCTTGAACTGAGTTAAGGCTAAGAATGATGGTTAGCTAATTTACAACTCCATAAAGCTAGTGGAATCATGGAATCATAAACCAATACCATCGGTTTAATATGGACATGCAAAATGAATGCAATAATAAAACAATAATTAATAAAATAATTCTAAAGAAGACAAGTAGAATCAGTATCTCTTATCCCCAATGGAGTCACCACTATAGACTGTGGGGTTTAGCGTGCATTTAAGATTTTAGCAACGGTGACACTGTTTAAGCTTAGGGCTCCAGAGAACACACAAACCATTGTCACTAAGACATGTCATGGAGATGAGGAGTCACCACCCAATGTAATAATTAGGATAAATCACTTTGGTGGTACTCGATTCTCTAAAAGAAAGCTAGTGCCACAACTAGGAGATTTTGGATATGGAATACCAACTTCTTTCAGTCTTGTGTTCATTTAGAAGTACTTTATGAATTACTATTTTATTCTCTATTTATACATAATTTTATTAAACCCTAATTAAACATCCCTCTAGCCCTAAGGCAAACTAGTAATAAAACTACATGTAAAAACGCATACAAAGCACATCGTCCTTAGGTTTAAGCTATGTTAATTTTATTTTAAAGTTTACCTAAATCTACATTTTTATTTACAAGTGAAATTGATTAAAGATGGTCCTACATTTTAAGATAATTAATGAGCCTAAGTCTACTTATTTTAATTCTAAAAAGTGGGCTTAAATCTATTAATTTTAAGAAATAAATTAGTGGGCTTAATTCTACTTAATTTTAAATTAAGTGATGTGATCCTAAATATATTTATTTTAAAAAGAAAATGCTTTAATGGGCTAAGCTAAGTCTAAATTAATATCAAAAAAAGGGGACTAAGTCTAAATTAATCTAATTGGGCCTAAATTAATTTTAAAATTAATTAAACCTAAAAATCTAATTAAAAGCCTATTTATTAAATGGGTTAGAACCTAAAGTGGGCTTAGGGCCCAAAGAGAATAAAAACATGCAAACAAGCCAAAACAAAAAATTAAAGCAAATAATGAATCAAAAACATATGTTCAGTTATTTCTAACCTAACTTTAATTACATGCAACCTCAATTAATCTAAAGCCACCATTGATTTTATTAGGATTTTATCAAATGAACCTAATTTAATAATTAATTTTAATAGTGCAGAAAAATAAAGAGTTTCACTATTCTAACTATCGGGGTTATTAAAAAATCTACCCAAAAAATAACAAAGAAAATAAAATTAAAATTACAACCCTTAAGAAAATAAATTAAATAAATTTATAACCTAAAAAAATAAATTAGATAGAATAAAATAAAAAAAGTTACATAAGAATTAAATTGGGATCCTGATTCTTGGTTTTCATTTATCGATACTCCATGGATTTTCCTTGGTTCAATCATGTGTTCATCATCATAGAAACATGAAACAGAGAGAATAGAAAAGAAAAATATTAGAATGAATGAACAAATAAAATAAAACAATGAAAATTAAAAAAATGCAAAAATAATAAAATAATAAAATAATAAAAAAAGAAAGGAGTATAAAAAGGATGCTATGCAGATGCTGTTTCAATCCCTCTCGGAATGGGATTTCATTGTCCTAAAAAAATGGACTCTGTGTTTTTATTGATTTATGGACCTTGGAAAGAACGTATTTTTTTAAAAGGTTTTTTCTTTTTGTTTCTTTTCTTTTCCCTTTTTTTCTCTCTATATTTTTTCAATCAACTTTTTTTTGTAGCAACTATTAGGGTTTTCTCTTTTTTTCTCTCTTTACGCAGTCTCTCCTCCTTTTTTTTCCAAACTTTTCTTTTTATATCCTGTTCTAACCCTAGCTAAACACTTACGTTATCACAAGAGAGACAACTCTGATCCTCCCTCTCAAAACAAACAGGATAAGAATTTTAGTTTCAAAAAATTATATGCGTAAGAGACGTGTATTGGACAAATAAATATCAAAATTATTTAATTTATTAAAAATAAATTAAATTTGGACCAGTCATAATGAAAAAATTGAGAAAATAACTTTGATATGAAATTTTAGCACTTCGGCATTGCAGAATGTCGACCAGCAACATTACATAAAGTTAATGTAATAATACAATATCTAGAAGGTAAACTAGTACTAATTAAAGTAGAATACGAGGCATGCACGAATGGAATAGAAGCACTGATAACCCTATAAGTCATAGAAGTTGAAATCTTTAGAGATTCCATGCTAGTAATTAATCATGCTACGAAAAAGTGGGAACTAGAAGAGTAGCACTTAAAGCCTTATCTAAACCACTTGAAGCTACTCACCATATCCTTTTAAAAATACATATTCATTCATCTCCTTATGAATTATTGTTAGATGGCATATGCACTTGCTTCCTTAGCATGAGTGACATCTTGTTCGAAGACATTGGTGATCATGATCTCTGTACTTTTTCTTTATTTAAAATTGATGATGTAATGAACTCTAAAGTTAATGCAATGAAATCAGATTTTGTTTACTTGTTTAATGTCTTTCCTTATGGTAGTGTGCATTGCATTAATCAAAGCATTAGCATAATTGACATTCATTCCATATGCACTGAATCATTTAACATTGGCATGAAATATGAACCACACATTTTGCATATTTCAAAAGATATTACCCTTGATGAGATGAGAGAAATTTTAAAAATATTAAAAATTATTTACCAAGACATAGAATGATATGCCTAGTATTAATAAAGACATTGCACAACACTTCATTTTAACTAAAGAAGGGTGCAAACTGATAAAGCAGAAGTTGAGAAGACTCAAACCATAATGGGCCCAACTAGTGAAAAAGGACATCGAGAAACATATCAAAGCAAAATTCCTAATGCAAATGTGGTACCAGTAATGAAGAAAAATGGAAGGGTTAGAATTTGCGTTGACTACAAAGATCTTAACAAGGTCTGCCCAAAGGATGATTTCTCATTACCATATATAGATAAACTGGTTGATAGTGCCACCATATGTGCAATGTACTCCTTTATGGATGGATTCTCTAGGTACAATCATATCCTAATGGCCATTATTGATAAAGTAAAGACATCTTTCATAACATAATAAGGTACTTACTACTACAAAATAATGCCTTTTGCACTAAGAATGTAGGGGCAACCTACTAGAGACTGGTGACTACGATGTTCCATGACATGATACACAAAGAAGTGGAGGTATATATTGATGATATAATGGTTAAATCAAAAACCATAGAAGAACACCCCTCTAATCTCAAAAAGTTCCTTATAAGGGTTGAAAGTACAGTCTCAGGCCAAATCCAAAGAAATGCATATATAGGGTTACTTCAGCAAAGATGTTATGGTATATTGTTAGTCAAAATAGCATTGAAATGGATCCAGATGAATCAAAATCCATAAGAAAGATGCCAATGTAGAAAACAGAGAAAGAAATCAGAGGGTTTTTAGGGAAACCATAGTTCATCAGCAGATTCATCACTAACTTGACAAAAGTGTGTGAACTAATCTTCAAGCTACTCAAAAAGATCAGCCAATTGAATAGAATGAACAATGTTAGCTAGCATTTGACAAGACCAGAAGCTACCTAGCCAACCTATAAGTCCTAAGACCACCAAAACCAGGGATACCTCTATCCTTGTATCTGGCCATCGAAAAGAATGCAATTGGTGCAATGTTAGCCCAAGAGGGATAAATAAAATAGAACACGTAGTCTACTACTTGAGCAAGAAGATGCTACCATATAGGGAGAAGTGTAGCCAAGTCAAACATATATGTCTGGCAATGGTATAGACAATGAAGAAACTCAAACACTACTTTCAATCCTATAGAATTTGGGTCGTGTCTAAAATAGACCCAATTAAGTACCTCTACAAAGCTCCTACTTTAGTGGGGAAACTTGCCAAGTGGCACGCAATTCTAATTGAATTCATCATATAATACCTTACTAAGAAGGCAATAAAAGGGAGAGTAATGGCTTAATTTCATGCTCTTAACCCTACTCCAGACTTAAAGGAAATCTAACTGGACTTCCTAAGCAACCTTAGCTCAATCATTGAAAACCAAGGATGGCACATGTACTTTGATGGAGCAGTCAATCAGTTTGGCACAAGAGTTAGTGTAATACTACAATCTCTAAAAGGTGAAGTAGTACCAATTGCTAAAAAGCTTAAGTTCAGAGTCAAAAACAATGAAGAAAAATATGAGGCATGCACACTCAAAACAAAAGCGTTGATAGCCCTATATGTCATAGAAGTTGAAATCTTCAGAGATTCCATGCTAGTAATCAATCATGCCATGAAAGAGTGGGAACAAAAAAAGCAGTACTTAAAGACTTATCTGGACCTCTTGAGGCTACTCACCATGTCCATTTGAAAATGCAAATTTATTCATCTCCCTAAGAAAAATAATTAGATGGTAGATGCACTTGCTTCCCTAGCCTCAATATAGGAAGAACCATCCAAAATGCCCATGAAGCCTCTAATGCTACTCAAATCAGGATAGCCATGTCATAAAGACTATAGAATAGCCAATATAGAAGCATCTAAAAATCTCTAGTTCTATGGCATACAGAGATATCCAAAGGAATGAGCCTATCCTGATCGAGCATATGAAAGAGATAAAGTACTCATTTGATGACTAGCATCAAAATTCATATCGCACTAGGGTGTATTATACAGAAGGATGGTAGATGGTTTACAACTTTAATGTCTAGATGAAACTAAATCTATAAGAGCAGTACAAGAAGTACGTGAGGGTATTTATGGCCACACATGAATGGAGAAATCCTAGCTAAGAAGCTCATGAAACAAAAGTTCTTCTGGATGACGTTGATGGAAGACTACATCACATTTGTAAGGAAATGCCTTAAGTTTCAGATCCATGGGAATGTTAGTCATGTTCCCCTAACAGAACTTCACTACATCTCCTCTCCATGGCCCTTATCAACATTGGATTAAACAAAATTAGGAAAATACACCTGACAGCCTCAAAAGAACACAGGTTCATCCTAGTGGCAATGGACTACTTTACAAATTGGATTAAAGCAGAATCATTCATAAGGATAGGAGTTAAGCAAGTGGCTAAGTTCATCAAAAGAAACTTGTTATGTCTATATGTGATCCCCCATCACATCATCTCAATCAACAGTGTCTAATTCTAATAGGAAGTTAGAGAGCTACTAAGGAATTATAAGGTGGAACATCATAAATCTTCTCCTTGCTAACCATAAGAAAATGGGGCCATCAAAGCTATAAATAAGAACATCAAAAATATCTTGTCAAATATGACTTAAAATTATCAAGACTGGGCAAACAAGTTGCCACATGCCTTATGGGGGTACCGAACAACATTTAAAACTTCAACAAGAGCAACTCCTTTTCTCATTATTGTACGGATCAGAAGTAGTTCTTCCAATCAAAATAGAGATCAAGTTTTTCTGGGTAGCAATTGAATCTAAATTGCCAAAAGTGTAGCGGGCTCAATATAAGCATGACAATCTTACTCTCTTAGACAACTCAAGGTTCAAGGCTCTATATCAAATAGTTATACTATGCTCAACTAGAAAAGTCCTTTAATAGAAAAGTAAAACATAAAAGTTTGAAACCAAGAGGCTAAGTGCTAAAGCAAACAAGGAAAAATGTTCCAGACCCTAGAGGGAAATTCATCAACCATAATGGGACATTGTATAAAGGGATGCCAAATCAGGTGCATTTTAGATGTATTGACAAAGACTAAGCTCGAAGTCTTATAAAGGTAGTTCATGAAGAAGTATATGGGCCATATATAAATGGAACAATCTTGGCTAAAGTATAGCATGTTAAGGTTACTTATGGTTGACCATAGAAATAGATTATGTTAAGTTTATGAAGAAATGCCATAATTTTCAAGTGTATGGTGATGTTAGTCAACTGCCTTCAATGAAAGTTCAAGGAATGACTTCTTATAATGTGTTATATTTATGAAGAAATGCCATAATTTTCAAGTGTATGATGATGTTAGTCACCTGCCTTCAATGAAAGTTCAAGGAATGACTTCTCCTTAGTTATTTGTAGCATGGGGTAGGGGTGTACATAATTTTTGAGAAAATCAAAAATAAAACCAAACTGACTCAATTCAATTCTATTCTGATATAAGGCAGTTTGGTTTTTATTAGGGAAATAACTAAATTTTAATTTTTGGTTTTTTATTTTATTATAGTTGTGTTTTGACTAAACCAACCGAATTATCAAAACTTACCATTAAATATATATATATATATATATATATATAATATCTTTTGTTGTTGTTACCCTAAATTTTTTAGATCACTTCCACTCTCTCCTTAATTTCTTTTTCCCCTAATTTCTTATTCCTTTCAAGTTTCAATTCACTCTACATTAATACTATCTTAGACACTTGATGTCTTCCTTAATCACATCCTCCACTTATAGCTTTTAACTTTTTAGGTTCACATTAATTTTTTAATCTCTGTTGTTTGTGTTCCTTTAATCATGCATGTGTTGTTTTCTAATGGTTTAACTTGTTTAAAATATTTTTTCACTAGCAAAAAGGTCATTAATGAAAGTTTATCAATTTTTTGTTTAAGTAATAACCGTATTTCTTATTTTTGGGATATCTATTACAGCTGCTTGTCTATTTTTACCCCCATCTTCTCCTTTTTCATTCATATTTTTAGATGGTATACAAAAGTGTGATTTCATTCCAAAAGCAAAAACCCTTTTCAAAATAAGTAATTTTAGTGGTTCAAATTAAAGAATTAATGTCCATACCCTAATTTTATTTTTCTAAGTAATGCTATGCAAGATAATATTAATAATGGTACCAATGTAACTACTTATGATTATGTATTTAGATATAATGAAGAAACTTAGATATAATTACTTACTTATAATTACTTATGTATTTTAGATATAATGGAGAAATTTAACATCTATTAAAGAGTGTCGATTTATTACTTAATTTCAAAAAAGTTGCAAGAGATGTGATATGAAAGTGAATTATAGTAAAAGTACTCAGAATATCTTTTTTAATGATTTTTCATCATTCGGAAATGAAATTATTGATACATAAGGTTGTGAGTGTTGCTACTGTTTTATATTTATATATACTTTAACTACTAATATTGTTAAAATTCTAGTCTCTTATTGCTATATATTTTAATTTTACTATTGTTTTTCTTTTCAAATTGTAGGAGTTTATCATTTCTACTTGCCATATTGTCTCTGATTTTTGGCTTTTCGGCAAAAACATAAAATTTTGGCCTTTCTGGTTTTTGTCATTCTATGGAGTGGACTCTAGTTTTTGGCATTTCATTTTCAGGCAGGTAATCAATGTATCTAATTATTTTTTTGGCTTTTCATGTTAATTTGCTCTAGATTTATGTTAACTTGCATAACATGAGTGCATGAGTCTTTCAACTTTTGAGTACTAAGCTTAGCGATAATCTTTCCCATGTTATAGGTTTATGATCTTTTTTATATTATCACTGTTTGAGTTAATTTGAACTTTATGGACTGAATTATTAAGTACATTTTATTTTATTTTTATTTGAGAAAATCTTTTTATTTTGTGTTAATATTAATGTAATATGTGAATTCTATAATAGTATAAAGCTTAGTGTTAGATTATAAAATGAAAAAATTGGAAGTTTTAAGTCTGTTGGCCAGTAGAAAAATATGAAGTTTAGTGTTAGATCATTAAATAAAAATTATAAAGTAATTCTATGGGCCTGTAGCTCAAAAATATAATAAACTAAAAACTGAACCCAAAAATTTGGTTTGAAAATGGATTAGTTTTCCCTATTAATTCAATCAATTTGGATTCATCTCCTATAAATTTAATAATTTTGGTTTAGTCAGGAAATTAACCAAAAATTAACTGAACTGATCGAATGCATACCCTTAGTATAGGCAGTAGATATCATAGGGTAGATAAGGTTGAAGGTGTCTAATGGTCATCGCTATATTATGGTAGCCATAGACTACTTCTCTAAATAGGTTAAAGCATAGTTATTTACTTATGTTAGAGCAAAATTTATGGCAAAGTTTATTAAAAGGAACATAATTTGCAGATACAAATTGTCTCATCATATTGTCACTAATAATTATGTTCACTTTAAAGCAGAAATGGCTACTTTTTTGAAAAAATATAAAATTGAGTACCATACATAATCCCCATACAAACCACAAGCGAACGGAGCAGTAGAGGTTGTGAGCAAGAATGTAAAGAGAATCTTGGCTAAAATGATGGAAAATTATAAAGATTTGGCAAATTATTTATAGTTTCCATTATGGGGATATAGGACCACTGCCAGAACATTGACTAGAGTCACTTCATATTCTCTAGTATATGGATGTGAAGTTGTACTACTGGTGGAGGTAGAGATTCAATCATTGTGAGTCCTCTTGGAGTCCAAAATTCTTGAGTATTAATGGGTAGAGCATATTGGCATAGTTAACATTATTGGATGAAAAGATAATGCAATCCATATACCACTCGCAGTTGTACCATAAAAGGATATCCTGCACTTATAATAACAAAGTCAATCCGAGGAAGATTAAAAACAGGTGATTTGGTGTTGAAGTTTACTAAGCCAATCATGATTGATCTATATGAAAAGTTCAAGCCAAATTTGGAGGGTCCATATTTAGTAAATACACTATTTTCCAAGAGTGCTACTATCTTATCAGATTTGGAGGGAAATAAGTTCAAAAAGCCCATCAACCTGGATAATTTCAAGAAGTACTTTCTTTAGTATTTCACTAAGGAGAAAACCTCAAAAGAGGCTATCTAGGCAAAATTTATAGATAAATAAAAAATAAAAAAATAAAAAGTTATGTTGGGTTGAAAACCTTAAAATACGGCTCATGCAAAAATTAAGGACATGTAAAAGGAAAGAGAGAGGAAAAATAATTAGTTGAAAAACTTGTAAGGGCAAGCCATCTAGAAATAGGAGTTATGTTAGAAGTGAAATGTACAATTGTCTGTGCTTAAATTAAATGAAGTAGTTTGCCTTAATTACTGTCAAATGTTGCATAAAACGCTTATTACAAATTAGCTAACTAAAAGGAAATCATATTAAGCAAAAAGCAAATATGGATTAAGTTTCATGAATTAACATCTATTTATTTTCTTCTACTGAACACTTAATGAATGAAGTTCACTTATTTTGTTGTCTTTCATAAACTCATCTCTTTCTTTTTTGCTAAAGCTAAATCCACTCCTAATAGTGATCATCAATAGATAGATCTCTTTTGTAGTTAATGCACCATTGAATGGTTCTACGAGGCCAAGTTGTTATTAAGTTGTCTAGGAAGTTTTGAGTGAGGGAACTTTGCTCGAACTCATGTATAGGCTCCATAATCAACTTTTTAGTCCATACTACTAGTAAAGGTGAGCTAGGTTTTAGAAGGTGCCAAAATGTAACCTTGCTATAGGGACACAATATGTGTAGCATCAAATTATCATATGATTTAGTTTCCACTATGGACATATCCACTAGATTTTGGTATTAAGGAAAGTAGCAAGCCAATCCTTGGAATTTTCTAGGGTTAGTTATAGTTTTTTAGTTTAACACTAATTTGCCTTATTGTAAGTAATGTCTCTAAAAGGCTCGAGTAGTTTTAATTTCTCTTGAAACTAAGCCTAAAAAAATTTTAAAATAAAATTGCAAAAATTAAGAAATAGGAAAAAAGAAAAAAGAAAAGAAGAAGAAAAAATGAACCTCTAATAATAGTGGACTCCCAAAGAAGCATCAAGTTTCTAAAAACCTATCAAGTGTAATTATGGTCTTTGCCAGACTGAGAGGTAAATGGTTAAGTCCTACCTCCACTTAGTCCAAGATATGGAGAATATGGAAATCACAGTTACCAGAAGGCGAGGCAAGCAAGAACTGTGCATATAAGTAGATAGCAACCATTTAAGGCCAATAAACCTCTTTGCTATTCATAGTTGTAGTAGCTTCTAGGAAGGATTCCATTAGAATCTTAGTCGCAAAAATGTAGTGGAGGGATAATAGGGGAGGAAGGTCGAACAACTAAGCCATCTAATTTTAAATAGAATGCAAGTCTAGAATCCTCAGTCAAGGGATTACAATTTGACAAGCATAATCCATTTAACAATCCATAGTAGCCTTAAATTCTTTAGGTAGGGGGCATATGTCAAAAGCGTTGAACCAAAATATGTGCCTACTAAGGTCCCAGAATTGAGCCATAGTGTGAAAAAAAAAGGGAAATTGATCTTCCTAGCATACAAGGATTGAAATATGGATAGATGGAATGGCTTTAATTTTGCCTATGTTTCACCATCTAAGCTTTTCAAAATTAGTTATTATTGTTTAAGGCTCTTCTTTATCATATTGAAGGTTTTGGTTATGTTGAGAATATAAAGATTAGGGTGTAGGGCACAGAAGAGGATGGTTATATACATTTTGTAAGGACAATTAAGGTTTTTAAAGGGAAAAAAAAACTTTATGAATAGAGTTACTTTGACATCGTCTCAGCGAAGAGGCAATGTCTCATTACATAGAGGCGATTAGACATTACCTCTTTTCATTAAGGTCATGCCTTAATGTTAGGGCAATGCCTCTTCAATAAGCAAGGGCATTTTATTTTTTTGTTTGCTCTTCGAATGCAAAGTCTAGTTGTAAGAAGGCAATTTATGTGATTAAAGTTCTTGATTGTTCAAAGTTTTATTTGAAACAAATATAAACTTCAAAACATTCAATTATAATAAAAATTTAATATTCCAAAATGAGGGACAAAGTCAAAAAATTAAAATCAACAACATCAAAACAGTGAAAATAAGATCTGATCCTAGTCTAAGAAGCCTCTAGATTAATAGCCTCAACATCATCTCTATTGTCATTGCCACTGCCCCCAACACCATCACTATTATGCTCATCAGCAAATGATGAGTGTGAAAAATATCTTATTTTGAACACTCTATATCAGAGATTTAAGATTAAATTAGTTGCATGTTTATTTGATTTTTAGGTTTTTTTTAGTTAATTTTCATATGTTTTTTTAGTTGTTAGATTTTTGTTGATTTTATTGATTTTTATATATTTTTAGTTAGTCTTTATTTCAATTTTGATTTTAGGATGTATTGGATGGATTTTGAAAGATTTGAGAGATTCGAACAAATCAAGATAAGGATTTGGAGGAAGAATAAATCAAAACCTTAAAGAAAAGTGGTTTTTTTAAGGCATACTGTTATTGCACAGCCACACACCTAGGTGTGCATAGTCATGCCTAATTACGATGAGACTAACATAGCCATACACACCCTACTTCACAGCTATACAAGATTAGTAAACTATTTCCACACAGCCATACCTATGGGTGCACACAACTGTGTAGGATGTTGCAACAACATTTCAAATTAAAATTTTGAGCTACAAATTTGGGGTGATAATATGGTTTTTGAATTGCAACAAACTTGAGAGATATTGGGGGTTAGGGTCTATAAAAGGAGCCCCCATGAGAATATTAGAGCATCTAGGATCATTATAGAATAATCTTTTATCTTTTTTACATTTCTTTTCTTAAGAATTAAAGTTGGTTTTGATTCAAGTTCTTATGTTAAGTTAGGTAATTAGTTTTGAAATTTAAAAAAAAATAAGTCCTTCATTTGCAACTGATTAAGTAGTAAAGGGGGTTTTGTTTATTAAACTCTTTTATATTTATTTTCTTTTGAGTAATAATGATTAGATTTTTCTTCAATACTTCTTCTTCTTCTCTTTCCATTAACATAAGTAGCTAGATATATCTTTAGGGTTCTTATTTCAATTCAACTGTGTGATTATTGTGATTACAACTAAATCATAATCTTAGTTCATTGGTTGTTGTTGAACTTAACATCATCTTAGGCTTGATCACCCTTTAATTGAATTTCCATACTAGAACTTGATTGAGATACATTTTATTGGATTCAAATAATAACCTATTAATTGTTTACTTAGTTGAGAGACCTTTAGATAATTAATATTAAATAAAAGCTATGGTTAAGATTGAGTATGATAAACACTTAGTAAGTGAGTAAGAGCTATAAAACTAAGTCATCTATATTCAATTAATTATAGATTTATGTAAGAGGAAATTTTATGATTCCAAAGATGCTTTTAAATTGAACTAAGTTAGATTTGATTTAGATGTTGAAGCAGGTCAAATTGTATACCCTAGTCTCTAGGACTTAGCATAGAGCAAGTCGGGTGTCGATCACTCAGGAATTTGAACTTTGTATTAACTGAATGGATACTCAAAAGAATAGGCAAAGTAATATCAAGTTAGTAATAGATAATGTAACAAATAAAAAGAATCTAACTCACATACTAATTACTATAAATTCTTATAAGAAATTATAACAAAATATATGCATAAGAGAATTTACAATTCAGAATTAATAAGAACTTTGAACATAATTATTATACAACATGTTGATTGGAAATTAGTTTATAGTCTTCAAAAGCAATTTTCATTGTCAATTAAAGGTATTTCCTCTTAATATCCACATTCATTCTCATTGAAATGCAGAGGTAAAAGAAAATCAACAAATATATTATACTAATTTTTTTATTCCTTTAATAAGAATTCCTTGTCTCCAAGTGATATTCAATTCTCAAGTAATTTCAATTATTTATCCACCAAATTACTCAAATTCTCACTGTAAATAGTTTGATTAACAAGTTCCATATGATAATTAAACAAACACAATATAATTTGCACTAATTGAAATCAAATCATAAAATAGCAAAGGATAGAAATATAGTTCTTATTTAATTCTTCATTGTAATTCCCATATAAAGACTTAGCCAAAATACGTGATAAGAAAACAATAAGAGAAAATTAAACACAACATAGAAAAATGAATAAAAAAGAAATTGAGTGAATAAAACCTTTTACTATGTCTTCTAGAATTGCTTACTGCAGATTAATCCTCTCTTGCTTTTTAACTTTGTCTTCTTAAAATTAGTCTTTAAAACTAGAACTTCTATTTAATGATTTCTAAACTAAAACTTGGTAATAATACTTGTTCATTCTCTCCTTAAAATAGAGCTAAACACACATATTTATAGGTTTCTAAAGGTTGCAATTTGTGTCCCTTTAAAAGGATACAAGAATGAACGGATGTGTTGAAAGGGTGTATTGGTGCCAACTCGTCCCTATATGATGACTCATCACCAATTGTTTTTGTTATAAGTCGGCACCAAGTGTTGACTTAGCAATCTTCAAGGCTCGGCATATCAAGCTTCTACGACAAGTCGACACCAAGTGATGACTCATCTCCAATACTCTCTATCATGACTCATTCCTATGGTGACAACTCTACACTCTTTACTAAGTCTCCAACTTCACTTCACAAGCTTCATGCTTCATTCTAAACAATAAGAACTCCTTTACATGCACAATTTGAGCCTAAAAGCATGTATAAAACACACAATCAACCATAAGAACAAAAGAAGTAAAGATAACACTTGCATAACTAAATAAACACACAAATATGGCAAAAATCAAATGAAATTAAAACTAAATTTCCCTAAACAACTATGCATATTTGCATTATATCAAACTTCCCCACAGTTAGACCTTGCTTGCCCTAAAGCAAGAAAAGATCCTAGTGGAAGTCACCTTATCAAGTTATTTTAATCATGAAAGAAGTTAGAAAAGGATGATTCAATCATTAAACTTTCAATGCTCAATAATGATAAAATAAACAAGTTTCATAGCATAAGCAATAAGTTTACCAATTTACCTTAATTTACTAAGAATAAAATTAAGGATGCAAAGTCAAAGTTCTAACCAAGCTACTTAACCAAAATAGTCATTCTTCAAACTTAGGATTCTAAAAGCAAAAGCAACCCTTGAGATAATGTTAAGCACACATAAACTTACTTTTCCCATGACATTTTTAGACATTTTTATTCATAGACATATAAATTTATCTTTTGTATGTATTCTTTCCAAATGAATGTAACTAAGGAGCATACTCAATTGCACATAACTTACTCGAAATACATCTACTTATTATATTACACATCTCTTTATGAATGAATGTAACTAAGGAGCATACTCAATTACACACAACTTACTCAAGATGCATCATATCACAAGCATTATTTACTTTTGTTTAAGTCCTCATCCATTATTGAAAAGCAAGTTTTATATGTATTATAGCTATAGTTTCCCTAGGGATACTCAAATCTCTTAGAAAACCTAAGTTTAAATCTTTACCACTTTAGCCTTAAACATAGTTAGTAAGTTGACTAGACTATTCTTTAAATCTTATAAATAAGAAAAAAAGATAAAAAAAAGATAAACGTATAACTTATACTAAATGAAACTTTAAACTTATATCAATTGAACATTGAAAACTAATCATCAACATAACATAAAACTTAACCTCAATCAAAATAAAAAAGACTAATAAGATAACTACTTGTTAAATAAAGGAGAAGAATAAAATATATGATAATGCAAATTAGCAAAATATATTATAAATATAAACATGTAACACACACAATATCCTAAATATATACTAAAGATGTACAAATAATATGTTACTAATATCCCTTCCCCCATACTTAAAATGACACATTGTCCCTAATGTGATAAAACCAAAAGTAAAGAAAGGAAAGAAGTACTCCCTTAGTAATTTGTAGGGGTAGGAGGTGGAGACTTGATCTGACATCCAAATTAAGCAAAAAATTGATTCAATTTGTACTCCATTTTTCATTGTCAATAAGCAACCTATTGGTTGTGAAACTCTAACTCATTGAGTTAACACTACATAGCAATCTGCATATGCAGAATTTGATCCTAGGTAAGAGGCTACGCACTTGAAGATCCACCAGCTTCCCCTTGCATGGGATATGTTAAGAGAGGAACATCACCAAATGGTGTATATTGGGGTAATTCCTCCTCTGGAACACTCTCCTCTAGATCACTCTCCTTCGATGCCTCTTGCTAAGGTTCCTCAACTGGTGGTGGTCTCTTAATACCTCTCTAATAAGAACGTGAATGGGCGGGAATCAAATGGAATGTAGCATCCACCACTTTGCCTCTTATAAAAGCGTTCTTTGTAAAATAAGAACACTCAACAAATCAAGTATAGTAATCAAGATTAAGATTCAAAGCCTTTGCAACAATAGTAATCACATGTCCATGAGTTAGAGGTGCATCTTTGCATGAAGCACAAGTCAACAATTGGTTTAAAAACTAATAAGTCCAAGAGACTTGTTTGTTTTTGTGAATGCACTATATTAAGAATAAATCTTATGCATAAATCTAATTAAACTCAATTTTATGGAAAATGACACATGCAAGGACTTTATGTATCAACTAATATTTCAAATCCTTGATAAAGATAGCTTTACCTTTCCTAAAATTAAATGGTATTTGCAAACCAGTTAGAAATGTCCAAAACTCATTCAATCTAAAAGAAGATGAGGGATCATATAACCCATCCTTTTTAAAGCCAAAGACATATTGCATGAAAGTGTAAGTAAGTTGATGTTTCTTCCCTTGCATGCAAAATTCCAGAATTAATGAGTTTTTATCATTAACATCCAAAGTAGCATAAAATTTTATAGTTAATTCCACATTGGTATCTTCATGCATAGAAACAAACTTATTAAGGCCATATTGTGTCAACAATTGATTAAAAGATTCAAGCATACCCACTTCATTTAGAAGAGAGTTAGGGATATACTTACAACCTGTTATTTCCCTAAACTTGATCATTGTGAACTTTGCACCTTCTTTATAGGAAAGAATTGGAAATTTGGCCTTGTATGTTTATGAAAGGTCTTCTTCTTCCTCTTGTTGGTCCTCCTCATTGTGTGGCCTTTTGGAAGATGAACCTCTTATCTTACCCATTTCAAGAATAAAACTTGGTTAAAGTTAGAAGTGTCAAGATATGTAGAGAGTGAAAGATGAGAATGGAAAATAAGAACAAAGAAAATAGGAAGAGAAAAAAGGAAGTGATTCAGTTAGGGTTTATAACAAAAGGGAGATCCAAAATGCAAATGTGTAAAGAAGAGAATATAAAGAACAAAGAAAAAGGAAGAGAAGATAAAAATATATAATAGAGAGGAACCATAAATGTATAGGATATTAAATAAGATAATAGATATGAAAATGTGTAGTCAAAAGGGTGTATATATAGGTGTAGTAAGGTGAAAGAGATTAAGTGTGTATGGGATAGTGAAAAGGCATGTAAGAATGTAAAAGGACATGACTATTCTTGGAAAACAAATAACTTTTCAATTTTAAAAAATGTATATGGTTAGGAAATAAATAGAATAAAACAAATGAAATAATAATGAAAGATGTGTAACAAAGAAAACTAACTAAAGTATGGTTGTTATAAGTATATATATGTGTTAAGGAATTAGTGAGGAAGGAAAAATGAAGGCACGAGTCGACGCCATTGTGCTGACTCGGCACTGACACATGTTGTGGCTAGTCATCCATGTGTGATGACTTGTCACTTTACCTTTCTGTTACGAGTCATCAACGTGTGATGACTCTTCACCTTACCTTTCTATTACCAATTGTCAATGTGTAACGACTCGTCACCTTCCATTCAAAAATAATGTTAAGACATGCTATCTAAAAATTAAAAAAAATGAACGACACAATAAAAGAAATTAATCTAAATTCAAAAGTAATGTGATTAATAATGCTAGTAAATGTAAAAATGTAAAATAATAACTCTAATTAAACAAAATGAACTAAGATGAAATAATCATGAAATAAAAGCATGTAAAATAGAGACATATAATATAATTACAAAAATAAAAATGTGGTTGTAAGCACCCAATTTCGGGATGACTTGAGTTTGAATGCGACAGAGAACCCGATAGTGAAAATTGACTGTGAAATTATATTTATTGGATCTTATTTATTATTTTTAAAACAAATTATAAATTATTTTTATTTTATTTTATATACTTATAACAACCATACTTTAGTTAGTTTTCTTTAAGTTTTATTTATTTATTTATAATTATTTTTAAAAAATAAATAAAAAAAGAGAAAATTCAAAAAAAAAGAAAAAGAAAATTTTAAAAGGATGAAGGATGGGACAACGTTGGCCCAAATGTCCAAAACAAATTCATTTGAAACAAAATGTCCAAACGGCCACTTGATTTCCTAATTTCCGAATTTTGCCACTGTTTATCAATTCGCTAGCTGAATCTTTTTTTATTTATTTTATTTGTTTATTTATTTTATTTTGGTAAATGACACTTATCAAGTGGTTAGGATCATATTTAGTTTTATTTTAATTTTGATTTTTATCTTATTTTTTCCTTTATAAATAAACAAGATTTCATATAGAGGAGGCTCCTAGGGTTGTATTCTTTTTTCTTTACCTTTCTGATTCTTAGCCGTGAGCCAAAAAAAAATGCAATCTTTTCTCTCTTATTTTTTCACATATTTTTCTTTATTTTTTTGCCAAAAAATTAAATTAAATAAACTAAAAACCACAGACAAACATAACAAAAGCTAGAGGCTTTCATCAACATGGAGAACAAAATCAATGGATAACTCATAGAGGTCCATGGAATGCCATGAATATGCCCCTGTATCATTTGAACATAGATTAGGGTTTTAATTTAATTTAATTTATTTTTATTATTTCTATGTTTTTTATTGGTTTGTATTTTTATTATGGTCATGTATTTATTATGTTATTTAATTTTTAGTAGATTTTGTAATAGCCCCAATAATGGGAATAATGAAAAGTTTAGTTTTCTATGTTCTGAAAATTAATTACTAAATTAGATTCGATTTGGTAAACCCTAATTAAAATCAATGGAGGTAATAGGTTAATTTAGGTTGCATGTTAATTAAAATTAGGGTTTTTTTGAAGAAATAATTTAATTGTATGGTTGATCTTTTTTATTTGTTTGTATGTGATTTTTATATTGTTGGGCTTTTTGTTTATTTTTATTTATTTTCAGCCCCAAGCCCATGTTAGGTTATAACCCATTTAATTAATAGGATTTTTTTAAGATTGGATTTAGGTTTAATTAATTTTAAAATTAATTTAGGCCCATTTGGTTAATTTAGACTTAGACACATTTTTAGTTTAATTAAAATTTAACTTAGACTTTAGCTCAGCCCATTAATTCCATTTCTTTTGAAACAAATAGACTTAGGCCTATTTCTATTTAAATTAAAATAACGTTAGAATTAGGCCCACTAATTAATTTCATTCTTTAAATTTGTAGACTATAGGCACAGTTTTAGTTAAAATTAAAATAAATAGAGTTAAACTCATTTATTAACACGTAGGTCCAAATTTAGTCCATTTCACTTATAAATAAAAATGTAAAATTAGCTAACTTTAAAATAAAATAAATATAGTTTAGACCTAGGGACGATGCACCTCGTATGCATTTTTTATATGCAATTTTATGACTAGTTTGCTTTAGTGCTAGATGGATGTTTAATTAGGATTTAATAAAATTGTGTGTAAATAGAGAATAATATAGTAATTCATAAAATAATTTTAAATGAACACAATACTAAAAGAAGTTGGTATTCTGTCCCTAGAATTTTCTAGATGTGGTGCTAGCTTTCTTTTAAAGATTCGAGTACCACCAAAACTATTTGTCCCAATTATTACCCTAGGTGGCAACTCCTCATCTCCACGCTATGTCTTTATGACATAGTAGTGTGTTCCCTAAGGCCTTGAGCCCAAACAGTGTCGCAGTTGCTAAAATCTTAGGCACATGCTAAACCCCGCCATCTACGGTGGTGACTCCATTATGGATAAGAGATGCTAATTCTCTTATGTTCTTTAGAGTTATTTTATTAATTATCATTTTATTCTTGCATTCATTCTGCATGTCCCTATTTCACTGATGGCATTGGTTTATAATTCTATGATTTAACTAGCTTCATGGAGTTGTAAATTTGCTAACCATCACTCTTAGCCTTAACTCAGTTCAAGAGAGATTACTGGGTTATCTAATTAGAGTTTGTAACCCAAGTCTTAAAGGGGTGTAGTCTTCTCTCGAGTTTGCAAAGGATGTTGGGCCCCTCTAACCTGAGCCTATAACTCAAGTCTTAAAAGAGAGCATCTTGCAAAGGAAATCTTGACTTTTTACCAAACCCTAGCTACATATAATGGCTTAGTTACTTCCCTTAAGATCTACCAAAAATTGCTTGTATGATTTTTACCATAAGGTATTTCTATATATAAAAGCCCATGCCCATACTTTTGAAGGCCCTTGGGGTAATAAAGGTTAGGCTAGACCTTTATACTTATAAATGTTGTTTTTATGCTTATTTCCATGAGGTATTTCTATCTAAGCCTAGACCCATACTTTTGAAGCCCCTTGGGGTAATAAAGATTGGGCTAGACCTTTATACCTAGAAATGTTATTTTTATACTTTACTACTTTAAGAGAGATCTGGCATGCACGTCAATCCCTGATATACCCCGTTGATATTAAGACCAATACAAAAAATCCTAGGACAAGAAACTTGCCATTGAACATATGTGTGGGAAGAATAAGGTTGGAAGGATGTATGTTGTACACTTGATTGATACTTGTTACTTATTGCATAGCATGTGCATTATGAATACTTGCATCTCATTCATCATGCTAATGCCTTGTTTTCTAGCCATTATAGATACACTGAGGTCTTCTCATATTTAGGGATGGAAAGGTGGTAGACTAAGAAGAACAAGTTAGAGCTCTAAAACCTTAGCAAAGGAAATCCTAAACATATTGGATAGACTGCAAAGAAGCCCTATCAACCCACTTTGCTTAGAAGCTAAACTAACTTCACCTGAATATAAACAAAAGGAACAATAGCAAGGGAACTAGACCTTAGAAGACATCAAGGGAGCTTTGATGGATGACATAAGGGCTATAATGCAAGATGAGTTGAGACAAGCATTATAGGGATTGATGCAACCTATTGTTGTCATACCACCACTTACTGCTGCTGTTGTCCCACCTGCTACGAATGCCCAACCTAATGCCAACAATGTTGGGGGGTAACCTATTGCTAGAAACCCACCTGCTATTGATTTAAAGTTTGAGGATTTTGAGAACGACATGATAGAAAAGGCAAAGAGAGAATCACTTAAACTGGTACAAGATCATGAGTCCAAGCAGATGCAAGTGCTGACCCAGAAGATGTCCAAGATGGAAGAGCTAATCAAGGGACAAGGCCTAGGGTATTCATTTGACTTTAGTGACATACTACAGATAGAAGATGATAAGCTGCCTCACAAGTTCAAAATGCCACAACTGAAAAAATTTAATGGGAGAGGAGATTCGAGGATTCATCTCAGCCAGTACACAATAACCATGAGTACTACTAAAGCACCATTAGCAGTTATTACTAAGTTGTTTGTGTTATCCTTAAAGGGAATGGTTTTAAAATGGCATCATCGGCTAGAAAAATCTATGAGAACTAACTGGAAAGAACTATGTACTGCCATTTTAAAATAACATGATTATAATACTAGATTGGAAGTGGCCATTAGAGATCTAAAACTGAAAAAGTAGAAACCCAATGAATTTTTCTCTGATTTCCTTACTAGATTCATGAATAAAGCAAGGTTGATGAAGAATAAGCTAGTTGAGAAGGATCCGCTTAGGATGATAGTTCGAAATGTGTCACCCAATCTAGTTAAGAGGTTATAGATAATGAATCCTAAAACTTTCACAGACCTATATGATGATGGTCTGCAAGTATAAAAGATTGAGAATGATAAGAGAAAAGGCTCTAGAGGCACTGGAACCCGAAACTACCTAATTGGGGGCACACAATAGGGAACTACTAGCCGAGCTATAGAGGTACGCATAGTTCAGCAACCCCGAAGATTCTCCAACTTTAACCAACCACTCTCTAAAGTCTTAGAACAATTGATCTAAAGAGGCTTACTCTGACCCTTAACCTTTTCTAAACCACCAAACCCAAACACCCCAGGCTATTACCCAAACAAGCACTACTAATTCCATCAAAACATCCAACACTCCACGGATAACTACATCTACCTCAAGCATGAAATCCAAAACCTTATGGACTCTGGAAAAATCATAGACATTGAAAACCCAAGAACCATAAATAATCCTTTCCTAAACTACCAAAATGTACCACCCCTAACTACCATGATGATTAACTCACGAGTTAGTAAGGAAGAAGTGCTAAGCTCCTTTGAGGACCTAGACCTTAAAACTAATGAGAAATCTCCTAATGCCCCTAAAGATATGGAAAAAGAATAAGACTTATTGGGCCTAACTTTAGGCAAGTTCAAATATAAGGTGTTTTATACTAAACCACCTTCTTTTGACATACCCTTTAAGTCGATTATGCCTATAAAATGGGGTGATGAGTTTGATGATGAGAAGGTGCTAGAGAAGAAAGAAAAATGCATATTTGAGATAGAGGAAGATGAAGTCATGGAGATAGTTAACAAAAAGATGCAAGAATAGTTGTTCTGTCAGATGCCTTAAAGATAACCACTATAAGACTCAACATCCCTAGTATTTAGAATAGGAAATAAAATTTCTTATTGTCTTCTTTAAATAAAATTTTAGTTTCTATTTTATTTTAGTGATCGATGATATGAATTATGATCATGCTTACTTAAGTATTGTCATCTTAATGGTATTTTGCATTGAGATATTGATAGCATACGCATGTTTGACATAAATTCAATTCAATTAGATTCATTTAGCATCGGTATAAATGCAAATTCAAAGAACATTCATATATCACATGACATAACTTCTGGAGATAGGACATTTGAAGAAAAAAATCAAAAAAATGATAAAAAAGAGAAAGAACAAAGAGAGAGAAAAAGAAAGAAGAAAGAACAAAAAGGTGAAAATTAAAGAGAAAATTTTTTAGGACTAGATAATAATAGGAGTTGTATCATATAATATAATAAATGTTCTCATTTTTTCCCTAATAAATGTGTAAAATTGAATTTGAAATTTTTGTTCAAATATTGCATATTTGTCTGTATCATAGTGCATAAGTATCTGAATGGAAAGACAATACATAATGAAAGCTAAAATCAGAGCTGTGAGATCACTATTTTAGTTAAGATTTCTCATTTTACCATACCTCTGTCATTTTTTTTGTAAATCTAATGTCCCCTTATACCTTTGGAATTTAAGTGGCTCAACAGCTGTCATCAATCATTGCATCAGTACCAAACCTAATTTTTTGCTCAAGAGTTCTTTGAAGAGCAAGTATAGTTGATTTTAGCTTTAAGAATTCTCTTCAATTAGTTCACGTACTCCTCTACATCTTCCATACTAAAGGCTGCAACTAATCAAGTTGGTAAGTCAAAGGATTAAGAACAGTAGTGAACAAGTAGAATTTCTTGCACATATGAAAAAAAGACTACTATAATAGTCTTGATGAATTTAGAATGAAATCAGGGGCAAAATGTGAGCTCTAAGGGCAAGTTAGGGGCAAAATAGTAAATCTGCATTTGAAGATGGAACACTGAAGTATAAGAGTCAGCAAAAGAGTTTTAGCGATAGAAAGAAATAAACTATAAACACACTAATGCAATAGTCATCATACGACAAAAAGTGGTAGCGAAAGGAAAAAAGTTCAATAAAGCATCAATCAATTAAGGAGCTTCAGTGTCAAGCCATGGATTAATACAACACAGCCTAGTCATTTGTCCAACAAACTATATCAGAAGTACCAAACTTAAAGCATCTAATGCTCAAACCTATAAGTTATTGATGAACCACCTTGTTTTCACACTATGAGCTGCAAGAATAGCTCTATTCCAAATAGAATACTTGTTAGGATTATGCATATCATACATAACATGCATACACTTGCATACATTTTTGTGAAATACTTACTTTGCATAATAAATGTCTTTAAGCCCATGCAAGGAAGGACAAATACACTACTACTGACATTCAAAATTAGTAGTTAAATTATTTGTATATAAAGCATCTGAAGGAGTGAAAATAAGAGGAGCAACACTATCAAGAGGCCTCATAATGAGTAATCTCAAGAATGTTGGGTAGGACACTCAAGTTCCTTAGATTCAACATTCATCTGGAGCATCATCTAGAATATCACCTGGAACCTTAACAAGAGGAGAACCTACTCCCCCACAAACTAGGAAAAATAAAGAATGAACATCTGATAGCCTAAAAAATGCTCAAGCAAAGTTAAAACATCAAATCCCTAGAGAATCTTTGTCAACTCCTGACCAGTCAGAGTAGAGCACCTTAACTTCAAGACTAGTATAAGGTGTGGAGTATAGCAATGATAAGATCTACCATGCTAGTAATACATGCGCTCAACCCCTAAAAGGGAATAATGCACTCAAAAATTAAGATGAATGCAGTCTGAAAACTTCTTTGATCATGAAATAAGACTTTTAACTCCTGAACCTTTTTTTTCAAGAGACATCAATAAAAGGAACAAAGCCCTCTACCATAGCATTAACAAAATGGCAAAAATACAAACACAGTCCAAAGACAAGACTTCAATAATGGAGTATCATGACCCTATGATCAGAGACATCATCATCACAATCAAAAGGGAAGAATGTAAAAGAATAACATTGCATTCTAATAAATTTTCTTCATTTACAAATAAACTATACTAATTTGTGGTATTTTGATAAGGAAAAAATAAAAGAGAAGGAAGAAGGGGAAAGGAATTGATACATTAATAAGAATGGGCAAGAATGCAAATGTCAATCACTCATTAGAATATCATGTCGTATGACAAACAACCTCATAGATACCAAAGGGAAGTAGTATAACTCTATTTCCTTTCTTTTTTTGCAATAAAATACAACCTTAATAAATAAAATCCATAAATTGAAAGTAAATTTATCCATTTTATAAGATCATGTGCGAAAAGCCTATCTCATGACCTTTGATCTTAGTGGCTTTCTTTTATTAGCCTTGCAAAATTTAGATGATCAGTTAAACAGCTTGGTGCTAAGAGTTTCGAAACTCTCATCAATCTAATGCTTGCTTTGTACTCGAACGAGGGGAAAAATGCAAAAACAAAATCTATGGACTTACAGTATAAATTGCTTAAATTCCAAAAATTAAACCCAACATATGGAATCAGCACTAGCGCCAACAAGTTAATTAAAGTCATCAAGTGATAAAGACGGTTGATCAGAGTCATAGCTAATTAACACAAAATCTTAAAATCCTAGTCAGCATGAAATTCCAATGTGGTGTATGCATTTTGCATACACTGTACTTCATCTTAATTATATGCTACACAACAGCCATAACACAATTTTCATATTCACTTTGTTATATGCTACATAGTAGCTATAATAGAATTTTTAAATCCACTTTGTTATATGCTACATAGTAATTATAACAATTATAACTTGCTAGACACTGCACAGTAGTTATAGCACATTACCAAATCACTTTTTACTAGACATTCCACAAGAATTATAGCACATTTCAAATGTTTTGCTAGACGCTCCATAGGACCTATAACACCATTATCACTATTTTCTAGACACTCCACAGGATCTATAGCATATTTTTCTTCATCTAGACACTACATAATAGTTATAGTAGATTTTTGCTAAACATCCCATAGGGAATAGAGTGAAAATCATAATCACTAGACGTCCCATACGGAATATAATGAAAATTGCAATCATTAGACGTTACATAGGGAATATAGTGAAAATCACAATCACTAGACATCCCACATGGAATAAAGTGAAAATCACAATCACTAAATGTTCCATAATGAATATAGTGAAAATCATAATTGCTAAACATCCCACAGGAAATATAGTGTCACCTATTAAATGTTCCAGAAGGAATATAGCAAAATGCACTGAACGCAGTGTCAATCACTATTCATTGAACACAGTGATAGCATCACTGCTATATGTTCCACTAGAACTATAGTCTATTTTTAAAATGCACTGAACATAGTGATAAGAGCTATTTATTGAACATAGTGATTGCATCACAACTAGAAATTCCATAAGAATTCTAGTGTTCCTTAAATCGCATTCAATACAACATAATGCCATGCATGGTCATGGTACATAGGCAAGTGTTTTGACTAAGTGCCTTGAAATTGTTTGCTTATTTGATTTGTTGCAATTTGTTAAGTAAACAGTGTCAATGGGGGCAACTTTAAGCATCCAATTTTGAGATGACTTGAGTTTGGATGCGACAAAGGACCCCATGATGAAAATTGACTATGAAATTATATTTATTGTATTTGATTTATTATTTTTAAAATAATTTATTTTTATTTTTATTTTATTTTATTTTTTTAGGACTTACCTTTAAATTTTATTTATTTATTTATTTATAATTATTTTTAAAAAATAAATAAAAAAAAGAGAAAAATCAAAAAGAAAAACAAAATTTTAAAGGGATGAAGGATGGGCCAACATTAGCCCAAATGTCCAAAACAAATTCATTTAAAAAAATTGGCCAAATGGCCACTTGATTTCTTGATTTGCAAATTTTGCCACTTTTGACCAATTTGCTAACTGAATCTTTTATTTATTTATTTTTATTTATTTTTTGGTAAATGACACTTATCAAGTGGTTAGGATCATATTTAGGTTTGTTTTAATTTTGATTTTTATCTTATCTTTCCCTTTATAAATAAACAAGATTTCATAGAGGAGGCTTCTAGGGTTATATTCTTTTTTCTTTACCTTTCTGATTCTTAGTCGTGAGCCACAAAAAACGCAATCTTTTCTCTCTTATTTTTTCACAAACTTTTCTGTAGTTCTTTTCCTAAAAATAATATCAAATAAACTAAAAAGCATAGACAAACACAACAAAAGCTAGAGGCTTTCATTAACATGGAGAACAAAATCATTGTATAACCCATAAAGGTCCATGGAATGCCATGGATATGCCCTTATATCATTTGAACATAGATTAGGGTTTTAATTTAATTTAATTTATTTTTATTATTTCTATGTTTTTATCATTTTGTATTTTTATTATGGGCATGTATTTATTATTTTATTTAATTTTTAGTAGATTTTGTAATAGCCCCAATAATGGGAATAATGAAAATTTTAGTTTTCTATGTTTTGAAAATTAATTAGTAAATTTGGTTCAATTTGGTAAACCCTAATTAAAATCAATGGAGGCAGTAGGTTAATTTAGGTTGCATGTTAATTAAAATTAGGGTTTTTTTAGAAGAAATAATTTAATTAAAATTTAACTTAGATTTTAGATGTCTATTGTGGTAATCTTACCATGCTAAATTGAAAGGTCTATAGCTTGATTACACCTTGATTCAATTAGGATGTAGATAGAGAGATAGAGCGACTTAGAGCAATTACTTCACCGATCAAGTAAGGCTTGAGATGATGTCCATTTATCTTAAAGATTTCCCCCTTTGTATTAGCAATATCAACCGTACCATAAGGATAAACTTTAATAACTATAAAAGGACCCGACCATTATGACTTCAACTTTCTTGGAAATAACTTGAGTCTTGAATTGTAAAGGATAACAAACTTGCCCTCTTATCATGCCACAATGTAGTACGATCTTTATATAACTTCACATTCTCATAAGCATTCATTTTTAACTCATCCAATTCATTAAGTTGAAGTAACCTCTTCCTATCGACCTTCTACAAATCAAAATTCAGAGTTTTGCCCAATATGCTTTATGCTCTAGTTCAACTGGTAGATGACATGACTTCCCATATATTAACTGATAAGGAGTAAGGCCAATTAGGGTTTTAGGATGTCTTATATGCCTATAAAGTGTCATCAAGCTTTAACCCCTAATCCTTTCGTGAGGGACACCATTTTCTCTAGGATCCATTTAATCTCTCTATTACTTACCTCAGCCTGCCCACTTATTTATGGGTGATATAGAGTAGCAACTTTGTGTGTCACTCCATATTTCTTCAAGAGAGTCTTAATCTCATGATTGTAGAAATGGGAACCTCCATCACTAATCAATGCTCTAGGAATGCCAAATCTTAGGAAATTAATTTTCATAAGCATCTTCTTAACAACCTTAGCATCATTAGTAATGGTTGGTGTTGCTTCAACCCACTTTGAAACATAATCTACCATGACCAAGATATACCTATCGTATAAAGAACTAGGAAATGGACCCATGAAATCTATACCCCAAATATCAAAGAGCTCAACTTCAAGGATTCCTTTCAAAGGCATCTCATGTTTCTTAGTATTATTACATGTTCTTTGGTATTTATCATATGTAAGAATAAACTCTCTAGCATCTTTAAATAAAGTTGGCCACTAAAAACCATATTGTAGTACCTTATATGCCATTTTTATTGCACCAAAGTGTCCTCTAACATCCAAGGAATGGCAATGTTTCAAAACATCTTGAGCCTCATCTTGAAGAATGCATCTCTGAATAGTAGAATTTAATATCATGTAAAAATTTCTTCCTTTATCAATAATCTAACTCATAAGGCAGAATATCACTGACAAGATAGTTAGCAATATTCGTAAACCATGGAAGTTCCTTTGATGCCACACTTAATAGATGTTCATCATGAAATGCCTTATTAATTGGCATACCATTATCATTCCTCTTAAATCTGTCTTGATCAAGCCATGATAGGTGATCTACAATAAGGTACTCACTTCCCTTCTTGTCTCTCACTTCCCAATCAAACTCTTGAAGAATCAAAATCGACCATAGGAGTCTAGGTTTTGCATCTTTCTTGCTTAAAAGATACTTAAGAGCAACATGGTCTGAATAAAAAATCACCTTTTGCTTTACAATATATGTTCTAAACTTGTTAAATGCATAAACAATAGCAAGAAACTCCTTTTCCATAGTGGTGTAGTTGATTTGTGCATCATCAAGTAGTTTGCTAGCATAGTAAATCACATAAGGCTTGCCTTCCTTTCTTTAACCTAAAATAGCCCCCACCGTGAAGTTACTTGCATCACACATTATTTCAAATGGCTGCTCCCAATTAGGTGGTTGCAAGACAAGTGCAGAAATAAGAGCTCCTTTCATAGTTTCATATGCATCGAGACATTGATCATCAAACTTAAAAACAGCATCCTTATCAAGAAATTTACACAATGGCTTTACTATCTTGGAAAAATCTTTGATAAATCTTTGATAGAAACCTACATGTCCAAGGAAGCTCCTTATATCCTTAACACACTTTGGAGGAGGCAAATCATCAATCACTTCTATCTTTGCTTTATCAATTTTGATGCCTCTCTTTGAAACTGAATGACCAAGAACAATTCCCTCTTATACCATGAGATGACATTTTTCCCAATTCAATACCAATCCATGCTTAATACACCTGTCAAGAACTTTAGAGAGATTATGTAGACAATTGGAAGAATTAGTACCATATACACTAAAGTCATCCATAAAAACCTCTACACAATCATCAAGTAAATCACTAAATATTGAAAACATGCATCTTTAGGAAGTTGCAGGTGCATTACATAAACCAAAAGGCATTCACCTAAAAGAAAAAGTGTCCTATGGACATGTAAAGGTGGTTTAGCTTGATCCTCGGGATGAATAGGAATTTGATAGAATCCACTGAGCCCATCCAAATAATAAAAGTAAGAAAACTTATCTAGTCTTTCAAGGACTTGGTTAATAATAGGCAATCAAAAATTATCTTTCCTAGTTGCTTTATTTAATTTTCTATAGTCAATACACATACTCAGTCCCTTAATAGTTCTAGTACGTATCAAATCATTAAGCTTACCTTCTTTGGAACAACTTGAATGGGTCTCACCTATTTACCATCACTAATGGAATATATTATTCCATTATCAAGAAACTTAGTTACCTCTTTTCTCACCACTTCCTTGAGAGTGGGATTTAGCCGCCTTTGACCTTCAATGGAAGGCTTGGTATTGTCCTCTAAAAGAATTCTATGCATGCACACATTAGGACCAATACCTTTCAAATAATTTATAGAATAACCAATGGCATTTTTATGGTTAAGAAACTCATCACATAAGGCATCAAAGGAAATTATCATTAAGCAAGGATGAATTCATAATAAAAAGGAAATTTAACGTTAGAGTTAAGAAATGTATATCTTAAATTTGATGGTAAGGGCTTGAGCTCCAACTTGAATTCTTCACTTGATGTAGTAGCTTTTGGTTCATCCTCTCTCTTTAAAGGTTCAAATCTTGATGTCCTATGAGAAGGTTAATATGGAGTCACCTCCACGATTTGCTCATTAACTTCTTGCACCATGTATGACTCTATAGGGTCTTGCTTTAAACATTCATGAATTACTTCTTCAATGCATTCATTAATAACATCAACATAATCAATTCTACTTGCCACTTCTATTGGTGTTGACTTCATAATCTTCAATACATCAAACTCCATACATTCATTATCCACCTCTAATGTGATCTTTCCTCTCTTCATATCAATAATTACTCTTGTTGTCATTAAAAAGGGTCTCCTAAAAAAAAATTGGGATCTCAAAATCTTCCTCTATTTCCAATACAACAAAGTCAGCTGGCATTACCAACTTTCCCACTTTTGTTGGCATATTTTCTAGAATGCCAAATGGATATATGATAGATTATTTCGCCATGGAAAGACACATATTAGTAGTTTTAAGTTCTTTTAAATTAAGGCTATTGTAAATAGAGTAAGGCATAAAGCTAACACTAGCATCAATATCACATAAAGCTTTATCAAAATGTACGCCTCCAATTGCACAAGGAACCGTAAAGGAACTGAGATCCTTAAGCTTTGGTGGAGACTTGGAGTACATAGTGTTGGATTCTTCAATAAGAGAAACTAAACCATAATCTTCAAGCTTGCTCTTATGGCTAATAATATCCTTCAAAAATTTACCCTAAGCTGGCATATCTCAAATGGCATCCACAAATGGTATGGTGATAGTAATTTTCTTAAGATAATTAAGGAATTTGCCAAACTTATTGTCTAGTTACGCCTTATGAACCTTTGAGGGAAAGGAATATTTTTAGCATCTACCTATGTTTCATCATCCTTGGGTGGTATGGAATCTCCCTTATTACCTTTCTTAGCATAGTCATCATCATTTTTACTCCTAACATCCACTTCCTCAATCTCTACCTCATCATCATCATCAACCACTTTCTTAGTCTTATTGAGATCCTTTTCAAGCTCCTTACCACTACGCAAAGTAATTGCTTAGCAAGACTCTTTTTGTACACACTCTAATTGACTAGGAAGCTTTCCCAAAGGTTTAGTATTGGAGGAAGAGGCTTGTTATTTAATTTGGGTTTCAAGGATGCAGTTATGAGTAGCAAGTTATTCAAGTTTAGAGTTTAGCTACTTAAGTTGCTACCCATTTTGTTTGTTTATGGTCATTTATTGGTTGACAAATTACTCCATACAAGTGTCAAGGGTAGGTTTAGCATGGGTAAGATTAAAGGTTTATTATTTTATAGGAAATCCAAGTGGGTTTTAAGGTTTGTTGTTTAGGTTATATGGAGGTTTTAAATGAGAGGATGGGTTTGACCATGAGAATCTGGGTGGTTCCTCCATTAGGGGTTATAAGTGTTGGAATTCAGCCCCATTCTTTGGTTAAAACCTCCTTGCACATAGTTCACATCCTTATTTGTACTTACATTGCATTGAGAGTATGAATGAGATCCTCTATAAGACTCACAAACAACATTAGTGCTTTTTAAGGAATTAATTTGAGTTCTACTTACCAAACTAGTAAGAGCATCTAATTTTGCATTCAGCATTTTAATTTTTTCAAGCTCTAAAACTCCTTTTGCTTTTGCCATAGTTGTTTCATCACCCATGTACCCTTAAGATGCAAGTTCTTCAAGCAAAGTAACAGCTTCTCTAGCCATTTTATCCATCCATTTTCCACCAGAAGCTACATTCATAATATTTCTATTCTCATCCGTCAGCCCATTGTAGAAGACTTGAGGAATTATCCAATCCGGCAAGCCATGATATGGGCATTGCCTTTGGAGTTCCTTAAACCTCTCCCAAGCTAAATAGATTGTCTCACTTCCATTTTGCTTGAAAGTAGTGATCTTATTGTGAAACTTAGTCATCTTATGTGGTGGGAAATATTTAAGAAAAAATACTTGCTTTAATTAGTCCCAGGTTATGATTGATTAATTTGGAAAACTAGCAAGCCAAAGTTCTGCTTTATCCCTAATCAAGAATAGAAATTGTCTGAGCCTTATTGCATCATCTGTTACACCATTGATCTTAAAACTTGCACATATATTAAGGAAAGTTAATATATGGGCATAAGGATCTTCTCCTTGTAAGCCTTCAAATTGATTATTTTGCACCATCTGGATGATACTTGGCTTGACTTCAAACTTGTTATTAGCAATGGTTGGAGTCAGAATCCCACCAAAACTACCCATGATGTTGGGCATTGTAAAATCGTCTATTGCTCTTCTTTCTGGTTCAACCATGTTATTCAAATTCAGTTGGTTCACTCTTCTTCGCCTTTATTCCTTGTGAAAAGTATGTATAGTTAAATCAATCTCAGGATCAAAGTACATATTATTATCACCAGTACTTCTAGAAAGCATCCTGAAATGTAAATTCATAATTAAACAAATAAAAATTAATAAATAACAAATATAAATATAAAAACAAAATAAAATTAAAAATAAGGCCTAAAATAACCATTCTCTACCCTAAGTTAATAAAAGTTATTTAAACAAATTCCCCGGCAACAACGCAAAAATTAAAGCAGGTGAAATTGTATACCCTAGTCTCTAAGACTTAGCATAAAGCAAGTTGGGTGTCGAACACTTAGAAATTTGAACTTTGTATTAACCAAATAGATACTCAAATGAATAGGCAAAGTAATATCAAGATAGTAATAAATAATGTGACAAATAAAAAAGAATCTAACTCATTTACTAATTACTAGAAATTCTTATAAGAAATTATAACAAAATATATGCATGAGAGAATTTACAATTCAGAATTAATAAGAACTTTGAACATAATTATTATACAACATGTTGATTGGAAATTAGTTTATAGTCTTCAAAAGCAATTCTCTTTGTAAATTAAAGGTATTTCCTTTTAGTATCCACATTCATTCTCATGGAAATACAGAGGTAAAAGAAAATCAATAAATATATTATACTAATTTTTTTATTCCCTTAAGATGAATTTGTTATCTCCAAGTGATATTCAATTCTCAAGTCATTTCAATTATATATCCACCAAATTACTTAAATTATCATTGTAAATATTTAGATTAACAAGTTCCATATGATGATCAAATAAACATAACAGAATTTGCGCTAATTGAATTCAAATCATAAATAGCAAAGGATAGAAATATAGTTGTTATTTAATTCTTCATTGTAATTCTTCTACAAAGACTTAGCCAAAATACATGGTAAGAAAACAACAAGATAAAATAAACACAACATAGAAAATGAATAAAAAAGAAATTGAGTGAATAAAACCCTTTAGTATGTCTTTTAGAATTGTTTGATGTAGAATAATCCTCTCTTGCTTCTTAACTTTGTCTTTTTCAAATTAGTCTTTAAAACTAGAAATTCTTTTCAATGATTTCTAAACTAAAACTTAGAAATAATACTTGTTCATTCTCTCCTTAAAATAAAGCCAAACACACATATTTATAGGTTTCTAAAGGCTGCAATTTGTGTCCCTTTGAAAGGATGCAAGAATGAATGTGTGTGTTGAAATGGTGTATTAGTCCCAACTCATCCCTATGTGATGACTCATCACCAATTGCTTCTATTATGAGTTGGCACCAAGTGATGACTCAGCAATCTTCAAGGCTCGACATATCAAGATTCTATGACAAGTTAACACCAAGTCATGACTCGTCCCCAATACTCTCTGTGATGACTCATTCCCATGGTGATGACTCGACACTTTGTACTAAGTCTCCAACTTGACTTCACAAGCTTTATACTTCATTCTAAACAATCTCAAGTCCTTTCCATGCACAATTTGAGCCTAAAAACATGCATAAAACACATAATCAGCCATAAGAATAAAAGAAATAAAGATAACACTTACATAACCAAATAAACACATAAATATAGCAAAAATTAAATGAAATTAAAGCTAAAAAGCCCTAAAGACCTATGCATATTTGAATTATATCAAATGTTAATTGATCTTAAGATTTTAAATTAATGATAAGAACCCTAACTTTAAATTTAATTGTTAAATTAAGATGTATTTTATTTATTTTCTTTTGATTTTCAAGCCTAGCAACTACTTGAAATGGTGCCTTAGTATTGCTCATAGTTATTGTGTATTGGTTAAGATGAATCCTCGAACCACCTCTCCCATTAAAATTTCTGCAGCTGAGGCATCTTAAATTTTTTAGGTAGCTTATCTCCCTCCATTCGCATTATATCATCAAAGTCAAATGAGTACCTATTCCTTATCCTCTAATCTTGGACATTTTCTGAGTCAGTGCTTGCATCTGCTTGGACTCATTATCATGAACCAGTTCAAGTGATTCCCTCTTCGCCTTCTCTACCATGTAGTTCTTGAAGTCCTCTAGTCTTACAACAGTAGCAGGTATGTTTCTAGCAATTGGTTGCCCCCCCAGCATTATTAGCAATAGGTGGAGTGCCAATAATAGGCAGAGGAGCTATAGTAATAAGTGGAGCTCCTACAGTAGGTGGTTGTTCAACAGCAGGCATTGGTATGACAGCAGGTTGCACTAATCCAACTAGAGCTTGTCTCAATTTATTTTGCATCATAGCTCTCATGTCATCCATCAAAGCTCCTTTAATATCCTCTAGGGTCCACATCTCTAGTTATTATTCCATTTCTTTCTATTCAGTCTAAGTTAGCTCAGCTTCTAGGCAAAGGGAGTTTATAGGACTCTTCTCCAATTCTTAAAGGATCTCTTGAGCTATTGACTTAGGGCTTATATTTACTATGATTAATTTGCCACCTTTCCATCCCTATATACGAGAAGACCCAGGTGAATATATAATGGCTACAAAATAAGGTGTTAGTATAATATATGAAATGCATGTATGTATGCATGATGCATGTGTTTATGCAACAAGAAGCAAACAAGCAAATAGCACATGACAAGTATCAGGAAACAATCAACAGGAAACATGCAAGCATAAACCTTTTAACCTTATTCCTCCTACACATGTATTTAATGGTAAGCTTCTTTTCCAATAATTTTTTTTCTTGGCCTTAATATCAACAAGGGATATCAGGGATCGACGCGAATGCCAAATCTCTCTCAAAGCAGTAAAGCATAGAAACAACATTTCTAGGTATAAAAGGTCTAGCCCAATCTTCATTACCCTAAGGGGCATCAAAAGTATGGGCCTGGGTTTTTGTAGATAGAAATGGTAATAAGCATAGAAATAACATTTCTAAGTATAAAAGTCTAGCCTAATCTTTATTGGCCTAAGTGGACTTCAAAAGTATGGGCCTAGACTTTTATAGATAGAAGTACCTCATGGAAAAAATCATACAAGCAATTTGGGTAGATCCTAGGGGAAGTAACTAAGCCATTATATATGGTTTAAGTCTGGTGAAAAGGTTAAGGTTCCCTTAGCAAGATGCCCTCCATTATGGACGTTGAGTTATAGGCCAATGTCTGAGGGGCCACAACCTTTACCAACTCGAGAGAAGATTACCCCCCCTTTAGGACTTGGGTTACAAACTCTGGTCAGATGAGCTCAGTAATCTCTCTTGAACCAAGTTAAGGCTAAGAGTGATGGTTAGCCAATTTACAACTGCATGAACCTAATGGAATCATGGAATCATCAACCAATGCCATCGATTTAATAAGGATATGCAGAATGAATGCAAGAATTAAATAATAATCAATAAAATAATTCTAAAGAACACAAGTAAAATTAGTATCTCTTATCCCCAATGGAGTCACCATTCTAGATGACAGGGTTTAGCGTATGCCCAAAATTTTAGCAATCGTGACACTATTTAGGCTTCAGGCCTTAAGGAACACACTACTATGCCACAAAATCATAGTATGGAGAAGAGGAGTCGCCACCCAGGGTAATAATTGGGACAATTCGATTGGTGGTACTCGATTCTCTAAAAGAAAGTTAGCACCATAACTAGGAGATTCTGAGAACAAAATACTAACTTCTTATAGTCTCATGTTCATTTAGAATTACTTTATAAACTATTACTTCATTCTCTAATTACATGTAATTGTATTAAACCCTATTGAACATCCATCTATCCTTAAGGCATCTAGTTAATAAAATCACACATAAAAAATGCATTCAAGTGTACCGTCCCTAAGTCTAAACTAGGTTAATTTTATTGAAAGTTAGTTCAATTTACATTTTTTATTTTACAAATGAAATAGACTAAAGGTGGGCCTACATTTTGATTAGTGGGCTTAAGTCTATTGATTTTAATTTATCTAAGGAAATGGGCTTAAGTCTATAAAATTTTAATGGAAAAGTTGAATTAGTGGGCCTAAGTCTAACTTCATTTTATTTTAAGTAAAATGTGGGCCTAAGTCTACTTATTTTAAAAGTAATGAAATTAAATAGGTTGAGCTAAATCTAAATAAATTTTCATTAACTAAAAAATGGGCTTAAAGTCTAATTAACCTAAAATGAGCCTACATTGGTTTTAATTAATTAATTAACCAAAACCATTTGTAAACCTATTTTAAGTGAATTGGACCTAATCGTGGGCTTGGGGCCTAAAAGAATAGAAACATAAAAAAAAAAGCCCAAAACAAATAAAACATAAAAAAAATCAAACGTACATTTGTTATGATTTTCTAAAAACCCTAAATCAATTTCATGAACCCTAATTACTAATCAATTTTAGTGCAAAGAATTAGAATTCCACTATTTCCTACTATTGGGGCTATTACAACCTACAGTGTATAGATTTAAAAGAAAATTAATTACAACCCATAAGTAATAAATGAACAAATAATAAAAAATCTAAACCCTATAGGGTTTCATAAGTTTTGATCCATGGCATTCCATGGATTCTTTAAGCATACTTGTTCAAATACTGCACTATAACCAATCCTCATTCCCATAGCACTAAAGAGAAAAAAGCCAAAAAAAAAGAGAAAAGAACAAAATTTAATCAGTAATCAACTCAGTAGTTAAAATAAAGAGATTAAATTAAAAAGAAAATAAGAAGCAAAGAAGTGAAAAGGACGTTGTGCAGATGTAGTTAGATGGCCCCTCAGACTATGATTTTCACTATTTGGAATTGACTCTATTGCTTTTCTTCTTGAATTCCTAGACTTTAAAAAAACATATCTTTTCTTCCCTTTGAAAAATTTTTCTTTGAAATCCAGAAGTATAAGGTTTTTTTTTCTTTCTGTGTTAATTTCTCTTAAAATTTTTCAAAACCCTAGCCTCTCTCTAGAATGCGACCCCCTCTCTTTATTACTTCCCTTCCCTTTATCCTTCGCTAATAACTCTCATGTGATCACAGTACTACTAACCTCTTGCGTGATCACAAGAGAGGCTATTCTTTTCAAAATCAAAAATCGAGATAAAAGGATATTGTGCATACTATACACACACAAAATATTAAAATTAGTTTTTTTATTAAAATAAATCAATTTTAGACCAATCAAAGAATAGAAAAACACTAAAAAAGGACTGAATATACTAAAAAAAGAGCAAAAATGCTCCATAATGCCGATCGGCATTTGCTAAATGTCGACTAGCATTTTGCTTATGTGGTTCCAAAAAATTTACAAAATTTTAAAAAAACACACTAGAGATCAATTTCTTAATTAATTTCATCATAGGGGCTTTCATCGCATACATGCACAATTGTATTATGGAATTGAGTGCTTTCACCAAGGCTCAAATGTATTTGATGATGAAATAGAAAGGGATATATGCTTCAACGAACTACTTTGATCTCATTTTGGATGAAGATGATGACCCCCTACCCCAGAAGTTTAAGTTCACTGACATAAAGAAATTCACCAGCATTAAGGACCCCCATCTACATCTGAAGCAATATGTGACTCACATGAAGACAATTGGTTTAACCAAGGCATAGATTATAAAAAAATTTCCTCTATCTCTGGTAAGAGCACCCATTAGATGGTATTATGCTTTGGAATCCCATATCCAAGCTGACTGGGAGGGATTATGCGTTGCATTTGTAAAGTAGTATAGTCTTAATATTCAAATGGAAACATCTCTAAGAGATTTGCAGAACTTAAAGAAAATGTTTAACAAGTCCTTCATAGATTACTTGATTAAATAGTGAGCAAAATTGGCATAAATGAAACACCAACCCACAAAATCTAATCAACTAGGGATAGCTATAGAAGGGTGTGTGCTCTTACTCTTTAAAAAGCTGAAAGATTTGGGAATTTAGATTTTTGAGGAGCTGTATAGATTTAGGGTGCATAAGGAATCCAATTTATCATAAAAGAAGAAATTCTTCAGTGGAAGATCTATGAGTAGAGAAGGGATTAGATCCAGTAGTGGAATTAGGCTGAGTAGTAATACACAAATCAATAATGTTAGACAATCCCAATGATTTTCTAAATTAGGAAGACCTCTCTCTAAAGTTTTGAAGAAGCTAATTGAAAACAACCTACTATTACCATTACCTCAAAGACCTCCTTTTCCAAATGCCAACTCGAAGTTATACTACAAATAACACTAAAACATCAAACACGACACTGATAGTTGCACCCGCCTGAAGCATGAGGTGCAAGATTTAATTAATTCAGGAAAAATAATTGACCTTAAAAATAGAAAACCCAACACCCAAAATAACCCTTTACCCAACTACTAAAATGTATATCCACTAAATCCATGCATTTTGATGATCAATACTGACTTAACGAAGGAACAAGTCCTCAATTCCTTCATTGATGCCATACCCACACCACTAAAACCATAACCAAAAGACTTGAACCTAAACTAGTAGTTTGTGGAGCTTCATGTAAATGTTTTAGACATTTGGAGTTCTAATGATGAAGGAGGGAGAGCAACTAAACTATAGAAAAATAATGAAAGGAAGATAGCCCAATCAGTTGAGAAGCTTGAGAAGAGGGAGGAAATGAACAATGTTGAACAATAAAAAGAGAAAGTCAATTCAAAAGAAGAACTAGAGAAATATAAGAAAGTTGAGGAAGCTGTTGATATCATAAGAGATAAGAAAACTCTCACCAGTGTTTGGGAGTTTCTTATAAACTCTTGAGCCCATCGGGAAGCACTAGTTATGGCCTTTATCATAAGAAGATCCCCTTAACACATACTCTAGAGCAAATAGTGGATTCACTAACAAAAAACACTCTGGGGACAATTTTTTTACAGACGATGACCTACCCTTAGAAGGAAGGGACCACAGCAAAGCCTTATTCATAAATGCTAAGGTGAAAGGGAAATTAACGTGTTGTGTTATGGTTGATAATGGGTCCACCAATAACTTTTTTCCTTTGAAAATTCTTCCAAAGTTAGGACTGACAATAATTGATATAAAGCCATATGATGTGGTTATCAAGGCCTATGATGATACTAAGAGGCTAGTTAAGGGTACTTTCAGAGCTTTGGTCAAGACTGGACCTATTGAAGTTTAGGTGAACTTGCATGTCATTAATATTCTAGTCACCTTTGCCATTCTTCTAGGGAGGCCATAGTTTAATCCTCTTGGGGAGTACTATTTACTATTCATCAAGAGATCAAATTTAATATAAGGGAAGAATAGTCACTATCATAACAAAAATTGAAGCTGTTGTCGCTGCTTTAAAGTTAACTCCTAGTAAAATTTTGGTCAGTCTCTGTTTTGAGGTTTATTGATCTATAAAGATGAACTAAATCTGAGAATTATGAGTATGATAAATAACATGAACAATATGCCTGGAATGGGATTGGGGAAGAATTAATAGGGCCCACTTGAGTTTGTTGAATCTAAAGTGCCAATCTTAAAGCACGGGGTAGGGTATCTAGAAGCATATGAGTCTAATGAAGAGGAAGAAGCCGAGAGAAAGTCTGGGAAGAATAGAGCAAGAGCTAAACTAAAGAAGAAGACACCATGGGAAACATTTATGGAAGGAAGCACTAACTATCCCTACAGAGGAACTCCTAAGCCTTAATGATTGTTGAAAAATTGGCCTTTAGGTTTCAAATTTTCATTGAACATATAATTGGGATCAATGAAGTTTCTATTGAGGAGCTAATAGTGGACAAACTGATGCTAACTCTATAATCAAAGGAGGACATTCCTACTTAATATGTTGTTGATTCCATTATGGATGTTTTCTATGACGACCTTGACATTTCTTTTTCTAATTTTTTTAACACTGATGATATTTTCTCTTCTAAAGTTAATGCGATAAGATCTAACTTTGCTTATTTGTGTAATGTTTTTCCTAATGTTTATTCTATTTATGATGATTATTTCATGCATATATTTGACATTAATTTAGTACAAACTGAATCATTTAACTTAGGCACATGTGATAACCCTAAGAATATACTTATTGCTCCTGACTTAACTCTTGAGGAGAGAGAAAAAATGACACTAAAAAGAATATAAAAAGTATTTCCTTGGGAAGTATTTGCTTGGGGCTATAAGGATATGCCTATGATTAATATAGAGATCGTAGAGCACAGGATCCCTATATATTCTCACATAACCCCAATCAAGTATAAGAAAAGAAGATTTGGGCCAGAATTGGCTCTTTTGATCAAAGAAGAAATGGAGAAACAGTTGAAGGCAAAGTTCTTAGAAGTGGCAGATGACACTCAATGGCTAGCCAACATAGTCCTAGTTCCTAAAAAGATGGGAGAGTCATAATGTGCATGGACTATAGGGATCTGAACAAAGCTTTTCAAAAGATGATTTTCCCTTGGTGCATATAAACACTTTAGTTAATAGTGCAACTTCAAGTGCTATGTACTTATTTATGGATGGATTCTTAAGATATAACCATATTATGATGGTAGTGATTGATAAGTTGAAGACTTCCTTCACAACTGAATAGGGTGTTTATTGCTATACAATCATGTCATTTGGGTTGAAAAATGTAAGAGCTACTTATCAGAGGATGGCTACCACATTGCCACATGATATGGTCCATAAAGAGATAGAGGTATATACTAATGACATTATGGTAAAGTCTCCAACTATAGAAGGGCACTTTAAGGGTCTAGACAAGTTCTTAGCAAGAGCTGAAAAGTATAACCTCAAGTTGAATCAAAAGAAATGTGTTTTTAGGGTAACCTTTGGAAAGTTTCTAGGGCATTTTGTTAGCCATAGAGGCATAAATGTGGATCCAGATAAAGTGAAAGTGATCAAAGAAATGCTTGCACCAAAGAATGAGAAAGAGGTTAAAGGGTTCATTGGATGGTTGCAATACATCAGTAGGTTCATTACCAAGCTGACTACCATCTGTCAGCCAATCATTAAGCTCTTAAAGAAGAATTAGCTGGTCATTTAAGATGGTAAATATTAGCAAGGTTTTGAAACTATTAAGAATTATTTGATGAATCCTTCAATTTTACAGCCATTGAGGATGAGTAAGCCTTTAATTCTCTACCTGGCAATAGAGAAGGATGCAATTGGTGCAATGCTAGTTCAGGAGGGAGAAGGAAGGATTAAGCATGTTGTGTATTATTTTAGTAAGAAGCTTCTACCATATGAAGCCAATTACAATCTAGTAAAAAGTACTTACTTGGCTGTAATTTAGGCAATGAAGAAACTTTAGCATTACTTTCAGTCTTACAAAATCTAAGTGGTCTCTAAGTATGATCCTCTCAGATATTTTTAGTAGACCTTATCACTTATAAGGAAATTAGCCAGATAGTTATTCTTGCTTACCAAGTTCGACATATAGTTTATGCCAAAGAAGGTGATAAAAGGGAGAGTTGTAGCAGACTTCTTAGCTCATAACCTAATGGATGACAGACAAGAATGGGAGTTAGAATTTTTGGATGAGCATCTCGAGGCAATAGAGATCCAAACATGGAAAATGTATTTTGATGGAGTAGTCAATAATAGAGGAGCAAGTATTTATGTGATTCTAGTCTCGCTAAAAGGAGAAATGATTCTGATGGTGAAGCGATTGGAATTTTAAGTCACCAATAATTAAGCTGAATATGAAGCCTACATCTTTGGTCTAGAAGCACTCAGGAATGCAGGAGCATAAGAAGTTATAGTATACAAAGACTCAAAGCTGGTAGTGAAATAGATCTTTAATAAATGGGAAGTGAGGAAAGATAGGCTGAGACTATATTAGGACTACTCAACCATGATTCTTTTATCTTTTACCCAATGCAGATTCATGCACTTATCGTAAGAAGAGAACTAGATGGCAGATTCATTGGCTACTCTAGCTTCAACATAGGAAGGAGGAAAGCATGCAGAGATTAAGCCCTTTATTCTAGTAAATTCTCAAACTCCCTATTATGAACATATCAAAATAATGTCGATCAACCCCCATAGAGAAGCCATAGTTTCATGATTTACAGTAGTATCTCAAGATGTAGCAATTTCTTGATGATGCTAATAGAAAATAAACAATGTTACTGAGAATGCTATCTTAGAAATTCATTAGTCATAACTGTATGCTATGCAAAAGGATGCCAACTGGAGTACATTTAAAATGTATTGATGAGGATAAGGTGCAAAAAGTCATAGAAATAATTCACAAGGGTGTGTGTGGACCACATATGAATGGAATAGTCCTAGCTAGGAAAATAACTCATCAAGGGTATTTCTAGATAACTATGTAGGCCAATTATGTGAAATATGTAAAGAAATGCCATAACTACCAAGTGTATGGTGATGGGAGCAATTTAACTTTATGGAACTTTAAGGATTGCCTCTCCCTGGCCATTCATAGTATAGGGAATTGATATCATTAAAGAGATAAGGCCGAAGGCATCTAATGGGAATCACTATATTATAGTAGCAATCGCCTACTTCTCTAAATATGTCAAAGCATAATTGTTCATGAATTTTGGAGCCAAACAAATGGCAAGGTTCATAAAAAAAAGAATGTAATTTATAGATATTGGTTACCTCATCATAACATCATTGATAATGGTGTCTAGTTCAGGGTAAAAATGGCCACTTTATTGCGTGAATATAAGATTGAATATCATAGATCCTCTCCTTACATACCATAGGTAAATGGAGCAGTAGAAGCAACAAACAAGAATATGAAGAGGATCCTGACCAAGATACTAGAAAACTACAAGGATTGGGTAAGCTACCTATAATTCGCATTATAGGGATATAGGACCATAGCTAGAACATCAACAGGAGCTACACCATATTCTTTGGTGTATAGGTATGAAGTTGTATTGCTAATTAAGGTTGAGATTCAGTCATTAAAGGTTCTCTTAAAATCTAAAATCCCTGAGTATCAATGGGTTAAAAGGTGATTGGCACAACTGACATTGCTATATGAAAAGAGAATGAAAGCCATGTATCACTCTCAACTATACTAGAAAATGATAGTGCGAGCTTATAACAAAAAGATTAAGCTAGGTAAAATCAAAGAGGGTGACTTGTTCTTAAAGCTCACTAGGCCCATTATGATAAATAAGTGGGGAAAGTTCAAGCCGAATTGGGAAGGTCTGTTTCAAGTGAAGAAGCTGTTTTCCAAGGGCGCTACTATTCTATCTAATTTAAAAGGGAACGAGTTCAGAGAGCCCATTAACCTGGATAAGCTCAAGAAATACTTTCTATAAATTCTCGCTAGGGAGAAAACCTCAAAAGAGGCTGCCTAAGCAAAAGTTAGAGGCAGAAAAATGAAATAATAAAAAGTCTTACTAGATTAAAAACTTGAAAGGGCAGTCCATGCAAAAGTAAAGGACATATAAAAGGAGAGAGAGAGAGAGAGAGGGAGAGAGGGAAATACTTAGTTGGAAAACTTGTAAGGGCAAGCTAATTAATGACATGTGATATGTAAGAAGCAAGATGTATAATCAATTTATGCTTAAATTTAATGGAATTGATTGCCTTTATTATTGTTAAGCATTGCATTAAATGCTTATTACATATTGTTTAACTCGAAAGGAAATTCTATCCAATAAAAAGCAAATAAAGACTAAATTTCATAAAATAGTGATGCTTGCTTTTCTTTTGAATACCTTAAGCACTCAATGCCTATAATGCCCTTGTCCTTTTATTTCTTATGAATTCATCCTTCTTTATTTACTATAACTAGATCCATGCCTTGTACTAGTCATAAAAGGACTAATCTTCGTCATAGTGAATAAACCTCTAAATGATTCTTTGAGGCCAAGTAAAGACTAGGTTGTCTAGAAAGTTTTAAGAAAGAGGCCCTAGCTTAAATTCATTCACTAGCTCCACAATTAGTTATTTCTACACATATTGTTTGCAAAGCCGAGCATGATTATAGAAAGTGGCAAATTGGAGACCGGCTAATGGAATGTAGTAGGTATAAGATTGAATGGTCACATGCTATTATAGAAGAAGCGTCTAGTTAGAAGAAGTGTCTAGTTAGGTTTGAATTCCCAAAGTGCATGTCAGAAGGAATGTCTGGTCAAGTTTGAATCCCCAAAGTGCATCTTCCTTTACTAAGTGACTTTTGGGCCAAGAAAACTTAAGTTTTATAACAAATTATAATGAGTGGCTGATTAAGCCAAGAAAACTTAAGGATCACGATCACATTTTTATCTCTTTCTATTGAGTGATCTTATGCCAAAAAACCTTATTTTTATGAAAAACTATAATGAGTGGCTAATTGGGCCATGAAAACCTAAGGATTATGGTCACATTTTCATCACTTTTTACTGAGTAACTTTTGGGCCAGGAAAATTAGAGTTTTATGAAAAACTATAATGAGTGGTTGATTAGGCTAGGAAAACCCGATGATCATGGTCACGTTCAAATAAAAGTTTAACCTCTCAGTTTTGAATTCCTATGGCTAACAGCTTGAATAAAGCTCAAAGCTCAGGTATGTGATTCTTATTCTTTACTAATTTGTGTGCATGTTGCTTTTTTGAAAAATTGATTTCCAAAAATTTGATTTTTTAAAAAACCAACTGGGTAAACTGTAGACACCTTCAACCCGACGATGAGAAAGTACAAGTTTTGAATGGAAGGGAAGCTTGAAACCTCTCTAAAGTTAACTTGAAAACCCAAACACTAAGCCTCTAAGCAAAAAATACCAAATCTAATACCAAACAACAAACTTAAGCCTCAAAGCCCAAGCCCATTACCTTTGGCCCAAAGGCCTAAACCTGGCCAAGGTGAAAAGGCAATCACCTTAATGAATCGGTGTGCCGATGCCTCTTTACTACCACCTTCTACAGCATTAAATGTCATTAATTGAAGGAGTTAGAACTCACCTGTTCTAGATTTAAGATGTTTTTAAAGGCTAAAGAAAGGAGAAAAAAGGAGGAAAAAGTAAAGAGGGCATTGGGAATGATAAGGATAAGGTGAGAGTAAGTGGGTTTTGGGGAATTGAAAAATGAAAAGTGAAAAGGGCTTAAGAGGAAGGTGTGGGTAGAGAAGAAAGGACCTTTTTCTTAAAATTTTAAACCTTTTTTGGACATGAAGACCTTTAGTCTAAGAAAAAAATAGAAAGGAAAGAGAGAAGAAAAAAGGAAGAAAGAAGAGAAAAAAAAGATTAAGAAGAAGTAGACTTGGGGAGCTAATAGATTTCACTTCCTTGAGAAGGACTAGGATTTTCTTGCATTCAAAAGGCTCAAGTCAATTAAAGAAGCTTTTGAGGGTTTAGTTAGGAGCATCAACTAATCCAAATCAGTGAGACTCCTTATTTTCAAGTTTTAAGTTCTTTATTTCCTTGAAAGCTTTAAATTTATTGCTTTCTTACTTTTTTCCTTGAGTTTCATTGCTTATTTTCATATATGAAGCATGATTGTATGAAAGACTAAGTATTGGTAGTTGATCTTTGCATATTTATGTCAATCTTTGTTTATTTGCATGAATATTGAGTTTCTTAGAATCTAAGAAATGTAGTTTGTCTCTGTCTCTGTTAAAGAGGCGACGCCTTTTCATATAGGCATTGCCCCTTCACATTATAGCGATGTAAAATTGCCTCCTCGTCAGAAGGTAACGCCTATTTAAAGAGGCATTGTTGCTTCATCAAAATTCTACACCATTCTATTCTATTTTTAACGCTTATTTTGTATATTTTTGTATGATTTCCATGCTTGATTTGTTATATATATATCTTGATTTTACGCATGATTTCAATGTTGTTTAATATTATTATTGTATAAATATATTTGTGATTTTTGTGGACTCTTTTGTGATTTTATTTCTATTTCCTATGAATATTATTTGTTGATTATTTTTGTAAAATAATATTGTCGTTTTGTGAGAAATGATTGACTTGTGTTTATTGTAGAAATTATTTGGTTATTTTTAATCATCAAATAGTTATTCTATTAATTAGTTCTTGAGAGATTTTATTTGTATAATTAATTAGTTTATCTTTGGTTTATGTATGGTTTGTTTTCTATTTATTTTACATTTTTTTAACAAAGCATTGTAATACCTAATTATTTCCCTTATTTATTTGGAATCTATGGTTGTAAATTATTATTATTTATTTTATGTGTAATGTATAAGCATGAAAATAGGACTAACATGCAAACTCAATCTAAAATATAAAATTGAAAATGATTTCAATCCACGTTAAAATAAGGAAATAATTTAATAATCAAAAGTAATAAAATACAGAACACACATAGAGGCCAAACGTAAGGTTGGGTGGGCTTTCGAAAAGCTCATATCTAATTTCCGAATCCGATCTCTTATGAAGAATTCTGGGAACCTCTGTGTAATTGAGTTGTTGTACAGTGTGTCCCGACTTTTATCCAAGTGGTGATTTCACCTCCATTTTGGACTCCAAGTCCATTTGTATTTCCTAGTGGGCCCTAATCTCATACAGTATCATGATCACTAAACACTTGGTTTCGCACTTGACCTCGCTACTCACACTACCAGTTTTATCCGTCGCTAATTTGTTGCTAATTTCATTTGCCAACTAATTAATGACATATTTGTCAGTCACTCATCCTCATCTTTTTTGTAGTCCAAACCTAATTAAAATTAAAATTTTACCATTAATTAGTTTTAATTAAACTACACTTTATGAGCTTATTTAATAACAAAAAACTTGCTCAAAATTACCTATCCTAGAATACAAAACTCATGGTGATTATAGATCGTCGAATCAGTAGGAACAACACTCAAATCTACCACAAAATAGATACAAAAATAAGGAAAGTCACAATGAGTATGAAAGAGAAAGAGCTTACCAAACCCTTTTTTTTTTTTAGAAATTAAATAAGGAATTGGCGTTCAAAAAGCAGGATTTTTTTAATAGGTTATTTACATTAATAGATGTTCTTTGGAAAGTGAATCCTGGTCATTATCCTTTTTTACATGATTAAAAAGTCGCGGAGATGATGCATGTGTTAGGGAAAAGTTCTCTAGGAGTTTTTCTAATTCATAAGCCATATTTTCAAAGAAAAATTGAAAATTAGAACGCTAAAACTTGGTAGAGAGAGAATACTATACATATATATATATAGTGTATATATATATACACATGTGTGTCTATATATATATATATATATATATATATATATATATATATATATATATATATAATGGCATATGATATGGTATAAAGGAAGTAAATAGCATTTGCATAAAATAACTTCATAATAATTTTTAATCAGCAATTGGATCGTTCAAATATTGTCTATGTTTAAATTCTTCTTTTTCATTAGTTTCCACTATATTTTATATCTAAAATATTTTAAAATCTATTTGGTTTAACTGTTTCTTACAACTAATAGCAATTGTGAATAGTTGATAGTTGATCACTGCTAATTAAGAAATATGAATTATTTGTAAAATTTTATCAATTGTTATTGTTTATATGCCAAATGACCATCAAAAATATAATTTTTTATAATTTTTGTAATATTTTTTAGTTATGCAATTTATTAAAAATAGTATATAGTAATAAATAATAATTTATTATCTTTAACTTATATATTATTAAAATGATTAATAGAAGTTATTTTAAAATATAAATATTATTGTATAATTTTAAAATTAATTATTGGAATAAATATTATAATTATTTAATTATTACTTATAATTTAAGATAATATTTATTTTATTATGAATTATAATAATTAATTATATACATTTAATTTAAATAGAGCTATTTGTTATTAGTTAATTAAAAGAGGTAAAATAATCTAAATAAAAAATATATATACAAATCAACTATCAGCCCATGGGAAAACTCTAAAATAGAGTTAATTAAAATTATACCTATTTTGAATAAAAACAACTATTAGTTGTTAAAGTTGTTGATTTTAGAATTTTACCGAACACTAAAATTTTAAGTAATTGAGAAAATAGACTAAACGCGCGTAGTCTTTAGTTTAGTTCTAAATTGTAATAATTGCTTGTGATTGGTATGGAGTAATAAAAATTAGCCAAATGCAATTTCAATTTGTACATTGTTCCTTAGTTTATATTGTTGCGTAATGATATGAAACATCATGATAAGTTTTGAATGTTTCTTTTTTCTTTAGAAAAATAAAACTATAAAAGTCTTAAAAAAAAAGCAATGTGAATTGTAATGCTCACAATTTTTGTACTTTAAATTAATGAATTAATCCATTATATGTGATGCTTATAGAGTTTTAAAAATTAACCAAAATGGACTTCAATTTGCTTATTGCAGCTTAGTAATACAAAGAATCATAATTTTTATTAGTCATTTGGGTAATTTCAATAATTTTTAAAATAATTTTCTAATATTGTTAAAAGTATTAAAATATGTAGTTAGTCAACCACATATAAAATAATTTTACTATTCATATCCCTTTTACATATTCCTACTATATACTAAGGGTTTATTTTCCTAAACAGAAATTACTTGAATGAGAAGAATGTTCAATCAAAATAGGAAGAGTCCCTAATTAAGAAAACTTCTTGATAGGAAAATACTCCTCAAAAGGCACAAGTCTCCATATCCCTCTTTTTTTATTCTTAGCTCCTTACTCTCTCTATCTCTCTAAACTCTCTCTCTCTCTCTCTCTCTCTCTCTCTCTCTCTCTCTCTCTTTACATTCTCTAACTTAGGCATCAAATGATTTGTGGGGATTCTCCCCAGCTCTCACTTTGCCCTTTATTAGTTGCTTGCATATAGGACTCAGACTTAGAGATTTTAGAAATAAGTTATCAAGTGTAACCATTTGTGTCACGACCCAAACTAGGAGTCATAACTGGCGCTAGGGAACAGGAATTCTTTCTAATCCAGAACCCGTAGCAAGCCTAAGAAAATAAAATCATACAATAAATAAATAAAAAAGTATGATATAATTAAAATTTTTTGAATCAATATATAAAATAAATTCTCCAAATCCCTTCATAAATGTATACATATTCCTACAGTGTTCAAATACAAATTCTCAAAGTATTTAATATCCAAACAAAATAATGCTCCTCAAATACAATAACACAACTACTGCAGTTTCTAGAATATAAATCAGAGTTCAGAATATACATTTGCATAAAATAGCCGGGACTGAAGAACACCGACGAGGAACTCTACTACTAAGGTATGACAATATAGAATCTCCTGAAAAAAATAATTAAGGGGGAATCAGACCTCACTGAGTGAATTATTATACTATATATACATGAAAACTAAACCATAACAATCAGACATTCTTATATATATATGTATAGACACACATTTCACACGAATGCCAAACTCTGCCTTTATAAATATACTAAATATAGAAAACGTATGTTTTAATTCATGAAGGATCCATAGAACCCTAATAATAGCAACCCCAATCAACCCTGTCATCACTCTAGCCATACAGGCTCACTTGATTCCAAATAGAACACTTATCCCAAATTGGACAGGAGACTAGCCCCGAGACATTAAGTCGACCGAGCTCCAGCAGTTTGGCTGTCAATGTGATTGGAAAATCTCATTAAAATAAATTTTATGGAAATATAATATATTATAATTTTATTTCAACCGTTTGATATATATATAATAAATTCATTCATTTTTTTAAAAAAGAGAAGAAATAAATATTTAAATATCGTTTAAGATCATTTCAATAAAAAAAATTTTTTGGAGAACTCGATTTATAAATTTTTAATAGTCATATGACTCACTTATATCCAAGACTGCCGGATCCTAAGAGCAAGGCATCACCAAGATACACAGCCGCAGTCAAATCTCTTAATCCAATATCACTGGCGATGTTCAAGAGCAAAGCATCACCAGACCATCGGCCCAGTGATTTAATAAATATAAATTAAAATTATACTGGCAGTGTCCGAGAGTAAAGCATCACCAGACCTTTGGCCCCAGTATTTTAATAAACAAATATTATACTACTGACGGTGTCCGAGAGCAAAGCATTACTAGACCTTCGGCCTCAGTAATACAATTAAATAATCACATATTTTACCGATGCGCACACGGTCCTGATGAAACCCATCAGGTAGCCCGTTCTACCGTGGTTTATTTAAAAATAAACAAAAATAAATAAAACAATGAAAATTACAATAAATAAAATACAATAAAACAACTATAAATTAAATCATGCAAGATTATATAAATAATGCTGACTAGAATCTCATAAAATTAAATTCATAAGAATTAAATATAATTTAAATTAAAAATCTGACACTCAAATCAAATATTAACTTATTGTTTAAACATATAATGAAAATGAAAAATCCTAAGTCATGCATCCTATATGCAATGCATATATATATACAGTATAATAACTCACATGTTACCGCTCCACGAGACAAATTCGATGGGCCTGATCCATTAGGCCTCTGTCTCGGCGCAGCTAGACAAACAAATGACAACATGAATCAGAATAAATTTAACGGAAATTCTAAAGACTCGATCTAGATTTTTAGACACAGAATTAGAATAGGGATTTGACCGGACATCACGTTTTATGAGAATTCTATCAAAAATTCGGCAAAACCTCCCCTGTAAATCGGATATCTCTCTACTCAAAGAGTAGAGTCAGTCCTGCAAAGAAAACACACTTTGGAATAACACTAAATTCACAACCACAATCCCTCGGTCGGACTCCAAATTACAATTTATCGACCGAGGTTCACAATTCACATAATATACACAAAACACATTTAAATGTCATAAATACCAAAAATACCCTTGAATAATCAAAATATAGTAAATCAGATATATAAAATACTGAAAATAATTATTTCACTGATAATTATAATAAAAATCCAAATTTTAATAAAATATTATTAAAATTCAATAAATTCTCAATAAATTCATAAAAATCAACTAAAATACATTTTATAAAATCCAAATTACATAATTAACCCTGAAACATACTAAAAATCAATAAAAACCCATTTATTTAGAAAAATAGTATATTATAAATAATTTGAAAATAATTTACGAAAAATAGTTTTAATTAGTTAAAAATACTCAAAATTTGCAGAAATCATTTTTATAGCTCAAATAATTATTAAAACCAATTTAATTATATTTTTAGCCAATTTATTGTAAAATTACCAAAATACCCCTATCTGTATAAATTTACTATAAATGTTCAAAAATTCACCAAAAATTATATAATTACTAAAAAATTAATTTCTCAACATATAATTCAATAATATCAATAAATATACTCAATTAACCAATTTATTTCAATTAAACACATAATTAACCCTATTTTTTAAAATTACATAAATTTAATAAATTCCAAATAAATATATAAAAATCACAAAAATTACAAATAAATTTCTATAATTCATTTCAACTCCTATAATCATCATAAAACACAATTTCATAATTTAATTAATTAATTTTCGAAAATTAGAAAATATTAATAAAATAATCAAAAATTCACAAAAATTAAAATAAATTCCAAAAATTCTAAAAAAATTATACCATGTAGATTAAGCTTCCAGGAACAAATTTTGTGAAGGAATTTTTCATGAATCAATCAAATTGAAGCTGAAAAAAATTCAAAACCCAAAATAGATGATTTGAAGAAATTGAAACCTAAGCAATTCTAGACCAAATCAAGTGAAACAAAACTTGGAATCACACTCACCAGAGCTCAAGGAGAAGATAGAGACTGACGGCACCAAATTTGGTGGCCGAAAAGTGCTTGATCGGAGTTGAGATTAAATTCGGCCTCTTAATGAAAATCCGGCCAAACAACGCCAGAAATGGGAGCTTTAGGTGGTGGAAATGGCTGGAGGTGGAGGAGGAAAGCTGAGTGGCATAGTAACAGCAAGAAAATCAGCTTGAAAGTGGCTGGAAATAGTGTAATCCGTTTGGGAAGAAAAATGAAGGAGACAATGGCATTTTGGTAATTTCTGCAAACTTTGTTTTTTTTTTTTTTTGAAAAAAAAGTGTATATATATATATATCCACCTTATATATATTATAATAATATAATCCCACACAAATGATATTCACCACACAAATATTTTATTATATTTAATAATTTATACACTTAAAATTAACTAATTAATACAAAAAAAATTATATAATAAAATTAAGGAAATTAATTAAGCTCTAATTAATTAAATAAATACACATATATACATTTTATTTTAGCACTTAAAAATTATGTATGAGTTCAAGCAAATTCATAAAACTAGTCAAAATAAATAGTATTAAATTATTTATGTGTCAATTTTTTCGAAAATACAATTTCCGAAAAAATTTTACGTAAAGTACTTAAAATAATATAAAATAATTAAAATTAGTTTTAAACAAATAAAAACTCTTAAAATATCATAAATATATACAAAAATTATTAACACTGCATATCCCGATGCAGTATAAAAATATTTAAAAAAACTCGGGATATTACAGTCTTCCCCCCTTATAATAATTCATCCCCGAATTCCAAAAAGAAAATTACAAGATCAAGAAAGAAAGAGATATGGGTAAGAAGCTCGTATCCCAACTTCAGTCTCCCACTTATGCATTTTCACTTTGTTGCTACATCACGGAACCTTGATCATCTGGATCTGGTTTGAGCATAACTATCGAGCTTGATAATTTACAATCTCAACTGATTCCTTCTCAAACTTCATATCTTCATTCAGTTCTATATTGTTCAACTATAACATGTACGAAGTGTCCAAAATACACCCTCTCAAAATCGAGACATGAAACACTATATGCACATGAAATAGATTTGGAGGCAAAGCCAATTAATATGCAATCTTACCAAATCTTATCACACCATTTTTCGAAGACATCTTCAGAATTACAGTCTTTGATCTGAAACTCCATATCTCTGTGTTTAGGATCCATATCGCTATTCTGATCACAGTAACTTTCTCCACTGTATTCTGAACCATCTCATATCTAGTTAAGATTTCTTTCATAAAAGCCTCAGGTGGTGTCATTCCAATACTGCTATGGTAGCTGTCATTATAAGCGAATTCTACAAGTAGCATATAGTCGACCCAGCTACCTCCTAGATCCAAAACACACAGCTTCAACATATTGTTTAGTGTCTGGATCGTCCTCTCAGACTGTCATATGTCTGAGGATGAAAAGCAGTATTGAAATCCAACCAAGTCTCTATTACTCTCCACAATCTCTACCAAAATCAAAAGGTAAACATTGTACCTTTACCATATACAATGGACACAGGTAGTCCATGCAGGCACACAATATGCTTCATATGCAACTTAGGCTAATTAGCTATTGAATAAGTGGCTTCCACTGGCCAAAAATTAGTGTGACTTGGTTAATTTGTCTATAGTCATTCCAACAAAATCATATTCACCCTTCGCATGAGGTAACCAACCACAAAAATTATCACAATTCTCTCTTATTTCCACCCAAAGTTCAAAAGAGATTGAAACTTCCTAGAAGACTTCTGATGTTCAGCTTTCACCGGCTGGCAATTTAAACACTTAGAAATATAATCAGTCACATCCTTTTATAATCCAACCCATTAGTACTAATCCTGAATACTGTGATAATTCTTGGTAATCATTTGGATGTACACTGAAAGTTCATTTCCATAGCTTATATAGAATCCCTTTCTCAAATTACAACATCAACCCTGTATCATTAACTTGGGCATCTCCTATCAGCAGATCATTCTATGGTGATATGTCATGATGACATGCTATGATGAATGTCATGATGAGATGATATAATGAAATGTTATGATGAAATGCTAGAATGAAATGTCGTGATGAAATGCTGTAATGAGATGTTATGATGATATGATGAAATGTTGTAATGATATCAGGTCTTATCCTCTAAAGTTCGCATAACCCTCAAATCAATCAGTCTTCTTCAGCACTTGGAAGTTGTTCCAACAAACATTTGTTCACACAATTTTCCCATTCTTCTGAGTTATGCGGGTCATAGGAGCTGCAATTCTAGAGAATTCTATTGAGATTTCCTATGATACCCAGTTAAACCTAGAGAATTACATATCTCAATGGATTCAGTAAGTTTGGGCCGCTCAGATGCTGCTTCGATCTTTTGTGGATCAACTCGAATTCTATCTTTAAACCCCACAATTCTAAGAAAAACATCACTCTCCACCCAATGATCACACTTCCTGAATTCAGCATAAAGTTGACATTCTCTTAGTGTCTGTAGTATAATCCTCAAGTGATATACGTGCCCTTTCATTCACTTCGAATACACTAGTATATCATTAATGAAGACTACTACAAACTGATCCACAACTAATGATAACCCGACTTCAAATCAATTTTTTTAAAAGAATTGTGCACCTTGTAGCTGATCAGATAGGTCATCTATCCTCAAAACAGGATACTTGTCCTTCACTGTTACCCTGTTCATCTCTCTGCAGTCAATGCACAGTCTCAAAGTACCATCCTTCTTCCTTACAACAGGACTAGTGCACCCCAAAGAGAAACATAAGGTCTGACAAAACCTTGGTCATACAGCTCTCACATTTGCTCCTACAGCTCTGCAAGAGTCATTCTGTAGGGCTACATTGAAATAGGAGTTATATCAGGAACCACATCGATACATAATTCAATCTCTATAAAGTGGTAAACCTGGTAACTCACAGGCAATTAAAACATCTGGGAGAGACAACTTCTCCACTGAAGTATACTCCACTAGAGCCAGATATTCCTGACAACCCTTTCACATCTCATCAAGATTAATTACACCCAAAAGACTGAATTAACAATAACTCTCCGAATCTAAATTCTTGATTCAGATGCCAATATATTAAGCTTAACCTGTAACACATAATTCCACCAGTCTCCTCTTATACTGTATTACGTCTTCAATATGACGTATTAGATTGAAGAGTTTACAAGTAATCTTCTCAATTGATTGCTCTTCCCTAACTCTGTGCAATAGCTTATACAGGTAATTATCCTTCCTTAAAGGTGGATGGAAGCATCTCAGAAATCCCTCTTTAACTCAAATTATGCATTGCAATCAGAACTGGTAGCTTGCCATAAAGAGTACAAGAGTGTTTCATCTTCATTAGACATTTTCCAAATCCTTCGTCGAGCATAATCAAACAATTGTTAAACTTGGCTAAATGCTATCAAGCCCTTATTAATCTCGGCTATCATAGTCATAATTGTTGCACGTTCAAGTCCAAAAGGAATGCTTGTACTGCTTACAATGACTACCTTAACCCTTGAGTTATAGTTTCCTCTAACCTACCCCTATACTAAATAGGTGTAGTAGGGTTGGAACTATAACCACAACTTAAACTTGAAAAGACTGATTATCAATATTGTCTCTGCAGAAGAAATAATTCACATTCACTGCGCTGAAAAGATATGGAAATCAACAGAATTCAGAATATAGAATATACGTAGAATTGACATGTCTCAAGTTCTCAACTGAAATAGAAATTACATCTACTGAATGATCGAAGGTATCAGCACTACATCCTATAAAACTCCTATTATAGAAGCAACATCATTGCAATGCTAAGCCACCGGCTCCTCATTCAGTTATTCCCGCTATCAACAGCGATCATAGGCCTTTTAAGTCCATCTCTACCCTTATGCCTACAGGATGCATAAGGGGCAGAACCTCATGCTCAGAAGATCAATTATCATCGATCTCATCGATCGATGAAGCGACTCACGCTCAAGGCAATCATCAAGGAGCAAAAATAAATAAATAGTTCAAACAATCATAAATATCAACAGACACCCTAACGATTACGCGGAATTCCTAATGCAAGGAAGACTTTTCAAAGACATGATCGAACCTAATTCACTGCAGTAGTTTAACAGAAAACACAACTTTGAAAACTAGGACCACAACTCAAACAACTAAGCCCTGACATAGAACTCTGCTCTGATACCAACTTTGTCACGACCCAAACTAGGAGTAATGACCGGCGCTAGGGAATGGGAATTCTTTCGAATCCAGAACCCGTAGCAAGCCTAAGAAAATAAAATCATACAATAAATAAATAAAAAAGTATGATATAATTAAAATTTTTTGAATCAATATATAAAATAAATTCTCCAAATCCCTTCATAAATGTATACATATTCCTACAGTGTTCAAATAAAAATTCTCAAAGTATTTAATATCCAAACAAAATAATGCTCCTCAAATACAATAACACAACTACTGCAGTTTCTAGAATATAAATCAGAGTTCAGAATATACATTTGCATAAAATAGCCGGGATTGAACAACACCGGCGAGGAACTCTACTACTAAGGTCTGACGATATAGAATCTCCTGAAAAAAATAATTGAGGGGGAGTCAGACCTCACTGAGTGAATTATTATACTATATATACATGCAAACTAAACCATAACAATCAAGCATTCTTATATATATATGTATAGACACACATTTCACACGAATGCCAAACTCTGCCTTTATAAATATACTAAATATAGACAATGTATGTTTTAATTCATGAAGGATCCATAGAACCCTAATAATAGCAACCCCAATCAACCCTATCATCACTCTAGCCATACAGGCTCACTTGATTCCAAATAGAACACTTATCCCAAATTGGACAGGAGACTGGCCCCGAGACACTAAGTTGACTGAGCTCCAGCAGTCTGGCTGTTAATGTGATTGGAAAATCTCATTAAAATAAATTTTATGGAAATATAATATTATTTTATTTTATTTCAACCGTTTGATATATATATAATAAATTCATTCATTTTTTTTAAAAGAGAATAAATAAATATTTAAATATCATTTAAGATCATTTCAATAAAAAAAAATTTTGGTAGAACTCGATTTATAAATTTTTAATAGTCATATGACTCACTTATATCCAAGACTGTCGGATCCTGAGAGCAAGGCATCACCAAGATACACAGCTGCAGTCAAATCTCTTAATCCAATATCACTGGCGGTGTCCAAGAGCAAAGCATCACAAGACCATCGGCCCAGTGATTTAATAAATATAAATTAAAATTATACTGGCGGTGTCCAAGAGCAAAACATCACCAGACCTTCGGCCCCAGTATTTTAATAAATAAATATTATACTACTGGCGGTGTCCGAGAGCAAAGCATCACCAGACCTTCGGCCTCAGTAATATAATTAAATAATCACATATTTTATCGGTGCGCACACAGTCCTGATAAAACCCATCAGGTAGCCCGTTCTATCGTGGTTTATTTAAAAATAAAAGAAAATAAATAAAAAAATAAAAATTACAATAAATAAAATAGATAAATAAATAAAATACAATAAAACAACTATAAATTAAATCATGCAAGATTATATAAATAATGCTGACTAGAATCTCATAAAATTAAATTCATAAGAATTTAATATAATTTAAATTAAAAATCTGACACTCAAATCAAATATTAACTTACTGTTTAAACATATAATGAAAATGAAAAATCCTAAGTCATGCATCATATATGCAATGCATATATATACAGTATAATAACTCACATGTTACCGCTCCATGAGACAAATTCGATGGGCCTGATCCATTAGGCCTCGGTCTCGGCGCAGCTAGACAAACAAATGACAACATGAATCAGAATAAATTTAACGGAAATTCTAAAGACTCGATCTAGATTTTTAGACACAGAATTAGAATAGGGATTTGACCGGACATCACATTTTATGAGAATTCTACCAAAAATCCGACAGAACCTCCCCTGTAAAACACACATCTCTCTACTCAAAGAGTAGAGCCGGTCCTACAAAGAAAACACACTTCAAAATAACACCAAATTCACAACCATAATCTCTCGGTCGGACTCCAAAGTACAATTTACCGACCGAGGTTCACAATTCACAGAATATACACAAAACACATTTAAATGTCATAAATACCAAAAATACCTTGAATAATCAAAATATAGTAAATCAAATATTTAAAATATTGAAAATAATTATTTCACTGATAATTATAATAAAAATCCAAATTTTAATAAAATATTATTAAAATTCAAAAAATTCTCAATAAATTCATAAAAATCAACTAAAATACATTTTATAAATCCAAATTACATAATTAACCTTAAAACATACTAAAAATCAATAAAAAAAACCCATTTATTTAGAAAAATAGTATATTATATATAATTTGAAAATAATTTATGAAAAATAGTTTTAATTAGTTAAAAATACTAAAAATTTGCAGAAATCATTTTTATAGCTCAAATAATTATTAAAACCAATTTAATTATATTTTTAGCCAATTTAATGTAAAATTACCAAAATACCCCTATATGTATAAATTTACTATAAATGTTCAAAAATTCACCAAAAATTATATAATTACTCAAAAATTCATTTCTCAACATATAATTCAATAATATCAATAAATATACTCAATTAACCAATTTATTTCAATTAAACACATAATTAACCCTATTTTTTAAAATTACATAAACTTAATAAATTCCAAATAAATATATAAAAATTCAAAAAAATTACAAATAAATTTCTATAATTCATTTCAACTCCTATAATCATCATAAAACACAATTTCATAATTTAATTAATTAATTTTCGAAAATTAGAAAATATTAATAAAATAATCAAAAATTCACAAAAATTAAAATAAATTCCAAAAATTTTAAAAAAATTACAACATGTATATTAAGCTTCCAGGAACAAATTTTGTGAAGAAAGTTTTCATGAATCAATCAAATTGAAGCTGAAAAAAATTTAAAACCCAAAATGGCTGATTTGAAGAAATTGAAACCTAAGCAATTCTTGACCAAATCAAGTGAAAAAAAGCTTGGAATCACACTCACCAGAGCTCAAGGAGAAGATAGAGACTGACGGCATCAAATTTGGTGGCCGGAAAGTGCTTGATCGGAGTTGAGATTAAATTCGGCCTCTTGATGAAAATCCAGCCAAACAACGCCGGCAATGGGAGCTTTAGGTGGTGGAAATGGCTGGAGGTGGAGGAGGAAGGCTGAGGGGCATAGTAACAGCAATAAAACCAGCTTGAAAGTGGCTGGAAATGGTGGAATCCGTTTGGGAAGAAAAATGAAGGAGACAATGGCATTTTGGTAATTTCTGTAAACTTTATTATTTTTTTTTGTTTGAAAAAAAAGTGTATATGTATATATATATATCCACCTTATATATATTATAATAATATAATCCCACACAAATGATATTCACTACACAAATATTTTCTTATATTTAATAATTTATACACTTAAAATTAATTAATTAATACAAAAAAAATTATATACTAAAATTAAGGAAATTAATTAAGCTCTAATTAATTAAATAAATACACATATATATATATATATATTTTATTTTAGCACTTAAAAATTATGTATGAGTTCAAGCAAATTCATAAAACTAGTCAAAATAAATAGTATTAAATTATTTATGTGTCAATTTTTCCGAAAATACAATTCTCGGGAAAATTTTACGTAAAGTACTTAAAATAATATAAAATAATTAAAATTAGTTTTAAACAAATAACAACTCTTAAAATATCATAAATATATAGAAAAATTATTAACACTGCATATCCCGATGCAGTATAAAAATATTTAAAAAAACTCGGGATATTACAATCTGTGGGAAAGTCTTGAGTCTAAACTATTGTTATCTACCAAGCAAAGTACCAACATTATGGCTTTCAGTCCACCTCCAAGCACAACTCTAATTACTCAAATCCCTCTATCAACTCCTATCCTGCCAATCAATTTGACAACCCCTATCCTACCCATCAAGCCATCTGCTCTCATTCCTCCAACTGATCCATCAATACCTTTTCAACATATTGGACCTTCATCATAGGCTCCCCTCAAGGCATATACTCCACCTGGCCTTGCACAATGATGGTCAACTTCCGACACAAACTTCCTTTATTATGCTCCTCTACAACACATTAGAAAACCTATACCTTCTGCACCTTTTCCAAGCCTATCATGAACTCTTGCCATAAACACACCAGACCTAAACATAGTAACCTAGACACTCAACTTGCCCCCATCTAGCAAAGAAGTGATGATTAACAATATCCAAGCCCATATTACATTGATGCAATAACAATTGAATGCCTTGATTCAAGACAACAATCCTAGAATGACCAATTCATAGAATAATACACCAATACCATCAAATGTAGCTCAAAGCATGCCTGTGGGAAATAACGAAGGCCATAAAAATCCAAAATGAGGATCTAGGACGAGTACCTTGGCTCTATAAGACTCAAAGATAGCTCAAAAGGTTGAAAAGTAATCGTACTAGACTTAGAAAGGAGGACAAGTGCATCCTGGATGGAACAACACCCTTTATGAGTATAATAGTCAGAATGGCGATTCCATCCAAATTTAAGATGCCCCAATCATACCAGTTTGATGGTACCAAAGATCTGATCAACACATATAATCATTCAAGTCTAGGATGATGCTCCATAATGTTAATGACGACATTATGTGCCAAGTCTTTCTAAGCACACTTACAAAGAATGCTCAAAAGTGGTTTCACCGACTCTTTAAAAATTTTATCTCATCCTTTGAGGAATTGGTTAAGAAGTTCCAGTATCAGTTTATCACCAATGTTCATCCATCTAAGAATGTAAATAATCTCTGGATGTGCAAGCAAAAAGCCATAGAATCATTAAGAGGCTACCTAGATAGGTTTGCTATACAAATTGAGAACTTGAATGATTAGGTGGCAATAGAAGCATTAAAAAAAACGCGGCTAGGGAAACTTAAAGATGAAATCATGACTAAAGAGCTTGGCACTTTTACTAAAGTAATAGCCATGGTAATGAAATTGATAAAAATGGATGATGAAGATAGAAGAATGTACTGAGATAATAATAAGGTACCTTTTAAAAAAGATGAAAGATCATAGCTCAAAAGACCTCGAGTTCAATGTCTAAACTTTAGAAGCCCAACATAAGGGTTCAGAAGAGAAGCTAAAAGGTACACACCTCTAAATGCTACAAGATTAAAAATCCTTATGTGGATCAAACAAAACAGAGTAGGCATACAACTAGTCAAAAGGCTGAGTCCTTCGAAAGGGCCACATAGGATAGAAGGCTCTACTATCAATATCACCAAGACTCTGGGCATGAGACTAATTCATGCCGAACATTAAAGAGTGCTTTAGAGAACTTGATACATAATAGGAAGCTTGGATGTTTCACGGACACTATTAAAAGAAACTGTGAACCAAAGGACCTAAATAGAAGTAAGCCAGAATAAAAGAATGCTCAGAATAAAGTCATTGGAGTCATCAGTATGATAGTTGGAGGAGAAACATTAGTGGGAAGAAGGCCAAAAAGAACTTAGAAGGAAGGAAATCTCATTCCTACAAAAGGACAAACCATCACATTTAGCTTAGAAGATAGAAGACATGTCCAATACCCGCATAATGACATCTTAGTTGTAAGTACTTTTATCAATAATTATTTAGTAAAATGATTATTTATTGATGATGGAACTACCATCAATGAACTCTCTTAGAATGCTTACAATGCAATGGGAGCTGCTATCACTAATTTAAAGGCCATTCAAAATCCTATTACAAGTTTTTATGGTGGAACCACAAAGCTAATGGGTCTAGTAAAGTTAATGGTGGAATTTGGAAACTAAGATATTAGAGATATAAAAACCACCAAAGCTCTATTCAATGTCATATACCTCCATCTCACATATAATGGCATTATAGGTTAACTAATCCTCTATGAGATTGATGTAATTACAAGCACCATGAAGATTCCTTTAAAAGATTAGGTGATAATGATCCATGAAGATCAGACTATGGTAAAATAATATTATTAGTTAGTTGCCAAACCCTAGATAGAGACATTTCCTTTGGAATCCTTAGAAATAAAAAAAATAAAGAGCCAATTTGAAGCTAGTTAATCAAGTCCAAACTTTGCAGATAGAAGCAGAAAGAAAGACAGTCAAGATTGGCAATGAGCTGGATAATAATATCAAAAAGGGTTCTCATCAAACACTCAAGCAACTTTGCTTCTAAGGCATTTGAGATTATTGGAGTGGATCCTCATATTGCATCGCACAACTTGAAAATTAACCCAAGAGTAAAACCTACATTCATAAAAAGAGGAACTTTGCATATAAAAGGTAGAAGGTGATTACTAAGGAAACCAAGAAATTATTAGATGCTAAATTCATAAGAGAAGTCACACACCCAAACTACGTAGCTAATATGGTGCTAGTTAAAAAGTCAAATGGGAAGTATAGAATGTGCATTGATTACACTAATCTCAGTAAAGTGTGTCTAAAAGACAGTTATCCATTACCAACAATTGATCAATTCATAGACTCAATTACTTGTCATAACCTATATAGCTTTGTTGATATTGCTCAAAGGTACCAATAAATTCTAATGAAGAAGGAAGATCAGGAGAAAACATTATTCATCACCCATAAAGGCCTTTACTATTACAAAGTCATGTCTTTTGGGTTAAATAATATACGAGAAACTTACCAGAGATTGATGAAACATGTATTCCAAGATCATATTAGGAAGAATGTGAAAGTATATATGGATGACAATATCATCAGGAGTCAATATGTGGATCAACATGCGAAAGATCTTGAGCAAATTCTCTACATACTATACTAGTACCATATCAAGCTAAATTTGAATAAATGTGTCTTTGGGGTAAAAGTTGGTAAGTTCTTGGGTTTTATAATATCCTATAGGGGAATTGAAGCTAATCTAGAAAAGATAGAGGTCATCGTCTGTTAGTATAAGATATGCCCTAGTGGCATTCTTATAATTATTTAGACATCGTATATAGTCCCTGTGGCAATAAAATATTCTTTTAAATAAATATGTTATTTTTTTTTGTATTTACCCTTTAGTATTATGTTGAATAAATTTATTATCAAAGAGTTAATAATATGAGTTACAAATTTATTTATTACATTTACTATAAATTGTTCGTAGTCGATTAATTAATATTTGGATAATATTAATTAGACTATCACCTCTGTCTATTTTCCTTGATTAGTGTGAGAAACTAATAGTGGGAGGTAGTGAATCTCATGCTACTTGATATGAGTTATCATAATAGACATGTGGATACTCATTGGATGGGTTAATCGAACAGTGACATTAGTATTGTGATTGCAAGGATATTCACATATAATCAACAATCACAATCTAGATTATGATGGTGCATATAATCCTTTGACTTGAGGTGGCATAGTCATCCACATTTAGGTGGTTAGAGTTTGTTACCACTTACAAACTTGTGTTAATCATCACATGGGTATATGGCCTGTGGTGGCTTTAATTAGTTAAATGTAGGGATGAATATTTAACCAAGATAGGATTCATTACCTGGTGTGAAATGAGATAGATCCTATGCTCTCTAAGTTTATTCTTGATGAATAAATTTCTGGCCAGGATAAATACAACACAGTCTGAAAAAGAGTTTCAGTACTAGAAAGAGTTCTAGTATTTGTTATATTTTATCAAGAATTAAAACTTAAGATGAGGTCATATAATAAAGCTATTAAAGTTTAATAATACCTTGACTCTAGGCTATATTGGGATCTTTAATGAAAGGAATTTAGTGCACGGTAATTATAATCAGGTTTGTGTAAATCATAATATGCATTTATTTCTAATTGGGTAGCTATGATATCGATAATAAGGGTCACTCACAGCTTATGTGAACTAAATGTGAATAATTGGGATTCTCACATTAAGAATTGAAAAGATTTTCAAATAATATTAAATGTTAATATTATATTTTCTTATTGCCATTTAGACATGAACCTAGTAAGTCACACCTAATAGAGTTTTATTTAATCACTCTAGTATTAATCTAATTATTGATTAAAAGAGTTTAATCAATTAATCAAGATTAATAGAATTAGATTTATGTTTTGAACAATGATTCTAGTATATCATGAAATCTAATTCAAATAAGAGTATTTTTTATTAATTAATATATATTAAATATATATATATATATATATATATATATATATATATATATATATATATATATATATATGTTGTTATTTATTTATGGACTTATATTAATGGTCCAAATTGGTTTGGACATAGGCCAAAATTTATTTTGGACCAAAGATTAGTTAAAGTCCATATCTATGTATATGTATAATTTAATATGTAAAATAATACATTTGATGTATACTTTACATACAAATTTATACATTAATATGTCTAGGTGGCAAGCTTAATTATTGAATTAAGCAAGGTGGCATATTAATTAAGTGGATATTTCTAAAGTATGCCTAAGGTGTCATTTTTAATCATTTGGATGGTTAGGTGTATACCTAAGGTGGCATACTTAATAATCACTTAATTAATTAATGCATACTTTTCCTTATTGGAAAATTACTACACATATATCTTTTGATATATCTAAGGCAAGTTAAGTGACTTGGTAAGAGAATGGAGAGGCAAAATAATGCTTAAATGAGTTTTTGCTTAAAGAGTTAAGAAAAATCACTAAGTAATTTTGGTTATGATGAGATCATAAACCAAAAATAAACACAACATATACTAAACATATACTCTATACTTGTGCTCTTAATTAAATCAGTACAAGTTACTAAGTTTAATTAACACAAGTAAGTGATAGATAAGGCTTTGGTGTTTTAAACTAGAGGCCTTACATTTGGAGGGCTAAGCATTTGATTTAAGGAATTGAATAAAAGGAAGGCTAAGTTCTACAATAAGTAAGTTTACAAACTTATAATTAATTAATTATTTGTTTGTATATTGCTTAATTTATTTAGTTGTGTATTTCAATGTAATTTGAATCCTGGGCAAATGAAATTCTTCATTTTATAAAGGGTTATGATGAGTAAATTTTTGAAATTTACTCTATTTAGACTTGTGCTTACAACACATGAATTTATGTCTAAATACCATAACTGATTTCTAACATCCTCAGCATGAAAGCTCTAACATCATTAAATGAACTCTAGAAACTGAATGGCAGAATAATAGTATTAGGATGCTTCTTCTCTTGCTTAACCAAAAGGTCTCTACCACTATTTGGAGTCCTAAAAAATCAAAGAAGTTCATATGGAATGAAGAATGCTAAGTTTCTTTTGAAGAAATCAAAAAATTCTTATCTTCACCATCATTGCTTAGCATTCCTATTCTTGAGAAAGCCTTATGTCTATATCTTTCAGTGGGCCGAGAATTAATTACATTAGTGCTAGTAAGAGAGAAAGGAACCCACTAAAATCTAGTGTACTACATCAGCAAAATACTTAGCGGTGTAGAATTTTAATATCCAAAGCTAGATAAGTTAGCTATAGTTGTTGTACACACATACCAAAAATTCCAATATTATTTTCAAGCTCATTCAATCATTATAAGGTCTAGCTTTTCATTAAGGGAGATCTTACAAAGACCTAAAACTTTTGAACAATTAGTTCAATGGCAGTATTGCTCGGTAAATTTGACATCAGCTATGAACCTTAATAACAAATCAAGGCCCAAGCTTTGGTAGCTTTCATATAAGAGATGATAGTGGAAGATTGTGTCCTTTCTTTATATCTAGAATAGAGGTTGTACATATATGGAACTTCATCAATATGAGGATTGGAAGCTAGAATTATCCTCAAAGGGCCAAGCAAAGTAATAATCAAATATGCAGTGTTTATAAAAATCAATGCCACCAATAATACAACCGAGTATAAAGCACTCATCACAAGATTGAAATTGGCTACAGAAGTCAAAATTGAGCATCTTAAAATATACTCTAATTCATAACAGGTGGTTAACTAAGTCAAAGGGACATATCATATTAAGGAACTAAGGATAGTCAAGTATGTGGAAAAGGCATACAAATTCTTAGAAGTGAAAACTCATAAGCATATTTATTGGCTAAGTCAACAGTAGAAGACAATCAAACATTTAAAGAGCCTGAGCTAACAAAGGAACTAGTAAAGCTAAGCACTAAGGAAGAAAAGATCATGGATATCTAAGAAGTGGCAGAATGGATGAAACCAATCATTCAATATCTTGAATATAGCATACTTCCACAAGATAAGTTAAAGGCACAAAAGTTGAAACTAAAAGTTTCCTATTACTCCATGCACAATGGAAAACTCTACAGAAGATCTTTATCACACCCATGGTCTAAATGTGTAGCACTAGAAGAAGGCAACTATATACTTAGAGAAATTCATTAAGGAATTTATGGAGCACACAAGTCCTATAACTCATTGATTAAAAAAGCATTAGTATAGGGTTACTATTAGCCCACCGTGTCTAGAGATGCAAAAAAATTAGTCTAATAATGTCACAAGTACCAATATTTTCTTGTTTCAATCACAAGCCTTCCAAAAATTAGCACCTAATTAGAAGTCCATGGCCTCTTGCAATTTAGGGGATGGATATCCTAAGTCCATTTCTAGTCTCAACCTCTCAAAATAAGTTATTGATCATAGCCACAGGCCATTTCACTCAGTGGGTAAAGGTGGAGACTTTTCAAAATAAAAGTTCATTTGAGTATGAAAATCTTCAGTCGAAGTCAGCACATGTAGGTTGCATTTCAATTTGCATAGCTGTTGGTATTTCATCAATATCTTGAGCTAAAGATGTCAAAATTAGGTAATTCAAAGTTTTATAGAAATATAAGACAACTATCTACAACTTTTATGAAGAAAGTTTTGGCTGAATAGATCATCTTCAATCCCTTTAATGAGCATCTTTTGAGGTGGTGACAAGTTGTCCTTGTATAGTGCCTTTTGAGCATGTTTTTGGCAAAAACTGGCAATACTCCTCATGAGCATAAGTGATCATGAGCTGCTCATGAGCACACCACTGACATAATCCAATGGGAATTTTTGAATGCAAAGGATATATTTTTGCTCCTCACGAGCACTGTTCACTCATAAGCCACCCGTTAGCATCCCTTGAGCTGCTAAAAGTCTAAGAATTGATTCAAAATCAATTATAAACATTGGAGACATGTTTGATACATCTAAAAACTATATTTTTAAGTGTTTTGATATATAAACACCCCTTATAACTCAATTGAAATGTTAGGAAACTTTTTTATCATTCATTATTTTCTTAAACATTCAATTGAGCTCTTAAACTTTCCTTTAAACAATTCTTTGTGTATAACTCTTATAAGAGTTAGTGAGTGATTAGAATAGACATTCTTATTCTTCTATTTTCTAGATTTAGAGAAAAAGAAGTGAGATTATATTCTAAAGGAATTGGTTTAAGTGTTTAGCCATTAAAACACTTGGGAATTTAGTTTTAGTGTGAGCCTTGAAAACACTTGTAATTTGGTTTTTGAGTGAGCCTTGAAAACTCAAGTTGTAAGGTTGTAAGAGTGAGCCAGAAAAATCTTGTGTAGTCTCAATCTTGTGAATAAGATTAGGTGGAGAGGTAGGATTATTACTGAATTCGAACTCCTTAAATATTTGTGTTCTTCATTCTTCCTTCTCAACTCTTACTCAATTCTTAAAAATAATTCCTTTAATTTGCTATTTTTTTCTATATTCCTATTCACCCCCCTCTAGGACTCTTTCATTTGGTATTAGAGCTTGAATTCTAGGTACTTCATTGCTAGAATACAAGATCATGGGGAGTGAATTTCAAAACATCTCTTCTCTTAGACCATTCTTTGATGGTAGTGACTATCCACATTGGAAATTCAAAATGGAATTATATCTTGATTATGATTCCATCAAACTTTCGGACATTTTCCTAAGAGGTTGGGAACCACCTACAACTATCATTGATGGTATGGTAACTACTCTTGCAAGAACCCAATGGAGTGTTGATCAAAAGGAAGAAAATCATAAAAATAAAAAGGCTATGATTAGTCTAGTCTCCTCCATGATAAGAGAAGAAGGAGGCAAACTCCAACATTTCATTTTGGCCAAGGAGATGTGGGAGACCTTAGAGAATCATTATGAAGGCAATATACAAGTAAGAAGTAAGAAGGTTCAACTTCATATGTATGAATATGAACTCTTCAAAATGAAGCCTCAAGAATCAATCATGGCGATGACAAACTATCTTAATGCTCTCCTTACAACTCTCAAGAAACTTGGAAAAAAAATTTCCAAGGAAGAGGTAAACAACAAGATTCTAAGAAGCCCACCTAAGAATGATTGGGAATCATGTGTTACCTCAATTGAGGAAGCTTAAGACCTCTCTACTCTATCAACTGATGTGCTCATTAGTAAGCTCTTAACACATGAGCTCACCATCAAGCAAAGAGGTAAAGAATAAGAATAAAAAGAAGAAAAGAAAAAGAGCATTGCTTTAAAAGCTCTTCAAGAAGATAGTGAAGAGGAAAGCATCAAAGATTCAACTGATGAAGATGGTGACATTGCCATGCTCACTAGGAACTCCAAGAAGTTCTTAAGAAAAATTTTTTCTCAAGAATAAGGAACTTTAACAAAAAGTTTGAAGGAGATGGGAAGAAGAAAACAAAAGAGGTTACTCGCTATGAATGCAAGAAACTAAGACACATTAGAAGTGAATGTCCCAAACTCAAATTCAAGAGTAAGGGAGCAAAAGATAAGAAGAAGACATTCAAAGCTACTTGAGAAGATTCCTCTGAATCTGAAGAGGAAGAGGAACAATAAGAAGTTGCCAATCTTTGCTTCATGGCCATTAAAAATGAAAATGAGGTACCATCCACTTCTTATTCTTCCTTTCATGATTATGATGAATATTGTGATGACAATGATGATGATGATGATAATGAGAGCTCTATTATGAGCAAATTACTTGTTAAATGCAAAAGTTTGCTATCTAAGAAGAAATAATATAAACTAGAGTTAGCTAGTTTAAATAAGGATTTTGAACGTTTAAAAATTGATTTTGCTAAACTTGTTACATCAAATGATAAACTTGTTAGTAATGTTAAATCTTCTAATTATCAACTTAAGAAAGCAAATAATGAAAATCATAAGCTTTCTAAGGAGGTCTTAGAATTAAAGAATTCCATTACTGAATTTAAGAGAGGAAAAGAAACTTTAGATAGTCTTCTTGACTCTCAAAAATTTCATAGAGATACCCATGGAATTGGATATAAAAATAGAATGTCTTCATCATCTTCATCACATACTAATTTTGTTAAAGCTTCACATGATTCTACTCCTTCAACCTCAAATGAAATTCAAGCTTTCAAAGCTAAAAGATCTCATGTGTTAAATAGCAAGGTAAAGTCTCATAATATTAACCCTTCATTAACACAAAAAGGTAATACTCAAACTAGAGCACCTCAACCTAAGCATGCTTATATGTACACTAGACATAATTATAATAGGCATACTACACAACATAAACATGTTGCACAAACTCATCGAAATACACATCACCATTGCCAATGTATGTCTCACTCAATGTCATAAAACAACATGAGATACACACAACACCAAAGGCATGTTGCATACACTAGGAAATCATATCATCCTAGGTGAAACAAATTTGAAAATGTTGTATGTTCATATTGCATGATCAAAGGACATACTAATAATGTGTGCTTCTTTAGAAAACTACACATGAATTTGCTTCCTTCGAATTATCTTGAAACTAAATAACCTAGACCAAGAAAGGTTTGGGTTCAAAAGAACATTTAAAATGTTTTATGTATGTGTGCTTGAAATCCAAAAAAACAAAAATCAAGTGGTATCTCGATAGTGGATGTTCAAGGCATATGACAGGAGATAAAGAGCAATTCAACAAACTTGATGCTAAGGATGGAGAACACGTTACTTCGGTGATAATGCAAAAGGAAAAATTATTGGCATTAGAGAAATAGGTACTCCTCAATCCTTATCTATACATCATGTGTTGTTTGTTGATGGTCTTAAACATAATTTGCTAAGTATAAGTCAATTATGTGACATGGAAAATAAGGTGACTTTCTATCCTAGAAATTGCTTTGTTAGTAGTCTTGATGAAGACAAAGTAATTTTTAATGGTGAAAGAGTAGATAAATTTTATGTTATTAATTTGAATAAGATTGATAACAAAGACATAAAATGCTTAATGTCAATTTCCCATGACACATGGACATGGCATAGAAGGTCAAGACATGCAAATTTTAAGCTTTTGAATGATCTTTGTAAACATGAACTTGTGATTAGTTTACCTAAGATTGAATTCACTAAGGATAAACCTTATGATGCTTGTCAAAAGGAAAAACAATCTAAGTCTTCATTCAAGCTAAAAAATGTAGTGTCCACCTCTAGACCACTTAAACTTATACATATGGATTTATGTGGACCAACTAGAGTTACTAGTCTTAGTGGAATGCACTATGCTTATGTATTGGTTGATGATTACTCTAGATTTATTTGGGTGTGTTTTCTTTCTCATAAGAATGATGCATTAATGCTTTTGAAATTTTTTCAAAAAGAGTTAAAAAAGAAAAAGGATTTTGTATTTCATCCATTAGAAGTGATCATGGAACTAAATTTGAAAATGATTTTTCAAAACATTATTGTAATGAAAATGGTATTTCTCATACATTTTCATCTCCTAGAACTCCTCAACAAAATGGGGTAGTTGAAAGGAAAAATAGATTTCTTGTAGAAATGGCTAGAACAATGCTTCATGAGTATAATCTGCCTGTATAGTTTTAGGTGCAAACCATTAACACATCTTGTTATATTTCAATCCGAGTTTTCAAAAGACCAATTTTAAATAAAACATCTTATGAGCTATAGAACAATAGAAAACCCAAAATCTCATAACTAAGAGTATTTGGATACAAGTGCTTTATATTGAACACCAAGGAAAATCTTGGGAAATTTTATTCTAAAGTTGATGAAGGAATTTTCCTAGGCTATTTTATCTCTAGCAAAGCATATAGGGTATTTAATAAGAGAACTCTAGTAGTTGAAGCATCAATGCATGTTGTATTTGATGAATCAAACTCACTTAATCCTAGAAAGGATGTTTGTAGTGTTGATGATCTTATAAGTGATAATGAAATTATAGAAACACAAGAAGAAAATACTAGTAAGCCTTTGGAACTTAAAGATCCAAGCAAGAAGGAAAATGAGGAGACATCTCAACCTACCTTAAAGGATGAACTTCCAAAGGATTGGCAATTCAAAACAGCTCACCCTTAAGACCTCATTGTAGGTGACACTACAAAAGGAGTAACTACTAGATCTAAACTCAGGTCAATTGTTAATTTAGCTTTTATTTCTCAAATTGAACCTAAAAATGTTGTTGATGCTTTGAGTGATAAATTTTGAGTCCTTGCTATACAAGAAGAATTAAATCAATTTGAGAGAAAAAAGGTTTGGACCTTAGTTCCTAGACCTAAATATCATCCTATTATTGGCACAAAATGGGTGTATAGAAATAAGATGAATGAATAAGGTGTCATAATTAGGAACAAAGCTAGACTAGTAGTTAAAGGTTATAATCAAGAGGAAGGCATTGATTATGATGAAACCTTTGCCCACGATGCAAGGTTAGAATCTATTAGGATGCTACTTGCATTTACAATATACATGGATTTTAAACTTTATCAAATGGATGTTAAAAGTGCATTTTTAAATGGTTTATTAAAGAGGAGGTATATATTGAAAAACCTCTAGGTTTTGAAAAATTTGACTCTCCAAATCATGTTTTTAAATTGTCAAAAGCATTGTATGGATTGAAACAAGCTCTAAGAGCTTGGTATGAAAGATTGAGTAACTTTTTACTAGAGAAGAGTTTTTCTAAAGGAAAGGTTGACATAACTCTTTTCATAAAGAAATCTAAGCATGATTTATTAATTGTTCAAATTTATGTTAATGATATTTTTTCAGTGCTACTAACCATTACTTGTGTGAGAAATTTTCTAAGCTAATGCAAGGAGAATTTGAGATGATTATGATGGGAGAACTCAAGTTCTTTTTTGGACTTCAAATCAAGTATTGTAAAGATGAGATTTTCATTAATCAAACCAAATATACAAGGACATTCTCAAGAATTTTGGAATGGATGGAGCTAAATTAAGCAAAACTCCAATAAGCGCCACAACCAAACTCAACAAGGATGAGAATGGCAAATCGGTTGATGAAAAGCGATTTAGAGGTATGATCGGATCCCTTCTTTATTTAATCATTAGTAGACCTGATATTATGTTTGCTACTTACTTGTGTGCTAGATTTCAATCAAGTCCTAGAGAGTCTCATTTGAATGCTATTAAAAGAATTTTCAAATATCTTTGTGGTATAATGCATTTAGGACTTTGGTATCCTAGGAGTTCTTCCTTTGACTTGATTAGTTATTCAGATGCAAACTTTGTCGATAGCTTACTAGATAGAAAAAGCACTTCTAGAACTTATTAAATTTTAGGAAATTGCTTAGTTTCTTAGTTTAGTAAGAAATAAGTTTTGGTTGCCTTGTCCACCTCTGAAGCAGAATATGTGGCAGCTAGTTATTGTTGCACCCAAGTTCTATGGAAAAAATAAGAACTTTTGGATTATGGCATTGATATTAATTACATTCAAATTAAATGTAACAATACAAGTGCTATAAACCTTAGTAAGAATCCCATTCAGCATTCTAAAACTAAGCATATTGATATTATACATCATTTCTTGCATGATCATGTGCAAAATGGTGATATTTTTCTTGATTTTGTTGATACTAATCATCAATTAGTAGACATTTTTACCAAGCCTCTTTGCGAGGAAAGATTAAATTTTATTAAGTATGAACTTGGTATGATCGATGGTTCAAGCTTGTATTGATAACTTGCTTAATTGATGATTGAATTCTTTTGTAATTGTTTTGTTTCTAATGTTTATTTCTTGTTTATTTTTCGTGTTAGATACAATTCCTAAAATCATGCTTTGCATATTTTTAGTTTATTTTTTATTTCTAATACTTCTTCCTAATTATATATTAAATTTTTTTAATAAAATTATTTAATATATTTTTCTTTTAAATATGTATTCTACATATTTGCAAAAATTTCTCATTGATTTTTTAATATATGTAAAAAAAAATTTTAACTATAATTTATTTTAATTGTATGATTAATTTTATGCTCAAGGGTTTATTTATCACGTTTTTAGGACCGTGTTGCAATAGATTTGAAAGTACAGGGACCTTTTTGTTACTTTTTTCATGAGCTGTTAAGCTCGTGACCTTTGCGGGTCTGAATGTCCAGAACCGCTCATGAGCTGAATGCTTGTGAGCAACAGTCTAGCAATAATTTTTTTATTTTTTTTATTATTTTTGCTTTATTTGTTTGATTAAAATCAAACGGTCACCTACCATTTTTTAAGCTTTTTTGAACTTATTTTACTATTTTTTTATGTATAAAAACCCCTCAACATTGTCCTTTCACTTTCAATTAATTGCATTTTCAAATAAATTTCTTCAAAAATAATCTTTTTTCTCTCAAAAATACTCTTCATCCTCAAACATTTCTTACCTTTGTCATGGCTCCAATGACTAAGTATGTTGAAGGTGCCTCTTCTTCCTCTAAAAGTGCTACCAAAGATCAACTTAAGAAGCAACCTCCTCTCTCCTACACTTTAATTCAATTTAGGAAAAGGCTTGCTCATTTCAAGGATAGGTAAATTATCTCTTCTACGTATATGTCTCAAGCTACCTTGGAAAAGATAGGTTGTTTCAATGAGGTTAGAAGTTTACTTGATAATTCGGGTTCATATGATTTTGCATTCAATGATTTTTCTACCTATCCCACATTAGTCCATGAATTTATTGCCTCCTATTACTTAAGAACTCATCAATTTAATGAGCAAAATCCTATTAATGGCATGAAATTTTGATTGGGTGGGAGAGATAGATTCCTTACTTCTCAAGCCTTTGATAACATCTTTAACTTTAAACAAGGAGGTTTAGCCTCTCCTATTTCAACTTGGCTTCCTAATCCTTTTTTGTCTCAACATTCTAAACCTTATGTGAAAACCTTTGAAGCAGGACACATTAAAGCATCTAATTTGGTTTTAAAAGCTCTTTGGTATATACATAGGTTTATTACCTACTCTTTTCATGCTAGAGGCTTGAGTAATGAAACTATTTCCTTTAATGATCTTTTCCTTCTTAGATTTTTTATTGAAGGTATAGATGTTGAGCTCGAAAGAGGGCTTCAATAGAGGTTTTGATTAGCTAGTGATAGTGTTAATGGTGCCTTATGTATAGGAGGATTTATCACTAAGATTGCTCTTTACTTTGGGATTAACTTGAGTAACATCCCTTCCATTCCTCCATCTTTTCTTGATGATAAACTCTTGAGAAATTCTAGGCAATTCAAACTTGTTGGAAACTTTTGGTTTTGGAAAGACAAAGTAGAAGATGAAGATATTAATGACAAGCAAGAACAAGATATTGAGCAAATGGGCACTCTTAGACTTAAAAGTATTCCTATTGAAGAAGAAATTCCTCAAGAGCATACTCCTACTCAAAGAAAAAGGGCAAGAGGACCTTCCATTTCTCAAAGTGTTGATGATGAGCCCACTTGGGTTTATGGTTTCTTTGATTGCCTATCCATAGTGGAGACAAACTTTAACACAAGGTTTGATCAAGTAGACACCAGACTTGATCATTTTGAGCTAATAATGGATCACATGGAATATGATATTCATCAATTGTATGCCCACCATAACATACAATGCTCTTGGCCTCCTCCTCCTCCTCTTCCTCCACAAGACTAATTTTCTTTTGTCTTTCTTTTTCGTATATTTTCCATATCTAAGTTTTTTAATTTTTGTAACAGTTTGTTTAGTTTATCTTCTAATATTTTCTAGATATAAGCCTTAAATTGTTAAATTTATCTTCATCACATCACTGTAACTTTATTTTCTAATGTCATTTTTTATGCATGACTTTTAATTGTGCTTATTCCTGCAAAATTCATATTAATGTATAAATTCTTCTTAGGAATGGTTTTTATATTTGAACATGGCATGAACTTTATAAAGACTTTGAGTATCTTTGCTTTCATTATTTTGATTCTTGATCCTTTATTCTCTCTAGTATTTTTGGCTCCTTTAGGTCAATTTCCCCTTATATCTCTCTCTTTTCTTTTTGACTTTGACAAAAGGGGAAAATAAGCTATGTGCATAGGGGATAAATAATTGTATTTGTGTTTAAGATATGCTAACTACCACATGATTATATATGATCAATTGACTAGCTAAACTTTCTGTAATCATGTGATGTTTCAACATAGCATATGTACTATCTTATGATGCATTATAGTAGCACTATATGCATATATGTTTGAAATTATTTCCTTCATATTATCTAACATTTATTTTAATGATCATGCTATCATTATTTGTTATGTTAAACCATGTTCTTGTTAAAATTATTTATATTTCTTATCATGTCCAAAAAGGAGGAGAAATAAAGAAATATATTTATTAAAGGAATATATTTGTTAAACATGCCACATTAACCCTTATACATGCCATATTAATTCATTTATTTATATGCTCTGATAAATGATAAATATTGAATTTATGCATATGTTCAGGGGGAGTAAAATAATTTCTCATTTTGAATTTATTTAATTTGAAAGGGGGAGCTATTTTAATTAACATGCTTATACATGTTATTTGTTTTTGTCATACTCACACACATTATTTATTATCTTTTTAAATTGGTTGTCAAAGCCAAAAGGGGGAGATTGTTGACTATTTGCATAATCAAACTCCTAATTTTGGACTTTGAAAAATAATTTTTATACTAATAATTTCAATTAAGAGTGTAGGGAATTATATACCAAACATATACCAAGCATATACACTTTTGGATGAATAGTGACTTTTCGGGCTGATTGAACCTCTGAGATTCAAGAAGGCTTTTGATATCTTTAGAGCTCTTAAATGAGAAAATGAGCTATTCACTTTTGAATTAGACATCTTAAGCTTTCCAAATTGAGCTTGATTGTTAAAATCCAAGTTCATTTGAGTATGCAAATCTTTAGTCGAATTCAGCACATGCAGCTTGCATTTCAGTTTGCATAGCTCTTAGTATTTCAGCAATATCTTAAGCTACAAATGTCTAAATGAGCTAATTCAAAGTTTTATGGAAAGATAAGACAATTATATACAAAATTTATAAAGAACTTTTAGATGAATCAATCATCTTCAGTCCCATTCATGAGCATCTTTTGAGGTGGTCATAAGTTATCCTTGTATAGTGCCTTTTGAGCACGTTTTTGGCAAAAACTAGTAGTACTCCTCACGAGCATGATTTTTCGTGATTTTCATGAGTACACCATTGATAGCATCCAATGGGAATTTTTACTACAACGGATATATTTTTGCTCCTCATGAGCACTGTTCACTTATTAGTTGCCCGTGAGCATCCCTTGAGCTGCCAAAAGTCCAAGAATTGATTCAAAATCAATTATAAACATTGGAGACATGTTTGATACATCCAAAAACTATATTTTTGAGTGTTTTTTTGTATAAACACTCCTTAGAACTCAATTCAAATGTTAGGAAACTTGTTTATCATTCATTATTTTCTTAAACATTCAATTGAGCTCTTAAACTTTCTTTTAAACAATTCTTTATGTATAACTCTTATGAGAGTTGGTGAGTGATTAGAATAGACATTCTTATTCTTTTATTTTCTGGGTTTAGAAAAGAAAAAGTGAGATTATATTCTAAAGGAATTGGTTTAAGTGTTTAGCCATTAAAACACTTGGGAATTTGGTTTTGTTGTGAGCCTTCAAAATTCAAGTTGTAAAGTTGTAAAAGTGAGCCATAAAACTCTTGTGTAATCTCAATCCTATGAGTAAGATTTTGGTGATTAAAAATCGTAACTTGGGGATAACTTAGGTGGAGACATAGGATTATTATTGAATCTGAACTCCTTAAATATTTATGTTTTTCATTCTTCCTTCTCAACTCTTACTTAATTCTTATAAAGAATTCCTTTAATTTGCTATTTTTTTATATTCCTATTCACCCCCCTTTTAGGACTCTTTCAAGTAGCTCATCCATAAATGAATTGCCAGATAGAGGTTACCAATAGGATCATCATGCAAGGAATGAAGAAGAGGTTAGATGACAAAAAGGGAAATTCAGTGAAAGAACTTAACAATGTTATATGGGCATATAGCACAATGCCCAAGAATTCCACTGGAAAAATGCCTTTTAACTCTCTCTCTCAACAACACAACGGAGGAGGAGAAAAAGAGAGAGACTCTCTTTTCCTCCTCTCCGTTGTTGTTGTTGAGAGAGATAGCAACATCAATGGTTAAATATACCTAGATCTACTTAAAGAAATAAGGGAACAAGCTACCATTATGGCAAAAGCTCAAAGGAAGAAGATCAAGGAGTACTAGGATAAACATGTTCAACTAAAACAATTCAAGGTCATAGATTGGGTGCTTAAAAGGGCTGACATTGGCAAAGGCAACTGCAAAATAGGGAAGCTTGGACCTAACTAGGAAGGCCCTTATTAAGTCATTAAAAAGACAATTGAAGTGGTATATAGAATTAAGGATGAATAAAGGAAAGAGCTGCCTTGAAATTGCAACTCAAACAATCTCAAAAAATATTATCAGTAAAGAAAATGTACTTGGAATGTAGCAAATTTTGAGGAATAAAGAGGTTCATTCATTAATCAAAATGTTACATCAATACAAGGAAAAGAAAAGAAAATTTTTACTAAGTATTTTATAAACTAGCCTCAGTCTCAAGAGCCATAGTCCCCTCAATTGGGTCAAGAGCTACATTTTCATAAATCTTAGACTTAGGTAAAGGAGTGGACTTGGCACAGAAGGAAGTAGCTCCAATAGTGGATTTTTCTCATACAGCTTACAGATCCTTCATTTTCTTAGGAGCATACATATTGGTAGTGTCTTCCTTAACAGCTAGCCTTGCCATATCATTAGAAGTTATCCTATCCAACTTAAAGAAATCCAAGTCTAGATGTTGAGCCCATAGTATCCTTTGACACTCAAATTTATATACCTTCAAAAATCCCTTCATCATCTTTTGATAAGTCTTTATATCATTGCCTAGGGATTTCTTTTCCTAAGCCAAATCTTTCTTTAGAATTATAAGCTTGGTATCCTGCTGCTTGATGAGTGTGAAAAATGCATTTTATTAACTAGCCTTATCTTAGGAAAAATTCAATTTCAGTTAAGTTTATGTTTATGTTTCTTTTATTCAGTTTTTATTTAGTTGAGTACTTACTGCATGTCTTGTGTGTTTATTTATTTTTACGTATTAGTTGGTTCATATTTGGTTGATTTTTATGTATTTAGGGAAGTCAAAGAACAGTAAAGGAAGGTTATATAGGAGCCGTGAGCACTTGAAGTGGGCTCGAAAAGCAATGGAGGTCAATATGCAATAATGCTGAAAAAGGGATGTGCACAACCGTGCGCAAAATGCACATGGCCGTGCAACCTGGTGATTGGAAAAATTCAGAGTCGAATTTAATTGCTGACTCATAAGGGACAAGATGGAGATTTCGCATGGTTGTAACCCTAGGGCTTGTAATTAGGGTTTTATAAGAGGGTAGCCACCAGAAACAAGTATATAAATAGATTATTATTCATCACTTAAAGGATACATTATATTTTTTTTAGAGAATATTCGGATAACAGTTTGGAAAAACAAGGATTTTTCTTGCTTATGTTAGTTTGAAGATTTGAGAATAAGAATTAAAGAACATCAAGCTTCCTATTGAACAAGGGGTTTCTTCTATTCAATTGTGTTTATTCATCCTTAATTTTAATTTAATAATGATGTTTATTTTCTTTTATTCTTTTTCTTTATCTCTTACAATTGACATGAGTAGCTAAATTATTGGTTAGGGTTCTTATTGCAAATCAACCATGGGCTAATCACAATTAAACCTAAGCCATTAATCTAGATCCTTTGGTTGTTGTTGAACTTAATGTCTTCTTAGGATTGATCACCCTTTGATTGAATATACACAATAAAACTTGATCGAGAGATAGGTTGTATTGGATTTAAACAATAACCTGTTAGATGCTTTCTTAGTTGAGAAACACTTAAGCAACTAATATTGATTAAGGGTTGATGCTTAAACTGGGTTAACCGAACACTTAGTAGGTGAGAGCTTTAAATCTAAGAACGTCAATGTACTTGGTTAATCATAGGGTTGTCTTAGGAGGAAAGCCTATGATTCTTGAGAAACCCTCAAATTGGATTAAGGATAGGTATGGCTTCGTAGTTAATTTATCTTAAATAAAGGTTGAATTTATAATAAGAACCCTAGCTCTTTAAAGTGATTGTTATCTCATTATGATTTTTGTGTTTTGTTTTAGTTTAATTTTTAGTTTAATTAAAAATATGCTTTTTTGTTATTTAAACAAATAAACACAACTAGTATCACTGTAATCAATTTGCAATCTCTGTGGGATCGATATTTAATTACTACTTGTATGAATCCTTATACTTGCGAAAAACCATCACTGCTCGATCCTTGAAGTAAGCTGAGCTTGTGAATGCTCAAGTTATTGTACCTTATTTAAAATGATTAGCCTCAGCAAGCTCAAGGGCACACTTTGCCATATCCAACTTCTTCTCATAGTTAATGGCAATTGTACCAACCTCGACCTGCTTAAAATTGTAATCGCTTTGGAGGATTAAGTGGTTATCCTTTACTAGTAGCAGCCCTTGAGCCATCTAAAGGATAAGGGAAAGATTAAAAAAGATTAACATCTATAAAAAATAAATATAGCCAAGTTTAAGGAAGTTACCTCCAAAGCATGAGTTGTCATGACCCGAACTCGAGGGCACGTGACTGGCACTAGGGAATGGGTAGGCATAAGGCCCCCGAAACCCATAGTAAGCCTAAAAGAAAAGATAAACAACTCCTTACAATTTAAAACTTTATTTTAAAATAGGACACATTATTAAATTTATTTTTCTTAAAAACAAACAGATTCAAGTGCTTAATAGAAATGTGTTTCAACGTCACACATTATAAATCAAACTTAAATCTTATACATAAGCGTGGTTCGTACAAATAACTACATAATATACTTAAAACATACAACTCTTAGTACATATACTACTGCAGCAAACTAGATTAACACACAGTACAGCTTACAATGACCTACATAAAATAGCCGGTGAAGAAGAAACCCGAACGTGGAGGTAGTCTGAGGTCGAACTCCCAAGCTCCTGAAAAAAAAATTGCGAGGAATCAAACCTCACTGAGTAAGTCAATAAAAAAGGCTGTACGGTTTGAAAACCTTTTTGAAAACTATATGTTTATAGTAAAAATAATTTATAGTATATATTTATAGCTTTTGAAAAATCTCAGTAGAACCCTAAACCTAAAAATCTGCATGGCTAACTGGGCCCACTTATTCCAACTAGACTACCGGTCCCCGAGAGCAAAGGCATCAACCGAGGCACCAAGCCGTAGTCATTCACTTAATCCAAATATATGGCTCTGACGGTCCCCAAGAGCAAAGGCATCGACCGAGGCACCCATCCCAGTCCATTATTAACCTTACAATCACTGGCAGTCCCCGAGAGCAAAGGCTTCCACCAAGGCACCTGTCCCAGTTTAACATTCACCAATCATATATATATATATATATATATATATATATATATATATATATATCCATCTCTCAATCTCTACCATGTGCACATAGTCCTGATGCAGCCCATCAGGTAGCCCGTTCTACTAAAATTTCTCAAATTGATTTTAAATAAATAAAATGCATTTAAATCATAAATAATAGCATTAAATTAAATAAATCATATAATCAATATAATAAAAATACAAGCGCATGCATTCTTTAAATAAACACACGCATAGATCGTTCTATTGACTTACAAGATGAGTGTGAAGACTGACGACCACGCGTCTACCTCGGTCTCACGGCTTCTGCTCCGATATGCTCTAAAAGAAAAAATAATGAATCGACTTTTAAAACATGGTTATGGAATTGAAATCAACAATCAAAAAAATAATGAAATTCTAGGCTAGCTCGAGGAAAACCAGACAAGACTCGATAGACAGGACATAACCTAACTAACGGTAGAAATTTTACGAATATCACGTTTTACGAGGAAATCTACTAAAATTTCGGCAGAGTCTCCTCTGTAAAATAGATATCTCTCTACCAAAGGTAGAGCCAGACCTGCAGAAAATGCACTTCTAATATCCACACTCAAGTCGGGCTCCCAAATTTACATTTTGCCCCGACCGAGATCACAACTCAATAAAATATCAAGAATTAATAATATTTATTTCTCAAAATACATATTTCACATACACATATACTAAAAATATACAAAAACATATAAAATCTCAATTATTCAAAATTAACAACTAAATTTGTATTCCTTCATCAAAACATAATTATAACCTAATTATAACCTAATTTTAAATCCATTAAAATGTATTATATATATATATATATTTGGGATTTAATATTTAAAATTTACACTACTTAGGTAAAAATACCAATTAATTTATAAAAATTGTCTAAACCCCTTAAATATTAATAAAACTAATTAAAATATATATTTAACTATGTTTAGCGTAAAATTACATTTTTTACCCCCCTAAAATACATAAAATACATAATGTATTATTAATACCAAAAATAATTCCTTAAAATTATTTAATCACCCCAAAAATTTATTTTCTCAAAATTAATCTTCCTAATAATTAAAACATAAAATCAACCAATAATTTCTTCTAAAAAAATATAATTTAACCTAAAAAAATCATATTTGACATAAACTCAAAAACTCCTAAAATTTGAATAATATTCTAAAAATTTTTTTTCTTTACTCTAAAATTAATATCAACTCATAATAACACCAAAAATACCAAATATTATTATTATTTTATTTTTATAATTAATTTACGAAAATTCCTAAAATAATAATAAAATATTCAAAAATTCACCAAAAATCAAAATAAATTCCAAAAATTATACAAAAATTCATAGAGGTAGACTGAGCTACTAGGAATCACATTTGTAAAGGGAGTTTGCATTGAATCAAGCTAGATCGAGCTAAAAAAAATTCAAAACCCTAGAGCTCAAAACTAATAATCAACCAAAACTCAACCAATTCATGACCAAAGCTTAAACTAAGGTTGGAATGGGTCTCACTGGTGCAAGAGGAGGGGATTGACATCGGAATGGAGTGAAATGGTAGCCGGATGGAGCTTGGCCGATTCTAGGAGCAACTCTCGGCTTTCGTCTATTTTCAGGGATTCTGGCAACTTTGCTGTCGACCAGAGGTGAGGGAGAAGGAGGAAAAGGCAGCATGTGGTGGTCGGAAATGGGGGAGGCGTAGTGACGGTGGCGATCGAGGATGTCGTGCGGTGAGGGAAGGTTGAGGGAGATGGTGCTACGGTTTTTGTTTGAGTATATATATATATATATATGTACAAATTCTGTACCACACATACACAAAATAACCATAAAGTTAATGTAGTTTAAAATAATGATAATAATAGTAATAATATTGATAATAATAATAATAACAATAATAAAAATAAACAATGGAAATTTTAAACAATAAATAAATAATACTCACATAAATTAATAACCCTAAAATTATATTAACATAAATATAATATCATGAAAAAAATAATTATTAATAACACTATTTAAAAATCCCTTTATTTAAATAAATATATAGGGTATTACAGTCTCCCCTCCTTATATGAATTCGTCCCCGAATTCAAGAAAAGAAAGAAAAGAAGAATTACAAGGCTAAGAGGGAAAGAGATACGGGAAAGAAACTCGCATCACAGATTTAGTTTCCCAAGTGCAATCCTCCACGGAATCGTTACTCCATAGCACCTTCACCATCGGTATCTCCTTAGTTCACAACTGTCAGACTTGGCGATCTACAATCACCACCGGGTACTCCTTGTAAGTCAAATCATCGCTAAGCTCTACGGCTTGAGGTTGCAACACGTGAGATGGATCAAGGACATATTTCCTCAGCATGGATACATGAAATACAGGATGGATTCTCGACAGTTCTGGTGGTAACACCAGCCTATATGCCACTTCACCCACTCTAGATCGAATCTCAAACGGTCCAATGTATCTGGGAGCTAGCTTACCCTTCTTGCCAAATCTCATAACTCCTTTCATTGGAGACACCTTCAGGAACACCATGTCTCCAACCATAAAGGATACATCCTTCCTCCTACAGTCAGCATAGCTCTTCTGTCTGCTGAAGGCTGTCTTCAATCGCTGTTGTATAATGGGGACTTTCTCTGAAGTGATCTGCACCAACTCTGGTCCCATTAACTGCCTTTCACCAATCTCCCAACACAAAGGTGATCTACACTTCCTACCATTTAGTGCCTCATACAGAGCCATCTCGATGCTAGTATGATAGTTATTATTATAAGCAAACTCAATCAATGGCAAGTGTGAATCCTATTGTCCTCCAAAATCCATTACACATATCCTCAGCATATCTTCTAACATCTGGATGGTCCTCTCTAACTGACCATCTATCTGAGGGTGGAAGGCCGTACTGAAATCCAATATGGTACCCAAGGCCTTGTGTAACTCTTGCCAAAAGGCTGAGGTAAAGGTGGCTCCTCTATCCGACACTATACTCACAGGTACTCCATGTAGACAAACAATCCTATTAACATAAAGTCTCGCCAGTCTATCAGTAGAGTATGTCTTCTTTATAGGAAAAAAGTGTGCTGACTTAGTTAGCCTGTCAACAATTACCCAAATAGCGTCATAACCTCTAGTAGTCTGAGGTAGCCCAGTCATAAAATCCATGGCTATCATATCCCATTTCCATTTAGGAATTGGCATAGGTTGCAACAGTCTCGAGGGTCTCTGATGTTCAAGCTTTACTTGCTGGCAAGTCAAGCACCTGGATACAAATTTTGCAATGTCCTTCTTCATTCCATTCCACCAATATGTATCCTTCAAGTTATGATACAACTTAGTAGAACCCGGATGAACACTATATGCAGAAAAATGTGCTTCTTCCATAATCTCCTTTCTTAAGTCATCAACATCTGGCACACAAATCCTAGTGCCCAACCGCATTACACCTTCTCTGTCAATCACAAAGTCCCATGACTGCCCTTGTTGTACTTCATACATAATCCTTTGCAACTGGGGGTCTCTGCTCTGAGCTGCCTTAACCCAATCCAAGTATACTAATAGTACACTGAATTGAGCTAAAAGGCACTTTCGGGTAACCTTCATCTGCAACCCCTGATCGATTAACCCATACAGCTCCTTGATAATGGGCCTTCTCTCTGTGCTAATATGGGCAAGGCTGCCTACTGATTTTCTACTTAAGGCATCCGCAACAACATTCGCCTTACCTGGATGGTATAAAATGGAATAATCATAATCCTTAAGGAGTTCCATCCATCTCCTCTGCCTCAGATTCAAGTCCCTCTGTTGGAAAATATATTTCAAGCTCTTGTGATCAGTGTATATCTCATACGTCACCCCGTACAAGTAATGCCTCCATATTTTCAAAGCAAACACCACGGCTGCCGTCTCCAGATCATGAGTAGGATAGTTCTGCTCGTGCTTCTTCAACTTCCTCGAAGCATAAGTAATCACTTGGCCATTTTGTATCAACACACAGCCCAATCCTACTCTGGAAGCATCACAATACACTGTATAACCTTTATTTCCAGAGGGCAAAGTTAGAATTGGAGCCGACGTCAACAAGTCCTTCAATAACTAAAAGTGCTCTTCGTATTTTTTTCGTCCATACAAACTTAGCACTTTTCTGGGTCAACCTTGTCAAAGGTGCAGCAATTTTAGAGAAGTCTTTCACAAATCTGCTGTAATAGCCTGCTAGACCTAGGAAACTCCGTACCTCTGTAACTGTAGTCGGCCTTGGCCACTCTGTAATAGCCTTTATCTTCTTAGGGTCCACCTATATGCCATCTATAGAAACCACATGGCCTAGAAATGCCACTTGATTTAACTAGAACTCGCACTTTGAGAACTTGGCATACAACCTGTGCTCCCTTAAGGTCTGAAGCACCCTTCCCAGATGCATAACATGCTCAGCCTCACTCTTGGAATAAACCAAGATATCATCTATGAAAACTATTATAAACTGGTCCAAGTATGGCCTAAACACCCAATTTATCAAGTCCATAAAGGCTGCTGGAGCATTAGTCAGCCCAAAGGACATTACTAAAAACTCATAATGGCCATATCTTGTTCAAAAGGCTATCTTGGGCTCATCACCTCTTCTAATCCTCAATTGGTGATACCCAGATCTCAGATCTATTTTAGAGAAGCATGTAGCACTTTGAAGTTGATCAAATAGGTCATCGATCCTCGGAAGTGGGTACTTGTTCTTGATGGTGACCTTATTCAACTACCTGTAATCGATATAGAGTCGAAGGCTACCATCTTTCTTTTTTACAAACAACACCGAAGCACCCCAAGGTAATGTACTAGGTCTGATGAAACCCTTATCAAGCAACTCCTGTAATTGTTCTTTCAACTCCTGTAGTTCAACTGGTGCCATTCTATAGGGTGGCATAGAAATAGGATCCGTACCAGGTATGACATCGATACAGAACTCTATCTCTCTGTCTGGTGGTAATCCTAGTAATTCTTCAGGAAAGACATCTAGAAATTCACACACCATTGGCACCTGCTCAATTGCCACATTCTCTTTCTCCACATCTCTTACCACTGCCAAGTAACCCTGACAACCCCTTCTAAGCATCTTTCGGGCTATAATGGCATAAATGAGATTATGAGGCATGGAGCTCTTTTCACCCTTGAAATAGAATTCTTCTTCATCTGGAATTATGAAAACTACTTCTTTCTCTCTACAATTCACTGAAGCATAATACCTCGACAACCAATCCATGCCTAAAATGACGTCGAATTCCAATACATCAACCAATATTAAGTCTGCCCATAATTCTCTACCATCAACTATCACCGGGCATGAAGGAAAGAAGACATCTGTCTCTAACTCGTCACTAAGAGGAGTCAAAACAGATAGAGGAAAGGATAACCTAGAAGGATGCCATGTGATTCTTAAAGCGAACATAGGAGAAATGAAGGAATGTGAAGCACCGGGATCAAACAACACTCTAGCATCGTATGCACAGACTGAGAGAATACCTGCTACCACTGCATTCGAAGTCTGACCATCCTGTGGTGTCAAAGTGAACACTCGAGCCTGACCACGACCTGCCTGCTGAGAAGTCAAAGGCTGCGCAAACCCATGGCCGCTAGGCCAACCAACTGAACCTCGGCCCTACTGACCCATAAGCTATGGCGGTCTCTGCTATGGCTGTACTGGTGCTCGATACTGCTGAGGCATCAGATAGTAGGGCTGAGCCACTGACGAAGACAAACCTTAAACGTACTATGGCTAGTATCCGGAGTGAGGACAAGCTCTAGCAAGATGACCAACCTGTCCACATCTAAAGAAAGCGCTCGACAACAGGTGACACGGGCCCTGATAGAATCATCCACAACTTGCGCAAGCACTAGCTCCAGACCCAGAACTACTCTGCCCGGAACTCTGCGCACTATTACTACTACTGACTCCAATACTGAATTTATGACTCCTGCTAGTTCTCCTATTCGTGGCATAACCATGGCAACCAATTTGGTGGGTTATGGACCTCCTACCACTCTGCTGTGAACTACCCGCAACCTGCTGACTCGAACTACCGATGTGAAATGCTAGCTGCTGGTACCCGGGAGCTACTCCATATCCATTGCCCCTAACTATATAAGGATCTATCATGGTGCCCTGGTGGATATGCCACCTCTCAATCAAACGGGCCTCCTCAATCACACTCTCTAGGGTGCGGTCCTCGGTACGCATACCAATAAAAGTGGGTCCCAATCCAGTAACATATAGCTCCACTGCTCTGTAAGGGTCCCTCCTGATATCCTCTGCATGTCGGGACAACCTATTAAACTCTCTGGTATAGTCCTCCTCTGACCTATCGCCTCTAGTGATGTGGAGTAACTACCACTTGTAGGCATCTCTGGTGGCTAGAGGATAAAAAAATCTCAAAAAGTGATCCTTAAACTCTGGCCAAGTCAACTCGTGCATCGATGGCTGAATCAACTGCATAAACCAGTCCTGAGCGGCCGCCTGAACCGACAACTCCACAATCATAATCCTCTGATAATCCATATGTCCCGTCCTGGTACGTGCCTCAATCGCATTAATGAAGTCTAAGGCATCACCTGTACTGTCAAAAGAAACTCTACCGATCTGAGAGTAAAGAAGTGCTACCTCAGTATCTGACATCCCCTGATTCCTCTGCTGTACGAGGGGCATCACCTGATTCAATGCTGCTAGACCCTGATTAATCCCTGCCAGTGCAGCTGTAAAGGCTGTGGGATCTATGACTGGGACTGTAGGCTCGACTGGCTGCTGATCAGGAATCTCAACTGCAGCTACCTTGGCTCGACCTCTACCTCTACCTCTGCCCTTACGACGTGGAGCAGGAAGGGGAGCCTCATCATGCACAGACTGCTCATCAAGTCTAAGAGTTGGATCAACATCGGGGTCAGTATGCACACGTCTCATTCTGAAAAGAAGACAAGGAAAATTGAATTCAAAATGAGGTAAGAATATTTAACGCAATGCGGAATTAAAAACAAGAACATCTCAAGGATAATTATCAACCCTAAAGCTATAGTAGTTACACAGAAAGACAAACATGGACAATTAATCAAACTTATGCTCTGATACAAACTTTGTCATGACCCGAACCCGAGGGCACGTGACCGGCACTAAGGAATGGGTAAGCATAAGGCCCTCGAAACCCGTAGTAAGCTTAAAAGAAAAGATAAACAACTCCTTATAATTGAAAATTTTATTTTAAAATAGGACACATTATCAAACTGATTTTTCTTAAAAATAAATAGATTCAAGTGCTTAATATAAATGTGTTTCAACATCACACATTATAAATCAAACTTAAATCTTATACATAAGCGTGGTTCATACAAATAACTACACAATATACTTAAAACATACAACTCTTAGTACATATACTACTGCAGCAAACTAGATTAAGACATAGTACAGCTTACAATGACCTATATAAAATAGTCAATGAAGAAGAAACCTGGCGTGGAGGTAGTCTGAGGTCGAACTCCCAAGCTCCTGAAAAAAAAAATTGAGGGGAATCAGACCTTACTGTGTAAGTCAATAAAAAGAGCTGTACAATTCGAAAACCTTTTTGAAAAATATATGTTTATAGTAAAAATAATTTATAGTATATATTTATAGCTTTTGAAAAATCTCGGTAGAACCCTAAACCCAAAAATCTACATGGCCAACCAGGCCCACTTATTCCAACTAGACTACCGGTCCCCGAGAGCAAAGGCATCAACCGAGGCACCAAGCCGTAGTCATTCACTTAATCCAAATATATGGCTCTGGCGGTCCCCGAGAGCAAAGGCATCGATTGAGGCACCCATCCCAGTCCATTATTAACCTTACAATCACTAGCAGTCCCCGAGAGCAAAGGCTTCCACCGAGGCACCTGTCCCAGTTTAACATTCACCAATCATATATATATATATCGGATCCATCTCTCAATCTCTACCATGTGCACATAGTCCTGGTGAGGCCCACCAAGTAGCCCGTTCTACCAAAATTTCTCAAATCGATTTTAAATAAATAAAATACATTTAAATCATAAATAATAGCATTAAATTAAATAAATCATATAATCAATATAATAAAAATACGAGCGCATGCATTCTTTAAATAAACACACGCACAGATCGTTCTATTGACTTACAAGATGAGTGTGAAGGCTGACGACCACGCGTCTGCCTCGGTCTCACGGCTTCTGCTCCGATATGCTCTAAAAGAAAAAATAATGAATTGACTTTTAAAATATGGTTATGGAATCAAAATCAACAATCGACAAAACAATGAAATTCCAGGCTAACTCGAGGAAAACTGGACAAGACTCGATAGACAAGACATAACCTAACTAACGGTAGAAATTTTACGAATATCACATTTTACGAGGAAATCTACCGAAATTTCGACAGAGTCGCCTTTGTAAAATGGACATCTCTCTACCAAAGGTAGAGCCAGACCTGCATAAAATGCACTTCTAATATCCACACTCGAGTCGGGCTCCCAAATCTACATTTTGCCCCGACTGAGATCACAACTCAATAAAATATCAAGAATTAATAATATTTATTTCTCAAAATACATATTTCACATACACATATACTAAAAATATACAAAAACATATAAAATCTCAATTATTCAAAATTAACAACTAAATTTGTATTCCTTCATCAAAACATAATTATAACCTAATTTTAAATCCATTAAAATGTATTATATATATATATATATTTGGGATTTAATATTTAAAATTTACACTACTTAGGTAAAAATACCAATTAATTTATAAAAATTGTCTAAACCCCTTAAATATTAATAAAACTAATTAAAATATATATTTAACTATGTTTAGCGTAAAATTACATTTTTTACCCCCCTAAAATACATAAATTACATAATGTATTGTTAATACCAAAAATAATTCCTTAAAATTATTTAATCACCCCAAAAATTTATTTTCTCAAAATTAATCTTCCTAATAATTAAAACATAAAATCAACCAATAATTTCTTCTAAAAAAAATGTAATTTAACCTAAAAAATCATATTTGACATAAACTCAAAAATTCCTAAAATTTGAATAATATTCAAAAAAAATTATTTTCTTTACTCTAAAATTAATATCAACTCATAATAACCAAAAATACCAAATATTATTATTATTTTATTTTTATAATTAATTTATGAAAATTCCTAAAATAATAATAAAATATTCAAAAATTCACCAAAAATCAAAATAAATTTCAAAAATTATACAAAAATTCATACAGGTAGATTGAGCTACTAGGAATCACATTTGTAAAGGGAGTTTGCATTGAATCAAGCTTGATCGAGCTAAAAAAAATTTCAAAACCCTAGAGCTCAAAACTAACAATCAACCAAAACTCAACCAATTTATGACCAAAACTTAAACTAAGCTTGGAATGGGTCTCACCGGTGCAAGAGGAGGGGATTGACACCGGAATGGAGTGAAATGGTGGTCGGACGGAGCTTGGCCGATTTCTAGGAGCAACTCTCGACTTTCCTCTATTTTCAGGGATTCCGGTAACTTTACTGACGACCGGAGGCGAGGGAGAAGGAGGAGAAGGCAGCAGGTGGTGGTCGAAGATGGGGGAGGCACAGTGACGGTGGTGGTCGGGGATGTCGCGTGGTGAGGGAAGGTTGAGGGAGATGGTGCTATGATTTTTGTTTGAGTATATATATATGTGTGTACAAATTCTCCACCACACATACACAAAAATAACCATAAAGTTAATGTAGTTTAAAATAATTATAATAATAGTAATAATATTGACAATAATAATAATAACAATAATAAAAATAAACAATGGAAATTTTAAACAATAAATAAATAATACTCACATAAATTAATAACCCTAAAATTATATTAACATAAATATAATATCATGAAAAAAATAATTATTAATAACACTATTTAAAAATCCCTTTATTTAAATAAATATATAGGGTATTACATGAGTGATCACGGAATTGAACAACTCATTTCTCCTATCTTCTTGCCACTTTTGGATATTATCTAATAACCATAGGGACTCAACATAATGATTTATAACTTAAGGGTTAGGGACACTATAAGGATTCATCTTTGTCAAGATACAATGGAAATTTTAAACAATAAATAAATAATACTCACATAAATTAATAACCCTAAAATTATATTAACATAAATATAATATCATGAAAAAAATAATTATTAATAACACTATTTAAAAATCCCTTTATTTAAATAAATATATAGGGTATTACATGAGTGATCACGGAATTGAACAACTCATTTCTCCTATCTTCTTGCCACTTTTGGATATTATCTAATAACCATAGGGACTCAACATAATGATTTATAACTTAAGGGTTAGGGACACTATAAGGATTCATCTTTGTCAAGATCCACCTCTTTGGATTTGGGCATCCAATAAGTTTTGAGCACTTCATAAACACCCCCTCATTAAGTGGTTCCTTGTCATCTATCTCGTTGCTCTGGGAGCTTTTTTAGGAGGCTCAAATATTTTTTTATGAGTTGTCCACTACTATTTTCCCCTTATCACTAGAGTGAGGATTAGTTTGAACCTCCAAGACATCCTCTTCTCAAATAAGATGGGTAGTTTGGTTAGTCTCTTGCACCTCCAACTCCTTATTTAAAAGGATTATATCTATAAATGTGAAATAGTCAGCCATCTACAAATAAAAGAAAAAAGAAAATTCAGAATATACCTTTAGAAGTTCAGCACTTACCATCATCATTAATGCCCCTAGGATAAACTCTCTAAAGATATCTCTGAGATAGATTCTCAGTAGATATAAACTTGATTATGCTTTGCAGATTAAGGCTAAGGGCCAACTTTATGTCCTTTTCAGACAGTTGTGCAAAGCACTTTACTTTATGGCATTCACTAACCCATATATGCCATATACTAATAAAGTCCAAAGGATGTTCGATCATAAAAATTTATGCCCCCAAGACTTCTATAATTTTGGAATTTCGACAAACACACTCTGATAAGGAATAACTGATAAAAAAAAGGTTAGCTCCCTTTTCTTTTTATTCAAATTATACATAAAATATAACATATCTATATTCGACTCCCTATTTTCCCTATGCATCAATTCTATATAACCAATTAGAATCCTATAGTTATTGGGGTTTCCCAAGAGCTATGTTAAACCTATTCAAAAAATTCCTAACAAAAGGGTCCGTGGGAAACGTTAACCTCCCTTCTACTTAGTCTACATAAACAACCATCCTTACTGTATCTAAAAAATGTTCATGAGCTCTTAATCTCTTTCCCATAATGTGTAGCACATACTCCCGAGGAATACTATACATCCTTCTATACCATTTAGGCATACCTTTATCTACCTTAGACATAAATAGGTCAGACTTAACTTATTCATGTGGAGCCATTAAATTAAAGAAGAAAAGAATGCAATGAAGAAAAATAACAAAAAAGAAAAGGCTTTCACCTGGAAAATAAGAGGGATTCTTCTACAAAAATGATGAACATTGTAGCAAGGAAGCACTTCGAAGCAAAAATACAAAGCAGCCAAAGCAAAAGAAGGGAAAAGGTGCAAAATAGAGAGGAAGAACATGTTTTTAAAGAAAGTGGAAGGTTTTAGAATGCCACTAAATACCCTTATAAAAACTAAGGACATCTCTCTTAACCCAAAGGGTATTCCAAGAAAAGGAAAGCCCACTAACTGAGTAGTTATTATTATAGCAACCAAAACATCTTATCTTCTGACATGCGAGAAAATGTCATAGTTGGATGATTTATAATTCAAAAAAAATCAAAAGACGTGGAGTTCAAAACCTCACATATCTTACTACCAACTACCTCTATCTTTCATCAAACTCAAATCACTTCGATAGTACCAAGCATCTAAGTCCACTGACCAAAGCTGACACCCTTAAGACACTTCAATAGTGCTATGGTTTGGAGACTTAGGTCACTTCTATAAGGACCCAATATTTAAGTCTAGTGACTAAAGCTAGCACTCTCAAGTCACTTTGATAGTACTGAGGTTAGGAGACTCGGGTCGCTTCTATAGTACTAGGAATCAAAACCCTAGTGACGTTTGGTCCCGTCATGTCATTTTTATAACACTGACTGGTTAATAACACTGAGCATCTTCTATTGAATAATCTTCGTATCTAAGTCCAATTGGCACCTTCATGTTATCGTATTTAGACATGCCAATCTCAAATTCTCGGTACCAAGCATCATCACCTTCTGTGACATCAGCTCACCCTTCAGTATCAAAAGCAATCATGAGCAGTCTTTCTTTCAGGAATGGAATTATTATTTTGAGTAACTTGTCATCATTCACAATCAATCTACCAAATCTAGATACATCAGACATAAATATTCGAATAAAACTTTCAGGAGGGAGGACTCCTGATACCCCATATATATATTCTTATTATACTATGGGTTTATTTTCCTAAACAGGGGATTACTTGCATGAGAAGATGTCCAATCTAAATAGGAAAAAAGTCCATAATGAAGAAGACTTCCAAATAGGAAGATACTTCTCAAAAGGCACAAGTCCTAGACAGATGAAAAATTTTATTCCTCTCAAGTTTGAGCATCACTATCTCTATATATAGTCCTCATATCTCTCATTCTTATTTATTCTATTTTTAGCTCCTTGGTCTCTCTATCTCTCTAAAAACTCTCTCTCTCTCTCTCTCTCTTTCTCTACATTCTTTAAATTAGACATCAAAGGGTTTGTGGAGATCCTCTTCATCTCTCACATTACCCTTTGTTGGTTGCTTGCTTGTAAGACTCAAACTTAAAGATTCTGAAAAAAAAATTATCAACCATTTAAAAATAAAATATTATATTAATATTTTATTATAAAATAATGATTGTATGATTGAGTTTCAAAATACCAGTAAAATAAAAACCATTTGTCCTTAAATGTCAATAAAATCACATATTAATAAGTGAAAAAACATTTAACCATATGATAGTTTTTTCATTTATTTCTCATAATTATTTAAGCCTTAACTAGAGCAGGTTCACAATAAAAAATCAAATCTATGTTCCTGTTTTAAGAAACAATAATAAGTGAATTACATTACTTTTCCAAGGAATAAAATTACAAATTAATTTATTAGTTTTGAACTTTTTAATTTTTTTAAAAATGTCATGTAATATACTTAAAAACTATGTGAATAATAAGGGATAGACAGCCTTCCCCTTTTAAATTTATGATGGCCATATTTGAACCGTCCTAACTAAGATCATAGGTTATTATTTGAGAAAATTTGGAGCTAAACAAGTTTTCTTTAAAAAAAAAAAAAAAAAACCTTCTTTGAAGAGAGTTCTATTTGTCCTATATTTATAGACTTTTACAATAATACATAGAAAGAAATGTTTCAAGTCAATCATACAAGATTTGAATCAATCACATCTCTAACTTTGTGCTATTACTTTGAGTTTCAATACAACTCTTTAAATTACTCTCATGACTTGTTGTATTAAAAATAACAACCATAACTTGATTGGCTTCCATATCACTCCATTTAGCATCCTTATCAGTCCTATCTATAGACTCAGGATGGTTGTTAGATAGTTGATTTCTCTTAATAATTACGGTACTTTAAATTAATCAATAAGTCCATTATATGTGATGTTTATGAAGTTATAAAAATTAGGAAGTCAATTTTAGTTTTTATATTATTGTTTTGCAACATTAAGAATCTTAAGTTTTTTATTTGTCTTTTAATCCGTCAAAATACTATTTTTATACTGTTTTAAATGATCATGAGTTTCAAAGAATTTTAATAAAAATAAGCCATGTGAATTGTAACAATTTAAAAAATTCGTGTATCAACTTATTGATGTGTGATGAAAATTAGTCAAATTCAAATTCAATTTTTTATAATGTTTGCTTAATGGTATTAAAAATATCATGATTTTTTATTTGTTTTAAATAGTTTAATTTTAGTCCCTTTGTACTCTTTTTAATTACGTTCTTACACATTTATTTTAATATATTTCATTTTTATATTTTTTTTTACTGATGAATACACTTTTGTACTACTCTGCATCTTTTCTCCATTGCAGAATTTATAATCCAATCATTATATTTAGATTGCATTATCAGATTGTAAAGTTTTAATTTTGAATTAATTGACCCTTAATTTCCATAAATTTTTACTAAAATAATCCCTTTAAAATTATTTAAAATTACTTTTATTATTTTCTCCTCTAACTAAGATGTAATTAATTTTTCAAGTTTGAATACATTTTCAATTAACAAAAAAGTGCATGACATTTAGAAAATAGGAGAAAAGTATCTATAGTAAAAATATGGATTTGATAAATATAAAATAGTCTCTTTTGATTCAATAAATTTTTTTTTTTTGGCTAAAGGGTCAAAATTTGGACCCTCAATTGTACCCTAAAGTTAATACTGTATCTTAAAATTTTTTTTGCTTCTAATGAAAACTTTTTCTTCTAAAATTGGATTATATTGGATTTTACCTTTAAAAAAATCTTACAATTAAATCCTATAAGTCAAATAGAATTTTAATTTCAATTTTAACATGTAACTAATGAAAATAATTTAGATTAATAAATAAAGTAAATCATTTTTAATATATATATATCACCTAATTATAAAAGATTTAAAAAAATTTAAGCTTTTATAATAATTTTTAGAAAAATATATTTTTGAATTTTTCAAATTTTCTGTAATACCCTATATATTTATTTAAATAAAGGGATTTTTAAATAGTGTTATTAATAATTACTTTTGCATTATATTATACAATTGTTAATAATACTTTTTAGGGTTATTAATTTATGAAATGATTGTATATGTGAGTATTATTTGTTTATTATCTAAAATTTCATTGTTTTTTATTATTATTATTATTATTATTATTATTACCACTATTTTAAATTATATTAAATATATATATATATATATATATATATATAAAGTATGGACCAAAAACCGGACACAACAAACACGAAAAAAAAGAAAGAAAGAAAGCGACAGAAGCAAAAACAGAGAGAAGCTTCCCGACCCAGCAGCAGAAGTATAAGTCAAATAGAATTTTAATTTCAATTTTAACATTTAACTAATGAAAATAATTTAGATTAATAAATAAAGTAAATCATTTTTAATATATATATATATATATATATATATATATCACCTAATTATAAAAGATTTACAAAAATTAAGCTTTTATAATAGTTTTTAGAAAAATATATTTTTTGAATTTTTAAAATTTTCTTAGAATTAAAAAAAATAAAACTTTAGAATCAAGTGATATACATATGAAAAACTCATCAATTTTATTTTTAATTTAATTTTAAGACTTCAATAATAAAATTTTATTCATAAATTTAAATTTAATAGTCGACTAATCAAAAATTATTTAAATTGATGATTTTTTTTAAATATATGTCACTTAACTATAAAGTTTAAAAAAAAGTTTAGGTTTAATAAAAATTTTGAGAAAATTTTAAAAATTTTTTTAAGGAAAGTTAAAAAATATTAAAAAAATTAAAATATAGTATCTAGGTTTAAATTTTTTTAATATATATATATATATAATCTAAATAATTTTTCTTAGTTAACCAATGAAATTAAAATTTTAATTGACTTATAAGATTTAGTTGTGAAAATTTTTTGAGATAAGGTTTAATAAAATCTAATTTTTTTTAAAAAAAAGTTCCCATTAGGACCAAAAAAAGATTTTAAGGTTCAACATTACCTATACGGTATAATTAAGGGTCCAATTTGATCTTTTGGCCATTTTTTTAAAGTGCAATTTGCATTCATATAGTTAATTAATTTGTGGTTTACCAAAAGCCATTAGAATCAATTGATAGAGGTTGCTTTTATTTAATTGATGTCTCTGAGTTCAAATTATTATTTATACAATTGCATTAGATAGTTATTGGAAAACCTTTACCATTCTTATGGTCTTGTATAGGTCAAACTGAATTAGTAAAAATTCAATAAACAAGTGTCATATTGAAAAGAAATAAAATAAGCACTTGGTTTGACTAATTCGAAGTCTTAATTAAATTATTTACATTATTTAAAAAAAAGTTTGTCTTACATTTTTTATGTATTGAAATAAAAAAAAATTCATAATTATTTTATTTATTAAATATCACATATATTTTTTTAATAGTTGATATCTAATTTTAACTGTTTTATATATCACATATTAGAAAATGTTGCATAATTTCATCGATTAAATATAAATTTTTTAGAAGTAATAAAATATCAATCAAATGAAAAATTAATACACTTCATTGATTCATATAACTAAGTTATGAGTGCTTTTATTTGTATATTTTGTTTGTCAGTTGTTAGACTTGACAATGCTTAAATATTATTAGATATTTTTAAATAAAATTACAAAATTGTATATTTTTCTAATTAAGATTTTAACTATATGGTGTAATATATAAGTAAGCAAAACACAATAGTATAATATATTAAAATAATGTTTTTTACTTAAACAAAATTTTGAATTTGAGTCCAAATGTATATTGTTGCATTGAACTAATTGTTGAGAGGATTTTAGTGTTCTTATGTTCTTATTTGAGTTGAACAAAATTAATTAAATTTTAACAAACTCTGAATAACTAAATTTAAGTAAAACAAAAGGCACAAAATATAATGTAAAAAAGTAAATAATGAATTACATGAAATTGGAATGCTTTTCCCCTTTTGAATTTTTAGAAAGTTATGTACCATAGAAGTCTTAACAAAATAGGTATGTAAATTGTAAATATTACAATTTTTATAACTCAAGTTAAAATATTAATTCATTGCATGTAATGTTCATAAGATTATAATAACTAGCCATAAATCTGCGCAATGTACAGATTATGAATTAATAAATATTTTGTTCAATTATTCTAAATACAAATAAAATAAATAATTCAAATATGTTAATTAATTAATTTTAAAAAATTATGAATATAAATTAAATAAATAGTTATCTAATTAATAGTTTTTATTAGGATTTTTTGTAATTATATTATGATAAATGAAAATCTAAAAATTAACCAATTATTAAAATTAATAATCAATTTATGAGAATTTTTTAGTAAAAACTTTAATTGCAAATTAACAAAAATTTAATGAATTACTAATATATATGAAAAGGAAATTGCATGAATCAACATTAGGAATGTTTTAAAAAAAGGCTAACAACACATATATATTTTCATGTAATGCACAAGAGATATTCAAAATAAGTTTCGTGAAATTAATGTACAATAGATGTAGTCAAACTCATACATATCAATAGAGAACATTAACCCAATTTTTATGACCGTATCAAAAATAGATATAACATCTTTTAATGATAATTAATTGTCTTGAAACATTAAGGGGTTGTTTAATTATGGAAAACAAATGCTACCATTTTTTAAATATCTCCAAAGAAAATAATTTTTTTATTTTCAAAATGTTTAATAGAATTTGAAAATCTAATTTATATTATTTTTTAATTGAAAAATACAGAAATTTAAATAATTCAACCACACTTCAAATTCTAACTAATCACTTTTACTATTTTTTAGTTTTTTTTTAAATTATTGCAACGTCTCTTTTTATATAATTTTGAATATATATATATATATATATATATATATATATATATATATATATATATATATATATATATATATATATATATTATTTTATCAATTTAGTAAAAATTGAATTATTAACAATTACCTATTTTTTAGCAATAGATTTTATATGTATAATTTTTAACCTTTTTTGGGAATATAATAATAATAATAATAATAATAATAATAATAATATATACAGAAGGCTTATTTAGTTTTGAAGAACAAGCTTGTTTTCCAAAAAAAATTTCCAAGAAACTGTAAAAATGGAATTTACTGTTTAGCAGTGATATTTTCATAATTTAAAAAACTATAAAACTACTTTTAAAATTTTTAAAATTATAACTAATAAAAGAATGTTTCCCATGTTTTCTTTCACGTTACCTATGACTTTTTCTCTCCCTACTCGTGTTTTGTTTCTACCTCTTCTTCTTCCTCTTCAACCTCAACGTCTTTTCTCTACCTTATGTTTTCCCATGCGTGCCTTTGCTTCCAATACGACCACATAGTTCCCTTCTCTAAGCATCCGTCTTTTTCACAATTCCTCTTCTTGAGCTATTTCTTTTAAGTGGGTTTGTGTGGTTTTGGGGATTTTAGATAAACATTCCTGCACCATAAACAGTCTTTTCAATCCACTTAGGCAGCCAATCCTTATTCTTTGCTTTTGTCAAAAGTTACCTGTAAACGTTTCAAATCAATGGCTGAATTTCTTCTGATATTTCAGAATCGTTTTTGTTTCATTCTTTTTCCTATTTGAAGTTACCTGTTCATGGGCAAGAGTTAAACGCAAGATAATTCATCCTGTTTATTTGTAACAAATAATAAAATGATTAGTTTGTATATAAATTTATATAGAATTAATACACTATTTTGATAAATTTATAATTATTTTATAATTATTATAAATCTAATTTCTTATTTAAACTCTATTATATATAATGGACATATTAAATTTTTTTAATAAGGTGATTTATTAAAATTAATTAAATGTAAATAATTTTAAATAAAATTTATAAAATAAATAGATTTAATTTTAAATGCTATCTTATGAATCACAATAATAATTAATATATTAACTAAAAAGTTATTATAGAAAATTTATCAAACATAAAACTTATGAAAACATGAAAAACTGAAAAAGAAAAGTTAACAAACAAACATGATTTTCTATTTTTTATTTTCAACTTTGGAAAATTGAAAACTGAAAAACGAAGAAAAGGAAAGGAAAAATTCCAAAATGAAACAGCCAAACAAGCCTTAACTTTCCCTATATCATGGATCATTGAAAAAAAAATCAAAGATTTTGTTTTTATCGATTTCATTCAAAGAGTTCTTCCCAATTAACATCTTTTGAATGAAAATTGAATGTATAAATGCATAATGCAAGACATTAATAATACAATTTAAAAGACACTAAAAAATCTAAAAAAATATTAACTTAATTTGATGAAGATTACCTTTGTTTCAGTTAAATTTATCTATTTATGGTAAAGTGAGGTTTTGATTTTTTTTAAAAAAAAATACTATTTAAAGGTTTTACAATTTTATTCATAATTTATTTTTTATTTAAAAGAAAAAATCGGTCACCTATATTTATATATATACAACTTTTAAAATAAAGAGAACTTTCTTAAAAAAAAACAAAAAGAGAGAGAACTATTCTTTCTTTTAAAATAAAGTGATATAAGGCATCCCTTTCCATTCTCTTGGCTTCTTTTTCTGGGCTATGGTGGTGATCTCTGAATCATTATAACTTGCAAAGTTAGCTGCTTTTTTCTTCATCTTCTTTGTCTTGTTCTATTGCTTGCTGTCACGACCCGAACTCGAGGGCACGTGACCGGCATTAGGGAATGGGTAGGCATAAGGTCCCCGAAACCCGTAGTAAGCCTAAAGGAAAAGAAAAATAAAACCATTCATATTTTAAAATTTATTTTAAAATAGAACACATTATCAAACTGATTTTTCTCAAATTACACAATTTCAACTGTTTAAATAATAATGTGTTTCAACATCTCATACTATAAATCAAATTGAATCGTATACATAAGCGTATATTTCGTACAACAAACTACATAATTAAGTTTAAACCATACAAATCCTTAGTACATAGGCTACTGCAGCATCCTAGATTAACACATAGTACAGTTTAAAATGACCTACATAAAATAGCCGGTAAAGAAGAAACCCAGCGTGAAGGTAGTCTGAGGTCGAACTCCCAAGCTCCTGAAAATAAATAAATTGAGGGGAATCAGACCTCACTGAGTAAGTCAATAAAAGAGCTGTACGGTTTGAAAACCTTTTTGAAAACTATATATGTTATAGTGAAAAAAATGTATAATATATAATTATAGCTTTTGAAAAATCTCGGTAGAACCCTAAACCCAAAATCTAAATGGCCAACCGGACCCACTTATTCCAACCAGACTACCGGTCCCCGAGAGCAAGGGCATCAACCGAGGCACCAAGTCGTAGTCATTCACTTAATCCAACTATATGGCTCTGGCGGTCCCAGAGAGCAAAGGTATCGACCGAGGCACCCATCCCAGTCCATTATCGACTTTACAATCACTGGCGGTTCCCGAGAGCAAAGGCTTCCACCGAGGCACCCGTCCCAGTTTAACATTCACCAATCATTTATATTACGGATCCATCTCTCAATCTCTACCATGTGCACATAGTCCTGGTGAAGCCCACCAGGTAGCCCGTTCTACCAAAATTTCTCAAATCGATTTTAAATAAATAAAATGCATTTAAGAGATATGACTGCGGTTGTATATCCTGGTGATACCTTACTCTCGGGATCCGACAGTCTTGAATATTTTATTATTTATTGTAAGGTTTCAAAGTTTAAATATTTCGCAATTTTTTTTTAAACTTATTATAAGTTTCGATAACTTTATGCTTTTACATTTTCTAGTGCCGGTCACGTGTTTTTTGATTCGAGTCGTGACATTACATTTGATAAATGAAAATAAAATATCTGAATTTTATGTTAGAATTTTCCAAAAAAAAAAAAACAAACTTGATAATCGAGCTGTGTACGAAGAAGATGAAAAGCTTGTGATTAAAGCAAAAAATGATAAATGCTCAAATGATTGTCTATAATTGGACCCCAAAAAATAAAAAATAAAAAATGATTGTCTACAAAGTTTATATTGACTGTATCCTGTACTTTCCGCTCGCGCATTAATATCCAATTGCAAAATAAATTTTATCAAATAAAGAGTAAATTATTATATTGTAAAATATATAGTATTAGGCAAATAATACTCAAAACAATTGACACAAACAATAAAAATTAATGTCAAAATAATTAATATATGTAAATAAAATATAATATAAACATAATGATAAAAAAAATATACTTTTACTAATATTAAAAAAATAGAAAAACTTTATTGTGTTAAAAATCACAATGTACGAATCGTAAATTGTAGTAGAAATAAATATTGTTTCCACGAGAATTGAATATTGACTACTAACATTTTTACTTTTTTTTTTCTAGCTAGCAAATAAAATAAAATGAATAAAGAAATCAATATTAAAATTATAAGCAACTATAACTTAAAGAAAACCAAGTAATAAAATAAAAAGTTTGGAGATTGTTTCACTATTCTAGATTGATCATGAACAATTTATTTATTGTTTCTTTTGATTTCAGGTAAAGGTAATTGTTCTAATTTACTTAGTGTCTCTCCTGAGTTTAATTAATAATATTAAGATTAAAATCTAATATACTTCCATGATTAAATGTTAATCAAAACTCATTAAGTTGCTTAATAATTATTACATCTCCAAAAAACTTACGTACTTCTATGGTCTAGTTCTAAGTCATATGAGTTTTAAACTAGCAAATTCACCTAACTTCCGTTGGTTAATAATCAATGGTCCTTGAAGCCAAGTATGCTGACTTCACCAAAACTATTCTTAAATTCTTTTAGGCATAAGTGATATAGCGTGAATGATTTAATCTAAAAAGCATTGAACTCCCTTAGCTTAGAAGCATCAATTCTGAAGCTATATGTATTCTTACATAAGGTTGTGATGCTTTTTTGAAGTACTTTTGTTCAAGACGTAATGGAAAACCTCTCTTTATAGCCTACTATTTTAATGCTTGCAAAAAAAAAAATTATTTTTTCCTATAATCTCATTCCTTTGTATAAAACATGATTTTCATTCCTGTCATCTCATTGAAATATTAATAATGTTCTTATCCCCATCATCAAAACTCTTAAAACTATAGATGTATTCTTACATAAGGTTGTCACCCTTTTTGAAGTACTTTTGTTCAAGATATTATCAAAAATCTTTCTTTATAGCCTACTACTTTAATGCTTGCAAAAATTATGTTCGATAATCTCATTCCTTTGTATAAAACATGAACTTTCATTCTTGTCAACTCATTAAAATATTGATAATGTTCTTATCCCCTATCATCAAAACTCTTAAAAAATGTAGATGTATTCTTACATAAGGTTGTCACCCTTTTTAAAGTACTTTTGTTCAAGACATAATGGAAAACCTCCCTTTATAGCCTACTACTTTAACGCTTGCAAAAAAATTATGTATAATAATCTTATTCCTTTATATAAAACATGATCTTTCATTCTTATCAACTCATTAAAATATTGATAATGTTCTTATCCCCGATCATCAAAACTCTTAAAACTGTTTAAAGGCTTTATCATTCAAACCCTTTGCTACTTCTTCAAATGGGTTAGAGGAGTTATTTTTTGGCTTTATGGTTGACTATCGCCATATGCTATTTTCTCTTTCCCACCAACTATGTTTTTGAAAATGTCATCATCACTCCCCTCTAAGTCATCATACATATTGTTGGTTATATCAATCCTTGATTCATTTTGATAGAATTACAACATTCACTTAGCTACCAATCACTACCATTTGTGTCATGATCCCATAATTCACTAATAATACCTTTTTTTTTTTTTGGCTTAGGCACTACTTCACTTTCATAAGTAGTATTAATTGTATTGCCCGTTCTTTTCCTTTAATTTTCTTCTTTTGATTCCCTTCTATTTTCTCCTTGAGTTCCTTCTCTATCTTAATTCCCTTATTTTTCTCCCTAATTTGCTTCTCTTCTCCTTTCATTCTCGGTCACATTATGCCATGTATTGTTAGATGCATTCATACATGCATTCTCACACCTAATTACATATGCAGGATGTGGCCCAATTTCATTTACATTTGCATTCACCCTTGAACTCTTTATCTCAATATTAGATATATTTACCCATGAATTCTCACTTATATTTTCTCCCACACTAGCCCCTGCATTCTTTTAAAAAAAAAAAACACATATAAATAAATGTTTCATATGCTGCCCTTTTTGTCTCCTACACCTTAATGTTGGAAGAATTTAAAGGAAACAAATGAAGATATGAGAGATAAAGATGAAGAAACGTTGACAAAAACAATTTAAGAAGTTCATATCATAATTAATCCCATGTCTCCACCTAACTTATCTCCAATTTAGGATTTTCAATTTTCCACACCAATTTTGTCACTAAAATTGTGCATAACATAGTGTTTTATGGCTCAACACCAACCTTACAATAATGTGTTTTCTAGGTTCATTCAAAACTTTTCACCGGCTGTAATATAGACTCACACATAATCCTTTTGCCCAGTGTTTTCAAGGCCTACATTTAAACCTCTACAATTAAGGTACTTTTACAAGACACAACACTAACTTAATGTTGATTAATCCTCACTATCCACTTCTTAACCCAAGAAAGACTGGATGAAAAAATTCTATCAATTAAACACATAACTAAATCTCATAAAAAAGGTTATCACAAACTCAACAAAAAGCTTGTTTGCAAGTAAAGAATATACAAAGGAAAATTATGAAAGAAAAAAATTTAGCTCAATGACTTTTACATAATAATTTTGCTCTTTAAAATCTCTAAATCTTCAAATGATGTCTTGAGCTTTTATTTATAGTGGAGAGGGAAAAATCTAGCCAATAGAGGCTGAAATTTTATGATCCACTAATCCTTCTCTCAATTAAATGCTCCTTTAGCTTTTTGCAAAAATTGACATGCTCACGATTATGAGGATGTATATAGGATCATGGGGAATAAAAAAGTAGTCGTTGCTTATACAAACTAGTCATTAGGAGTTGTAGAGTGAATCTTATGAGAATGCTCACAATCATGACTAGGATTGTAAGGAAGATCACCTTTAATTTGTTATTAGAGCTCTTGGAACCTTAGGACCATGTAGAGATTATCACAATTATTATAGGCTTCCTCAAAATCATAATGCAGATTGTAAGGAGGACTACCCTCTTGAACATTTACTTCACTTGACTCCTTTAGGATCATGAGAATGCTTTTAGTCATGATCCCAATCGTGAGCATCCTTTATGTTTTTGACTATATTTTGAATTCCATTACTCTATCCATTAAGCATGCCCTTGGTGCTGACTAAGATATATTTATAATAAAATTGATTATTAAAGTCAAAATCGAGATTGATTAAGGCCGATCAATAAATTAATCAAACAAAGGGTCAACAAATTTTGATATCTACAAAAATAACTAATTAAAATTGTAAAACTTACATATTAGAAATAAGGATATATTTACAAAAAAGATAAAAGTTCAAGTTAGAAAAGCTACTAATTTCTTTGTTTAATTTTCACATCAACAAATAATTTATACATGTATGTCATATTAGTATGGACACATGTCATTTTGACAATAAATAGATTTGCAACAAATGAAAATATTATATACCAACGAACTAAAATTTTAAAAATAAGATATATCGGTAAACATGACTAAAATTCATTATAGACTTACCCAAATGTTGTATTGTTAATCAAGGCTTGGTATTCGGCTTGCATTGCATCATGTCGTACCTAAAATTTATTAGCAATAGAAAAATAGGAAGGTTTACATTGTAGAGGAGAAGGTGTAATAGAAGGGTGAGATATATGAGCTTATTTATGATGCATAGTGGAAGGGTCATAAATTCATTGAATGGGTTTGGGTAGTGGAAGGTGGAGGAAGATGAGATGAGGTTGAAATGGTAAACTAATTAGGACAAGATGATAAGTCAACAACTAGTTGTAAGTTGGATTTAGGTGAGGGTGAAATTATTGGTATTTGTGAAGAGGTGTCACGACCCAAACCCGAGGGCACGTGACCGGCACTAGGGAATGGGAAGGCATAAGGCCCCCGAAACTCGTAGTAAGCCTTAAAGAAAAGAAAAATAAAACCTTACATATCAAAACTTTATTTTATAGCAGAACACATTATCAAATTGATTTTTCTAAAATCAAAAACATAATTAAATACATAAATAAAGTATTTTAGGTGTCACATATCATAAATCAAACTTAAATCATTATACATAAACGTGGTGCATATAAATAAAATACATAAATATACTTAAGTCATACAATTCATAGTACAGTTACTACTGTAGCTTTCTAGAATATTATACAGTACAACTTACAATGACCTACATAAAATGGTCGGTGATAAAGAAACTCGGCATGGAGGCAGTCTGAGGTCGAACTCCTAAGCTCCTGAAAAAAATAAATTGAGGGGAATCATACCTTACTGAGTAAGTCAATAAAAAGAGCTGTACGGTTTGAAAACTTTTAAAAACCATATAGTTATTGTGAAAATAATTTATAATAGATATAGATATAGCCTTTGAAAAATATCGATAGAACCCTAAACCTAAAGTTCTAATTGGCCAACCGGGCCCACTTATCTAGCTAGATTGCCGATCCTCGAGAGCAAAGGCATCAACCAAGGCACTAAGTCGCAGTCATTCACTTAATCCAAATATATGGCATTGGCAGTCCCCGAGAGCTCGGGCATCAACCGAGGCACCCATCCTAGTCCATTATTAACTTTCTAATCACTGACGATCCTCGAGAGCAAAGGCTTCCACCGAGGCACCCGTCCCAATTTATATCCATAAGTCATACATATCTCGAATCCATCTCTCAATCTTTACCATGTGCACACGGTCCTGGTGAAACCCACCAGGTAGCCTGTTCTACCAAAATTTCTCAAAACTGATTGATTTTTTTTAAATAAATAAAATACACTTAAATAGCATCATTAAATTAAATAAATCATATAATAATGATAACATAAAAATATAAGCGCACAAATCACTTTATCGACTTACAAGATGAATGAGAAGGCTAACGTTCGTGCATCTGCCTCGATCTCACGGCTTCTGCTCTGATATGCTCTAGAAAAGAAATTAACAGATCGATTTTAAAACATGACCATGAAATTAAAAATTGAAAATCAACAAAAATAGTGTAGGCTGACTCGAGGAAGACTAGACAAGACTCGATAGACAGGAAGAATCTAATTAACGGTAGAAATTATTACGAATATCACATTTTATGAGAAAATTTATCGAAATTTCGATAGAGACTCCTCTGTAAAATGGACATCTCTCTACCAAAGGTAGAGCCAAACCTACATAGAAAATGCACTTCTAATAACCGTAGACATTCACACTCGAATTGGGCTTCCAGAACTACACTTAGCTCCAACCGAGATCACAATCCAACAAGAACATCACAAAAATTATATCATCTATTTTTCTCCAAAAAAAGATACACATCAAAAAAATGATTATCCACAGTCAGAAAATCATCTCTCAATATAGATTTAAAATAAAATTTCATATATATATATATATATATATATATATATATATATATATATATATATATATATATATATATATATATATATGGAAATAACATTCACAATTAACAGTACTTAATGAAAATTACCTATTACTTGATATATATAAATATATCTCTAAATCTCTAAATATTAATACTGTTAATTAATGTATTTCAAGTATAATTAGCATAAAATTACATATTTATCTAACTAATAGGAAAATACACATAATATTCACAAATAATACCTAATATACTATTAAAAGTTGATTTTAAGAAATTTGTGTCAATTAGTCTAAATTAGTAGAAAATTTGTAAAACCCTTTTAAATCCCTTGATTATTATTAAAACCAACCAAAATTTATTATTTAATTATATTTAACAAAAATTATGTTTCTACCCTTATAATATACAACTTATATAATACATCATTAATAATAAAAAAAATCCTTGAAAATTATACAAATATTTAAAAATCATTTTCTCTATATTAAATATCTTAATATAATTAAAAACATATAAATGACTACTAATTTCTTTAAAAAAGTAATTTAACCCAATTAATCACATTTGACATAAACTTAAAAATATTTATAAAAAATAGTATATAAATCACAAAAATCACAATTTAAGTTCTAAAATTAATAACATTTAATGATAATATTAACCATCAAAATTTCATAATTAATAAAAATATTAATTAAATACCCAAAATTTACAAAATCTATAATTAACTCCATAAATTCTAAAAATCTTAAATAAACATCATTACATTACAAATAATTAACCTTAATTACCCCTAATTACTAATTAAGCTAAAAAAAATCAAATAAAGCCAAATAAAAATTAAATAAAATCAACAAAAATTTTTGTAAATAAAAAAAAAATCAAAATAATGCACAAAAATCGGATTTGAACAACCAAATTGGTATAATTCATCATCTAGTTTAGAATAACTAAAGATTAACACCTAAATCCACTTAAGCAACTAGAAAAGAACCCCAGACAACCTAACAACAACCCAGAACAACTCACCTTCACCCTTCAATACCGTCGCCGGAGATGAGTTGTAGCGGCGGGTCTCGGCGTGGACTGACGTCTGAGAGGGTGAGGGAGCTACTGTCACGACCCAACCCGAGGGCACATGTCCGACACTAGGGAATGGGAAGACATAAGGCCCCCGAAACCCGTAGTAAGCCTTAAAGAAAAGATAAACAAACCTTATAATTTTAAAACTTTATTTTAAAATAGAGCACATTATCAAACTGATTTTTCTAAAAATTTAAACATAATTGGATACATAATTAAAATATTTCCAGCGTCATATATATAAATCAAACTTAAATTATTATACATGAACGTGGTGCATATAAATAAAATTACACAAATACACTTAAGTCATACAATTCATAGTGCATTTACTACTGCAGCTTCCTAGAACATTACAACAGTTCAGCTTACAATGACCTACATAAAATGGCCGGTGATGAAGAAATCCGGCATGGAGGGCAGTCTGAGGTCGAACTCCTAGGCTCTTGAAAAAAAATAAATTGAGGGGAATCAGAACTCACTGAGTAAGTCAATAATAAGAGTTGTACGGTTTGAAAACCCTTTTTGAAAACCATATAGTGATAGTAAAAATAATTTATAATATATAGATATAGCTTTTGAAAAATCTCGGTAGAACCCTAAACCCAAAATCCTAGATGGCCAATCGGGCCCACTTGTTCCAACTAGACTGCTAGTCCTTGAGAGCAAAGGCATCAACCGAGGGCACCAAGTCGCAGTCGTTCACTTAATCCAAATATATGGCACTGGCGGTCCTCGAGAGCCAGGGCATTAACCGAGGCACCCATCCTAGTCCATTATTAACCTTACAATCACTGGCAGTCCCCGAGAGCATAGGCTTCCACCGAGGCACCCGTCCCAGTTCAACATTCACCAGTCATATATAATTCGGATCCACCTCTCAATCTCTACCATGTGCACACGGTCCTAGTGAAACCCACCAGGTAGCCCGTTCTACCAAAATTTCCTCAAAATCAATTTTTAAATAAATAAAATGCATTTTAAACCTTAAGTAGAAGTATTAAATTAAAATAAATCATATAATATTAACATAAAAATATGAGTGCATGCATCTTTAAATAAAACACACGCACAGATCATATTATCGACTTACAAGATGAATGAGGGCGTCTGCCCTCGGTCTTATGACTTCTGCTCCAATATGCTCTAAAAAAGAAATTAACAGATCGATTTTAAAACATGACTATGAAATAAAAATCAAAAATCAATAAAATAATGAAATTTCAGGCTGACTCGAGGAAGACTGGACAAAACTCGATAGACAAGATAAAACCTAACTAACAGTAGAAATTTATTATGAATATCATGTTTTACGAGAAAATCTAACGAAATTTCGGTAGAGTCTCCTCTATAAAACGGACATCTCTCTACCATCAATAGAGCCAAACCTGCAAAGAAAATGCACTTATAATAACCGCAGACATTCACACTCGAGTCAGGCTTCCAGAACTACACTTAGCCCCGATCAAGATTACAATCCAACAAAAAATCACACAATTTAAATCATTTATTTTCTCCAGAAATACACATCACATATATGATTATCCAGTTAGAAAATCATCTCTCAAAATAGATTTAAAAGCAAAATTTCACAAACCAACATATATATATATATATGGAAACAACACTCATAATTAATATTGCTTAATAAAAATTACCTATTATTATTACATATGGAAAAATATATATCTATAAACCTCTTAAATGTTAATAAAGCTAATTAATATATACTTTAATTATAATTAGCGTAGAATTACATATTTATCATAAAACAATACACATAATATTCAAAATAATACCTAATATATATTATTAAAATAAATTTTGAGAAATTAGTGTTAATTGGTCTAAATTAGTAGATAATTTGTAAAACCCTTTTTTAAATTTCCTTGATTATTATTAAAACCAACTAAAATTTATTGTTTTAACTATATTTAACAAAATTACGTTTCTACCCTTATAATATACAACTTATGTAATACATCATTAATATGTATAAAAAAAATCCTTGAAAATTATACAAATATCTAAAAATCATTTTCTCTACATTAACAACTTAATATAATTAAAACATATAAATGACTTCTAATTTCTTCTAAAAAAATATCATTTAACCTAATAATTCAATTTTGACATAAACTATAAAAAATCCTAAAAATTGTATAATATTCTAAAAAAATTATTTTCTTTACTCTAAAATTAATATTAGCTCATAATAACACCAAAAATACCAAATTATATTTTTAATAATTAATTTACAAAAATTCCTAAAATAATAATAAAATATTCAAAAATTTACAAAAATTAAATAAATTCCAAAAATCATACAAAAATTCATAAAGGTAGATTGAGCTACTAGGAATCACATTTGTAAAGCGAGTTTGCATGAATCAAGCTAGATCAAGCTTAAAAAAATTCAAAACCCTAGAGCTCAAAACTAACAATCAACAAAAACTCAACCAAATCAAGATCATAACTTAAACTAAGCTTGGAATGAGTCTCATCGGTGCAAGAGGAGGGGATTGAAAATGGAATGGCATAAAATGGTGGCCGGATAGAACTTGCCGGACAAAAATGGCAACTCTCAACTTCCTCTATTTTGTGCGTTTCTAGCAACTCTGCTAGCGACCGGAGGCGGGGGAGAAGGAGGAGAAGGTAGCAAGTGGTGGTCGGAGATGGGCGAGGCGCAGTGATGGTGGTGGTCGGGGATGTCGCACGGTGAGAGAGGGTTGAGGGTGATGGTGCTACGGGTTGTGTTTTGTATATATATATATATATATATATATAAGCTTAAACTAAGCTTGGAATGGGTCTCATCGGTGCAAGAGGAGGGGATTGACAACGGAATGGCATGAAATGGTGGCCGGACATAACTTGCTAGACAAAAATGGCAACTCTCAGCTTCCTCTATTTTTTGCGTTTCTGGCAACTCTGTTGGCGATCGGAGGCGGGGGGAGAAGGAGGAGAAGGTAGCAAGTGGTGGTCGGAGATGGGGGAGGCGCAGTGATGGTGGTGGTCGGGGATGTCGCACGGTGAGAGAGGGTTGAGGGTGATGGTGCTACGGGTTGTGTTTTGTATATATATATATATATATATATATATATATATATATATATATTTATACATATATTCACACACTCACAAGTATACTACATACATATATACATACATATACACAAAAATAAATTAATGCACACACATAAAATAATAATTAAACCCTAATTATAAATGTGTATGTATATATATAAATATGTATATATGCATGTACATAGTAACACATAAAATAACCATAAAGTTAATGTAGTTTAAAATAATAATAATAATGATAATAATAATATTAATAATAATAACAATAATAAAAATAAACAATGAAATTTTAAACAATAAATAAATAATATCACATATAATTCTTTCATAAATTAATAACCCTAAAATAATATTAACATAAATATATCTCAATTAAATAGTAAAATAATTAACAATTGTATAATATAATTCAAAAGTAATTATTAGTAACACAGTTTGGAAATTACTTTTTTTAAGTAAAATATTGGGTATTATAGTCTTCCCTCCTTATAAGAATTTGTCCCTGAATTCAAGAAAAGAAGAATATAAGAATTACAAGGCTAAGAAGAAAAGAGATGAGGGAAAGAAACTCGCATCTCAGCTTCAGTTTCCCAAGAGCAATCTTCAGCAGAATGGTTACTCCATAGCACCTTCACCAACAGTATCTCCTTAGTCCGTAACTATCGGATTTGGCGATCCATAATCACCACTGGGTACTCCTCCTAAGTCAGATCGTCACTAAGCTCTACGGTTTGAGGTTGCAACACATGAGATGGATCAAGAACGTATTTCCTCAGCATGGACACATGAAATACAGGATGGATTCTCGATAGTTCTAGTGGTAACACCAACCTATACGCCACTTCACCCACTTTAGACCAAATCTCAAATGGCCCAATGTATCTAGGAGCTAGCTTACCCTTCTTGCCAAATCTCATAACTCCTTTCATTGGAGACACCTTCAGGAACACCATGTCTCCAACCATGAAGGATACATCCTTCCTTATAGGGTCAACGTAGCTCTTCTGTCTGCTAAAGGCTGTTTTCAATCTCTGCTGAATAATAGGGACCTTCTCCGAAGTCACTTGCACCAACTCTGGTCCCATTAACTGCCTTTCACCAATTTCCCAACATAAAGGTGATATACACTTCCTACCATATAGTGCCTCATACGGAGCCATCTCGATACTAGCACGATAGCTGTTATTATAAGCAAACTCAATCAATGGCAAGTGAGAATCCCAGTGTCCTCCAAAGTCCATTACACACATCCTCAACATATCTTCTAACGTCTAGATGGTCCTCTCTGACTGACCATCTGTCTGAGGATGGAAGGCCATACTGAAATCCAATCTGGTACCTAAGGCCTTATGTAACTCTTGCCAAAAGACTGAGGTGAATGTGGCTCCTCTATCCAACACTATGCTCATTGGTACTCCATGTAGACAAACAATCCTATTGACATAAAGTCTCACTAGTCTATCAATAAAGTACATCTTCTTTATTGGTAGAAAGTGTGCTGACTTAATTAGCCTATCAATAATCACCCATATTGCATCATAACCTCTAGTAGTCTGAGGTAGTCCAGACACAAAGTCCATAGCTATCATGTCCCATTTCCATTCGGGAATTGGCATAGGCTACAATAATCCTGAGGGTCTCTGATGTTCAAGCTTCACTTATTGACAAGTCAGACATCTAGACGCAAACTCTGCAATGTCCCTCTTCATTCCATTCCACCAATATGTATCTTTCAAGTCATGATACATCTTGGTAGAACCTGGATGAATACTATAAGCAAAAAAATGTGCCTCTTCCATGATTTCCTTCCTCAAGTCATCAACATCTGGCACACAAATCCTAGTGCCTAACAACAACACACCTTCTCTTTCAATCACATAGTCCCTTGATTGCCCTTGTTGCACTTCATATATAATCCTTTGCAACTGTGGGTCTCTATTTTAAGTTGCCTTAACTCAATCCAAGTACATCGATCGTACCCTGAATTGAGCTAAAAGGCACTTCCAGGTAACTTCTATCTGCATGATCACTTTTGAATTTTTGAAATTTTTTTAAATTTTTGAAGTATCTTTTATTAATTTTTTATATGTTCTTTACCACATTCTTTAATACTTATTTGCTTTAAGTATAATTGTATGATCTTTTATTAAAATTACAAGCATAATAGTTGAAATTCATTTTTTGAATTGAAATAATGTTGAAAATTTTGATTATATTTCTAGTAATAAGGTGATGCCTCTTTAAAGAGGTGCTGCCTTTTCATGGTAAGGTGATATACTATTATTGGATTGCTAGGCATTACCACTTTGTTATAGCCTAGAATTGTTTTCTTATTTTTGATTAATCATTAGTTTTTTAGCTTAAATTCATAACTAGTGAGTCATGTAATTTGTTTCAATTGTAAATGTTTTCGCTTGATTTTAAGAATTTTGTATAAATTTACATGTTTGGTTTTGCATGTTCTAGGGTTATCTTTCTTATGACTATCATGAGTGTATTTATTAAAATTATAATTTCCTTTTTTTTTAGGTTTATTGTTATTTGATATAATTTGTGGAGTATTCTATTCATATGATGTATGAATGTTTAAGTAATATTAGGCTAGTTTTGGTATATTTTGATTCCTAAACTTTAGGTTGCTTTTTTATTTTATTTCTTTGTTAGTTTTTGATACTATGTTAATATTGATATTTTTCTATTGCTTTATTTTGAATTTTATATATTTTTTGTTTTAGTTATTCTATTTTTAGTTTATTATTAACTTGGTGGTTTGCTTTTGTAGTTTTTTTTGGGAATTAATTATTTATTTTCAGGACTATTTTTGGGTGATTAAAATAACCTAATTCTTCCACCTCTTTAGAAGTTTTTATTTTATTTTATTTTACAAGATTACCTATTTTATGTGTCTAGAGGTTGTAATATTTTCTTCTCTCTCCTTTCTTTTGCATATGAATTTGTTTTATTTTGGATAAATGTTTATGCGATGAATGTTGTAATTCCCATTAAAATTGCATGAAAATGGACTAATGTGCAAACTTCAGCTTAAAATAAAAGTTGAAATTTCTTTTGGTTGCAATTGTAATTCACATGTTAATAAGAAAATAATTAAATAATTAAAGGTAATAAAACACAAAACATGAATAGAAGCCAATCGCAAAGTTGGGTGGGCATTCCAAAAGCCTATACCTAGTTTTCAAACCCAATCTTAAAGGGCAGTTATTGGGGCCCACCATGGGATCCAATTGCTATAAAGTGTGTCTCAGGTCTCATCCAAGTGGTGACTCCCATTTTCGACTTAGGCTACAAGCCCATTTTGAATTTCCTAGTGTACCTTAAGTTTGTATAGTACCATGGTCACCAAACACTTGGGCACATGTTGAACCTAGCTACCTATAGTGGTAACTCCATTGGGGATAAAGAAATTGATTCCAGTGTTTTGTATTTTATTATTTTTAATTATTTTTTATTTCTTTTGCATTCACAACTCATTTTCACATAATGAGCACTCACTCCCAAATAACTTGACAATAGTTATTGCTTTACTGCCTTCTTTTACTTAAACTTTATGGTAGAGCATAAAGCTATTGTTACTTATAACACGTACTTATCCATGTGGCACAAACCCTTGAGTAAAGAGATGTAAGGACCTAAAGCTTATTAGCTAAGACCTAAGCTCTTGTAGTGACTTAGTAATTTCCTCTAGGTACTCCCAAATGCATGTGTTCTGATGCTATATAGTAGATCTTGGTATAAAAACTAAGGCCTATTGTAAATTGACTAATTAAAGTGGGCCTTTCATGCCTTTATAACCCCTTATAGTGGAGCTTATTTTTATGCAAAGGGCAACTATTTGTTTATCCATTTTGAGACTTTTCATTTGTATACATCAGTTTTATTATGTCTCATTAATAATTAAAACCCAGTCTAAAAATCCAAAAATAAAAAAACTCACAATCAAATATATGTATGGGAGGAATAAGGGAGAAAGTAATCATGCATAAATTCATTGTCTCTTTGTAAATATTTATTCATTTATTTATTTCTTTTTATGTTGTAAAAATAAAAAAAGACTTATATTTCATGCAAACACGTCATCCATATTTCTAACCCATTATGATTGCAAATATAGATCTATCTCAATCTTCCATTTGGACAGGATCCAATACTAGCCTTCTAGCTAAAAATCCAAAAATAACAGTTGTAGATGATAGGGTTTAGCAAGCATCATGGATTTTAGCAACTGCAACACTATTTGAGCTTAAGGCTCTAGAGAACACACTACCATATTATAAAGACATAGCGTAGAGATGATAAGTCACCACCTAGGGTAATAACTGAGATAAATCAAAGGTGGTGGTAACTCAATTCTTTAAAAGAAAGTCAGTACCATAACCAGGAGGTTCTGGATAAGGAATTGTGAGTGATCGAGACGGGTGTCTTCCTCAACCCTAATTAGTTGAGTGTGTTGTTTATTTTTTTATTTCTAAGAGACATGGCAACTTTATCGAATAGGGACAAATGATTGGTCTTATGGGGGGACAAGATGCTTTGATTTTGTGGAGTCATCACCTCATTTTTAGAAAATTATGAAAAAAAGGCACAATATCGAGTCACTCAGCGAGTATTGTCCCTACTAGAGATTTTTAGATTCAGGAGATCGCATCTACTTTTTAACTATTTCTTATTATATGATATTTGATGTATAGCTATCTCAATACCCTAGTTTCGATAATGACAGTTTATATAGCATTCACACAGTACATTAAATAGTATAAGATTATAAAGCTAAAAATTTATTTATTACATCACTTTCCTAATAAAATACATATGAAAAGGAAAAGATTGCAAAAAAGTAAATCTAATATTGTTGATCTACAAGGAGAATATGATCATTTAGACAACTTGTTCAATCAATGATAGGATGATCATGCTTGTAGTGATTATTTATATTATAATGATGTATGACAATAATAGAAAAAATGCATAAGGTTATCACTAGACCGAGAGCATGATGACTCTATTCTAAGATATGAAATTTTCATATTACTGGTATTTTACGATGTGATTTCATGATTTCAGAAATAAAGGATGCAGAATGATCATATGAAATGAGCATAACAAGGCATATATTATTCACATAGCATGCAAGATGGCCAGTCTTATCACGCAAGCATAATAGTATTACCAAATGTTGGCGATAATAAAATAAATGTAGTATGATAAAATAAATATGCTAAAATGATTATGTGGTCCTCAAACTCGACTGAGCTTATGTGAACTTTGAAGCTTTAGGTTCGAGAGATTATCAAGCTTTCCTCGTTGAGAGGTTCAAAATGACAGCAGAATGATGCTAGATTGTATAACTTTAAAGCATGCTTTGACAAAGATAAGGCTGAGTTTAGTGAAAAAGGAATCTAACAACCTAAAGGAAAGGCTGTGCGAGAGTAAAAATTGTATGGGAAAGGGTTTCCCCCGTCTTCCACTAAACTGACTCTTGAGTGTGTGTGTGTCTTCAGTTACTTCCCCCTTCAAAATGGGGAGTAGAGTGGTTAATTTATAAAGAAAAATGTGCAGAATGGGGTGGTATAGGCATAGTCACATACATGTGAGGGAATTTTTGCGTGTGGCTATGCCGAGTGTGCATGACCACACACAGATGTGCATGGTCATGTGCTTGGTGCGTGGCCACTCATTCTTGTGTGATTTTTCACATGTACTTTGACACTTTACACCCTTTTAGATGCATTTTTAGGCCTCTTAGACATGTTTCCAAAGTCTGTTTTGCCAAATTTAGCTTTGATTTTAGTATATGACGTATAAGGGCATTTATGCACACTTTTGAGTAATACATGCTGATACCTGGGTTGTGTTGGAATATTTTGAGACCACTTTCAAAGATTTTAGAGCCCTATGTATGTTTTTTCAAAGTCCTTTTTTTCAAAATTAATTTTTATTTTTTCACGAAGTTGGGTCTCAATCTAACGAAATACGCATCGGCTCGATGAATTGAGTATTCTGAAAGGAGTTTTTTCAAAATAAACCTCTCATTGTAATGATAATTTGTATTTTGCAAGGTCAGAGCACAAATTAATGGATCGATGATCAATTTTGCACATTGGTGGGGTCGGTTAGGTGTTTTAAGGTTGCAGACTTCAGAGGTGTTATGAACAAGCATAATCTAGTCATCTCGGGGATTTGTTTCATCAATGGACCTTTTTGGGGATAGTGAAATTTAAGGTATGATAGTTGCCCCCTACTTTATGTGTGTTACATAGCCACCTAACGCTAGTGTCAATACATGTGAAGCAAAATGCAAGGATGCAAAAAATGTTTTAGTAGGGAGAGAGGTACTTACCTGTAGGTTGTCTCTAGACTTCTATTATTACTGTCATTTTATGACTTCGTCATCATATAAGGTGCTATGCAAGCTTATGATTGATGCAAAATGTAGGGTGCATGTTCTACTATAACCTTTTTAGGTGTCATGCAAATGAAGATGCTACTAAGCAAAGCATATGTGACTTAACCTTTTTAGGTGTTACGCGAAATTAACATGCGACTAAACAAAATACGGATGCGACTATAACCTTCTTAGGTGTCATGCAAATGAAGATGCTTCTAAGAAAAATATAGATATGACTATAACCTTCTTAGGTGTCATGTAAATGAAGATGCGACTATAACCTTCTTAGGTGTCATGTAAATGAAGATGCGACTATAACCTTTTTAGGTGTCACACAAAATGAACATGCGACTATAACCTTCTTAGGTGTCACGCGAATGAACATATGACTATAATCTTCTCAGGTGTCATGCAAATGAGCATGCAACTATAACCTTCTCAAGTGTCATACAAATATATATACGATTATAACCTTCTTAGGTGTCATGCAAAATGAGCATGCGACTATAACCTTTTTAGGTGTCACACAAATGAGCATGTGACTATAACCTTCTCAAGTTTCATGTAAATAAAGATATGATAATAACTTTCTTAGGTGTCATGCAAAATGAGCATGCGATTATAACCTTCTTAGGTGTCATGTGAATGAACATATGACTATAACCTTCTTAGGTGTCATGCAAATGAAGATGCTACTAAGCAAAATGTGGATGTGACTATAACCTTCTTAGGTGTCATGCAAATGAAGGCTACTAAGAACAATACGGATGCGACTATAACCTTTTTAGGTGTCAAATAAATGAAGATGCTACTAAGCAAAATGCGAATGCGACTATAACCTTCTTATGTGTCATGCAAAATGAAGATGCTACTAAGCAAAATGCAAATGCGAATATAACCTTTTAGGTGTCATGCAAATGAAGATGCTACTAAGCAAAATGCAGATGCGACTATAACCTTCTTTGGTGTCATGTAAGTGAAGATGCTACTAAGAAAAATGCGGATACAACTATAACCTTCTTAGGTGTTACACAAATGAACATGTGACAATAACCTTTTTAGGTTTCACGCGAATAAATATGTGATTATAACCTTCTTAGGTGTCATACAAAATGAACATGTGACTATAACCTTCTTGGGTGTCACGCAAATGAACATGAGACTATAACCTTCTTAGGTGTCACACAAATGAACTTGTGACTATAACCTTCTTAAGTGTCATGCAAAATGAACATGTGACTATAACCTTCTTAGGTTTCATGTGAAAAGAACATGGGACTATAATGTTCTTAGGTTTCATGTAAATGAACATGCGATTATTATTGGGTTTTGTGATATAAGCGCAGTGGAAAAATTAAAAATTTATCACGTTCCCAAACCTGGATCCATGTAATTTGACTACTTGATTAAATCTAGGGTTTCAAAAATCTCACCATGATGCAGAAGAGGTAAGATTTTCTAGAAGGATGAGAGGAGGTTCACACCGGTGACACCTTACCTCGAACTTTTTGCTTTGGTTGTTCAGATCTAAACGTCTCCAAAAGGATGCACCCTCTATAGGCATCCATATAAATAACCCTTCACAAAAATAAATTGGAGTGTGTGCTAACAACTTTCTTGTTTGTCTTATAAATCAAGAACAAAAGAAAAACTCTGTGTTTGTTTTCTAAGAAGAGAAAAAACCATTTTGGAGGCAAGAAAAACAAGTGAAATAAACCCTAGAGAATACAACATATTTATAGACTCCAAATTAGGGTTTCATCTACCAATGACCTTTTGGTAATTTCCCATTTATTATATTTTGACTTTATTTTAAAAAAATCAAAATAATATCTTATTTATTTATTTAAAATAACATTTATCTTACATAAATAAATAAACAAATAAATAAATAAATAAAACACTTTAAATATTTATTTCCACAGAGTTTATTTTTGGCTTATTAAACCCATAATCATTTTGGGCTTGTTCTAAGTGTGTGAACCTATAGGTTCACATAATATTGGTAGTGGGCCTAAATCTCTATTTAGTAATATAAGTCATAAGTGGCCTCTAGCAAGACATTATGACTACCCAAGTCATGTGAAGTCAATAATTCGACCTAACCTAATTACAGTGAATTTTATCATCCCTTTATCACATGATAACTTAATTGAACATAAGGCATAGAATGTCATCCTTATATAGTTCAATATTATGACTTGATTCCAAGTAGACTGAAAATGATAACTCTTTATCAATTCATTTCAGCATGGCCATGCATTTTCCCTCAGTCTATCTCATCAATGGGCCCATAGATATCTTTCTCATATTAATGAGGGATAAATTCCATCTGAATCACTCACATTCCTCACATAACTAATTTCGTATCCAATAACATCCTATTTAATCATCCAGTTAAAGACAATGTTAAAATGTGTCAAAACATAAAATAACTATGTAGAAATCCATGATGATTTCAAGGTCAAAGGACCGAAATAAAATTACTATGATGAGAAATACTTATGACAATAATCTATGCAGTATTCTCATAGTGGGTCAATCCAATACATGAATTCTCATCATGTACCTATAAGTTGACTTAATATCTCATATTCATGATTAGTACAACATAACCATCAGTCAACGTCATACTAGCCTTAATACTTTAATATTTATATAATGAATAAATGGCTAGGGATAATTAGAATAGACCTCTTATTTTAATCTAAGGGTTTTACTATCAAGTCACATACTTAATGACCTTAGTAAGAATTAACCATTCATATAATTATCATAAAATCAAATGATAATGAAATACCTCTTTACTAATAAAATAAAAAAGTCAATACATAATCACAAATGATTGACCTAGTGCATATCACTAACAATTATAACCTACTTAGGGGTCACGTGAATGAACATGTGATTATAAACTTTTTAGGTGTCATGCAAATGAACATGTGACTATAACCTTCTTAGGTGTTACGTGAATGAACATACGACTATAACCTTCTTAGGTGTCACATGTATGAACATGCAATTATAACCTTTTGAGGTGTCACACGAAAAGAACATGTGACTATAACCTTCTTACGTGTCACACGAATGTACATGCTACAAAGTAGTATGGATGCTCAAATGTGAGGATGCTTCTAAGAAATGAGAGTGAGTGCTTCTAAGTGATGTGTGAATGCTTTTAAACCATGTGAGTGCTTATGAGCAATGTGAGAAGATGCTTTTATGCAGTGAAAGTGCTTCTAAGTGATGTGGATGCTTTTACATATAAAAGTGCTTCAAAGCAATGTGTGAATGCTTCTAAGTAATGAAATTGCTTCTAATCAATGTGGGGGTGCTCCTAAACAATGTAAAGATGCTTCCAAGTGGTGAATGAGGTAGTAATGATGATGTAGTGATGGTGCGGTAGTGATGTAGTAATGATGTAGTGATGATGTAGTGATGATGTAGTGATGATGTAGTGATGATACAGTGATTTGTCATGTTGATGATGTTATTTTGATGATTTGGGGTAAGATATCCTTGTAGTGAATTTTCCTTATTCTTTTTTTTTGTAAGATGTTGAGTTTTTTGAAAGAGTCAATGCACGTGCAGTGTCTTTAGACAAATGGAGTCCTCATCAGTGTACTTTTATATGAGTTTGGTGCATATCTTATGCTCAAATGGAAGTTTATGATTGTAGAAGTGAGTGTGCAAAGCCTTGAAGTGCGTGTATAACCACATAAGAACATGTGGAAGGGGAAAGTACACGTGACTGTGCATGGGGGCACATGATCACACGCTTGTATGCATGGTCACACGCCTGGCACATGGTCACGTGCTTCCCTTCTCTATTGCTTATTTAAGCAGTAGTTTTAGAGGTTTTGGGAGGCTTCATCCAGACTTATTTGAGTGTTTTTTGACTTTTCTTGACCCTTTTTATGTTTCGAGTGTTGCTTGCTTTGTTTTTATTTCTGTACTTCCATTTTTTCTATGTAAAATAGTGTTTCCTAACATTCCTAAGGGTCTAGATGAAATTTTTATTAATGTCAATATTGATCTTGAGGGTAACTTTATAGAGGCTATTGAAGCAGGGATGTTTACTGTAGGGACCAACTTATCAGGTGCTTAGAGTTCTCAGACTTATAAGCTTTCTTGGGAAGATTCGATCCCCATTATTCATAGCTTAGAGACCCACGCTTGGGTGCATCATCGTCTTGAGGTAGGTCCCTCTTTGACTTTATTTTTTGAAGCTTTTTTGTCAATTGTTTATTGTTTATATTACTGTAAGAGATTGTCATACTTGTAGCTTTATAGCTCTTCCTATAATTGTCTATCTAGCTTTATTGTAGATGTTGGTGGCTGATAGCTCTTACTTTATTTTCATTTTATGATTGTCTACTTGCTATGATTCTTTCCTTTTTAGCCTTTATGGTTGTTTTGATCCTGTTTGAGTGATATAGAGAGATGTATTAGTATTTAGTAGTTGTACAAATATTTGATAGTGTACATGTTATTTGTAGCCCCATAGGTACATCACTGTATTGCTTGGAAGTTTTAATAGGGTCAGTATGTACTATTAGGGTCTCTCGATGTGCATGAAGTATATGGTTGCAGGGAAGGGCTTCGATGGAGTGATTGCTACACTATCTTATAAGTCATATGCATTGAGTCAGATTGCTATGTATGCATTGATAAAGCTATGGATGGACACGATGTATACTTTTCATCTACTTGTCGAGGAGATGACTATTGCCCTACTAGATTTTATTGCTATCATGGACATAAGCTTTTCTGGAGAGCCTATTCCTTTTAGTGATAAGGAGTGTTCCACTGTTATGGTGAGGAGGAATCTCATAAGGGATTTTCTCGAGGTAGTCACTACTATGAAGTATGGTTGTCCATACTTCACTTGATACATGGAGTTTATATTTTATATACAAGCTTTGTATAATGATGGCCTTGTCTTAGTAGAGTAGCTAGCCCACTGCTTTTTATTTTATTTATTGAGTGTTGTTATCTTCCTGAACCCTTAAGAGATAGGTGATCTATGATTGCTACCTATCTTGAGAGACTTGGATGGCCTGTTGAGGCATTATTGGGGTACTGTTGCCTTTGCTCATATGTATTCTAGACTTGACACAACATGCTGAGGTGGTTTGAGGATTTTTGGGTGTTTATTCATGCTAGACATGAGTATGAGTTCTGTTGTCTGTTCCCTTGTTTTAGTTTGTCATTTTTGACCCTTTGATTTTGATAGATTTGGGCATATGACTTTAGGATTCTCCTTCATCCAACCATCGAGCATTTCTAGAAGGATGGCTTCCTTCGTTATTCTCACTAGATTCGAAAGACTAGATATTTGATCGAGGACTGTACGATAGCCTGGGACCATATGAGGAGGCTATCCCCTTATCAGGTATGTCTAATTCCTATTGTGCTGGTTATTCCTTTCTCAGGGATCATTCATTTATTATTGCCTTTTGAGTAGATCTTTCTTCATTGGTGGGTGGCGATATCTCACTAGAAAATAGAGATGTTGGCTGCATGGTAGCTGATAGAGAGATAAGTGTTGTTTTCTAGCCTTATTGGCAAGGTATGGTAGTTGGGTGAGAGAGTTCATCACTGGTGGGATGGCCCATACATGAGGAGAGTTCTCGTCCCTCCCCCTAGGAACATGTTTGATACAACTATGTGTGGTATAGAGCTTTGAGCTAGTGGCTATCTAAGAGAGTGAGATTATTGTGCCACTGTTAAGCCTAATATAATTCTAGTAATTCAGTTTCGATTACTACCTAAAGATATTTGATTTTTATTTCAATTAGAAGAATTGCTTCTGATCCATACACTAATGAGAAAGGAGTTGCTCCTGTTTAAGTCCTGACTATTATTTGGCATCCCTTTAAGGCATATGGCAATCTGTCTGCTTTCATTTCTCCCTCTTAGGCTAACATTGCACTGATTGCATTCCTTTTAATAGCCAGATACAAGGTTAGAGGCATCCCTGGTTTATGTGGTTTTAGGATTGGTGGGTTGGCTAGGTAGCTTTTGATTTTGTCAAATGCTAATTGACACAGTTCATTCCATTTAAATGGAAAATCTTTTTTGAGTCGCTTAAAGATCGGTTCACATACTACTATCAACTTAGTAATGAATCTATTGATGAACTATAGTTTCCCTAGAAATCCTCTGATTTATTTATTTATTTTTAGCACTAGCATTTCTTTAATGGCTTTTGCTTTATCTAGATCCATTTCAATCCCATTATGACTAACAATATACCCCAACATCTTTCCTAAGGTAACCTTAAATATGCATTTCTTTGGATTTAGCTTGAGACTATACTTTTCAACCCTTATGAGGAACTTTTCGAGATCAAAGGGGTGTTCTTCCCTGGTTCTTAACTTGACCATCATGTCATCAACATATACCTCCACTTCTTTATGAATCATGTCATGGAATATTATAGTTGCCATTCTTTGGTAGGTTGCCCCTGCATTTTACAGTCCAAAAGGCATTACTCTATAACAGTAAGTACCCCATTCCGTTATGAAGGTTGTCTTTGCTTTGTTGATAATGGCCATTAGGATCTGATTGTACCTAGAGAATCCATCCATCAAAGAAGGAGTACATTGCACATATGGCAGTGCTGTTAACCAGTATGTCTATATGAGGTAGTAGGAAATCATCCTTCGGGTAGGCCTTGTTTAGATCTCTATAGTTGATGTAGATTCTAACCCTTCCATCTTTCTTAGGTACTGGCACCACATTTGCTAACCATTTTGGATAGTCTACTACCTTTATGAATTTTTCTTTGATTTATTTCTTGATGTCTTATTTCACTAGTTGGGCCTATTCTGGTATGAGTCATCTTAGTTTCCGCTTTACCAATTTACACCCTTTTTTGGTAGGAATGAAGTGTTGGGAAATGTCTCTGTCAATACCAAACATATCATAGTACATCTAGGCAAATACTTTTGAATATTTTATTAATATTGTTTTTTTCAATTTCTCTCCTCTCTTTAGGGGTAACATGTTTCTAAATATGCAGAATGCATGGTTTTGATTCTATGCCAATGTTAAATGATTCAGTGCATATGGAATAAATGTCAAATATGCTAATATTTTGATCAATGCAATGCACACTACCATTAGGAAAAACATCAAACAATTAAGCAAAATTTGATTTCATTGCATTAATTTTAGAGTTCATTGCATCATTATTTTAAAATAAAGAAAAAGTACAGAGATCATCATCAACAATGTCTTCGAAATAGGATGTCATTGATGCTTGATTCGAGGATAGTGGCAGCTTGAGCATGATTGATAGTTTCACTATCAGATTCTATATCCAAGTTTTTCATTAGTTCACATACGTCAGTCTTAGTGATCATGTCTGGTAAGTGCTTCTCCTTGAGGGTGTCATTGAAGATCTCAAACCTCAGTTTCTTAATTCCATCACTCACCCATTCCTTAACTTGTCCTTGATAGACTTGGGTTGAGCTTTTAGCCATAAAAAATGTTGATTTCTTAGCCCCAGTATCCTTTTTAGGATCATTAGAGTTCTACCATATGTCTATCCCCATGATTTATAGGTTTTGAAGTAGAATAGTATTGACCATCCCATCTTCATTCTCAAATTCTTCTCCCCATCTTGAGGGTACTATGTCTTCTAGGAGTGTGTGGGCAGCAAGAGGTGTTGTGTACTTGACTTTGTAGTTAAACTTCCAAAATGGCTGGTCTAGCAAGTCCCATACTTCATGGTTATTGTTGAAATTTTTGTCTATCTCTAGTTCTTGTAAGTAAGGGAAATTAGTCACTTCACCATTCATAAAGAGAGCTATATCCCTGACTCTTTTTTGCATCATTAAGTGGGGGAGAAACTTTTGAGGCATTGAAATGTATTCAAAGGTAGAAGGGCATTACTTATCTTCACTAAAATCATGAGGCTCAAGAATGGGTTTTGAGGGTTTTTCTTCTAAGGGATTATCTTAGGTTTCTTGGATTTTTCAACAAGGTCTTCTAGTAGATTGGAGGAGATCATGTTGGTAATTGGTGGAGGCATGTTTTGATTGTTTAGGAGAGATTACTCTTAATATTGGGTCATTTTTCTGGGTTATCAATTTTTCCAAAGTCGATAAGGTCTTAGATTGCATTTTTGAGAGTTTTGTATGTATCAATGGTATGGCCAGACATTTGGTGAAAGTGGCAGAATAGGTTTTGGTTAAATTGAGGTGGTTGTGGGTTTGGAAGAGGCCTAGGTTCTTATGGCTATAGGAGGTTCTTTTATTGAAGTCTCTGGAATAATTTATATAGTGGGAGGCTAAAGTTTGAGAATTTTCTTGGTGGTCTGATTGTATTGATAGATGGTGGGTTGTGGGTGTTAGGTTGGATCATGTTTATTTCTATGGTTTGGGTGAAGGTGTTTTAGGTGTTTGATTGGGTATTGCCATAAAAAGTGTTTCTAGCATACTGATGTTCCTTATCCTTAATTATGTTCCCAACCTAATGGAGAGCTCTGAAGTTAGGATAATGAGCAAAGATCATCTTTTTACTGAAGTGTGGTATTGCCCTTTGATTATCAACTCTATTTGTTCATCCTCAAGAGGATAGTTTCTCACCTTGATTGCCTTTCCTCACCATCCGGTGACATAATTAGAGAAAGCTTCACTGGGTTTCTACCTTGTAGTCTCAAGGTCCTTTCGAGTGATGTCTAACTAAGTGTTATATTTATACTACTTGATAAACTTTTGAGTTTACAGTAGCTAATCATTTTGGATTTCATCTTTAAGGTCAAATAACTATGCGCTCAATCCTTCCTCTAGTTATGTGAACAAAAATTAAACAATTTGTAATTTTGTAAGCTTTGTGGCAGTCATAAAGGTAGCATATTGCCTTAGATGGACCCTTGGATCCTATGTTCCATCAAACTTAGCAAAGTTTGGTAGCTTAAAAACATTTAGAAGTGGCTCATCTTTAATTACTGCTAGGTTAGTGAAACTTTTAGAGCCATGAGTTCCCTTGTCTTAAAAGGAAAATTTTAACTAAGCCATCTAGTTGACTAATAGTTTGACCTCCCTTGTCGATTCAAGCTTGGTCATGTCAGTAATTCTTGCAGCTTTTAGTGCATTCCTAAGATCTTAGTAGTAGTCATTATCATCATTAGCTTGAACTGGAGTGTAGGGAATTCTCTTTGCCTTATCTACCCTCAGGTGAACATATGTAGATGCTTTATTTAGTGGTGTGCTAGTCCTACCTCGGGCACTTTTGACTTTGATTTGGGCTTGGAGCATTTTAGCTTGGTGCTATCAGTGAGCAATATTTGGATCCCCTCTTTTAGCTTGTCTTCAAATTACTAACAAGAGGTGTCTTCTTGGTCACTCATGTTTGAATGTAGTATTCCTGTACATTTATTAGGGTTAGCTAAATGAATGATGCATGACATGTGCCTACAAAAGAAAAGGGTGAGCAAGTATGCATAAAGTGGATGCAAAAATCTTATAATGGGAAAAATGATTATTCCTACAAGAAATAGTGGTTAGTACGTGCTATCTAGATGTATTTGATGTATGTATAATTAAAGCTGGTTAGTTTTCCTGCATAGTGAACAAACCAATAACAAGCAAGCCCTCGCTTCCAACCTCATTTTACCATAAGGTTGTTTAGCTCCTTTCCTAGGTGGGTTATGAACCTATAGTCATTAGGGCACTATGGTTCCGCTCTCAGAACTAAGTTGTTTTAATTTATGTTGGTTAGAACCAAAAGGTAAACTGAGGAGTGATACTCAAATGTGCTTGAGGTAATCACATGATGTCAATGTGAGTGTCAATTATTGGGCTTCAAATGATGTCCAAAGCCCATATGCGCTCATATGCATAGGGCCGAGGTTAATTAAAGGGATTCTAAGTTCTTGCCCCCACATCAATATTCAATATATTTACTGCGAGTCATGAAAGTATCGATTAATAGTTTACAATTTGATTTTGTCGACATAAAGGTCCATAATCTAGTTGGGTTCCTAATCAATTCATTTGATCTGATAAGGATAAATGGATGACACCTTGTAGGTTTCGTCATTGAGGGATGTCATTATTTGTTAATTCACATAAATTATTCAAGTTAAGGTACATAATTCTTATAATTCCTCATGCTTCGGGTTCACACGAAGTGCATGAGAATCACGTGGCCTTAAGTGTAATTTTTTTATGAAAATTGACATTACGACATCATTCGATGACATAAACTAGTAGGGTCATGTCATTTATGAATATCAGATGAAACAGACAGTGTTAGGACAAGGATAGCATGCATAGCTAGGTGTAATGCTAGTGGATGTCATTACTGGTTTATCTATATGAGCTAAGTCAGGGTGAAAGGGTAAGGGCTCATTTAGCAAGAATGCTCTTATATGACTAGGTTACAGAATTAGGTCAGTGAGTCTAGCATTCTTTTGATAACTCGATCGCCCCCCTTAAGGACTTAAGTTATAGACTTTGGTTAGATGAGTCTAGTGAATGCACGAGTAAAGACTAAAGGTGATAATACCATATCTTTGTCACCTGGTGACTCAAGAGAAACCATGGTGGCGATGTCATTTATTCTTATTAAGGCTTTTAAGGACAATAGTGCATGTGTGATGTGTAGTGTAAATGTAGTGATGAGGGGCTCTATACAATTGAGCATTGTATAATGAGAAATAATCAATTTTTAAGTTAATGCCTCTTACTTAAAAGTCCCAAGTGGAGTCACCATTGTGAGCAACTGAGATGAGTGTCTTCCTTAACCCTGATTGGTTGAGTGTGTTATTTATTTTTCCATTTTCGAGGGACATGGCAACTTTACCGAATAGGGACAAATGATTGGTCTTGTTGGGATGAGATGCTTTGATTTTGTGGAGTCGCCACCTAAATTTTAGAAAATCAGGAAAAGAAAGGGACAACTTCGGGTCACTTAGTGAGTATTATCCCTAATAGAGATTTCTGGGTTTTGGAGATTGCATATACTTTTTAACTATTTCTTATTATATGATATTAGATGTATAGCTACCATAACACTTTAGTTTTGGTAATATCAATTTATATAGCATTCACATAGTACATTAGATAGAATAAGATAATAAAATTGAAAATTTATTTATTACATCACTTTCCTAATAAAATACATACAAAAAGGAAAAGATTGCAAAAAATAAAATCTAATATTGTTTTCAAAGTCTATTTTTTCAAAATTGATTTTCATTTTTTCACGAAGCTGGACCTTGATCTAATGAAATACGCACTGGCTTGATGAGCTGTGTATTCTGAAAGGAGTTTTCTCGAAATAAACCTCTCATTGTTTTAATGATTTGTATTTCGCGAGGTCAAAGTGCAATTTAATGGATCGATGATCAATTTTGCACACTGGTGGGGTCGGTTAGGTGTTTTAAGGTTGCATACTTCAGAGGTGTTACGAACGAGCAGACTTTAGTCATCTTGGGGATTTGTTTCATCATTGGACCTTTTTGGGGATAGTCAAATTTGATGTATGACAAGAATACCAACTTCTTTTAGTGACATGTTCATTTATAATTACTTTATTAATTACTAAATTATTCCATATTTATATGCAATTTCATTTAAACCTTAATTTAGCATACATCTAACTCTAAAGGCAACTGGTCATGAAAGAGCATACAAACAATGCATTCATAAAACACAGGATCCCTAAATTAGTCTAATCTACATTAATTTTAATTAAATAGGCTAAATTTTAATAAAATTTTACCAAATGAACCCTAATTTATTGACCATATTTAAAGTGTAAAAAATTAAAGATTGCATTATATTTTCCATTATTGGGGCTATTACAACAAATATGAATAATAAAATAGAAAATTATATACAAACCTAATAAAAAACACACAGAACATAAAAAATAACATAAAATAAAAAATAACCCTAAAATCTATATGAAATAACTATAGGTTTGAATCCATGGCATCCTATGGACTTTTGACTAGTTTTAACTGTTCAGTCACATCTCCCTTATGTTTTGTTTATCACCAAAATCGACATAAACATAAGAAAACAAAAAGAACAAAAGAAATGATTAGAAAATGAATGAATAACAAAGTAAATAAAATAGAATTAAGAATAAAGAAATAAACAAGAAAGAGAAGAAAGAGATGTGATATAGATGCTATTTGATTGCTCCTTAGAGTGGGATTTGGTCATCATTTTTTAATAGAAATAATAGAAAATCTTCTCTCTTTCAAGGCTTCCTAGCATTTTACTTGTAAAGAATGTCTAAAAAATTATTCTTTACAAATTTTTTCGGTTTGCTCTTTGTATCCTTCCCTCTCCCTCTTTTCACTTGAAGCTTTTGTCCTTTTTATAAAACCATCCTCTCTTTTAAAATTCAAATTTTGATCGGTTATTCAAAGGAAAGATTTTTCTTTGCATTTATCTCAAAATATCATAGGAGGATAAAAAGGTTTAAAAAAACTATAACATAAATTCAAAAAAGAAAACAATTGAATTTTTCAAACTGACATTTGTCATTAATTAATTTTAGACCAATGAGAATTTAGAAAACATATTTAAAAATAAAAATAGGTCTTGGAGTTCGATTGAAAGTGTGCAATTCCAATTAGAATTGTACATTTTTTATCGAAAATGTAGAATTTCAATCATAATTATATGTTTTCGATCGGAAATGTAGAATTCTGATTGGAATTATACATTTTTAATTCATAATTTTACAATCCAATCCCTCTTGAATTTTCTCTTAAACTTAACCCATAGAAAAATAAAATTTTTTGCAATTAAGTCCTCTAAAACTTTGCAATTTAGCCTTGAAATTTGGAATTTGAAGCTCTAAAGACCTATTTATAATGAATTGTCATCATCAGATCCTCTATCGCATAGGCATATCAATGCATCATAAAATTAGGTGCTTACAGTTGCTCCCCTTCATCATTGTTCGCTTGAAAAATTGTGAAAAAGTAGATAAGCACATAATTTCAAAATAAAGAGTTAAGATAGTTACTTAATTTCTTTGAAGCTCTTTGTTATGACTGATTGCAGGCATATGATAAATGCTCCAGCAACCGAGTAGCTTCAAGCAAGTTACACTATAATTCTTATGGAATGTCTAGTGGTTGTGATTGATGAACTTCGCTACATTCTATGTGGGACATTTAGCAACATGATTGTCAATTTTATCGTATTCTTTATGAGACATTTGGCAATTGTGATTTTCACTATATTTTGTATGGGATGTTTAGTGGTTGTGATTTTCATAAATTTCTTGTGGGACATTTAATGATAGGACTATGAATTTTACCATATTCTCTATGAGACGTTTGGTAATTGTGATTTTCACTATATTCCCTATGAGACATTTAGTGGTTATGATTTTCACTATATTCCCTATAGTATGTTTAGTGACTATGATTTTTCTATATTCCCTGTAGGACATTTAGCAACGTGATGCTATAATTACTATGTAGTGTCTAGCTAATTGTACTATAGTTCATATGGAATGTATAGTAATTGTGATTGAAAGTTCTGTTATATTTCCTATAGAACATTTAGCAAAAATATGCTATAACTACTTCATAGTGTCTACCTAATCATGATCATGCTATAAGTCTTATGGAGTGTTTAGCAAGTTGAGGAAAAGGTGCTATAAGTCCTATGGAGCATTTAGAAAATTGTGATTTTTTGAAATTTTTGTTATAACTACTATATAGCATATAATAAAATGAATTTTAATATTGTGTTATAGCTATTATATAGCACATAAGAAGGTGAATTTGAAAATTCATATAAATGTAATGCTTGCAAATATAGAAATCAAAATCTATATTTAATGTTGATTAAGAATTAAAAACTCTATGCTAAGAGAATTATACTTAATAATTTAATAATTCCATAAATTATCAAATTTGTGATGATGCATCTTTTTTACTTTAATTAGGAATTAAATCCTACTTAAATTGCAATTTAGGACTAAATTGGAAGAAAAATTATGAATCTAAATGCAAATGAACCTTATGGACTAAATTGGATATTTTCCACTTTGTATATTCCTTATCAATGTCTTCTTTTCTCAATCCTTACATATCTTTTTCTTATTCTTGTATTTCTTCTTTTTTTCTTTTTTTTTTTCACTTTCACTTTGATTTTCATTTTTCATTTTTCAATTACTTTTTGTTTTATCATCTGATTCTAAATCTATTTGATCTTATTGCTCACCCACCATATAGACCATGTGTAAGAGCTAAAATTCTAGCAGAACCATCTATTATGGCCCCACATTTTGCATAAAATAATATGTGACTAAATGAAGGTGCAACTACCCGATTGGACTTACATCGGTGCTCAAATGCTAGTGATGAGGTAGACTTTATCCTTGCGCTTTAATTTGAGCAAAATTTAATCTATTTTATGCTTGATTAGCAATTAAACTAAATTAAATAATGCAAAAATTGGATATGAATGTTAAAAAAATTGATGAATTAGTAAAATTATATACTAAAAACAAATTTTGAAGAAAAGAATATGAATTACGAATCAAAATTAAACTAGAATTATGTGTTTGCTTGATATGGATTCAAGATTTCTGATTGTGAATCTAAAATCCGATTAACATTTGGGATTTTTTTATTAGAATTTTGGATGTTTGATTAGAAATCCAATCTTCCAATTAGTTCCAACATTTTAAAAAATTTGATTTTTTTATTTTTTTTTTCAAAATAAAAATGCAACCTTATTGGGGTATATTATTAGGCATTACTTTGTTCTATGAGACAAGTCATGAGGTTAGCATTGCACTCCTTGATCCTCTCTATGACCTAGGCTCAATTGCTACATGTAATTGGGTTTTTGCAGCACTTGCCTATCTTTATTACAGGCTTGACATACACTGTAGAGGTATTGTCATAATGTGTGGCTTTTGACATGTTTTACATGTATGTTTCTCATCCTCTTTAATTTTTTACTGTTCATAATTCTTTATTCTATTTTGACTATTTTATTCTTTTAAGAATTTAGAGCATTAAGATAGGAGTGATCTGAGGCTTTAGTGATGTTAGCCTTGATGAGAGTTTCCTACTAATGCTGAGGTAGGGCTCCTCTCGCCTTTCTAGTAATAAGCATAGTCTTTAGAGTTATCGGGAGCAACTGAACACCCTAGAGTGGAATCTGGTAAGAAAAAAGATAAAATTATTAGTGTTATATAAACTTTAAACCAATAAACTCAAATTAATTAAACTAATGAACTATAAGTGAAGTTTGATTAGCCTAGTAGTGCTAAAGATGTTCAACAATATGATTTCATGGTTATTGCTACAAGACTGGAGACTATGAGAGTCTTGCTTCTAGGATATGTTTGTAAGATGTGGCATCTAGGAGAGTGTCTGTATTCCTAGGATGTAGACCCTTATGACATTGTATTCCTTCTTGCATACCATCTTCAATTTTATAGAGTTCTAGTTTGACTGGTCCAGAGCTGAGAGTGGCATTGCAAGGATGTAATTTTTCAACTTTGCTTAAGTGCTCTTATAAGTATTAGAGGTAGATTCAAGAGAACCCCTTAGAGTAGGTTCCTAGTGATTTAGCTGAGGTATGTCTCTTATCATGCTTTTCTTTATTGTACTAGTTATCATTAGTAAAAACTTGCTCTTTTTCTCATAGGTTGAAAGAATTAGTTTTCCTACTACTGATGTTGCTATAGAGGAAGAGACTGACATTAAGCCTAGGATTGAGAGGACTATGCATGAGTCTTATACTCAATATACTGAGATTACTCATGGTAAAGTTTTTTAGAGTGCTACCCTAGGTGATATCTTGCTTTTGGATAGGCTGATGTACTATTGGTCTCCTGTAGTTCAGACTCCTATTGAGTAGCATATGAGTTTTGATAATGCTCAGCTTCCTAAATTTTTACCTTATGATGCTTCTCTTATGAGTGTAATTGTCTATTTATCTATACAAAATAAACATTTGAACTTACATTAATGAGATTTACATTGAAGGTTCCTCGAACATAGGTAAAATACCTTTACGAACTTGCCTTATCTTATAGACTATTCACTATGCAAGTCATTGATAGTTAGAGAGTAAATATTTACAATGCATATGTAAATGTATGTATATGATGCATGATTCTAACTACTTTTAAATGCAATAGAGCTATGCTAGGGATTTAGAGTGTGAGAATCAAAGACTTTGGCAATAGCTCACAAACTTGAGTTTTGACCCTTATGGTATTAGGACTTCGACCATTAGGACTCCTGATACCTATTAATATAATGATCAAACTAGAGGATGGAGTCCTTGGCCAGACACTAGAGCTCATGATGACTGATTATCCCTATTTTATGACTATCTTTAACTACTTTATTTGATTGTTTAGTGTGTTGTATTATGATGTTTCACTTTCTAACTTCTAAACTGAAAATGGCTCTTGACTTTTATTATAAAACAAAATTATTCTTTTGTTTTTGAATGGATTAGAACTTATTTTCCTTTGAATCAAATTTTAATTGATAAATGAACTAGATAAAAAGTATGAATTAATTAATTAGTTTTTTTTGCATATTATCCTATTTATCTATTAATTATCTCATCTTATTCATCTATTTATCTATGCTATTATCTTATTTATCTCATTATTGATACAATGCAAATATGCATAATTATTTAGGATATTATAAGTATTATTTTGTTTAATTTTATTTTAGTTTGTATGTTTATTTAGTTATACAAATGCTATTTTTAGTTCCAATTGCTTTTTATGGTAGTTTGTATGTTTTATATATGTTTTTTGGTTCAATTGATGTATAGGAAGGACTTTGGACTTGTTAGAATGAATTATGAAGCTTAAGAAGCAAAATGAAGTTGAATTGATAATCACATGAGTTTTTATAGTGGGAATGAGTCATGACAGGGGCAAGCCATGCCGTGTCATAGCCATGTCATGAGTCGTCCCAGTTATGTCTCACTAAAAGGTTACAACTTTCCAACTTTGAGTAGTTTTCATATTTTGGCCATAACTTCCTTTATAGACATTCAAATGAGGTGATTCAAGTTGCTCTAGAAAGATAACTCAGATATATAGAGCTTTTATAAAGAAATTTTCTCAAGATAAGGTAAAATAAAAGGATAAAAATACCTTAGAAGTTACTATATTTACATAGAGTTGTGACCCTTCATTTAAAAGGGTACCTTTCCAATTGTAACTCCTTTTAACCACTTATAGGGTCTATATATAGATCAATTGTGACCTATAATATAGGATGGATGATTCCAAATATATAACTTCATTAGAGTAATTATTTCTTAGACATAGTGTTTGAAGATCAATAAGAAGGAGATCAAGTAAGAAGCAAGAAGAGAAGATTGCTCTACATCATGCAAGTACTAGAAGATTTAGTAAAAAGGGTTTTATCAATTCTCTTTCTTCTTTTCTTATTATTCTCTAACTAGGTTTCTTGGCTAAGTCTTGTTTGAGAAGCAATGATGAATTAAATAAGAACTACACTTTCTATCTTATTTTGTTTATGATTTAATTTCAATTATTGCTTAATTAAGTTATTTATGATTGATCACCATATGTAACTTGTTTTAATCAAAATTACTAATAATAAGAGTTGGAGTAATTTGGTGGACATATAATTGAAATTACTTAAGAATTGGATTTACTTGGAGGCAAGGAATTCATTTTAAGGGAAAAGAATTAATATAATTACTTTATGATTTTTGTCTATCTCTACAAAGACATAAGAGTGATTGTAGACTCTAGATGGAATCATCCTTGATTAACAATAAGAGTTGCTTTTAAGGATTTATTGGTAGAATGTGATTTATGATTTTATCTTATCTCTACAATACAACGAGAGGGCTTGAAAACTCTAAAAGGAAATACTTCTAATTGATAAGGAGAGTTACCTTTAGAGACTCTAACTTTAAATTAACAATGAGAATTTCTTTTAAAGATTATACACACTAATTTCCAATCAATATGTTTTATGATAATCTTTTATAAGTTCTTATTTACATTTTGAATTGTGCCTCTTTTATATATATTTACATTTTATTTCTGTTTAGTATTATAGTAAATTAGTAGTAATTAGATTCCTTAATTTATTTTGATTTAGTTTTGCCTATCCATCTAAGAAACTATTTGGTTAATATAGAATTATCCAAAAATTCCTGAGTGTTCGACACCCTACTTACTCTATACTAAGTCCTAGAGACTAGGGTTATAAAATTCTACCTGCTTCAGTTATCTTATTTATCTTTTATTTAACTTATTTATTTATTAACTTAAATTTTATCCAAATCCTATAAAGAAAAGAAAAGAAAACCTTAACCCTATCCAAACTCTTTCCTATTCCTATATAAACACCAAAAGGAGACCAATTTCTTCCATTTTATCATACCTTAAATTTAATTGTCTCCAAAGAGGTCCAATGATGAAATGAGTCTTTGAAAAGACTAGAGTCTGCTTGTTCATCACACCTCTAAAGTGTGCAACCTTAAAACCTAACTAATCACACTAATGTATGAAATTGATCACCAAGCCATTAAGTTGCACTTTGATCTTATGAAATATGAATTATCGGGCTTGTTTTGAGTAATCTTCTCTTAAAACACATAGCTAGTTGAGTTAGTATTCATTTCATCAGACTAGACCTAACTTCATGAAAAAACAAAAATTAATTTTGATAAAAGGACTTTAAAAACACATTCAAAAGGCTCTAAAACCTACAAAAGTGGTCTTGGAATAGTCCAAAATAACCTGAGGATTAGCACATCACCTAGAAGTATGCATATAGCCATGAACACCCCTAGGTGTCACACGTTAAAATTGAAGTTGAATAAGATAAAATGGACTTTAGGAATGCATTTGAAAGACTCCAAAACCTCTAAAAGAGGTCCTAAAATAGTCCAAAACAATACAAGGATTAGTGCATCTCACTCAGAAGTGTGCATAAACACCCTTAGGTGTCACAAGCATTTGTGAATATTATTATGCTTTTGTGATGAGACTAGCAATTTGCATGCTATATGAATAATTTATGCTTTATTTTGCTCATTTTGTATCATCATTTTGCATCCTCTAGTTTTGAAATGTGAAATCACACCATAAATATTAATAATATCAAAAGTTCATGTTCTAGAATATAGTTATCATGTTCTCGGTCTAATGATGTCATCATGCATCCTTTATATCGTCATCATATATCATTATAGCATAAAAAATCACTACAAACATGCATAATTGTGTATTTTTTTACTCTTTCAAGTGATTGAGTGTCCACTGCTTATCCTATTATTCATGTGATCCAACAATCTATGTGTATATTCATGTTAACCTTATAGGTCTATTATACCTAAGCTAGATTTACTTTTCCATAATTTTTCCCTTTATATGTATTTTATTAGGAAAGCGATGTAATAATGATCCGTTAGCTTTATTATCTTTTGTTATCTAATGTATTATGTGAATGCTATACAAACTGTTATTGCCAAAACTAAGGTGTTGCATGGCCACACATTGAATATTGTATAATGAAAAATACTGAAAAAGTAGATGCGATCCCCCGAACTCAAAAAACTCTATTGGGGGCAATAATTGTTGAGTGACCCAATGTTGTCCCTTTCTTTTCTTAATTTTTTAAAAATCAAGTGGTGACTCCATAAAACCTAAAAAGCATCTCGTCCCTCTTGAGACCAATCATTTGTCCCTATTAGGTAAAGTTGGCATGTCCCTCAGAAACCTATAAGTTAAGAAGCCATAAGCACAACAAACCACTAGGTCACTCACAGTGGTGACTCCATTAGGGATTTGTAAGTAAGAGAGATCAACTTGAAAAATAACTATTTCTCATTATGCTATGCTCAATCATATAGAGCCCCTTACCATTTCATTTGTAATACACATCACACATGCACCATTGGTCACTAAAACCACAATAATACTGAATGACATTGCTATTATGATTCTACTCAAGTCATGGGTTGACAAAGATAGGTATTATCACTTTTAGTCTTTACTTGTGCATTCCCTTGACTAATCTAACTAGAGTCTATAACCTAAGTCCTAAAGGGGGGAGACTGAGTTATCAAAAGAATGCTAGACTCACTAACTAGACTTCGTAACCCTAGTCATATAGGGGCATTCTCACTAAAGGAACCCTTAGCCTTTCACCCTAACATAGCTCATATAGATAGGCTAGTAATAACATCCACTAAGATTCCACCAAGCTATGCATGATATCCTTGTCCTAACACTATTTGTTTAATATGATATTCATAAATGACATGACTCTCCTAGTGTTTATCATCAAATGACATCATAATCTTATTTTTTATAGAATGTTTATGCTCAAAACCATATGATTCTCATCTACTTCATGCGAGCCTGAAGCATGAGGAATTATAAGAATTATGTACCCTAGCTTGAATAGTCTATATAAACTAACAAATAATGACATCCCTCAATGATGGAACCTATGAGACATCATTTATTTATTTTTATCAGATTAAATGAATGAGCTAGGAATTAACTAGATTATGGACCTTTATGTCAAAAAAATCAAATTATAAATGATCAAATGATACTTTCATGACTCTCAGTAAACATATCAAATATCGATATGGGGGCAAGAACTTGGGCTCCTTTCGATTGACCTTGGCCCTATGCATATGGGTGCATACGAGCATTGGACATCATTTGAAGCTTAATAATTGACACTCACATCGACATCATCTGATTACCTCAAGTAGATTTGAGAATCATTCCTCAGTTTACCCTTTGGTTCTAATTAATATAAATCAAAATAGCCTAGTTCTAAGAGCAGAACCATAGTTCCTCGATGACTATAGGTTCAAAACCCAACTAGGAAAGAGATTGAATGACCTCATGGAGATGTAAGGTTGGAAGCGAGAGCTTGCTTATGATTGGTTTGTTCACTATATAGGAAATACTAATAAGATTTCTAAGATTAATCATGCATACATAACATACATGTTAATAACATATGCTAACCACTATTTCTTGCAATAATGATCATCTTCCACTATAGGATTTTGCATCAACTCCATGCATACATGCTCATGCTTTCTTTTGTAGGCACATGTCATGCATCATTCATTTAGCTAATCTTAATAAATGCTTAGGAATACAACATTTAAACATGAGTAATCATGAAGCAGAATCTTCTTGTCAAAGCAATGGAAAACTAAGAGCTAGGATCTAAGACTTGCTTGAGGATGGCATCATGGTCAAAAATCCCCAAACCCAAATTAGCATCACTAGACATTTCCTCTATAACCTTGACAAGGCTGACTGGAAGAGTTTTCTACTTTTGCTTCATAACCTTGACAAGGTCGAATGGAACAGTTTGCAATCATATAGAATGCTATGCATTAAGACATTTCAGCATGTGTACCTCAATCGTGAACTCTTGAATGTTGTTGTGTCATTCTAGGACCCTCAAGAGCATGTATTATGATTCAACATTATAGAACTATGCCCATTATATGAGGAATTCAATGCCATAGCAGGGTGAATCCCTACTAAGACTGAAGAAGTAGTCTTTACTAGCTAGGATATCAAATACCCAAGACTTGGAGCTGCTTTTCTTGATCTAAGCTCATAAAAACTTGATGAATTAGTTACCAAGTGCAAATGACTAATTCCTATACAAGTCCTAGTTGCTTGCACTAACAAGAAGACCAGTACCTTAATTTGGGCATGCCTCCTTGCATGTTACCTTTTTATGCAATATTTCATCTTCTCAAATGATGGGCTATGAGATTATAAGACACTCCAACTCATAAATGGAATAGAATATAGAATGACTCCCTTCTAATTGATTTTAGTGTAGACCATCCAAGGTTTAGATGACCTCAAAAATAGGAAAAGTTCAAACTTTAGTTGGTAACATCCAAGGTTTACAAGAAAAAGCTAAGTTTGCTCAACAAACTTATAAGTAATTTGATGAGATACCAACCCATATCACAACCCAAGAATGGGTCGAATGCATGAAGGATATGCTAGAATATTAAGTAAGATGGATGTGTCAATGGTGGAAGTTATAACATATGACTCTCTACACATATGTCAATTGTGTGCCAATCTTAAGATTTCAATTATGCACCCATTACTATCTAGCACTAGTAAAAAGACAATTGGCAAGAAATAACTTGTACCTTCTGAGCTTGTAGATTTCTCTAGTAGCAAGATACAATAAAGGTTTGTCTTCAAAATGACACGAAGGAAGAGAATCATCCACCATTTTACTACTACTAGTAGGGACAATATTGCTGATGAGACATATAAATAGTGGGTGATCCAAATAGGTCGCACGTGGGGAAATTTTGCGAGGATAACAAAACTCACGTGACAGTTGGTATCATAGTGGGTTGAGCTCTTTAGGAAATCCCATTTATTAAGTGACTGATCTAAAGAAAGTTTGCTTCCTTAATTTTTTTTCATTTTTTCTTTGTTTAAAACTGATGATGTAATGAATTTTAAAGTTGATGCAATGAAATAAGATTTTGCTTGCTTGTTTGATGTCTTTGGTAGTGTGCATTGTATTGATCAAAATGTTAGCATAGTTGACATTCATTCCATATGCATTGAAGTATTTGACATTGACATGAAATTTGAACTATGCATTATGCACATTTTGAAAGATGTTACCCTTAAAGAGAGGAAAGAGATTGAAAAAATATTTAAAAAATATTCAAACGTATTTGCCTAGACGTATGACGATATGCCTGGAATTAATAGAGACATTACTTAACACTTTAACCATACCAAAGATAGGTGCAAATTAGTAAAGTAGAAATAGAGAAGGCTCAAACTAGAATAGGCCTAATTAGTGAAAGAAAATATCGAGAAGCATATCAAGGAAAAATTCCTAGAGGTAGTAGACTATCGATAATAGTTAGAAAATGTAGTGCTGGTATTGAAATAACATGGAAGGGTTAGAATTTGCATCGACTATAGAAATCTGAATAAGGCCTACTTGAAATATGATTTCCCACTACCTCACATAGACATGCTAGTTGATAGTGCTACCACATGTTAATGTACTCCTTCGTGGATAAATTCTCTAGGCATAATTAGATCCTAATGACCATCATCAACAAAGCAAAGACAACTTTTATAATAGAATAGGGCACCTATTACTATAGAGTAATGCCCTTCAGTTTGAAGAATGTAGGAGGAACTTACCAAAGAATGGCAACTACAATGTTCCATGATGTGATACATAAAGAAGTGGAAGTGTACATCGATGATATGATGGTAAAGTCAAGAACCAAGGAAGAACACTCATGCAATCTCAAAAAGTTCCTCAAAAGAGTCAAGAAATACAGTGTCACACTTAATCTAAAGAAATGCATATTTAGGGGTCACTTTATGAAAAATGTTATGGTATATTATTAGTCAAAATGGGATTTAAATGGATCCAGACAAAGCAAAAGTAGTTAGAGAGATGCTAGTGCTAAAAATAGAAAAAGAAAAAGAAATTAGAGGGTTACTAGGGAAAATACAATTCATTTATAGATTTATCACTAAGTTGATAGTAGTGTGTGAACCAATCTTCAAATTACTTAGAAAAGATTAGCTAGTTAAGTGGAATGAGTAGTGTCAGTTAGCATGTGATAAGATAAAAAACTACCTAGCTAACCTACTTGTTTTGAAACCACCTAAACCAGGGATACCTTTAACTTTGTATCTAGCCACTGAAGGAAATGCAATCGATGTAATGTTAGCCCCAGAGGCATAAATGAAAGTAGAACACATAGTCTATTACTTAAGTAAGAAGATGTTGATGTATAAGGAAAAGTACAACCAAGTCGAGCAGATAGGCCTAGCAATAGTATGGGCAATGAAGAAACTTAAATATTACTTTTAGTCCTACAAAATTTAGGCCATGTCTAAAATGGTTCCAATGAAGTACCTTTATGAAGCTCCCTCCTTATTGCGAAAACTGGTAAAGTGCCTTGTGTTATTGACAGAATTTAATGTATAATACCTGACTAAGAAGGCAGTAAAAGGAAGAGCAGTGGCTAAATTTCTAGCTCTTGATCACATTCCAGATTTAGAATAAAATCTAATTAGACTTTCTAGACGACTTTATTTTAGCCATCGAGATTCAAGGAAGGCGGATGTATTTTGATGGAGCAGTTAATTAGTTCAGCACTAGGGTCATATTACAATCTTTAGAAGGTGAAGTAGTATTGATTACCAAAAGCTCAAATTTAGATTCATAAATAACAAAGCATAATATGAGTAGCATTGATAGCCTTAGATGTTATAAAAGTTAAAATCTTTGCATATTCCATGGTAATAATAAACCATGCCATAAAAGAGTGGGAATTGAAAGAGTAGCACCTAAGGCTTTACTTTGATCACTTGAAGTTGCTTGGTATGCCCTTTTAAAAATGTAGATTCACTCATCTCCCTAGGAAACCATTAGCAAATGTCAGATGCACTTGCTTCCCTAGAATCAGTGTGGGAAGGACCATCCAAAATGCCCATGAAGCCTTTAGTCCTACTTAGATCGGGACAACCCTATCATAAGAACTGCAAAATAGCAAATATAGAAATAGATGAAGGACCTTAGTTCTATAACATATAGAGATATATAAAGGAATGAGCCTATCCTGATCAAGCAAGTGAAAAAATAAGGCAGTAATTCAATGATTAATATCAAAATTCACATTGCACTAGGGTGTGTTATACAAAAGAACTTAAGATGGGTTAAAACTTTGATGTCTAGATGAAATTGAGGTTGTAAGAGAAATAAAAGAGGTACAAAAAAATGTTTACAGTCCACACATGGATGGAGCAATCCTAGCTAAGAAGCTAATTAGACAAGGGTTCTTCTAGATGGCGATGATGGAAGACTGTATCAAATTTGCAAGGGAATGCCATAAGTGTCATGTCCACAGGAATGTCACCCACTTTCTCTAAAAAAATTACACTACATCTCCTCTCTATGGCCTTTCTTAGTATATGGACTAAACATAATTAGGGAAATCTAATTGATAGCCTCAAATGGACACATGTTCATCTTAGTGGTAGTGGATTACTTCATAAAGTGGGTTGAAGTAGAATCATTCATAAAGATAGGAGACAAGCAAGTGGCTAAGTTCATTAAAATAAATATATTTTGTTGATATGGAATTGCCCATCATATCATCTCTGACAACAATGTTTAATTCCAAGGGGAAGTTAGAGAACTATTAAGGAGCTATAAGGTTGAACATAATAAATCTTCTCTTTACTGATAATAAGCAAATGGGGTTGTCAAAGCTACAAACAAGAACATTAAGAATATTTTGTAAATGATGACTCAGACTCATCAAGACTAGGTAAATAGATTGCCATATGCTTTATGGGGAAACTGAAAAAGTCATAACTTCAACTAGAGAAACTCATTTCTCACTAGTATATGGGTCAAAAGCAATACTTCCAGTCGAAATAGAAATCATGTCTCTTTAGGTAGCAATCAAATCTGAATTGCCAGAAGTATAATGGGCCCAGTAGAGACACAATAATCTTACTCTCTTAAATAATCAAAGACTCAAGGCTCTATACCATACATAGTTGTATCAGGCTCAGCTAGTTAAAACCTTTAATAAAAAGTGAAACATAAGAATGTGAAAGCATGAGACTGCATGTTAAAGCATGCAAGGTAAAACATTCAAGATCCAAGAGGAAACTTTAGACCAAAACTAGGAAGGCTCGTACTTAGTAAAACATGTCCTATTGAAATGAGTAGTCAAGCTGATGGATTCTGAAGGCAATAAATTCTTTGAACCTGTCAATACAGATCGCCTGAAGAAATACTATGTTAGGGCAAAAAAAATCCAATTGAGTTGAGAACTAAAAATAGCGTCTCAAGCAAAAATTAGGGACTTCTCACTAGGTTGAAAACCTTACATGGGCAACTTAGGCAAAAATTAAGAAAATATAGAAAATACTTAACTAGAAAACCTAAGAAGGCTAGTTAGGAATAAGGGTGTCATACCTCAAATTTGACTGTCCCTAAAAAGGTTTGATGATGAAAAGAGTCCTTGAGATTAATAGAGTATACTCATTCATAACACCTCTAAAGTGTGCAACCTTAAAACACCCAACCGACCCCATCAGTGTGCAAAATTGATCACTGAGCCATTAAGTTGTGCTATGTCCTTGCGAAATACAAATTATCAGAACAATGAGAGGCTTATTTTGAGAAAACTCCTCTTAAAATACTCATCTCATTGGGCCAGTGTATATTTTGTTAGACTGAGACCTAACTTCATGAGATAATGAAAATTGATTTTGAAAAAATGGACTTTAAAAACACGTTAGGAGGGGTCTAAAACCTCTAGAAGTGGTCTTGGAATAGTCCAACACAACCTGAGTATTAGCGCATATCGATCAAAAGTACACGTAAATGCCCCTAGGTGTCATGTGCTAAAATCGAAGTCAAATTTGGCAAAATAGACTTCAAAAACGCATTCAGAAGGCCTAAAAACCTTAGGAACCAACTTTAAAACAATGCATATAGAACCCGGGAAGAGCGTGTAGAGAATGAAGAGTGTGTAGAGCATGAAGTACATGTGAAAAAGCGCATAGTCAGGTGTGGTGACACACTAAGAACTTAATCATGTGTACGCTATGCATGGTCACATGCACTTGGCATGGCCATGTGCAAAAATCCCCTCACACGCATATGACCATGCCTATACTAGTCCATTCTATACATTTTTCTCTATAAATTGACCCCTATACACCTCATTTTTTAGGGGGGTAGCAAGTGTAGACACACACACATTCAAGAGCTAGTTCGATCAAAGGCATGGGAAACCCTTTCCCATATAGTTTTTGCTCTCCCATAGCCTTTCCTTTAGGTTGTTAGATCCCTTTTTCATCAAACCCAGCCTCATCGTTATCAAAGTACACTTTAAAGGTATATAATCTAGCATCATTCTATTGACATTTTGAACTTCTCGATGAGGAAAGCTTGATAATATCTTGAAGCTAGAGCTTTAAAGTTCACATAAGCTGAGTTAAGTCTAAGGACCACACATTCGTTTTAGCACATTTATTTTATTACACTGCATTTATTTTACTATTGCTAGCATTTGGGAATACTATGGTGCTTGTGTGATGAGACTAGCAATCTTGCATGCTATGTGAAGAATACATGCTTAATTATGCTCGTTTCATGTCGTCATTCTACATCCTCTATTTTTGAAACCATGAAATTGCATCGTAAATATTAATAACGTGAAAAGGTTCATGTCCTGGAATAGAGTCATCATGCTCTCAATCCAATGATGACTTCATGCATCCTTTTTACTATCATTATCATTATAGTATAAATAATCACTACAAACATGATCATCCTATCATTCATCAAATAAGTTATGTAAATGATCATGTTATCCTTGCAGATCAACCATATTCGATTTACTTTTTCGTAACCTTTTCCTTTCCATGTGTATTTTATTAAGAAAGCAATGTAATAAATAAATTTACAGCTTTATTATATACTGTCTGATGTGCTGTGTGAATACTATATAAACTGTCATAACCAAAACTAGGCTATTGTTGTAGCTATACATTGAATATCGTATAATGAGAATAGTCAAGAAGTATATGCGATCTCCCGAACCCAAAAAACTCTACTGGGGACAATACTTATTGAATGACCTGATGTTGTCCCTTTCTTTTCCTAATTTTCTAAAAATTAAGTGGCGACAACAAAAAATCAAAAGCATCTCGTCCCCCCTAAGACCAATCATTTTTTTCTATTTACTAAAGTTTCCATTTCCCTTAAAAATTGAAAAACAAACAACACATTTAACCTCAAAGTTAATAAATTTTGGTTGCTCACTATGGTGACTCCACTGGGGACTTCTGATCAAAAGGGATCAACTTGAAAATGACTATTTCTTATTATACAATACTCAATCATATAAAGCCTCTCACCACTGCATTTTCACTACACATCACACGTGCACCACTTGTCCTAAAAAGCCTCAATAATATTAAATGACATGTCCTCCATGGTTCCACTCAAGGAACATGGTGATGAAGATAAGGTATTATTACCTTTAGTATTTACTTGTGCATTTACTGGATTCACCTGACTAGAGTCTGTAACCCAAGTCCTTAAGGGGGCAACCACATTATCAAAAGAATGATAGACTCACTGACTAGAGTCCGTAACCCTAGTCATATAGGGGCATTCTGATATAATGCAAATGTGTTTAGTATTTTAAGGTAGTCTAGTGTTAATTTCATTAAGTTTTCTTATTTTTAGTGCATTTATATGCCCTGTTTATTTTCACTTCATTTATCTTTATGGTTTATTATGTAGGTTATATACATCTTTTAAGCTCAATTTATGCTTGGAAAAGACTTGGAGTTAATTAGAACAAGTTAGAGAGAAAAAGGAGTCAAGTTTGGAAGTTGGAGAATTTCACAAGTCATCACCATGGGCATGACTTGTAATAGAGAGCTTCTGTCATGAGTTGGCACCATTGTCATGACTCAGCACAATGCAGAAATCTAGAACCTTTTAATTTGAGTAGTTTTCGTATTTGGGTCATAATTTCTTCAACAGACATCCAAATTTGATGATTCAAGTTATTATGGAAAGATAAGTCAAATATCTATAACTTTCATGAAGGAATATTTGAGATTTGAAGTCATCTGAGTGGAAGAAATTGCCCTTGAAGTCATGGAATCTATAAAAGAAGATGACCTTTCATGAAATGATGCCATTCCAACTCCAAAGTTATAGTCCTTTCTAAGTCACTTTTAAAGGCCTATAAATAGAGGATCTTAATTAGAAAAAAGAGATATAGTTTTCCATATATTTATAAAAATAGACATTACAAAATAATTTAGTTTGTATTATAGTTATTATAAAAGACAAAGCCAAGAAGAAGAAAGATTCTACATCAAGCATCAAGACTAGTAAAAAGGGTTTTATTTCTTCTCTTATCTTTTCCCTTTTTCTAATTATATTTCATTTTATTTTTTTTTGCTTGATCATGTATCTTAGCTAAGCCTTTATTTGTTAGAATTGCAAGGAAGAATGAATTCATGAATTTTATCTTTTTATAATGCATGAATGAATTGCTTTTAATTGAGTGTTTAATTAAGTTGTATATGCTTGATCACCATATATGATGTGTTAGTTAGATTTTTTACAATGAAAATTGGGAAAATTTGGTGGAAAAATAATTGATTTCACTTAAAGGTTAGGAAAGTAACTGGAGACAAGAAATCCACTTTGAGGGTAAAAAAATTGGCAAGAAACTTCATGGTTTTTATTTATCTCTATAATGATACGATGGTACTTATAGACTTAAAATGGAAATACCCTTATTTGACAATGACAGTTGCACTTAAGGATTTTAGGTCATATTCTCCATTCATTACATGTGTTCATTATGCATTATAATTCTTTGACTAATTCAGAATTGTAGTTTTAATAAACCATATTTGATTTGACATTTAGAATAATTAGATTAGCATAATTAGTAGTTAATTAGTATACTTAGAATAATCCAACCATTTTCATTATTAATATATTGCCTATCCATATTATTATCTATTTGGTTAATATAAAATTTACAAATCCTAGTGTTTGACACCTTACTTGCTTTATTTAAGTCCTTAGAGACTAGGGTATATAATTCTAACCCACTCTAAAATTTGGCGCTGTTGCCAGGGATTTGTTTATAATTTTTATTAACTTAGGGTAGAAAAAGGTTGTTTTAGGCCTTGTTTTAATTTTTTTTTTAATTTGTTTTTGGTTTGGTTTATTTTTTTATTACTTTTTTATTTTTGAATTTACATGCTTACTAGAAGTATTAGTGATAATAATTTGTACTTTAATCCTAAAATTGATTTACTTATACAAAATTTGCATAGGGAACAAAGGCAAATAAGAGAAAATCGATAGAATTTGAATAATATGGCTGAATCGGAGAGAAGGATGTTAAGCAATTTTGCAATGCTCGATATCTCGAGTAGTTTTGGTGGAATTGTGGCTCTAGCCATTACCAACAACAACTTTGAGATCAAGCCAAGTATTATCCAAATGGTGAAAAATAATCAATTTGGAGGCTTACAAGGAGAAGATCCTTATGCTCACATTTTGACTTTCCTCAATGTGTGTGCAACCTTCAAGATAAATGAAGTGATAGATAATGCAATCAGGCTGAGACTCTTCCCATTTTTGGTCAGGGACAAAGTACAACTTTGGCTTGCAATTTTGCTAAATGAATCAATCACAATATGGGAGCAATTGAAGCAAGCATTTCTACACAAATATTTTCCACCACACAAGACAGCCAAGTTTCACAATGAGATCACTACTTTCAAGCAAAATGGAAGTGAGACTATTTATTCAGCATGGGAGAGGTTTAAGGAACTTCAACAGCACTGTCCACATCATGGTTTGCCGGAATGGATGATTCCTCAAATTTTCTACAATTGGTTGATGGATGAAAATAGGAATATTATGAATACTATAGCTAGTGGGAAATGGATGGATAAGATAGCAAGAGAGGTTGTTATATTACTAGAAGAACTTGCATCTCAAGGGTACATGGGTGATGAAACCATAATGGAAAAAGCAAAGGGAGTTTTGGAACTTGACACCATTAATATGCTGAGTGCCAAGGTAGACGCCCTTACCAAATTGGTAAGTAAATTTCAAGTTAATTCATTAGAATGTACTAATCTTGTTTGTTATATTTGTGGAGGATCTCATATTCTCAAAGTAATGTAATTGCAAATGAGGATGTGAATTATGTGCAAGGAGTTTTTAACCAATGAATGGGGCTGAATTCCAACACTTATAACCCACAATGGAGAAACCATCCTGGATTTTCATGGTCAAATCCATCTGCCCAATTAAACCCCCAATTTAACCCAAACACTAAACTCTAAAATCCACTTGGATTTCATATGAAACAACAAACCTTTAATCCTACCCAATCTAAACCTAACCTTGAAACCTAGCCTTTATGGAGCAATTTGTTAACCAATAAATGTCCATCAACAAACAAAATGAGGAGCAATTTAAGCAAATTAATTCTAAGCTTGAGCAACTTGCTACTCATAATCGCATATGTGAAACCCAAATTGCCTAACAAGCCTCTACCTTAAACACTAAACCTTTGGGAAAGCTTCCTAGCCAACCAGAGTATGTACAAAAAGAGACTTGTTAAGCAATTACATTACGTAGTTGTAAGGAGGTTGAAAAGGATCTCAATAAGAATGAAAGATTGGTTGATGATGGAAATGGAGTAGAGATTGAGGAAGTGGATGTTAAAAGTAAAAATAACGATGAGATTTCAAAAGGAGATAAAAAGGGAAATGCCAAGCCACCTAAAAAGGATGAACCTAAGGTAGACTTAAAAACTCTTCCTTTTCCTCAAAGGTACACAAGGTGTAATTTGGATAAGCAATTCAGTAAATTCCTTTACTATCTTAAGGATATCACTATCACTATACCATTTGTGGAAGTTATTAGAGATATGCCAGCTTGGGGTAAATTTTTGAAGGATATTATTAGCCATAAAAGCAAGCTTGAAGATTATGGTTTAGTATCTCTTGTCAAAGTATCTAAAGCTATGTACTCCAAGTCTCCGCCTAAGCTTAAGGATCCTAGTTCATTTATGATTCTCTGTGTAATTGGAGGTGCACATTTTGATAAAGCTTTAGGTGATATTGGTGCTAGTGTTAGTCTTATGCCTTACTCTATCTACAAAAAGCTTGATTTGAATGAACTTAAGCCTACAAATATGTTTCTTTTCTTGGCAGATAAATCTATAACATATCCACTTGGCATTCTAGAGAATGTGCCAACAAAAGTGGGTAAGTTTGTGATACTAACTGACTTTGTTGTGTTGGAAATGGAGGAAGATCTTGAGATTCCAATTTTTTTTGGAAGACCATTTTTTAGGACAACAAGAGTAATTATAGATATGAAGAATGGAAAGATCACATTGGAAGTGGATAATAAATGTATGGAATTTGATGTGATGAATATAATGAAGTCAACACCTATAGAAGTGACAAGTATAGTTGATTCTATTGATATTATTGATGGATGCATTAAAGAAGTGATTCATGAGTGTTTAAGGAATGACGATATAGAGCCATACAAGGTGTAAGAAGCTAATGAGCAAATTTTGGAGGTAGTTCCATATCAACCTTTTAAAAGGACATCAAGATTTGAACCTTTAAGGAGCGAAGATGATCAAAAGGACAATACACCTTATAAAGAAGTAAAGATGGAGCTTAAGCCATTGCCATTAAATCTCAGATGTGCATTTCTTGACTCTAATATTAAATTTCCTTTTATTATTAATTCATCTTTGCCTAGTGATAATGTTGATGCCTTATGCGATGAGTTGAATAGTTATAAAAATTCCATTGGCTATTCTATAAATGACTTGAAGGGTATTAGTCCTAAAATATGTATGCATATAATTCTCTTAGAAATAATGTCAAGCCTTCCATTGAAAGTCAAAGGCAGTTGAATCCCACTCTCAAGGAAATGGTTAGAAAAGAGGTAACTAAGTTGCTTAATAATGGAATTATATATTCCATTAGTGATAATAATTGGGTAAGCCCCGTTTAGGTTGTACCAAAGAAGGGAGGCTTAACCATTTCTAGGAATAAATCTAATGATTTGATACCTACTAGAACTATCATGGGATGGCGTATGTGTATTGACTATAAGAAACTAAATAAAGCAACTAGAAAAGACCATTTTCCATTGCATTTTATTGACCAAGTTCTTAGGAGGTTAGCTAATTTTTCTTTCTTTCGTTATTTGGATGGACTTAGTGGATTTTATCAAATTCCTATTCATCCCGAGGACTAACCTAAGACTACATTTACATGCTCATATATAACTTTTGCTTTTAGACGTATACCTTTTGGTTTATGTAATGCACCAACTATTTTTCAAAGATGCATGCTTTCCATATTTAGTGATTTACTTGATGATTGTGTAGAAGTTTGTATGGATGACTTTAGTGTCTATGGTTCTGACTTTTCTAATTGTTTAGACAACTTATCTAAAGTACTTGATAGGTGTATTGAGCATGGATTACTCTTAAACTAGGAAAAGTGTCATTTCATGGTGAAAGAAGGCATAGTTATTGGACATTTAGTTTCAAAGAGGGGCATTGAAGTTGATAAGGAAAAAATTGAAGTGATTGAAAAATTACCACCTCCAAAGAATGTTAAGGATATAAGAAGTTTTCTTGGACATACAGGTTTTTATCAAAGGTTTATCAAAGAAATTTCAAAGATAGCAAAGCCATTGTGTAGGTTACTTGCTAAGGAAGCTACTTTTGAGTTTGATGATGCATGTCTTGAGGCATTTGAATTTTTAAAGAAGGCTCTTGTTTCTGCACCTGTCTTGTAACCACCTAATTGGGAAGAGACATTTAAAATAATGTGTGATGCTAACAACTTTGTTATAGGAACTGTTTTGGGACAAAGAAAAGAAGGCAAGCCTTATGTGATTTATTATGTCAGCAAGCTACTTGATGAAGCTTAAATATTAACTACACCATTATTGAAAAGGAGCTACTTGCTATTGTTTATGCATTTAATAATTTTAGAGCATACCTTGTGGGGAAAAAGGTGATTGTTTATACAGATCATGCTACTTTTAAGTATCTTCTAAAAAAGAAGGATGCAAAACCTAGACTCCTACATTGGATCTTGATGCTTCAAGAGTTTGATTGGGAAGTTCAAGACAAGAAAGGAACTGATAACCTAGTTGCAGACCATTTATCAAGACTAGATCAAGATGATTTAAAGAAACATGATGATGGTGTGCCAATTAATGAGACCTTTCAGGGTGAACATCTTATAAGAGTTGAATCAAAAGAACTTCCATGGTTCATAGATATCACAAATTATCTTGTAAGTGGTATTCTTCCTTATGGTATGGATTATATACAAAGGAAAAAATTCTTACATGACAGCAAATTCTACTATTGGGAGGAGCCATTACTTTATAAAAGGTGTGTGGATGGTTTGATTCGATGATGCATTCCTCAAAATGAAGTCCAGGATGTTTTAAAGCATTGTCATTCTTTGGATGTCGGTGGAAGCATCAAAGATAGTATTTAAGGTACTTCAATTTGGTTTTTGGTGGCCTATTTTCTTTAAGGATGCTAGAGAATATGTGCTTACATGTGATAGATGTCAATGGATGGGAAATATTTTAAAGAAACACGAGATGCCTTTAAAGGGGATTCTTGAAGTAGAGCTTTTTGACATATGGGGAATAGACTTCATGGGTCCATTCCCTAGTTCTTTATGCTACAAGTATATATTGGTTATGGTCAACTATGTCTCTAAATGGGTAGAAGCAATGCCAACCTTGACAAATGATGCTAGAGTAGTCAAGAAGATGCTTAAGAAAGTAATTTTTCTAAGGTTTGGTACCCCTAGAGTTATGATTAGTGATGGTGGTTCACATTTTTGCAATAATATGATATAAATGTTAGTATAAGGTATGCCCTAGTGGCATTCTTATAATTATTTAGACATTGTATATAATCCTTGTGGCAATAAAATATTCTTTTAAATAAATATATTTTTTTTATTGTTCCTTTAGTATTATGTTGAATAAATTTATTATCAAAGAGTTGATAATATGAGTTACAAATTTATTCAGTACATTTACTATAAATTTTTTGTAGTCGATTAATTAATATTTGGATAATATTAATTAGACTATCACTTCTATCTATTTTCCTTGATTAGTGTGAGAAGCTAATAGTGGGAGGTAGTAAATCTCATGCTACTTGATATGAGTGATTAGAATAGACATGTGGACACTCATTGGATGGGTTAATCGAATAGTGACATTAGTATTGTGATTGCAAGGATATTCAAATATAATCAACAATCACAATCTAGATTATAATGGTGCATATAGTCCTTAGACTTAAAGTGACATAGTCATCCACATTTAGGTGGTTAGAGTTTGTTACCGCTTACACACTTGTGTTAATCATCACATGGGTATATGGTGTATGGTGGCTCTAATTAGTTAAATGTAGGGATGAATGTTTAACCATAATGGGGTTCATTACCTGGTGTGAACCGAGATAGATCTTATGCTATCTAAGTTTATTCTTGATGAATAAATTCCTGGCAAGGATAAATACAACATAGTCTGGAAAAGAGTTTCAGTACTAGAAAGAGTTCTAGTATTTGTTATATTTTATCAAGAATTAAAACTTAATATGAAGTCATATAATAAAGCTATTAGAGTTTGATAATACCTTGACTCTAGGCTATATTGGGATATTTAATGAAAGGAATTTAATGCATGGTAATTATGATCAGGTTCGTGTGAATCATAATATGCATTCATTTCTAATTGGATAGCTGTGATATTGATACTAGGGGTTACGCACAGCTTATGATAACTAAATGTGAATAATTGGGATTTTCACATTTAGAATTGAAAAGAGTTTCAAATAATATTAAATGTTAATATTATATTTTCTCATTGCCATTTAGACATGAACCTAGTAAGTCACACCTAATAGACTTTTATTTATTCACTATAGTATTAATCTAATTATTGATTAAAAGAGTTTAATCAATTAATCAAGATTAATAGAATTAGATTTATGGTTTGAATAATGATTCTAGTATATCATGAAATCTAATTCAAATAAGAGTATTATTTATTAATTAATATTGGATATTAATTAATATATATTAAATTAATAAATATATATATGTTGTTATTTTTTATGGACTTATATTAATGGTCCAATTGGTTTAGACATAGGCCAAAATTTATTTTGGACCAAAGATTAAGTAAAGTCCATATCTATGTATATGTATAATTTAATATGTAAAATAATACATTTGATGTATACTTTACATACAAATTTATACATTAATATGTGTAGGTGGCAAGCTCAATTATTGAATTAAGCAAGGTGGCAAATTTATTAAGTGGATATTTCTAAAGTATGTCTAAGGTGTCATTTTTAATCATTTGGATGGTTACGTGTATACCTAAGGTGGCATACTTAATAATCACTTAATTAATTAATGCATACTTTTCCTTAGTGGAAAATTACTACACATATAACTTTTGATATATCTAAGGGAAGTCAAGTGACTTGGTAAGAGAAGGAAGAGGCAAAATAATGCTTAAGTGAGTTTTTGCTTAAAGAGTTAAGAAAAATCACTAAGTGATTTTGGTTATGATGATATCATAAACCAAAAATAAACACAACATATACTAACATATACTCTATACTTGTGCTCTTAATTAAATTAGTACAAGTTACTAAGTTTAATTAACACAAGTAAGTGATAGATAAGGCTTTGGTGTTTCAAACTAGAGGCCTTACATTTGGAGGGCTAAGCATTTGATTCAAGGAATTGAACAAAAGGAAGGCTATGTTCTACAACAAGTAAGTTTACAAACTTATAATTAATTAATTATTCATTTGTATATTTCTTAATTTATTTAATTATGTATTTTGATGCAATTTGAATCCTAGGCAAATGAAATTCTTCATTTTATGAAGGGTTATGATGAGTAAATTTTTGAAATCTACTCTATTTAGACTTGTGCTTACAACACATGTATTTATGTCCAAATACCATAATTAATTTCTAACAAGAAGCACTTTTGAAGTAGTATGGAGTAACACAAAAGGTTGCTACTCCATATCACCCATAAAAAAGTGGGCAAGTTGAGGTCAGTAATAGAGAGATTAAATGGATTCTTGAAAAAATAGTGTCTTCTTCAAGAAAAGATTGGGCATTAAAGCTAGATGATGCATTATGGGTTTATAGGATGGCTTTTAAGACCCCAATCGGCCTTACTCCTTATCAGTTAGTATATGGGAAATCTTGTCATTTACCGATTGAACTAGAGCATAAGGCATATTGGGTAACAAGAGCTTTGAATTTTGATTTGCACAAAGCTAGACGAAAGAGGTTACTTTAACTTAATGAATTGGATGAGTTGAGAATGAATGCTTATGAGAATGCCCAATTATATAAGGATTGTACCAAATTGTGGCATGATAAGAATTTACCGAAGAAAGAATTTTATGAAGGCGAACTTGTTTTGCTTTATAATTCAAGATTGAAGTTGTTTCCAGGCTAGCTAAGGTCTCGATGGTCAAGTCCTTTTAATGCTATCATGGTTCATCCTTATGGTGTAGTAGAAATTTCAGATGATGAAGGAAAGGTTTTTAAAGTGAATGGGCATTGTCTTAAGCCTTACTTGATCGGGGAGGTAATTCCTTCAAGCCAATATGTCTCTCTATCTACTCCTTAATTCAATTTAGCTAGGTATTATCCACACGTTTCTACTTTATTTTCATTTGCTTTATAGTTTATTTTGGTTTATTTTGATACTATTTATCCATAATATTTTAATTAGTATTTTCATTTATAGTATATGATTGGTATATGATTGGTTTATTTTTCCAATATTATATAACATTTCACATATATTAGTTGCTTTCTCAAGTGTTTATACTTAGAAATTTTTAGGCCTAATACAAAACACATTGTCATGAGTTGGCACAGTGGCACGACTCATGATAGAAGTATTCTATGACGAGTCGGCATGGTGGCACGACTCGTGATAGAACCTAATCGTCACGAGTCGGCACAATTGGACATGACTTGTGACACTAATCCTAACCCTAGAATTTTACACATTCACATGCATACACATTTTTTTAGTTCTCATTTTGCTTACATTTTTCAATTTTTACACATTTCTATATTTATTTTCCTAACAAATATGGCACAATTTAGTGAAAAGTCAAATCTTTTCCAAGAAAAGTCATAACTTTTCATAATTCCACATGCCTTTTCACTAACCCATATGACCTTTCACTATCAATACATGCCCTATCACTTACATCCCTACAACTCTATAAATATTCTATATTTGACTACTAATATCCCTTCATTTTATCACCTTTCTATATATATTTACTATTTTCTTTCTAAACCCTCTAACCTTACCTGAAACACTTCCTCTCCCTCACTTATTTCTTTGTTTTTGAAAAACCATCTCTACGCTTCATCTCTCCAAATTCTTCACAACAATCATTTCCTTTAACCATGGGTAAAAAAAAAAGGTTCAACATCCAAGAGGACACATGTGGAGGAGCAACCACAAAAGGAGGAAGACCTTTCAAATACTTACAAGTCTAAGTTCCCCATCTTCACTCATGAAGAAGGTGCTAAATTTTCCACAATCAAGTTTTAGAAAATTAACTCTTGTAAGTATGTTCCAAATTCCCTTTTGAAAGATGTGGGTATGCTTGAGTGATTTGATAAATTGTTGGCACAATGTGCACTTAAAAAGTTTGTGTCTATGCATGAGGATACACATGTTGATTTTGTTACAAAATTTTACACAACATTGGATGTGAACTCCACTAATTCATAAGTTTTGGAATTCCGTTTGGTAGGAAATAGGCACCAACTTACCTATTTGTCCATGCAAAATATTTTTGGTTTAAAAAAAAAGGGATTATGTGACCCTCCACTAGCTTTTACTGTGAATGCATTTTGGACTTTTCTTACTAATTTGCAAACCCCATTTTAGCCTAAGAAAGGAAAAGCTATGTTCATCAAAGATTTAAAATTTTGGTTATTGTATAAAGTACTTGCATGTGTTATTTTCAACAAGACTGAGTTTGATAGGGTTTCTGCACAATAGTTGTTTTTAAAGTGGTGTGTCCATCATAATAAACAAGTTTTTTGGACATATTGGATATTTAACCAATTGTTGGCATGTGCCCCTAGAAAGGATGCAATTATAACTAATGGTCATGTGATTACTATTATTGCTAAAGCTTTCAATATTAATCTTACTAACTTTATTAGAATTGTTGAGTGTTCTTATTTCACCAAGCAAGCATTTGTTCATGGTGAAATTGTTGATTCTGCTTTTTGCTTGATCCCGGCCCACATTATATCATGTTGGAGAGGACTTGCACACCCACTGCTGGTTCATGAGCAGCCTATTGAAGAGGAGGTGAATCTGAACCTGAGGAGGATGCACCTTCCTATACACTATTTGGAGATGTCCCTATGCTCATATTTCCTCTCCAAAGTGCACCCAAAAATTCAAGTGATCACCCTCCAATTTAGGAAGAAATTCTAAACAATCAAATTGCCATGCAAGGGTAATTGATGAGATGGCATTTCACAAAAAACAATTGGCTCATCGTTAAAGGAAGATGGAGTGCAAAATGGGGCAATTCTTTGCTCAATCGGGCTACCAAATTGAATCTCCACTTCCTACACCAACTAATAACTAAGGGGAGTACTTATTATCCTTTCTCTCACTTTCTTTTTATTACATTGAGGACAATGCATGCTTTTAAGTGTGGGGGAAAAATATTGATATTAGTATTAGTAATAGTATTAGTATATTAGTATAATATATATGTTTATGTGTTTAATTCCACATCTTTATGCATTTGCATTCATTTTGCTCCCATATTTAATAAGTAGCTATCCTTAATAGTCTTTTTGATTTTCATTGAAGTTAATACGCTTTGTTACTCAATTACTTTTCAAATTTTATTGCTCAATTGGTAGAAGTTTAAGTTTTATGTAGTATAAGTAGTAAGTTTATCTTTTTATCTCTTTTTTGTTATTTTTAAAGTCTAATTAATGTATTAGTCAACTTGCTAACTATGCTTAAGGTTAGGTGGTAATTATTTAAGCCTAGGTTTTCTTAGAGACTTAGGTAATTTTAGAGAAACTATAGCCATAATACCAAGACACTTGCTTTTCAATAATGGATGAGGACTTTAAAAAAAGAAAAAAAGAAAAAGAAATAAATAAATAATGCTTATGATATGAGGCATTTTGAGTAAGTTGTGTTTAATTGAGTATGCTCCTTAGTTGCATTCATTTGGAAAGAAATGTATAATGTCACAAGTAGATGGATCTCAAGTAAGTTGTGTGCATTTGTGTTGCTCCTCATTTGCATTCATTTAGAGAGAGTACATCTAGCAAAAATGCTTATGAATAAAAATTCTAAAAATTCCATGAGAAGAGTAAGTTGATGTGTGTGCTTAACATTGTCTTAAGATTGGTTTTAACTCTATAATCCCTAAGTTTGAAGGATGACTATTTTGGCTAAATAGCTTGGTTAGAACTTTGACTTTACATTTTTTATTTTATTCTTAGTAGATTGAGATAAATTGGTAAATTTTTTGCTTATGCTATGAGACTTGTCTATTTTACCATTGTTGAGCATTGGAAGTTCAATTATTGAGCTATTCCTTTTTTTTCTAACTTCATTCATGATTAAAATGACTTGATAAGGATGCTACAATTTTTAGGAAGTAGATGAACATTTTGTTAACTTTTTCATCTTGGATCTTTATTTGCTTGAGGGCAAGTAAAGTCTAAGTGTGGGGGAGTTTGATATAATGTAAATGTGTTTAGTATTTTAAGGTAGTTTAGTATTAATTTCATTAAGTTTTCTTATGTTTAGTGTGTTTATTTGCCTATTAAGTTATCATTTTCACATTTTTATCTATATGGTTTATTATATAGGTTATATACATGTTTTAAGCTCAATTAATTCTTGGAAAATACTTGGAGTTGATTAGAGCAAGTTGGAGAGAAAAAGGAGTCAAGTTTGGAACTTGGAGACTATCATAAGTCATTGCCATGGGCATGACTCATAACAGAGAGCTTCTATCATGAGTTGGCACCATTATCATGACTCGGCACAATGCAGAAATCTAGAACCTTCTGATTTGAGCAATTTTCATATTTCTATCATAATTTCTTCTACAGACTTCCAAATTTGATGATTCAAGTTGCACTGGAAAGATAACTCAAAGATCTAGAACTTTTATAAAGTAATATTAAGGATTTGAAGTCATATGGATGGAATGAATTGCCTCGAAGTCATAGTATCTGTAAAAAAAGATGACCTTTCATGAAATGATGCCATTCCAACTCCAAAGTTCTAGTCCTTTCTAAGTCACTTTTGAAGGCCTATAAATAGAGGATCTTAATCAATAAAAAGAGATATAGTTTTCCATATATTTATAAAAATAGACATTACAAAATTATTTAGTTTGTATTAGAGTTATTATAAGAGACAAAGCCAAGAAGAAGAAAGATTCTACATCAAGCATCAAGACTAATAAAAAGGGTTTTATCTTTTCTCTTATATTTTCCCTTTTTCTACTCATATTTGATTTTCTTTTTTTGTTGCTTGATCATGTATCTTGGCTAAGCCTTTGTTTGTTAGAATTACAAGGAAGAATGAATCAATGAATTATATCTTTTTATAATGCATGAATGAATTGCTTTCAATTGAGTGTTTAATTGAGTTGAATATGCTTGATCACCATATATGATGTGTTAGTCAAATTGTTCACAATGACAGTTGGGACAATTTGGTGGAAAAATAATTGATTTCATATAAAGGTTAGGAAAGTACCTGGAGACAAAAAGTCCACTTTAAGGGGTCAAAGAATTGGCAAGGAACTTCATGGTTTTTGTTTATCTCTGTAATGATACGATGGTACTTATAGACTCTAAATGGAAATACCTTGTTTGAAAATGATGGTTGCACTTAAGGATTTTAGGTCATATTCTCCATTCATTGCATGTGTTCATTATGCATTATAATTCTTTGACTAATTCAGAATTGCAGTTCTAATAAACCATATTTGATTTGACATTTAGAATAATTAGATTTATTAGCATAATTAGTAGTTAATTAGTATACTTAGAATAATCCAACCATTTTCTCTATTAATATATTGCCTATCCTGCTTAATATCTATTCGGTTAATATAAAATTTACAAATCCTAGTGTTTGACACCCTACTTGCTCTATCTAAGTCCTTAGAGACTAGGGTATACAATTCTAACCCACTTCACATTCTCGCTAAAGGAACCCTTAGCGTTTCACCCTAACTCAACCTACGTATATAAACCAGTAATATGCATTAGGATTCCACTAAGCTATACATGCTATCCTTGTCCTAACGTTGTCCATTTGACCTAATATTCATAAATTACTTTACCATCCTATTTTCTATCATCGAATGATGTTGTAATGTTAATTTTCATAAAAAATTACGTTTATGACCACATGATTCTCATGTACTTCATGTGAGACTAAAGCATGAGGAATGATGAGAATCATGTACCTCAACTTTAATAGTCTATATGAATTAATAAATAATGACATCCCTCGATGACAAAACCTATGAGGTGTCATCCATTTATCCTTATTAGATCAAATGAATGGGTTAGGAACCCAACTAAATTGTGGACGTTTATGTCTGCAAAATCAAACTGTAAACTGTTAAATGATATTTTCATTATTCACAGGAAACATATCGAATATTGATGTGGGGTCAAGAACTCAGATTCCCTTTGATTGACCTTGGCCTTATGCATACAGGCACATACTGGCTTTGGACATCATTTGAAGCCCGACAAATGACCCTCATATTGATATAATGTGATTACCTCAAGCACATTTGAGTATTATTCCTTAGTTTACCCTTTAGTTTTGACTAAGATAAATTAAAATAGCCTAGTTGAAGAACTACTATATGGGGGAATGTGACATTGCAAATTAAAAAAATAATACTTAAGCTATAGTAACTAAAAAATTATATGCTACACTTTGTTGAGCTCCCATGAAGTGCTTATTTAAGAGGTCATAAGTTTAACCTTCACATGCTTCACTTGACAAAGTCATTTAAATAGGCAACATGATGCAACGCATCATTCTTGCCTCTAAAATACCTCTTTAATCATTGACCATTCACCTTAAATTTCCTTGAATGCCAATCAATTCAATTGCTCCAAAAGGATATACTCATATTACTATAAAAGGTCATGACCACCTTGACTTCAGTATCCTTGGGATAGCTTAAGTCTCATGTTAAAGAGAAAAACTTAATCACCACTGTTAAAATTTTTCTTCCTTATATTTGCATCATCCTTAGGAATAGTTTGAGCCTCACGTTAGAGAGTAAAACTTAATCACCACTGTTAAAATCTTTCTTCCTTTTATTTACATCATGCCATCTCTTTGTCTTTTCCTTGTACATTTTAGAGTTTTCATATGCTTCTTATTTGATTTCATTTAACTCATTTAACTGTAGCATTCTCTTTTTCAGTTGCTTCCTTTAAATCATAATTCAATGCTTATACTACATAATAGGCATTGTGTTTTATTTCCACTAGAAGATGACAAGCCTTACCATACACTAACAAAAATGATGACATACCAATTATTGTCTTTTAAGCTATCCTGTAGGGCCATAAAGCATTATTAAGCTTCCTTGTCCATTCTCTTCTCGATTTTCCCATTGTTCTCTTTAGAATCTTTTTCAATTCCCTATTACTGACATCTACTTGCCCACTAGTTTAGGGATGATAAGGAGTTACCACCTTATGTTGCACCCTATACCTAGTTAGCAACATCTACATATTCTTTCTTCATCACTAATTATAACCCTCAGCATCCTAAATAGAGGAAAAGGTTTCTTAATAAACTTACACACTATCTTTGTTGCATCATTATTGAAGCAAGCTTGGGCTTCAACCCACTTAGACATATAATCAACACATACAAGGATACCTTCTAAAGATGAAAATGGTCATATGAAGTCATTACCCCAAACATAAAAAATTTATACTTCTAAAAGTTTTGGATTAGTGCATTTCATCCTTCCTTGATATGTTTCCATTTTCTTAGTAAAAGCCACAAGCTTACACAAAATCTCTAGCATCCTTGAAAATTCAGGGCTAATAAAAACCAAACTTTAGCACTTTAGAAGCTTATCTATAAGGGTCAAAGTGTCCTCTACATATTAAACCATGGCAATAGTGGATAATAGACTATATTGCCTCATTAGGTACACATTTTTTTATTTTGCAATGTCACAATCCCCCATATATGCTACATCTTTATGCAATACTTCACCATCTCGAATGATGGGCTAAGAGATTATAGGATACTCCAAGTCATTGAAGGAATAGAATGTAGAATGACTCCCTTCCCACTGATCCTAAGAGAAACCATTCAAGGTGTAGATGACCTTAGAAAAGGGAAAATTCCAAACTTCATTGGAAGTCCCCTATTGCTTCAAAAATGGCTATAAGAAAAGCTGAGTCTACTTCATAAACCTATAGGGAACTGGTTCAGATAGCAACCCATGAATCACCTAGAAAGACACATCAAGGATGTTCATAGACACTTAGCCCATATCTTAGCTTAGGAATGGTTCAGATGCATGAAAGACACACTAGAATACCAAATAAGATGAACGTGCCTATGGTGGAAATTGGGGCATGTGACTCTCTACACATATGTCAATTGTATACCAATCTCAGGACATACACCTACTACTACCTAGTATAGGTAAAAAGATAGTTTGGTAACAAGCAATATGTACCTTCTGAGCTCGCAAATTTCTCTAGTGGTAGGATAAAATAGAGGTTCGTGGATCACTTTAGAGCAATATAGAGGAGGAGAATCATCCACCAATTTACTACTAGTATCAGAGATAATGTTACAGATGAAGCATAAGAATAGTGGATGATCCAAAGATAGAAACATCTTCCAAGTCATTGATCCATAGAAAGTTCGCTTCTTTAGTTTATTTTCCTTTTGATGATGTAATCAACTGTAAAGTAAATGTAATGAAATTTTATTTTGCTTACTTGTTTGATGTCTTTCCGGATGGTAGTGTGCATTGCATTGATCAAAACATTAACATATTTGACATTTATTCCATATGCACTGAATCATTTAATATTGGCAAAAAATCTAAACCACACATTCTATATATTTTGATAGATGTTATCCCAAAAGAGAGGAGAGAAATTGAAAAAATATTAATAAAATATTCAAAAGCATTTACCTGGACATATGATGATATGCTTGGGTATTGACAGAGACATTATTCAATACTTAATTCCTACCAACAGAGGGTGCTAACTGGTAAAGCAGAAATTGAGAAGACTCAGGCCAAAATGAGCCTAACTAGTGAAATAAGACATGAAGAAATAGATCAAAGCAAAATTCCTAAAGGTAGTAGACTATCCAAAATGGTTAGCAAATGTGGTGCCAGTATCAAAGAAAGATGAAATGATTAGAATCTGCATTGACTATGGAGATATGAATAAGGCCTGCTTGAAGGATGATTTCTCACTACCCCACATAGACATATTGATTGACAGTGCTACCATATGTGCAATGTATTCCTTCATGGATGGATTCTCTAGGTACAATCAAATCCTAATAGCCATTATTGATAAAGCAAAGACACTTTTCATAATAGAATTAGGTACTTACTACTATAGAGTAATGCCTTTTGGACTAAAGAATACGGGGGCAACCTACCAGAGAATGGCAATTGCAATGTTCCATGACATGATACATAAAGAAGTGGAGGTATACATTGATGACATGATGGTCAAGTTAAGAACTAGGGAAGAACAGCCCTCTGATCTCGAAAAGTTCCTTAAAAGGGTTGAAAAGTACAGTCTCAGGTATAAAGAAATGCATATTCAGGGTTACTTTAGGAAAGATGTTGGGGTATGTTGTCAGTTAGAATAAGATTGAAATGTATCCAGACAAAGCAAAAGCCATTAAAGAGATGCCAATGCTAAAAATCGAAAAAGAAATTAGATGGTTTCTAGGGAAACTATAGTTCATCAGCAGATTCATTGCTAAGTTAATAGCAGTGTGTGAACTAATCTTCAAGCTACTTAGAAAAGATCAGTCAATTGAGCAGAATGAATAGTGTCAACTAGCATTCAATAAGATCAGAAGCTACCTAGCCAACTTACCACTTCTAAAACCACCTAAACCATGGATGTCTCTAACCCTATATCTGGCCATAAAAGGGAATGCAATTAGTGCAATGTTAGCCTAAGAGGGAGAAACAAAAGCAGAACATGCAGTCTACTACTTGAGCAAGAAGATGTTGTAATATAAGGAGAAGTACAACCAAGTCGAACATATATGCCTAGCGATGGTATAGGCAATGAAGAAACTCACACTACTTTCAATCCTACAAAATTCAAGCCGTGTCTAAAATGGACCCTATAAAGTACCTTTATAAAGCTCCCTCTTTAGTAGGGAAGCTTGCCAAGTGGCTTGTACTACTAATAGAATTTGACATGCAATACCAGACTAAGAAGGCAGTAAAAGGGAGAGCAGTGGCTAAATTTCTAGCTTTCAACCCCATTCTAAACTAAAAAGAAATCTAACTGGACTTCCTAGATCACCTTAACTTAGCCATTGAGATCCAAGGATGGAGCATGTACTTTCATGGAGCAGTTAACCAGTTCAATGCAGGATTTGGTGTCATACTACATTCTCTAAAATGTGAAGTAGTACTAATTACTAAAAAGCTCGAGTTTAGAGTCATAAATAATGAAGCAGAGTATAAGGCATGTAAACTTGGAATAGAAGCACTGATAACCCTGGGTGTCATATAAGTTAAAATCTTTGGAGATTCCATGCTAATAATCAATCATGCCACGGAAGAGTGGGAGCTAAAAGAACATCACTTAAGGCCTTATCTAGACCACTTAAAGCTACTCACCATATCCTTTCAAAAATATAGATTCATTTATCTCCCAAGGAATCACAATCAGAAGGCAGATGCACTTGCTTCCCTAGCATCAGTATGGGAGGGGCCATCCAAAATGCCCATGAATCTTCTAATTCTACTTAAATCAGGATAACCTTATCATAAAAACTACATAATATCAAAGATAGAAGTAGTTGAAAAGCCTTAGTTCTATGACATGCAGAGATATCTGAAGGAATGAGCCTATCCTGATCAAGCAAATGAATGAGACAAAGCAGTCATTTAACGATTAGCATCAAAATTCACATTGCATCAAGGTATGTTATATAGGAGAACCTTAGATTGTTTATAACTTTGATGTTTAGAGGAAATTAAAGTTGCAAGGGTAGTAGAAGACATAAGTGTCAGATCCATGGGAATGTCAGCCACCTCCCCCCAATAGAACTATACTACATCTCCTCTCCATGGCCCTTTTCAGTATGAGGATTAGACATAATTATGGAAATCCACTTGATAGTCTTAAATGGACATAAATCCACTTTATGAAATGGGTGAAAGTAGAATCATTCGCAAGGATAGGAGCCAAGCAAGTGGCCAAATATATCAAAAGAAACCTATTTTGTCGATATTGTATCCCCTATCATATAATCTCTAACAATGGTGTCTAATTCCAAGGGGAAGTTAAAGAACTACTAAGGAGTTATAAGGTGGAATATCATAAATCTTCTCCTTACTGACCATAAGAAAATGGGCCATTGAAGCTATAAATAAGAGCATAAAAAAGAACTTGTCAAAGATGACTCACACTTACCGAGATTGGGCAGATAGATTTCCACATGCCTTATGGGGGTACCGAACAATAGTCATAACTTCAATAGTAGTAACTCCTTTCTCATTAGTGTAGGGGTCAGAAGTAGTTCTTCCAATTAAAACATAGATCAAATCTATTTGGGTAGCAATTAAATCTAAATTACTAGAAGTATTGTGGGTATAAATGGCGCGTGTCCATGATTTTAGCAACTGTGACACTGTTTGGGCTTAGGGCCCTAGAGAACACACTAACCATTATCACAAAGACATGGCGTGGAGATAAGGAGCTGTCACCCAGGGTAATAACTGGGATAAATTGAAAGGTAGTACTCGATTCTTTAAAAGAAAGCTAGCACCACAACTAGGAGATTCTAAGAATGGAATACTAACTTCTCTTACTCTCGTGTTCATTTAAAATTACTTTATAAATTATTACTTTATTCTCTAATTACACACAATTTTATTAAACCCTATTTAAACATCCATATAACCCTAAGGTATCTAGTCAATAAAAACACACATAAAAAATGCATTTAAGCACATTATCCATAAGTTTAAACTAGGTTAATTTTATTAAAAATTAGCTAGATTTACAATTTTTATTTACAAATGAAAATGAATGAAAGGTGGGCTTACATTTTTATTAGTTAGCGAGCTTAAGTCTTATTGATTTTAATTATCTAAAGGTGGGCTTAAATCCATAAGTTTTAAAGAAATTGGATTTAATAAGTGGGTGTAGTCTAACTTGATTTGATTTTAAGTGAAATGTGGGCCTAAGTATATTTATTTTAAAGGAAATGAAATTAAATAGACTAAGCTAAGTCTAAATTAATTTTTTTATAAAAAATGAGCCTAAGTTTAGATTAACCTAATAGGCCTAAATTCATTTTAAAATTAATTAACATAAACCATTTTAAGCCTATTTTATTTAGTGGGTTTAAACCTATCGTGGGCTTGGGGACCAAAAGAATAGAAACATAAAAGAATAAGCCCAAAACAAATAAAACACAAAAAATAGATCAAACATACATTATAGTGATTTTCTAAAAAAACCTAAATCAATTTTCATGCAACCCTAAATTAATTTACAACCATCATTAATTTTAATTGATTTTTTACCCAGTGAAACCCTAATTGCTAATTCATTTTAAAAGTAAAAAAGTAAAATTTTACTATTCCCACTACTGTGGTTCTTACAATATTCTACTTACTGGAAATTTAAATTAGTTAACCCAAATTAATTAACACACAGAACATAGAAAAAATAATAGACGTAAAAACATCAAACCTTAAAATCTAATCACAGTTTAAAATCCATGGCATTCCATGGATCTTCTATTCAATTTTTGAATATCTGGTAGTGACCTTATCAATCTCCAATTAGATTCCAAGAGGAAAACACAAAAAAGAAAAGAAAATACAGAAATCATATTAGCCAAATGAGTAAAATAACAAAATAACAATTAAAGGAAATTAAATAAAAAAGGAAATCAAATAATAATTAAAGTAAATTAAATTAAAAAAGAAGATCAAAAGGTAAGAGAAAATATAAATGGATGTTGTTCATATGCTCTTAGATGGCCCCTCAGATTGAGTTTGTCACCGTTTTGAGAATTGACTCTATGTTTTTTGATTTCTAGACTGTTGAAAACAAAAGAGCATACTTTTTTGTGTATTGAAGAAAAACTCTTTTTTTTCTCTCTTTTTCTCTCTTTTTCTCTTTGTGATTTTTAGGGTCTCTACTTAGTCAGGAGCCAGCCCCTCACTCATGTAGTCTTTGGCTTTTTAAAGCAGAGACTTGCAAATAAACTTTCCTTTCTTCCAAAAATTGACACAATCTCTCATATTTTAAAATTTTTTACGCATTTTGAACGTGTAAAACCACAATTATCTTTTAAGAAAATATTCAAAATTAATTTTCAACCAATCAGTGAACAAAAAAATACTAAAAAAATGATCAAATATATTGAAAAATAAAAAATATTACGTAATATTGATTGGCAATTTGCTAATGCCAATTAACATTAAGCAAATGCAAATTGGCATTTGCCTAATGCCGATTGGCATTTAGTTAATGCCAATCGGCATTAGGCAAATGCCAATTAGCATTAGCTAAATATTAGTCAGCATTAGCTAAATGCCAATTGGCATTTTGCTTATGTAGCCAAAAAAAGAAAAAGATTTAATAAAAGAACACTTTTAAAATCATGATTTTGCAATTAGGTTAAAAAAATTATAATTTAGTCCTAAAAATCTCAAATTTCAATGTTAGAGATCAATTTCTCGATTAATTTTTCACCATAGAGGCTTTTATTGCACTGTGTACAATTTCATCGCGAAATTGGGTGCTTATAGTTGCCCCCCTTTATCACTGTTTGCTTCACAAATTTTGGTAAAGCATTGTAAGCATGCAATTTTTAAGGAAAAAACTAGGATACCAGTTGTGTCGTAATTGATAGGTTGATGCTTAAATTGCTGTGCAATTTTAAGTGAATGTAATATTTATCAAGTCTCACTATATTTCCTATTAAACATATAGTGAACTTTATACAAATGAGTTTCATTATATTCCTTGTGGGATGTTTATCGATGACAAATTGAAATATGCTATAGTTCCTATGGAATGTCTTGCAATGATGAATTTCATTATATTCCGTATAGTACATCTAAATATATTCCCTATGGGATGTCTAGTGATAATGAGTTTTGTTATATTCCATGTGTGACATCTAACGAAATGTATAAATTGAAGCTTGCTATATTCTTTATAGGATGTCTAGCAAAAATGATGAATTTTATTATATTCCTTATGGGACGTCTAACGATGCGCACTATATTCCCTGTGGGACATTTAGTGAGAATGAGTTTTGTTATATTCTATGTGGGACGTCTAACGAAGTGTATAAAATGAAGCTTGCTATATTCCCTATGGGACGTCTGGCAAAAATGATGAAAAGCATGCTATAGTTCTTATGGAACGTCTAATGATTAAAATCAATTTTATTCCCTGTGGGATGTTTAGCGACATCACCCATAACTATTATATAGTGTCTGGTGGTAAATGTCTAAGAAAAGGTCATGTTATAATCGCTATTGAAGCATATATCATTTGGAATTTGAAATTCATGTTATAACTATTGTGTAGCACATAACATGATAATTTTGAAAATTTGTGTTTCAGCTACTATGTAACATGAAATGAATCTTCACATTTGATTAAAATGATGCATGTAGTAATACAAAGTTGACTTTTATAATTTTTTTATGTATTCTATAATTTTGTTTTGTATTCTATAATTTTGTTATGTATTTTGTACTTGGCAAAAAATTAAAAATCATAGACTAGTTGCAGATTAATAATTCAGTGAATTATCAATTTGATGAAATGAATGTCATGATTTAATTTAGGAATAAATTCCTAATCATAATGCAATTATGGACCAAATTGTAATAAGAGAACTGGTATCCATATGTAAACAAAAGTAATGGACCAAAGTGGATATTTTTCACTTCATATATTCCTTCCTTTTTTTGTATGTCTTCATTTTCTTTCCTTTTCATTTCCTTTCTTTGCATTGATTTTCATGTCTTGATTTCTTTATCATCTGACATCTAATTTACCATCCCTCTAATCCTATGGCCTTTTTGCAACACAGATAACATAGGAGAGCAGACATTTCAGAAAATTAAAGGATTTTTCCACCTTGTTTTCCTCAAAATGATCTTGGACTTTGAGAGGGCTCAATTTTTTTTCCTTTGACTCATTTACATACCCATAGGTGTAGAGATGTGGGTAATGAGAAAACATTTTATTGTTTCTATTTATTTCTACAAAAATATTACCTACGCAATTAGTAATCTGAGTCAGTTTAAGAGTAGAAATTAACATGCATCTTAATTAGATTAAATGAGAAATTGACTGAAAATTAAAATTAAATTCCAAAAATGTGAAATTCACCCTTTGGGTAGCCTATATGACTGATTAGATGTTTGGAATTTTAGTTGGAATTCCAGATTTCTGATATATTTGGTTGCTTAGTGGATTATCTATCGGTAAACCGAATGTCGATCGTCACTCCAGATTGCCGATCAGTAATCAAAATTGCCAATAAGCATTTTTGATTTTTTTGAAAGGATTAATCAATTAATTAGTTCTTTTGATTCAAGCTTTCAATTAATGAATTAATTTTTAATGAATTAATTAATTATTACTTTAAAATTTAATTAGCATTTAATGAAATTCATGGGCTATTTTAATCTAGCTCAAGAATTATTTCATGGACTGCTGAAGCAAGTGACACATCTTATTTGGACCTTCGAGTTTAGGATTATTGCACTTCCTACTATTTGAGGCCGGTTTGACCATTGCTCTTTGTTTGCCTTGATCGAGTGATGGATGGATACTACCCACACATTTTATACTTATATGGGTGAACTAACCATTTCACCTATGAGCTTCTCTGCTATCACCATGATTGCCTTTGGAGGGACCCATGTTCCATATAATGTTAGTTATTGCCATCTTTTTGAAGACGAACAAAGTCAGTATGTGCGTGACATGATAGGGTTCATTTCGATATGGAAGAATCAAAAGCATGTACAACTTTCATCCTTAGTTTAGGGGTTTAGATGTCTGCCCACTACTACTCTTGTTAGATTACCCAAAGGGTGAGGTGTCTTCTTCTATTATTGTTGGGTATGACCCTCTTTTTTGAGACTCCTTATGAGGTCAGTATTACTCTGCTCGGTCCTCTTCGTGACTTAGATTGGGTTTCCACACTTGATTAAGGATCTGCTGCACTCGCTTACCTTTACTACAGACTGGACACTATCCGTAGAGGTGCTGTCACGATGTATGGCTTTTGGGACATCTTGCATGTATGTTCTCCTTTATTTGATCTTTACTGTCTTGCTTTCCTTTACCTTTTACTGATATGCTTTCTTTCTTTCAGATTTGGAGCATAAAGATGGGGTTGATTTGAGGGTTCAGTGCTATGACGTCTAATAGGAGCTTACCTTTGATGATGAGATGGGGTTCTTCCCACCTTGCCAGTGCCTAGAACACTCTTCAGACCTATCATATCTATTGAACACTGTCGAGTGGCACCTGGTAAAAAGAAAATTCATTAGTACTTTATCATTTAATGAAAATAAAATTTAATTAACATGATCTTGTAGATTAATTCTAATTGGTTGGCGGGAGCTGATAATGTCTAAAGATATGACTTTATGGCTGGTGTAGCATAGTTTGAGTCTATGAGGGTTCTACTTCCTAGATATGGTTATTTAAAGTGGTATTTAGGGGAGCAAGTGTATCGCTAGTCTTCTCGGCCTTCTCATTGCCGCATTCCATCAGATATCCCTTCCTCTATGATCCGTAGCTCACATCTGATAGGTTCATAGTAGAGAGATGCACTACAGGGATATGCTACCTTAGATTTTCTTAAGCATTCTCGACATTATCAGTAGTTCATTCGTGAGAACCTTTTGGAATGTATTCCCATTGATGATGCTGAGGTAATTTCTTATTATTTTAGCTTCTTTCTTTGGAACCTATGAATCACGCATTCTTTTACAATTTGAGGATGTTCACTCTCCTACTGATGAGGTGATAGAGGAAGAGACTGACATTGCTTTGGAAACTCAGGTTGTTCCTAATATTGAGAGGCCTGAGCCCAAACCTAGCCCTAAACATCATGTTCAGTATGTTGGGACTAGTCACAATGGTGCTTTTATGGGTGTTACCCTTGGTGATATCTCTCTTATGGATAGGTCCATATTCTATTGGGCTCCTACTATTTAAACTTTAGTTGAGCAGTAGATGCATTTTAGTGATGCTCAACTTTCTATCTTTTCTCCAGTAGATGCTTCCTATGTGAGTCTTTCTTACTTATTCCTTACATGATCTATACACTAACACTAACTTTAGTAAATTTCAAAATAGGCTCCTTATACATAGGCATAGTACTTACATGGACTCACCTTATCTCAGAGGTTATTCAATATGTAGGTCACAAACAGTTAGAGTGTAAGTATATACACTGAAAGTGCAAATTTATGCATCTTATGCATGAAATGCATATGATATTGTTATTTCCTATATGTACAAAGCTACTCTAGTGATATTGAACGTAAGATCGAGATGCTTCACTGACAGCTTACAGATTGAGGCATTGATCCTTATAGTGCTGGGACTTCATCAGTCAAACCTCCGGACACCTTTCATTGAGACGATCCTACCAAAGGATGGAGCCCATGGCCAGATTTTAGAGTTCATGATGATTGATCTAGGCTATCTTTGTTTCTAACTTCTATTTGTATCAGACCTTTTCTATTGTACTATTGTGTTATGAATCCTGCACTATTTGTAAGCATTGTGTTGAATTGATATCAAACATGGATACATGGACTTAAGTAGAGTAGAGGTTTTTTTTTTAACTTAACTTTTGCCTAAGTCACCCTTTCAGGTTTTTTACTTAGCAGGCTTGCCCTATCTTTTTCCTAAGCTGTCCTCTTAGGTTTTTGACTTAGCAAGCTTTCATTTTGTTTTATTTATTTTTGTATTTTTTAGATCTGGTTATAGGAGAAGTTGAGCTTCCTTGCTATTTTTGATAATCAAGCTAAAGAGCCACTAAGATTTCAAGCTTTGCATGATGAGTCAAGAGAGAAGAAACACATACATCACTAGGAATTGGTCTCATAGAGCTAATTTTAAGCTTTCATGTTCTATTTTCCTTTCTAGTACTTATGCATTTTAAATAAGATAGAACATGTAATGTTAAAAAAAATTTAATTTCAAGAGAATTTATTAATTATGGCCAAAATGGGTACATTTATTACATCACCTGATATAACTCCTATTATCAACTAGTCCTTTCAAATTTTTAGCTGAATATTTTTCCCTCTCATTTATTTACCCTAATTTTTGCATGACTAGCCCTTTGTGGGTTTTCTAGCTAGTGGGATCATCTCTTTTATTTTTATTCCCTAATTTTTACCTACCAGCCCCTTATGGGTTTTCTAAACAGTTATAATTTCCTAACTTTTGAATGACTAGCCTTTTTAGGTTTTCTAACCAGTGAACTTTATTTTCTTTTTTACTACTTTTTTTTTTATTTTTATAGGTAGTATCTCTTGAAGTGATCCAAGTTAACAGGCACTATGAATTCATTCCCTTCTAGGTCTGATATCTTTGTAGCTCCTTTAGGTAGAACCGTTTTAACTAAATACATTCCTTACTAGTTTGGTATGAATTTTCCTCTCAGACTAAACACCACTGCCCTAGACTGTTTTAACACTATGTCCTTAACTTTTATCTTTCCAGGCTTAACTTCCTTATTGAAATGATCTTGTGATCCTCCTTTAATATATCTGAGTGTGAAACAAAGCATTCATCCTTTTCTCATCTAGAGATGCAAGGTGATCATATCTCTTTTGTGCCTATTCACTCTCGGGCATTCTAGCTTCCATAACTACTCTCAAGGATTTGATCTTTACTTTTATTGGCAAGACTGCTTTGCAACCATATACTAAGGAGAATGGAGTTTGGCCTGTTGTTGTTCTAGCTATAGTCCTATATCCCCATAAAGTGAAAAGAAAAAACTTAGAACAATCTTTGTAAGTCTTAACCATTTTAGAGAGGATTTTCTTGACATTTTTGTTAGCTGCTTCTACCACTCTATTGGCTTGAGGACGATATGGTGAAGACTTATGATGTTCAATCCCATACTTCTGCAACAACAAGAACATGAGAGTGTCACCAATGCATCTGCCATCTAATTGTCCTCTCTTAAAAAATGGATAAAGAGGCATTTATTAAAGTTCTTTGCTAACGCCTTTAAATAGCAAATGTAAGGTTTTAGCTTTTCTTCTTTCACTTCCCATTCTTTTCTCTTTAGGTCCTATTTGAACACTCATAATCTGCTCTCCCCTATAACATGGAGCTCTTGATTTTATGATTACTAAAGGCTTCATAGTTAATCCTATCACACTATCCCACATTGAAGAGAGTGTTGCCAATGCATTTACCATATGATTGTCATCTCTTGACAAATGAATAAAGAGGCATTTATTGAAGTTCTTTACTAAATATTTCAAATAGTAAATGTAGGGTTTTAGCTTTCACTTCCCATTCTTCATTAGCCTGGCTAACAACCAACATTAAATCCCCATAAACCAGCAATTCCTTTGCCCCAGCTACTAGAGCTGCTTTAATTTTGTAGATGCATGCTTTATATTTAGCCATATTATTCATCACCTTGAAGTCTAATTTCTTAGCCATTGGTATGGTTTCTCCTCCTAATGTAACAAGAATTACTCCTAATCCATCTACTTTGTTGTTTATAGCCCTATCAAAGTAGAGCTTCTACTCCCGATGCTCTATGACTATTAGGTTTTCATCTGGAAACTCTAAGTGCCATTGTTCATCATCCTCGATTGTATTTTAAGCTAGGAATTTTGCTACTACCCTCCCTTTGTTGACCTTTATGGCGATGTACTCTATATCAAACTCATTCAGAAGTACTAGCCATCGAGACATCCTTCCAGTCAAAAGTAGGCGCTTGAAATAAGTACCTTAAAGAATCTATCTTTAAAATTGCTTGAACTTTATAAGACTGAAAATAATGCCTCAATTTGCTTGTTACCCAGATCATGATCAAACCTGTCTTCTCTACCAAGTCATACTTTTCCTCGTATAGTAAGAACTTCTTGCTGAGGTAATACAATGCATGCTCTGTCCCTTCTGGTCCTTCTTATGCTCGCATTGCCCCCATTGCATTTCCTCTAAGGGTAAGTACAAGATCAATGACTTACCTTACCTTAGTGGTTTTAGTATACACAGATTGGCAAGATATTCTTTAATCATTTCAATTGCCTTTTGACAATCATCATTCCACTTCATTGGCTGGTTTTTTGTCAAGAGTTTAAAGATGGCATCATAAATATTAGTAAGCTTTGCGATAAACCTAATAATAAACTATAACTTACCCAGGAATCCTTTTACTTCTTTCTTTGTCTTTGGTACTGGTATTTCTTGAATAACTTTCACTTTGTCTGGATCCACTTTAATTCCTCGACTGCTAACTATATGCCCTAATAATTTTCCTAAAATAACCCCAAAAGTGCACTTCCTTAGGTTGAGGCTTAGATTGTACCTCTTAATTCAAGCTAAGAACTTATTTACAGCTTCAAAATGTCCCTCTCTTGTTTCTGATTTAACCATCATATCATCCACATATACCTCCAATTCCTTATGCATCATGTCATGGAAAAGAGCGGTGGCTACCCTTTAATACGTTGCACCTGCATTCTTTAACCCAAAAGGCATAAACTTGTAGCAATATGTCCCCTATTCCATAATGAAAGTTGTCTTGATCCTATCCATAACTGCCATCATTATTTGCTAACCATTGAGGATAATATACTACTTCTAAAAAATTAGCCTGAATTTGTTTATCAATTTCCTCCTTTATCTTTTCAGTCCACTTTAGTCTTAGCCTATGTAGTTTTTGCTTGACAGATTTAATTTCTAGATGAGTAGGAATATGATGCTCTGCAATTTCCCTATCTAAACCTGGCATGTCCTCATAAGTCTAAGCAAATACTACCTTGCTTTTTGTCAATATTCTCTCAAAATTTTCCCTTTCTTTAAGAGTTACCTCATGTGATATATAAACATTCTTAGGATTATCATTTGTGCCCATGTTAAATGAATCAAATTGAATAGAAATAATTTCAAACATTCTTGAATGATCAAAGTTATAATGCACAGAACTATCAGGATGCACATCACATAAGTAAGCAAAACCAGTATTCATATAATTGACCATGGAAAAAATAGAGTTTCCTTCCTCAAATAGATTGGACATTATTACATTAGTTTCATCATAAAAAACATCAACAAAGCTATCACTAATGATAGTGGCTAAATCATGGGGTGGCTCCTTTTCAAGTGGCAGACACAACAGCTCTTCAACAGTCGCATCGCCCATTCTCTCAACTGCCAGCTTCATCACTTCCTCTTTGTTGTCTTTTACTAGGCTCTCCATAATCTGCTCCTTGAAGATCTCAAACCTAGGAACATCTCCTCCAGCAACATTGATTGATTCCTTAGCTCCTAAATAGTATTTGCCTTCCTTTGGGCTAATGAAATTATCACTTATTGACTCAATTTTCTTTGAGAGCTTTCTTTGCTTGGCATTGAACTTCTTTCTCGCTCTTCTGCTTATCAGCTTTGTTTCTTTAACTTAACCCAAACCAATTGTGTTGCCTTAACTCTAGAACTTTGGGAGACTAGGACTTCCTTGCTCATTCTTCCCTAGCCCTTGCCCAAGTTAGTAATTCATACTCTCCATCATTTTTGCTACTCTCAAATCCATTTTAGTTTCATTAAATATCCTAGGAATCTGGAAACTAGGGGGTGCACACATTTGCTTCTATTTATCTAATATGGTTGCCATAACAGCATTAGTCCCAGCTTCGATAGTTATAACCTCTCATTTATGAGGGAATCTTATCTTTTTATGCACAATTAAGGGTATCCCTCCCAAGGCATGGGACCATGGCCTTCCCAATAATAAGGCATAAGTGACTGGAATATCCAATATAGTAAACACAATAGTTGATTCTACAGGTCCTGTTTTAACTAGAACTTGGAATGTCCCCTCCACATTCCTAGTGCTGTCATTATAAGCTCTGAATATGAGGTTTGAATCTGTTAAGTCTTCAGCTTTCAAACCTAAGTTAGGCAGGATTTTTAGAGGACACACATTAATAGCAGAACCATCATCAACCATAGGAAAATGGTTCACTTTCTCCTTAACTAAGTTAGGATAATCAAGGCCTTATTATGGTTTCTTCCTTCTAAAGGCAGGTCACTATATGAAAACGTTATCAACCTATTTTTTTTTCTGTAACCTTCACTACCATAGCCTTAGGTGTGAATACTATTTCAATGTTCATGTTTGATAGAGCTTTGAAAAGAGCTCTTTTATGGCTGCCTGAATGCATCAGTAGTTTCTAAATGCTGACATTTGCCTTAGCCCTTTTTAATTATTTCAAAATCATATCTTCTTTCTGATCTTCCTCTACTTATATATCTTTCATTTCTTCTCTTTCTATGACTTTCTTAGTTTTCTTTTTAGCAACTTTGTAATTCTTCCCACTCCTAGTGACATGATTCATTTTAGGATCATCACTTCACATATCAAGACCGCTCGAGTTTTCTTCATCAGAGTTATACTAAATGTCAACAACTCTAATGATTTGATCTCTTTTCCCATTTGTCCACACTTCTATTGTGCATGTTTCCTTCCCTTTCAACTCTTCCATATTGAGCTTGCCTAAGTGTTGGTTCAAAAAATCTTTAACTCCTTCTTGAGACTATTCAGGAGCTAAAGGTTCATGTTCAAACTTATCACCCCATCTTGTAGGCACAATTTCTTCGATGGGTATATCAGCTGATGTGGGTTTAGAGTAAAACACTTTATAATCAAACTTGGTTGAAGGTTGTCCCAACAAATCTTTAACTCCTATGGGTGGCTACTTAAAAATTTTTTCTTTTTTCATTTGCTTATCGTCAAACATATCACCCCAACCCGAGGGCTCAATTGATTCAATAAGGATATCAGCAGAGGGTGGTTTTGAGTAGAACACCTTGTAATCAAACTTGATTAAGGGCTAACCTAGTAAATCTTCCACTCCTCTCTATGGTTATCCAAGGTTTTCAAAGGAGGTTAGCACTTCTTCTTCACTAACCCCTTAATTGATCATCACGGTGGCTGGTGGTGAAACATTTTGATAGTATGGGAAAGGGTTATTTTTGGTGTTTGGGTTAGAGATGGACTTTTTAAGGTCTGTGATTTTTTATTAGGTTTTGGATCCTATGTTTTAGGCAAAAATAGTTGTCTATGGAATGGCCAACAAGCTTATGGAATTTATAGTAATTGTTAGGTTCAAAACTAGGGACATTTAGGTTTAGTGGCTTAGAAAATGTTAAAGGTCGATGAAGGCCTTTTTGGATTAGTTGTTCTAGGACTTTGGAGGATGGTAGGTTGAAGTTGGAGAATCATCAGGGTTGCTAGACTACACACACCTCCACAACTCGGCTAGTCCTTCCTTGTTGTGTGCCCTAAGTTTGGTACTTTTAGGTTTTGATGCTTCTAGCATTTCTCTTTTTCTCACTCTCCATCTCTTTAGCTTGTAGACCATCATCATACAAGTATATAAAATTTTTAGGGTTCATCATCTGGAATCTTTTGACCAGATTAGGTTATACATTATGGACTATCATCCTAACCTGATCCTTCTCAGCCAGCTTGTTCTTCATCAGTCCTGCCTTGTTCATGAACCTAGTAAGGAAATTAGAGAAGGATTCATTAGGTTTCTACTTTGTTAGTTCTAAGTCTCTGATAGATACTTCCAGTCTAGTGTTATAGTCATACTATTTCAAAAAAGCAGTACATAATTCTTTCTAGTTAGTTCTTATAGATTTTTCTAGCCCGTGATACCAGTTTATAGTCATTCCCTCTAAAGGTAGTACAAATAACCTAGTGATGACTTCTAATGGCGTTTTAGTAGTGCTCATGGTTGTTGTATACTGGCTCAAATGAATCATTGGATCTCCTCTCATGTCAAATTTCTATAGCTAAGGCATCTTGAATTTTTTAGGTAGCTTGTCTCCCTGCATTTGCAATATGTCATCAAAGTAGAATGAGTACCCCATTCCTTGTCCTCTAATTAGCTCCTCCATCTTGGACATTTTTTGAGTCAGTGCTTGCTTCTACTTAGACCAATGATCATGGACCAGTTCAAGTGACTTCCTCTTTGTCTTTTCTACCATGTAGTTCTTGACATCCTTAAGTCTTACATCAACAGCAGGTGTGTTTCTAATAATATGGTTCCCTCAAAATTATTAATAATAGGTGGAGTGCCAACAACGGGTGAAAGAGCTATAGCAACAAGCAAAGGAGCTATAGTAATTGGCAAAGCTCCTATAGTAGGCGGTTGTTCAACAGCAACAATAGGTGGTGGTTTAATAGCAGGTGGTGGTACAATAGTAGGTTTCAATAGTCAGGCCAGAGCTTACCTCAGTTCATCTTGCATCATAGCTCTTATGTCATCCATCAAAGCTCCCTTAATATCCTCTAGGGTCAACATCTTTGGTTGTTGTTCCATTTTTTTTGTTTAGTCTGAGTTAGTTCAACTTCTAGGCAAGTTGGGTTGATAGGGCTCTTCTTTAGTTCTTGAAGGATCTTTTGAGCTATTGACTTAGGGCTTAGATCTGTTCTAATTAATCTACTACTTTTTGTCTCTAAATACGAGAAGACCTAGATGAATCTATGATGGCTCCAAAACAAAGTATCAGTATGATGTGTGGAATGCATGTTTGCATGATGCACATGCAATGTAGCAAGTAAGAAAATATCAATCAAGTGTACAACATACATCCTTCCAACCTCATTCCTCCCACACATTTGCTCAATGGTGAGTCTCTTTTCCTAGGATTTTTGGTCTTGGTCTTAATATTAATGGGTGATATCAGGGACTGACGTGCATGCTAAATCTCTCTTAAAGTAGTAAAGCATAGAAACAACATTTCTAGGTATAAAGGTCTAGCCCAATCTTTATTAGCCTAAGTGGGCTTTAAAAGTATGGGCCTGGGCTTTTATAGATAGAAATGCCTCATGGTAAAAAATTGTACATGCAATTTGGATAGATCCTAGGGGAAGTAACTAAGCCATTATATGTGGTTAGAGTCTAGTGAAAAGGTCAAGGTTCCCTTAACAAGATGCCCTCCATTATGGACATTGAGTTATAGGCCAAGGTTAGAGGGGCCCAACATCCTTTACCAACTCGAGAGAAGATTATCCCCCTTTAGGACTTAGGTTCCTGACTCTAGTCAGATGAGTTTAACAATCTCTCTTAATCTGAGTTAAAGCTGAGAGTGATGGCTAGCCAATTTACAACTCCATAAAGCTAGTGGAATCATGGAATCATAAACCAACGCCATCTGTTTAATAGGGACATACAGAATGAATGCAAGAATGAACTAATAATTAATAAAATAATTCTAAAGAACATAAGTAGAATTAGTATCTCTTATCCCCAATGGAGTCACCACTATAGACGGTGGGGTTTAGTGCATGTCCATGATTTTAGCAAATGCGACATTGTTTGGGCTTAGGGCCCTAGAGAACACACTAACCATTGTCAAAAAGACATGGTGTGGAGATGAGGAGTCACCACCCAGGGTAATAACTAGGACAAATCGAAAGGTGGTACTCAATTCTCTAAAAGAAAGCTAGCACCACAACCATGAGATTTTAGGAATGGAATACTAACTTCTCTTAGTCTCATGTTCATTTAAAATTACTTTATAAATTATTACTTCATTCTCTAATTACATGAAATTTTATTAAACCCTATTTGAACATCCATCTAACCCTAAGGCATCTAGTTAATAAAATCACACAAAAAATGCATTCAAGTACATCGTCCTTAAGTCTAAACTAGGTTTATTTTATTAAATGTTAGATATATTTACAATTTTTATTTACAAATGAAAATGAATTAAAGGTGGGCCTACATTTTTATTAGTTAGTGAGCTTAAGTCTTGTTGATTTTAATTATCTAAAGGTGGGCCTAAATCCATAAGTTTTAAAGAAATTAGATTTTATAAGTGGGCCTAGTCTAACTTGATTTTATTTTAAGAGAAATGTGGGCCTAAGTATATTTATTTTAAAGGAAATGAAATTAAATGGCTTGAGCTAAGTCAAAATTAATTTTAGTTAAAAAAATAAGCCTAAGTCTAGATTAACTTAATGGGCCTAATTTAATTTTAAAATTAATTAAACCTAAACCATTTTAAGCCTACTTTATTTAGTGGGTTTGAACCTATTATGGGCTTGGGGCCCAAAAGAATAGAAACAAAAAAGAACAAGCCCAAAACAAATAAAACATAAAAAATGGATCAAACATACATTTTAGTGATTTTCTTAAAAAACCTAAATCAATTTTCATGCAACCCTAAATTAATCTACAACCATCATTAATTTTAATTGAGTTTTCACATAGTGAAACCCTAATTGCTAATTCATTTTAAAAGTAGAAAATAAAATTTTACTATTCCCATTACTAGGGTTATTATAATATTCTACTTACTGGAAATTAAAATTAATTACAAACCCAAATTAATTAATGCATAAAACACAAGGGAAAAAATCCTAAAATCTAATCATAGTTTAGAATCCATGGTATTCCATGGATCTTCTATTTAATTTTTTGATATTTGATAGTCACCTCATCAATCTCAAATTAGATTTGAAGAGGAAAACACAAAAAAGAAAAGAATATATAGAAATCACATTAGCCATATGAGTGAAATAACAAAATAACAATTAAAGGAAATTAAATAAAAAATGAAATCAAATAATAATTAAAGTAAATTAAATTAAAAAATAAAATCAAAAGATAGGAGAAAATAGAAATGAGATGCTATGCATATGCTTTTGGATGGCCCCTCAGATTGAGATTGTCACTATTTTGAGAATTGACTCTGCATTGTTTGATTTATGGACTATTGAAAACAAAAGAGCGTACTTTTTTATGTAGTGAAGAAAAACTCTTTTTTTTTCTCTTGTTCTCTTTGTGATTTTTTGTTTCCACCTGGTAAGGAGCCAGCCCTTCACTCATGTTGTCTTTGGCTTTAATCAAATAGACTTTCCATTATTCTAAGAACTGACATTGTCTCTTATTTTTAAAAATTTTTTACATGTTTTGAATGCAGAAAACCACAATTATCTTTTAAGAAAATCTTTAAAATTAATTTTCAAATAATCAGTGAATAGAAAAATACTAAAAAAATGACTGAATATACTGAAAAATGTAATGCTGATCGGCAATTTGCTACTGCCAATCGACAATTTTCTAATGCCAATAAACATTAAGCAAATGCCAATAGGCATTTTACTTATACAGCCTGAAAAAGGAAAAAATTAACAAAAGAAAACTTTAAAAATAATGATTTTGTAATTAGGTCAAAAAAATTACAATTTAGTCCTTAAAATCTCAAATTTCAACGCTAAAGATCAATTTCTTGATTAATTTTTCATCATATAGGCTTTCATCGCACTATGCACAATTGCCTTATGAAATTGGGTTGTTACAGTGGGCTCAATAGAGGCACGACAGTCTCAGTCTTTTAGACTGCCATAGGCTTAAGGCTGTATACCACAAATACTTGTATTAGGCTTGAGTGGCCAAGTCCTTCAATAGAAAATAAAAACATAAGAGTGTGAAAGCAGGAGATTGGGTACTAAAGCAACTAAGATAGAATGTTTCGGACCCTAGCAGGAAATTCAAACCAAACTAGGAAGGCCCATACCTGGTCAAACATGTCCTACCAAAAGGGGCAGTCAAGTTGATGTTGAAGGCAATGAATTCTCCGAACTTGTCAACATAGACAACCTAAAAAAGTACTATGTCTAACGCAAAAAAATATCCTGCTGAGTTGAAAACCTAAAAATGGTAGCTCATGCAAAATTGAGGGACTTCCCGCTGAGTTGAAAACCTAAAAATGGTAGCTCATGCAAAAATTAGGGAAAGAGAGAAAATACTTAACTATAAAACTTAAGAAGGCTAAATATGGACATAGGTAACTTCAAATTTGAAATTTGTATGAATGCACCTGTGCTTTTCTTAAATGATTATAGTGAAATGAGAATGATTTCCAATTCATGCAAAATTTATATGAAAAATGCAACACATTTTATCATCATGAATTGCATCAAGCATGCTTTGCATTTTATTTCATTACATAACCATGGTTCTTACCATCCTCTCTAAGCTCACTTTTTTTGAGATAAGACATTATTGTATAGCCAAGATAAAATGCCAGCTAGGTATGAAAAGCTCCAAAAGGAGTCATGCTAGGCAAAAAAAGGAAAGAAAAAGAAAACCCAACTAAGTATGAAAAGCTCCAAAAGGATATGCCTTAGGCAAAAAAGAGAAAAAAAGGCAGATGATAGTAGTGTATACAACCATCATCGTACAAGCATCATACAACATACAACCTCACTCTCTTAGAGAGCCATAGGCTGAAGGCTCTATACCACACACAATTGTATCAGGCTCGACTGGCTAAGTCCTTCATTAGAAATCTAAAACATAAGAGTGTCAAAGCAAGAGACTAGGTGCTAAAGTAAATAAGATAAAATGTTCCAGACCCTAGAGGGAAATTCAGACCAAATTGGGAAGGCCCATAGCTGGTCAAACATATCCTATCAAAAGGGGCAGTTAAGCTGATGGATTATGAAGGCAATGAATTCTCTGAACCTATTAACACATACTGCTTGAAGAAGTACTATGTCTAAGGAAAAAAATAATCTTGCTAAGTTGAAAACCTAAAAATGGCAGCTAAGGAAAAATATAAGGACTTCTTATTGAGTTAAAAACATAAAAATGGTAGCTTAAGCAAAAATTAGGGAAAGAGAGACCATACATAACTAGAAAACCTGAGAAGGCTAGGTATGGTCATGGGTAACTTCAAATTCAAAATTTATATAAATGTACTTGTGCTTTTCTTAAGTGATTACAATGAAATGAGAATGATTGCCAATTCATGCAAAATGTCTTTGAAAAGTGTAACACATTTTATCATCATGAATTGTATCAAGCATGCTTTACATTTTCTTTCCTTACATGACCATGGTTGTTACCATCCTCTCTAAGCTCACTCTTTGAGATAAGCCATTATTGTATAGCCAAGAAAAAACCCAGCTAGGTTTGAAAAGCTAAAAAAGGAGACACCCTAGGCAAAAAAAGGAAGAAAAAGAAAACACAGCTATATGTGAAAAGCTCTAAAAGGAGATGCCTTAGGGAAAAAAGGAAAAAAAGGCAGACGATAGTAATGACAAACATCATCATCAATACACAACAGGAAGCATATACAGTCACCATTGTACAAGCATTAGACAACATGTAGGATAAATGCCCAAATACAACACCCAGAGTCCATAACCTTAGGAAAATGATACAACAAAGCAAACCACATACCAAAAAGACCTACACCTAGCACCTAAAAAACCTACATCGGTTGTGGCTGCCATCAAAAGAGAGCAATGATCCTACTCAATCATCCCTCTCATTTGACCATCGTTCATTGCAAAGGATGCTAGCTGTGACTTCAACTCGCTAATGTGATAATGATAAGCTATATGCACCCACTCCCATTCATAACTAGGGAGATGGTGCTCAACTTGCATTACATATTGCATGTCATGCACTCATACATAAAACATGTACATAAAATAAATAGGTACAATAAAGAAGGAATACCCTTTTAGTGGTAGTAAACTCTAAAAGTACGAGTGCACACTCATTACAATACTACACTAGTATTGGCTAGTGGAGACAGGAATTTGCAAAAAGAAAGTAATCAAGTCAACCTCCAATCATTAAATAAATGAAGCATAGGCAAAAATAAGTGAAGAACATGAACGTGAGTAGCATTAATAGGAACAACACTCGACTAAGAAAAACCAGGTCTGGGAAAATCAAGCTCACTACTCTGCCAAGGATATTCATCCCAAGCAAAGATAAAGATGACCAAACCATCAAGTCCCTAAGGATAGTACTACTAGAATCCATACCACTAGTATGAGCAATCGCCTTACTACAGAGCGTGTCCTCATCCTCCTTAAAGTGGTATCTAGATCTCCTCTAGCATCGTTGCAGATAAGTTCTTATAACACATGTCAACCACTATTTATTACTAATAAAGATTGCTACATGCTTGCACCAAAATCAGAATAAAAGTTTATTGGATCAGAAGAAGCCACTCTCGATGACCTGTGTGATAGTCTAACTCTAGAACCCATGGGAGGAGATGCATCTGCATGAGAAGGTGGAGATGTAGGAAAATTCCTAATAGCTACAACATCGATCAAATGAGGGATCAATACATCAGCATAAGGCAAACCCTCACTCTCCAAGAGGGTCTCAGAGGGGAATCCCATCATAGCAGCTGCAAGATCATCACCATAGAGCTCATCCCCCCTTAACATGTCCCTTGGGGGAGGGACAAGAACTCTCCTCATGTATGGGCCATCTCACCAGTGATGGACTCTCTCAGCCAAATACACACATTGCCGATGAGGCCAAAAAGCAACACTCATCTCTTTGTCAGCTACCATGTAGCCAGCATCTCTACCGTCCAGTGAGATCTTGCCACCCACCAGTGAAGAAGATATGCTCAAAGGGCAACAATAAGTAAATGATCCCTAAAAGAGGAATAACCAACATAATGGGAATCTAACATATCTGATCGGGGGATAGCCTCCTTATATAGTCCCAGCCTATAGTGTAATCTTCAATTAAATTTGTAGTCTTCTGGATCCAATAAGAATAATGAGGATGCCATCCTCCTAGAAATGCTCGATGGATGGACGAGGGAGAATCCCAAACTCATATGCCTAGATCTGTCAAAATTAAAGGGTTAAAAATGACAAACTAAAAACAAAGGAATAGACAACAGGATTCCTACTTATGTCCAGCAAAAATAAACATCTACAAATCCTTAGACCACCTCGACATGCTACATCAATTCTAGAATACATATGAGCAAAGGTAGTAGTGCCCTAGCAATAGCCCATCAGGCCATCAAAATCTCCCAAAATGGGCAACAACTATAGGTCACATGTACCTAAAGGGTTCAGGAAAATAATAACACTCAATAAATAGAATAAAAAGGAATGAGCCAGCTATTATGCTAAAATGAGGCCATCATCATACAAAGCCTGTGCAGAAGAAACAAACTCTATATATCAAGCGAGATACGAGCAACCAAACTTCATAAGAGTGACTACCCTAAGCAAATCCCTTTTAAGACATCTCCTTGCCATAGTAGTGGAGCACTCCTTATCATTAAATGGAATGGGCTCTCTAGAAAAGGTTAAGCCCATTATGGCAACAAAGTCCAAAGGGGTAATAGCCATCTCCTCAATGGGTAGCTGAAAAGTATATGTTATGTCCATCCATTGCTCTATTAATGCATACATAGCAATTTAAATCGATGCATATGAGTCATAAAACAATGCAATAATCACTCCATTAAAGCCCTTCCTGGTAACCATATGCTTCACACACATCAGGAGACCTTGATAGTACATATTGGCCCTATTGAAACTACCAGGTAGCATAGTGACATACCTATAAGGCTACAAACAATAGGTAAACTGTCAAATATTTGTACAACTAGTAAATACTCACATCTTTTTCTCTATCACTCAAACAGGATCAAAACAACCATAAAGGCCAAAAAGGGAAGCATCGCAACAAGTAGAAAATCATAAAAAGTACATAAAGCAAGAGCTATTAACCATCAGCAATTACAATAAAATTAGATAGATAATTATAATAAGAGTTATAGAGCTATAACTACAATAACCTCATAGAGCAATATAATCAACAAAATAGTTGATGAACAAGCTTCAGAAAATAAGGGCAAAGAGGGACCTACCTTATGATGATGACGTACGTAATTGTGGGTCTACAAGTTATCAACAATAGGGATCCAATCTCTCTGAGAAAGCCTATAAGGCTGAGAACTCTGAGCACCTGATGTGCTAGTCCTTACAATAGACATCCCAGCTCCAGTAGCCTCTGTAAAGTCACCCTCAAGATCAACATCGACATCAACAAAAATGTCATCCAGAACCCTAAGAATGTTAGGGAACTCCATTTTATGTAAAAGAAGGAATGGAAGTACAAAAACAAAAATAGAGCAAAGAGCACCCAAAAAACAAAAAGGTTAAAAAAAAAGTCAGAAAACACTCAAAGAAGTATGGATAAAACCTCCCATGACATATGAAACAATCACTTAAATAAGCACAGAGGGTGGGAAGTGTGTGACCATATGCCATATAAGTGCATGATGACGCACCCCCCCACGCGCAATCATATGCATTTCCCTTTTCCACACACTATTCTAACATGGTTATATGTGCACTTTGAGGCTTTGCACACTTACTTCTATAGTTTGAAACTTCTATTTAGCATAAGATATATACCAAAATCACAAAAAATTAAACTAATGGGGGCACTATCTATCTAAAGACACTACATGTACATTGACTTCTTTAAAAAACTTAACACCTTATGAAGGAAGAAGAGTAACAAAAATTCATTGTATAGATATCTTACTCTAAATCATTAAAATAACATCCTCTAAATAATAAATCAAGACATTATTACTGCATCACTACTGTACCATCATTGTATCATCATGACTACCTAAATCATCTTTTAGAAGCATCTTTACATCGATTAGGAGCACCCCCATATTGCTTAGAAGCACTTTCACTACTTAGAAGTATCTTCTCATATTTCTTAGAAGCACTCACATTATTTAGTATCACTCTTACATTGTGTTGAAGCACCTTCACTACTTAGAAGAATCTTCTCACATTGCTTAGAAGCACTCACATTGCTTAGAATCACTTTTCTTAGAAGCATTCACATGTCATGTAGAAGCACTCACTCTTAGTACTTAGAAGCATCCTTACATTAAGTACTTTCACTGCTTAAGAACATTCTCATTTGCTTAGTAGCATGTTCATTTCGCATGACACCTAAGGAGGTTGTAGTCGCATGTTCATTAGCATGACACCTAAGAAGGTTATAGTCGCATGTTCATTTTGCATGACACCTAAGAAGGTTATAGTCACGTGTTTATTTTGCATGACACCTAAGAAGGTTATAGTCACATGTTTATTTCATGTGACACTTAAAAAGGTTATAGTCACATGTTCATTCACGTGACACTTGAGAAGGTTATAGTCATATGCTCATTTTGTGTGACACCAAAGAAGGTTATAGTTGCATGTCCATTTCGTGTGACACCTAAAAAGGTTGTAGTAACATGTTCATTTGCATGACACCTAAGAAGGTTATAGTCGCATCTGCATTTTGCTTAGTAGCATGTTCATTTGTATGATGCCTAAAAAGGTTATAGTCACATCTTCACCCTGCACTTTGCATCAATCATAAGCTTACATAGCACCTTGCATGTTGAGTAAGTCATAGAATGATAGCAACAAAGAAAACACAACAGTTGGATCTTAATAAGACATCTAGAGACAACCCACAGGTAAGTACCTCTCTCCCTACTAAAACATTTTTTTTGTATCTTTGCATTTTGCTTCATGTGTATTGACATTAGCGCTAGGTGGCTATACAATACATATAAAGCTAGGGGAAACTATCATATCTAAAATTTAACTACCCCAAAAAAGGTCTGATGATAAAATGAATCCTTAAGATGATTAAAGTCTACTTATTCATAATATCGATAAAGTGTTCAACCTTAAAACACCCAACCAACCCACCAGTGTGCAAAATTGATGATCGAGCCATTAAGTTATGCCCTAACCTTGTGAAATACAAATTATCAAAATAATGAGATGTGTATTTTGAGAAAACTCCTCTCAGAATACTCAACATTGGGCCAGTGTGTATTTCGTTAGACTAAGACCTAGCTTTGAAAAAAAAATCAATTTTGATAAAATGGACTTCAGAAACACATCCATAGGGGTCTAAAACCTTTGAAAGTGGTCCTGAAATAGTCAAACACAACCCTAGTATTAGTGCATATCTCTCAAAAGTGCGCATAAATGCCCCTAGGTGTCATATGCTAAAATTGAAGCCGAATTTGGAAAAATAAACTTTGAAAATGCATATGGAAGGCCAAAAACCCCAAGGAACTAACCTCCAAATAGCACACTTACAACCTAGGAAGAGCGTGTAGAGCATCAAAGTGTGTGTGAATAAGTGCACAGGCATGTGTGTCCATGCACCAAGCATGTGACCATGCACACATTGTGCATGATCATGTGCACTTCGCATGGCCATGCATAAAAATCCCCTTACACTCATGTGACCATGTCTATACCACCCATTCTACACATTTTCCTTTATAAATTGACCCCTCTATACCCTATTTTAGGGCGGACAATAAGTGTAGACACATACATTCAAAAGCCAGTCCAGTTGAAGGCATGGGAAACCCTTTCCCATATAGTTTTTGCTCTCCCACAACCTTTCCTTTAGGCTATTAAATCCTTTTTTTTTCACTAAACCTAGCCTCATCTTTGTCAAAGCATGCTTTAAAGATATACAATCTAGCATCATTATGCTGTTCCTTTTGAACTTGTTAATGAGGAAGCTTGATAATCTCTTGAATTTAAAGCTTCAAAATTCATAAAAGCTGAGTTGAGTCTAAGGACCACACTGTTGTTTTAGCACATTTATTTTATTGCACTGCATTTATTTTACTGTCACCAACATTTGGGAATACTGTTGTGCTTCTGTGATGAGATTAGCAATCTTACATGCTATGTGAAGAATATATGCTTTATTATGCTCATTTCATGCCGTCATTCTACTTCCTCTATTTCCAAAACCATGAAATTGCATCGTAAATATCAATAACATGAAAAGTTCATGTCTTGTAATAGTCATCATGCTCTTGGTCCATTGATGACCTCATGAATCCTTAAAATTATCATTATCATCACAACATAAATAATCACTAAAAATATGATCATCCTATCATTCATTGAATAATTTATGGAAATGATCATGTTATCCTTGCAGATCAACCATATTAGATTTACTTTTCCATAACCTTTTCCTTTCCATATGTATTTTATTAGGAAAACGATGTAATAAATAAATTTTTAGCTTTATTATATACTGTATGATGTGTTATATGAATACTATATAAACTATCATTATCAAAACTAGGGTGTTGTGATAACTATACATTGAATATTGTATAATGAGAAATAGTAAAGAAGTAGATGCAAATGCGATCTCTCAAACCTTGAAAACTCTTCCGGGGACAATACTCGCTGAGTGACCCGATGTTGTCCCTTTCTTTTCTCGATTATCTAAAAATCAAATGGTGACTCCACAAAATCAAAAGTGTCTTATCCCCCCTTGAGACTAATGATTTGTTTCTATTTGGTAAAGTTTCCATGTCCCTCAAAAATGGAAAAACAAACAACACACTTAACCTCAAAGTTGAGAAATTTTGGTCGCTCATAATGGGTAACCTCAAGTTTGAAATTTGTATGAATGCACTTATGCTTTTCTTAAGTGATTTCAATGAAATGAGAATTATTTCCAATTTATATGAAATGCCTTTGAAAAAGTGTAATGCATTTTATCATAATGAATTTTTTCAAACATGCTTTGTGTTTTATTTCATTATATAACCATAGTTCTTGTTATCTTCCTTGAACTCTATCCTTAAGGTCAACCACTATTATTGAAGCCTAAAAAAAAAGGCCTAACTAGGTGTAATGAGCTCTAAAAGGAGACACCTTAAGAAAAAATGGAAAGGAAAAAAAAAAACCCAGCTATAGACACCCAATTTGATCTGCCCGTGTTAGGGGACGAATTAGGGATGCTTGATTTGATCGGCCCATTATTAAGCCCAATGATGAGAATGTGGAACTTGGACATAAGAACAAAACCTAAATATCCATTTGGAAGTGGACTTGAGAGCCTAAAAGCCTCAAAAGCCCAAGACTTAGCCCAATTGTCCACAAATAACCTAGGCCCGGTGGACCCAATATCGGCATGGGCGAAGGGGCGTTCCCTTAGCATAATGAGGCAATCACCTCTTTAGAAGTTATTGTAGAGGCGCTACCTCTGTGACAGACCACTTACAGCTACATTTAATGGAGCTGCAGCCATAGTGGCCAAGTGGTATGGGCCCCACACCCCTAGACTTGATTTTGTGTAAGGAAGAGATTTTGGGGGGGGGGGGGGAGAGAAAGGCAGTAGGGGTTCATGAAGGGCTAGGGAGCCTAGTGGCATGGGCAAGGTAGGAGATAAAAAGAAAAAAAAAGAAGAAGAAGAGGGGAGGAGAGAACCATAAGCAAAAAAAGGAACCATTACTAAAAAATAGAAAATGAAAACGAAGCTTTAAAAAAGACAGAGAGATATTCTTGAGGGAGGAGGGAGGATCCAAGCCAAAGAAAGTTCATTTTACTTAGGAGAGGAAAGAGAAAAGCTTGTGTCAAAGTGGAAGTTATACTATAGTGAGGATCATAATAAAAGACACACCTCTGAGGGCTTATCATTTTGGTAAAAAACCTGCATTTAAATTCAATATCTTCATAACTTCATCATTTTGGTGCTTACTTTGCATGTGACTAAGTTGTCAGTATACTTAAGGTATATTTTAGGTTTATTTTGTTTGTTACGCTACTTCATTTATATGATCCATTAAACTATTGCATGTAGTTATAAATTGGCACATGTTGGATGCATGTGTGCACGTATTGCTTGCTTAGGGTAGAAGTTTCATTATTTTGATATCCGAGCTAGCCTGTTCATCAGTCGATGCCTCTTTATAGAAGTGTTGCCCTATGTCAATGAGGCGATCACCACTTCATAGAGGCAATTACCATATTGATAGGTTGACTAGTTATTTGGCTCTTCTTCCTTTATGAAGTTCTGCATAATGTTCACTTCACATGCTCTTTCCACATTTATACATAATTATTTCATTGTATGATGATAATTATCTTGGTTATTTGAAGGTTTCTTTAACTTGTGACATGAAAACTTCTTTTTTTTAACATTATCTATAAAATATTGTTATATATGATATTGTGCTTTGCAAGAAGGAACTAATTTTATATTTATTGCATGAATTACTTGATGATTTCCATCATTGCGTAGTCATTTTCATAAGCAAACTCTTTAAAGCATTTCACTTGTGTAAATAGTTTATTATTATTAATTTACTTTTAGTATATGTATGATTTATTTTCTGTATATTATTCTTTTATTTTGCCCTAAAGTATTGTAATCCCTAATCCCTTTCCTCGTTTGATTTGAATGTATGGTTGTAAATTATTATTTATTTTATTTTTGTTGAGTGTTGGGACTTCAAAGCATGAAATTAGATTAATGTGCAAACTTGGACTTAACTGTAAAACTTGAAAAGGGGATGGAGGCAAGTATAATTTTGAATGTAAAGAAGGAAATAATTAATTAATTAAAGGTAATAAAATACATAACACAAATAGAGGCCAACCATATGGTTAGGTGAGCATTCAAACGCTTATACTAAGTTTTCAAACCTGTTCTCTGATGACGGCTTTTGGGAACCTCCGTGGAATCCAGTTTCTATAGAGTGTGTCTCAGCTTTTATCTGGGTGATAACTACATCTTCGAATAGGGCCAATACCTATATCATATTTCCAAGTGGGCCTCGAGCCCATATAGTGTTGTGGTCACCAAACACTTAGGCACACGCTAAACCCTGCCGCCTACAATGGTGACTCCACTAGGGATATAGAAACTTATTCCAGTGTTTTGTGTTTTATCATTTTTAGTTATTTTCTTATTTCTTCCTACATTTATGCATTTACTACACATTGTCCACACAATGAGCACTTCAGTCCCTAAATAACCCAATGATAGTCATTGCTTTATTGCTTGTGTTTCACTCAAACTTGGCAGTGGAGTATTTGATTATTATCACTCATAGCATGTACTTATCCACATCGCATTGACCCTTGAGTGGGGAGACATATATGGATGTATATTGTTGTCAGAACTAAAACCTTTTTACCTAAAACTCAGGCACATGTAATGACCTAGCAACTATCCTTAGGAATTATTCCCACATGCATATGTGTTATGCCATATAATGGACCCTTAAAATAAATCTTGAGCCCATCAATAAGCAATCGAAGGTAAAATGGGCCCTCATATCCAACAAAAGCCCATTATAAATAAACTAAGTCAATAAAGGCCTCTCATGCCTAATCATAACCCATTTCAAGTGGGCCTTGACAAGTGAGTTTATGGTGCTAAGGACCTTGGCTCATAGGAAATGGACTCAAGCTTTATTTAAAGGACTCGTTACTTGTCTGAATCATTTTAAGAGTTATATTTCGTAGATTGGTTTTGTTATCCTGCGTTGATAATTAAAACTAAGACAAAAAATCCTAGGGCAAGATACTCGCCATTGAATACGTGTATGGGAGAAATAAGGGTAGAAGTTTGCACATTTAAGCTTCGCATTTTGGTGTTATGGATCTTCTTTTTTTTATTTCTTAAGTTCCCTTAAAATAAAATGGACTCGTATATAATGCATACATGTCTTGCATTATTCTAACATATGATTTTGCAGCACTATAGATCCCTCGAGCTCATCAAGGTGGGTCCGAACTAGTTTAGACCATTTGGTCAGAAATTCAAAAGTAGGAATGGTAGGTGGATTTGCTCTAGAAGAATTTAAGGCACAGTTGAAAGATGAAGTGATTGTAGAAACTCAGTCTATGGTGAGGGAGATGATAGGGAAAATTACTAAGCTCATTAGGTAGAATCAGCCAGTGCCGCCATCCAATGTGCCACCAATCAATCTGATAGAAGTCAATGAGGAGATCCCAATTCAGGGAAGGGAAGAAGATGATGTAATGGTGTTGGCCAACCCATCAAACTGGAGAAATGTGAACTCAACTGAAGATGTGGTGCAAATTGAGTGGGCCAAGAGCATGACCAAGGCTATGAACCAAATGCAGATGATGATGAAGGAGAAGGGCATTGTCGCCTCCTAGATTATGCCAATCTTAATTTGGAAAAGGAAGATGAATCGCTACCCCGTAAATTCAAATTCCCTAATATATAGAAATACTTTGGCACTGAGGATCCCTATTTACATCTAAAGTAGTGTGTGACTTATATGAAAGCCATTGAGTTGACTAAGACATAGATCATCAAGTAGTTCCCTATGTCACTAGAGGGAACACTGATTCGTTGGTACTACACTTTGGAACCATATGTTCAATTGGATTGAAAGGAATTATGTGCTACTTTTATAAAGCAATATGGCCTTAATGTTTTGTTAGAGGTGTCCTTAAGAGATATGCAAAACACCAAGCAAAATTTTAATGAGTCCTTTGCTGATTACCTAACCCGCTGGAGGGGAAAGTTGTCTTTGATGAGGCATAGGCCTGCTGAGTTAGATCAATTAGTTCTAGCAATAAAGGGGTGTGTTCCAGCATTGTCTATAAAGCTAAAAGATTTAGGGATTAGAAACTCTAAAGAATTGTACAGGTTTGGGGTCCAAAAAGAGTTAGATCTGGCTCAAGAGAAGAAATTCTTTGGAGGAAGGTCTGAGGAAAGGGAGGAGCTGGTTTGAGCAGTAATGTTATGATCAATGCTATCTGACTGCCAAAAAATAATGTATAGGTTCATACAATTAGACAACCTCAGAGATTTTTGAATTTGGGGCGCCCTCTATCCAAAGTCTTCGACAAGCTTATTGAGAAAAACCTATTATGGCCTTTACCTTCACAACAACCCTTACCTAGTTCCACCCTATAGATTTTCTACAAGTTTCACCAGATAATCAAACATGACACTAATAGTTGTTCCCAATTAAAGCATGAAATCCAAGACTTGATTAACTCAGGCAAGATTATTGACCCAGAAACCAAAAAGCCAAATACAAAAGCCAACCCTTTGCCTGACTATTGAATATGCCACCACCAAATGCACCCATTTTGATGATCAACACTGGTCTAATGGAGGAGCAAGTCCTAAACTCCTTCATGTATGTCACTCACAACTCCTTAAAAACTGAACCTGAGAACCTAAAACCAAGCAAACAATCCAGAAAATTACATGTACATGCCTTGGACATATGGAGTTCCAATGATGAAAGCGAGGGATAGGTTGACCTGTGGGACAACAAAAGAAGTAGATCAGGCTAGTCTATGGGCAAGGTTGAAGCGAAGAGGGAAGAAATTGAGATTGCCAAATCCAAGCCTAAAGAGATAAAAAGTTCAGAAAAAGGGAAAAAAGCAAAGAAAAATAAGGAGACTGTTGCCAATGTCTGGGAGTTATGCATTCTAGGGATCATAGGGAGGCTCTGGTTCTTGCATTGGATTAGAAAAAAATCTCCACTAGCTATACCTCAAAACAAATGGTTGGGTCATTAATGGAAACCCCTCAAGGGATGATAACATTTTCTAATGATGACTTGCCTTTAGAGAGGAGGGACCACTACAAGGCTCTATTTTTCAAGGCTAAGGTGAAAGGAAAAATAACTTGCTGCGTGATGGTCGATAGTGGTTCCACCATCAATGTGTGTCCATTGAAGATTTTGTCAAGGTTAGGGTTGACAGTGGCCAACTTAAAGCCTTCTGAAGTGGTTATCAAAGCTTACGATGACACTAAGAGGTCTGTGGAAGGAACATTTAAAGCATTAGTTAAAATGGGACCTATAGAAGTTTGGGTTAACTTGCATATGATCAACATACCAGTGACATTTGCCATTTTATTGGGAAGGCCATGGTTTTACCCCCTAGACGGCATCCCATCCAATTTTCATAAAAAAAATTAAGTTCCCTCATGAAGGAAGGGTTGTTACCATCTTTGCTAAAATCGAAGTCGTTGTGGCTGAATTGAAGTTGACTCCTAAAGAGATCTCCATAAGCCCCAGTTTTGAGGTTTGTGTGATTTATGAGGATGAGATAGATGAAAAGGTTCTGAAGATGATGCATAACATGAGGTTTATGCCTAATATGGGGTTAGGAAGAGATCAAAGTGGACCTTTATAATTTATGGAAAACAAGATGCCTATGTTAAAACACGGGGTAGGACTCAAAGGGGCTGATGATACTAAGGGAGAGATAGATATCTAGAGGTAGTTTAGAGAAAAGGAAGAGGAAACTATACTTGAAAAGAAAACTGTATGGGAGATCTTTGTAAAGGAAGGCACCGGGTACCCATACAATGGAACTCCATAACCTCTCTTAATGGCTGCGGAAGTTATTCTAGGGTTTGAAATCTTTGCCGAATTTATGAATAGAGCCAAGGGTGTTGCTGTTGAAGAAGTCCCTATTGAGGAGTTGGTGCTAGTTGAAGAAGAATCTAAAAGGAATGAAGCTACCTCAGAGTTGAAAGGCATTGATGATCAAAGCAAGGATCTTAATTTTGAAGCTTACATCCTCAACTCTATTATAGATGTTTTTTATGATGACTATGATATTTCTTTTGCTGCTTTATTTGAAACTGATGATCTTTTCTTTTTGAAAGTGAATGCAATAATGTCTGAATTTGCTTATTTGTGTGATGTGTTCCCTAATGGTTATTCTATTTGGGATGATCATTTCATGCATATGTTTGACATTAATTCCATGCAAACTGAATCATTTAATTTATCACAAATGATAATCCTAAAAATATATTGCTTGCTTTTGATTTAACTCATGATGAGAGAAAAAAATGAAAGAAATTTTAATAAAGAGACAAAAAGTATTTGCTTCGAGTTATGAAGACATGCCTGGAATTAACAGGGAGATCTTAAAACACAAGATCCCCACATATCCTCACATAGCACCAACAAAGCAAAAGCAAAGGAGGTTAAGGCTAGAATGAGCTCTCCTAGTCAAAGAAGAAGTCAAGAAACAGTTGAAGGTAAAGTTTTTGGACACCCAATGGTTAGCAAATATAGTTCTGGTTCTAAAAAAAGATGGGAGGGTTCGAGTACGTGTGGATTATCGAGATTTAAAGAAGGCCTACCCTAAAGATGACTTTATGCTACCACACATCGATATGCTAATTGATAGTGCGGCTTCTAACATGATGTACTCTTTCATGGATAGATTTTCAGCGTACAATCATATCATAATGGCGGTAATGGACAAGTTAAAGACATCATTCACTACTGAATGGGGCGTATATTGTTACTAAGTGATGCCTTTTGGTTTAAAGAATGCAGGGGCCACTTATTAGAGAATGGCAACTACCTTGCTGCATGACATGATCCATAAGGAGGTATAAGTATACATGGATGATATGATGGTGAATTTGGAACCAGGGAAGAACATTTTAAGGCACTAGATAAGTTTTTGGCAAGGGCAAAAAAGTACAATCTTAGATTTAATTCAAAGAAGTGTGTTTTTAGGGTTACATCTAGGAAACTATTGGAACACATTGTCAGTAAAAAAGGAATAGAGGTGGATCTAGATAAGATTAAGGTAATAAGGGATATGCCCGTGTTAAGAAACAAGAAAGAGGTATGAAGGTTCTTAGGGCATTTGCAGTATATCAGTAGGTTTATTGTCAAGTTGACAACCATCTACAATCCCATCTTTAAGCTCCTAAAGAAAGATCAACTTGTGATATAGGAGGAAAGGTGCCAGCAAACCATTGAAGCTATTAAGGATAATTTGATGAATCCTCCTATTTTACAACTGCCAAGGCTAGGTAAAGCTCTAATCCTATATCTGGCAATTGAAAAAGATGCAATAGGGGCAATGTTGGCACATTAAGGCGAAGAGAAGATAAAGCACACTATGTATTACTTGAGTAAGAAGCTCCTGCCTTATGAAACTGGTTAAAGCCTTTTGGAGAAGACATGCCTAGTAGTGATTTGGACAACAAAGAAACTTTGACACTACTTTCAGTCTTACAAAATGTTGGCAGTTTCCAAACGTAATCCCCTTAGGTATCTTAAGCAGACCCCCTCTCTTACAAAAAAGTTGGCTAGATGGCTCATTTTACTCACAAATTCGACATAGAATATACATCCAAGAAAATAATGAAAGGGAGAGTGGTAGCCGACTTCCTAGCACAGAGCCAAGTAGATGATGCCAAAGAATGAAAGTTGGAGTTTCCTGATGAACATTTGGGGGCAATAGAGGTACAAGGTTGGAAAATGTACTTTGATTGATCCGTCAACAATAAAGGGGTAGGAATAGGCATGATTTTGATCATGCTAGAGGGAGAGATGATCTCGATGGCAAGAAGACTCGAGTTTGAGGCAACTAATAACCAAACAGAATATGAGGCCTGCATGAGGCATTACATAGAATAAGGGTAGAGAATGTTACCATATATAGGGACTCCATGTTAGTCATAAAACAAACTTCTAAAGAGTGGGAGATAAAAGAGGATAGATTGCATTCGTATTGGGAATATCTGACTACTATTTTGTGCTCATTTACTCAGTGTAAATTTGTTCACTTACCAAGAGAAGGAAACTAGATAGCTGATGCCTTAGCCATACTAGCCTCCATATGGGAAAGTGGGAAATAGCCGGAGGTCAAACCCTTAATTCTGATGAAATCTCGAGGCCCTTATTACAAAGAGGTAAGGGTGACACCAGTCAATGCTGTTGAGAAGCCTTGGTTTATGACTTACAAAGATATCTAGAGACTGGGTAGTTTCTAGATAGCACTGATAGGAAAGAGAGGATATCCTTGCAAGCATTGTCTCGACAGTTCATAAGCCACAATGGGATGTTATGCAAAAGAATGTCAACTAGGGTACACCTCAGATGTGTTGACAAGGATGAATCCCGAAAGCTTATGGAAGCGATTCATGAAGGAGTATGCAGGCCACACATGAATGGGATAGTCTTAGCAAATAAAATAGCTCATCAGGGGTACTTTTGGCTTGCCATGGTAGTAGATTATGTTAAATTTATGAAGAAATGTCATAACTACCAAACTTATGGTGCCATTAGCCACTTACCATCTATGGAACTTTAGGGAATGACTTCTCCTTGGCCATTTACCATATGGGGGATTGACTTCATAGGAGAGGTAAGGCCAAAAGCCTCTAATGGTTATCGGTATATTATTATGGCTATCGATTACTTCCCTAAGTGGGTTGAGGTTGTATCTTATGCTACTATGGGTTCGAAGCAAATGTTAAGCTTCATCGAGAAGAATATAATCTGCAGATATGGTTTGCTGCACCATATTGTTATAGATAATAGGGTTCAATTTTGAGCAAAAATGGCTATACTACTGAAAGACTATAAGACTGAGCACCACAAATCATCTCCTTACAGGCCATAAGCAAATGGGGTGGTGGAAGCAGCAACAAATAAGAATATGAAAAAGATCCTGACTAAGATGTTAGAGAATTACTAAGAATCACCAAATGGGAGGTGGAAGGTGTGGGTTATGTTGAACCACCTCTCCATCAGTGCATGTAGTGGCTGGTAGTCTGTATGTCCCTTCTCAAAAGGATGTGAGAGTACAAAGTCCTTAAATCCAGTCTCTTGAATCTGATCCCTCTGATTATTTATCAGCTCACTATAAAGAACTTAGGCCTTGTGGAAATTCCCAACACCCTTAAATGTATGTGCATCATCCTACAAGGAAAAAATTAGGGATGTTGAATTTATGCATTTCATTGTCATAAAAAAACTAAGAATGAATAAGCATATAATTAATGTGGATTGCCTTGCTGATGAAGCATGTCACCTCATCAATGAAGCGATTGCCTCATTGATAAGGTGATCGCCTCATTAATGAGATGATTGCCTCATTGACGGGACGATCTCCTCATCGAAGAAGCGATCGCCCCTGCGAAACGTAGACAATAATGATTTTTTATCTTTTTTTTACATTAAAATGAGAAAATTCATATATGTTTAATTTAATAATGCTCTAGAATGTTAAATATACAAAGAATAATCACTAACTCGATGTAATTTATAGGAAAAATAAGAAAAATTTGGGTACTAACCTCTCTAGATGAAAATAAACAAATGTGGGACCCTAGATCAACTAAGAGAGGAATCGAGCCTCCTTATGTCAATCCAAGGATCTGAGAAGTGCTAGCAAAGGGTGGGATGTGATCCCACTTAGGTACAGGAGGTGTCCTCTCAATTTTCATTATTTAGAAAAGGAAAAGAAGTACATAAAGTATAAAGGAGAAAGAGAGAAGAGAAGAGACCAGAAAAGAGAAGAAAGAGAAAATGGCAAAAGTGAAAAGAAGGGGAAGAAAGAAAATATTACCTTTTATAGTAGGTGAAAGTTTAGGGTTAAAAAAAAGGGGTCATTATTTACGTGTGCTTGCAAATTGAAGTTCAAAAATGAAAGTCGTCTAAGTGAAGTTTTAGTAAGAACCAGGCCAAGAAAACCCGAGATTTGCACTTTTTGTTCAACAAATATCGGGACAGGGAAACCCATGCTTCACATTTTTAGTTGAATAATGTGTTGGTTAGGAAAACCCAAGTATTATGCTGCGGCAAAGATAGGATTGTTTAGGTTTGAATCCCCAAAGCTCAAGGATAGGTTTGTCCGGGTTTAAATCCCTGAAGCTCAAGGATAGGGCTATTCAGGTTTGAATCCCTGAAGCTCATGGATAGGGCTGTTTAGATTTGAGTCCCCAAAGCTCAAGGACAAGGTTGTTGGGGTTTGAATCCCCAAAGCTTAAGGACATGGTTGTTCAAGTTTGAATCCCCAAATCACAAAGATAGGGCTGTTTGGGTTTAAATCCCCAAACCCCAATGATTGGGCTATTTGAGTTTGAATCCCCAAAGCTCAAAGACTGAGATGATTGTTCGGGTAGTATCCCCAAAGTTGAAAGCAAATGACAACTAGACTAGGAAAACCCAGAAGTCAGTGCAATGATGATTGGACCAAGAAAATCTAAGAATCATATCCCCAATGGTAATCGAGCTAGGAAAACTTGAGAATCAAGTTTCGATGTAGTGATGATCGAGCCAAGAAAACTCAAAAATCATGCCCTTGTGAGTTGATTAGGTGATAATTGGACCAGGAAAATCCAAGAATCACATCCCTAGTGGAATTGTAATTGGGCTAGGAAAACCCAAGGTTAATCATCTTTAAATAACTTATCAAATATTAATGAGTGGCTGATCGGGCCAAGAAAACCTAAGGATCACGGTCATGTTTCAAAATTGAAAAACTCATTTTTTTGAGTGAAACTCAGGAGCCAGGTATATTATTGATCTTATTTATTTATTTATTATTGTGCATGTGATATTTTGAAAAATGGTCATTGCATGCATTTGATTTTTCAAAAAATCAAAGGACAAACTATAGACACTCAATTCGATCTACCCATGTTAAGGGATGAATTAAGGATGCTTAGTTTGATTGGCTCATTATCAAGCCCAATGATGAGAATGTGGAACTTGGACATAAGAACAAAACCTGAATCTCCATATGGAAGTGGACTTGAAAGCCTAAAAGCCTCAAAAGCCCAAGACTTAGTCCAATTGTCCAAAAATAACCCAGGCCCGCTAGCCCCAACATAGGCTTAGACTGAAGGGGCATCACCTCAGTGCAATGATGCGATTGTCTCTTTGGCTATTGCTGCAGAGGTGATCACCTCATTATAGAAGCGTTGCCTCTGTGACATACCACTGATAGCTGCAGCCATGGTGGGCAAGTAATGTGGGTCTTACACCCCTAAACCTGATTTTGCATAAGGAAGAGATTTTTAGGGGGGGGAGACAAAGGCAATAGGGGTTCATGATGGGCTAGGGAGCCTAAGGGCATGGGCAAGGTAGGAGATAAAAATAAAAAAAAGGAAGAAGAAAAAGAGGGGAGGAGAGGACCATAAGAAAAAAAAAGAGGAACCATTGCTAAAAAAAAGAAGAAGAAAAGGAAGCTCTAAAAAAGACAGAGAGATGTTCTTAAGGGAGGATCCAAGCCAAAGAAAGTTCATTTTCTATAGGACAGGAAAGAGGAAAGCTTACGTCAAAGTGGAAATCATACTCTAGTGAGGATCATAATCAAAGACACACTTTTGAGGGCCTATCATTTTGGTAAAAAACCTACATTTAAATTCAATATCTTTATAACTTCATCATTTTAGTGCTTACTTTGCATGTGACTGAGATGTCAGTATACTTCAAGTATATTTTAGGTATATTTTATTTGTTACACCACTTCATTGATATGATCCATTAAACTATTGCATATAGTTATAAATTGGCACCTATTGGATGCATGTGTGCACGTATTGCTTGCTTAGGGTAGATGTTTGATTGTTTTAAGAGTCGAGCTAGACTATTGATCAGGTGACGCCTCTTTATAGAGGCGTTGCCCCATGTCAATGAGGCGTGATCGCCATATTGATAGGTTGACCAGTTGTTTGGCTCTTCTCCCTTTATGAAATTCCATATAATGTTCACTTCACATGTTCTTTCTGCCTTTATACATAATTATTTCATTGTATGATGATAATTATCTTGGTTATTTGAAGGTTTCTTTAACTTGTGACATGAAAACTTCTTTCTTTTAACATTATCTATAAAATATTGTTATATATGATATCATGCTTTGTAAGAAGGAACTAATTGCATGTTTATTGCAGGAATTACTTGAAGATTTCTATCATTGAGTAGTCATTTTCATAAGCTCACTCTTTAAAGCATTTTGCTTATGTAAATAGTTTATTATTATTAGTTTACTTTTAGTATATGTATGGTTTATTTTTTGTATATTATTCTTTTATGTTGCCCTAAAGCATTGCAATCCCTAATCCCTTTCCCCATTTGATTCGAATGTATGGCTGTAAATTATTAATTATTTTATTTTTATTGAATGTTGGGACTTAAAAGCATGAAATTTGATTAATGTGCAAACTTGGACTTAATTGCAAAACTTGAAAAGTGGATGGAGGCAAATGCAATTTTGAATGTAAATAAGAAAATAATTAAATGATTAAAGGTAATAAAACACATAACACAAACGGAGGTCAACTGTAAGGTTGGGCTAGCATTTAAACACTCATACCTAGTTTCCGAACCCGTTCTCTGATGACAGCTTTTAGGAACCTCCATGGAATCTAGTTGCTATACTGTGTGTCCTAGCTTTTATCTGGGTGGTGACTCCATCTCCAAATAGGCCCAAGACCTATATCGTATTTTCAAATGGGCCTCGAGCCCACATAGTGTCGTGGTCACCAAACACTTGGGCGCATGCTAAACCCCACTGCCTACACCAACGAACTGCGAAAAGCTACAAATAGGGATTCCTTAGGCAAAAGAGGGAAAAGTAAAAGAGGAAGACAATAGCAATGGCAAGAATTACTAGGTATAATAATGGTAAGAATCATACATATACTACAGTCATCATCATACATATATCATATAACACATGAAAGACAAATGCCTATATACAGCACCTAGAGTCCATCACTTTAGGAAAATGATGCAATAAAGAAACCATAAGCAAAAAGCCCTACGCCTATCTCTTAAAACAACTACATTGGTTGTGGTTGCCATTAAAAACAAGCATCTCCATCATTTAATCTAGGCTTCTTACCACTCATTATGAAGGATGTTAGCCATGATTATAGCTTACCAATACAATCACAATAAGTTATGTGCCCCCACTCCCACTCCTACTTATGGCTAGCATGGACATGTTTATCCTACATTGCATGAAAATTGCATGTCATACACACATACATAAAACATGTGCATAAATAAACATGTATAATAAAAAAGGCATACCTTTTGATTACTCGTAAACTCCATAAAGTGCTGCTACGCACTCCTTACAATAATATAATAATACTAGCTAAAAGAGATAGGGATCTACAAAAAAGTAAAATAGTTAAGCACTAGCCATCAAATGGAAAAAAAAAGGCTAAATAAGTGAAATAAAACATGAACATGGGAAGCACCAAGAGGACTAACATTTGATTGAGGAAGGCCAAGACAAGGCAATTGAAGATACACTCCTCTACCAAAGATGTCCATCCCAAATAAAACCAAGGATGACCTAATCGCCAAGTCCCCAAGAATGGCACCACTAGAAACCACACTGCTAGCATAGGTAGTCACCTAAGTACATAATATGCAATTAACCTCCTTGAAATGGGATCCTAATCTCTTTGGACGAGATCCCTATTTCTGTAGGTAAGTTCCCATAACCATGTCAATTATAGCTTATTGCTAACAAAGATATTACATGCATATACAAAACAAGAATAAAATCCTACTAGATTCGAAGAAGCAATTATTGATGATTCACATGATGGCCTAGCCCTCAAATCTGAAGGACATGCCCTATTTGTTGAGGAGGAGGTAGAGGAAAGGTGTCACCAACCACAACATTAATTGGTTATAGGATCAATAGATTGGAATAAAGAGATCCTACAACTTTAGGAGACTTTTAGAAGGATCTCTTATCATGGCAGTAGCAAGCTCATCTGTACTAAGCTCATGACTTTAGAACATGTCACCAAGAGGAGGCACATGGAATCTCCTCACAAATGGGCCATCTCACCAATGATGTACTCGCTCATCTCTATACCATACCTTGCCAGTAAGGCTAGGGAGCAACACTCGTCTCTTTGTTAGCTACCATGCTATTACTATTTGTACCGACTAATCTAACCTCATTACCCATTAGTGAAGGATAATCTACTTAAAAGGCAAAAGTGAATAAAAAATCTCCAAAAAATGAAATAGTGAACATAGTAGGAATCAAGCATACCTATCTAGGTGATAGCCTACCCATGTAGTCTTGGGCATCCATGCAATCCTTAATCAAAAAAGTGATCTTTATAATCCAACTGGGGCAACAAGGAAAACCATCCTTTAAGAGATGCTTAAGGATTGGACAAAGAAGAGCCCTAAACTTATAAGCCCAGATCTATCAAAATTATAACTTAGAAAAAAAAAGCAAAAGTCAAAAAGAGTAAAAAGATAAGAACTCTCACGTACATTCAACACAAATAAAAATCCACAAATCCTCAAGCCACTTGAGGATGCTGCATCCAAACTTGAGAAAATGTAGGCAAAAGCAGCAGTACCCCAATAATACCTCGATAAGATGTCTAAGTCTCTGAAGACATGCCATAATCATAGACTGCCTGTACCTAAAGGATTTGGGATGATAAGAGCACTCAATAAGTAGAACAAAAAACAATAAGCCAGGTGCTTCAATGAAATAAGATTAGCATCATACATGATCCATAATGTGGAGATGAACTTAGTGTAATGAGTGAGGTACGGATAACCATACTTCATAGGGGTAGGCACCTTAAGCAACTCCATGGTAAGGTGCCTCCTTGCCACTACAGAAGAACACTCTTCCTTACTAAAGGGAACAAGCTCCCTACAAAAGCTCAAGCCCATGATAGCAGTAAAGTCTATAGGAGTGATGGTCATCTCTCTAACAGGCAAGTGAAAAGTATGCATTATGTCCATTCACCGCTCCATCAACACATACATAGCAATCTGACTTGACACATACAAGTCATAAGAAAGTTCAACAATAATGCCTTCAAAGCCCTTTTCCTATAACCATCAACTTTATACACTGTGGGAGACCCTTATAGTATATGCTAACCCTGTTGAAGCTAGCAGACAATACAATAATAGACCTATGAGGCTATAAATAACAAGTATACTATTAAGAATCTACATAGATAATAAATGTTGACACATCTTTTTTCTTTGCTATTTAATAGGTTCAAGATAATAATAAGAGTAAAAAAAAGCATCATGTCAAGCACTAGTAGACAATAAAAAAAAAGTAAGAGTTATCATGTTATCAGTACTTTTAATAAAACTGTAGATTAATAATTACTGTAAGAGCTACAACTATAAAAACCTCAATCCAAAAACATAACAAATAGCAAGGTAGCCTAGATAGTTAAATAGCTTTAAAAAATATAGGGTATAAAGGAGGACCTACTTGACGATGATGACAAACCCAAGTGTGAGTTTCCAGATTGTGAACTATGGGAATTGGGTTCCCTTGAAAGAGCTTATATGGTTGACAACCCTAAGCATCATCAGTAATGGTCCCTATAATCGAAGTCTCAGCTTCAATGGCCTCTATTAAGTTACCCTTTATAAGCGACAGTCTCAACTCTGAGTTGGTGTTATTTGTTTTTCCATTTTTAAGGGACATGGAAAATTTACCAAATAGGGATAAATGATTGGTCTCGAGGGGATGAGATGCTTTTGATTTTGTGGAGTCACCACCTGATTTTAGAAAATTAGGAAAGGAAAATGACAACATCAAGTCACTTAGTGAGTATTGTCACTAGTAGAGATTAATAGGTTCGGGAGATTGCATCTACTTCTTAACTATTTTTCATTATACAATATTGAATGTACAGCTATCGTAACACCCTAGTTTCAGTAGTGAAAATTTCTATAGCATTCATAAAGTACATCAAATAGTATAAAATAATATAGCTAAAAAGTTTATTTATTACATCGCTTTCTTGATAAAATACATATGGAAAGGAAAAGATTGCATAAAAGTAAATCTAATATGATTGATCTACAAGGATAACATGATCGTTTACATAGCTAGCTTGGTGAATGATAGGATGATCATGCTTGTAGTGATTATTTATGCTATGATGATATATGCTAATAATGTAAAGCATGCATGAGGTCATCACTAGGCTAAGAGCATGATGACTCTGTTATAGGATATGAACCTTTCACATTATTGATATATATGATGTGATTTCATGATTTTGAAAATAGAGGATTCAGAATGATCATATGAAATGAGCATATATTATTCATATAATGTATAAGATTGCTAGTCTCATCACATAAGCATAACAGTATTCCTAAATGCTGGCGACAGTAAAATAAAATGTAGTATGATAAAATAAGTGTGCTAAAATGATTATATAGACCTCTGACTTAACTAAGATTGTGTGAGCTTTCAAGCTTTAGCTTTGAGAGATTATCAAGATTTGCTCATCGAGAGGTTCAAAATGATAGCAGAATGATGCTAGATTGTATACCTTTAAAGCATGCTTTGACAAAGATAAGGCTTGGTTTGGTTCAAAAAAGGATCTAACAACCTAAAGGGAAGGCTATAGGAGAGCAAAAACTATATGGTAAAGGGTTTCTCGTGCCTTTGATTGGACAGACTTTTGATTTTTTTATGTGTCTTCACTTGCTTCCCCCCTCAAAATAAGGTGTAAACGGGTATAGATGAAAAATGTGTAGAATGGGGTGGTGTAGGCATGGTCACCTGTGTATAAGGGGATTTTTATGCATGGCTATGCCAAGTGCAAGTGGCCATGCACAGTTTGCGCGTGGTCATGTACTTGGCGTATGGCCATGAATGCACATGTGTGTTTTCACGTGCACTTCGACAATTTCCATGTTCTTCCTAGGTTTTGTGTGCACTATTCTAGCATTGGTCCCCAAGGTTTATAGGCCTTCCAAACATATATTCGAAGTGTGTTTTATCAAATTCAGCCTCAATTTTAGCACATGACACCTAGGGTTGTCTATGCTCACTTCTAAGCGATACACGCTGATGCTTGAGCTGTGTTAGACCATTCTAAGACCACTTCATGAGGTTTTAGAGCCTTCTAGACATGTTTTTGAAGTCCACTTTATCAAAATCAATGTTTGTTTTTTCACAAAGCCAAGTCTTGGTCTAATGAAATGAGAATCGGTCCAACAAGCTGAGAATTTTAAGAGGAGTTTTCTTGAAATAAACCTCTCATTGTTTTGATAATTCATATTTTAGAATGTTAGTGTGCAACTTAATGGCTTGGTGATCGATTTTACATACTAGTGGGGTTGATTAGATGTTTTAAGGTTGCACACTTCAGAGGTGTTATGAACGAGCAGACTCTGGTCATCTCGGGGATTTATTTCATTATTGGACCTTTTTAGGGATAGTTAAATTTGAGGTATAGCAGTTTCTCCCTGCTTCACATGTGTTGTATAATCACCTAGTGCTAGTGTCAATACACGTGAAGCAAAAATGGAAAGATGCAAAAATGTTTTAGTAAGGAGACAAGTACTTACCTGTGTGTTGACTCTAAATGTCTTATCAAGATTTAACTGTTGCTGTTTTATTTTGTTTGTTGTTGTTGTCCTATGACATGGTCTTCACATAAGGTGCTATTTTGGGACATATGCAAGCTTGTGATTGATGTAAAGTGTAGTAGGATATAGATGCGACTATAACCTTTTTAGGAGTCACGGAAATGATGATGCTACTAACCAAAATGTAGATGCAACTATAACCTTTTTAGGTGTCATGCAAAATGTGAATATGACTATAACCTTCTTAGGTATTATGAAAATAAAGATGCTACTAAGCAAAATGTTGATGCGACTATAACATTCTTAGGTGTCATGCAAATGAACATGCAACTATAACCTTTTTAGGTGTCACGTGAAATGAACATACGACTATAACCTTCTTAGGTGTCATGTGAAATGAACATGTGACTATAACCTTCTTAGATGCCACGTGAATGAATATACAACTATAACCTTCGTAAGTGTCACACGAATGAACATGCGACTATAAACTTCTTTGGTGTCACGTGAATGAACATGTGACTATAACGTTCTTAGGTGTTATGAAAAATGAACATGTGACTATAACCTTCTTAGGTATCATGCAAAATGAACATGCAACTATAACCTTTTTAGGTGTTGTGCGAATGAACTTGTGAGTATAACCTTGTTAGGTTTCATGTAAAATGAACAAATGACTATAACCTTCTTAGGTGTCATGTGAAATGAAGAAGCTACTAAGCACATGAGAATGCTTCTAAGTAGTGTGGATGCTCCTAAGCAATGTGAGGATGCACTTAAGCAATATGGGGATGCTTCGAAGAAGTAAAAGTGCTTTTAAGAAATGTGAATGCTTCTAAGCAATATGAGAGTGCTTTTAAGCAATGAGAAGATGCTTCTAAGTAGTGAAAAGTGCTTTTGAGAAATGCATGAGTGCTTTTAAGTAATGAAAATATGCTTCTAAGCAATGAAAAGTGCTTTTAAGAAATGAATGAGTGCTTCAAAGCAATGAATGAGGTAGTAGTGATGATGCCATAATTATATAGTGATTGTGCTATAATTTATCATTTTGCATATGTTATTTTGATTATTTATGGTAAGATATCCTCATAGTGAATTTTCCTTGCCCTTCTTCTTTTATAAGATGTTGTGTTTTCTAAAAAAGTAAGTGTATACGTAGTATCCTTAGATAGGTGGAGTCCTCATCAGTGTACTTTTACATGAGTTTGATGCATATCTTATGCTTTAATGGATGTTCAAGACTGTAAAAGTGGGTGTATAAAGTCTCAAAGTGTGCATAAAAACATAGTAGAGTGCGTGGAAGGGGGGAGTACATGTGATTGCACGAGGGAGGTACTTGATCATGCACTTGTCTACGTGGTCACATGCGTGGCATGTGGTCATGTGCTTCCCCCCCTCTGAGCTTATTTAAATGGTTGTTTTGAAGGTTTTGGAAGGCTTCGTTCGAAGTGTTTTCTAACTTTTCTCAACCTTTTTATGTTTCTGGTGCTATTTGTTATTGCTTTTGTACTTCCATTTTTCTTCTGTGTAAAATGGAGTTCCCCAACATTCCTGAGGATCTGGAGGACATTTTCAATGATGTTGATCTTGATCTTAAGGGTGAATTTATAGAGGCTACTAGAGCTTAGACCTCTATAGCAAGGACTAGCATATTTGGTGCTTATAGTTCTTAGTCATCTAGGCTTTTTCATGGAGATCTGATCCCCATTGTTCATAGCTTGGAGACTCATGCTTGGGTGTGTCATCGTCATGAGGTGGGTCCTTCTTTGCCTTTATTTATTGAAGCTTGTTTGTTTGTTGTCTTGCTATTTATTTTGTTGTATGAGGTTGTTGTAGTTGTAGCTTTATAGCTCTTGCTATAACTATTTGTCTAGCTTTATTATAAATGCTAATGCTCATAGCTCTTGCTTTATTTTATTTTTATGGTTGTCTAGTTGTCGTGAAGCTTTTCTCTTTAGTCATTATTATTTTAATTTTGTTGAGTGACAGAGAGAGATGTGTTAGTATTCAGTAGCTCTTTAAATTTTTAATAAAAAACTTATCGATATGTCACTGTGCTACTTGGTAGTTTCAACAGAGTGAACATGTACTATCAAGGTCTCCCGAGGTGCATGAAGTAGATGGTTGCTGGGAAGGGCTTTGATAGGGTAATTGTTGCACTATCTTATGACTCGTATGCATCGAGTCAGATAGCTATGTATATATTGATAAAGTGGTGGATGGACACGATGCATACTTTCCATATGCCTGTTAAGGAGATGACCATTACCCTTTTGGACTTTACTGCCATCATGGGCCTGAGCTTTTCTAGAGAGTCCATTCATTTTATTAATGAGGAGTGTTCCAGTACTGTGGTGAGGAGGCATCTCATAAAGGATTTTCTCAGGGTAGTTACTCCTATAAAGTCTGGTTGCCCATATTTTGCTCAATAGATGGAGTTTGTTTCTTTCTTGTGGGATTTATATGATGTTGGTCTCATCTTAATAGAGCAGTTGGGTCATTACTTTTTATTTTATTTATTGAGTACTATTATCTTCCCAAACCCTTTGGGGATGGGTGATCTACAATTGTTGCTTATTTTGAGAGATTTGGATGGCGTACTGGGCTATTATTAGGGCACTACTGCCTTTGTCATATGTATTATGGACTTCATGAGCCATGCTGAAGTGGCATAAGGATCTACAGATGCTTGTTCATGCTAGAAGTAACTAGGAATTTTGTTGTTTGTTCTTTGTATTTTAGTTTGTTATTTCTAACCCTCTGATTTTGACATATTTGGGCATATGATTTTGGGATTCTTCCATGCCTATCCATTGAGTATTTCCAGGAAGATGGCTTCCCTCATTATTTTCACTAGATCTGGAAGACTACTAATTTGATAGAGGATTAAATGGTAGCCTAAGACTATATGACGAAGCTGTCCCCTGATAAGATATGTTTGATTCCTGATGTGTTAACTGTTCCTTTCTTAACTAATTCATGATTCTTCTTTTCTTCACTGGTGGGTGGTGAGGTCTCATTAGATGGCAGAGATGGTGGTTGTATGGCAGCTAACAAAGAGATGAGTGTTACTCTTTGGCCTCATCAATAGAGTGTGGTATTTAGGCGAACGAGACCATCATTAGTGGGATGGCCCATATATGAGGAGATTTTTTATCCCTCCCCCAAAGGACATGTTATGGGGCCATAAACTCTGCATTGATGATATTGTAGCTGCTATGGTAGGATTCCTGTCTGAGACCTCTTGAAGAGTGAGGGTTTGCCTTATGTTGATGTATTGATCCCTCAATTGATTAATGTCATAGCTAGTGGGACTTTCCTTTACCTTCGCCTTCGTAGGAAAATAAATATTGTCCTTTGGGTTTGAGGGTTAAACCATCATATAGGTCATCGGGAGTTGCTTCTTCTGATTCGATATGCTTTTATTCCTATTTTGGTGCAAGCATGTAGCAAATTTTATTAGTAATAAACTATAATTTACATGAGTTGTGAGAACTTATCTGTAATGATGTCGTAGGGGATATGGATCCCACTTTAAGGAGGATGAGGGCATGCTCTATACTGAGGCAACTGTTTATGCTAGTGGTGTGGCTTCTAGTAGTACTATCCTTGGGGTTCAACCATCTTTGTCCTTGCTTGGGATGGATATCCATGGTAATGCAATGAGCTTTGATTTGCCTAGACATAACTTTCCTTAGTTGGGCATTGCTCGTACTGATGCTACCCATGTTCATGTTTTTCACCTATTCTTGTTTGTGTTTCATTTATCTAGTGATTCGTGGTTAACTTACTTTCTTACTTTTGTAGATTCATGTCTCCTTTGGTTAGTACTAGTATACTGTTGCTGGGAGTGCATAGTAGTGCTTTTTGGATTTTGCCACTACTCAAAGGGTATGCCTTCTTTATTGTACCTATTTATTTTATGCACATGTTTTATGTATGAGTGTATGATATGCAATGTGTAATGCTAGTTAAGTACCATCTTACTAGTCATGCATGGGAGTAAGAGCGTGCAATTTATCATGACCGTATTAGTGAGCTAGATTCACATCTAGCATCCTTTATGATGAATGATGATGAGTCGAGATCAGATGAAGGGGATGCTTGAGCAAGATTAGTGCTTGATTCTGATGGTAGCCACAACTGATGTAGTTGTTTTAGGAGCTAGATATAGGACTCTTTGGCATGTGGTTTGCTTTGTTGTATTATTTTCCTAAGGTTATGGATTCTAGATATTGTATATGGGTATTTGTGCCGCACGTTGTATGATGCTTATATGATGATGATTGTATATGCTTCGTGCTATGTATCATTGATGATGATGTTGGCATTGCTATCATCTACCATTTTCCATTTTTGGGATAAGGCATCTCCTTTTGGAGCTTTTTGCACTTAGCTAAGTTTTCTTTTTCTTCCCTTTTTTGCCTAGGGTGTCTCCTTTTGGAGATTTTCACACCTAGCTAGTATTTTTTTATGTGTTATATGATAGTGGCTAATCTTAAGGAGTGAGCTTAGAGAGGATGGTAAGAACCATGGTAATGTAATGAAAGAAAATGCAAAGCATTCTTGATGCAATTCATAATGATAGAATGTGTTGCACTTTTTAAAGACATTTTGCATAAATTGGCAATCATTCTCATATAATCATTTAAGAAAAGCATAGATGCATTTGTATAAATTTCATATTTGAGGTTACCTGTCCTTAACTAGCCTTCTCAAGTTTTTTAGTTAATTATTTTCTCTCTTTCCCTAATTTTTGCATGAGCTACCATTTTTAAGTTTTCAACTCAGCGAGATGACTTTTTTTTGCCTTAGGCATAGTACTTCTTCATGTAGTCTGTATTGACAAGTTTACAGAATTTGTTGCTTTCAAAATCCATAAACTTGACTGTCCCTCTATATAGGATATGTTTGACCAGGTATAGGCCTTCCCAATTTCATTTGAATTTACCTCTAGGGTCTGAAACATTCTATCTTGCCTTAGCACCTAGTCTCCTACTTTCACACTCTTGTGTTTTACTCTTTTATTGAAGGTCTTGGCTAGTCGAGCTTGAGACAACTGTATGTGGTATAAAGCCTTGAGCCAATGGTTGTCTAAGAGAGTGAGATTGTCATGCCCCTATTGAGCCCACTATATTTCTAGCAATTTAGATTCAATTGGCACCTGAGGGACTTGATTTCTATTTTGATTGGAAGAACTGCTTTCAATCCATACACTAATGAGAAAGGAGTTATTCTTGTTGAAGTTCAGACTATTGTTTGGTACCCCAATAAGGCATATGGCAATCTATTTGCCTAGTCTCTATAAGTTTGAGTCATCTTTCATAAGATTTGTGATGTTCCATCCTATAACTCCTTAGTAGCTCTCTAACTTCCCTTTGGAATTGGAAACCATTTTCAAAGATGATGTGATGGGGGATCCCATATTGATAGAATGTGTTTCTTTTGATGAACTTAGTCACTTTCTTGACTCCTATCCTTGCGAATGATTCTGCTTTGACCCATTTTGTAAAGTAGTCCACTACTACTAGGATGAACCTATGTCCATTTGAGGCTATCGGGTGGATTTCCCTAATTATGTCTAGTCTCCATGCTGAGAAGGGCCATGGAGAGGAGATATAGTGTAGTTCTATTAGGGGAAGATGGTTGACATTCCCATGGATCTGACACTCATGGCATTTCCTTACAAATTTGTTGTAGTCTTCCATCATCGTCTTTTAGAATAACCCTTCTATGATTAGCTTTTTAGCTAGGAGTGCTCCATTCGTATGTTGACCATAAACACCCTCATGTACTTCTTCTAATTCTCTTGTAGCTTTAATTTCATCTAGACATCAGAGTTGTAAACCATATGAGGTTCTCTTGTGTAACACACCCTGGTGCAATGTGAATTTTAATGCTAATCATCAAATGACTGCTTTATCTCTTTAATCTGCTTGATCAGGATAGGCTTGTTCCTTTAGATATCTTTGGATGTCATAGGACTAAGGCTTTTTAGATGCTTTGTCTTTATGATAAGGCTATCATGATATGAGTAGAATCAGAGACTTCATAGGAATTTTGGATAGCCCTTCCCATACTGATGCTATTAAAGCAAGTGCATCTGCCATTTGATTGTGATTCCTCGGGAGATGAATGAATTTGCATTTTTAGAAGGACATGGTGAGTAGTCTCAAGTGGTCTAGATAAGGTTTTAAGTGTTGCTCTTTTAGTTCCCACTCTTTCATGGCATGATTGATTACTAGAATGGAATCTTTAAAGATTTTAACTTCTGTGACATCCAGGGCTATCGGTGCTTCTATTTTGAGTGTGCATGCTTCATATTTTTCTTTATGGTTTATGACTTTAAACTTGAGCTTTTTAGTAGTTGGTACTACTTTACATTGTGGAGATTGTAGTATGACATTGACTCACGCACCAAACTAATTAACTGCTCTATCAAAGTACATGCACTATCCTTTAATTTTAATGGTTGAGTTGAGGTCATCTAGGAAGTCTGGTTGGATTTCTTTTGAGTCTAGATTAGGGTTGAGGGCTAGAAATTCAGCCACTACTCTCCCTTTTACTGCCTTTTTAGTCAGATATTGCACATTAAATTCTATTAGCAGTACGAGCCACTTGGCAAGTTTCCCCACTAGAGAGGGAGCTTCGTAAAGGTATTTCATAGGGTCCATTTTGGACATAGGCTGAATTCTATAGGATTAAAAGTAGTTTCTAAGTTTCTCTATTGCCCATACCATTGTCAGACATATCTATTCGACTTGGTTATACTTCTCTTTATAAGGCAACATCTTATTGCTCAAGTAGTAGACCGTGTGTTATGCTTTCGTTTCTCCTTTTTAGGCTGACATTGCACCAATTGCATTCCCTTCAATAGCCAGATACAGGGTTAAAGGTATCCCTGGTTTTTGTGGTCTTAGAATCGGTGGGTTGGCTAGGTAGCTTTTGATCTTGTTAAATGCTAGATAATACTATTCATGCCACTTAACCAGTTGATCTTTTCTGAGCAGCTTAAAGATTGGTTCACACACTGCTATCAACTTAGCAATGAATCCAGTGATGAACTGTAGTTTCCCTAGAAACCCTTTAATTTCTTTCTCTATTTTTGACACTGGCATCTCTCTTATGGTTTTTGCTTTGTTTGGATCCATTTCAATCTTGTTCTGACTGATAATATACCCTAGCATCTTTCCTGAAGTGACCCAAAATACACATTTCTTTGGATTTAGACTAAGACTGTACTTTTTGACCCTTATGAGAAATGTTTTAAGATCAAAGGTATGTTCTTCCCTGGTTCTTGACTTGACCATCATGTCATCAATGTATATGACCATATCATTGTGTATTATGTCATAGAACATTACAATTGCCGTTCTTTGGTAGGTTTCCCCTACATTCTTTAGTCCAAAAGGCATTACTTTATAGCAGTAAGTACCCTATTATATTATGAAAGCTACCTTTGCTTTGTCGATAATGGCCATTAGGATTTGATTGTACCCAGAGAATCCATCCATGAAGGAGTACATTGTACATATAGTGACGTTGTCAATTAGTATGCCTACATGGGGTAGTGGAAAATCATCCTTCAATCAAGCCTTGTTCAAATCTCTATAGTCAATATAGATTTTGACCCTTCTGTCTTTCTTTGGTACGAGCACCATATTTGCTAACCATTCTGGATAGTTTACTATCTCTAGAAATTTTGCCTTGATTTGTTTCTTGATGTCCTCTTTCACTATTTAGGACCATTATGGTATTAGTCTTCTCAATTTCTATTTATCGGTTTGCACCCTTCTTTGGTAGGAATTAAGTGTTGAACAATGTCTCCATCAATACGAGGCATATGGTCGCACACCTAGGAAAATACTTTTGAATATTTTATTAATATTTTTTCAATTTCTCTCCTCTCTTTAGAGGTAACATCTTTCAAAATATGTAGAATGTGTGGTTCAGATTCAGTGCCAATGTTAAATGATTCAGTGCATATGGAATGAATGTTAAATATGCTAATGTTTTGATCAATCCAATGCACACTACCATTAAGAAAAATTAGTAAGCAAAATCTAATTTCATTGAGTTAACTTTAGAGTTCCTTACATCATCATTTAGAAATAAAGAAAAAGAAACTAAAGAAGTGGGCTTTCTTTAGACCAATGACTTAAGAGACATTTCTATTTTGGATCATCCACTGCTTGTATGCTTCATCTTTAACACCATATCTAATACTTGCAATAAATTGGTGGATGATTCTCCTCCTCCATGTTGCTTTAAAGTGATAGATGAACCTTTATTGTATCCTGCCAGCAAAGAAATCTACAAGCTCAGATGGTACATTTTACTTCTTGCTAAACTATCTTTCCACCATTGTTAGGTAAGAGTAGGTGCATGACCTAAATCCTGAGATTGGTACATAGCTGACATATGTGCAGAGAGTCATTTGCCCTAGCTTCCACCATGGGCACAGCCATCTTACTTAGTATTATAGCATGTCCTTCATGAATTCGAACCACTGCTGGGCTGAGATGTGGCCTGAGCGCTTGTGAATATCCTTGATGTGTCTTTCTAGGTGATTCCTAGGTTGGTACCTCATCAAATTCTCTATAGGTTTAATGAGTAGACACATCTATTTTTACTAGTATAAGTAGGAAGGGAGTCATTCTACTTTATATTCCTTCAATGACTTAGAGTATCTTGTAATCTGCTAGCCCATCATTCAAGATTGTATAGTATTTCATGAAGAGATAATGTACTATCTCAAGTTTTTAAATATTTTTATACTGCATCGGGATATGCAGTGTTAATAATTTTTGTATATATTTTTGATATTTTATGAGTGGTTATTTAATTACAACTAATTTTAATTGTTTTATATTATTTTAAGTGCTTTACGTAAAATTTTCCTGAGAATTTTATTTTCAGGGAAATTAACACTTAAATAATTTAATATTAATTATTTTAAAAAATTTCACAAATTTGCATGAACTCATATATATTTTAAAGGTGATAAAATAAAGGGTATATATGTGTATATATTTAAATTTAACTAAGGTTTAATTAATTACCCTAATTTTTTTATTATTTATTATTTAGTTTTAATATTATTTAATTTTTTTAGTGTATAAATTATTTAATATATTAAATTATGTGTGTGAAAGTTTATATTAATATAATATATAGTGTGAGTATATATATATATATATACACACATATATACATAATATATTGTCAAAAATAAAGTTTGCCAAAATTACGGTTCTGCCACTCCTCCCTCTTCTTCTTCCCGATCAATTTTCGTCACCCTCACCACTGCTACTCCCCGTTTTTAGGCCATCGGTGTGCCACCCTAAGCTCCTCCTTTCCTAGCCAGCAGCTCTGCCACCTTTCCTTCTCTTATCCGGCGTCGTTTCCCTCTATTATTGTCGAAAAAATGAAACTTTGTCCCATCGTCAATCAAGCCGATCTCGGCCACCATTTTCGACACCGCTGGTCTCTATCTTCTCCTTGAGCTCTGGTGAGTGTGATTACAAGCTTTGTTTCACTTAAAATGGTCTCGATTTGCATAGGTTTCGATTTTGCAATTTCGGCCTATTAGGGTTCTTGATTTTTTTGAGCTTCAATTTGATTTATTCATGAAAAATTCCTTCACAAACTTTGATCCTAGTAGCTTAATCTTCATGTGTGAATTTATTTAGAATTTTTGGAATTTATTTTGATTTTTGGGTAATTTTTATTATTTTATTATTATTTTCTAATTTTTGAAAATTAATTAATTAAATTATGAAATTGTGTTTTATGGAAAATATAAGTGTTGAAATGAATTATGGAAATTTTTTTGAAATTTTTTGAATTTTTATGTATTTATTTTGAATTTATATAGTTTATGTAACTTTGAGAAAATAGGGTTAATTATGTGTTTAATTGAAATTAATTGGTTAATTGAGTATATTTATTGATATATATGTTGAGAAAATTAATTTTGAGTAATTATATTATTTTTGGTGAATTTTTGGATTAATTTTAGTATATTTATATGAGTATTTTGGTAATTTTACACTAAATTGGCTAAAAATGTAATTAAATTGGTTTTAATAGTTATTTAGGGTATAAAAATGATTTATACAAATTATTTAGTACTTTTAACTAATTAAAACTATTTTTCGTAAATTATTTTCAATTATATATATAATATACGATTTTTCTAATAAAATGAGTTTTTATCGACTTTTAATGTGTTTTAAGGTTAATTACGTAATTTCTACTTATAAAATGTATTTTTATTATATAAGGGCATTTTCGGTATTTTGTAAATATTCTATGAATTGTGAACCTCAGTCGGTGAATTGTAGTTTGGAGTCCGACCAAGGGATTATTGTTGTGTTATGCATTTATTTTCGAAGTGTGTTTCTTTACAAGCCTGGCTCTACTCTTTGAGTAGAGAGATGTCCATTTTACAAGGGAGGTTCTGTCGGATTTTTGGTAGAATTCTCATAAAACGTGATGTCCGGTCGAATTTCCATTTTAATTATGTCTCTAGTATTATAGATCGAGTCTTTAGAACTTTTGTTAGATTTGTTCTGATTCCTATCATTTATGTTTGTTTAGTTGCGCCGAGACCGAGGCCTAGTGGACCAGGCCCATCGGACCCATCTTAAGGAGTGTAATAAATTGTGAGTTACTATTCTATATATATATGCTCTAGGGTGCACGATTTTAGAAATCTATGTTTTATTTTGACTAAAAATGCATAATGGTAATAATTAGTCCTTGAGTTTATTTTAGTTTACTTTTGGTTTCCTTTTGGTTTATTTTTGGTATATTTTAAACTATATGTAGGTTTTATTAATGAATTATGTTTAAAATGTTTTCAAATACATTTCTAGTTTATTTGGCAATTTAATTGGATTTATTTAACGTATACATACTCGAGATATACCTAGTTTACTTTTGGTATATTTATAGTATATATATGGTTATTGTTGCTATTTTATTTAAATACATGCATCATTTATTTGTGAATGTATGTTTCATAATTAATAATGAAGGATATCAATAGAACGTGCTACCTAGTGGGCGGCACTAGGACCAAGTACGTACTGGTACACTTATAGCATTTAGGCTATATTACTAACCATTTGTGGATATTGATTGGATTTGATTATTTGATATGTGAGCTATGATTTGGGAGTGTGATTGCTGGAGCTCGATTGACCAAGTGTCTCGGGGCCAATCACACTAACAGTCAGATTATTGGAGCTTGGTTGAGTTAGTGTCTCGAGGCCAATCTACTGTCTAAATGGACTAAGTGAATATATTTGGAATAAGTGAGCCTGTATGGCTAGAGTGTTGTCTAACACTGTTTTAAGGTTGCGATTTTCTAGGGTTCTATTTGATCCTTCTTAAACTGTGATTTTCAATAAATATATATAAAATGATTTTATTGCATCTGTGTGTATTTACTTGTATATATACTTATTATATATATACTATCGACTATATGCATTGTCATTTAGTATGCATGTATATATATTATAGTAATTCACTCAGTGAGGTCTGACTCCCCTCTGTTGACTATTTTTCAGGAGAGTCATCTTCATTAGACCTCAGTAGCAAACCTGTATGCCGGATTTCTTCCACTTTAGCTTCTTTATGTAAACTGCTTATCTGAGTTTTATTTTATAATCTAGACACTACAGTAGTTATGGTCAATTATGAGATTGTTGTATTATATTTATATGAGACATGTACTTTAAATATTTGAATTGAAACTTGTAGTAAAAGTTTATTTATATATGAGATGAAGATTTGATTTAATTTCATTTGGTGGAAATATTATTTTGATATTTATGATTTTATTCCGTTGCATAATATTTTACTTAATTGTGTTGTTATTATTACTATTGTATGTTTTTTATTTTATTTAAAGGCTTGCTACGGGTTTCGGATTCAAAAGAATTCCCATTCCCTAGCATAGGTCATGGCCCCTGTTTTGGGTCGTGACAAATAACACGAAAAGAGATGTGCCTAAATCAGAGTACCACTCTTCTTGGTAGTGTAGGCAGCTAAGAGTTGCATAGGAAATAGTCATTTGCGCTTGGTGACTAGTTCATTAAGCTAGTGAAGGCTTAGGTCAAGGAAAGTGACCCCAAATCTTGGGTATTTGATGTCTTGGTTAATGAAAACTACTTCTTTGGTCATGGTGGGGATTTGTCTTGCTATGGCACTAAATTCTTCATCTAATGGGCATAGTTCTATGGTGTTTAATTAGAAGCATGCTTCTGAGGGTCCTAGAATGACATGGTAGTATTCAATAGTTCACGATCAAGGGGCACATGCTAAAATGTATTAATGTATAGCATTCTATATGGTTACGGCTATTCTAGTTGGCTTTGTCAAGGTTATGGAGGAAATGTCTAGTGATACTAGTTTGGGCTTGGGGGTTTTTTACCATGACATCATCATTAAGCAGTTCCTGGATCAAAGCCTTCAATTTTCCATTGCTTTGATGAGAAGACTTAGCTCCATGATCACTCATGTTTTAATATAGTGTTCCCATACATTTATTAGGGTTAGCTAAATGAATGATTCATGATGTGTGCCTATAAAATAAAAGGGTGAGCATGTATGCATGGAGTGGATACAAAAATCCTATGCATGGTGTTAGGATAAGGATAGCATGCATAGCTTGGTAGAATCCTAGTGGATGTTACTACTGGTTTATCTACATAAGCTAAGTTAGGGTGAAAGGCTAAGGGTTCCTTTAGTGAGAATGCCTCACATGACTAAGGTTACAAACTTCGGTAAGTGAGTCTAGCATTCTTTTGATAACTCGATCATCTCCCCCTTAAGGGCTTGGGTTACAGACTCTTATCATATGAGTCCAGTGAATGAACGAGTAAAGACTAATGGTGATAATACCATATCTTCATTGACCCATGACTTGGGTGGAATCATGGTAGCGATTGTTAGTGATATGCACTAGGTCAATCATTTGTGATTATGTATTGACATTTCTATTTTATTAATAAAGAGGCATTTCCATTATCATTCCTTTTATTTGAATGGTTAATTCTTACTAAAGTCATCAAGTATGTGACTTGATAGTAAAACCCTTAGATTAAAATAAGAGTTCTATTCTAATTATCCCTAGCCATTTTTTTATTGTATAAATATTAACAAGGCTAGTATGATGTCAATTGATGATTATGTTTTACTAATCATGGATATGAGATATTAAGTCAACTCATAGATACATGATGAGAGATCATGTTCTAGATTGACCCACTATAAGAATACTACATATATTATTGTCATAAGTATTTCTCATTGTAATGATATTGTTTAAGCCCTTTGACCTTGAAATCGCCATGTTTTTCTATATAGTTATTTTATGTTTTGACACATTTTAACATTATCATTAACCAGATGATTAAATAGAATGTTGTTGGATATGAAATGAGTTACATGAGGAATGTGAGTGATTGAGAAGGAATTTACCCCTCATTAATATGAGTAAGATATCTATGGGCTGATTGATGAGTTAGACTGAAGGAAAATGCATGGCCATGCTAAAATGAATTGATAAAGAGTTATCATTTTTAGTCTACTTAGAATCAAGTCATAATATTATTAAACTCTATAAGGATGATATTTTATACCTTATGTTTAATATAGATATTATGTGATAAAGGGACTATAATGTTCATTGTAATTAGGTTATGTCAGATTATTGACTTCACATGGCTTGGGTAGTCATAATGTCTTGCTATAGGCCACTTATGACTTGTAAGCCTAAATAGAGATTTAAGCCCACTACTAATGTTATGTGAGCCTATAGGGTCACACACTTATAAGAGACCCAAATTGATTATAGGCTTATTAAGCCTAGTTAAACTCTTTGGAAATAAATATATTTAACTATTTATTTATGATAATTGTTATCCAAATAAATAATAAATATTTATTACTAATTTCATTTTAAATAAATAAAATTTGAATTTAATAGCTATTTACCAAAAAGGGTTTGGTAAGTGAAACCCTAATTGATAACTCTATATCTATGTTATGTTCTCTAAGGTTTGAGACAGATAAATTGAGTGAGCCACCTAAAATTTGTTTTCTTTGCATTTTGAGAAAAATGAAATCAAAGAGAGTTTTGTTCTTGAATTATGAAACAACCAAGTCGTGCTAGCACATAGACATATCATTTTGATCAAGGCATGTTAGTGTGGATTCTTTTGAAGATGTCTAAAATTTGAATTTGAATCAAAGCAAAAGCTCAAGGTAAGGTATCATCAGAGTGAACCTCCTCTCATCCTTCCAGATTTTCTTGCCTCTTTTGCATTTTGGTAAGATTCTTGAAACCCTAGATTTAATCAAGTTGTCAAATTACATGGATTCAGGTTTAGGAATGTGACAAAATTTTTATATTTTTGCTATGTTTGTATCACTAAACCCAATAGCGATATCATTTAGTATTATCGAGGCTTTTAGGAATAAGTGGTGCACGTGTGTTGTGTAGTGTAAATGTAGTGGTGAGGGGCCCCATACAATTAAGTATTGCATGATGAGAAATAGTCATTTTCAAGTTCATCCCTCTTACTTAGAAGTCCTCAGTGAGTCGCCACTGTAAGCGACCATCTCAACTCTGAGTTGATGTTGTTTTTTTTTTCATTTCTAAGGACATGACAACTTTATCAAATAGGGACAAATGATTTGTCTAAGGGGTAAGAGATGCTTTTGATTTTGTGGAGTCACCACTCGATTTTTAGAAAATTGGGAAAAGAAAGGAACAACATCGGGTCACTTAACAAATATTGTCCCCAGCAGAGATTTTTGAGTTTGAGAGATTGCATCTACTTCTTAACTATTTCTCATTATACAATATTTGACGTATAGCTACTGCAACATCCTAGTTTCAGCAATGACAATTTGTATAGCATTCACACAGTACATAAGATAGTATAAAATAATGAAGTTGAAAAGTTTATTTATTACATTGCTTTCATGACAAAATACATATGGAAAGGAAAAGATTGCAGAAAAGTAAATCTAATATGATTGATCTGCAAGGATAACTATCTTTACATGTATAAATGGATTTTTGCACATGGCCATGCAAAGTACGTGTGGCCACACATTGTGTGTGTATGGTCACATGCTCGGTGCATGGCCACACATTCAAAGTGTGCATTTTCATGCACACTTTGATACTCTACGTGCTTTTCCTAAGTTTTATACGTCTTGTTCTAGGGTTGTTTACTAGGGTTTTTTGGGCCTTCTAACCATGTTTCTAGAGTCCATTTTTCCAAATTCAACCTTAATTTTAACATATGATACTTAGGGATGTTTATGCGTACTTTTGAGCGATATGCACTATTACCCGGGTTGTGTTGGATCATTATAAGACAACTTTTGAAGGTTTTAGAGTCTTCAGGACATGTTTTTGAAGTCTGTTTTGTCAAAATCAATTTCCATTTTTTGATAAAGTTGAGTCCTGATAAAATAAAATGTGCGTCGGTCCAACGAGTTAAGTATTATGAGAGGAGTTTTCTCGAAATAAACAACTTGTTATTTTGATAATTTGTATTTTGCAATGTCAAAGAACAACTTAATGGATTAATGATCAATTTTGCATACTGGTGGGGTTGGTTAGGTGTTTTAAGGCTGCACACTTTAGAGGTATTACGAATGAGCAGACTCTAGTCATCTTAGGGATTTTTTTCATCATTGGACCATTTTGGGGATAGTGAAATTTGAGTTATGACAACCTCGGCATCTAAAAGATATCCTTTAAACCCTTAAGAATGTTGGGCTCCATCTTATGCAAAAGAAATAAAAATTTAGAAGCATGAAAAAGGTAGAAAACACTTAAAACATGAAAAAATTAAAAAAATGGAAAACATTAAGAGAAGGCTGAAACAAGCTTCCCAAAACCTAAAAAATGCATGCCTTAAGTAGAATAAAGAGGGGTGAGGGGTGTGGCCATACACTAGGCATATGATCACATGATCAGAATATGACAATGCACTCCATACATGCAACCATACATACTTACCCTATCTAGCGCTCCCATATAGTTATATTCACACTTTGAGACTTTGCACACTCGTTTCCTTAGTCCTAAACCTCTATTTGAGCATAAGACATGCTTCTAACATGGACTACATCTGTCTAAAGATACTATGTGTGGCCTCACCATTTTAAAAAATTCAGCACCTCCTGAAAGAAGAAAAATAGGGAAGAATCATCAAAAGGATATCCCATTCAAAATCATCAAAACAACATCTACAACATGGAAAATGTTCATATCATCATCACTGCATCATTACTACATCAAAACCAACCATGAATAAAAGAGAAGAATACATTACATAAATCATAATGATCACAACAATATATTCGTCTAACACCCGAAGAGGTTATAGTGGCAGTATCTATTTGTTTGCCTTACAACTAAAGAGGTTATAGTGGCACTACCTATTTGTTTTCTTGATATCCTAAGAGGTTATAGTGGTAGTATCTATCTGTTCACTTGACAATTGAATAGGTTATAGTGGTAGTATCTATCTATTCATCTGACACCTGAAGAGGTTATGAATGAATTACTTTTATGACTAAAGAGTCTTAACTATAATGCTTGAAAGGGTAGTTATTGCATTCCACATGCATCCTTGCATATCAAATGACTAATTGCATGTCAGTATCATACACTTGTCTCACTTGCTTGAATCAATCATGTGGAAATCATATCATTTCATGAACCCTAAATTACATCATTTTGCATGAATCCCAAAACTGTATATTGTATGAATCCTAAAATTGCATCATTTTGCATGAATCCTAAAATTATATGTTGCATGAATCCCAAAACTGCATATTGCATGAATCCTAAAATTATATCTTGAATGAATCTTGAAATTACACGTTGAACGAATCCTGAAATAGCTTCCTTATTTGAATCACATCTTGTAATTGTCGTTTACAACACCTTGCATGATGGCCAAGTCATAAAACAATAACAATAGTCAAATCACAATAAGAAAACACTCAGGTAAGTGCCTCTCACTTCAAAAAATGTTTTTTTTGCATCTTTAACTTTGCTTCATGTGTATTGACACTAGTGCTAGGTGGCTATGTAACATAAGAAAAATAGGGGAAACTATCATACCATAAATTTGACTATCCCTAAAAAGGTCTAATGATGAAATGAATCTTCAAGAAGACTAAAGTTTGCTCATTTGTAACACCTTTAAAGTGTGCAACCTTAAAACCTAATTGATCCCATTAGTGTGCGAAATCGTTCACCGAGCCATTATGTTGAGCTTCAATCTTATTAAATATGAATTATTGGAATAATGAGAGGCTTATTTTGAGTAATCTTCTCTTATAACAATAGCTTGTTGAGTTAGTGTTCATTTTAATAGACCGGGACCCAATTTCATGAAAAAATGGAAATCAATTTCTGTAAAACAGACTTTGGAAGGCTCCAAAACCTCTAGAAGTAGTCCTAGAATAGTCCAAAACAACTAGAGGATTAGCATGCATCATCCAGATGCAATAAAATTAAAGTTGAATTAAATAAAATGGACTTTAAGAACATGTCCATAAGATTCCTCCAAATGTGGTCCTATAATAGTCCAAAGCAATATGAGGATTAGCGCGCTTCGCTTAGAAGTGTGCGTAAACAACCCTTGGTGTCACGTGCTAAAATTGAAGTTAAATTAGACAAAACAAACTTCAGAAATGTGTCTAAAAAGTTCAAAAACCCTAGGAACCAACCTTGAAAATAGCCCAAAAAAGACCTAAATTGAGTGCATAATGTGTGAAAGTGTGCATTACTGTGCATGAGTGTGTGTGGCCATGCACCAAGTGTGCAGTTATGCGCACTTTGCGTTGTCACATGCTCTATCTTAGGGAGGTGCATGTGACCATACCTATACCCTCCTCTTCCTCACATTTTTCACCATAAATAGGTGCCTTTACACCCCTTTTTAAGGGGGGAGTAAGAGGAAACACACACACATTAAAAAATCTATTCGCTTAAAGGTACTATAGTCATCAGGTTCTCGGTCAAATGATGTCATCATGGATTCTTTATATCATCATCATATGTCATTGTAGCATAAACAATAACTAAAAACATGCATAATTGTGTACATTTTGTTTACTTTTTCAAGTGTTTGAGTATCTATTACTTATCCCATTATTCATGTGATTTAGCAAGCTACGTGCATAGTTATGCTAACCTTGCAGGTTCATTACACCTAAGCTAGATTTACTTTTCTACAATTTTTCCCTTCACATGTATTTTATTAGGAAAGTAATATAATAATAATATTTCAACTTTATTATCTTCTACTATATAATGCATTTAAAGGAATCAACTACACATACTAGAATTTGACTGGAAGCATATTAAAACTCTAAGATCAGATCGAGGAGGTGAACACTTAAGTACTGAGTTTATTGAGTTCCTAAAGGAACATGGCATTTTCCTACTAGATTTTCTAGGAGTTGGTGTGATGATATTTTCAATTGGAATAGGCTCCTCGGGTTGATCTGTTAGTATAAGGTATACCCTAGTGGCATTCTTATAATTATTTAAACATTGTATATAATCCCTGTGGCAATTAAATATTCTTTCAAATAAATATGTTATTTTTTTAATTATTTATCCTTTAGTATTATGTTGAATAAATTTATTATCAAAGAGTTGATAATATGAGTTACAAATTTATTCAGTACATTTACTACAAATTGTTCATAGTCAATTAATTAATATTTTGATAATATTAATTAAACTATCACCTCTGTTTATTTTCCTTCATTGGTGTGAGAAACTAATAGTGGGAGGTAGTGAATCTCATGCTACTTGATATGATGGATCATAATAGACATGTGGATACTCATTGGATGGGTTAATCAAACAGTGACATTAGTATTGTGATTGCAAGGATATTCAAATATAATCAACAATCACAATCTAGATTATAATGGTGTATATAGTCCTTTGACTTGAGGTGACATAGTCATCCACATTTAGGTGGTTAGATTTTGTTACCGCTTAGATACTTGTGTTAATCATCACATTGGTATATGGCATGTGGTGGCTCTAATTAGTTAAATGTAGGGACGAATGTTTAACCAAGATGGAATTCATTACCTGGTGTCAACAGAGATAGATCCTATGCTATCTAAGTTTATTCTTAATGAATAAATTCTTGGCCAGGATAAATACAACACAGTCTAAAAAAAGAGTTTCAATACTAGAAAGAGTTCTAGTATTTGTTATATTTTATCAAGAATTAAAACTTAAGATTAGGTCGTATAATAAAGCTATTAGAGTTTGATAATACCTTGACTCTAGGTTATATTGGGATCTTTAATGAAAGGAATTTAGTGCAAAGTAATTATGATAAGGTTCGTTTGAATCATAATATGCATTCATTTCTAATTGGGTAGCTATGATGTCGATACTAGGGGTCACTCACAACTTATGAGAACTAAATGTGAATAATTGGGATTTTCACATTTAGAATTGAAAAGAGTTTCAAATAATATTAAATGTTAATATTGTATTTTCTCATTGCCGTTTAGACATGAACCTAGTAAGTCACACCTAATAGAGTTTTATTTATTCACTATACTATTAATCTAATTATTAATTAAAAGAGTTTAATCAATTAATCAAGATTAATATAATTAGATTTATGTTTTGAACAATGATTCTAGTATATCATGAAATCTAATTCAAATAAGAGTATTATTTATTAATTAATATTTAATTAATATTGGATATTAATTAATATATATTAAATTAATAAATATTATATCTATGTTTTTATTTATTTATGGACTTATATTAACGGTCCAAATTGGTTTGGACATAGGCGAAAATTTATTTTGGACCAAAGATTAAATAAAGTCCATATCTATGTATAAGTATAATTTAATATGTAAAATATTACATTTGATGTATACTTTACATATAAATTTATACATTAATATGTGTAGGTGGAAAGCTTAATTATTGAATTAAGCAAGGTAGCATATTAATTAAGTGGATATTTCTAAAGTATGCCTAAGGTGTCATTTTTAATCATTTAGATGGTTAGGTGTATCCTTAAGGTGGCATACTTAATAATCACTTAATTAATTAATGCATACTTTTCCTTAGTAGAAAATTACTACACATATATCATTTGATATGTCTAAGGCAAGTCAAGTGACTTGGTAAGAAAAGGGAGAGGGAAAAATAATGCTTAAGTGAGTTTTTGCTTAAAGAGTTAAGAAAAACCACTAAGTAATTTTGGTTATGATATGATCATAAACAAAAAATAAACACAACATATACTAAACATAGACTCTATGCTTGTGCTTTTAATTAAATTAGTACAAGTTACTAAGTTTAATTAACACAACTAAGTGATAGTTAAGGCTTTGGTGTTTCAAACTAGAGGCCTTACATTTGGAGGGCTAAGCATTTGATTCAATGAATTAAACAAAAGGAAGGCTAATTATACAACAAGTAAGTTTACAAACTTATAATTAATTAATTATTTGTTTGTATATTGCTTAATTTATTTAGTTGTGTATTTCAATGCAATTTGAATCTTGGGCAAATGAAATTCTTCATTTTATAAAGGGGTATGATGAGTAAATTTTTGAAATTTACTCTATTTAGACTTATGCTTGCAACACATGTATTTATGTCTAAATACCATAATTGATTTCTAACAGCTATAACCTTCTTAGGTGTCACACGAATGAATTTATGACTATAACCTTCTTAGGTGTCATGCAAAATGAACATGCCACTATAACCATCTTAGGTGTCATGCGAATGAACTTGCAATTATAACCTTCTTAAATCTCACATGAAATGAACATGCAAATATAACCTTCTTAGGTGTCACGTGAAATGAACTTGTGACTATAACCTTCTTAGGTGTCATATGAAATGAAGATGCGACTAAGCACATGAGAATGCTCCTAAGTAGTGTGGATGCTCCGAAGCAATTTGAGGATGTTTTTGAGCAGTGTGAATGCTTCTAAGCATTATGGGAGTGCTTCTAAGCAATGCAAATGCTTTTGAGCAATGAGAAGATGATTCTAAGCAGTGAAAAGTGCCTTTAAGCAAGTGCTTCTAAGCAATGTGATTGCTTTTAAGAAATGAGAATATGCTTCTAAGCAATGAAAAGTGCTTTTAAGTACTAAGTGAGTGCTTCTAAGCAATAAATGAGTTAGTAGTGATGATGTAGTAATGATGTAGTGATAATGCAATAATTTGTCATTTTGCATATGTTATTTTGATGATTTGGGGTAAAATATCCTTACTCTTCTTCTTTTATAAGATGTTGAGTTTTTTGAAGAAGTTAGTGTATGTGCAATGTCTTTAGATAGATAAAGTCCTCATCAGTGTACTTATATATGAGTTTGGTGTATATCTTATACTCAAATGGAAGTTTAAGACTATAGAAGTGAGTGTGCAAAGTCTTGAAGTGCATATAAAAGCATAGAAGATCACATGGAATGGCGAAGTATGTGCGACTGCATATAGGAGGCATGTGAACATGCGCTTGTGCACATGGTAATGTGCCTAGCGCATGGTCACATGCTTCCTTCATCTTGGTTTATTTAAACGACCATTTTTTAAGGTCTTAGAAGGCTTCATCCAAACTTAATTGAGTGTTTTTTCACTTATCTTGACCCTTTTGTGTTTCGGGTGCTATCTGCTATATTTTTACTTATGTACTTCCATTTTCTTCTATGAAAAATGGAATTCCCCAACAATCTTGAAGGTCTAGATGACATTTTTATTAATGTCGATGTTGAGCTTGAGGGTGACTTTGTAGAGGCTACTGGAGCTAGGATGTCTGTAGTAGGGACTAACACAACTAATGCTCAGAGTTCTTAACCTTCTAAGATTTCTTAGGGAGATCCAGTCCATATTATTCATAGCTTAGAGACTTATACTTAGGTGCATTATCATCATGAGGTGGGTCTTTCTTTGCCCTTATTTTTTAAAGCTTATTTGTCATTTGTCTTGCTATTTATTTTACTGTATGAGGTTATTATAACTATAACTTTGTAGCTCTTGCTATAAGTATTTGTCTAGCTTTATTGTAAATGCTGATACTGATAGCTTTTACTTTAATTTAATTTTTGTGCTTGTCTACTTGCCCCGAAGTTTTTATCTTTAGTCCTTATTATTTTGGTTTTATTGAGTGATAAAGAGAGATGTGTTGGTATTTAGTAGCTGTGCAAATGTTTGATAGCGTACCTATTATTTGTAGTCCCATCCGTGTGTCACTATGCTTCCTGGTAGTTTTAATAAAGTTAACATATACTATTAGGGTCACTCGATGTACATGAAGCAGATAGTTAACGAGAAGGGCTTTGATGGGGTGATTGCTGCACTATCTTATGACTTATGTGCATTGAGTTAGATTGCTATATATGCATTGATAGAGTAATGGATGGACATGATGCCTACTTTCCATTTGCCTATTAGGAAGATGTCTATTACCCCTTTGGACTTTGCTGCCATCATGGGCTTAAGATTTATTTAGAGAGCTCATTCCTTTTAGTGATGAGGAGTGTTCCATTATTATGGCGATGAGGCATCTCATTAGGGATTTGCTCAAGGTAATCACTCCTATGAAGTCTAGTTGCTCATATTTTGCTCAATACATGGAGTTTATTTCTTTCATACGGGTTTTATATGATGATGGTCTTATCTCAGTGGAGCAACTGGCTCACTTTTTTTATTTTATTTGTTGAGTATTGTTATCTTCCTAAACCCTTTAGGTAATGGTAATCTGCTATTGCTACCCATTTTGAGAGATTTGGATGTCCTGCTACACAATTTTTAGGGCACTACTGCCTTTACTCATGTGTATTATGTACTTGATGTAGCATGCTAAGGTGGCTTGAGGATTTGTGGATGCTTGTTTATGTTGGATGAGAGTAGGAATTTTGTTGTCTATTCTTTTTCTTTTAGTTTATTATTTATGACCCACTACTTTTGCCAAATTTGGGAATGTGAGTTCGGGATTCTTCCTCGCCCGTCCATTGAGCATTTCTAAGAGGATGGCTTCCCTTGTTATTCTCACTGGATTTGAAAGATTACTAATTTGATTGAGGATTGCACGGTAGCCCAGGACCATATGAGGAATCTTTCCCTTGATTAGGTATGTTTGATTCCTATTGTGTTAGCTATTCCTTTCTTATGGATGGTTTGTTTATTATTGCCCTTTGATCAGATCTTCCTTCACTGGTGGGTGTTGAGGTCTCATTGGATGGTAAAGATGGTGGCTGCATGGCAACTAATAAAGAGACAAGTGTTGCTCTCTAGAATCATCTATAAAGTGTGGTATTTGGACGAGTAAGTCCATCATTGGTGGGATGGCCGATATATGAGGAGAGTTCTCATCCCTCCCCTTAGGGACATGTTTTGAGGCCATTAGCTCTGTAGTGATGATCTTGCGGTTGCTATGGTGGGATTCCCTCCTAAGACCCTCTTGGAGAGTGAGGTTTGCCTTATGTTGATTTATTGATCTCTTAGCTTATTGATGTTGTAGCTAGTAGGACTTTTCCTTTATCTTCACCTTCTCAGGTAGATGCATCTCATCCCTTTGGTTCGAGGGTTAGACCATCACACGGGTTGTCAGGAGTTGCAACCCTAGTGCAATTTGATTAGAGTTGTAAACCATATGAGGTACACCTTAGTGCAATGTGATTTTTGATGCTAATCGTCGAATGATTGCTTTGTCTCTTTCATTTGCTTGATCATGATATGCTCGTTCCTTTAGATATCTCTAGATGTCATAAAACTAGGGCTTTTCAACTACTTTTATCTTTGCTATTCTATAGTTTTTATGACAAGGCTATCTTGATCTGAGAAGAATTAGAGAGTTCATAGGCATTTTGGATAGCCTTTCCCTTACGGACGATAGGGAAGTAAGTGCATTTACCATTTAATTATGATTCTTGGGGAGATGAATGAATCTTCATTTTCAAAAGGATATGGTGAGTAGCCTCAAGTGGTCCAGATAAGGCTATAAGTGCTGCTCTTTCAGTTCCCACTCTTCCGTGGAATGATAATTACAAGCATGGAATCTCTGAACATTTTAGCTTCTGTGACATCTAGTGCTATTAGCGCTTTTATTCTAAGCATGCAAGCTTCATATTTTGCTTCATTTTTTGTGAATTTGAACTTGAGCTTTTTAGTAATTAGTACTACTTCACCTTCTAGAGATTGTAGTATGACACCAACTCTTTCGCCGAAGTAATTGACTACTCCATCAAAGTACATACAACATCATTATATCTTAATGGTTGAGCTGAGGTCATCTGGGAAGTCCAGTTGGATTTCTTCTGAGTTTATAATGGGGTTGAGAGCTAGAAATTCAACCACTGCTCTCCCTTTTATTGCCTTCTAAGTAAGATATTGCACGTCGAATTCTATTAGCAGTACGAGCCAATTGGCAAGTTTTCCCACTAGTGAGGGAGCTCTGTAGAGGTATTTCATAAGGTCCATTTTAGACATAACCTGAATTTTGTAGAAGGACACTTTAAGGGTTTGGATCAGTTTCCAACAAGGGCTAAAAGATATAATCTCAGGCTGAATCTAAAGAAGTACATCTTTATTGTTACCTTTAGAAAGCTTTTGGGTCACATAATTAGCCAAAAGGGAATTGAAGTCGATCCAGATAAGGTTAAGGCAATAAGGAAAATGCTTGTATGTAAGACTGAGAAGGAAGTGAGGGGCTTCATCGAGTTTTTACAGCATATCATTAGGTTTATAGCCAAATTGACTACTATCTATAAGCTAATTTTTAAGCTTTTGAGAAAGAATCAACTCGTGATTTGGGATGGTAAGTGTTAACATGGTTTTGTAAACTATTAAAGAGTATTTAATAAATCCTCTAGTCCTACAACTGCCATGGTTTAAGAAACCTTTAATTCTTTATTTGGTTAATGGGAAAAAAGTAGTGGGGGCATTATTAGCTCTAAAAGGAGAGGATAAGGTTAAACATGTTGTGTATTATTTGATTATGAAACTCCTACCTTATAAAGGTAACTACAATCTAATGGAAAAGACTTATCTAGCTATAATTTGGGCAACAAAGAAGCTTTCACACCATTTCCAATCTTATAGGGTTTCAGGCAGTTTTGAAGTATCATCTACTTAAATACCTTTAGCAAATACCATCACTCATTGAGAAGCTGTCTAGGTGGTTAGTCTTTCTCACTGAGTTCAATATAGACCTTGTGGCAAAGAAAGTTATGAAAGGAAGGGCAGTTGCAGACTTCTTGGCTTAGTGTCCAGTAGATGATGAACAAGAATGGGAAGTGGAGTTTCTACATGAATATTTAAGGGCAATAGATGTTCAAGGTTAGAGTGTGCACTTTGATGGAGTAGTAAATGGAAAAGGAGCAGGTATTAGTGTAATTCTGATCGCACTAAAGGGAAAATGATCCAAATGGCCAAGAAATTAAAGTTTGAAGTAATAAACAATCAAGCTGAGGATGAAGCTCATATTTTTGGCTTAGAAGCACTACAGAGTGTAAGAGCAGAGGAAATTACAGTTCATGGAGACTCCATGTTAGTAATAAAGTAAGCCTTAAAAGAATGAGAGGTAAAAGAGGATAAATTGAGGCTATACTATGATTACTTAGCCATCTTCCTATTGGTGTAAGTTTGTCTAATTACCAAGATAATAAAATCAAGTGGCTGATGCTCTAGCTTCCTTAGCATCAATGTAGGAAGGTGAGAAGCATATGAGAGTTAAACCTCTTATTTTTGTAAAATCTCGAACCCCATGTTATAAAGAGATAAGAATTATGCTAGTTGATCTAGAAGAAACACCATGATTTCATGATATGCAATAGTATTTAGAGGCATGAAAATTTCCTAAAGATGCTGATAAGAAAGAAATGATGTCTCTAAGAATATTGTCATGAAAATGCATTAGCTATAATAGAATGTTGTACAAAAGGATCCTAACGAGGGTGCATTTGAGATGTGTTGATAATGAAAAAGCCAAAAAGATCATTGAAGTGATTCACAAGGCTGTATATGAGCCATATATGAATGGGATGGTCCTGGCTAAATAAATAACTCATGAAGGGTATTTTTAGTTAATCATGGAAGCATATTGTGTAAAGTTTATGAAGAAGTGCAATAATTGTCAAGTGTATGGACATGTTAGCCATTTTCCATATTGTGTAAAGTTTGACCTCTCCTTGGCCATTTTTAGTATAGAGAATTGATATAATTAGAGAAATAAGGTTAAGGGCATCTAAAGGTCATTGCTTCATTATGGTAGCAATTGACTATTTCTCTAAGAGGGTTGAAGTAGAATCATTTGCAACTATTGGGGGAAAACAAATGGTGAAGTTTATAGAAAAGAATATAATATGCACATATAGGTTACCTTACCATGTTTGTTAGTGATATGCACTAGATCAATCACGTATGACCATGTTTTGACTTTATCATTTTGTTTAATAAAGTGGCATTTTTCATTATCATTTTGTGTTATGATAATTGCTTGAATAGTCAATTCTTACTAAGGTCATCAAGTATATGACTTGATAGTAAAACCGTTAGATTAAATATGAGTTCTATTCAAATTATCCGTACTCATAACAATATGTTTTGGCTAGTATGATGTTGATTGATTATTATGTTTTACTAATCATGAATATGAGATATTAATTCAACTCATAGGTACTTATTTAGGAAATAATGTATTGGATTGACCCATCATGACAATCCTACATAGATAACTATCATAAGTAATCCTCATTATAATAATATTGATTTAGTCCTTTGACCTTGACATCATCATGGATTTCTACATAACTATTATATATTTTGACACAAGCTAACATTGTCTTTAACAGGATGATTAAATAGATTATTATTGGATATGAAATGAGTTATATGAGGAATGTGAGTGATTGAGAAGGAATTTGTCCCTCATTTAATCTGATAAGATATATATGGGCCCTTCGATAAGATAGACTAAGGAAAATGCATGGCTATGCTAAAGTGAATTGATAAAGAGTTATCATTCTCAGTGTACTTAGAGTCAAGAAATAATATAATTGAATTATATAAGGATGACATAAAATATGCCTTATATTCAATCAAGATATCATGTGATAAAAGGGATTACAATATTTATTATAAATTAGGTTATGTCAAATTATTGACTTCACATGACTTGGGTAGTCATAATGTTTTGCTAGAGGCCACTTATGACTTGTAGGCCTAAATAGAGATTTAAGGCCCACTGCCAACATCCTATGAACCTCTAGGGTCACACATTTAGAATACGCCCAAAAATGGATATGGGTTTGAGAAGCCTAAATATGCTATATGGAAATAAATAAATAGTTTATTTATTGAAGGTAAAGGTTATCTTAAACAAATAGAATATTATTTTTTATTTAATTTTAAATAAAATCAAAATAATAATAATTGAGAAATTACCAAAAAATTGTTTTGGTAAGTGAAACCCTAATTAAAGGTCTATAAATATGTTATATTCTTTGGGGCTTCACTAACTCAATCATTAGTCACTAAAATTCATTTTTCTCCTCTTAGAAAAACTAAAACACATAATGTTTTTGTTCTTGATTTAGGAGAAATCAAGAGAAGTGCTTGCACACAAAGTTTTCATTTTAATCAAGGGTTGTTCATTTGGATGCTTATAGAGGACGAATTCTTTTGGAGACATATTGATCGAACTACTAAAATCAAAAGCTCGAGGTAAGGTGTCACCAGAGTGAACCTCCTCTTTGCCTTCCAAAAATCTTACCTCCTCTACGTTTATGATAAGATTTGAAAACTCTAGTTTTAAATCAATTAATCAAATTACTTAGATCCAGGTTAAGGTTTATGGTTTAAAGTTTTAATTTCTACTGCGTTTTTGAATCACAAAACCCAATTATGTTATCATTGATAATGGTAGGGCATAAATGGCTGTAGACACCCAATTTTAGGATGACATATTATGGATGCAGCAAAGGACTCCAAGGCTTTTAAAGGAAGAATTTAATGTTTTCAAGGACTAAATTGCAAAGTTCTTTTTTAGGACCTAATTGCAAAATATAAATTTTTTTAGGGGCCTTTTTGTAAAATTTTTATGCGTTGGAATTCCATAATTCTGATCGGAATTATATAATTTCGATCGGGATTGTATAATTCTGATCGAAATTGCACAATCCCGGTCGAAATTGAACTCTTCCATTTTCCTTTTTTTAATTTTTCCAATTTTAGGTGGTTTAAATTTCCTAATTAATTCAATTCTAAATTGGTTTAAAATTCCTAATTAATTTAATCCTATTTGGTTCAAAATTCCTAAATACAATCTAGGAATGAGAATCACATTAGGATAAGGGTTAGGCTTCCTAGTTGCACTATAAAAGGGGGGGCTAGGAGGAGGAAAGAGAAAGAGGGGGAGCGTAGAGAAAGAAAAAGAGAAGAAGAGAGGAGCGTAGAAAAGAAGGAGAGGAGAGAAAGAAAATTGTATTTTTATTTGTTCTTTTATTTACTTTTAATCAAAAATTCTTTTCATTAATCAATTAATTCAAGACTCATGAAGAATTTTTTTGAAGAAAAGATTCGGAGACCTATCAAGAATGGTAAATCACAAATCTGAGGAGCACCCTAATCATCCATAAGCATATCATATTCTTCTTCTTCTTTATTTATTTGTTTGTTTATTTTTTATTATTCTATTTATTTCATCATAATTTATTCATTAATTATTATTTTATTTTTATGGTGATTATGGAGGAAAACACACGGTGATCATATGAGGAAGATAAATATTATTGAAAATCCACAGAAGACCATGGATAAAGCCTTGTAGAGACTTAGTTTATAGGGTTTTATTTTTATTTTTTATTGTTATTTTGTTAATTATTTTGGGAATTAATGTAATAGCCCCAATAGTGGGAATAGTAATAAAATTATGTGTGCGGTTGCATGATTTTTTATTAAATTGGTTAGTAAAATTAGGTTTCAATTTGGTAATCATTTAAAATCAATGAAAGAAGTAAATTAATTTAGGTCGCATGTTAATAAAAATTAGGATTTTAGTAAGGATTAATTTAGTTATTTAGTTGATCTTATTTAATTGTTTTTATGTTTTTTATTTATTTGATCTTATTTAATTAATTTTTATGTTTTATTTATTTATTTTTTTAGCTTATTTATTACTTTTGTGTGTTTTGGGCCTTAAGCCCATTTTAAATTTTCATTTGTTTATTTTAGCCCATATCATTTAACAATTAATTAGGTTTAATTAATTAAAATATATTTTTAGGTCCATAATTAATTAGATTTTAGGTTAGAAATACCTTTAGGCCTACTTAATTTAATTTAATTAATTTAGACTTAGCTCACTTAATTTAAGCCCATTTTCATAATTTATAGATTTAAGATCATTATTTAATTAAAACATGTAGAATTAAGGCCATTAATTTAAATTCTTCCATAATTTGTAGATTTAGGCTCATATTTAGAATTAAAATTTGTAGACTTAGGTTCATTTAATTAAAATCAAAAGGAATTAGGTCTTTAGGTTCACTTATAAATTAAAACATGTAGACTTTAGCTCATTTGTTTAAAATTAATGTATATTAGACTAACTTAGGGATTATGTGATTTGTTGAATGCATTATTTACTTATATATTTCATGACTAGTTTGCCTTGGAGTTTATTGTTTTAGGTTTATATGAAATTGCATGTAAATAGAGGATAAGATAGTAATTTATAAAGTAATTCTAAATGAACACAAGACTGAAAGAAGTTTGGTATTCCGTATCCAGAATCTCCTGGTTGTGGTGCTAGCTTTCTTTTAGGGAATCGAGTACCACCTTTTCGATATGTCCCAGTCATTACCCTGGGTGGCGACTCCTTATCTCCACACCATGTCTTTGTGATAATGGTTAGTGTGTTCTTTAGAGCATTGAGCTCAAATAGTGACACGGTTGCTAAAATCTTGGATGCGTGCTAAACCCCACCATCTACAATGGCTACATTACTAAAAGAATACAAAATTGAGCACTATAGATCATCTCCTTATAGACCGTAGCCAATAGAGCATCAGAAGTAGCAAATAAGAATGTAAAGAGGATCTTGGCTAAAATGTTAGAAAATATAAGGATTGGGCAAGTTATTTGCATTTTGCACCATAAAGGTATAGGACCATTACTAGAACATTGACTGGAGCTACTATGTATTCGCTAGTGTATGGGTGTGAATCTGTGTTGATAGTTGAAGTTGAGATTCAATCATTGCATGTCCTTTTAGATCCAAAAATGCATGAGTGCTAATGAGTAAAGAGTATATTATACCAAAAAAGAATAGCTTAAGCTTATAATAAGAAAGTCAAGCCATGAAAGATTAAGGAGGGTGATCTGGTGTTGAAGCTTACTAAGCTAATCATGACTAATTTGTGAGGAAAGGTTAAGCCAAATTAGGAAGGTCCATATTTGGTAAAGAAATTATTTTCCAAGGGCACTGTTATTTTATCTTATTTGGAGGCAAATGAGTCCAAAGAGCCAATCAATCTGAACAAACTCAAGAAATACTTTCTATGATGTCAACCTACGAAGAAAACCTTAAAAGAGGTTGTCTAGGCAAAAGTTAGAGACTAAAAATGAAAATAAATAAATAAATAAAAGTCCTACTGGCTTGAAAACCTCAAAAGAGGCTGTTTAGGTAAAAATTAGGAATGTGTAAAAGGAGAGAGAGTGGAACAATAGTTAGTTGAAAATCTTGCAAGGGTAAACCATTTAACAATAATAGTTATGTCAGAAGTGAGAAATTTATATATCATTTATGCTTTAATTAAAAGAATCAATTTACTTTTCTTATTGTCAATTGTTGCATAAAATGCTTATTACAAACTGATTAACCAAAAAGGAAATGACATTAAATAGAAAGTGAATTGGATTGAATTTCATAAACTAGTTTGTTCTTTTCCTTTTCTTTTGTTGTAAACCTTAAACACTAGCAACATGTAATTCTCTTATTTTTTTAGCCTTCATGAACTCATCTCTTTTTTAGTGTTGCAATTGAATCTATTCTTTATTAGTAGACTAATCTTTGATGTAGTCAAAATTCCTATGGATGATTCTTTAAAGCCAAGTTGTAGTCAGGTTGTGAAGAAAATTTTGAGTGAGAGGCCTTAGCTCAAATTCATGTATTGGCTCCATAATTAGCTGCTTTATTCTATAATGGCAGCAAAGTCTAGTAAAGTTATAGAAAGTGGTGGAGTCAAGACCAGCTATGGGGACATAGTGTGTATAAATCTGAATGGTCACATGAGTAAATTTCCACTATGGACAAACCCATTGTACCTCAATTTTAGGAAAGCTAGCTAGCTAGTCTACTATATTAATAGGAATTACTTATAGTGGATGACCTTATAGCTATCTTAATTTGTATTTCTTGAAATCTTTAAAAGGTGCACACATTTTTAGTTTCTTTTGAAGCCATAACTGCAAGAAGGAGAGGGTTAAAAAATGGGAAAAAAGAAAAAAAAGTGAAGATAGTATACCTCTAGTAATAAGGGGCTTCTAGTAAATCTTTTATTGACTATAAGATTGTCTAGTCTAGAAATGGTTTTAACCATAATAATAGTTAAAAGATTTAATCTAAATTCAATATTTCCTAAGACATGTAGCAATTGAAAGTCATATTCACTAGAGAGAGATATTTGCAGGAACTTAGCAAGCATGTACAGTGTAATCATGTGAGGCCAGTATGTTTCTCTATTATTAATAGTTGTAATAACTTAAAGAAATTAGTAAAAACTGATTTGATTATTGAAAAAATGCCAGGCTAATGAATGTGGGGGCAAGTTAACTTACCATGCCATTAGTTACAAGATAGTGCTCAGATCGAGGATCTTTAACTTAGGATCACGAGTTGTTTGGAAGAGTTAGGGTTATATCTAAGAGTGGCAATAAGTTATTCTAGCAGAGGGAAAATTTTGAAATTAATAAAGTAGAACACATGTTTTTTGGTCCTAAAATTTAGCTATAGAGTTAAGAAAAGGGTAATTAAAGATAAAAGTATTCATGGTTTAGAAAACAGATTGATGGAAGGGTGCTAGTTTGGCTTTAGTGTCACCATCCAAACTTTTCCATATGGGTTGTAGTTTCCTAAGATTCCTTTCGATCGTTTTGGGGCTCCATTTTTATTAAAGTTTTAAAATTGAAGTTTAGGATGTGTGTAAAAGGAGTTATGATTCCTTTTGTAAGTCAAACTAGGGCTTTCATAAGTAAAAAAATATAGAAGTCTAGTGTTAAGACAATTACCTCACTAAAGTAGCAGTGCCTCATCATGAAGAGGCAATACCATGTCACCTCTTCGTACTAAGGCGATGCCTTAACAATGTGGTGATTGCCTTCTTAGCAGTTAAAGGTGCATGATTCAAGTTGCATTTTTATACTGGTTGTTATTATTTTAATTCATGTATGAATGATGATTTGGTATTGGATTATATTATGATTAAATTGAATATAAATGTTTGAACATCTAAATTAAATCCAAGAATATTGCATCCAAAATGAGATTAAATAGTCAAATCAAAACAATTTTGCAACATCAAAATAGAAAATGAAAAAACTCTAATTCCTAATGTATAGAGCCTCTGAGTCTATCTCCTAAGCATCATCTCCCTCTGTGTCTCATCTCTGTCACCCTCGATGCCCTCACCAGCATTCTCCTCTTCCACCACCTTATATTTATTATCTTTTACTTGTAGAGTAGTCACTTGACACTGGAGAGTTATAATCATAGCCTGGCTAACTACATCAGGGTCCTATCCTAAAATGATTTAAGGTAAGTAAATCATATGAGCATGCATACATATAAGGATATGATATTTGCTTACCCTGCATTGTTATGTAATGTTGATGAGGTAATCCCGATGAGCCTCAATCAATTTGTACATGTACTCATCTTGCTCTATAGGTATTTGAATTAATTATGAAATAATGAGTATTGATGTTGTGCTAAGTTTGAATTAGAAATAGGATTGGAGAAATATTTACATGTGTAGTAATATTTAGAGCATATACAGCACTAGGTGCTCATCCAATATCAGAAATTAATAAGATAGATCCCCTAGTGATGATATGCCAGTAGGTTGGGAGTGTGTGTGAAACATCTAGTAACCATTCATGATCTAGAATAAGAAAGGGCCATAAGAGGCCGAAGACTAGATAAAGTACCCTTACCACTATTAGTAAGTGGACACTAAAGTGGTCTCTCATGTACGGGAGGTATGACTCTTATAGGACCTATAGTTGCCACTTATGAAGAAGAGACTAAGTCAACCTATAATCCTAAAGAGAAAAAGAGGAAAGATGTGGTTAAGCAAGTACATGAGGAGTGGTAGCAGCTAAAAGGGGCACTCATTATTATAGATTAGCTTGAATGAAATCCAAGTAACGGGTCTTACTACCACAGTATGTTACTTTGTAAGATCTCCTATAATAGCCCTAGCCAGATCATCTCCTTCCAATAAGTGTTCCAAGAACATGCCACCTAGAGGTGATGCTCCCAATGAAGGTTCTCTTTCCAAGATACCACACTCGGTAGTCAGGGCCATAGAGAAGCACTCTCCTAAAATATAGTGGCCTAGAGAATACCATCTCTAGAGACCATCTATCATATGGACCCCATAAGTCCTTATGCAGCCATAAAAATATGAAATAGACAAGTTAATTAAGCTTATGAGTATATGATGTTAACTATAATTCTTGATGCTATTTTATAGGTGCCTCATCATAACCTGAGTTGTTCAACTACTCGCGATGGACATGTGCATAGGCCAAGTGTCTCCTCCATGAATGGTTGGCAACTTAACTAGCCAACATGGGCAAGGGTACATCTCCAACATAAACAATCCTATGTATTAACTTAAGCTTTAGAGCCCAAACTTGCAAAAGGATCATCAGTAAATAATCACGATGCTTAATGTGTTAGTGATATGCACTAGGTCAATCATTTGATTATGCATTGACTTTCTTATTTTATCAATAAAGAGGTGTTTCATTATCATTTGATTTTATGATAATTATATGAATGGTTAATTCTTACTAAGGCCATCAAGTATGTGACTTGATAGTAAAACCCTTACATTAAAATAAGAGTTATATTCTAATTGTCCCTAGCCATTTATTCATTCTATAAATATTAAAGTATTAAGGCTAGTATGATGTTGACTGATGGTTATGTTTTACTAATCATGAATATGAGATATTAAGTCAACTTATAGGTACATGATGAGAGATCAAGTACTGGATTGACCCACTATGAGAATACTACATAGAATATTGTCATAAGTACTTCTCATCATAGTAATTTTATTTCGGTCATTTGACCTTGAAATCATCATGGATTTCTACATAGCTATTTTATGTTTTGACACATTCTAACAATGTCTTTAACCAGACGATTAAATAGGATGTTGTTGGATATAAAATTAGTTATGTAACGAATGTGAGTGATTCAGAAGGAATTTATCCCTCATTAATATGAGAAAGATATCTATGGGCCCTTTGGTGAGATAGACTGAAGGAAAATGCATGGCCATGCTGAAATGAATTGATAAAGAGTTATCATTTTCAGTCTACTTGGAATCAAGTCATAATATTGAACTATATAAGGATGACATTCTATGCCTTATGTTCAATTAAGATATCATGTGATAAAGGGACAATAAAATTCACTGTAATTAAGTTATGTTGAATTATTGACTTCATATGACTTGGGTAGTCATAATGTCTTGCTAGAGGCCACTTATGACTTGTAGGCCTAAATAGAGATTTAGGCCCACTGCCAATGTTATATGAACCTACAGGGTCACACACTTATAATAAGCCCAAAATGATTATGGGTTTAATAAGCCCAAAATAAACTTTATAGAAATAAATAATTAAAGTTTTTTATTTATTTATTTATTTATTTAAGATAAATGTAATTTTAAATAAATAAGATATTATTTTTTTTGTTTTTAAAAAAAAATTAGAATATAATAAATGGGAAATTACCAAAAGGTCATTGGTAGGTGAATCCCTAATTTGGAGTCTATAAATATGTTATATTCTCTAAGGTTGAATACAGTTTTGTTTTTTCCCTGCCTTAAAAAATAGTTATCTCTCTTCCTAGAAAACAAACATAGAGTTTTTCTTTTGTTCTTGATTTGTGAGAAAATCAAGAAAGTTGCTAGCACACACTCCAATTCGTTTTGTGAAGGGCTATTCATGTGGATACCTATAGAGGACACATCCTTTTAGAGACATTTTAATCCAAACAACCAAAGCAAAAAGCTCGAGGTAAGGTGTCACCTGTGTGAACCTCCTCTCATTCTTCTAGAAAATCTTGCCTCTTCTACATTTTGGTGAGATTCTTGAAACCCTAGATTTAATCAAGTAGTCGATTAATATGGATCTAGGTTTGGGAACATGATAAAATTTTAATTTTTTCGCTGCATTTGAATCATGAAATCCAAACATAATTAACAAAAAGAAGATAGGAATATAAAGTAGAATAGCATGTTAGAATCACAAAACTGTTTTGCTCCTTAAACAACCTCAAGAAAGCTAACACGCAACTTCCCAATCATAGGAAGACACTATATCTAAATCCTACAGTGATAATAAGAATATCAAATCAATAGAGCTAGTCCCGTTAGTGAAAAGTGTGGTGCCTAGTGGGTACATAAGCAATGCTCTCACCACTTGATTAATGTTATGAGGGGAAGTGGCAGCTATGACCCTATCACGTGTGTAGCAACTTTGAATTAAGTTGATCTTGATGGTGTGTGTCCCCTTCATGTATAGGATCATGCCTAAGACACTATAGATATAAGCAAACTCGATCTAGGCTCATATAATGCAGACTCCCATTAAGAGGGACAATATCTCATGCATAAGTAATACTAGTAACAGTGGCAAAGCCTATAAGATCCAGTGTGCACTATTTAAAAGGGAGGTGGAATGTGTGTGTACTCTCAAACCACCTCTCCATTAGTATATGAAATAGCTGATTATCAGTTTGCCCCTAAGTGTTTGGGAATGACAAGATAAAGTCCTCGAATTTGATATTTTGGATACAGTTCTTGATGTCAACAATGAGCTTATCATAGTAGATTCGAGCATTGCTGAAATTCCCTACACCCTTGGAAGTGTGTGTGTCTTATTGTAGTTCAAAAAGGGAAATTGAATTAATTCATAACATATTTCAGAAAGAAAATAAAAAAAGAAATAGAAAACTATCAAAGAGGAAAGATGCCTCATCAAAGAGGTGATGCCTCTATTCATTTAAGTGATGCTTCTCTATTGGTAGTTGAGGCTATCGCCTCTTTATAAAGAGGCAATGCCTCATTATTTAGGCGATTGCCTCTTTGATAAGGCGAAACCTTAATAACATGGAGAACATAATTTTATTCAATTTTTTTTCAATTTTTCTCAATTTAATCATGTTTATTTCAATTTTAAATGATGCAAAAGTGTACAGCGATAATAACCCAATACAATTTAGTAGGAAAAATCATTTGAGTCAAGTACTAGCCTTTCCAAAAGCTAAAGAACAAATATAGGAGCCTAGGTCTATGGTAAGTGGAATTGTATCTCCTATAGAAAAGCCTAGACTCCCTAAAGGGTGAATAGGAGGGGGCATGAGGGGGCACCAGGTCCCATTGGGGTCAATTTAGTGTATAGTCTTCAACCATAATGATAGGAAAATGACAAGTACACTATATGACAAAAGATAGAAAAGAGGGAAAAGAGACAAGAAGAAAAAAATTCTTTGAAAAAGAATGAAGGAGAGTTTTTTATTTTTGTATATGAAAAAGGGTTTATGTTTAGGAAGAAGTAAAATGTGGTTGAACTTTTAATTCAAAATGACCTCTCAGGTTAAACCCCAAGCCTAATAGTATAAATTTTAAAGCAATGACCTCTAAGGTTTGTACCTTGAGGCTAATAACATGAAGTTTAAGACAACAACCTCTCGTGTTGTACCCTAAGGATGATGGTGCATGTTTTCAAGTAGTAGCCTTTTTAGTCCATATCTTGAGGATGATAGTTCAAATAAAAAAATGAAGGAAAGAATAGGAAAAAACCTATCAGGTTGTACCCCGAGGTTGATGGCTCATATTTAATGGAGTAAATTTTTAGGTCATTTCTCGATGTTAATGGCATGAAATTTGAAGTGTTTATTTTTTGAATGAATTGCAAGATTGAATGTATCCTTTTAATTTTCATTATGCATGAGTTGGTTTTTGAAAAACTTTTTAGATGCTTTAAATTTTTTAAAAAATCAAGGGATGAACTATGGATACCCAACTTGATTAGCCCATAATAGAAGCACAATAATAAGATGAAAATGAGCATTGAATGTGAAAAGTAGCTTAAAATCATTGAGAATGGACCTTAAGCATGAGAGTTGATTCTTATACCCAAAAATCCCTTTAAAATGGACCTAGATACTAATTAAGCCCATGTGGACCTATTTGGCACAAAAGTGAAAGCCTCTCAGCCCAAGGCTGATGAGGGAAAGCCTCTCAGCCCAAGGCTGATGAGGTGATGCCTCTTTGACCTTCTGTGAAAGAGCAGGTGACTCATCTTCACTTAGATGATTGCCTCTTTGACCATATCTATACATTTTTTAATTAAGCATTAATGCTCTAGAAATGCTCTTGCACATCATTAATGTTCACTAAGAGTTATTGTAGGTGTTTCCACTAAAATTTAGGGAGCTTCCAGCTTATGAATGGGAATCAATATGAGTAAATACGGAAAGGAAGCAATCAAAGATAAAATAGAGAAGAGAGACAAAGGGTGACTGGTCTTTTGCTAATAAAGAGCTTAGACAAAAGAAAACATCTTTCTAGTTTTTAGGAGAACAAAAGGCATTCTAACGTAGAGTGGTTAGGGAGAGTGAGAAAGAGAGCATAGGACTTAGTAAGAGGAACGACTATTAAGGTTTATTCTTAAGGAGGAAGGTTACATAGGCATTTAGACTCACTTTATAAAGCCAATTCTAAGTTCTAAGGGCAATCACATTGACAAGAAACACCTTTTAAAATAGTAAGAAAACATTATTGAGTTTTTTGAATGTTTTAATTATCTTTTATTAATTTTATGTATGTTCTTTGCGACTTTCATCAATACTTATTTGCTTTAAGTATAATTGCATGATCTTTTAGTAAAATTATAAGCATAATAGTTGAAAATCATTTTTTGAATTAATCTAATATTGAAAATGTAATTTTATTTCTGGTAATTAGATGATGCGTCTTCAAAGAGGCACCGCCTCTTCATGGTAAGGTGATATACTATCGTCGAATTTCCTTGAGGCGACGCCTAATCAAAAATGCTTTGACATTTTGTTCTAGCCCAAAATGGTTATCTTGTTTTTAATTAATCATGGATTTTTTAGAATAATTTCAAACCTAGTGGATCATGTAATTTGTTTGTACAGTAAATGTTTTACCTTGATGTTAAGCATTTTATATGAAATTTAGATATTTGGTTTTACATGTTTTAAGGTTTTTTTTATGACTATCATATGTATATTTTTTTATTCTTATATGTTTTTCTCTAATTTTTCTAAATTTTCTAATGGTTCATCAAATTCATGGGTATTGGATATTGGTGCTAGTTCTCACATTTATTTTTCTTTATAGGAACTAGCAAATAAAAGAAAGTTGAAGCCTAATGAAGTAACCTTAAAGCTTGGAAATAGTACAAATGTTGCAACTAAAGCTATAGGGTCAACTTCAATAGATCTTTGTAATCATATTTTATTATTGGATGATGTATTATATATACCTAATGCTTATAGAAACATAGCCTCTATTTCTAGTTTGACTAGAAAAGATTATGAATTTTTATTCAAAAGAGACATATGTAATATTTACTTTAGAAGTAATATTATTGGCCTAGGTTATTTAATACATGGTTTATATTATATTGATAATAATTCCAATAGTAGTGAGCTTCAATTTATGAGTAATAAATATGCAATGCTAATTGAAAATACTTCTAATTCCAAACATATATGGCACTTAAGATTATGTCATATTAATGAAGATAGGATCACTAAGTTAAAAAATATGGGAATCTTGAGCAATCTTGAATCTGCATCTAATCCAACTTATGAAGCTTGTCTTCAGGCCAAGATGACTAGATCACTATTTGTAGGACAAATGGCAAGAGCCACTGATATATTAGAAGTCATACATAGTGATGTATATGGGCCATTTTCTGAAATGGATAGAGGTGGTTTTTACTACTTTATAACCTTTATAGATTATCTATTAAGATTTAGTTATTTATTTCTTATAAAGAATAAATTTGAATTTTTGAAAAGTTCAAAGAATTCAAAGCCCAAGTAGAAAACCAAACTGGGAAAAATATTAAAACTCTAAGATCATATCGAGGAGGTGAATACTTGAGTACTGAGTTTATTGAGTTCCTAAAGGAACATGGGATTGTATCTTAACTCACACTGCCTAGAACACCTTAGTTAAATGGAGTGTCTAAAAGGCAAAATCATACTTTATTAGATATGGTACGATTGATAATGAGTTATACGGATATTCCTATTTTTCTATGGGGTCATGCACTCCAAGCTGCTTGTTATATCCTTAATTGTATTCCATCTAAATCCGTTTCTACTACACCATATTAGATATGGCATGGTAGAACACCAAGTCTTAAACATGTTAAGATTTGGGGATTTCTAGCTTTTATCAAAAATTAAAGTCATATAAGTTGGATGTGAAATCAATAAAAGGAAGCTTTGTTGGATATCCTAAAGATAGTTTAGGATATACTTTTATCTTCCTGTTGAACAAATAGTTGTTGTAAGCAGAGATGCCATTTTTCTTAAGAAAGAATTTCTAAAGGAAGGTGGCATAGGAAAAAAGATAATATTAGATGAAGAGTCATCTAAAGAAATAGAACAAACTAATCAAATGAATATTGATCAACTAGAGGAGCCTATTCCAATTGAAAATATAATCACAGCAACTCCTAGAAAATCTAGTAGGGCATCTCATCCTCTGGAGAGATATGGCCTTCTACATGATATGCAAAAGTTATAAACTTATGAAGATAGTCTTCATATAGATGATCCTAGCATATATGAAGAAGCTTTATCTGATAAAGATTTCTCTAAATGGATTGATGCTATGAGAACTAAGTGGATTCCATGTATACAAATGAATTCTAGACACTTATTAATCCTCTAGAAGGTATTGTACCTATTGGATGTAAATGGATCTTTAAGAGAAAGATCGATGCAGATGGAAAGGTTAACACCTTTAAAGCTAGGCTTATAATGAAAGGGTTTCACCAAAGAGAAGGGATTGATTATGAAGAGACCTTTTCTCTAGTAGCCATGCTTAAATCCATTCGAATTCTTTTAGCTATAGCCGCACACTATGATTATGAGGTTTGGTAAATGGATGTCAAGACTACATTCCTTAATGGTTATCATGAGGAAGAAATTTTCATAGAGCAACCCAAGGGTTTTTAATCCAAGGAAAGCTCCAAAGTGTGTATGCTTAATAGATCAATCTATGGCTTAAAGCAAGCCTCCAGGAGTTGGAATCATCATTTCGATGAGGCTATTTGTTCTTATGATTTCATAAAGAATAAAGATGAACTCTGTGTTTATAAGAAGGTTAGTGGGAGTCAAATCACTTTCCTAGCCTTGTATGTGGATGATATTTTGTTAATTCAAAATGATATAGGAAGGATGACTTCTGTAAAAGTCTAGTTATCTAAAACATTCTATATGAAAGACTTAGTGGAGGCAACTTATATTCTCAGGATTCGACTCTATAGAGATAGATCAAAGAGAATGATAGGTTTATCCTAAAGTCTTTATTTGGAAAAGATATTGAAAAGGTTCAATAAGCTTGAATCCAAGAGAGGATTGTTACCATTTAGGCATGGTGTTCATTTATCCAAGGGTATGTCTCCCAAGATACCCGAGGAAATGGAACAAATGGCTAAAGTTCATTATGCTTCAGCAATAGGAAGCTTAATGTATGCTATGTTGTGTACTAGGCCTGACATTGCCTATGCTATTAGTGTGACTAGCAGGTTTCAATCCAATCTAGGTTTAGAACGCTAGATAGTTGTTAAATCAATCTTTATGTACTTAAGAAGAACTAAAGATTTGATATTAACTTATGGAGAAGGTGATTTACAAATTAATGGCTTTATAGATTCTGATTTTTAATTAGACATGGATGATAGAAAGTCTATATCTGAGTTTATTTTCATTTGTAATGGTGATGCAGTGAGCTGGAAAAGTTATAAACAAAGTATCATTGTTGATTCCACTATAGAAGTTGAGTATATAGCTACATCAGATGCTACTAAAGAAGCTGTTTGGATTAGGAAGTTCATAATAGAACTATAAGTTATTCCTTCCATTGAGTTTCCAATTTCTCTCTATTGTGACAACAATGGAGCCATAGCATTGGCAAAGGAACCAAGGTCTTACCATAAATCCAAACATATAGAAAGAATCTTTCATATTATTCAAGAACTTGTTGGAAAGGGTGATGTGGTCGTCCAAAAGGTAGCTTCAGCTGACAATGTTGTTGATCCACTGACTAAAATGCTCACACAACTACAGTTAGACTGTCATCTTGAAAAGATGGGTCTTAAATATTGTAATAAATGGCACTAGTGCAAGTGGGAGATTGTTAGTATAAGGTATCCCCTAGTGGCATTCTTGTAATTATTTAGACAATGTATATAATCCCTGTGGCAATAAAATATTCTTTTAAAAAAATATGTTATTTTTTTGAGTATTTATCCTTTAGTATAATGTTGAATAAATTTATTATCAAAGAGTTAATAATATGAGTTACAAATTTATTTAGTACATTTACTATAAATTGTTCGTAGTATATTAATTAATATTTAGATAAAATTAATTAGACTATCACCTCTGTCTATTTTCCATGATTAGTGTGAGAAACTAATAGTGGGAGGTAGTGAATCTCATGCTAATTGATATGAGTGATCAGAATAGACATATGGATACTCAATGGATGGGTTAACCGAACAGTGACATTAGTATTGTGATTGCAAGGATATTCACATATAATCAACAATCACAATCTAGATTATAATGGTGCATATAGTCCTTTGACTTAAGGTGGCATAGTCATCCACATTTAGGTGGTTAGAGTTTGTTATCGCTTACATACTTGCGTTAATCATCACATGGGTATATGGCGTGTGGTGGCTCTAATTAGTTAAATGTAGGGATGAATGTTTAACCAAGATGGGATTCATTACCTGGTGTGAAATGGGATAGATCTTATGCTATCTAAGTTTATTCTTGATGAATAAATTCCTGGCCAGGATAAATACAACAAATTTGAAAAAGAGTTTCAGTACTAGAAAGAGTTCTAGTATTTGTTGTATTTTATCAATAATTAAAACTTAAGATGAGGTCATATAATAAATCTATTAGAGTTTGATAATTCCTTGACTCTAGGCTATATTGGGATCTTTAATGAAAGAAATTTAGTGCACAGTAATTATGATTAGGTTCGTGTGCATCATAATATGCATTCATTTCTAATTGGATAGCTGTGATATCGATACTAGGGGTCACTCATAGCTTATGAGAACTAATTGTGAATAATTGGGATTTTCATATTTAGAATTAAAAAGAGTTTCAAATAATATTATATTTTAATATTATATTTTCTCATTGCCATTTAGACATGAACCTAGTAAGTCACACCTAATAGAGTTTTATTTATTCCCTATAGTATTAATCTAATTATTGATTAAAAGAGTTTAATCAATTAATCAAGATTAATAGAATTAGATTTAAGTTTTGAACAATGATTCTAGTATATCATGAAATATAATTCAAGTAAGAGTATTATTTATTAATTAATATTTAATTAATATTGGATATTAATTAATAAAACATTAAATTAATAAATATCTATATGTTGTTATTTATTTATGGGCTTATATTAATGGTCCAAATTGGTTTGGACATAGGCCAAAATTTATTTTAGACCAAAGATTAATTAAAGTCCATATCTATGTATATGTATAATTTAATATGTAAAATAATACATTTGATGTATACTTTATATACAAATTTATACATTAGTATGTGTAGGTGGCAAGCTCAATTATTGAATTAAGCAAGGTGGCATATTAATTAAGTGGATATTTCTAACGTATGCCTAAGGTGTCATTTTTAATCATTTGGATGGTTAGGTGTATACTTAAGGTGGGATACTTAATAATCATTTAATTAATTAATGCATACTTTTCCTTAGTGGAAAATTACTACACATATATCATTTGATATATCTAAGGCAAGTCAAGTGACTTGGTCAGAGAAGGGAGAGGAAAAATAATGCTTAAGTGAGTTTTTGCTTAAAGAGTTAAGAAAAATCACTAAGTAATTTTGGTTATGATAGGATCATAAACCAAAAATAAACACAATATATACAAAACATATACTCTATACTTGTGCTCTTAATTAAATTAGTACAAGTTACTAAGTTTAATTAACACAAGAAAGTGATAGATAAGGCTTTTGTGTTTTAAACTAGAGGCCTTACATTTGGAGGGCTAAGCATTTGATTCAAGGAATTGAATAAAAGGAAGGGTAAGTTCTATAACAAGTAAGTTTGCAAACTTATAATTAATTAATTATTTGCTTCTATATTGCTTAATTTATTTAGTTGTGTATTTCAATGCAATTTGAATCATGGGAAAATGAAATTCTTCATTTTATGAATTATTATGATGAGCAAATTTTTGAAATTTACTTTATTTAGACTTGTGCTTACAATACATGTATTTATGTCTAAATACCATAATTGATTTCTAACAGTCATCACATAGTTAATGACTTGACCAAGGACACAAGAGGTGGTGATGAGTCATCACCGTAGGGATGACTCGTACCCTAAAGTTACGGCACCAACTCTTGCCCACTTCTGTCTCTTATTCATTCACATATACAATCATACATATACTTGTAACAACCATCAATTAGTACTTTTTACATGTTATATATTTTTTATTAATGTTTTTATTTTGTTCTATTTATTTACTAACTCAATTCAAATTTTAGATTTGAAAAGTTTTTTTTTCGAAAGATGGTCATGCCCTTTCACATCACCTCACACCTTTTCACTTACCTCTTACACACCCTTTCATTATCTCTCACACCCCTACTATATCTATAAATACACCCCTTTGACTACCCATTCTCCCATATCTCCATTATATTAATTTCAAAATGAATTTTTTCTCATTTCTTCTCTATTCTATCAACTCTAATTTTTTCATCTTCCCCATTTTCTCTTATTTACATACTTAGGATTTTCACATCACTCTTTCAACAAACCCTAACCGAATCACACCCTATCTCTCCATATTTTATTTATTTTATTTTTCATCTTCATCTTTTATTCTTTACCTATTTTTCTATTTTTTAATTTCATTCAAGCCACACTATCACCATGGTAAAAAATAAAGGATCATCTTCTAAGAGGCCACATATGGAAAAGGAACACCAAGAGGAAGAAGAGGATCTTGCACCAACTTACAAGGTTAAGTTTCTAATCCTTTCCCATGAAGAAGGTGCCAAGTTCGCGATAATCAAGTTTAGGGAAATCATAGGCTGTAAGTATATTACCAACTCTCTTTTAAATGATATGGGTATGCTTGAAACTTTTGATTAAATATTGACATAATGTGGTCTTAAGAATTTTGTTTATTTGCATGAAGACACTTATGTGGACTTGATTATTGAGTTTTACACTACTTTGGACATTAATGAGAAAATTCATAAATTTTGGAATTTAGGATGCAAGGAAAGAAACACCAACTTACTCATTCATGGAACGTGTTTTTTGTTTTAAAAAAGATGGGTTTTGTGATCCCCCATCTTCCTTTAACTTGAATGAGTATTGGACATTTCTCACTGATTTACAAACACCATTTAACTCTGAAAGAGGCAAAGCTATGTTTATTAAGGATTTGAAATATTGGTTACTACATAAGGTGCTTGCATGTGTCATTTTCCATAAAACTGAATTCAACCAAAAATCTGCCCAAGAGCTATTTTTAATATGGTGTGTTCATAATAAGAAACAAGTTTGTTGGACTTTTGCTTCATGTAAAGATGCACCTTTGACTCATGGTTATGTTGTTACCATTATTTCCAAGGCCTTGAATGTCAACCTTAAGGATTATACTCATATTGTTGAGTGCTCCTATTTTACTAACCATGCATTTGTGAGAGGAGAAGTAGTGGATGCAACATTTTCATTTATCTCTTCCTATTCACAATCTTGTTGGTGAGGAATTGATAGCACCCCACTAGTTAAGGAACCTTTAGTAGCATACCAACCAAAGAGTGACCCAGATGAGGAACTTCCCTAATATACACCACTTGGTGTTGTTCCCTTGCTCACCTATCCTATTAGCAGTGCACTGGGTTCTTTAAGTGATCACCCTCCAATTTGGGATCAAATCTTGAATAATCAACTTGCAATGCAATGTTAATTAAATGAGATGGAGTTTCACCAAAAGCAACTTGCTCATCGTCAATGGAAGATAGATTACAAATTGAACTAATTTTTTGCTCACTGCGGATATCCAATCGAGTTTCTACCTCCTACTCTAAAGGATGACTATGGGAATATTACTTTCCTTTCCTTACTTTGGGGACAATGTAAAGATGAATATGGGAGTATTCCTTTCCTTTCCTTTTATCACATTAGGGACAATGTGCACTTTTAATTATGGGGGAAGGGATATAATTAGGATATTAGTAGTTTATTATTAGTATATTTTTTGCATATGTTTGGGATATGATCTATGTTTATGCTTTAATTTTCTTGCATGTTTAGGTGTTCATCTAGTGCCTTTTGCTATATTTGCATCTATCTTACATTTCATTCTTCTCATATCTTTTAATAAGTAGTTATCTTATTAATATTTATGGTTTTTTATTGAGATTATGTTTTCCTAATTGATAATTAGCTTTTATTCTCAATTGATAAAATTTTAAGTTTCATTTAGTACAAGTCAAAAGTTATTCTTTTTATCTTTTTTATTATTTTTAAAATTTTATGAATATTTTAGTCAACTTGCAAACTATGCTTAAGGCTAAGGTAATAAGGATTTAAGCTTAGGATTTCTTAGAGACTTAGGTAGCCTTAGGGAAACTATAACCATAACACATATGAATTTGGTTTTCAATATTGGATGAGGACAAAGAAAAGAAAACACAATAAAAAAAATAATTATAGTTATATTTAATGCTTATGATGCGATGCATCTTAAATAAGTTGTGTTGAGTATGCTCCTCAGTTGCATTTATTTGGAAAGAAATGTATGATGTCATAAGTAGATGTATTTTGAGTAAGTTGTGTGCATTTGAGTTTGCTCCTCATTTGCATTCATTCAGAAAGAATACATCTAATAGATATGCTTATGAATAAAAATGTCTAAAAATGCCATGAGAAAAGTAAGTTGCTATGTGTGCTTAATATTGTCCCAAGGTTGCTTCTGTCTCTAGAATTCCTATGTTTAAAGAGAGACCACGTCAGATAAGTAGCTTGGTTAGAACTTTGACTTTGTATTCTTGATTCTATTCTTAGTAAATTGAGATAAATTGGTAAATTTGTTGCTTGTGCTATGAAGCTTGCTTGTTTTATCATTATTGAGCATTGGAATTGTAATTATTAATTCATCCTTTCTAATATTTTTTTGGAATTGAAATGATTTGCTAAGATGACTACATTTATTTTAGAGAAGATGAAATTTTTGTAAACTTTTTCATATTAGATCTTATCTTGCTTGAGGGAAAACAAGGTCTAACTATGTGGGAGTTTGATAGAATGCAAACATGCATAGTTATTTAGGATATTTTAGTTGTTATTTCATTTGATTTTTGTTACGTTTTTTTGTTTATTTGATTATGAAAATATTATTTTTATTCCCAAGTGTCTTTTTATGTTTGTTTGTGTGTTTTATACATGTTTTTAGGCTTGATTGATATATAGAATGAACTTTGGACTTTCTATAATAAAATATAGAGCTTGTAAAGCCAAAAAAAGTAAGTTAGAAGTTATGTCGATTTTTCACCATGACATTGAGTCATCACATAGAGTTTTTGTGTTAAGTCGTCACTCCTTGCTGAGTCGTCACCGAGTTTGTCCAAAGAGTTTCAACTTTTGAGCTTTGAATAGTTTTCATATTTTGGCTATAAATTCTTTAAAAAACATCAAAATTAGGTGATTCAAGTTGTACTAGAAAGATAACAGAATGATCTATAAATTTTGTGAAGGAATATTCTAGAGTTAAGGTAATCTAGATGGACAATAATGTCCTTAAAGTTACTATATCTACATAGGGTTGTGACATTTCATGTCAAAGGGTACCTTTCCAATTCTAAACAAATTTTGATCTCTTGTAACCATCTCTAAGGTCTATATATACATCATTTATGATTTTTAGAAGGGAGAAGAGGATTAAAGATATGATGATTATCATTATTATGATTACTAGATAGAACAACTAGAAGGAGACAAAGTCAATAAGGAAGAAGAGAAGATTATTCTACTCCAAGCAAGTGTTAGAAGATTTTAGTAAAAGGGTTTGTCTACTCACTTTCTTTATCCCTTGTTCTATGTTGCAATTGATTTTCTCTTATTGTTCTTTAATTATGCATCTTGGCTAAGTCGTGTATGGGAATTACAATGATGAATTGAATAAGAACTACATTTCTATCTTATATTGTTTATGGTTTAATTTCAATTGGTGCTTAATTATGTTATGTATGCTTAATTACCAAATGTAACTTAGTAATCAAATTATTTTCAAGGAGAATTGGATTAATTTGGTGGAATGTAATTAAGATTGCTTAAGAATTGGATTTAACTTAGAGATAAGGACTTTATCTTAAGGGAATAAGAATTAGTGTAAAGTGATTAAATATTTTCTCTTGTCTTTACATTGGCATGAAAAAGAATGTGGATTCTAAGAGGAAATATTTTTAATAGATGATGAGAGTTGTCTTCTAAAGATTATAGACTAATTCCCAACCAACACGTTTATATGATAATTATTCTTAAGTTCTTATTTGATTCTGAATTATGATTCTCCCATATTTATTTATTATAATTCTTGTTTAGTGTTAGATTTACAAATTAGTTAGTATTTAGACTTTCTTATTTGTTTTTATTATTAGTCTTATTCCAATTTTTTTTCTATGCATTTTAGTACCTATCCAGTCAATACAAACTTCTATAAATTCCTAGTTTTCAACACCCTTCTTTCTCTATACTAAGTCTTATAAACTAGGGTAATATAATTTGACTCGCATGAAGTTTCTTAAGGAACTCAATGAACTCAGCACTTAAGTATTCACTGCCTTGATTTGATCTTAGATTTTTAATAGTTTTCCAAGTTTAGTTCTCTACTTGGGCTTTGAATTCCTTAAACATTTCAAAGAATTCACTTTTGTGTTTCATAAGAAACAAGTGCCCATACCTTGATATTTCATCTATAAAGGTTATAAAGTAGTATAAACCATATATAGCCATTTCTTTAAATGGTCCACATACATTATTATATATGATTTCCATCACATCCTTGGCTCTTCCCATTTGTCCAACAAATGGTAATCTATTCATTTTGCCTTGAAAATGAGCCTCATAAGTTGGATTGGATATGGATTCAAAATTGCTTAAGATTCCCATCCTTTCTAACTTATTGATCCTATCCTCCATAATAAGACATAATCTCAAGTGCCAAAGATTATTGGAGTTAGAGGTATTTTCAATTAGCATTGCTTTTGCATTACTCACATTAATTTGAGGCTAATTATTATTGGACATATTATCAACTTAATATATACCATGTATCAAATAACCCATGCCTATCACTTCAGTTCCAAAGTAAATGATAAAAATGTCTCTTCTAAGATGAAATTCATAACCCTTTATAATTAAACTACAAATATGGAAAATGTTTTTATAGGCATTAGGTACATACAATACATCATCCAATAACAAAATATTATTAAATAAATCAATATAAGTGGATCCTATAGCTCTGGCTGTAACACATCCTCCATTTCTAAGCTTTAAGGTCACTTCATTAAGCCTTAACTTTCTCTCAATTACTAGATCTTGTAAGGATAAACAAATGTAAGAAATAGTAAGGGTTTCCAACACCTCTTCCATTTTCTTTCACTTTGGCAATAGAAACACTTTCCTTTGCCTTGCTCTTCCCTTATAATGGCCTTTCCTATATTCTTGGCTACGCTCTCTGCAATCTTGAGACCACATGGCTTTCCTTTCTTCTTCTTATTGCCTTCCGTCTTACTGCTACTATAAGAGGAAATAAGTGCAACCTATTTCCCTTTGTTCCCTCTGATAGTCTTTTAGGTCGTCATAAGCAAGTTCAAAAGCTTTGTAAGAGTACACTATATTTTTTTCATACGGAAGTTTGTAATGGTTTGCCCAAAAGATTTTGGAAGGGATTGAAGGATCAAACCCACTTAGAGGTGGAAGTCCATAGTAAAATCTAGGCTCTTTAGCTCCTAGATGAGATGCAAATTAGTATAGTTCTTTAGGGTTGTTATACTTTTCTTTCCTTTAGATTTTATTTATGTTCATTTAATTATTGCATTGCTACCTTTATCTTTATTGTTCTTACTTTAATTTTGTGTTTTGTAAGTTCTCTTAGGTTCAATTAATGAATAAAAATGCATTAGGATACTTTAGAATGAAGAAAGGTGCAAGGAAAGCCAAAGGAAGGATGAAAAGAAGTGTCCTGACTCATCACTATAGTGTTGACTTATGACAGTAAGGAACCGTGCCAACTCACCATTGCTATGTTGAGTCATAATAAAAGCTAGCAGTGCCAAGACAAGTCTAAATTGGCATAGCAATGCTAATTTTTTTCTACACCCCTTCATTATACCCTTTCACATTCACATCCATTTGAAAGGAGCATGAGTTGGGAAGTTTAGAGGCCTATAAATACATGAACTTGAATTTGTTAATATATGCAAAAAAATACTTAGTCTTTGTTTATAAATAATTAGTATCAATTTTAGTTTTATTATTGAAGAGAAATTCAAGTGCTAAGTGAAAGATATTTTTAAAAGTCCAAAAGAGACATTAGGAGGACTATTCAATATCAAGTAACTTCCTTTAGAGCATTGAAGAGTTCATAAACATAATCTTTTTCTCTTTTCTTTAATTAGTTATTTGATGTTTAGAATACTCAACTATTATTATTTTATTCTAGACATTATGTATTTTGGTTATGTCCTTATTAATTAGAATTGTAAGGATGAATTAATCTTATGAACTGCATTCTTAACTTTTAAATTCCATGAATGATTTAATTTTAATTGAGTTTTGGAAAGTTTCATGTATGCTTGATCACCATATATGACTTGTTAATCAAATGATCATAATGAGAGTTAGGGCCATTTTAGTGGAAATGCAATTAAATTCACTTAAAGTATAGGAAAGTACTTAAAGATAAGAAATCTACTTTGAATGGTTTAAGAATTGGCATAAAACTTAACAATTTTGGTTTATGTCTACGTTGTCACAAGAGTGCTTGTAGACTTTAAATGAAAATACCATTAATTGACAATAAGAGTTGCTTTTAAGGTTTATTGGTCATATTGTCCATTCATTGCATTTGTTTATACGTTTGTTAACTTTTATAGTTTTTGATTAATTCTAAATTGTAGTTCTAATATGCATTACTTGGAAGTCTTATTAGTATATTTAGATTAATTAGAGTAATTTGTAATTATTAGTAATTGGAAGATAGTTGGAACATTTTAACATCTTTGTTTATATCATTTACCTATCCATTTAAATATCTACTTGGTTAATATAAAATTACACTAAATTCCCTAGTGTTCGACACCCTACTTGTTGTATACTTAGTCTTAGAGACAAGGGTATTACATTTGACCCAAACCAAATTTTGGTGCTATTACCGAGGAACTTGTTTAGAATTTTTATTAATTTAAGGTAAAGAAAGGTTGTTTTAGGCTTTAAGTTTTTATTTTTATATAGTTTTGTAATTATAAATTTTTGTTCCTTTATTATTATTTATTATTAATAAGGATTAGTAGAAGTACTAATGATATTTTTGCTATTTGATCCTGAAATTGAATTAACTTCACTTGCTTTACATAGGGAATAAAGGTAAAGATGAGTGAAAGAATAAAATTTGAATAATATAGCTGACCTGGAAAGAAGAACATTAGGCAATTTTGCCATGCCTGACATATCAGGTAATTTTAAAGGTAATATGGCTTTAGCCATTACAAATAATAACTTTAAAATTTCCAAGCATTATTCAAATGGTGAAAAATAATCAGATTGGAGGTTTACAAGTAGAGTATCCATATGCCCACATTTTGACTCTCTTTAATGTATATGTAACCTTTAAGATCAATGGTATGATGGATGATGTAATAAGGCTTAAGCTTTTCCTAGTTTCAGTTAAGGAGAAGGCATAACTTTGGCTTACTAGTTTGCCTAGTGAATTAATGACAACATAGGACCAATTGAAGTAAGCATTTCTTTATAAATATTTTCTCCCATATAAGACAACCAAGTTTCACAATGAGATCACTAAATTCAAGCAATAAGGAAATGAGACAATCTATTGGCTTAAGAGAGATTCGAGGAACTTCAAAGGCAATGTCCATATCATGGCATACACGATTGGATGATCCCTTAAATTTTCTACAATGGGTTAATGGATGAGCATGAATATTATCAATGTAGCCTCCAATTGAAATGGATAAATAAAATGGCTAAGGAGGTTGTTACCATGCTTGAAGTGCTTTTATCTCAAGGATACATGGATGATGAAGTAATAAAGGCAAAAGCAAAAGGGAGTTTTGGAGCTTCAAACCATCAATTTATTGATCACAAAGGTAAATGCTCTCATCAAGTGGGTAAACAAATCTCAAATTAATTCTTTAGAAAGTGCTAATAGTGTTTATGAGTTGTGTGGAGGATCTCATTCATATTCTTAATGTAATGTGAGTTCTAATGAGGTTGAGAGATATATGCAAGCAGCTTTTAATCAAAGAATGGGCTGAACTCAACTTCTTATAACCCCCAATGGAGGAATCATTCTAGATTTGCATGGTCGAATCTATCCTCTCAGTTAAACCCTTTATTTAACCTAAGCACTAAACTTTAGAAGCCATAAAGATTTTTCACGAAATAACAAGCTTTCAACCCTATATACCCTAAATCCATCCTTGAAACTCTAATGGAGCTTTTTATTTACCAATAAATAACCATGAATAAATAAAGTGAGGAGTAATTTACGCAAATTAACTTCAAACTTTAATAACTTGCTACTTATAACCGCATCCTTGAAACCTAAATTGCTTAATAAGCCTCTTCCTCTAACTCTAAACCCTTAGGAAAGGTTCCTAGCCAACTGAAGTTTACACTAAAAGAGACTTGCCAAGAAATTATTTTGAGGAGTGGTAAGGATCTTGAAAATGTTGTTAGTAAGTGTAAGAAAGTGATAAAAGATTATGAATAGGTAGAAATTAAGGATAGTAAGGGCAATAATGATGTTATTATTAGTAGTAAAGATAATGTTGAAGGTGTTAAAAAGGGTAAAAAGGAAGATTCCACACCACTCAAAGTCAATGAAACTAAGGTAGATCTTCAAACACTACCTTTTCCTCAAAGGTTCATTAGAAGTAGCTTGGATAAGCAATTTGGAAAATTCATTAATTATCTTAAGGAGATCATCATTATCGTACAATTTATGGATGCCATTAGAGACATGCCAGCATAGGCAAGTTTTAAAAGGATTTTATTAATCATAAGAGAAAGATTTAGGGGCATGGGCTATTTTCTATTATTAAAGAATCCAAGGCTATATACTCCAAATATCCACTAAAGCTTAAGGATCGTGGTTGTTTTATTATTCCTTATAAAATTGGTGGCAATCATTTTAATAAAGCTTTATGTGTTGTTGGTGCTAGTGCTACCCTTATGCCTTACTCCATCTATAAGAGACATGATTTGGGAGAGCTTAAGCCTATAAATATATGTTTTTTAATGTCAAACAAATATATCACTTGTCCACTTAGCATTCTTGAAAATGTGCCAACTAAGGTGGGTAAATTTTTTATACTTGTTGATTTTGTTGTTTTGGACATGGAAGAAGATCTGGAAATCCAGATCTTATTTGGGAGACCATTTTTTGTGATAGAAGATGTAGTCATTGGCATGAAAAAAGGCATGATTATATTAAAAGTGAATAAAGAGTATATGGAATTTAATGTATTCAAAATGATGAAGTTTACACTAATGGAAGCGATGAGTATAATTGACTTAATTGATGTTATTGATGAATGCATTGATGAAGTGATACATGAATGTGTAAGGCATTACCCGATTGAACTATACATGATGCAAGAAGGTGATGTAAACCTTTTAGAGGCAATATAATACCTTCCTCCTTATAGGACTTTAAGGTTTGAACCTTTGAGGAAAGATGATGATTCAAAGTCTACTTCACCAAATGAGGAAGCAAAGCTAAAGCTTAAGCTTCTTCAATCAAATCTAATATATAAACTTCTTGACTCTAACTTTAAATTTCCTTTTATTGTGAATTCATTTTTTCCTAATAACAATGTTGATGCTTTATGTGATGTGTTACTTAGTTGATGATGCTAAGCTTTCTATTAAAGGTCAAATGAGGCTAAATCACACTCTCAAGGAAGTAGTGAGAGAAGAGGTGACTAAGTTGCTTGACAATGGAATCATATATTCCATTATTAATAGTAAATGGGTAAGCTGCATTCAAGTTGTTTGTAATAAAGATGTCTTAATAGTTGGTAAAAATTAATTTAATGATTTAATACCCATAAGAACTATCACGAGATGGCATATATGTATTGATTATAGAAAGTTAAACAAAGTAACTAGGAAAGATAATTTTCAATTACCTTTTATTGATTAAATTCTTAAGAGATTAGCCAACTTTTCTTATTTTCTTATTTAAATGGGCTTAGTGTTTTTCATCAATTTCCTATTTACCTTGAGGACCAAGCTAAGTATACCTTTACATGCCCATATGGTACTTTTGCCTTTAGGCATATGGCTTTTGGTTTTCATAGATACATGTTTTTAGTATTTAGTGATTTAATTGATGATTATGTAGAAGTTTTCATGGATGATTTTAGTGTTTATGGATCTAGCTTCGCAAATTGTTAAGAAAATCTTTCTAAAGTTCTTGATAGGTGCATGGAGCAAGGATTAGTACTCAATTAGGAAAAGTGCAACTTTATAGCAAAAGAAGGGATTTTTATTAGGCACTTAGTGTTAATAAGAGGTATATAAATTGATAGAGCAAAGATAGAAGTGATTGCTAATTTTCCACCTCTAAAGTGTGTTAAGGATATAAGGAGATTCCTTAGACATGTAGGTTTTATAGAATATTTATCAAAGATTTTTCCAAAATTATGAAGCCATTATGGAAATTACTTGCTAAAGATGCTATTTTTGAGTTTGATGAGGCATGTCTTAATGCATTTGTAACCTTGAAGAGAGCTCTTATTTCAACACTTGTTTTGCAACCATCTAATTAATTGGCAGCAACCATTTGAAAGTATATGTAATGCAAGTAATTTTGTAGTGGGGCTATTTTAGGATAAAGGAAAGAAGGCAAGCCTTATGTGATCTATTATGTTAGTAAATTACTTGATAATGCTCAAATCAACCATACCACCATGGAAAAGGAGCCTGCCATACCTCAAATTTGAATGTCCCCAAAATGGTCCAATGATGAAAAAAATCCCTGAGATGACTAGAGTCTGCTTGTTTATAACACCTCTAAAGTGTGCAACCTTAAGACACCTAATTGACCCCACCAATGTGCACATTCGATCACTGAGCCATTAAGTTGTGCTCCAACCTTGCAAAATATGAACTATCAGAATAATGAAAGGTTTATTTCAATAAAACTCCTCTCAAAATACTCATCTCATTAGGTTGGTGCACATTTCGTTAGACCGAGAGCTAGCTTCATAAAAAAACAAAAATTAAATTTAACAAAATGGACTTTAGAAACACATTTAGAGTGCTTAAAGACCTTTAGAAGTGGTCTCATAATGGTCCAACACAACTAGAGCATCAACACATATCATTCAAAAATTAACATAAACACCCCTAGGTGTCGTATGCTAAAATTGAAGTTGAATTTGGAAAAATGGACTTAAAAAATGCATCCAAAATGCCCAAAAACCCTAGGAACCAACCTTAGAATAGTGCACATAAATCCCAGGAAGACCACATAGAGCGTTGAAGTATGCATGAAAATGCCACACGCACAAAAATACCCTTATACACATGTGACCATGCCTATACCACCCCATTCTACAATTTTTTTCCTATGAATAAACCCCTATACACCCCATTTTGGAGGAGGGAAGCAAGTAGAAACACATACACTTTAAAATCAGTCAGATCGAAGGTGCAAGAAACCCATTTCCAAATAGCTTTTACTCTCCCATAGCCTTTCCCTTAGGTTATTAGATCCCTTTTCCACCAAATGAAGCCTCATCATTATCGAAGCATGCTTGAAAGATATACAATCTAGCATCATCCTACTTTCATTTTGAACCTCTCAAAAAGGAAAGCTTGATAATCTCTCAAAGCTAAAGCTTCAAAGCTCACACAAGCTTAGTCGAGTCTGAGGACCATGTAGTCATTTTATCACATTTATTTTATTGTATTGCATTTTATTTTACTGTCACCAACATTTAGGAATATTATTGCTCTTGCATGATAAGACTATAATATTGCATGCTATGTGAATAATATATGCTTTGTTATGCTCATTTCACATCATCATTTTGCATCCTCTATTTTTGAAATCATGAAATCATATCATAAATGTTAATAATGTGAAAAGTCCATGTCCCATAATAGAGTCATCATGCTTTCAGTCCAGTGATGACCTCACGCATCCTTTATATTATCATTATCCTAGTATAAATAGTTACAACAAGCATGATCATCCTATCATTTAAGTTGTGTAAATGGTCATGTTATTCTTGTAGGTCAATCATATTAGATTTATCTTTCCGAAATATTTCCCTTTTTATATTTATTTTATCAAGAAAGAGATGTAATAAAATTGTTAGCTTTATTGCCTTATACTATATGATGTGCTATATGAATACTATATAAACTATCATTACCAAAACTAGGATGTTGCGATAGCTATACATCGAATGTCGTATAATGAGAAATAGTAAAAAAGATGACATGATCCCTTGAACCCTAAAATCTCTACTAGGGATAATACTCGCTAAGTGACATGATGTTGTTCCTTTATGTTCCTAATTTTCTAAAAATTGATTTGTGACTCCATAAAATCAAAAGCTTGTCATGCCTCCCAGACCAATCATTTTTCCTTATATGGTAAAGTTGCCATATTTCTCAAAAATAGAAAGTCTTGCTACATTGCCTAACAAAGTAACAAAGAAACAAAACAAAGAAATTTAAGGTCACTCACAATGACGACTCCACTGGGGACTTCTAAGTAAGAGGGATCAACTCAAAATTGACTATTTCTCAATATGCACCACTTATCCCTAAAAGCCTTGATAATACTAAATGAAATCACCACTATGATTCCACTCAAGTCATAGAGCAACAAAGATATGGTATTATCACCTTTAGTATTTAGTTATGCATTAGTTAGACTCATATGAAAAGAGTCTATAACCTAAGTCCTTAAAAGGGGCGATCGAGTTATCAAAAGAATGCTAGACTCACTTATCAGAGTTTGAAACCCTAGTCATATGGGGGCATTCTCACTAAAGGGACCCATAGCATTTAACTTGACTCAGCTCATGTAGGTAAACTAGTAGCAACATCCACTAGGATTCCACCAAGCTATGCATGCTATCCTTTTCCTAACCATGTTATTTTACCTGATATTCATAAATGACATGACCCTTATGGTGTCTATCATCAAATGATGTTGTAATGTCAATTTTCATAGAACATTTATGCTTAGGACCACATGATTCTCATCTACATCATATGAGCCCGAAGCATGAGGAATGATAAGAATCATGTACCTCATCTTGAATAGTCTATGCAAATTAAAAAATAATGACATCCCTCAATGATGGAACCTACGAGATTTCATCCATTTATCCTTATCATATCAAATGGAGGGGTTAAGAATCTAACTAGATTGTAGATCTTTATATTGGCAAAATCAAACGATAAACTATCAAATGATACTCTTATAACTCCTGGTAAACATATCGAATAACAATATTGGGGCAAGTACTCAGACTCCCTTTGATTGACCTTAGTCTTATACATACAAGCACATACGGGCTTTGGAAAACATTTGAAGCCTTATAATTGACCCTTATATTGACATTGTATAATTACATCAAGCACATTTGAGTATTGTTCCTTAGTTTAACCCTTGGTTCTTATTAACATAAATTGAAATAGCCTAGTTATGAGAGTGGAACCATAGTCCCTTGATGACTATAGGTTCAAAACCCACATAAGAAAGAGACTAAATGACCTCATGGAGAAACAAGGTTGGAAGCGAGAGCTTACTTATGATTGGTTTGTTCATTGTCAAGGAAAAGTAACTAACTTTAATCATGCATACATCACATACATGTAGGTAGCACATAATAACCACTATTTCTTAGAGGAATAATCATTTTTCCATTATAGGATTTTTGCATCCACTCCATGCATACATGCTCACCCCTTTCTTTTGTAGGCACACATCATGGATTATTCATTTAACTAACCCTAATAAATGCATAGGAATATGACATTCAAATATGGGTGACCAAGAAGATACCTCCTGTCAACAATTCATAGACAAGCTAAAAGAGGGGACCTAAAAGTTACTCACTAATGACTCTATAGTTGAAATCCTCCAAGCCCAAATCAAAGCCAAAAGTACTTGAGATGGGAATAGCACACCACTAAATAAAGCATTTGCATATATTCACCTGAGGGTAGATAAGGCAAATAGAATTCCCTGTACACCAATTCAAGCTGATGATGACAATGACTACTACTAAGATCTCAGAAATGCACTAAACTTTACAAAAATTGCTAACATTACTAATCCTAAATTGATAGGGGAGGTCAAACTATTGGCTAACTAGATGGCTCAATTGGAATTCACCTTCAAAAATAAGGGAACTCATGCCTCCAAAAGCTTTATTGACCTGGCACTATTCAAAGATGAGCCACTTCGAGATGATTTTAAGCTACCAAACTTTGTTAAGTTTGACAGAATAGGAGATCTGAGGGTCCATCTAAGGCAATATGCCACCTTTATGGCTACCAAAAAGCTTATAGAATCACAGATTATTCAATTCTTCTTATATCACTAGAGGAAGGACTTAGGGCATAGTTCTTTAACCTTGAAAATGAAATAAAAAATGAATGGGTATTGCTAACTAATAAGTTTGTCAAGTAGTATGAATACATCACTTAGTTAGAGATCATTTGAAGGGACCTTAAGAACATAACATAGAAGTTTGGTGAAGCTTTCACTTATTATGTCACCAGATGGCGGGGAAAGGTAGTTAAAATGAGAAACCGTCCTCCCGAGGATGAACAAATGGAGCTAATAATCATAGGGGCACTACCACACTTCAAAAAATATATGATAATTGCTCATTATCTTGAATTCAAAGCTCTCCATCAGGCTAGGATTAGAATTGAGGATGAGGAACCTCAACAAGCCAAACACACTTTTCACTACAAGACTTAATTAAACACCTTCACTTGAGTCATAGAAATAAACATAATCCAACCTAACACCCATAACTCACCATCTATCAATGCCATTAGACCACTAAGAAAATTCTCAAACTTCAACTTCCTACTATCCAGAATATTCCAAAGGCTTCAACAAAAGAACCTCCTACAGCCAAAAGAACCTAGCCCTCTTCCAAACCCACTACCACTTAAAATTAACTAAAACTTATTCTGCCATTTTCACCAAATGTTTGGCCAAGCCACTGATACATGCAAAACTCTCAAAAATGCAATCCAAAACCTTATTAACTTTATAAAAATGGTTGACCTCCAATCTACCAGAAGGTCTGGTCGAAAAATCAATCCAATTAATACAAATAACACAAGATAAGCCCTCAAAAGACAAACCCTCAAATCCCATTCTTGAGCCTCCTAATTCTAGTGAACATGAGTAATGCCCTTCTACATTTAAATACATTTCAATGCCTTGAAAATTCCTTCCCCACTTGATGATGACAAAGAAAGCTAAGGATACAGCTCTCCCTATGAATGGTAAAGTGATTGATTGCACTTACTCATAAGAAGTAGACAAAAAAAAATCTTAGTAGGAACCATGAAGTATAGGATTCACTAGTCAAGTACACAGCTACTCTTACTACCCACACAGTCTTAAAAGACATAGTACCCTCAGGGTAGGGAGAAGAATTTGACAATGAAGATGGAATGGTTAGTACTATTTAGCCTCAAAACCTACAAATTATGGGGATTGACATATGGTACTACTCTGATGATCTTTAAATCATTGTCTAGGACCAGAACAACAACACAAAAGTTGATAAGTAGGTAACTGAGAAGTCTTAACTAGTAGTTAATTATGTAACTCACAATGGGTAGGTATATCAACCTCTTAAGAAAGTGAAAGAACCCTATAAGGAGAAAGAGGTAGTAAGGGATCAAGCTCTAGTCAAAGAGGAAGACACTATCCTCAAATAGCACAAGAAAACCTAGGCAAAAGCTAATATTTAGGACCTACTCATGACCTCCAAGAAGAATATAGATGCCCTACTTATAGTACTAGATGAAGTAAAGATTGCCACTAATGACTGACATTGTGAGATGATAGCCTCTCTAATGAAGGCTCCTTCCAATGCAATCACCTTTTCAGATAAAGATCCTCTTGAGGGAAGAGTCCACAATTGTCTTCTCTTTATACAGGTAATTATAAGGGTTAAGAAGACCACATGTGTTATGGTAAATGATGGGTCTACCACTAATGTTTGCCCCCTGAGGTTGCTACACAAGTTTAAGATGAAGGTTAAAAACCTAGAAGAATCCAATGTGGTCATACGAGCCTATGATGATTCAAAGAAACTAGTCATCGGCGCTTTCAAGGCAGTAGTTACAATGGGAGATATTGAATCAGAAATAGAATTTACCTTCCATGACATCCCTCCAACTTTTGCCCTGCTATTATAAAGATCTAGGTTCCACTCACTAGGGGGCATACCTTCCACTTTACAGCAGAAGATCAAGTTCCCTTTGAAAGGAAAGATCGTAACCATCCTTACTAAAATAAATAACATTATTAGTTGTTTGAATGTGGTCCCACTAGGATTCTAGGTTTCTATGATCAGTGATAGCCATGTCAATCCTAAAGTTGCTGCTATAATGAAGAAGATGCAATATCTACCTAGAACATGATTAGGAGGAAGAAACATTGGAGTCACAGTATTCCTTAACTTTTGAGGACATACCAGTATAAATGGTCTAGGGTATGATCCTGAAAACCATATTAGGGCTAATAAATCAACCTATTTTGTGGCTAAAAGCTCAACCTAAGTCTATCAAGGACTAGTAAAGGAATGGATGAGTAATAGAACAAAAAAACTAGGGTTCAGGATCTTTAATTACACCCTCAAAGAGAAGCACTTACTGGATAAGATCACTGAGAATGATATTTGTGAGCTGATGAAAAAACTTGGAGATAAAATCTGAGAGTGAAGCTATCAATAATGCCTAGGCTATTACCAACTTCGAATCAAGCATTTGATGACATCATATTTGAAGACATTGTTGATGAAGATCTTTGTACTTATTCTTTATTTGAAAATGATGATGTAATGAACTCTAAAGTTAATGCAATGAAATTGGATTTTGCTTACTTGTTTGATGTCTTTCCTGATGGTAGTGTGCATTGCATTGACCAAAGCATTAGCATATTTGACATTCATTCCAAATGTGCTAAATCATTTAACATTCGCATGGAATTTGAATGACATATTTTCCATATTTTGAAATATTTTACCCCTTAAGGGAGGAGAGAAATTGAAAAATATTAATAAAATATTCAAAAGTATTTGCCTAGACATACAATAATATGCCTGGTATTGAAAAAGACATTACTCAACATTTCATTCCTACCAAAGTAAGGTGCAAACTAGTAAAGCAAAAACTAAAAAGACTTATACTATAATAGGCCCAATTAGTGAAGTCTCGAGGTCACTTCAGGAAAGATGCTGGGGTATGTTGTCAGTCAAAATATGATTGAAATGGATCCAGATAAAGCAAAAGCCATTAAAGAGATGCCAATGACAAAAATAGAGAAAGAAATCATCGGGTTTCTAAGGAAACTAAAGTTCATCAACATATTGATCGCTAAGTTAATAGCAATGTGTGAATCGATCTTCAAGCTACTTAGAAAAGATCAGCCGGTTGAATGGAATGAACATGTTAGCTAGCATTTGACAATATCAAAAGCTACCTAGCCAACCTACCAATTCTATAACCACCTAAACTAGGGATACCTCTAACCTTGTATCTGGCCATTGAAGGGAATGCAATTGGTGCAATGTTAGCCCAATAGGAAGAAATAAAAGTAAAACAGATGGTCTACTAGTTGAGCAAGAAGATGTTATCATATGAGGAGAAATACAACCAAGTGGAATAGATATATCTGCTAATGGTATGGGCAATAAAGATACTCATACAGTATATTCAATTTTATAAAATTCAAGTTGTGTCTAAGATAAGCCCTATAATGTGCCTCTGTGAAGATCCCTCTCTAGTCGGGAAACTTCCCAAGTGGTTGGTACTACTAACAAAATTCGACATGCAATATCTAAATAAGAAGGCAGTAAAAGGGAGAGTAATGGCTAAATTTCTAGCTCTCAAGCTCATTCCAAACTCAGAAGAAATCCAACTGGACTTCTCAGATGACCTCAACTTCGCCATTAAGATCCAAGGATGGTGCATGTACTTTGACAGAGCAGTCAATTAGTTCGGCATAGGAATCTATGTCATACTTCAATCTCTAGAAGGTTAAGTAGTACCAATTGCTAAAAAGCTGAAGTTCAGAGTCACAGAAAATGAAGCAAAATATGAGGCATGCACACTCAAAATATAAGCACTAATAGCCCTAGATTTCATAGAAGTTAAAATCTTTAGAGATTCTATGATAGTAATCAATCATGCCATGAAAGTGTAGGAACCAAAAAAGTAGCACTTAAACCCTTATACGAGCCACTTGAGGCCACTCACCATGTCCTTCAAAAAATGCAAATTCATTCACCTCCTTGGTAGTCACAATCAAATGGCAGATGCACTTACTTTCCTATAATCAGTATGGGAAGGGCTATCTGAAATGCCCATGACGCCTCTGATTCTACTCAGATCATGACAACCTTGTCATAAAAACCACAGAATAGTGAAGACAAAAATAGTTGAAAAGCCCTAGTTTTATGGCATCTAGAGATATCTGAAGGAACGAGACTATACTGATCAAGTAGATGAAAGAGACAAAGTAGTCATCCAGCGACTAGCATCAAAATTCACATCGCACCAGGGTGTGTTATATAGGAGAACCTCAAATGGTTTACAAATCTGATGTCTAAATGAAATTGAAACCTATTCTACTGATATGGGGTCTCCCATCACTTCATTTCTAATAATAGTGTCTAGTTCTAAGGGGAAGTTAGAGTGCTACTAAGGAGTTATAAGGAGGAACGTCACAAATCTTCTCCTTACCGACCACAACCAAATGGGCCTGTCAAAGTTTTAAACAAGAACATTAAAAAGATCTTGTCAAAGATGACTTAGACTTATTGAGACTGGGCAGATAAATTTCCACATGCCTTATAGGGGTACCAAACAATAGTTAGAACTTCAATATAAGCAACTTCAATCTCACTAGTGAATGGATCATAAGTAGTTCTTCCAATCGAAATAAAAATAAAGTTTCTTCAGGTAGTAATCGAATCTGAATTGCCAGAAGTATAATGGGCTCAACAGAGGCACAATAATCTCACTCTCTTAAATAGCCAAAGGCTCAAGGCTCTATGTTACAAAGAGTTGTATTAGGCTTGACTAGCCAAAACCTTCAATAGAAGAGTAAAACATAAGAGTGTGAAAGCAGGAGACTGGGTGCTAAAGGAAATAAGATAGAACATTTTAAACCCTAAAGGGAAATTCAGACTAAACTAGGAAGGCCCATACTTGGTCAAACATGTCCTATCAAAAGGAGCAGTCAAACTGATGAATTCTGAAGCCAATGAATTCTCTAAACTTGTCAATATTAACCACTTGAAGAAGAACTCTGTCAAAGGCAAAAAAAATTATCATTCTTGGTTGAAAACCAAAAAATGGCAGCTCAAAAAAAAGTTAAGGACTTCTTGTTGAGTTGAAAACCTGAAAATGGTAGCTCAGGCAAAAATTAGGAAAAGAGAGAAAATACTTAACTAGAAAACATGAGAAGGCTAGTTAAGGACATAGGTAACCTTAAATTCAAAATTTGTACAAATGCACTTGTTCTTTTCTTAAGTGATTATTGTGAAATAAGAATGATTACCAATTTATGCAAAATGTCTTTGAAAAATGCAACACATTTTATCATAGTGAATTGCATCAAGCATGCTTTGCATTTACCTTCATTACATGACCATGGTTCTTATCATCATCTCTAAGCTCTCTCTTTGAGATTAGCCACTATTGTATAGTAAAAAAAAAGCCTAGCTAGGTATGAAAAGCTCCTAAAGGGGATACCCTAGTCAAAAAAGGGAAGAAAAAGAAAACCTATCTAAGTATGAAAAGTTCCAAAAGGAGATGCCTTAGGAAAAAAAGGGAAAAAAGGCAGGCGACAATAATGGCAAACATCATCAATGATACACAACAGGAAGCATATATAGTCATCATCATACAAGCATCATACAACATGCAGGAACAATGCCAATATACAACACCTAGAGTCCATGATCTCAGGAAAAAAATAGAACAAAGCAAATAACAAGCCAAAAGTCCTACATCTAGCTCCTAAAACAACTACATTAGCCATGGCTAGTATTAAAAGCAAGCACTAATCTTACTCAAGTATCCCCTTTGTCTAACCCTGACTCATCATTGTTCATTGCAAAGGATGCTAGCTGTGACTCTAGCTTGCTAATGTGATCACGATAAGCTGCATGCTCCTGCTCCCATTCGCGACTAGTGAGATAGTGCTCAACCTGTATTACACATTGCATATCATGCACTCATACAAAAAATATAAGCATAAAATAAATGGGTACAATAAAAGAAGGCATACCCTCTAAGTGGTAGTGAACTTTAAAAAGTAATGCTATGCACTCCTAACAATAGTATACCAGTACTGACCAGAGGAGATAGGAATCTACAAAGACAAGTAAATAGGTCAACCACCACTCATTAAATAAATGAAACAATGGGTAAGAATAAGTGAAGAGCGTGAACATGGGTAGCATCAATAAGAGCAACACCCATCTAAGGAAAGCTAGGTCTAGAAAAATCAAAGCTCACTACTCTTCCAAGGATATCAATCCCAAGCAAAGACAAAGACGGTTGAACCATCAAATCCCCAAGGATAGTGCTACTAAAAGCCACACCACTAGCATGAGAAGTCACCTCAGTGTATAGCATGCCCTTATCCTCCTTAAAGTGAGAACTAAATCTCCTCTAACATCACTACAGATAAGTTCTCACAACTCATGTCAATTACAAATTATTACTAATAAAATTTGCTACATGCTTGCACTAAAATAGGAATAAAGGCTTACTAGATCAGAAGCAACAACTCTTAATGACCTGCATAATGGCCTAATCCTTGAACCTGAGGGATGAGATGCATCTACGTAAGAAGGTGGAGGTGAAGGAAAGGTGCCACAATCTATTACATCAACCATATGAGGGATCAATACATCCGCATAAGGCAAACCTACACTCTCTAAGAGGCTCTTAAAGGGGAATCCCATAATAACAGTAAAAGATCATCACCATAAAGCTCATGGCCCTAAAACATGTCACTAGGGGGAGGGATGGGAACTCTCCTCATAAATGAGCCATCCCACAAACGATGGACTTGTTTTCCCAAACACCACAACCTGCCGATAAAGCCAGAGGGCAACACTTGTCTCTCGATCAGCTACCATGTAGCCACCATCTCTACTGTCTAGTGAGATCTTCCCATCTACCAGTAAAGAAAGATATACTCAAAGAGGTAATAATAAATGAATGATCCCAAAGAAAGGAACAACAAACATAGTAGGAGTCAAACATATCTGATCATGGGATAGCTTCCTCATATGGTCCTGAGGTACTATGCAATCCTCAATCAAATCAGTTGTCTTCCTAATCCAACAAGAATAATGATGGAAGCCATCCTCCTAGAAATGCTCAATCAGACTAGGGAGAATCCTAAACTCATATGCTCAAATCTGTCAAAATTAGAGGGACAAAAATAATAAACTAAAAGCAAAAAGAATAGAGAATAGATATCCTACTCATGTACAACATGAACAAGCATCCGCAGACCCTTAAGCCACCTCAGCATGCTACATCAAGTCTTAAGTACATATGAACAAAGGTAACAGTACCCTAGCAATGGCCCATCAAGCCATCTAGATCTCTCAAGATGGGCAGCAATCACAAATCACCCATACTCAAAGGGCTCAGGAAGATAATAGTACCAAAAAAATAAAATAAAAAGCGATGAACAGCTACTCTACTGAGACGAGTCCATCATCATAAAAAACCCATACAGAGAAAAAAACGTTGTGTATCAAGCAAGATACGGGCAACCAGACTTCATAGGAGTGACTGCCTTGAGCAAATCCCTCATGAGATGCCTCCTCACCATAACAATGGAATATTCCACATCATTAAAAGGAATGGGCTCTCTAGAAAAGTTTAAGCCAATGATGGTAGCAAAGTCCAATAGGGTAATAATCATCTCCTTGATAGGCAAATGGAAAGTATGTGTTGTGTCCATCCACCAATCTATTAATGCATGCATAACAATTTGACTCAATGCATACAAATCATAAGAAAGTGCGGCAATCACTCCATCGAAGCCCTTCTCAGCAACCATCTGCTTCACACACATTAGGAGACCCTGATTGAAACTATTAGGTAGCATAGTGACATACTTATGAGGCTACAAACAATAGGTACACTATCAAACATTTACACAACTACTAAATACTAACACATCTCTCTCTGTCACTCAATAGGATCAAAATAATCAAGGTTAAAAGAAAAGCATCACTGTAAGCAAATAATCATAAAAAGAAAATAAAGCAAGGGCTATCAACCACTAGCATTTACAATAATGCTAGACAAGATAGTTATCATAAGAGCTATAGAACTATAACTACAACAACCTCATACAACAAAACAGTCAATGAACAAGCTTTCAAAAATAAGGGCAAAGAGGGACCTACCTCACGATGATGACACACCTAAGCATGAGTCTCCTAACTATGAACAATAGGGATTAGATCTCCCTAATAAAGCCTATAAGTCTAAAAACTTTAAGCACCATATATGCTAGTCCCTGTTGCTGACATCCCAGCCCTAATAGCCTTTGTAAAGTCACCCTCAAGATCAATATCAGCATCAATAAAAATGTCCTCTAGACCCTTAGGAATATTAGGGAACTCCTTTTGAAGTACAAAGGCAAAAACATAGCAGAAAGCACCCAAAACACAAAAAAAGGTCAAGAAAAGTTAGAAAACACTTTAAAAAGTCTAAAAGAAGCCTCCCAAGACCTCCAAAAATAGCCATTTAAATAAACTAGGAGGGAGGAAGCACGTGACCCTGTGCTAGGCATGTGACCACATGCACAAGTGTGTGACCATGCGCCCCTACGCATAGTCACGCACACTTCCCCCTTCTACGCACTCTTTTATGGTTTTATGTGCACTTTGAGACTTTGTACACTCATTCCATAGTCCTAAATTTCCATTTGAGAATAAGATATGCACCAAGCTCCCATAAAAGTGCATTAATGAGGACTCCATCCATCTAAAGACACTATGTGTGCACCAATTTCTTCACAAAACTCAACATTTTACAACAGAAGAAGAGTAAGGAAAATTCATTATAAGGATACCTTACTCCAAATCATAATAATAATATCCTCAATGTGACAAATCACTACATCATCACTACTAACTCATTCATATTGATTAGGAGCATTCTCACATTGCTTAGTTGCACTCTCATATTACTTAGAAGCATTCACATTACTTTGGAGCATTCATATATCTTAGAAGCACTTTCATTGCTTAGAAGCATCTCCTTACTGCTTATAAGCATCCACACTACTATATTACATTTTCATTTGCTTAGTAACATCCTCATTTTACATGATACCTAAAAAGGTTATAGTCACATCTTTTTGCCTAGTAGCATCCTCATTTTGCATGACACTTGAAAAGGTTATAGTCACATCTCTTTTGCTTAGTAGCATCCTCATTTTGTGTGACACCTAAGAATGGTTATAGTTTCATTTTCATTTATTTAATAACATCCTCATTTTGCATGACACCTAAGAAGGTTATAGTCGCATGTTCATTTGCATGACACCTAAGAAAGTCATAATAGTATGTTCATTCATGTGACACCTAAGAAGGTTATAATCACATGTTCATTTGCATGACACTTTAAAAGGTTATAATCTCATGTTCATTGGTGTGACACCTAAAAAGGTTATAGTCTCATGTTCATTTCACGTGACACCTAAAAAGCTTATAGTCACATGTTCATTTGCGTGACACCTAAGAAGGTTATAGTCATATTCACATTCTGCTTAGCAGCATCTTTATTTGCGTGACACCTAAAAAGGTTATAGTCATACCCATGTTGCATTAGTCACAAGCTTGCATACATCCTAAAATCACACCTTGCATGACCACCAACAACGAAAAGGAACAAAACACAACAACAGTAATCAAATCTTAACAAGACATCTATAAGACAACCCATAGGTAAATACCTCTCTCCTCACTAAAACCTTTTTGCATCTTTACAGTTTTTTCTTTACATGTAGTTAAACTAGTGCTAGGTGGTTATGCAACATATGTGTAGTAGGGGGCAACTGCCATGCCCAAAAAGGTTTAACAGTGAAACAAATCCTCAAGATAACTAGAGTCTGATCATTCATAACACCTCTAAAGTATGCAACCTTAAAACAACTAACCGACCCCACTAGTGTGCAAATTCGATCATCGAGCCATTCAATTATGCTCTAACCTTGCAAAATACAAACTATTGGAACAACAACTGGTTTATTTTTAGAAAACACCTCTCATAATACTCATCTCACTAGGCCATTGCACATTTCATTAGATCGGGACTCAGCTTTGTGAAAAAATGAAAATCAAATTTGAAAAAACAAACTTTGAAAACACATCTAGAGGGCTCCAAGACCTTTGAAAGTGGTGCTTGAATGGTCCAACACAACTCGAGCATCAACTCATATTTCTTAGAAGTGCGTGTAAACACCCCTAGGTGTCATGTGCTAAAATTAAAGCTGAATTTGGCAAAATAAAGACTAAAAACATGTTTGAAAGCCTAAAAACCTTAAGAAGGACCCTTAAAACAACTTGCGTGAAACCTAGGGAGAGTTCATAGACCTTCGAAGTGTGCATGAAAATGAATACATGCACGCATGACCACTTGCCAAGCATGTGACCACGTGCACACTGTGTGACACCACACATAAAAATCCCCTTATACACGTTTGACCACACCTACACCACCATATTCTACATATTTTTTTTCTTATAAATAGACCCCTCTACACCACATTTTTGGGGGGAGGAAGCAAGTAGAAACACACACACTCAAAAATTAGTCTAATTAAAAGCACTGGAAACCTACCCCCTTCCATAAAGTTTTGCTCTCCCATAGCCTTTCCCTTTAGTTGTTAGATCCCTTTTCAACCAAACCAAGCTTCATTTTTATCAAACCAGGCTTCAAAGGTAAATAATCTAGCATCATTATGTTGTCATTTTGAAAATCTCAATGAGGAAAGCCTGATAATCTCTTGAAGATAAAGCTTCAAAGCTCTTACAAACATAGTAAAGTTTGAGGACCATAAATTATTTTATCACATTGTGTTTGATATTGTATTTTATTTTACTGTCGCTAGCATTTGGGAATGCTATTGTTCTTGCATGATGAAGTTGGCAATCTTGCATGCTATATGAATAATATATGTTTTATTATGCTCATTTCACATATTCATTTTGCATCCTTTATTTTCAAAATCATGAAATCACATTATAAATGTCAATAATATGAAAAGTTCATGCCTTGAAATAGAGTCATCATGCTCTCGATCCAGTGATGACCTCACGCACCCTTTATGTTATCATTATACATCATCATAGCATAAATAATCACTACAAGCATGATCATCATATCATTTAAGTTATGTAAATGGTCATGTTATTCTTGTAGACCAATCATATTAGATTTATCTTTTCGTAATCTTTCCTTTTTTATATGTATTTTATCAAAAAGTGATGTAATAAAATTTTTAGCTTTATTGCCTTATACTATTTGATATGTTGTGTGAATGAAATATAAACTATCATTACCAAAACTAAAATGTTATAGTAGCTATACAAAAAATATCATATAATAAGAAATAATCAAAAAGTATACGCAATCCCTCATACTCAAAAATCTCTGTTGGGGCCAATACTTGCTGAGTGACCCAATGTTGTCTCTTTCTTTTCCTAGTTTTCTAAAAATTAGGTGGCAACTCCATAAAGTCAAAAGTGTCTTATCCCCTTGAGAATAATCATTTGTCCCTATTCGATAAATTTTCCATGTCCCTTAGAAATGGAAGGACCCACTACACTATATAAAAAAGTAACAAAGAACTAAAATAAAAAAATTTGAGGTTGCTCATAGAGTTACTTACTATTGTTTATGCATTTAACAAATTTAGAGCATATCTTGTAAAGCAAAAAGTAATTGTTTATTCAAACCACACTAACCTTAAGTATCTTCTAATTAAGAATGATGTAAAACCTAGGTTCCAAAAGCGGATTTTAATGCTTTAAGAGTTTGATTATGAAGTGAGAGATAAGAAAGGAACTAAGAACCTTATTGCATATCATCTATCAAGTTTAGATAAAAAAGGATTAAAAAGGAATGATGATGGTGTGCCAATTAAGTAGAAATTTCATGGTGAACATCGACCTAGTTTAGCATTAAAGGAACTTCCATGGTTTGTGTATATTACAAATTATATTGTAAGTGGCATTCTTCCTTATGGATTGGATTATAGACAAAGGAAGAAAATCTTGCACGATAGTAAATTCCATTATTAGTTAGAACCATTACTTTATAAGAGATGTGCATATGGTTTGATTAGAAGGTGCATTCCTTAATATGAAGTTCAAAATGTTTTAAGACATTATCACTCCTTAGATGTAAGTGGACACTTTAGTGTAAAAAATAAAATCTAAAGTACTTCAAATTGGTTTTTGGTGGCCTATATTATTCAAGGAGGCTAGAGATTTTATGCTTACATGTAATAGGTGCCAAAGAATGGGTAATATTTATAGGGAACATGAGATGCCTTTGAATGGAGCACTTAAGGTTGAGCTTTTTAGTGTTTGGGGCATAGATTTCATGGGTCTATTTACTTATTTTTTAGGGTAGAAGTATATTTTTGTTATGGCTGACTATGTCTTAAAATAGGTTGAAGCAATAACAACTATAAGATGCCTAAGAAAAATATTTTTCCAATGTTTGGTACTCTTAGAGCCTTAATTAGTGATGGAGGTTCATATTTTTGTAATCAAGTGATAGAGACTCTTTTGAAGAAATATGAGGTAACACACAAGGTTACTACTCCATGTTATCCATAAACAAGTGGATAAGTTAAGATGAGTAATTAAGAGATTAAATGGATTCTTAAGAAAATGGTTTCTTTTTCAAGGAAAGATTGAGCATTAAAGCTAGATGATGACTTATGGGCATATAGGATAGCCTTTAAAATGGCAATTGGCATTACCCCTTACCAATTGATCTATAAGAAGTCTTATCACTTGCTCGTAGAACTTAAACATAAGGCATATTGGGAAATAAGAGCTTTGAACTTTGATTTGAAGAAAGTAGGTAGGAAAAGCCTACTTCAACTTAATGAATTAGAGGAATTAAGAATGAATGCTTATGAAAATCCAAAGTTGTATAAGGATCATACTAAGTTGTGGCATGATAAGCCATTAGTTAAGAAGGAATTTCATGAAGAAGAACTTTTTCTACTTCATAATTCTAAACTAAAATTATTTCCGGGTAAGTTGAAGTTAAGGTTGTAAAAGTTCATCTTTATGGAGCAGTTGAAATTACCAATGATAAAGGGGAAATCTTCAAGGTTAATGGCCATCATCTCAAGCCATATTTGATTAATGAAGCAATTGATCAAGCAAGGCCAATCCCTCTCTTTTGACTTTAATTTCACAAAGGTAAGGTCAAGCTATAGACCATTAAATGTAGCAAGGTAATATTTACACATTTTCTTTATTTTGGTATCTTATTTTATTTTATGTCATTTTATTTTATTTTATGTCATTTTATTATCTTTGGATTTTTTTGAACCATAATTTAGTTTCAATAGTATGTATAGTTTTATTAGTATTTATTTTATTTAATTATTTAAATTTATGTTAATACTTTTTTATACTTTAAATTTATCTTTTATTTGATGTTTAGTATAAATTTGCTTTTCTTTGATGTGTTTCTAATTTATTTGCATATGTTCTTCTTTGAGAATGAACACATACACATTACTTTCTTTCAATTAATTTTATTTATATTAACTTTTTCTTCTCCTTATTTATTTCAGCAAGCATATATATTAAGAAAGTGGCTTATCGAGTCATCATTACAGTGCTGACTCGTTATAGAACCAAAGCTTATTGAGTTATCACCACAACGCTAACTTGTTACATAGCTAGGAGGTGTTGAGTTGTCACGATGGTGCCAATTAGTGATAGAAATAAGAATTGCCAAGTCATCACATACATGCTGACTCGTTCCTCATCCCCACTTGCTTGCCAATTTAACCCTAGTTCTAGTTGTTGGTTTTACTTAATTCCTAACCACACTAATTTTTCCCTTTTATTTCTTTTTCACATGTTTATAAAATTAGAAAAAAGCATTTTAAAGACAATTCAAAAGTGATGTCTCTTCCTAATAAGGGTAATGTCTTTTCACCTTTTTATTATCTCTTTTCCAAGTAACCATCATTAATTCCTTTAACTACTCAATGTTTTTATGTATTTATTTTACTCTTTTTTTATCGTATTATTTTCACTCATTTTCTTATTCCCTTATGCATTTTTATTCTTTCTTTCTGTCCTAACATTTCTCTTCTCTTATTGCTTTTGAAGTAGGTCAAATTATAATACCCTAGTCTCTAAGACTTAATTTAAAACAAGTAATGTGTCGATCCATAGGGAATTTGGGTAATGTTGTATTAATCAAATAGGTACTAATATGGATAGGCAAATAAAATCACAATAATAATCGAGCAACTAAATTACAATCAAAATAACTACTCTAATACTAAAACTACAATTACTATAAGTTCTTGTCAAAACATAAAAGAATTACAATGACAATCAATAAGGATATATCAATTAATTATTCTTGACTTAATGACTAGAAATTAGTGTATATAATCTTTAAAAGAACTCTCGTTGTCAGACTAAAGTCAAGTTCCTAAAAGCAACTGTCATTGTCAATTATAAGTGTTCCTTCCTAGAGTCTACAAGCTCTCTCGGTGTATTGTAGAGATAGGAAGAAACCATAAAGAACATTATACCAAATAAATCCTAAAATCAACTCTCGTTGTCAATCTAGGATATTCCCATCTAGAGTCTACAAGCTCTCTCAGTGTATTGTAGAGATAGACAAGGAAAGCACAAGTAAATCTACTAATTATTCCTTTAAGATGAATTCTTTGTTTCCAAATGAATTCAATTCTTAAGTGAATCCAATCAAAGTTCCACTAAAATATTATAACTTTAATTATAAATAACTGGTTTGCAAATTACACATTATGATCAAGCATACATAACATAAATGGTATAGTGATAGTGATTTCTTGTGGTGATATAGCATCTTCTTTCTTAGTTTGCAACTTACTCTCATCTTTTTTTGTACCATTTACCTCCCCTTATTTGATCCCTAGCTCTTCATCATCAGCCATTATTATTATTTTCTTATTAGAGCTCCCTTCAACCTCTTTATCACTCCTCAATGTAATTTCTTGGCAAGTCTCCTTTTGTGCATACTCCAGATGGGTTGGAAGCTTTCCTAAGGGTTTAGCATTAGAGGAAGAAGCTTGTTTGGAAATTTGTGTTTCAAGGATTCAGTTATGAGCAGTAATTTTTTCAAGCTTAGAAGATATTTGTTTAAATTACTCCTCATTTTGTTTATTGATGGCAATTTATTGGTTGAAAAATTGCTCAATAAGGTTCTCTAGGTTAGGTTTAGATTAGGGATAATTGAAGGGTTGTTGCTTTATAGGGAATCTAGGTGGGTTTTGAGGTTTAGTGTTTGGGTTAATTTGGGGGTTCAATTAGGAAGATGGGTTTGACCATGAGAATCTAGGATGGTTCGTCCATTGAGGGTTATATGAGTTTGAGCTAAGTCCCACTCTTTGGTTAAAACGTCCTTGGATATAATTCTCATCTTCATTGGCACTCATATTACATTGAGAACATGAATGATTTCCTCCATAAGTCTCACAAACAAGGTTAGTACATTCTAATGAATTAACTTGAGATTTACTTACCATTTTGGTGAGGGCATCCACTTTTGCACTAAGCATATTGATTGTATCAAGTTCCAAAACTCTTCTTTCCTTTGCTATAGTAGTTTCTTCACCCATCTACCCTTGAGTTGCAAGTTCCTCGAGCAATGTAATGGCCTCTGTAGTTGTTTAATCCATCCATTTCCCACTAGAAGTTGTATTGATGATGTTTATGTTCTCATCCATCAATATTGATGTCGGCAAACCATGATGTGGACATTGTCTTTATAGTTCCTTAAACCTTTCCAAAGCTGAATAGATTGTCTTACTTCCATTTTTCTTGAAAGTAGTGACCTCATTATGAAAATGGAATAGTTGTGCCTTGTCCTTGAACGAAAATGGAAAAAGCCTCAACTGTATTGCATCATCCATCACTCCAATTATCTTGAAGGTTGCACACACATTGAGGAAAGTCAAAATGTGAGCATAAGGATCCTCTCCTTGTAAGCCTCCAAATTGATTATTTTGTACCATCTGGATAATACTTTGCTTGATCTCAAAGTTATTGTTGGCAATAGCCGAAGCCACAATTCCACCAAAACTACTCGAGATATTGGGCATGGCAAAATCACCTAATGTCCTTCTCTCTGGTTGAGCCATTCTATTAAAGTTCAGTTGGTTCTCTATCCTTCGCCTTTGTTCCCTGCATAAAGTACATATGGTTAGATCAATGTCAAGATCAAAAAGGAAGTTACTATCACTAGTGCTCCTACTAAGCATTAACAAATTATAACTCTACGATAAAAAAAAATTAGAATAAACAAATATCTAGTAAATAAAAAAATAAAAAATAAAAACAAAAAAAGGCCTAAAACAACCTCTCTATACCCTAAATTAATAAAAATTATAGATTAAATTCCCCAGCAACATTGCCAAAATTTGAAGTGGGTCAAATTATAATACCCTAATCTCTAGGACTGAGCAAGTAGGGCGTCGGTCCATATAGAATTTGGGTAATGTTGTATTAATCGAATAGGTACTAAGATGGATAGGCAAATAAAATCACAATAATAATCGAGCAAATAAATTACAATCAAAATAACTACTATAATACTAAAACTACAGTTACTATAGGTTCTTGTCAAAACACATGAAAGAATTACAATGACAATCAATAAGGATATATTAATTAATTATTCTTGACTTAATGACTAGAAATTAGTGCATATAATCTTTAAAAGCAACTCTCGTTCTCAGACTAAAGTAAAGTTCCTAAAAGTGTTCCTTTCTAGAGTCTATAAGCTCTCTCAGTGTGTTGCAGAGATAAAAAGAAACCATAAAGAACATTATACCAAATAAATCCTAAAAGTAACTCTCGTTGTCAATCTAGGATATTCCCATCTAGAGTCTACAAGCTCTCTCAGTGTATTGTAGAGATAGACAAGGAAAGCACAAGTACATATACTACTTATTCCCTTAAGATGAATTCTTTGTTTCCATATGAATTCAATTCTTAAGTGAATCCAATCAAAGTTCCATCGAAATATTGAAGAATGGACGTTATGGCTAGGTAGCTTGGTTAGCACTCAAACTTTATATTCTTGATTTTGTTCTTACTAAATTGAGATAAATAGTTAAACTTATTACTTATGCTATGGAGCTTTTTTTCTCTATTATTGTTAACCATTGTAAGCTTAGTTGTTAACTATCTTTTTCTTGACTCCTTTCATGATTTTGATGACTTGCTGAGATAGCTACATCTATTTTAAAGAAGCTAAAATTTGTGTTTCCCATTTCAATTTTTATTTCTTACTTAATTGCAAGTAAGGTATAAGTGTGGGGATTTTGGTGAAATGCAAATTAGTATAGTTCTTTAGGGTAGTTATACTTTACTTTTCCTTAATTTTTATTTATGTTCATTTTATTATTTCATTGCTACCTTTATCTTTATTGTTCATACCTTAATTTTATGTTTTGTTGGTTCTTTTAGGTTTGATTCATGAATTAAAATGCATTTGGATACTTTAAAATGAAAAAAGGTGCAAGGAAAGTGAAAGGAATAATGGAAGAAGCATGTCGATTCATCACCATGGTGTTGACTTGTGATAGCAAGGAACCCTACTGACTCAAAACTGATTTGTCAAGTCATGACAAAAGCTAGTAGTGTTGAGTTAAGCCTAACTCATCATAGTGGTGCTGAATTATTTCTAAACACTTTCATCACACCTTTTCATATTCACATCCATTTTAAAGGAGCACAAGTTTGGATGTTTAGAGGCCTATAAATACATGAACTTGATTTTTAAAAAAAAACATACTAGTCTTGGTTTAGAAATAATTAGTATTAATTTTAGTTTTATTGCTGAAAAGAAATTCAAGTGCTAAGTGAAAGATATATTCAAAAGTTCAAAAGAGACATTAAGAGGACTATTCAATATCAAGTAACTTCCTAGAGACCATCAAAGAGTTCATTAACACAATCTTTTAGTCTTTTCTCTAACTAGATGCATGATATTTAAAATACTTCCTTTTTATTATTTGATTTTGGATATTATGTATTTTGGCAAAGTCCTTATTTATTAGAATTGTAAGGATGAATTAACCTTATGCACTACATTCTTAACTTTTATAATCCATGAATGATTTCATGTTAATTGAGTTTTGGAAAGTGTTATGTATGCTTGATCACCAAATATGACTTGTTAATCAAATGTTCATAATGAGAGTTGGGATATTTTAGTGAAAATGCAATTAAAATTACTTAAAAGATAGAAAAGGAATTTGAGGTAAGAAATCCATATTGAGGGGTTTCAAAATTGGCATAAAACTCAACGGTTTTGGTTTATCTCTAAAATGTCCTGAGAATACTTGTAGACTCTAAATGAAAATACCCTTAATTGATAAGAAGAGTTAGTTTTATGGATTATTGGTCATATTTTCCAATCATTGGATGTGTTTAATAACTTTTATAATTCTTAATTACTTCTAAATTGTAGTTCTAATATGAATTACTTGGAATTGTTATTATTATATTTGGATTAGTTAGAGTAATTTGTAATTCTTAGTAATTTTAGGATATAACATTTTAACATCTTTGTTTATATCATTTTCCTATCCATCTAAGTATCTACTTGGTTAATATAAAATTATTCTAAATTCCCTTATTTTTTGACATTCTACTTACTCTATACTTAGTCTTAGAGACAAGGGTATTGCATTTAACCCACACCACTCCATAAATCTAATCATGGAGTTTACATGGACTCCTACATCCTCACCTTCCTTCATATTAGCATAAAAAGCCACTTTTATATCTCATATCTAGTAGTCCTACTATGTTCACTAAATAACTCTTTTAGATGAAGTTGGATTTATTTTGCAATAGTGTACTTCCCATGTTGTCAAAGAATTTTAGCATTCATGGTAGCCCACATTATACATTATACTTGCAAATCATTATCCTTTCATTTTTGTAGAGCGAAACATTTTTGGGAAGGGAATTGGGTGGGCATTATTCTAATACATATAGTATTTTTTTCAAAAGCTAAAATAACTTTTAAATTCCATAACCAATCAATGAAATTAGATCGTGTGAGCCTATATTGGTCGGGTGTGATTGAAAGTGGGTTTGATGGCCTTATATTATCAAGTTTTTACAAAGGTAGCAATATTAATTAGTAATATGACATTGTTTTATAACCATTAAATTTGGTCATTAATTGTAATGGCCTCCCACTAACTTAGCGAATCCTACACTTCCAAATTAGGAAATTAAAATCCCTTTTTAGATGGATTTCTAGTGGGTGATGGAGTTCTTAATGGGTCACTAACATCCGTTAAGGACACATTGTCATTCTTGGATCTCAGTTCTTATTAAGTGGACAACTCTTATCCATCACATCTTATGTGAGGTTCCATCAATCTGGCTTCTAATGTTATGGCCCTTAAGTAAACATTGTCAATCTTAGTTCTTGGCATTAGTTAGGTCCACACTATTAGATCGGTGAAATGTATGGATTTGAACACCATAAACCTCAGGTACTCCTATTTGCCATTCTTGGACCATAATGCATCCATACACCCATAACATCTCATTCTTAACAATAATACTACATGAATCTCTTGGGTTTATGCACACCCTTATGTATCCATGGCCGATGCACATAATCCTAAAATAATGCAAGTTATTGCTCTAATGGAAAGCCAATATCTAAATTTAGTTTGCAAGATTTTTGAGTCTTTTATTATTAAGGTCTCACTTTACACATTAACCAATTATACACACACACACACACACACACACACACATATAAAATATATATATATATATATATATATTGCATGGCATCCAATTATATACATATCTAACATATACATATATCATGTTATAATATGTATCACATATATACATAGAATATGAAAAATGGATGCACAAATAAGGAGTGATCATGGAGTTTCTTAAACCTATTCAAAATCTTAGAATAAGTTACAAAATGGGCTTCCTTGTTATAATCTCCATGGATCTCCCACTTTAACACTTCAAGCTCCATGTCACAACTCTTATGATGTATAATCAATCCTTGGCATACCATGGTGAAAAATTACATCCCAATTTTATGTAATTAACATTTAATTGCATACTTTATAATAAAATTAATTACTATTACAAACTAAAGGATTTAATCTAAATCCATGATCATTCCTTATACGTGTGACATGCAAAATAAAATGCAACTTTTGCATGTTCGAAATCAATTTACAAGCAAAGAAGTATGTAAAAAGACATTTATAATGTCCCGAGTGTTGTCCTAATCAAGACATGACTTGGATATGTTTTGGACAAATATTTATGTTTGGTCATGGACATGGTCCTACTTGGGTCCACGCTAGGGATATGTGTTAGTGATATGCACTAGGTCAATCATTTATGATTATTTATTGACTTTCTTATTTTATTAATAAAGAGGTATTTTATTATCATTTGATTTTATGACAATTATAAGAATGGTTAATTCTTACTAAGGCCATCAAGTATGTGACTTGATAGTAAAACCCTTAGATTAAAATAAGAGTTCTATTATAATTATCCCTAGCCATTTATTTATTATATAAATATTAAAGTATTAAGGCTAGTATGATGTTGACTAATGGTTATGTTTTACTAATCATGAATATAAGATATTAAGTTAACTCATAAGTACATGATGAGAGATCATGTACTGAATTGACCCACTAAGAGAATACTACATAGATTATTGTCATAAGTATTTCTCATCATAGTAATTTTATTTTGGTCCTTTGACCTTGAAATCATCATGGATTTCTATATAGCTATTTTATGTTTTGACACATTCTAACATTGTCTTTAACCGGACGATTAAATAGGATGTTATTAGATATGAAATTAGTTATGTGAGGAATGTGAGTGATTCAGAAATAATTTATCCCTCATTAAAATGAGAAAGATATCTAAGAGCCCATTGATGAGATAGACTGAAGGAAAATGTATGGCCATGCTAAAATGAATTGATAAAGAGTTATCATTTTCAGTCTACTTGGAATCAAGTCATAATATTGAACTATATAAGGATGACATTCTATGCCTTATGTTCAATTAAGATATCATGTGATAAAAGGATGATAAAATTCACTGTAATTAGGTTATGTTGGATTATTGACTTCACATGACTTGGGTAGTCATAATGTCTTGCTAGAGGCCACTTATAACTTATAGGCCTAAATAGAGATTTGGGCCCACTGTTATGTGAACCTACAGGGTCACACACTTAGAACAAGTCCAAAAGGGATATGGGTTTAATAAGCCCAAAATAAACTCTGTGGGAATAAATAATTAAAGTGTTTTATTTATTTATTTAACATAAATGTTAATTTTAAATAAATAAATAAATAAGATTTTTTTTTATTTATTTTTAAAATAAAATCAGAATATAATAAATAGGAAATTACCAAAAGGTCATTGGTAGGTCAAAACCTAATTTGTAATCTATAAATATGTTATATTCTAAAGGGTTTAATACACTTGCTTTTCCTGCCTACAAATTCATTTTCTTTCTTCTTAGAAAACAAAGACAAATTTTTTCTTTTGTTCTTGATTTGTGAGACAATCAAGAAGGTTGCTAGCACACATTCCAATTCGTTTTGTGAAGGGTTGTTCGTGTGGATACCTATAGAGGACACATCCTTTTGGAGAATTTTAGATCCAAACAACCAAAGAAAAAAGCTCGAGGTAAGGTGTCACCGGTGTGAACCTCCTCTCATCCTTCTAGAAAATCTTGCCTCTTTAACATTTTAGTGAGATTCTTAAAACCCTAGATTTAATCAAGTATTCAAATCACATGGATCCAAGTTTGGGAATGTGATAAATTTTTAATTTTTTTGATGCGTTTGTATCATGTAACCTAACAATGGTATCAGAGCCATTTGCAATTCAATTAATTGATTATGTGTATATGTGATATATGTTAAGGTTTATGATTCATTTTTGAAAAGGGTTTTCGAAATTATTAAAAAGGGTTTTGATTTGTTTTGTGAGAATTCTTAGTAATCTATTTAAAAACAAAATTAAACATCAATTTGATTAATGTTTGTAATTGTTTAATGTTATTAAACTAAAAGCAGTTTTTGATTTTATGAATTCAGAATGTTGTTTCATGAAAAACGAATTCAATATGTTGTTTTACTAAAAAATAAATTATGTATGATGTTTAGGATAAACCTATCCAAGTAAAGACTTTAGGATAAACCTATCATTTTCTTTGATCTATCTTTAAAGAATAGATTCTTAAGAATATAGGTAGACAACTATACTTTCATAGAGGTCATCATACCAACATCATTGCTAATCAAAAGAATGTCACCAACATACAAGACTAGGGAAGTGAGTTGGCTCCCACTAACCTTCTTATAAAGACATAGCTCATCCTCATTCTTAAAGAAACCATAAGAATGGATAGCCTAATGGAAATGATAATTTCAACTCCTTAAAGTTTGCTTTAAACCATATATTGATATGTTAAGCTTGAACATTTTTTAGCTTTCCTCCAATTCAAAACCCTTGGGTTGCTCTATAAAAATGTCTTCCTCAACATGGCCATTAAAGAAGGTGGTCTTGACATCCATTTTCTAAACCTTATAATTATAATGTGTAGAGTAGGAACAATTTAATGCATTCAAGCATGGCTAGTGACGAGAAGGTCTCCTTAAAGCCAACACCTTTCCTTTGGCCAAACCCTTTTGCTACAGGCTTAGCTTTGTAGGTCTCTACCTTCTCATATGCACTAATCTTTCTCTTAAAGATCCATTTATCCCCAATAAGTACAAAATCCTTAGGAGGATCAACAAGTGTCTAGACTTAGTTTGCACATATGGATCCATTTTGATTCTGATCATCTCAAGCTATCTCAAAGAATCTTTATCATATGAAGCTTCTTTATATATAGTAGGATTATCATCATGAATACTCTCTTCATGAACATGCCACTCTTGCACATCATGAAGAAAACCATATCTCTTAAGAGGATGAGATGTGCTACTACATCTTTTAGGGGTAAGTATGATGACATACTTAATTGGAATAGGCTCTTAGGGTTGATCAATGTCCATTTGATGAATTTGTTGGGCTTCCTTATATGACTCCTCATCTAACATTATCTTCCTTCCTTTTCCACCTTCCTTAAGAAACTCTTTCTCAAGGAATATAGCATCATTGCTAACAATAACAATTTATTCAGTACAAAAATAAAAGAAATTTCCAGCAAAGCTTTCTTTAATCAATTTCGTATCCAACTTGTGTGATTTTAACTTTTTAATAAAATCTAGGCACCCCCAAATCTTAACAAGCTTAAGACTTGGTGCCCTACCAATCCATATCTTATATGCTGTGGTAGCAAGGGACTTGGGTGGAACTCAATTAAAGATGCAGGAGGCCATTCGGAGTGGAAAACCCCAAAGTGATATAGGAAGATTAGTGTAGCACATCATGGAATGTACCATATCCAATAAAGTATGATTGCACCTATTGGACACACCATTCATTTGAGTTGTTCCAATCGGTGTGATTTATGATGCAATGTCATGTTCTGTAAGGAACTCAATAAACTCGGTACTTAAGTATTCACCTCCTTAATCCGATCTTAGAGTCTTAATGCTTTTCTCGATTTGGTTTTCTACTTGGACTTTAAAGTCCTTGAACTTTTCAAAGAATCATACCTTAAATTTGACTATCCCTAAAAAGGTCCAATGATGAAACAAATCTTGAAAACACTAGAGTCTACTAATTTGAAACACCTTTAAAGTATGCAACCTTAAAACCCTAACCGATCCCACTAGTGAGCAAAATTGATCATCGAGCCATTAACTTGTACTCTGATCTTATGGAATATGAATTATCAGAATAATAAGAGGCTTATTTTGAGTAATTTTCTCTTGGAATAAGTAGTTTGTTGAGTCAGTTATCATTTCATTAGAATATAAGCTAACTTCATGAAAAAATGGACATTAATTTTGATAAAACGAACTTTGAAAACATGTTTAAAAGGCTCCAAAATCTTTAGAAGTGGCCCTAGAATAGTCTAAACCAATATGAGGATTAGCACCCTTACTTAAAAGTATGTGTGTAACAATGAACACCACTACGTGTATGTGAGCGACCGTTTTTAGTGTCTTCTTTTTTTGTTTAGGGTTTTCCATTTTATTCTTTCTATAACAGGTGTTTCTCTTTTTGAGTGACATGAAAACTTTATCAAATACAGAAGTGATTGGTCTTGGGGGGATGAGATTATTTTGATTTTGTAGAGTCGCCACTTGATTTTTAGAAAATCAAGAAAAGAAAAGGACAATATCAAGTCACTCTGCAAGTATTGTCCCCAGTAGAGATATTTGGGTTTAGGAGATCGCATATACTTTTTTACTATTTCTCATTATATGATATTTCATGTATAGCTACCGTAACACCCTAGTCTCAGTAATGACGATTTATATAGCATTCATACAACACGTTATATAGTATATGATAATAAAGCTGAAAATTTATTTATTACATCACTTTCCTAATAAAATTCATATGAAAAGAAAAAGGTTATAGAAAAGTAAATCTAATATGAAAGATCTGCAAAAATATCATGACCATTTACATAGTTTATTCGATGACTTATAGGATGATCATGCTTGTAATGATTATTTATGCTATAATGATGTATGATAATAACATGAGGCCATCACTGGACCATGAGCATGATGACTCTATTTCAGGATATGAACTTTTTGTTAGTGATATGCACTACGTCAATCATTTGCGATTATGCATTGACTTTCTTATTTTATTAATAAAGAGGTATTTCATTATCATTTAATTTTATGATAATTATATGAATGGTTAATTCTTACTAAGGCCATCAAGTATGTGACTTGATAGTAAAACCCTTAAATTAAAATAAGAGTTCTATTCTAATTATCCATAGCCATTTATTTATTATATATAAATATTAAAGTGTTAAGGCAAGTATGAAGTTGACTGATGGTTATGTTTTACTAATCACGAATATGAGATATGAAGTCAACTCATAGGTACATGATGAGAGACCATGTACTCGATTGACCCACTATGAAAATACTACATAGATTACTGTCATAAGTATTTCTCATCACAAAAATTTTATTTTGGTCCTTTGACCTTGAAATCATCATGGATTTCTACATAGCTATTTTATGTTTTGACACATTCCAACATTGTCTTTAACTGGATGATTAAATAGGATGTTGTTGGATATGAAATTAGTTATGTGAGGAATGTGAGTGATTTAGAAGGGATTTATTCCTCATTAATATGAGAAAGATATCTATGGGTCCCTTGATGAGATCGACTGAAGGAAATTGCATGGCCATGGTGAAATGAATTGATAAAGAGTTATCATTTTCAGTCTACTTGGAATCAAGTCATAATATTGAACTATATAAGGATGACATTCTATGCCTTATGTTTAATTAAGATATCATGTGATAAAGGGATGATAAAATTCGTTGTAATTAGGTTATGTCAGATTATTAACTTTATATGACTTGGGTAGTCATAATGTCTAGCTAGAGGCCACTTATGACTTGTAGGCCTAAATAAAGATTTAGGCCCACTACCAATGTTATGTGAACCTATAGGGTCACACACTTAGAATAAGCCCAAAATGAATATGGGTTTAATAAGCCCAAAATAAACTCTGTGGAAATAAATAATTAAAGTGTTTTATTTATTTATTTATTTGTTTATTTATTTAAAATAAATGTTATTTTAAATAAATAAATAAGATAGTATTTTTGATTTTTTTTTAAACAAAATCAGAATATAATAAATGGAAATTACCAAAAGGTTATTGGTAGGTGAAACCCTAATTTGGAGTCTATAAATATGTTATATTCTTTAGGGTTTCACGCACTTGTTTTTCCTACTTCCAAATTCGTTTTCTTTCTTCTTATAAAACAAAGACAGAATTTTCTTTTGTTCTTGATTTGTGAGACAATCAAGGAGGTTGCTAGCACACACACTCCAATTCATTTTGTAAAGGGCTATTCGTATGGATACCAATAGAGGACGCATCCTTTTAGAGACATCTTGATCCGAAAAACCAAAGCAAAAGGCTCGAGGTAAGGTGTCACCGATGTGAACCTCCTCTCATCCTTCTAAAAAATCTTGCCTCTTCTGCGTTTTGGTGAGATTTTTGAAATCCTAGATTTAATCAAGTAGTCGAATTACATGGATCCATGTTTGGGAACGTGATAAATTTTTTTAATTTTTTCATTGCGTTTGTATAATGTTACCCAATAGTGGTATCAGAGCTACTTGTCGTTTAGGCCATATAAATGAAGCCATGAGATAAAAAATGCAATCCATGTATGATAATCAAGTATGGACCTTTATTGACCCAAATTATGGTTTAAAAACTATTGGGTACAAATGGGTTTTCAAAAGGAAAACTGACATGGATGGAAATGTGCATACCTTTAAGGCAAGACTGGTTGTAAAAGGTTTCAAACAAAAACATGGTATAGACTATGATGAAACCTTTTCACCAGTGGCTATGCTAAAATCTATTCGAATTCTTCTTGCCATAGCTACATACTATGATTATGAAATATGGCAAATGGATGTCAAAACATCATTTCTCAATGGAAACTTATTTGAGGATGTGTACATGACACAGCCAGAGGGTTTTGTTAGTCCTGATAATTCTAGAAAGGTATGCAAGCTTCAAAGGTCCATTTATGGATTGAAGCAAGCATCTCGAAGTTGGAATCTTCATTTCTGATGAAGCAGTCAAAGAATTTGGCTTCATTAAAAATGAAGATGAACCTTGTGTATACAAGAAAGTTAGTGGGAGTGCTATTATGTTTTTAGTGTTGTATGTGGATGACATACTACTCATTGGAAATGATATCCCTATTTTACAAAATGTTAAATCATGGTTAGGGAATTGTTTCTCAATTAAAGACTTAGGTGAAACTGCTTATATATTAGGCATCAAGATCTATAGAGATAGATCTAAAAGGCTTATTGGCCTAAGTCAAAGCACTTATAGTGATAAGGTATTGAACAGGTTTAATATGCAAGATTCCAAGAGATGATTCTTGCCAATGTCGCATGGCATTAATCTCAGCAAGACTCAGTGTCCTATGACACAAGATGCGCAAGACCGCATGAGTAAGATTCCATATGCTTCTGCTATTGGATCTATCATGTATGCAATATTGTGTACTCGACCTGATGTTTCATATGCCTTAAGCACAATGAGCATATACCAGTCAGACCCAGGTGAAAGTCACTAGACAGCAGTTAAAAATATCCTTAAGTACTTGAGAAGAAGTAAAAATGCATTTTTACTATATGGTGGTCAGGAGGATGAGCTAGTTGTAAATGGTTACATATATGCCAGCATCCAAACTGACAAGGATGATTTTTTATCACAATAAGGATATATGTTTTGTTTGAATGGAGGTGTAGTGAGCTGGAGGAGTTCCAAGCAAGACACCGTTGCTGATTCTACAATAGAAGCTAAGTACATAGCTGCCTCAGAAGCAGTTAAAGAGGCTGTTTGGATCAAAAAGTTCATAACTGGACTTGGTGTTGTTCCTAGTATATCAGATCCAGTGAACTTGTATTGTGACAATAATGGAGCTATAGCCCAAGCTAAGGAGCCCACATCACATTAGAGATCCAAACACATACTCAGGCGCTATCATCTCATTCGAGAAATCATTGAGAGAGGAGACATCAAGATATGCAAAATACCTACAAATGATAATGTTGCTGATCCACTGACTAAGGCTCTTCCATAACCTAAACATGAGAGTCATACTAGGTCCATGGGTATTCGATACAATGTTGATTGGGCCTAGTGCAAGTGGGAGATTGTAAGTGATATGCACTACATCAATCATTTGCGATTATGCATTGACTTTCTTATTTTATTAATAAAGAGGTATTTCATTATCATTTAATTTTATGATAATTATATGAATGGTTAATTCTTACTAAGGCCATCAAGTATGTGACTTGATAGTAAAACCCTTAAATTAAAATAATAGTTATATTCTAATTATCCCTAGCCATTTATTTCTTATATATAAATATTAAAGTGTTAAGACTAGTATGAAGTTGACTAATGGTTATATTTTACTAATCATGAATATGAGATATTAAGTCAACTCATAGGTACATGATGAGAGACCATGTACTCGATTGACCCACTATGAAAATACTACATAGATTATTGTCATAAGTGTTTCTCATCACAAAAATTTTATTCTGGTCCTTTGACCTTGAAATCATTATGGATTTCTACATAGCTATTTTATGTTTTGACACATTCCAACATTATCTTTAACCGGATGATTAAATAGGATGTTGTTGGATATGAAATTAGTTATGTGAGGAATGTGAGTGATTTAGAAGGGATTTATTCCTCATTAATATGAGAAAGATATCTATAGGCCCCTTGATGAGATAGACTGAAGGAAATTGCACGGCCATGCTGAAATAAATTGATAAAGAGTTATCATTTTCAGTCTACTTGGAATCAAGTTATAATATTGAACTATATAAGGATGACATTCAATGCCTTATGTTCAATTAAGATATCATGTGATAAAGGGACGATAAAATTCATTGTAATTAGGTTATGTCGGATTATTGACTTCACATGACTTGGGTAGTCATAATGTCTTGCTAGAGGCCACTCATGACTTGTAGGCCTAAATAAAGATTTAGGCCCACTACCAATGTTATATGAACCTACAGAGTCACACACTTAGAACAAGCCCAAAATGTATATGGGTTTAATAAGCCCAAAATAAACTCTGTGGAAATAAATAATTAAAGTGTTTTATTTATTTATTTATTTGTTTATTTATTTAAGATAAATGTTATTTTAAAAAAATAAATAAAATTTTATTTCTGATTTATTTTTAAACAAAATTAGAATATAATAAATGGAAATTACCAAAAGGTTATTGGTAGGTGAAACCCTAATTTGGAGTCTATAAATATGTTATATTCTCTAGGGTTTCAAGCACTTGTTTTTCCTGCCTCCAAATTCATTTTCTTTTTTCTTAGAAAATGAAGACAGTGTTTTCATTTGTTCTTGATTTGTGAGACAATCAAGGAGGTTGCTAGCACACACACTCCAATTTGTTTTGTGAAGGGCTGTTCGTGTGGATATCTATAGAGGATGCATCTTTTTGGAGATGTCTTGATCTGAACAACCAAAGCAAAAGGCTCGAGGTAAGGTGTCACCGGTGTGAACCTCCTCTCATCCTTCTAGAAAAGCTTGCCTCTTCTGCATTTTGGTGAGATTTTTGAATTCCTAGATTTAATCAAGTAGTCGAATTACATTGATCCAGGTTTGGGAATGTGATAAATTTTTTTAATTTTTCCATTGCATTTGTATCGTGTTACCCAACACTTTCCACATTATTGGTATTTATGATGTGATTTCATGATTTCATAACTAGAGAATACATAATGGTGACAAGAAATGAACATAATTATAAGCACCTAATTCCGCGATGTAATTGTGCATGCGTGTGACGAAAGCCACTAATTAATTAAGAATTTGATCTCTAATGTCGATGTTTCATAATTTAAAGGATTAAATTATAAATTTTAAAAGTTTAAATGCAAGAATTAAAAGTTTAGGGTTTAAATTGGAAAAAATAAGTTTTTAGAGTTTTTTTGGAAATATGCTTTGGCTTGTTAAATGCTAGTTGGCATTTAGCCAAATGCCAATCAACATTAGCCAAATGTTGATTAGTATATGACCTAATTTTGATCAACATTAGATAGATGTCAATCAACATTTCACTAAATACTAATTGGCATTTTTTTCACAATTTAAGTAATTTTTTTCTTTTGTATGATTAGTTAATTAGATGTAATTGACAGACGTGTCCCGCATTCTGTGTTTAAATAAGTCTCCATACTTTATTCAAAATGAATCTTATCTTATTTGTGTTTTCAAAAATAAAAAATTAAAATCCCAGATGTTGAACTTCATGGTGCTACGTAACCAAACCTTACAATTATGCAAAAGAGGTTGGCTAGCTGGCTTTAAAAGCCAAGGGAGAAGTCTGTAGGAAACCCCCTGTTTTTCTTTTTTTAGGGACAAAAATTATTTCCAAAACGGTTGAGATTATTGAATGTAGTAAATATTATTTTTTTCTTTCTCTTTTGGAGCCTGTAAAACCTAGTTCTTAAAAGAGGCCAAAAACCTTAGTTGCTCACTTTTGATTTTCAAAAACCTTAGAAAACCAAATAAAATTGCATTCTATTTTTAGTCCAGAGATCATGAAAGAGACATTACAGAGCCAATTCTAAATGGTGATAATCACAGTCTAAGAGGCCATTAAACTACATATGTACAACTTCCTTTTCACTTATTTACTTATTCTTTTCTTTTAATTCAATCTCTTTATTTTAATTATTGAATTGATTACTGATTAAATTTTGTTCTTTTGTCTTTGTTTTTGGCTTTTGTTCTTTGGTGCTTTGGGAATGATGATTGGTTATGGTGTAGTATTTGAACAGTAACTTGAGGAATCCATGGACCAAAACTTGTGAAACCCTGCAAAATTTAGGATTTTTTGTATTTCTCTATGTTATTTATTTATCTATTGTTTCTAGGTTGCAATTAATTTCATTTTAATTCTCTACACTGTAGGTTATAATAAACCCAATAGTGGGAAAATAGTGGAATTCTAATTCCTTTCACTAAAAATTGGTTAGTAATTTAGGTATAATTTGCTAAATTTCAATTAAAATCAATGATTGCAATAAATTAAAGTTAGAGTTGTATGTAAATTAATTTAGGGTTTTTTAGAAAATCATGTACAATTGTTTATTTGATATGTTTTGATATATTATTTATCTTGGATCTTGTTTTTGGGTTTATTTGATCCTTTTGGGCCCGGGTCCACGATTTGGTCCAATTAACTTAAAATAGCTTTATAAATGGGTTAGGTTAATTAATTAATTAAAACCAACGTAGGCCCATTTTAGGTTAATTAGATTTAGGCCCATTTTACCCTAGCCCATTAAAGTATTTTTATTTTTTTAATTTAATTTAGACTTTAAGCCCATTTTATAGTTAATTAAAATTTATTTAAATTTAGCTCAACCTATTTAATTCATTACTTTTGAAATAAATAGACCTAGGTACACATTTAACTTAAAATAAAATCAAGTTAGACTTAGGCTTACTAATTCAACTTTTCTTTTAAAATTTTATAGACTTAAGCCCATTTGTAGATATGGGGTTTCATATCATATTGTGACAAATAATGGGGTTCAATTTCAAGCAGAAACAATAGAGTTATTATAAAAGGATGGGATTGAGCACCATAAATCTTCACCCTTTCATCCTCAGGCAATTAGAGTAGTGGAAGTGGCTAATAAAAATGTCAAGAAGATCCTCCTTAAAGGTTAAGACTTAAAAGGATTTGTTTGAATTTCTTCCTTTCACCTTGTGGGGATATAGGACTACAGCTAGAACTATAATAGCCCAAACACCATTCTTATTGGTGTACGGCTGTGAAGCAGTTTTGCCTTTAGAAATAGAAAACAAGTCCTTGAGAGTGGTCATGGAAGCTAAAACATCTAAAAGTGAATAAGCATGAAAGAGATATGATCACCTTGTATCTTTGGACAAGAAAAGGATGGATGCTTTATTCGACTCTCAGATATATTAGAGAAGGATAGTGAGATCATTCAACAAGAAGGTTAAGCTTGGAAAGATCAAAATTATTGACATGGTGTTAAAGCAATATAGGCTGTGGTGTTTGATTCGAGAGGAAAATTTATACCAAATTAGGAAGGACCATATTTAGTTAAATAAATTCTACCTAAAGGAGCTGCTAAAATATTAGATCTTAAAGGCAACTAGTTCATGGAGCTTGTTAATCTGGATCACCTCAAGAAATACTACTTTGTAAAAAATGGATAATAATAGTATAAAGAAAATAAAGTCCATTGACTAGAAAACTTGCAAAGGCTAGTTAGGCAAAAGATAGGACATTCCCACTATCCAAAAAACCCGTAAAAGGTTAAAAGGCAAAAATTAAGGAAAAAATAAAAAAAAGTAATCCTAATGATTAAAATACCCAAAAAGGGCTAGTCAGGTAAAAATTAAGGAAATAAAATGTGAGTGAAAAATATTCAATTAGAAAATTCAAAAGGACTAGTTGATAACATGAGTTATATCATATGATGTAGCAAATGTACTTGTTTTAGCTCTAATTAATGAATCTTATTGAAATAGAATTTTTGTTTTACATCCCATGTGTTATCTTATTTATAATGCATAAGTGCTAAAAAGGAAAACATAACATAAAAGTCTAATCAGCTCTATATGACCTTTTTCAACTATGCCTTTCTTTCTTCTTCTATGACTCATCATGTAAAGCTTCAATGCTCTTATATCTAGAAAATCCTAGGGGCTCAGTGATTTGAATCACAACCCAAGTCATGTAATTATCATCAATGATCTTATCAACATCCAAAAGTATGTTCCTTTTAAGAAACCTATGAGGCCATAAATTCCTGATCTTATCTAAAAAGTTTTATCTTAGGGGAAAACTTTCAAAATTAGTTGAGATAGTGACAATGAATTGTGGGTGACCATACTGGTGACAAAGGTGTAGAGGAGTGAAGAAGGAAGAGAAATGTCATCCTGGAATAGGAACATAGTGATCATACAACTCAATGGTCATAAACTTCAATCTCCACCAAAGGTAGACCCATGTGATCTCAAAATCTGTGATCCTCTTTAGCTAGTCAACCCACTAGTTTGTGTTGTGCTTGTCTTTCATCTTTAATGGGTGAGATTAGAACTGGTGATGTTAATAGGATAAAGGATTGGTAGGAGTAGCAAGTATGCTCAACTAGTCCTGTAGCCAAATTTGAAAACAGTAAAAGATAAAATAATTAAAAGCCCACTAAGTTGAAAACTTGAAAGGGCAGTTTAGGCAAAAATTAGGGCAAGCCTGCTAAGTTCAAAGCCCATAAAAGGGTGTGTTATACAAAATTTAAGGCTAAAAAAGTAAAAAAACATAAAAAAATAAAAAAAATCCTGAGTTACATACTTGAAGGAGAAGTAAACTACTTGAAAGATGGTCATAGGTTTGGAAGTTATCTAACCCAATCATAGTCTCAGCAATAATAATTGGAATAGGGTCAGATATAGCTTCCACTTGCTCCAGAATACTCATAATCATGGTATTAGCATCTCCATAGGAAGAGACCAAGAGGAATTAAGCATAAAGATAGAAAGCAACTATTATGGTCCAACCAAAATTGTTCTTATCTTTATCTCACATGTCATAATTAAGGAAGATAGGTTGATAGTTCTAGGGTTATGGGCAAGAACATGAATATCATCTAGGGGCATATCAAAAAAAGCTACAAGTTTGTTTGGGAATTGCATACCTAAGTCAAGCATATCAATAACTATAGTAGAATCGAATGGATGTCCCAGAATACCAGTAAATTCTTCAGTCATATGACATAGTTCTTAACCATTGAACCTAAAAACATGATGTATAAAACTCTAGAAAAAGGCAACAATATGTAGAAAGTTGTCATTTATCTTCAGGTGTTAGAGAGATTTCAAAGGCTTAGCATCAAAGGGCATAAGCTTGTTTCAGTCATCACCATTAAGGTTCTTGAGAAACCATTTCATCAGATGGAAAGAGGCTTAAGTCATGCTGAAAGAGAGAAAAGGAAAAAGAATAATGAAATAAGATCTCTTTAGTTATTTATGTAGGAAAGAATTTAAGGTTAAGTATAATTCATATTTTCCTTTCTTGATAAACTTAAATGAGGATAACAGATAATAAAGATAATGGATAATTAGATAATTGATAAAGATAATATAAATTAGATAAAGATAAATGGATAGGTAGATAAAGATGTTGCTAAAAAACTAGTGGCATCTATTTATCCAAGTTTAATTCAGGAAAAGGTAAAATTTGAAATCCATTTAGGTCATCAAAGTACACAATAAAGAGCAAAGTACAACATGGACAGTACAACAAAAGTTACAAATACAAATAATCTAAATCAATCATGTTAAGCTCCAAAATCATGCCATATGCTCCATCCTCTACTAGGATCATCACGATGATAGGTATTTGGAGGTCTAATAGAAGAAGGCCTAGTACCATATGGATTAAAGCTCAAATCGACTAGCTATTGTGGAAGCCTCTCAATCTTGTGCTCCATATCACTAGCAAAGCTTTGTCATGATTAGGAAAACATTATTACATGCATAGATTCTACATTTTCTCAATGTATATACTTACCCATCAATTTTTTATGACATGCATAATGAATAATCTTTGAGATGAGGAAAGTCTATACAGGTACTATGCATGTGTATAGGGAACCTATTTTGTAAAAATTTTGCTAATATCACTATCAAGTGTACAAATTGATACAGGAAACAATTAAAATGGACTCACATAATAAGTATCCGCTGAGGAAAAGCTAGAAAGCTGAGCATCATCGAAATGCATATATTGTTCAACTGGAGACTGAACAGTAGGAGCCTAGTTGAACATGGACCTATATGGGAGAGAAAAATTAGCAAGAGTAACACCGGCAAAGGCCCCATCGTGACTAGTCCCAATATGCTAAGTAGAATGTGCATGCTAGGTCTAGACCTAGGACCTTAAAAATTAGAGCAATATCAGCAACAAGAACAGTCTCAGACTCAGGAACTGTCTCAGTCCCATGAGCAGTCTTAGTCTCCTCCTCCATCACCTCATTAATGGGAGAGCCAATCTCCTCGAGCTAAGAATAAAGAATGAATGATGCATGATTTCCAAATGGAACAGAAGAAATTATCATAAATTACCTCAGCACGGTTAATAGGAATCTGCTCTAGGAGATGCTTATGGATGAATCAGTAGTAATGTCGTGATCACTCAAGTAAGGTCGAAGCATCATATCATTGAAGTGCCTTTGTCAACTTTGAACCTGTCAAATGTAAGCTATGCAACATCAAAGGAATGATATCAAAAGGAATTCAACGTTGAGAATGTCCATGAGACTTGTGATAAACTTACTCTCCTATATACCACATCTGACAACCATAGCCAGGAAGCAGAATCCTCATAGACTAAAGTCGTACTACACCAGCCATGAAGTCATATCTCTAGACATTATCAGCTCTCATCAACCAATCAGAATTAATATGCAAAATCATGTTAATTAAATTATAGTTTTTAAATGATGAAACACTAATGAATTTTCTTTCTTACTAGGTAACACCCAACGGTATTTAGCTGATCATGATAGGTTTGAATAGTGCTCCCGACGTTGGTTAAACAGGAGGAGCCTTATCTATGCGTTAGAGGGAGACTCCTATAAAAAATGATAGCATCAAAGCCCCTTATCAACCCAATCTCTATACTCCAAATCTAAAAGAAAAAGAAAAAGAAATAAGAAAGTCATATAGAAAGCAGGGATAGTGACAAGTAATGAAAAGAAGGCATACAAGCATGGTGTGCCAGAAGCCACACATCGTGATAACACCTCTATAGATAGTATACAGTCTATAGTAAAGATAGGACAATGAAGTAGATCCCCAATCAAGGGTAGCAACTTGACCTAAGTCATTAGGAGGGCCAAATAAAGCAATGCTAACCTTATGACTAGTCTCATAAAAAAGCCCAATCATGTTATACACATACTAATTTAGTGTGTCTTCAGGCAAACTGTAATAGTTGATGTCGAAAGGAACAGGACTACCCCTAAAGGCAATCCTAATATAGGCAGAAAAACTCATAGGAGAAACGGTTAGCTCACTTACATAGGTATGGAAAATATGGAAAGTATCCATCCACTGCTCTATCAGAGTAAATAAGGAGTAACAGTCAAACTTGCCTACAGTTGATGGAAGTGTAATAATGAATTGTCTAAACCCAAAGGCCCATATCAACTAAATCACATTTTCTGATAACTCATGAAATAATTCTCAAGCTATGTGAAAGCAGCTTATGAATTTCATCACTTGATAAATGAAATTTAAGGATTTAGAAAATAGAATAAATAGATAAATAAATTTGGATTAATTAATTAATTGACATATTAATTAATAAATTAATTAAACATTTGAAAAAATTAAAAAATCAAAAAATCGATCAACATGGGCCAAATGTTGACCAAGTTTGGCCTAATACTGATTGACATTAGCCAAAGTCAATCGACATTTGAGCAAATATCTATTGGGCTTTACATGCAGACCAAATTTTAGCCTTCTGACACTATTTTTCATGTGTTTGATAAACTATATAGTATATACCTAGGGCAAAATCCTATGTGATAGGAATTTTCATGCATTTTTTAATCAATTTCTAATTTAGTTTGAATAATGTGCATACTAGTCCGCATTCTAAAATTTATTTTGATTACTAACTTTATAGATAGTTTTTTACATGAATAAGCAGAAATAAGGAAATGTTATCTCATTACCAATATCTGTACACCTATGGTGGTGTAGGAAAGTGAAAGGGAGAATGAAAGAGCCTTCTCGAAGTCTGAGGTTATTGTGAGGAAAATGGAGGGGTTGAATGGTTGGGTCTACTGGAATGTCTGCTCTCTTATGTGCTTTGTGTTGCAGGTCTGCCATAAGATCTGACAGATTACAGATCAGACATCAGATGATTAAGAAATTAAGAAATGAAAATCAATGCAAAGTAAGGAAATGAAAAGGAAAGAAAATGAAGAAAGAATGAGGAATGAAAAAGATATGCAAAAGGGAAGTAATAAATAAAATGGAAAATGTCCATTTTAGTCCCTTAGATCTGCTTGCATTTAAATTCAAGTTATTTCTTCATAATCCAGTGCACAATTACATTCTAATTAGGAACCAGTTCTTAATTAATTCATCAAAATTGATATCATTAATCATTAATTGCATATATTTATCTATATTTATTTTGAATTCTCAGTCAAGCACATAATACATAATATAAATATAGAATTCAATTTTTGCATTTTACATGCATAGTTTATAATAATAATCTCAAATTTCATTTTTGTTATATGCTACACAAAAGAAGTAACAAGACTTTCAAGTTATTTTATTATGCACTACATAGTAGTCATAACATGAATTTTAAGTTCAATATGTTATGTTCTGCATAGCAGTCATAGCATCAGTATTTCAAATCTTTGAAATCACCACACACTACACAGTAGTTATGGTGTTGTCGTTAGATGTTCCACAAGAACTATAGCGCATTTTTTCTAATTCATAATCGCTATATGTCCTACAGGGAATATAAGAAAATTCATAATCGCTAAACATCCCACAGGGAATATAGCAAAAATCATTACATATTTCGTTAAACGTCCCATAGGGAATATAACAAAATTCATAATCGCTAAATGTCCCACAAGGAATATAGTGAGATTCATTGCATATTTTGTTACATGTCATATAGGGAATATAGCAAAATTCATAATCGCTAAACGTCCTACAAGGAATATAGCAAAAACCATTGCATATTTTCTTAAACATCCTATAGGGAATATAACAAAATTCATAAATGCTAAATATCCCATGGGGAATATAGTGAGATTCATTGCATATAATTTACTAATTGTTCCACAAGAAATTATTGGGATTTTGCGATTCAAATGCAGCAAAAAAATTAAAATTTTATCACATTCCTAAACTTGGATCCATGTAATTTGACTACGTGATTAAATCTAGGGTTTTAAGAATCTCACCAAAATGCAGAAGACACAAGATTTTCTAGAAGGATGAGAGGAGGTTCACATCGGTGACACCTTACCTCGAGATTTTTGCTTTGGTTGTTCGAATCAAGACGTCTCTAAAAGGATGCGTCCTCTATAGGTATCCATACAAACAGCCCTTCACAAAATGAATTGGAGTGTGTGCTAGCAACTTTCTTAATTGTCTCACAAATCAAGAACAAAAGAAAAACTTTATGTTTGATTTCTAAGAAGAGAGAAAACTATTTTTGGAGGTAGGGAAAAAACAAAACTGTATTAAACCCTACAGAATATAACATATTTATAGACTCCAAATTAGGGTTTGACCTACCAATGACCTTTTGGTAATTTCCCATTTATTATATTCTAATTTTTTTAAAAAAATAAATCAGACATAATATCTTATTTATTTATTTATTTAAAATAACATTTATCTTAAATAAATAAAAAACTTTAATTATTTATTTCCATAGAGTTTATTTTGGGCTTATTAAACCCATAATCGTTTTGGGCTTGTTCTAAGTGTGTGACCCTATAGGTTCACATAACAATAGTAGTGGGCCTAAATCTCTATTTAGGCCTACAATTCATAAGTGGCCTCTAGCAAGACATTATGACTACCTAGGTCATGTGAAGTCAATAATCCGACATAACCTAATTATAGTGAAATTTATCATCCCTTTATCACATGATATCTTAATTGAACATAAGGCATAGAATGTCATCCTTATGTAGTTCAATATTATGACTTGATTCCAAGTATACTAAAAATGATAACTCTTTATCAATTCGCTCTAGCACTAGGCCTAATCAACATTTTATCGAATACCTATGGACCTAGTATAACTCTCATGTTTAAGCTATGGAAGAGGCTTAGTCAGTGGATCAACAACATTATCATTTATAGGTACTCTGCATATCTTGATGTCTCCTCTCTCAATTATTTCTTGAATAAGATGATAACGTCTGAGTATGTGTTTGGATGTTTGATGTGATATGGCCTCCTTAGCATGGGCTATAGCTCTATTATTGTCATAATACAAGTTCACTGGATCTGATATACTAGGAATAACACCTAGTCCAGTTATGAACTTCTTGATCCAAACATCCTCCTTAGCTGCTTCTGAGGCAGCTATGTACTCAGCTTCTATTGTAGAATCAGCAACAATGTCTTGCTTAGAACACCTCCAGCTCACTGCACCTCCATTCAAACAAAACACATATCCTGACTGTGATAAAAAATCATCCTTATCAGTTTGGAAGCTGGCATTTGTGTAACCATTTACAATTAGCTCATCTTCCTGACCACCATATTGTAAAAATGCATCCTTAGTTCTTCTCAAGTACTTAAGGATATTTTTAAATGTTGTCCAGTGACTTTCACCTGGGTCTGACTGGTATCTGCTCGTTGTACTTAAGGCATATGAAACATCAGGTCGAGTACACAACATTGCATACATGATAGATCCAATAGTAGAAGCATATGGAATCTTACTCATGCGGTCTTGCTCATCTTGTGTCATAGGACACTAAGTCTTGCTGAGACTAATGCCATGCGACATTGGCAAGAATCCTCTCTTGGAATCTTGCATACTAAACCTACTAAATACCTTATCAATAGAAGTGCTTTAACTTAGGCCAATAGGCCTTTTAGATCTATCTCTATAGATCTTGATGCCTAATATATAAGCAGCTTAACCTAAGTCTTTCATTGATAAACAATTCCCTAACCATGATTTAACATTTTGTAAAATAGGGATATCATTTCCAAAGAGTAGTATATCATCCATATACAACACTAAAAACACAATAGTACTTCTACAAACTTTCTTGTATACACAAGGTTCATCATGATTTTTAATGAAGCCAAATTATTTGATTGCTTCATCAAAATGAAGATTACAACTCTGAGATGCTTGCTTTAATCCATAAATGGATCTTTGAAGATTGCATACCTTTTTAGAATTCTCAAGATTAACAAAACCCCCTGGATGTGTCATGTACACATCCTCAAGTAAATTTCCATTAAGAAATGCTATTTTGACATCCATTTGCCATATTTCATAATCATAGTATGCAGCTATGGCAAGGAGAATTCAAACAAATTTTAGCATAGCCACTGGTGAAAAGGTTTTATCATAGTCGATACCATGTGTTTGTTTGAAACCTTTTGAAACCAGTCTTGCCCTAAAGGTATACACGTTGCCATCCATGTCAATGTTCCTTTTGAAAACCCATTTGCACCCAATAGTTTTTAAACCATCATTTGAGTCAATCAAGGTCCATACTTGATTATCATACATGGATTGCATTTCTGATCTCATGGCTTCAAGCCATTTCTCAGAGTCAGGACTATTTATGGCCTCTTGATAGGATGTGGGCTCATTTTGATCCACAATTAACACATCATTATCACTGGTTATGAGAAATCCATATCTCATGGGGATTTGATGTGTCATACCAGACCTCCTTGAGCCTTATAGTACTTGTGCAGGCTCAACAACTACTTGTTGATTTAGTTATGGTTCCATATCAGGTACAATGCTATTTTGTAGGCCTTTAAATTTCTTCAAGTTGCATTGTGCTCCCACTGGTTCCTTTGGAAATAAACTCTCTTTCCAATAATATACCATTCAGAGACACAAGCACTTTGTTCTCAGATGCATTATAGAAGTAATATCCTTTAGTTTCTTTAGGATATCCCACAAAAAAGCATTTGTCTGATTTGGGTGCTAGTTTATATGAGATTTGACACTTCACAAAAGCATCACATCCCTAAATCTTAAGAAAAGAAAAATTGGGAGTTTTTCCAGTCCATTTCTCATATGGTGTCTTTTCAACTGCCTTCGATGGAATTCTATTCAAAATGAATATAGCAGTTTCTAAAGCATATCCCCAAAAAAAGATTGAAAGATTAGATTGACTAATCATAGATCGAACCATATCCAATAGAGTCTGATTTCTGCATTCAGACACACCATTCCATTATGGTGTACCTGGAGGAGTCAATTGTGAAACAATCCCACATTCTCTAAGATGATCTATAAATTCTTGGCTTAAATTTCACCACCTCGATCAGATTTTAGTGTTTTAATATTTTTACGAAGTTGATTTTGAACTTCATTCTTGAAAATTTTTAACTTTTCAAAAGATTTAGATTTATGTTTCAATAGATAAAGATAACCATATCTATTGAAATCATCTGTGAAAGTTATGAAGTACTGAAAACCTCCTCTAGTAGTTAAGCTTAATGGTCCACATACATCATAATATATTAGGCCCAATAAGTCATTAGCCCTCTCACTCTCTCCAGTAAAAGGTGTTTTAGTCATTTTTCCAAGTAAACAAGATTCATATGTATCAAATGATTCATAATCAAATGAATTTAAAAGCCCATTTTGGTGTAACTTTAACATGTGTTTCTCATTTATATGGTTTATACAACAATGCCAGAGATAGGTCGAGTTTAAATCATTAGATTTAGACTTCTTTGTATCTATGTTATAGATTGGCATTTCATTAGTGTCTTCAGCATCTAAAACATAAAGTCCACTAGTGCATAGAGCATATTCATAGAAAATGTTATCCTGATTAATATTGCATTTATTATTCTTCATAATAAATTCAAACCCTTTCTTGTCCAAACAAGAAACATAAATAATATTCCTACGTATAGTAGGTACATAATAACAATTTTCTAAAAACAAGTCCACTAGGCAAAGGTAACTCATAAGTTCCTACAACTAAAGCAGCAACTCTTGCTCCATTGCCAACTCATAGGTACACTTCACCTCTTGCCAATGATCTACTCCTTTTTAGACCTTGCACATTTGTACAAATGTGAGATCCTGATCTAGTGTCTATTACCCAAGAATCATAATCACAAGCAGATAGATTTAATTCTATAATGTGATACCTGAAGAGGTAGTCTCATCACCCTTTTTCTTCTGCAGATCATCCAAATAGAGCTTGCAATTTCTTTTCCAGTGGCCTGGCTCATTACAGAAAAAGTAAATTCCTTCCTTTGCTTTGGGTTTAGCTTTGGATTTGGGCTTTGGCTTGGGCTTCGGAAAGACTTTAAAGACCTTGCCCTTGCCCTTTCGAACCCTTTTCATCCCCTTTCCCTTATTGACCATAAGAACATCATTGGTGTTACTCTCGATGTTCTTTTCAGTAGTTTTTAGCATCCCATACAACTCTGAAACAATCTTCTCCATACTATGCATATTGTAATTCATAATGCAGCTATCATAAGCTTCAGGCAAAGATTAGAGAATAATATCCATAACCAGTTCTTGTTCAATCTTGAGACCAAGCTTGTCCAAGTGATCAAGATGACCCTTCATCTTGAGAACATGAGGACTGACAGAGCCACTAGTAGTAAGCTTGCAAGAAAGCAATGCCCTGATGGTATTGAACCTTTCAATTATAGATTTCTCTTAGAACATTTCCTTGAGATTGTCTATCATAGTATAAGCTTCCATTTCCATCAGCTGCTTTTGTAGCTTAGACTCCATACATCCAAGCATAACACAAGTGACATCAGTAGAATCATTGAGATGGTTATTATAAGTATCCCTTTGTGCTCTAGGAGCATTGGGAGCTGGTTCCTTAGGGATGGGTTTATCAAGGATGTATTCCTTTCTTTCATGCCTAAGAATAATTCTTAGGTTTCTGTACCAGTCAAGAAAGTTAGTCCCATTGAGCTTATCCTTCTCAAGGATTGATCGTAGCGACATGGTAGATGTAGTGTTTGAAGTCATTTTCTATAACAAATATATGCAAAGTCCATTCAGTATTTTATTAAATATGTATGAGGCATAATTAAAAACTCCCACTAAATTTACTTAAATCAATAACCCTCAAAGTTAATTTTACAAATTTTAGTGGGCCAAGATCCATATTTCACCATACTGTAATTGAGCTTTGGCTCATCGCCTAAAATATGGTTATTTAGGTAGAAAACTCTTATCAATTACATCTCATGTAACTCTTAGATGGTATGGGATTTGACATCACATGTCATGGCTTAAAATCGCATATAATTCCCTAGGTCCAAAACCATTTTGATAACCTAGTTAAGTCAAACCATATCAAACATTTGGATAGCACCATTATCCAACTTACCTTCCTCGGATAAATTTATACACCCTACTTTAGTAGGCCCATATATAATAATCTAAGGCTTGAAAAGTGTTGAATTTATAGGAGGCATTATAATGACTTAATATTAAATGAGGGTTCATCTTTATTTAATCTTATTTAGTTATTGTTATGATGTATTGCATGGCATGATATGGCATCACATAGATGGCATCACATACATAACAACTAAAATAAATGTGACATAGTATGACCCAAATCTAAGTTGATCTTCATAAGCCAATATGAAGATCAAAGGTCAAACCTAGGTAATATTACAATTACAAATTGAGCCTCTAACTTCGATCTCCATCTTCTACCATGGATCTCCTTATTTGGTTCCTACCTTGGATCTCCATCCTGGGCCTCCAACTTGAATTTCACCAGGGATCTTGATTTACACAAATAGCTGTAATTTATTCTACACTATTCTAAAAAAAATAAACACAACAAAACAAAAATAGCTTGTAGGCTGTATTTAAAATTACCACCCATAAAAATTAAATCCAATCACATTGGTCTAAGGGCCATGCTATGCACCATCCATAAAACAACAAACATGTATAACATAATAATCTATTTAGTTAGCAAATCCAATTATTATGTTAAAAATAAAATAATGTGACAATTCCTTCGGGTCAAGGGGCTGTGCCCTTGGCGGGATTCGAGGGCAGCACCCCTGGTGGTGGTCCATTAAAACAGCCACCATGAAACCCTAATTTGCATCAAGGAAACAATTAACCAATTTTTGTAATCAAATTACTAAATCAACTACTGCCTAAAACAATATCACTTTTTGTAAATAGCTTACAGTCTAAAAATTCCGTTCAAAACAAATCAAAAAAAATTTTAGTTTTTCATAAAAACATATGTGCCAATAGCTGATTCTGATCACTATAAAAAATCACAATAAAAAGAGCAATAAACATATCAATTCGTATACTTGTACGAATTCAACTTTGCCTATGCATTAGGTCGCATGGCCGTGCTACCTAATTGACGTCATATCATGCATGGTTGTGTGCCAAATGCACACGGCCATGCTATCTACTAGCACATATTATACTTAATTCATTTTTCATGAAACAACATTCTGTATTCATAACATTAAAAACTGCTTTTAGTTTAATCACATTAAACAATTATAAACATTAATCAAATTAATGTTTAATTCCATTTTCAAATAGATTACTAAGAATTGTCACAAAATAAATCAAAACCCTTTTTGATAATTTTGAAAGCCCTTTTCAAAATGAATCATAAACCCTAAAATATATCACATATACATAGAATTAATTAGTTCAATTACAAGTGGCTCTGATACCACTATTGGGATTTCGTGATTCAAATGCAGCAGAAAAATTAAAATTTTATCATGTTCCTAAACCTGGATCCATGTAATTCAACTACTTGATTAAATCTAGGGTTTCAAGAATCTCACCAAAATGTAGAAGATGTAAGATTTTCTAGAAGGATGAGTTGAGGTTCACACCAGTGACATCTTACCTCGAGCTTTTTGCTTTGGTTGTTCAGATCAAGACGTCTCTAAAAGGATGCATCCTCTATAGGCATCCACACGAACAACCCTTCACAAAATGAATTAGAGTGTGTACTAGCAACTTTATTAATTGTCTTAAAAATCATGAACAAAAGAAAAACTTTATGTTTGTTTTCAAGGAAGAGAGAAAACTATTTTTGTTCACAGGAAAAAACAAAACTATATTAAACCCTAGAGAATATAACATATTTATAGACTCCAAATTAGGGTTTGACTTACCAATGACCTTTTGGTAATTTCCCATTTATTATATTCTGATTTTGGTTTAAAAAAAATAAAAAAATAATATCTTGTTTGTTTATTTAAAATAACATTTATCTTAAATAAATAAATAAATAAATAAATAAAATACTTTAATTATTTATTTCCACAAAGTTTATTTTGGGCTTATTAAACCCATAATCATTTTGGGCTTATTTTATGTGTGTGACCTTATAGGTTCACATAACATTGGCAGTGGGCCTAAAACTCTATTTAGGCCTACAAGTCATAAATGGCCTCTAGCAAGACATTATGACTACCCAAGTCATGTGAAGTCAATAATCCGACATAACCTAATTACAGTGAATTTTATCGTCCCTTTATCACATGATATCTTAATTGAACATAAGGCATATATGTCATCCTTATATAGTTCAATATTATGACTTGATTCCAAGTAGACTTAAAATGATAGCTCTTTATTAATTCATTTTAGCATGGCCATGCATTTTCCTTCAATCTATCTCATCAAGGGGCCCATAGATATCTTTCTCATATTAATGAGGGATAAATTCCTTCTGAATCACTCACATTCCTCATATAACTAATTTCATATCTAATAACATCTTATTTAATCGTCTGGTTAAAGACAATGTTAGAATGTGTCAAAACATAAAATAGCTATATAGAAATCCATGATGATTTAAAGGTCAAAGGATCGAAATAAAATTACTGTGATGAGAAATACTTATGATAATATTCTATGCAGTATTCTCATAGTGTGTCAATCGAGTACATGATCTCTCATCATCTACCTATGAGTTGACTTAATATCTCATATTCATGATTAGTAAAACATAACCATCAGTTAACATCATACTAGCCTTAGTACTTTAATATTTATATAATGAATAAATGGCTAGGGACAATTAGAATAGAACTCTTATTTTAATCTAAGGGTTTTACTATCAAGTCACATACTTGATGGCCTTAGTAAGAATTAACCATTGATATAATTATCATAAAATCAAATGATAATGAAATACCTCTTTATTAATAAAATAAGAAAGTCAATACATAATCAATTGATTGACCTAGTGCATATCACTAATAGAAATATGGTGAAGCATAAAACATAACATTCTGTTTAAAATTGAACAAGCAATTTAAGTATAGATATGTCAGTTAGGGTACAATTAAGTTTCTTGATTCTTTTTTCTAAAATTGGGTGCTTCTATTGCTTTGCCATAATTTTTCAACCAAATAGCGACAATATGAGGGCAACTACATGCACCTAATTCTACAATGCAATTGTGCATGCATGCAATGAAAGCCCCTATGATAAAAATAATCAAGAAATTAATCTCTAGTGTCGATGTTTGATGAGTTAAAGGATTAAATTGTAATGTTTTCTAGTTTAAATGCAAGAATTATAAGTTTTAGGGATTAAATTGGAAAAATTAAGTTTTTGGGCAGTTTTTTTAGAAATTTGCTTTGGCATGTCGAATGCTAGTCGCCATTTAGGTAAATGTCGATCGGCATTAGCCAAATGTTGATAAGCATTTGGCATAATGCTGATCATCATTAAACAAATGCCAATCAGCATTACACTAATTTTTTCTCTTTTTTTTGGCAAATTTGGTCTTTTTTTCTTGTGTTTGATTGGTTAATTGGATGTAATTAACACATTTATCCCACTCTGTGTGTTTAAAGAAGTCACAGACTTTGTTTAAAATGAATCCTATCCTATATGTGCTTTTAAAAATAAAAAAATTAAAATACCAGACGCTGAACTTCCTGGTGCTGCGTAATTAAACCCTGTGTTCGCACATAAGGGGTTGGCTAGTTGGCTTTAAAAGCTAAGGGAGAAGTCTATAGGAAAAGGGCTTTTTTTATTTTTTTAGGGAGAAAAATTATTATGAGAAGGAGTTGAGATTGATATTTATCAAACATAGTAAAGATTTTTTTCTTTCTTTTTTAGAGCCTGTAAAACAAAGTTCTTTAGAGGAGGCTAAAAACCTCAATTGCTCACTTTTGATTTCTAAAATCCTACAAAACCAAATAAAATTGCATTCTTTTTTTAGTCCAGAGATCATGAAGGAGACATTACAGAGCCATTTCCAAATGGTGAAAATCACAGTTTGATGGGCCATCTAACTGCATATGCATAACATCCTTTTCACTTCTTTGCTTCTTATTTTCTTTTAATTTAGTCCTTTTGTTTTAATTATTAAATTAATTACTGATTAAATTTTTTTCATTTGTCTTTGTTTTTGTGTTGTGTTCTTTGGTACTGTGGGAATGAGGATTTGTTATGGTGCAGTATTTGAACAGTAACTTGAAGAATCCATGGAATGCCATGGATTAAAACTTGTGAAACCCTGTAGAATTTAGGATTTTTTTTATTTCTCTATGTTATTTGTTCATATATTATTTTTGTGTTGTAATTAATTTCCTTTTATTTCTTTACACTGTAGGTTATAATAGCCTTAATAATGGGAAAATAGTGGAATTCTAATTCTCTGCACTAAAAATTGGTTAGTAATTTAGGTATAATTTGGTAAAATTCAATTAAAATCAATGATGGTTGTAGATTAAAGTTACGGTTATATGTAAATTAATTTAGGGCTTTGTAGAAAATCATGTACAATTGTTTATTTAAATTTTGTTGATATATTATTTATTTTGGATCTTATTTTTAGGTTCATTTAATCCTTTTGGACCCAAGTCCACAATTAGGTCTATTTTACTTAAAATAGGTATATAAATGGTTTAGGTTAATTAATAAATTAAAACCAATGTAGGCCATTTAAGGTTAATTAGATCTAAGCCCATTTTAATTGATAAAATCAATTTAGATTTAGCCTATGCCAATAAAGCATTCTTATTTCTTTTTAAATTAATTTAGACTTTAAGCCCATTTTCTAGTTAATTAAAATTTATTTAGATTTAGCCTAGCCTATTTAATTTCATTATTTTAAAAATAAATACATTTAGGCCCACAATTCACTTAAAATAAAATTAAGTTAGACTTAGACCCACTAATTCAACTTTTCCTTTAAAATTTTATAGACTTAAGCCCATTTCTTTAAATAAGTTAAAATAAAGAGACCTAGGTTCATTATAATTGATATAAATGTAGGTCCTTTGTTAGCCCACTTCAGTTGTAAATAAAATGTACAATTAGCTAACTTCTAAATAAAATTAACTTCGTTTAGACTTAGGGACATTACACATTGTATGAATGTTTTCTTATATGTGATTTTATGATTAGTTGGGTTAGGGTTAGATGGATGTTCAAATTAGGGTTTAATAAAATTGCATGTAATTAGAGAATGAAGTAATAACTCATAAAGTAATAAAAAATGAACACAAGACTAAGAGAAGTTAGCATTCCGTTTGTAGAATTTCCTAGTTGTGGTGCTACCTTTCTTTTAGAGAATTGAGTACCACCAAAGCAATTTGTTCGAGTTATTACTTTGGGTGGTGACTCCTTATCTCCATGCTATGTCTTTGTGATATAGTACTATGTTCGCTAGGGCCCTGAGCCCAAATAGTATCGTGGTTGCTAAAATCTTAGGCACGAGCTAAACCTCGTCATCTATAATAATAAAGTATATATTATTCATATAGCATGCAAGATTTTCAGTCTCATCACACAAGCACACTAGTATTCCCAAATGCTGGTGACAATAAAATAAAATGCAATGCGATAAAATAAATGTGCTTGTGTGAACTTTAAAGCTCTAGGTTCAAGAGATTATCAAGCTTTCCTCATTGAGAGGTTTAAAATGACAGCATAATGATGCTATATTGGATACCTTTAAAGTGTGCTTTCATAAAGATGAGGCTGGGTTTATAGGAAAAAACGATCTAACAACATAAAGGAAAGGTTGTGGGAGAGCAAAAACTGTATGGGAAAGGGTTTCCTACACCTTTGATGGAACTAATTTTTGGGTGTGTGTGTGCGTGCCTACACTTGCTCCCCCCTCTCTAAAATGGAATGTAGAGGAGACAATTTATAGAAAAAAGTGTAGAATAGGGTGGTAATGGCATGGTCACACACGTATGAGTGTATTTTTATGCGTGGTCATGTGAACATGTGTGCGTTTCCATATGCACTTCAATGCTCTACACACTCTGCCTGGGTTGTACATGACCTATTTTGAACTTGGTTCATAGGATTTTTAGGCCTTTCAAAGATATTTCCATAGTCTATTTTGCCAAAATTGGCATTAATTTTAGCACATGACACCTAAGGGTGTTCATGCCCACTTATGAGTAATATGCGTAGATTCCTAGGTTGTGTTGGACTATTGTGAGACCACATCTAGAGATTTTTGAGCCTTTCAAGCATGTTTTGAAAGTCCATTTTATCCAAATTGATTTCCATTTTTTCATGAAGTTGGGTCTCAATTCAATAAAATGGGCATTGGTGTAAGCACCCAATTTTGGGATGCAATTGTGCATAATTGCGACTTAAGCCCCTATAATGAAATTCATTCAAAAATTGAACTTGGTTGTTAATTTTCTGGACTTTAAGGACTAAATTGCAACATTTTTTATGATTTGATTATAAATAAATCAAAATTTCAAGGGGTCTTTTGGTAATTAAAAGTTAAAAAAATAAAAATAAAAAATAAAAAAATGATAGGATCGGTATTTAAAATACCAATCGGCATTGATGTAATGTCAACTGGCATTATGTAATGCCGATCGGCATTACACAATACCTATTGGCATTATACAATGCCGGTTGGCATTGCATAGTGCCGACACATTAAAATCCATTTTATTTATTTTTTTTTGTGTATTTTTATCGATTTTTCAATATTTTGATTGGTTGAAATTTCAAATTTTATCTGATAAGCTTTTTTAAAAAATGTAGAAGATATTTTTGAACTAAAAAAATAAATGCTATCTGATTATATAGGTATGTTCTTCCTTTGGAGGAAGTTCAGTATGTGCAAACTCTGCATTTAAAAGTAGAGTCTGAATGTGTGCATAAGGGAGGATTTTTCTTTAGGAGGATTTTTTTAGGGAATTTTTTTACACAGACGGAAGATAGATCAAACTTTGATTTCTTCTATTCTTTTAAAACCCTAATTTTTGTAGTTCATTTGATGAAGACTATACAATGATTTTTTAGTCCCAGTCCAAAATAAAAATAACATTGAGTCAATTTCAATGGTGAAAATCCTAATATGAGGGGTCAAAAAAGAGCATTTGCACAACATCTAAATCATCAGTGTTATTTTCTATTTCAAGTTTTATTCTTTATATTATTTTCTTCTTATGATTTTTCTTTCATTTTGTTATTCTTTTTTTGATTCTTTAATTTCACTACTAATCTGATCACTTGTTTTTTTTGTTTTCATATGTGCATGTGGTTTGAGGAGGATACTGCCTATATTTAAATTGAGCAGAAGGTCCATGGAATGCCATGGAAGAACCTATGTTGTTTTCCAGTAGGATTTAGGATTTTTTATTATTTTTTGTGTTCTGTGTAGTTATTTTAATTTATGGGTGTATAATTAATTAAATTTAATTTTTGTACATAGTTTGTAATAGCCCCAGTAGTGGGAATAGTTAAATATTTAATTTTCTATATTTTAAAATTAATTAGTAATTAGGTTTAATTGGGTAAAAAATCAATTAAAATCAATGGTGGCACTAGCTTAAATTAGGGCTTGCATGTGATTAATTTTGAGGTTTTTTCAGAAAATCACTGTAATGTTTATTTGATCCATTTTTTTTGTGTTTTATTTGTTTTGGGCTTATTTTTTTTTATGTTTTATCCTTTTGGTCCCCAAGCCCACGTGTAGGTCTAGCCCACTTAATAAATAGGCTTAACAAATGATTTAGGTTTTTTAAATAATTAAAATCAATTTAGGCCCATTAGGTTAATTAGATTTTAGGCCCACTTAGTTAATTAAAACTTGTCTAGACTTAGCTCAGCCCACTTAATTGCATTTCTTTTAAAATAAATAGACCTAGGCCCACATTTCACTTAAAAATAAAACCAAGTTAGACTTAGGCCCACTAATTTGATTTTCCTTTAAAATTGAATACACTTAAGCCCATTCCTTAGACAAATTAAAATAAATAGATCTAGGCTCACTAATTAATAAAAATATAGGCCCACCTATAGTCCATTTATCACTTGTAAATAAAATGTAGATTTAGCAAACTTATAAAATAAAATTAACATAGTTTAGACATAGGGACATTGCCTTTTTGATGCATTTTTACTTGTAATTTTATTGACTTGTTGCCTTTTAGGTTAGATGGATTTTAATTAAGGTTTAATAAAATTGCATGTAATTAGAGGATGAAATAATCATTCTAAAAGAACATGAGACAAAGAGAAGTTAGTATTCCATATCTATAATCTCCTAGTTATGGTGCTGGCTTTCTTTTAGAGAATCAAGTACCACCTTTTCAATTTTTCCCTATTATTACCTAGGGTGGTGACTCCTCATCTCCATACCATGTCTTTGTGATAGTGGTTTGTGTGTTCTCTAAGGCCCTGATCCTAAATAGTGTCATGGTTGCTAAAATCTTGGACACGCACTAAACCCCATTGTCTACAGTGGTGACTCCACTAGGGATAAGGGATACTGATTCTACTTGTGTTCTTTAGAATTGTTTTATCAATTATTATTTCATTCTTGCAATCATTCTACATGTCCTTACTAAACCGATGGCATTGATTTATGATTCCATGATTCCACTAGCTTCATGGAGTTGTAGATTGGCTAACCATCACTCTTAACCTTAACTCGATTCAAGAGATATTACCGGGCTCATCTGACCATAGTCTGTAACCCAAGTCCCTAAAGGGGGTAATCTTCTCTTAAGTTGGTAAAGGATGTTGGGCCCCTCTGACCTTGACCTATAGCTCAAAGTCCATAGTGGAGAGCATCTTGCTAAGGAAGCCTTAACTTTTCACTGGACCCTAACCATATATAATGGCTTAATTACTTCCCCTAGGGTCTTTACCCAAAATGCTTATTTGTTTGAATTGCCATGAGGTATTTCTATTTATAAAAGCCTAGGTTTATACCTTTGAAGCTCATTCAAGCTAATAAGGATTAGGCTAGACCTTTATATTTAGAAATGCTGCTTCTGTGCTCTTTTTCTTTTAAGAGAGATTTGGCATGCACATTGGCTTTTAATATCCCCTGTTGATATGAAGGCCAAGACCAAAAATCCTAGGAAAAGAAACTAACCATCAAACATATGAGTGGGAGAAATAAGGTTGGAAGGCTTATGATTTCATGTTGCTTGTTGATTGCTTCATGATACATGCTACCTGCTAAGTGCTTGCCTACTATTTGCTGTATAAACACATGCATCATGCATACATGCATATATACAGTCAATGCATCATACTAATACCTTATTTTGCAGTCATCATAGATTCATTTGGGTCTTCTTGTGTCTGGGGATGAAGAGGTAGCAAATTGACCAGAGTTGATTTAAGTTCGGAGTCCATAGCTCGAAGCATTCTTCATAGACTAGAGAGACTAGAGGGGAGTCCAATCAATCCACTATTCCTAGAAGCTGAATTAGCTCAGATTGAATAGACTGAAATGGAACAACAATCATAGATGTGGACCATAGAGGACATTAAGGGAGCTTTGATGGATGACATGAGAGCTATGATGCAAGATGAACTGACACAGGCTTTGGTCATACTAGTGCAACTAGTTGTTGGACAACCACCTACTGCTATTATTGAACAACCACCTGCTACTACTATTAAATAGCCACCTACTATAGGAGCTCCACCTGTTGCTGTAGCTCCTTAACCTACTGCTAACAGTGCTGGGGGGCAACATGCTCCTAGAAATGTACTTGCTACTAATGTGAGAATATAAGACATTGAAAACTACATGGTAGAGAAGGTGAAGAGAGAATTACTTGAATTGGTTCAAGACCTTGAGTCCAAGCAGATGCAAGCACTGACTCAAAAAATGTCCAAGATGGAAGAGCTTATTAGAGGACAAGGAAGAGGATATTCTTTTGACTTTAATGATATGTTGCAAATGGAGGGTGACAAGCTGTCTAAAAATTCAAAATGCCTCAACTGCAGAAATTTGATGGGAGAGGAGACCTTAGAATTCATCTGAGTAAATACAAAACAATCATAAGCACTACAAAAGCACCTCTAGCTGTGGTCACTAGGTTATTTGTGCTATCCTTTGAAGGAATGGCTGTGAATTGGTACCATGGGTTAGAAAAGTTTATTAGAATTGACTGGAAGGAACTATATACTACATTCTTGAAGTAATATGATTATAACACTCGATTGGAAGTGTCAATTAGGGATTTGGAGTTAACTCAACAGAAATCAAATGAGTCTTTTTTTTGATTTCTTAACTCATTTCATGAATAAAGTAGGGATGATGAAAAACAAGCTTGGTAAGAAGGATCAAGTTAGAATGATAGTTCATAATGTGTCACCTAGTTTAGTTGAGAGGCTACAGATGATGAATCCCAAAACCTTTGTGGATTTGTATGATGATGGGTTACAAGTTGAGGAAATTGAGAGTGAGAAAAAGAAAAATGTTAAAGGCAAAAGAACTCAAAACTACCCAAATGGGGGCATACAACAAGGAAGTACTAGCCGAGCTGTAGAGACACATGCAGTTCAACAACCTAAAAGGTTCTCCAACTTCAACCAACCACTCTCCAAAATCCTAGAGAGGCTAATCCAAAAAAGCCTGCTTCAACCCTTAACCTTTTCCAAAACCCCAAATCCAAATTTCCTTGGCTATGATCCAAACAGTTACTACAAGTTTCATCAAGTAGCTGGCCATTCCACAGATACCTGCATCCGCCTAAAACATGAAATCCAAAACTTGATAGTCTTTAGAAAAATCACTGAACTTGATAAATTCAATTCCAACCCAAACACTACAAATAACCCTTTCCCAGACTATCAAAACGTTCTACCACCAGCCACTATGATGATTAACTCAAGGGTTAGCGAAGAAGAAGTGCTAAGCTCCTTCGAGGACCTCAACCTTATACCCAATGGAGAACCTTTCAGACAGCCATAAAGAGGAGTAGAAAATTTACTGGGCTAGCCCTTATGCAAGTTTTATTAAAGAGTATTCTACTCAAAACCACCCTCTGTTGATATCCCTATTGAATAAATTGAGACCTCAGGATGGGGAGATGAGTTTGAGGATAAGCTAGTAAAAGAAGAGCTTGAAATTCCCAAGCAATCATTAAGAGGAATTAAAGATCTATTGGGACAACCTTTAGGTAAGTTCGATTACAGAGTATTCTACTCTAAGTCCGCTTCTGATGACATACCCATGGAAGAGATTGTGCCGACAGGATGAGGTGATGAGTTTCAAGAAGATGAATTCTTAACCCTAGAATTGTCCCAATAAGGGGCTGAAGAGCTGCTAAGCCAACATATGGACAAGCTGAGGGAGCTAAAAGGAAAAGAAACATGCACAGTGGAAGTTTATAAAAACTAAAAAAGAGAACGAATTGTTGGGGCCGTGGACATTTGGTATGATTCTGATGAGGAAAAACCCACTGGAATCGATGTATGGAGTGATACTCCAAATGTGAATCATGTTAGTAGAAGCGGGAGGAATTACCGAGTAGCAAAGAAACAAAATGAAAGGGTTATAGAAAGGGAAGAAACATAAGACGCAGAAGTAGAGGAAGGACATAAAGAGGATCTAATTTTGGAATAACTTAAGAAGGCTAAGGCAAACATCAACATTTGGGAATTACTGATGCATTTGGGTAATCATGGAAGGGCTCTGGTTAAAGCTTTGTTGAACATGAGCATTGAAATGACAGCTATGCTTGAGACTATAGTAGCAATGGTGATAGAAAAGAAACATGGGCTGATAACATTCTTAGAAGATGAGTTGCCTTTAGAGGGAAGAAATCATAACAAGGCATTATTTATCCTAGCTGAAGTAAAAGCGAAGAGAACTAACTTTGTAATGGAAGATGATGGTTTAGCTATAAATGTATACCTACTAAAGATCCTACCTAATATGGGTCTGAAAGTAGATGACTTGACAGCTTCAACCCTCATAATTAGAGCTTACGATGATAGTACCAGGAATGTGGAGGGAACATTTCAAGCTTTGGTCAAAATAGGGCCTGTAGAGTTGACTGTTTAATTTACTGTACTGGACATCCCTATTACTTATGCCCTGCTATTGGGAAGGCTGTGGTTTCATGCCCTGGGAGGAGTACCCTCAGCTGTGCAATACAAAATAATATTCCCTCATGAAGGAGATGTCATGACAATGAAAGCTAGAATCAATGCAACTGTGGCAACCATACTTAATAAATAGAAGCAAGTGTGTGTTCTGCCTAGTTTCCAAGTTGCTGGAATATTTAATGAGATGGATCCTAGGGTTGCAAAATGATGGAAAGCATGAACCTGGACAGGGGCTCAAGAAGAATGAACAAGGAGGTCTTAGGCCCCTAGTACCATATGAAGGGTTTGGGATATATTGAGGTAGGATCGGCTACTAGAAGAGTAAAGAACAAGGAGAAAGCAAAAAGAAATAAGCCCTTGGGAAGGATTGGACCACTAAGTGAGAACTTCATCAAGACAGGGGAAGGAAAGTATTATTTGGGCACTAAAGAATATATTAACATAGCTGGAAAGGATGTCCTTGGGTGGTTTGAGATCTTCAAGGGGCAAATTATGGAAAGCCTAGTGGCCAACAACAAAGAGGAAGTCATGAAGCAAGTAACTGAAAGGATGGGTGATGATGCAATTGAGGAGCTGATGTGTCTGCCACCTGAGGAGGAACCACCCCAGGACTTAGCTATTATCATTAGTGATAGTTTTATTAATGTTTTTTATAAAGAAACTAATGTAATAATGTATGGTCAATATGCGGACAAAGATGTTGTTTTTCCTATGTTCAATGATATGAATGATGGTTTTACTTACTTGTGTGATGTGCATCTTGATAGTTCTGTGCATTATAATTTTGATTGGTCATGCATGTTTGACATTAATTCAATGTAATTTGATTCATTTAACATGGGCACAAAATGATAATCCAAAGAACATTTCTATATCACATGATGTAACCCCTAAAGAGAGAAAAAATTTTGAGAGAATATTAACAAAAAGAAAGGTGGTATTTTCCTAGACTTATGAAGACATGCCAGGTTTGGATAGGGAAACAGCAGAGCATCACATTCCAACTCATCTAGAAACTAAGCCAATGAAACAAAAATTATGCAAATTAAGACCATAATGGACAGAAAAGATAAGGGAGGAAACTGCCAAGCAAATACAAGCTAACTTCCTGTAAGTAGTAGACTACCCTCAATGGCTAGCAAACATAGTACATGTTCCTAAGAAGGATGGCAAAGTATGAATGTGTGTAGATTTTAGGGATTTGAACAAAGACTGTCCAAAAGATGACTTCTCATTACCTCACATTGATGTAATAATGGATAGTGCTGCAACAAGTGTAATGTATTCTTTTATGGATGGATCTTTGGGGTACAACCAGATCATGATGGCAATTATGGATAAGATTAAGACAACTTTCATCACAGAATAGGAGACCTATTATTATAAGGGGATGCCTTTTAGACTGAAGAATGCAGGTGCAACTTATCAAAGAGCCACTACAACACTTTTCCATTATATGATGCATAATGAGGTTGAAGTGTATGTGGATGACATGATGGCCAAATCAAAGACAAGAGGAGGACCCTTTAAAGCCTTAGACAAGTTCTTAGCCTGAATTGAGAGGTACAACCTGAGACTCAACCCAAAGAAGTGCATTTCTGGGGTTACTTCAAAGAAGCTATTAGGGCATATAGTGAGCAACCGAGGAATTGAAGTGAATCCAGATAAAGTGAAAGCCATCCAGAAAATGTCAACACTAAAGATGGAGAAAGAAGTAAGAGGATTCCTTAGCAGGTTACAGTATATTAGTAGGTTTATTGCAAAACTCACTAACATTTATGATCCTATCTTTAAGCTCTTAAAAAAAATCAACCGGTTAAGTGGAATGATGATTGCCTAAAAGCTTTTGATAATACCAAGGAGTATCTTATTAATCCACCTATTCTGAATCCACCTAGACAAGATAAGCCATTGGTTTTATACTTGTCTTTAGAAGAGGATGCAATGGGGGCAATCTTAGCACTAGAAGGGTGGGATGGAATAGAGCACGCAGTGTACTACTTGAGCAAGAAGTTTCTACCGTATGAGGAAAAATATGATTTAGTAGAAAAGACATGTCTGATCATGATTTGGGCTATAAGGAAATTAAGGCATTATTTTCAATCTTATAGGGTTAACGCTATTTCAAGAATAAACCCTTTAAGGTATCTATTTCAAGCATTGACTTTAATTGGAAAAATGTCTCAATGGTTGGTACTCTTAATTAAATTTGATATATAGTACATTACTACAAAGGTAATCAAAGGAAGAGCAGTAGCAGAATTCCTAGCTTAGAATGCGATTAAAGGTGAAGAGGAGCAAAATTTGGAGTTTCCATATGAGAACTTAGCAGTTATAGAGCACCGGTAGTGGAAACTTTACTTCGATGGAGCTATAAACAACAAAGGAGCTAGATTGAGAGTGATTCTTGTTACACCAGAAGGAGAAACCATACCAATGGAAAAGAAACTAAATTTTAAGGTCACAAACAACATGGCTGAGTATGAAGCATGTATCTATGGGACTAAGGCGGCTGTGGCAGCTGGAGCAAATGATTTGTTGGTTTATGGAGATTCAATGTTAGTCATCAATCAGGCTAATAAAGAATGGGAGGTAAAAAAGGAAAATCTAAAGCCTTATATATACTATTTGAAAGCCTTAATGAAGAGTTTCACCAAGTGCCTCTTTATCCATCTATCCAGAGACGATAATCAGTTGGCGGATGCACTAGTAACACTCTCTTTAATAGGGGATAGTGAAACTGGGTTGGCTATAAAACTTTTAGTGATCATGAAGTCTAAAGCACCATGTTATGGGGATGACTAGATTATGAATGTTCAAATGGGGCCTGAAGAAAAGCCTTAGTTTTATGTTGTCCAGAGGTTTATTGAAAAGATAATTTATCCAGATGAAGCGACCTCAAAAAAAAGATATACTCTTCATGTTCTTGCACATAACTATGCAAGTCATGATGGAGTATTATACAAAAGAATGCCTAACGAGATGCAACTCAGGTGTCTTAAAAAGGATGAAGCTGAAGAGATGATGCAAGAAATTCATGCAGGGGCTTGCGGTTCTCATATGAACGAGATAATTCTAGCTAAGAAGATACTCAGAAAAGGGTATTACTAGATGACTATGGAAAAGGATTGTATTAGGACAGTAAGACAATGTCATCAGTATCAGATCCACAAGAATCTTAGTCACGTGCCTCCAATAGTGCTAAAAAGTTTATCATCCCATTGGCCCTTTAAAACATGGGGAATTGATATCATAAGAGAAATAAGACCGACAACATCAATTGGGCATAAATACATAGTAGTGGCAATCGATTACTTTTCGAGATGGGTATAGTCATAATCTTTCAACACTATAAAAGCAAAATAGATGGCACAATTCATTGAGAAGAGCCTGGTTTACAGATATAGGGTTCCACATCATATTGTGATAGATAACGGGGTTCAATTTCAAGCAAAAATAGCAGAGTTATTGTAAAAGTATGGGATTGAGCACCATAAATCTTCACCTTATCGCCCTCAAGCTAATGGAGCAGTGGAAGCGGCTAATAAAAATGTCAAGAAAATCCTTTCTAAGATGGTTAAAACCTATAAGGATTGGTCTGAATATCTTCCTTTTGCCTTCTGGGGATATAGGATTACAACTCGAACCGCCACAAGCCAAACACCATTCATATTGGTATATGGTTATGAAGCAGTTTTGCCTATAGAAACTAAAGATTAAGTCCTTGAGAGTAGTCATGGAAGCTAAAATAACTGACAATGAATGGGCGCATAAAAGATATGATCATCTAGTATCTCTAGATGAGAAAAGGATGGATGCTTTATTCCATACTCAGATATATCAGAGAAGGATAACAAGGTCATTTAACAAAAAAGTTAAGCCTGGGAAGATCAAAGTTGGAGATATGGTGCTGAAACAGTCTAGAGCCATGGTGTTCGATCCAAGAGGTAAATTTAGACCAAATTGGGAAGGACCGTATTTGGTCAAATTGATCTTACCTAAAGGAGCTGCTAAGATATCAGATCTTTAAAGGAATGAGTTTTATGGAACTTGTTAATCTGGATCACCTCAAGAAGTACTACCTATAAAAAATATGAATAAAAGTAGAATAAAGAAAATAAAGTCCATTGGCTAGAAAACCTGAAAAGGCTAATCAAAAAAAACTTAGGACATTCCCGTTGTTCAAAAAACCCGCAAATGGCTGACAGGCAAAAGTTAGGGAAATAAATAAAAAATAATGGTCTTGCTGATTAGAAAACCTATACAGGGCTAGTTAAACAAAAATTAGGGAAATAAAATGTGAGCAAAAAATATTCAGTTAGAAAATCTATGAGGACTAGCTAATAACAAGAGTTATGTCATATGATGTATTAAATGTACTAATTTTGGCTCTAATTAATGATTGAAATTGAAATTGAAGTTTTGTTAAACTTTGCATATCCTTATTTAGTATAAAGCATAAGTACTTGAAGGGATAACAAAGCATAAGAAAGCCTAAAACTAGCTCTATGAGGCCATTCTATCTAGTAATGTCTTTGTTTCTTCCTTTGTGACTCATCATACAAAGTTTAAGTTCTCTTGTAGCTAGCAAAGCCTAGTGGTTTTTTCTTTTGGATAAAACTTTTCTTTTGTAATTGTCATCAGTAGTAACATAAGCATCTAGGTGTATGTTCCGTTCAAGGGCTCTACAAGACCACAAGCTCCTAATCTTATCCAGAGAATCATATCTTAAAGGAAAGCCTTTAAAGTTGATCAAAACAATAACGATGAATTAAGGGTAGCCATATTGATGACAAAGGCATAAAGGGGTAAAAAAGGTAGAGAAGTGCAGCCTTAGAATAGGAACACAGTGATCATAAAGCTCAATAGTCATGAACTTCAATCTCCACCAAGGGCAGACCCATGTAATCTCAGCATCTGAAATCTTCTTCAACCAGTCAACCCATTAGGCCATAGAAGGTTTGTCTTTCATTTTCAAAGGATGAGATTGTAGCTGATGAGGTTGATAAGTCAAAGGATTGAGGGGTACATTAAGCAAGCTCAGTTTTTCCTGTAACCAAATCTTAAAAAAAAGGGAGGCCACCTAAGTTGAAAACCCGAAAGCCAGTTTAGGCAAAATTTTGGGCAATCTTGCTAAGTTGAAAACCTGAAAGGGCATCTTAGGTAAAAGTTAAGGCAAGCTCGCTAAGTTGAAAACCCGAAAGGGTGGCTTAGGCAAAAGTTAGGGCAAACTCGCTAAGTTGAAAACCCGAAAGGGCAGCTTAGGCAAAAGTTAGGGCAAACTCGCAAAAGTTAGGGCAAAAAAAAATTCCACTAAAGTGCAAACACTGTTTTAGTTCTATCTAACAATATTCAAGACAGTACAAGAATAAAAAAATAGCAGTCAAATACAGACACGCAAAAAGTCAAGAATATAGAAACTCTAAATCACTCATCATGAGCTCTAGTATCATGCCATAGGGTCCACCCTCTGGTAGGGTCATCATGATAATGAGTGTCTAGAGATCTAGCCGACGAAGTCCTAACACTTTATGGGTCAAAGCCCAAGTTTGTAAGCTGCTGACAAAGAATCTCATTCTCCCCCTCTAGACCGCTGGAATAGCTCTACATACATAGAAAACACCATATCATATTAATTACATGCATAACATGCATACATTTGCATTATCTAAGTAAGGGCGCTTACCCACCAACTATTTGTAACCTGCATCATAAATAATCTTTGACACAAGGCAAGTCCATATAGATACTCTCCATATATCTAGGGAATCTATTTTGTAAAATTTTGTTAATATCAATGTCAATTGTATAGATCCATACAAGAAATAAAGCAAACAGACTCACATAAGAAGCATATGGTGGATAAAAGCTAGGAAGCTGAGCATCACTAAACTGCATCTACTGCTCAATTGGAGCTTGAACAGTGGGAGCCCAGTAGAACATAGACTTGTTTGGAAGGGAGACATCACCAAGTAGAGCACCGATAAAGGCCCTATCACGACTAGACCCAATGTGATGAGCATGATGACCAGGACTAGGTCTAGGCTTTGGACTCTCAATATCGAGAACAACCACAGTCTCTGGAGCAATTTCAGCCTTTAGAGCAACCTTAGTCTCCTCATCCACATTAATAGGAGAGCAAACCTCCTCAAACTATAAAGAGAAGGAGTGATTCATATGTTCTAGAAACACAAGCTAAAATAATGAGAAATTACCTCATCATCATCAATGGGAACATGCTCTAGGAGGCTGTCATGGACAAATTGCTGATAATGTTGATAACGCTTAAGGAAATATAAGGCAGCATATCCCTATAGTGCATCCCTCAGCTCTGAACCTGTAAGATGCAAGCTGTGGAACATATAGGAAGGGACATCATATGGAAAGCGACATTGAGAAGGGCCAGAAGACCAACGATACACTCACTTCCCTAAATACCATATCAGATAGCCATAACCAGAGAGTAGGATCCTCATAGGCTCTAAGCGAGCTGTAGCCGCCATGAAATCATATTGCTGGTTGTCCTCAACACCCTTCAACCAATTGGAGTTTATCTGCAATTTAGGTAAATGAAGTCTAATCTCTATTAAATTGTAACATACTAATGATTTTATTTTCTTTTTTCCTTACCAGGTGTCACTCGACACTGTTCAACTGATCACGGTATGTCTACAAAGTATTCCTACTGCTTGTAAGGTGAGAAGAACCAATCTCATCATTAAAGGAAAGGTCTTATCAGAACTGATAGCGTTAAAGCCTCGAATTAACCTGATCTCTATGCTCCAGATGTGAAAAAGAGAACATATCAGAAAAAGGCAAAGAAGAGCAAAACTATAAAGATCAAATGAAGGAGAACATACATGCAAGATGTGCCAAAAGCCATACATCATGACATCACCTCTATAAACAGTGTCCAATCTGTAATAAATATAAGCGAGTGCAGCAGATGCCCAATCTAATATGGCAACTTGATCCAAGTCACAAAGAGGACCCAACAGAGCGATACTGGCCTCATGAACGGTCTCATAAAATAGGGTCATGCCTAATAATATCAAAAGGAAACACCTCAGTTTATGATTAATCTGACGAGGAGTATAAGTAGAAAGGCATCTGAATCCCTCAACTAATGATGAAAGAAGAACGTTCTTTCGATTCTTCCATGCTGGGGTGAACCCGATCAAATCTTGTACGTACTAACTCCATACATGCTCTGGAAGACTACAATAGTTGATGTCAAATGGAACTCGAGATCCTCTAAATGCAATCTCAGTGATAGCAGAGAAACTCATAGGAGAAATGGTCAGAGAAATCGATCGAACAAAGAAAATAAAGAATAATAGTCAGATTGGCCTCAAATAGTTGGAAGTGCAATAATGAAATGCCTAAATTCGAAAGCCCAAATCAGATGTGTCACCTGCTCTGGCAGTCCATGAAACAATTCTTAAGCTAGATTGAATAGCCTATGAACTTCATTAGACGCTCATTCAATTTCAAAAAGAAAATAATAATTAATTAATTGAAAGATTAATTAATTAATCAAACAATTTAGAATTTAAATTGAAGGATTTGATTAGTTAATTAATCAATTTCCTTTTAAAAAAAATTTTATCGACAATGTAGATTGCCAACCAGCATTCCAGATTACCGATCAGCAATCTACTATACCGATCGGCATTAACTCGGCTGATCGGAAATCTAGAATTTTGACTAGAATTCCAGACATCCAATCGCCCATTTTGACAACCCTGGAGTCAAATTTCATATTTTCAGAGTTAATTTCAATTTATCATGCATTTTCATATTAATTTCTGATTAATATACATGTCAACATCAATTTCTACTCTGAAACTAACTCTAATTACTAATTATACATGTAATATTTTTGTAGAAATAAATAGAAGCAAGAAAAGTTACCTTATTACCCATATCTCTACACCTGTAGGTATGTAAATGAGTCAAGGGAAAGATAGTTGAGTCTTCTTAAAGTTCCAGATTATTCTGAGGAAAACAAAGAGGTAGAATCCTCTGACATTCTGAAGTCTCAACTCCTTCATGTTTTCTATGTGATGAGGAGGCCATAGGATCATACGGATTACAAATCGGACAACAAATGGCGCATAAATCAAGAAAATAAAAATCAAGATCAATTGAAAAAAATGAAGAAGAAATGAATAGGAAGAGACGTGAAGTGATTGACAAAAGGGAAAAATATATAAAATAGAGAATATCCATTTTAATCCTTCAAATTTACTTACTTTTTATCTATTTTTTCTTTTTTGCAATTTAGTCCATTATTGCATTTGCATTAGGAATACATTCCTAATTAAATCATGACATTCATCAAATTAATAATTCATTGAATTATTAAGACTGCATAATCAATATGCAATTCTGAATTTTTTGTTAAGTACATAATACAGAACAAGATTACATAACTCATTTTTTTGCATTTTACATGCATGATTTCAATCAAAGGATTCATATGTTGCATAGTAGCTATGATATGAATTTCAAATGATTATGTTATATGTTGCATAGTAGTCATACCCTTCATTATGTTATGTACTACATAGCAGTTATGACATAAACTTTGAAATTCATCATTACTAGATGTTTCATAAGAACTATAGCAAGTTTTCAATTTATGTACACTAGACGTCCCATACGGAATATAGTGTTCATCATTAGATGTCCCACAGGGAATATAACAAAATTCAATTCAACTACACTAAACATCCCACAGGGAATATAGTGTGCATCATTAGATGTCCCATAGGGAATATAATGAAATTCAATTCAATTACACTAGACGTCCCACAGGGAATATAACAAAATTCAATTCAACTACACTAGACATCCTATAGGGAATATAGTGTGCATTGTTAGACGTGCCATAGGGAATATGACGAAATTCAATTCAACTACACTAGACGTCCCATAGGGAATATAATGAAATTCATCATTGCTAGACGTTCCACAGGAACTATAGCAAATTTCAATTCATCTACACTAGACGTCCCATAGTGAATATAGTGTGCATCATTAGACATCCCACAGGGAAAATAATGAAATTCATCATTGCTAGACATTCCATAGGAACTATAGTAAGTTTTCAACTTATCATCGCTAAACGTCCCATAGGGAATATAGCAAAAATTATTTGCACAAAGTCCACTAGACATTCCATAGGAAATATAGTGCAACTTATCAAACACTACACCTTGCTCAACAATTTGAGCATCAATCGAGTGTCTGAATTTCTTTCTTTCAAAATTGTGTGCTTTTATTGCTTTGCTGCAATTTCTCAAGCAAATAATGATAAAGGGGGCCAACTGTAAGCACCCAATCTCGGGATGCAATTGTGCACAATTGCAACATAAGCCCCTATGATGAAATTCATTCAAAAATTGAATTTGGTTGTCGATTTTCTAGACTTTAAGGACTAAATTACAACATTTTTTAGGATTTGATTGCAAATAAATCAAATTTTCAAGGGTCTTTTAGTAATTAAAAGTTAAAAAATAAAAATAAAAATTAAAAAATTTTAGGATTGACATTTAAAATGCGGATCGGCATTGATGTAATGTTGATCGGCATTACACAATGCCGACCAGCATTACACAATGCCAATCAACATTACACAATGCCGGTTGGCATTGCACAGTGCCGACACATTAAAATCTTTTTTTTTTTTTAATTCAGCCGATCGGCATTACGCAATCCAGTCAGTATTGCATAGTGCTGACATATTAAAATCAAATTTTTTTAATATTTTCACGTATTTTTATTGATTTTTCAATGTGTTGATTAGTTGAAAATTCAAATTTTATATGATAAGTTTTTTTTTTTAAATGTAAAGATATTTTTGAAATAAAAAAAATAAACGCTATCTAATATGATAGGTTTGTACCTCCTTTAGAGGAAGTTCAGTACGCGCAGACTCTGCATTTAAAAGTAGAGTTTGCATGTGTGTATAAGGGAGGATTTTTCTTTGGGAGGATTTTTTTTGCAGAAGTTTTTTACACATATGGAAGATAGATCAAACTTTGATTTCTTATGTTATTTCAAAACCCTAATTTTTGTAGTTTATTTGACAAAGATGATATAGCGATATTTTAGTCCCAGTCCAAAATCAAAATAACACTGAGTCAATTTCAACGGTGAAAATCCTATTATCAGGGGTAAAAAAGGAGCATTTGCACAACATCTAAATCATTAGCGTTATTTTCTATTTCATGTTTTATTCTTTCTATTTTATTCTTTTTGTGATTTTTCTTTTATTTTGTTAATCTTTTTTTGATTGTTTAATTTCACTACTAATTTGATTACTTGTTTTTTTCATTTTGATACGTTCATGTGGAATGAGGAGGATACTGCCTATATTTAAATTGATCAGAAGGTCCATGGAATGCCATGGAAGAACTTGTGTTGTTTTCCAGTAGGATTTAGGTTTTTTTATTATCTTTGGTGTTTTGTGTAGTTATTTTAATTTCTGATTGTATAATCATTTAAATTTAATTTTTGTACATAGTTTGTAATAGCCCCAGTAGTGGGAATAGTGAAAATTTTAATTTTCTATATTTTAAAATTAATTAGTAAGTAGGTTCAATTGGGTAAAAAATCAAGTAAAATCAATGGTGGTAGTAGCTTAAATTAGGGTTTGCATGTGATTAATTTAGGGTTTTTTTTTAGAAAATTACTGTAATGTTTATTTGATCCATTTTTTATCTTTTATTTGTTTTAGGCTTGTCTTTTTATGTTTTTATCCTTTTGGGCCCCAAGCCCACGTTTAGGTCTAACCCACCTATTAAATAGGCTTAAAAAATGATTTAGGTTTTTTAAATAATTAAAATCAATTTAGGCCCGTTAGGTTAATTAGATTTTAGGCCCACATAGTTAATTAAAACTTGTCTAGACTTAGCTCAGCCCACTTAATTGCATTTCTTTTAAAATAAATAGACCTAGGCCTACATTTCACTTAAAATAAAAGCAAGTTAGACTTAGGCCCACTAATTTAAATTTCCTTTAATATTGAATAGGCTTAGGTCCATTCCTTAGACAAATTAAAATAAATAGATCTAGGCCCACCTATAGTCCATTTCTCACTTGTAAATAAAATGTAGAATTAGCTAACTTATAAAATAAAATTAACATAGTTTAGACATAGGAACATTGCCTTTTTTGATGCATTTTTACTTGTAATTTTATTGACTTGATGGCTTTTGGGTTAGATGGATGTTAATTAGGGTTTAATAAAATTGCATGTAATTAGAGGATGAAATAATCATTTATAAAATTATTCTAAAAGAACATGAGACTAAGAGAAGATAGTATTTTGTATCTAGAATCTCCTAGTTGTAGTGCTAGCTTTCATTTAGAGAATCGAGTACCACCTTTTTGATTTGGGAGAGGGCTTCTAAACTTCTCGCTTACTTACTTTGTACTATTGTTTTGGTCCTAGACAATGATTTCATGATTATCAAAGTCATACCATATGTCTATCCCTATGATTTATAGGTTTTAAAGCTAAATAGTACTGACCATCCCATCTTCGTTGTCAAATTCTTCTCCCCATCCTGAGGGTACTATGTCTTCTAGGAATGTGTGGGCAGTAGGAGGTGATCTGTACTTGACTTTGTAGTCGAACTTCCGAGATGGCTGGCCCAATAAGTCCTATACTTCATCGTTATTGCTGAAATTTTTGTTTGTCTCTAGTTCTTGTAAGTAAGGGTAATCAATCACTTCATCGTTTATAGGGAGAGTTGTATCCCTAGATCTTTATGCATCATCAAGTGGGGGGGGGGGAAACTGTCGAAGCATTAAAATGTATTTAAAGGTAGAAGTGCATTACTCATCTTCAATAGAATTATGAGGCTCAATAATGGCTTTTAAAGGTTTGTCTTCTTAGGGCTTATATTGGGTTTCTTGTTTGGCTTGGATTGATTTTTTAGTAAGGTCTTCTAGTAGTTTAGAGGAGATCATGTTAATAGTTAGTGGAGGCATGTTTTGATAGTTTGGGAGAGGATTGGTCTTAATACTCGGCATTTTTCTAATTGATCAATTTTTCCAAAGTCAATGAGGTCTTAGATTACATTTTTAAGAGTTTTGATTGTATTAGTGGTGTGGCCAGGTATTTAGTGAAAGTGGTAAAATAAGTTTTGGTTAATTTGAGGTGGTAGTGGGTTTGGAAGAGGCTTAGGTTCTTGTGGCTATAGGAGGTTTTTTTATTGAAATCTCTAGAATACTTTGGATGGTGGGAGGCTAAAGTTTGAGAATTTTCCCGATGGTCTATTGGCATTAATAGATGGTGATTTATGGGTGTTGGGTTAGATCATGTTTATTTCTATAGTTTAGGTGAAGGTGTTTTGGGTGTTTAGTTAGGTATTATGACAATAAGTGTTTCTAGCTTATTGAGGTTTCTTATCCTCAATTCTAATCCTAGCCTGATGGAGAGCCTTGAAGTTAGGATAATGAGCAAAGATCATCTATTTTCTAAAGTGTGGTAGTGCCCCTTTGATTATTAGCTCTATTTGTTTAATCTCAGGAGGATAGTTTCTCATCTTGACTTTACCCACTATCTGGTGACACAATTAGAGAAAGCTTCACTGAGTTTCTACCTTGTGGTCTTAAGGTCCCTTCAAGTGATGTCTAATTGAGTGTTGTATTCATATTGCTTGATAAACTTATTAGTTAGCAGTAGCTAATAATTTTTTATTTCATCTTAAAGGTCAAGGAACCATGTCCTCAGTCCTTCCTTTAGTGATGTGAAGAAGAATCAAATAATCTGTGATTTTGTAAGCTTTATGGTAGCCATGAAGGTAGCATATCGCCTTACATGGACCCTCGGATCTCTTGTTTCGTCAAACTTAGAAAAGTTTTATAGCTTAAAGTCATATGGAAGTGGCTTATTTGTAAATAATGCCAAGTTGATGAAGCTTTTAGAGCCATGAGTTCCCTTATCTTTAAAGGCGAATTCCAACAGATCCATTCTGTTGGCCAATATTTAACCTCCGCTATCGATTTAGGCTTGGTCATGTAAATAATTTTTTTAGATTTTAGTTCATTCTTAAGATCATGGTAGTAGTCATTGTCATCACTAGCTTGAACTGGGGTGCAGGGATTTCCCTTTGCTTTATCTACCCTTAGGTGAACAAATGTGGATGCTTCATTTAGTAGTGTGCTATTCCCATCTCAGGCAGTTTTGGCTTTGATTTGGGCTTAGAGGATTTCAGCTATGGTGCCATCAGCGAGCAACTTTTGGATCCTCTTTTTTAGCTTTTCTTCAAATTGCTGATAAGAGGTGCCTTCTTGGTCACTCCTGTTTGAATATAGTATTATTGTACATTTTTTAGGGTTAGCTAAATGAATGATGCATGACATGTGCCTACAAAAGAAAAGGGTGAGCATGTATGCATGGAGTGGATGCAAAAATCCTATGATGGAAAATTGATTATTCTTGCAAGAAATAGTGGTTAGTATATGCTATCTACATGTATATGATGTACACATAATTAAATCTTGTTAATTTTCCTGCATAGTGAACAAACCAATCACAAGCAAGCTCTCACTTCCAACTTTATTTCTACATGAGGTCATTCAGTCTCTTTCCTAGGTGGGTTTTAAACCTATAGTCATTAGGGGACTATGGTTCTACTCTTGGAACTAGGCTGTTTCAATTTATGTTGGTAAAAACCAAAGGGTAAACTATGGAACGATAATTGAATGTGCTTAAGGTAATCACACAATGTCAATTTAAGGGTCGATGGTTAGGCTTCAAATGATGTCCAAAGTCTGTATGTGCCCATATGCATAAGACCAAGGTCGATCAAAGGGAGTTCAAGTTCTTTCCCTTCCATTGATATTTGATATGCTTATTAATAGTCATGAAAGCATCGTGTCATACATGAAATTTGACTATCTCCAAAAAGGTCAAATGATGAAACAAATCCTCGAAATGACTATAGTTTACTCGTTCATAACAACTATAAAGTGTGCAACCATAAAACACCTAACTAACCCCACCATTGTGCAAAAATCGATCACTTATTTATTAAGTTGTGCTCTAACCTTGCAAAATGTGAATTATTGAAAAAATGAGAGGTTTATTTTAATAAAACTCCTCTTATAATATTTATCTCGTCAGGCCAATGCATATTTCGTTAGACCGGGACCTAACTTTATGAAAAAATGGAAATTGATTTCAATAAAATGGACTTTTGAAACATGTCTAGAGGGCTCTAAAACCTTAAGAAGTGGTCCCATAAATGTCTAACATGACATATATATTAGTGTGTATTTCTTAGAAGTGCGCATAAATACCCCTAGGTGTCATGTGTTAGAATTGAAGCCAAATTTGGCAAAATAGACATCATAAATATTTCCAAAAGGCTTAAAAACCCCAAGAACAAACCATGGAACAATGCTCATAGAACCTAGGAGGAGTGCGTAAAGCATCCAAGTGTGTGTGAAAAAGCCCACAAGTTCATGTGGCCACATGCCAAGCATGTGACCATGTGCACCTATGCATGGTCACACACATATGGCATGGCTACATGCAAAAATCCCCCTATACGCACATGAACACACCTATACCACCCCATTCTACATATTTTTCTCCATAAATTGACCCTTATACATCCCATTTTGGGAGGGGGAATTTAAGTGAAGACACACACACACACTTGAGAGCCAATCTAGTCGAAGGTGTGAGAAGCCCTTTCCCACACAATTTTACCTCTCCCATAACCTTTCCTTTAGGTTGTTAGACCCCTTTTTCACCAAACCCAACCTCATATTTGTCAAAGCATGCTTCAAAGGTATATAATCTATCATCATTTTCCTATCGTTTGAAACCTCTTGATGAGGAAAGCATGATAATCTCTTAAAGCTAAAGCTTCAAAGTTCACACAAGCTTAGTTGAGTATGAGGGCCATACAATCATTTTAGTATTTTTATTTTATCACACTGCATTTATTTTACTGTTGCCAACATTTGGGAATACTGTTATGGTTGCATGATGAGATTGGTAATCTTGCATGGTATGTGAATAATATATGTCTTGTTATACTCATTTCATTTCGTCATTATGTATCCTCTATTTCTAAAACCATGAAATCACATAATAAAACTCAATAATGTGAAAAGTTCATATCCCATAATAGAGTCATGACACTCTTGGTCTAGTGATGATCTCATACATCCTTTATATTATTTTCATAAATCATTATAGCATAAATAATCACTACACACATGATCATCCTATCATTTATTGAATAAGTTATGCGAATAATCATACTATCCTTGCAAATCAACAATATTAGATTTACTTTTCTATAATTTTTTCATTTTCATATGTATTTTATCAGGAAAGTGATGTAATAAATTAATTTTCAACTTTATTATCTTATACTATTTAATGTACTGTGTGAATGCTATATAAACTGTCACTACCAAAAATAAGGTGTTGCGGTAGCTATACATCGAATATTGTATAATGAGAAATAGTTAAAAAGTAGATGCAATCTCCTAAACTCGAAAATCTCTGTTGGGTACAATACTCATTGAGTGACCTGATGTTATGGTAGATGAAATCCTCCAAGCCCAAATCAAAGCCAAAAGTGCTCGAGATGGGATTAGAACACCACTAAATGAAGTATCTACATATATTCACCTTAGGGTAGATAAGGCAAAGGGAATTCCCCACAATCTAGTTCAAGCTAATTATGACAATGACTACTACCAAGATCTTAGGAATGCACCAAAAACTACAAAAATTGTTGAGATGACCATACCTTAATTGGCCAAGGAGGTCAAACTACTAGCCAATAGGATGGCTCATTTGGAATTCACTTCAAAGACAAGGGAACTCATAGCTCCAAAAGCTTTACCTACTTGGCACTATTTAAAAATGAGCCACTTCTATATGATTTTAAGCTACTAGACATTGCGAAGTTTGATGGAACATGAGATCTGAAGGTCCATCTAAGGCAATATGCTACCTTTATGGCTGCTACAAAGCTTATAGAATCATAGATTGTTAGATTCTTCTTCACATCACTAGAGGAAGGACTGAGGGCATGGTTCTTTGACCTTGAAGATGAAATAAACAATGATTGGCTACTGATAACTTAGAAGTTTATCAACTAGTATGAATACAACACTCAATTAGACATCACTCTAAGGGACCTTAAGACTACAAGGTAGAAACCCGATGAAGCTTACTCTAATTATATAACTACATGGCGAGAAAAGGCAATCAAGATGGCAAACTATCCTCCTGAGGATGAACAAATAGAGCTAATAATCAAAGGGGCACTACCACACTTTAGAAAATAGATAATCTTTGCTCATTATCATGACTTCAAAGCTCTCCATCTGGTTAGGATCAAAATTGAGGATGAGGAACCTTAGTAAGGTAGAAACACTTTTTGCCATAATACCCAATGAAACACCCAAAACACCTTCACCTAAATTGTAAAAATAAACATGATCCAACCCAACACCCATAACCCACCATCTATCAATACCATCATACCACTAAGAAAATTCTCAAACTTTAGCCTCCCACTATCCAAAGTATTCTAGAGACTTCAACAAAAGAACCTCCTATAGCCACAAGCACCTAGGCCTCTTCCAAACCCACTACCAACTTAAAATAACCAAAACTTGTTATGCCACTTTTAGCAAATGCTTAGACACACCATGATACATGTAGAACTCTAAAAAATGCAATTCAAGACCTTATCGACTCTACAAAAGTTGATGACCCAAAAAAATGACCTAGTATCATGACCAATCCTCTCCTAAACTATCAAAACATGGCTCCACCAACTATCAGTATGATCTTCTCTAATCTACTGAAAGACCTCTGATCTCCAAGACACCCAAGATAAGCCCTCAGAAGACAAACCCTCAAAACCCATTATTGAGCCTCATGATAAGCAATGCCCTTCTACCTTTGAATACATTTCAATGCTTAAAAAGTTTCTCCCCCACTTGATGATGCAAAAAATAGTCGAGGATATAGCTCTCTCTAAGAATGGTGAAGTGATTAATTGCCCATACTTACAAGAACCAAAGATAGAAAAAAATTTTAGTAGTAACCACCAAGTATGGGACTTGCTGGGCTAGCCATCTAGGAAGGTTAACTAAAAAGTCAAGTACACATCACCTCCTATTGCCCACACACTCCTAGAAGACATAGTACCCTCAGGATAGGGAGAAGAATTTAATAACGAATATGGGATGGTCAGTATTATTCAGCTTTAAAATCTATAGATTATGGAGACAGATATATGGTATGACTTTAATGATCGTAAAATCATTATCTAGGACCAGAATAGTAGAAAAAAAGCAAATAAGCAAGCAGTTAAGAAGCCCTTACTAGCAGTTAATAATGTAACTCACAACGGATGAGTTTATCAACCTTCTAAGAATGATAAGGAACCCTCTAAAGAAGTAGTAAAAGATCAAGTTCTGGTTAAAAAGGAAGACATTATCCTCAAATAGCTCAAGAAAACTCAGGCACAAGCCAGTATTGAGCACCTACTCATGGCCTCCAAGAAGCTTATAGATGCCTTAGTTAGAGCACTAGATGAAGCAAAGATTTCCACTTATGCCTCACCTTGTGAGATGATAGCCTTTCTAATGAAAGCTCCTTCTAATGAAATTGCCTTTTCATATGAAGATTTACCCCTTGAGGGAAGGGTCCACAATTGTCCTCTCTTTATACAGGCAATTGTCAGGGCTAAGAAGACCCCATGTGTTATGGTGGATGATAGGTCTACCATTAATGTTTGCCCGCTAAGGTTGCTATATATGTTCGGGATGAATGTTAAAAACCTGGAACAATCCAATATGGCTATATGAGCTTATGATGATTCAAAGAGACCAGTCATCGACACTTTAAAAATAGTAGTTATAGTGGGAGATATCGAATCAAAAAAAGAATTTACCATCCTGTACATCCCTTTGACCATTTCCTTACTGCTTAGAAGACCTTGGTTCCACCCACTAGGGGGCATACCTTTCGCTATCCATTAGAAGATCAAGTTCCCTCTGAATGGAAAGGTTGTCACCATCCCTGCTAAAATGAACAACATTATTGCCTACCTGAATATGGTCTTATGAAGAATCTAGGTTTCTATGATCGATGGTAGTCATATCGATCCCAAAGTTGCTACAATCAGGAAGAAGATGTTATATCTACTTGGAATAGGACTAGGAGGAAGAAATGTTGGAGTGATAGAATTCCTTGACTTTTGACAATAGATCAATAGAAATGACCTGGGATACGATCCTAAAAAGGATACCAGGGTTAAGAAATCAACCTTTTTTATGGCTAAAAGCTCAACCCAAGTCTATCAAGACAAGTTGAGGAATGGGTGAGCAATGGAATCAAGAAACCGAAGTTCAAGATCTTCAATGACACCCTTAAAGAGAAGCACTTACTAGACATGATCACTGAGACTGACATTTATGAACTAATGAAAAACCTAGAGATAGAATTTGAGAATGAAGCTATCGATCATGCCTAAGCTACTACCATCCTTGAATCAAGCATCAATGACAACCTGTTTGAAGATATTACTGATGATGATCTTTGTACTTTTTCTTTGTTTGAAAATGAAGATGTAATGAACTCTAAAATTAATGGAATGAAAACTAATTTTGCTTACTTGTTTAATTTCTTTCCTGATGGTAGTGTGCATTGCATCAATCAAAACATTAGTATATTTGACATTCATTCCATATGCACTGAATCATTTAACATTGGCATGGAATCTGAACTTCACATTTTACATGTTTCAAAAGATGTTACCCTTAAAGAGAGGAGAGAAATTGAAAAACTATTAATAAAATATTAAAAAGTATTTGCCTGGATGTACGATAATATGCCTAGAATTGGCAGAGACATTGCTTAACACTTCATTCCTACCAAAGAAGGGTGTAAACCAGTAGAGTAAAAACATTGAAGACTTATACGAAAATGGACCTAACTAGTCAAAGAGGACATCAAGAAACAAAGCAAGGAAAAATTCACTAAGGTAATGGGTTATCCAAAATTGTTAGCAAATGTGATGCAAATACCAAAGAAAGACGGAAGGGTTAGAATCTACGTCGACTACAGAGATTTGAATAAGACCTACCTAAAGGATGATTTCCTAGTACCTCATATAGACATATTGGTTGATAGCACTATGATATGGGCAACCTACTAAAGAATGGTGACTGCAATGTTCCATGACATGATACATAAAGAAGTGGAGGTATATGTTGATGACATGATGGTCAAGTCAAGAACCAAAGACGAACACCCCTTTTATCTTGAACAGTTCCTCAAAGGGTTAAAAAGTATAGTCTTTGGCTAAATTCAAAGAAATACATATTCTGGGTTACTTTAGGAAAGTTGCTGGGGTATGATGTCAGTCAGAATGAGATTAAAATGGATCTAGACAAAGCAACAACTATCAAAGAGATGCCAGAGCAAAAAATAGAGAAAGAAATCAGAGGGTTTATAGGGAAGCTACAGTCCATTAACAAATTCATTGCTAAATTGATAGCAATGTGTGAATCGATCTTCAAGCTACTTAGAAAATATTAGCCAGTTACATGGAATGAATAGTGTCAACTAGCATTTGACATTATCAGAAGCTACCTAGCCAACCCATCAGTCCTAAAACCACCTAATCGAAGGATGCCTCTAACCTTATATTTGGCTATCGAAGGGAATACAATTAGTTTAATGTTAGCCAAAGAGAGAGAAATGAAAACAGAACATGTAGTCAACTACTTAAGTAGGAAGATGCTGCCATTTGAGGAGAAGTATAGCCAAGTAGAAAATATATGCCTGGCAATGATATAGGCAATAAAGAAACTTAAACACTACTTTCCATCCTATAAGATATAGGCCGTGTCTAAAATAGACCCAATGAAGTACCACTATAAGGCTCCCTCTCTAGTAGAGAAACTTGCCAAGTGGCTCGTACTGCTCATAGAATTTGATGTACAATATCTTACTAGAATGCAATAAGAGGGAGAGCAGTGGCTAAATTTTTAGCTCTTAACCCCATTCTAGACTTAAAAAAAATCCAACTGGACTTCCCAGATGACTTTAGTTAAGCCATTAAGATCCAAGGATGGCATATGTATTTTGATAGAGCAGTGAATCAGTTCGACACAGGAGTTAGTGTCACACTACATTCTCTAGAAGGTGAAGTAGTACCAATTGCTTAAAATCTCTAGTTCAAAGTCACAAATAATGAAGCATAATATGAGGCATGTACACTTATAGCAAAAGCACTGATAACCTTAAATGTCACAGAGGTCGAGACCTTTGGAGATTCCATGCTAATAATCAATCATGCCATAAAAAAGTAAGAACCGAAAGAGAAGCATTTAAAGCCTTATTGGACCACTTAAACTACTCACCAAGTCCTTCCAAAAATTAGATTCATTCATCTCCTCAGGAATCATAATCAGATGTCAAATGCACTTGCTTCCCTAGTATTAGTATGGGAAGGACCATCCAAAATGCCTATGAAGCCTCTGATTCTACTCAAGTTAGGACAACCCTATTATACAAACTGTAGAATAGAAAAAATAGAAGCAACTAAAAAACCCTAGTTCTTTGACATATAGAGATATTTGAAGGAATGAGCCTATCCTGATTAAGGAAATGAAAGAGACAATGGAGCCATTCTATGGCTAGCAGCAAAATTCACATCGCACCATGGTGTGTTATACAAGAGAAACTCAAATGGTTTAGAACTATGATATCTAGATGAAACTAAAGCTACAAGGGTAGTAGAAGAAGTACATTAGGGTGTTTGTGGTCCACATATGAATGGAGTAATCCTAGCTAATAAGCTAATAAGACAAGGGTTCTTCTAGATGATGATTATGGAAGACTGCATCAAATTTGTTAGGAACTGCCATAAGTGTTAGATCCATGGGAAGGTCAGCCACCTTCCCTTACCATAACTACACTAAATTTCATCTCCACATCCCTTCTCAGCATGGTGACTAGACATGATTAGGGAAATTCACCTAATAGCCTTAAATGGACAAAGGTTCATCTTAGTGGCAGTAGACTACCTTACAAAATAGGTTAAAATATAATCATTCACAAGTATAAGAGCCAAGCAAGTGGCTAAGTTCATCAAAAGAAATAGGTTTGGCCGATACAGGATCCCCTATCACATCATCTCTTATAATGGTGTTCAATTCCAAAGGGAAGTTAAAGAGCTATTGAGGAGTTATAAGGTAGAGCATAAGAGATCTTCTCCTTACCGACCATAAGTAAATGGAGCCATTACAGCTGTAAATAAGAGCATCAAAAAGATATTGTTAAAGATGACTCAAACTTACCGAGACTGGGCAGATAGATTGCCATATGTCTTATAAGAGTTATGACTTAACAGGAGGAACTCCTTTCTCATTAGTGTATGGATCAGAAGCAGTTCTTCCAATCAAAATTGAAATCAAGTATCTTGAAGTAGAAATCAAATTCAAATTACTAAAATTAGAATAGGCTTAATAGATGAATGATAATCTCATTCTCTTAGACAACCATAAGTTCAAAGCTCTATACCACACATAGTTGTATCAAGCTCAACTAGTCAAGTCCTTCAATAAAAAAGTATAATACAAAAGTATAAAAGCAGGAGACTGGATTCTAAAACAAACTAGATAAAATGTTTCAGACCTTAGAAGGAAGTTCATACCAAATTGGGAAGGCCTACACCTAGTAAAGCATGTCCTATCTAAAGGAGTAGTCAAGTTGATGGATTTTGAAGGCAACAAATTCTCTAAAACTATTAATACAAATCGCCTGAATAAGTACTATGTCTAAGGAAAAAAATTCAAAATCCTACTGAGTTACAAACCTAAAAATGGTAGGTCAATTAAAAGTTAGGGACCTCCCACTAAGTTGAAAACCTAAAAAAGGCAGCTTAGACAAAAATTAAAGAAATAGAGAAAATACTTAGCTAGAAAACCTGAGAAGGCTAGTTAAGGATAGGGGTAACTTAAAATTCAAAATATGTATGAATGCACTTGTGCCTTTCTTAAATAATCACAGTGAAATAGGAATGAATAAGGGTAAATGGCTAGTTAAGGATAGGGGTAAATGTCATTAAAAAGTGCAACACATTTTATCATCACGAATTGCATCAATCATGCTTTTGTATTTTCTCTCATTACATGAATATAGTTCTTACCATCCTATCTAAGCCCACTCCTTGAGATCATCCACTATCATGTAGCCAAAAAAAAGGCCCATCTAAATGTGAAAAGCTCCAAAAGGAGATACCCTAGGTAACAAGGGGAAGTAAAAGAACACCCAGCTAAGTGTGAAAAGCTCCAAAAGTATATGTCTTTGATAAAAAAGCAAAAAAAAGTAGACAATAGTAATGGCAAACATCATCATCAATACATAACAAGAAGCACATATAGTCGCCATCGTACAACATCATACAACATGCGGGACAAATGCCCAAATACAACACACAGAGTCCAAAACCTCGATAAAATGATACAACAAAGCAAACCATGGACTAAAAGACCTACACCTAGCTCATAAAACCACTACATCGACTGTGGCTACCATTTAAAGTAAGCAATGATCCTGCTCAAGCATCCCCTTGATTTCATCTCGACTCATCATTGGTCATTGTAAAGGATGCTAGCCATGACTCAAGCTCACTAATGTGGTCACAAAAAGCTACATGCTCCCTCTCCCATTCACGACTAGCAAGATGGTGCTCAACCTGAATTTCATATTGCATATCATACACTCATATATAAAATATATGCATAGAATAAACAAGTACAATAATGAAGGCATACCTTATGAGTAGTGGCAAACTCCAAAAAGCACTACTGTACACTCCCTATAACAGTATACCATTACTATCCCAAGGATATAGGAATCTACAAAAGCAAGCAAATAAATCAACCTCCACTAACTAAATGAATGAAGCACATGTAAGAATAAGTGAAGAACATGAACATGGGTAGCATCAGCAGGAGTAATACCTAACTGAGGAAAGCTAGGTCTAGGCAAATTGAAGGTCATTACTCTACCAAGAATATCCATCCCAAGAAAAGAAAAAGATGACTAAACCATCAAGTCCCCAGGAATAATGCTCATAGAAGCCACACCACTGGCATGAGTAGTCACCTCAATGTAGAGTGTGCCCTCATCCTCCTAAAAGTGGGATCCATATCTCTTTTGACATCGCTACATATAATTTTTCAAAACTCATGTCAATTATAGTTTATTAGTAATAAAGTTTGCTACATGCTTGCACTAAAATAAGAACAAAATCTTACCAGATCAAAAGAAGAGACTCTCAATGACCCACATAATGGCCTAGCCCTCAAACTTAAGGGATGAGATGCATCTACCTGAGAAGTTGGAGGTAAAGGAAATGTCCCACTAGATACGACATCGATCAGTTGAGGGATCAATACATCGTGCATAAGGCAAACCCTTATACTCTAAGAGGGTCTTTGAGGGGAATCCAATCATAACAACTATAAAATCATCACTGTATAGCTCATGGCCTTAAAACATGTCGATATGGGGAGGGACAATAACTCTCTTTATGTATGGGCCATCGCACCAGTGATGGACTCTCTCACCTAAATACCACACCCTTTAGTGAGATCTTACCACCCATTAATAAAGAAATATTTGGTTAAAAGGAAATAATAAATGAATGATCCCTAAGAAAGAAATAACTAGTACAATAGGTTTTAAACATACCTAATAAGGGGATAGCCTCCTCATATTGTCTTGAGCTACCATGCAATCCTCGATCAAATCTATAATCAGATCTAGAGAGAATAATGAGGGAAGCCATCCTCCTAGAAATTCTTTATGGATAAATGGGGAAGAATCCTGAGCTTATACGCCTAGATTTATCAAAATCAGAGGGTGAAAAATAACAAACTAAAAATAAAGGAATTGACAACATAACTCCTACTCATGTCCAGCACAAATAAACACCCGCAGATCGTCAACCCACCTCAGCATGTTGTGTTAAGTATAGAAAACATATAAGCAAAGGTAGTAGCACCCTAAAAAGACCTCGGTAGGCCATCCAAGTCTCTCAAGATAGATAGCAATTGCATATCACCCATACCCAAAGGGTTCGAGAAGATAACAATACTCAATACGTAAAATAAAAAGCAATAGGCTAGCTGCTTCGTTGAGACAAGGCCATCATTATATAAAGCTTAGGGTAATAATCATCTCCCTAACATGCAGATGAAAAGTATGCATCATGTCCATCCATCGCTCTATTAATGCTTACATAGCAATCTAACTCAACGCATGCGAGTCATAAAACATTGAAGAAGTCACTCCATTAAAGCCCTTCCCAATAACTATATACTTGACACACATTGAGAGACCTTAATAGTACATACTGAGCCTGTTGAAACTACCAGCCAATACAGTGACGTACCTGTGGGGCTTTAAACAATAGGTGTTCTATCAAATATTTACATAGCTACTAAATACTAGCACATCTCTCTTTGTCACTCAAATAGGATCAAGACAACAATAAAGGCTAAGAAGGAAAGCACCATGACAAGCAAATAATCATAAAAAGAAAATAAAAAAAGAGCTATTAGCCACTAACATTTACAATAAAGCTAGATAGACAATTACATCAAGAGCTATAAAGCTATAACTATAACAACCTCATACAGCAATATAAATAGCAAAATAGATGACAAATAAGCTTTAAAAAATAAGGGCAAAGAGGGACCTACCTCACGACGATGATGCACCCAAGTGTGGGTCTCCAAGCTATGAATAATGGGATCGGATCTCCTTGAGAAAGCTTAGAAGGTTGAGAACTCTAAGCAACTAATGTGCTTGTCCTTGTATCAGACATCCATGCTCCAATAGACTCAATAAAGTCACCCTCAAGATCAATATCAACATCAATAAAAATGTCATCTAGACGCTCATGAATGTCAAGAAACTCCATTTTACACTGAACAAAAATGGAAATACAAAAACAAAAATAGAGGAAACAACACTAAAAAAAAGGGTCAAGAAAAGTAAAAAAACACTAGAAGAAGTCCAGATGAAGCCTCTTATGACCTCTAAAATGATTGCTTAAATAAGAAAGGAGGGGGAAGCACGTGACCACGTGCATAGGTGCATGATTATGCAACCCTATGCACATTCATGTGCACTTCCTTTCCATATGCTCTTATATGGTTATACGTGCACTTTAAGGCTTTGCACACTCACTTTTATTATTCTAAACTTCCATTTGAGTATAAGACATGCACCAAACTCACATAAAAGTACACTGATGAGGACTTCATTTGTCTAAAGACATTATGCATAAACTTACTCCTTTAAAAAACTGAACATTTTATAAAAAGAAGAAGAGTAAGGAAAATTCACTATGATGATATCTTACCCCAATAATCAAAATAACATTCTCAACATGAAAAATCACTACATCATTACTGCATCATCACTACATCATCACTACATTGTTACTGCATCATTATTACACCATCACTACATCATCATTACTATCTCATTCATCACTTAGAAGCATATTTACATTGCTTAGGAGCACCCCCACATTGTTTATAAGAACTTTCATTGCTTAGAAGCATCCACATCACATAGAAGCACTTTCACTACTTAGAAGCATCTTCTCACATCGCTTAGGAGCACCCCCCACATCACTTAGAAGCACTTTCACTGCTTAAAATTTTCTTCTCAAATAGCTTAAAAGCACTCATATTGCTTAAAAGCACTCTCACATTACTTAGAAGCACCTTAACTGCTGGAAAGCACTTTAACATTGCTTATAAGCATTCACACATTGCTTAGAAGCACTTTCATTGCTTAGAAGCATCCACATTGCTTAAAGGCACTTTCACTACTTAGAAGCATACTCACATTATTCAGAAGCATTTGAACATCAATTAAAAGCAATCACTCTCATTACTTACAAGTATCCTCACATTGAGGATCCGCACTACTTAATAGCATATTCATTTGCATGACACCTAAGAGGGTTATAATTGCATATTCATTTGTGTGAAACCTAAGAAGGTTATAATCACATGCTTATTCGCATGACACTTAAGAAGGTTATAGTTGCATGTTCATTCGCATGACACCTAAGAAGGTTATTATCAAATGTTCATTCATATGACACCTAAGAAGGTTATAGTCGTATGTTCATTCGCATGGCACCAAAGAAGGTTATAGTTGCTTGTTCATTTGTGTGACACTTAAGAAAGTTATAGTCACATCCATATTTTTCTTAGTAGCATATTCATTTGTGTGACATTAATACATTAGCACTAGGTGGCCATGCACCACATGTCATGTAGGGGGCAACTGTCATACCTTAAATTTGATTATCCCTAAAAAGGTCCAATGATGAAACAAATCCCGAGATGACTAGAGTCTTCATAACACCTTTTAAATGCGCAACCTTAAATCACCTAACCGACCCTACCGGTGTGAAAAATCGATCATTGATCCATTATGTTATGCTCTAACCTTACAAAATATGAATTATTGAAACAAAAAGAGGTTTATTTTAAGAAAACTCCTTTCATAATACTCAGCTTGTTAGGCTAGTGAATATTTCATTAGATTGGGACCCATCTTCATAAAAAAAAGGAAATTGATTTTGATAAAATGGACTTCAAAAACACATCTTAAGGGCTCTAAAACCTTCATAAATGGTCCTAGAATAGCTCATCATAACTCGAGTATCCTCGCATATTGCTCAAAAGTGCGCGTAAACTCCCTTATGTGTCCATGCTAAAATCAAAGCTGAGTTTAGCAAAACAAACTTTGGAAATGCTTATTGAAGTCCTAAAAACCTTAGGAACCAACCTTAAAATAGTGCATGTAAAACCCAAGAAGAGCGAGTAAAACATCAAAGTGCGTGTGGCCATTCACCAAGCACAAGACCACACACACATGTGCATGGTCACGTGCACTTTGCATGTCCACAAGCAAAAATTCCCCACACGTGCATGACCACACCTATACCACCCCATTAAACATATTTTTCTCTATAAATTGACCCCTGTACATCCCATTTTAAGTGGGGGGAAGCAAGTGAAGACATACACACACTCAAGAGTTAGTCAGATTGAAAGCATCGAAACCCTTTCCCTTACAGTTTTTACTCTTCCACAACCTTTTCTTTAAGTTGTTAGATCCCTTTTTCGCCAAACCCAGCTCATCTTTGTCAAAACATGCTTCAAAGGCATACAATCTAACATCATTTTGTTGTCAATTTGAATCTCTTGAGAAGGAAAGTTTGATAATCTCTTGAAGCTAAAGCTTCAAAGTTCACACAATATGAGTTAAGTCTAAGGACCATACAATCATTTTAGTATGTTTATTTTATCACACTACATTTATTTTATTATCACCAACATTTGGGAATACTGTGATGCTTGCATAATGAGATTGACAATCTTGCATACTATGTTAATAATATATGTTTTGTTATGCTCATTTCATACTATCATTCTGCATCCTCTATTTTTGAAACCATGAAATCACATTATAAATACTAATTATATGAAAAGTTCATATCCCCAAATAGACTCATCATGCTCTTGGTCTAGTGGTCACCTCATTCATCCTTTATATTATTGTCATACATCATTATAGCATTAATAATCACTGCAAGCATGATCGTCCTATCATTGATTCAATAAGCTATTTAATGATCATATTCTCCTTACATATCAACAAAATCATATTTAATTTTCTATAATGTTTTCCTTATCATATGTATTTTATCATGACAGCAATGTAATAAATAAATGTTTAGCTTTATTATCTTATACTATCTAATGTACCGTGTGAATGCTATATAAATTGTCACTATTAAAACTAGGGTGTTGCAGTAGCTATACATCGAATATCATATAATAAGAAATAGTCAAAAAGTAGATGCGATCTTCCAAACCTAGAAATCTATACTGGGGATAATACTCACTAAGTGACTTGATGTTGTCCGTTTATTTACCTAATTTTCTAAAAATTAGGTGGCAACTATACAAAATCAAAGCATCACTTCCCCCCAAGACCAATCATTTCTCCCTATTTGGTAAAGTTTCCATGTCCCTCATAAATACAAAAACAAACAACACACTCAACCAATTAGGGTTGAGGAATACACCTGTCTCAGTCACTCACACATCATTTGATAGTTTACAGTTTGATTTTATTGATATAAAGGTCCACAATCTAGTTTAGTATCTAACCCATTCATTTGATATGATAAGGATAAATGGATGACATCTCATAGGTTATATCATTGAGGGATGTTGTTGTTTGTTAATTCACATAGACTATTAAAGCTGAGGTACATGATTCTCATCATTCCTCATACTTTAGGCTCACATGAAGTATAAGAGTATTTTGTGGTTCTGAGCATAAATTTTTTTGTGAAAACTTACATTATGATGTTAATCGATGATAGACACTAAGAGGGTCATGTCATTTATGGATATCAGGTCAAACAGACAGTGTTAGGACAAGGATGGCATGCATAGCTTATGGAATCCTAATCGATATTGCTACTAGTTTATCTATATGAGCTAAGTCAGGGTGAAAGGCTAAGGGTTCCTTTAGTGAGAATGCCCCATATGACTAGGGTTACAAACTCTGGTCAGTGAGTCTAGCATTCTTTTGATAACTCAATCACCCCTCTTAAGGACTTGGGTTACAGACTCTGGTCATATGAGTCTGGCAAATGCATGAGTAAAGACTAAAGCTGATAATATCATATCTTTGTTGCCTTGCAACTCAAGTGGAATCATGATGGCGATGCCATTTAGTATTGTCGAGGCTTTTAAGGACAAGTGGTGCATGTGTGATGTGTAATGCAAATGTAGTGGTGAGGGGCTCCATACAATTAAGTATTACATAATGAGAAATAGTCATTTTTTAGTTGATCCCCCTTATTAGAAGTCGTTAGTGGAGTTGGCACTGTGAGCGACCATTTTTTGCGACTTCACTTTTTGTTTGGGTTTTCCATTTAGTTCTTTTAGTAGTTCTTTCTGTTACTAAGGGACATGGTAACTTTACTGCATAACGAGAAGTGATAGGTCTTAGGGGGATGACATGCTTTTGATTTTGTGGAGTCACCACCTGATTTTTAGAAAATTAGGAAAAGAAAGGGACAACATTAGGTCACTTAGCGAGTATTGTCCCCAACAGAGATTTTTGGGTTTGGGATATCACTTTTACTTTTTAACTATTTCTCATTATATGATATTCAATGTATATCTACTGTAGCATCCTAGTTTCACTAATAACAGTATATATAGCATTCACTTAGCAAATCAGATAATAAAGTTGAAATTTTATTTATTACATCATTTTCCTAATAAAATACATATGAAAAGGAAAAGATTGAGGAAAAGTAAATCTAATATGGCAGATCTGCAAGAATATCATGACCATTTACACAGTTTATTCAATGAATGATAGGATGATTATGCTTATAGTGATTATTTATACTATAATGATGTATGATTATAACATGATGTCATTACTAGATCGTAAGCATGATGACTGTATTATGGGATATGAAATTTTCACATTATTGGCATTTAAAATGTAATTTTATGATTTTGAAAATATAGGATGTAGAATGATGACATGAAATGAGCATAATAAAGCAAATATTATTCATATAGCATGCAAAATTGTCAATCTCATCACACAAGCACAATAGTATTCCCAAATGCTAGAGATAGTAAAATTAAATGCAATGCGATAAAATAAACATGCTAAAATAATTGTGTGGCCCTCAGACTCAACTTAACTTATATGAACTTTAAAGCTCTAACTTTAAGAGATTATCAAGCTTTCCTCATTTATAGGTTCAAAATGATAGCATAATGATGCTAGATTATTTACATTTAAAGTTTACTTTGATAAAGATGAGGTTAGGTTTAATGGAAAAAAAGGATCTAATAACCTGAAGGAAGGGTTGTTGGAGAGCAAAAACTGCATGGGCAAGGGTTTCCCACACCTTCAATCAGACTAATTTATGAGTGTGTGTGTATCTACACTTGCTTGGCCTCTTTAAATGGGGTGTAGAGAGGTCAATTTATAGAAAAAATGTAGAATGGGGAGGTATAGGCATGACCATGCACACTTCGATGCTCTATAAGCTCTTCTCAGGTTTTAAGCATGTTGTTCCAAGGTTTGTTCCTAGGGTTTTTCAGCCTTTCAGATGTATTTTTGGAGTCTATTTTGCTAAATTCAGCTTTGATTTTAGCACATTACACCTATGGGTGTTTATACGCACTTTTGGGTGATATACGTTGATACCTAACTTATGTTGGACTATTCCAACACCACTTCCAAAGGTTTCAAAGCCTTTTAGGCATGTTTCCAAAGTCTAATTTATCAAAATTAATTTTTTTTCATGATGTTGGGTCTCGATCTAACACAATATGCACCAGCCCAACAACCTGAGTATTCTAAGAGGAGTTTTCTTGAAATAAGGCTCTCATTGTTTTGGATAATTCATATTTAACAAGGTTGAAGCACAACTTAATGGCTCGATGATTGATTTTGCACACTAGTAGGGTTGATTTAGGTGTTTTAAGGTTGCACACTTCAAAGGTATTACAAATAAGCAAACTTTAGTCATCTCAGGGATTTGTTTCATCATTGGACCTTTTTAGGGACAATCAAATTAGAGGTATGACAGTGTCATGTGCTAAAATCAAAGCTAAATTAGATAAAATAGAATTATGAAACACATTTGGAAGGTTGCAAAATGTCTGGAAGTGGTCTCAAAATGATCTAAAATAACCCAAGTATTAACATGCATTGTTTAGAAGTGCGCATGTTGCTATGGACACCCCTAAGTGTCACACGCTAAAATTAAGGTACTAAATAGTAAATACTTAAATAAATAAATGCATTGTTTAAATGAATATTCTATTACCATAGAGATAAAAGTAGAATGTCATTTATATTAGAATAACTAGCACTAGGAGACCTCTATACTAATAATCTCCTACTTGCACTAGCACTATTCAATACAATATGTAAGACCCATCTTCTTAAGATAACAATCTAACTGTAGTTGGGTGAGCACCTTAGCTAGTGGATCAACCACATTATTGACTAAAGCTATGTTTTACATAAGCACATCACCCTTTCCAACTAGCTCTCTTATAATATAATAGCACCTTTCCATGTTTTTGGATTTTTTATGAGACCTCAGTTTCTTTGACAAAGTGATGGTTCCATTATTGTCACAAAAGAGAGGAACTACCAACTCAATGGAAGGAATAGCTCATAGTTCTATAATAAGCTTTTAAATATAAAAAAACTTCATTAGTAGTATTCGATGCAGCTATGTAATCAGCATCTATAGTGGAATCAATAGTGATACTTTACTTGGAACCCTTCCAGCCTGTTGTGCCTTCATTATAGTTGCAAACAAACTTAGAGATAGATTTTCTATCATCCACATCTGACTGACAATCAGAGCTTGTGAAACCTATAAGCTATAAGTCACCTTCTATATAAGTCAAGACTAAATCTTTAGTCCTTCTCAAGTACTTAAGGATAGCCTTAACTAGCACCTAATGCTCCAAGTGTGGGTTGGATTGAAACTTGCTAGCCAAACTAATAGCATAGGCAATGTCTGGCCTAGTACACAACATAGGATACATTGGACTTCTTAGAGCTAAAGCATAAGGAACCTTGGCTATTTTAGCCATGTCCTTGATTTTCTTGGGTGACATCTACTTGGATAGGTGGATACCATGCCTAAAACATAACAATCCCTTATTAGAATCAAACATGTTGAACCATTTTAACACTATTTCCAAGTAAAGACTTTAAGATAAACCTATCATTTTCTTCAATATATCTCTATAGACTTGAATCTCGAGAATATAAGTAGACAACTATACTTTTATTAAGGTCATTATACCAACATCATTACCAATCAAAAGAATATCATCAACATATAAGACTAGGAAAGTGAGTTGGCTCCCACGAATGTTTTTATAAACATATGGCTCATCCTCATTCTTACTGAAACCATAATAACGGATAGCCTAATTTAAACGATAATTCCAACTACTTTATACTTGCTTTAAACCATATATCGATTTATTAAGCATGTACACTTTTAAGCTTTCCTCATATTCAAAACCCTTGGGTTGCTCCTTGAAAATGTCTTCCTCGACATGGCCATTAAGGAAGCTGGCCTTGATATCTATTTTCTAAAAATCATAATCATAGTGTGTAGCTATAGTAAGAAGAATCCAAATGGATTTAAGCATAGCAACTGGTGAGAAGGTCCTCATAGTCAACCCCTTGACATTGGAAAAACCCTTTTGCTACAAGCTTAGCTTTTTTAAGGTCTATACCTTCCTATCTACACCAATCTTTCTCTTGAAGATCCATTCACTCTCAATAGGTACAAGACCCCTAGGGGGTTAATAAGTTCCCAAACTTGGTTTGCATACATGGAATTCAATTCTTATTGTCTTAAGCCATCTCAAAAAATATTTATCATATAAATCTTCTTTATATATAGTAGGATCATCATCACGAATGCTCTCTTCATGAACATGCAACTTTTGCATATCATAAAGAAAACCATATCTCTTCAAAGGATGAGATACCCCACTAGACCTTCTAGGAGTTAGCGTGATGACATTCTCAATTGGAATAGGCTCTTTAGGTTGATTAATGTCCATTTTATCAATTTATTGGGCTTCCTTAGATGACTCCTCATCTAACATTATCTTCCTTCCTTCACAAACATCCTTAAGAAACCATTTCTCAAAGAATATAGAATATTTTCTTACAATAATAACTTGTTCAATAGGAAGATAAAAGCAATAACCCAAAATATCTTTAGGATATCCAACGAATCTTCCCTTCATTGATTTTTCATTTAACTTATCCAATTTTAGGTTTCATTAAGAGCTGGGCACCCCCAAATCTTAAGATGCATATGACTTAGTGCCTTAACATTCCATATCTTACATAGTGTGGTGGAAACAGATTTGGATGGAACTCAACTAAGGATGTAGGAGGCAATTTAGAGTGCAAAACCCTAAAGTCATATTGGAAGATTGGTGTAGCTTATCATGGAATGTACCACATCCAATAAAGTATGATTTTGCCTATCGGACACATCATTCAATTGAGGTGTTCCAAGCGATGTGAGTTGTGATACAATGCCATGTTCCTTAAGCAACTTAATGAACTCGGTACTTAAGTATTAACCTCATTGATCCCATCTTAGAGTCTTAATACTTTTCCTAGTTTGCTTTTCTACATAGGCTTTGCCCTCCTCAAATTTTTTAAAAGTGTCATACCTCAAATTTGACTATCCCCAAAATGGTCCAATGATGAAATGAATCTATGAAAAGACTAGAGTTTGCTTGTTCAAAACACCTATGAAGTGTGCAACCTTAAAAACCTAACTGATCCCACCTATATACAAAAATCAATCATCAATCTATTAAGTTGTGCTATGATATTATAAAATAAGAATTATCAAAACAAGAAGATGCTTATTTAGTGTAACCTTCTTTTGGAACACACAACTTGTTGAGTGGATGTTTATATCATTAGACTAGAACCTAACTTTGTGAAAAAACAAAAATCAATTTTAATGAAATAGACTTCAAAAACACATTTGAAAGGTTCCATAACCTCTAGAAGTGGTCACGAAATAGTCCAAAACAACATTAGGATTAGTGCACATCACTAGAAGTATGCATGTAGCCATGAATACTATTAAGTGGTATATGCTAATGTTAAAGCTGAATTAGACAAAATAGACTTCATAAACACGTCTTGAAGGCTCCAAAACCTCTTGAAGTGACCTTAAAATGGTCCAAAGCAACCTAAGTATTATCACGTGTCACTTAAAAGTGTGCATGTAGCCATGAACACCCCTAGGTGTCACACATTAAAATCAAGGTGCTAAAGAATAAATACTTAAATAAATAAATAATTTATTTAGTTGAATATTTTATTACCATAGGGATAAAAGTACAATGCCATTTATATTATAAGAACTAGCAATTGGGCACATTTATACTAATAATCCTCCACTTACACTAGCGCCATTCACTGCAATCTCTAAGAGCCATCTTCTCAAGATGATGATCTAACTACAGTTGGGTGAGTGCCTTAGTCAGTGGATTAGCCATATTATGAACTAAAGCTACCTTTTGCACAAGCACATCACCATTTCTAACAAGTTTTATAATAATATGATAGTGTCTTTTTATGTGTTTGGATATTTAGTGAGACCTCGATTCCTTTACCAAAGCAATGGCTCCATTATTGCCGCAAAAGAGAGGTACTATCGGCTCAATGGAAAGAATAATTCCTAGTTTGGTGATGAACTTTTGAATCTAAATAACTTCCTTAATAACATCTAATGTAGCTGTATGCTCAGCATTTGTAGTGGAATAAGTATTGATACATTGTATTATCCTTTTAAGCATCCATATATGGCTGAAAATCAAACTTGGATGGAACCTGATTAAGGATGTAGAATAATAAAAGACTCATTTTGAGCAATATTCTCTTGGAACATGTAGCATGTTAAGTCGGTGTTCATTTCATCATGCTAGAACCCAACTTCATGAAAAAATAGAAATCACTTTTGATTAAATGAACTTTGGAAACACATTTGGAAGGCTCCAAAACCTCTGGAAGTGGTCCTAAAATTATCCAAAACAGTGTAAGGATTAGCGCACATTGCTTATAAATATACGTGTAACCATGAACACCCCTAAGTTTCATGTGCTAAAATTGAAGCCAAAATAGAGAAAATGGACTTCAGAAATACATTTGAAAGGCTCCAAAATGTCTAGAAGTGGCCTTTTAATAGTCTAAAACAACTCGAGTATTAGGGTGCATCGCATAGAAGTGTGCATATTGCCATGTCTTAGCATAGGTGGTATGCCCTAAGGGCTAATCACAATTTGACATTGTAAATTATCCTAAATGGTAATAAAATAATATTCTATTATTGAAAAGTATTTATTTAATTGAATATTTATCCATTAGCATAATGTTAAATGAATTTATTATCAAGAGTTGATAATATGAGGTAAAAATTTATTTAGTACATATGCTATAAAATTATTCATAGTTAATTAATTAATATTGAGGAAATATTAATCAGACTATCACCTCTATCTCTTTTCCTTGATTTGTATGTGATACTAATAGTAGGAGGTAGTGTGTCTCATACTACTTGATATAAGATATTATAATAGAAATGTGGATACTCGTGTGATCGGTGGATCAAACATGACATTAGATTTGTGATTGCGTGGATATTCACTTATAGTCAATAATCACAATCTAGGTCATAATGATGCATATAGTCCTTTGAACTAAGGTAACACAACTATACACATTTAAGTGGTTAGGGTTTATTACCATTTATATACTTGTGTTAATCATACATGGGTATATGGCATGTGGTTGCTCTAGTCTATTAAGTGTATGGATGAATGTTCAGCAAAGATGGGATTCATTGCCTGGAGTGAATTGGGATAAGATCCTATGCTATCTAAGTTCTTTCTTAATCAATAAGTTCTTAGCTCAGACAAATATGATATGAACTGAAAGAGTTTTAATGTTAGTTGTATTTTATCAAGAATAGAACTTGAGATGAGGTCATGTGATATAACTACTAGAGTTTAACTAAACCTTGACTCTAGGCTATATCAAGATCTTCTAATGAAAGGATTTTACTGCATGGTAATTATGACCATAAAGGTTTATGTGAATCAATACATGCATTCATTTCTAGTTGGGTTGTTGTGATATTGATGCTAGGGGTCACTCATAACTTTTGAGAACTAAATGTGTATAATTAGGATTTTAACATTTGGATTGAAAGGAGTTTCAAATAATATCAAGTGTTAATATTATCTTTTCATTGCTAATTAGCCATGAACCTAATAAGTCACACATAATAGAGCTTTGTTAAATCACCATTATATTAATCTAATTATTGATTGAAGAGTTTAATCAATTAATTAAGATTAATATAATTAGATTTATACTTTAAGCAATGATTCTAGCATATCATGAAATTTAATTCAAGTAAGGTTTTAATAATTAATTTCTACTTAATGAATATGAGATATTAATTAAAGTATTTAATTAATTATATATATGTTGTTACTTAGATTAATTACCTAAGTTGTTTAGGCCTAGAACCAAAAGAGTTTTGGACCAAACATTTATCTAAGATGTAGAGAAAGGCCCATGAACCTAATCTAGGCCCATATGTTTAATGGTTTGGGCTTGGGGCCAAATGTTGGCCCAATTTTTAAGCCCAATTCCATGTAAAAGGGATATGGTCAAATATGGCTTATTAGGCATATATTATCCTTTAAGTGTATATATATTTAACCGTGGAAAATATAAAGATTAGGTTACATCATTTTGTGTAAAGAATGTCTGTAGACATAATACATAAGATGTATTAATTTTCTATGTACTTCTTAGAGCACAAGTAGCATGATGTCATCGATGATGTCAAGAGTTCCAATTGTATGTCATGGATGATGTCAAGAGTTATATACTTGCATGGCAAGTTGTATATCATTGATGATGTCATACATGTGATGTAAGCAATGACATCATCATGGTTTCTTTTCCCTACATATAAATAGATAACTTGAGAAATGTTTTTGAGGTTAGAAAAATTGAGAATTTTGTGTAAAGACACAAAACTAAAGCAAATAACATATACTTATAGTATTCCTATAAGGAGATGAAGTTAGTGCAAGTCTTAAAGAGTCATTGAGGGAGGCTAATTTCATCTAACCAAATCAAAGTAGAAAGGTGATTAGTGAATCTCTAGTGTTTCAAGCTAGAGGTGCCACACTTAGGAGGCTAGAGCAATTGATTCAAGGGTTGAACCAAGCATTCCAAAGTAGTAGATTAATTATGTTCTACATCAAACTTAGGAGTTTGTAAGTTTCCTTGAACTTAGAATTTCCTAGGTTATTGCTTTTACATATTAATGTGTTATTTACCTATGTGTTTAAATGAAAATTTGATAATTAGGATTGGAATTCTTCATGTGATGAAGGGTTATATTAAACAAATTTTTAAAATTTTCCCTACTTAGTTTTGTGCTCACCACACATGTCTTTGATGCCTAAGTAGCATAATTGGTTCCTTCACCATGAACACCCTTGGGTGTCACGTGCTAAAATTAAGGTCAAATTACACAAAATGAACTTTAGAAACACATTTGGAAGGCCTAAAACCCATAGGAACCAACCTCAGAATAAGCTAAAAAAGCCCCATATTGCGTGTGTAATGCATGAAACTTGCACATGTCATGTGCTAAGTGCATAGTCATGTGCACTTCATGTTGCCACGTACTATGTCCTAGGGAGGCACACATAACCATGCATATACCCCTTTGATTTTTTCACTATAAATAGGTGTCTCCACACCACATTTTGAAGGGGGAGCAAGAGAAAAATACACACACACTTTAAAATCTACCAGCTCAAATATGCTTAAAACCCACTTATAGATAGTTTTAGCTCTCTCACCACATTTTTCGTAGGTTATTAGGCCTCCTTTACACTAAACCTAGCCTCATCTTTATCGAAGCATGCTTTAAAGGTATACGGACTAGCATCATTCTACATATCATTTTGAACCTCTCGAGGAGGAAAGCTTGATAATCCCTTTAAACTAAAGCTTTAAAACTCACACAAACTCAGTTAAATATGAGGACTACATAATCATTTTAGCATGTTTATCACATTGTATTTTACTTTATTATCACTAGTATTTATGAATATTATTATGCTTACATGATGAGACTAGCAATCTTCCATGCTATATGAATAATTTATGCGTTATTTTACTTATTTGATATCATCATTTTGCACCCTCTAGTTTTGAAATGTGAAATCACACTACACATTTCAATAACGAGAAAAGTTCATATTCTAGAATAGAGTCATCATGTTCCTAATAAAATGATGTCATCATGCATCCCTTATATTATTATCATATACCATTACAACATAAATAATCACTGCAAACATGCATGCATGATTGTATACACTTTGCTTACTCTTTTAAGTGATTGAGTGTCCATTACTTATCTTATTATTCATGTGATCAAGCAAGCTATATACATAGTCACATTAAGCTTGTAGGTTCATTATATCTAAGCTATATTTGCTTTTTTGCAATCCTTTTTTGCTTTTATGTGTGTTTTATTAAGGAAGCGATGTAATAATGATATTTTACCTTTATTATCTTTCACTATCTTAGACATTGTGTGAATACTATAGAAACTACCATTACCAAAACTAGGGTATTGCAGTAGCTATATGTTGAATATCATATAATAAGAAATAGTCAAAGAGTATATGTGATCCCCTCAATCTAGAAAACTCGGCTAGGGGCAATACTTGTTGTGTGACCTAATATTGTCCCTTTATTTTCACATTTTCTAAAAATCAAGTGGAAACTCCATAAAATAAAATAAAAAGCATCTCGTTCCCCTTAAGACTAATCATTTGTCCCTATTTTATGAGGTTGATATGTCCTTCAGAAATAAAATACAAATATCCTAACAAAACTTTCTTAAGGGAGTAATCATAAAAAAAGATCTTTAACATGAGAGCTAAAAAAACATGGTCGTTCATAGTGGCAACTCCAATGGGAATTTCTAAGTATAAGAGAATAACCCAAAAATAATTATTTCTTATTATATAATACTTAATTGTATAAAGGCCCTCATTATTGCATTTTCATTACACATCACACGTGCACCACTAGTACCTAAAACCTTGATATTACTGAATGGCATTGGCATTATGATTCCACTCAAGTCACGGATGACGAAGATAGGTATTATCACCTTTAGTCTTTATTTATGCATTTGCTAGACTCATATGACTAGAGTCTGTAACCCAAGTCCTAAATGGGGGTGACCAAGTTATCAAAAGAATGCTAAACTCAATAACCGGAGTCCATAACCTTAGTCATATGGGGGCATTCTCACTAAAGGAACACTTAGCAATTCACCTTGACTCAACTCATATAGATAAGCCAGTAGTAACATCCATTAGGATTCCTCCAAGCTGTGCATGCTATCTTTGTCCTAACATTGTTCGTTTGACCTGATATTCATAAATGACATGACTCTCTTAGTGTTTATCACTGAATGATGTTGAAATGTCAATTTTCATATAACATTTATGCTTAGATCAATGTGATTCTCATCTACTTTATGCAAGCTCAATGTATGAGGGATGATAACAATCATCTACCTCAACTTGAATAGTCTATGTGAACTTATAAATGATGACATCCCTTAATGACGAAACCTATGAGATGCCGTCCAATTATTCTTAGCATATTAAATGAATAGGTTAGGAATTCAACTAGATTACAGACCTTTTTGTCGATAAAATCAAACTGTAAACTATGAAACAATACTTTCATGACTCATGGTAAACATATTAAATATCAATGTAGGGTAAGAACTTGGGCTCTTTTCAATTCACCTTGGTCCTATGCATACAGGTGCATATAGGCTCTAATAATCATTTGAAGCATGATAATCAACCCCCACATTAACATCACATGATTACCTTAACCACATTTGAGTATCATTTGTCTATTTATCCTATGGTTCTAATCAATATAATTGAAACAACCTAGTTTTGAGAGCAGAACCATAGTCCCCTAATGAGTATAGGTCGAAAACCCACCTAGGAAAAAAACTAAATGACCTTGTGGAGAAATAAGGTTGGAAATGAGAGCTTGCTTGTGATTAGTTTGTTCACTATGTAGGAAATACTAGCCAGCTTTACAAGATTAATCATGAGCACATTACATACATGTAGATAGCATAAAGTAACCATTATTTTTTATAGTAATGATTATCTTTCATTATAGGATTTTGTATCCACTCAATTCATACATGCTCACCCTTTTCTTTTGTAGGTAAACATCATTCATTTAGCTAACCTTGATAAATGTATAAGAATTCAATCTTCAAACTTGAGTGACGAAGAAGATACCTCTTGTCAGCAATTCGAAGATAAACTAAATAAGGGGATCCAAAAATTACTCACTGATGGTACCATAGCTAAAATCCTCCAAGCCCAAATTAAGGCAAAAAATGCTAAAGATGTGAATATTACACCAAGAAATTAAGCTTCCACATTAGTTCACCCCAGCATAGATCAAGAAATGGGAATTCCCCACACTTCAGTTCAAGCTAATGACAATAATGACTATTACCAAGATCTCATAAATGCACCAAAAGCTATAAAAATTACTGACATAACCAAGCCTGAATCAGTAAGGGAGGTTAAATTATTGGCTCATAAAATTGCTCAGTTGGAATTTTCCTATAATGAAAAAGGAATCCATGGCTCCAAAAGCTCCATTGGCCTAGCATTGATCAAAGATGAAGCACTCCCCCAAGGGTCCATCCAAGGCAATATGCTACCTTTATGGCTATTAAAAAGCTTATAAAATCCTAGATTGTTTTATTCTTCTTCATATCACTAGAGGAAGGAAAAAGAGCATGGTTCTTTGACATTGAGGATGAAATTAAGAGTGATTGGCTACTATTAACTCAAAACTTTATCAAACAATATGAATACAACACTCAACTAGACATCACTAATAGAGATCTCGAGACTACAAGACAAAAACCCATTGAAGCTTTCTCTAATTATGTCACAAGATAGTGGTGAAAGGTAGTGAAAATGAGAAACCATCCTCCTAAAGATGAACTGATAGAGTTGATAATCAAAGGGGCATTACCACATTTCAAAAAATATATGGTATTTGCCCATTGTTTTGACTCTATAGCTCTCCATCAAGGTGGAATCAGAAATAAAGATGAGGAACCTCAGTAAGCTAGAAACACCTTCCGCTGTGATATCCAATCAAACATTCAAAACACCTTTACTCAAGCTACATAAATAAACCTTATCCAACCTAACACTCATAGTTCATCATCTATTAATGCCACCATACCACTAAGAAAGTTCTTAAGCTTCAACCTCCTTATATCCAAAGTATTCCAAAGACTTCAACAAAAGAACCTCTTATAGCCTCAAGAGCCCAAGCCTCTTCCAAACCCATTACCCTCTCACATTGACCAAAATTTATTCTACCACTTTCACCAAATGCCTGGTCACACCACTGATGCATGTAGAACCCTTAAGAATATAATTCAGGACCTTATTGACTTTGGAAAAATTAACGACCCAACATCAAGACCAATCCTCTCCCAAACTATCGAAACATGTCTCCACCAATCATTAACATGATTGCCTCCAATCTACCAAAAGACCTTATTGAACAATCAATCCAAGCCATCTAAGAAACCTAGGATAAGTTCTTAAAAGATAAACAACTGAACCCCATGACTCTAGTGAAGATGAATAATGTCCTTCTACCTTTAAATACATTTCGATGCCCTAAAAGTTCCTCCCCCACGTGATGATGCAAAAATTGTGAAGTGATTGATTAACAGCAAAAATAGAAGCAGTGGCCATGGAGTATAGGATTTACTGGGCCAACCATCTAGGAAGTTTGACTACAAAGTCAAGTACACAACACCCTCTACTACTCATACTCAGAAGATATAGTACCCTCATGATGGGGAGAAGAATTTGACAACAAAGATAGCGTGGATGGTACTATTCAGCTTCAAAACCTGCAGGTCATGGGGATCGATATATATATGACTCCATGATCATGAAATCATTATTTGGGACTAGAACAATAGTAAACAAAATTGATAAGTAATCAATTAAGAGTCCCTTGCTAGTAGCCAGCCATATGACTCATAGCAGGTGAGTATATTAACCCTTTGAGAAAAAGAAACATGCCCCTAAAGGAAAAGAAGTGACAAGTGATTAGGCTCTAATAAAAAAGGAAGACATTGTCCTTAAATAGCTTAAGAAGATTCAAGCATAAGCTAGTATATAGAATCCACTCATGGCCTCCAAGAAGCATAGGGATGCCCTAATCATAGCACTAGATGAGCCACTAATGCCTTACCCTGTGAGATGGTAGCCTATATAATGAAAGCTCCCTCTAATGTAATCACCATTTTGGATGAAGATCTATCCCTCAAGGGAAGGGTACATAATTATCCTCTCTTTATACAAGCATTTGTCAAGTCTAAACAGACTCCATGTGTTACAATGGATGATAGATATGTTATTGATGTTTGCCCCCTGAGGTTGCTATAAAAATTTGGGATGAATATTGAAAACCTAGAAGAATCTAACATGGTCATATGAGACTATGATGATTCAAAAGAGCTAGTCATTAGGACTTTCAAAGTAGTAGTCACTATGGATGGTATCAAATAAGTAATAGAATTTACTATCCTAGATGTCCCTCCAACTTTTGCCCTGCTACTACCAAGACCTTGGTTCCATGCACCAGGGTGTATACCCTCCATTATACATCAAAAGATCAAGTTCGCTCTAAATGGAAAGGTTGTTACCATCCCTATAAAAGGTGGGGTTTAACATGTGCCTAAGATTTTATAAACCACAACACTGTTTGAGCTTAGGGCTATAGAGAACACACTAACCACAGTCACAAAGACATGGCATGGAGATGAGGAGTTGCCACTTAGGGCAATAACTGTGACAAATAAAAAAATGGTGGTACTTGATTCCCTAAAAGAAAGCTACTACCATAACATGGAGATTCTGGATATGGAATACCAACTTCTTTTAATCTTGTGTTCATTTAGATTTACTTTATGAATTGTTATCTTATGCTCTATTTATATGTAATTTCATATAAACCCTTATCAAAACAATTAACTCCAAGCAAACTAGTCATGAAAAATACATGTAAATAATGCACTCACTTAAATCAATAATCCCTAAGTTAATATAATCTATATTGATTTTAATTAAATGGGCTAAATCTAAATTTTTTTAATTTATAAGTGAGCCTAAAGACTAATAGGCCTAATTCCTATTTAATTTTAATTAAGTGAACCTAAGTCTATTTATTTTAATTTAAAAAAAAGGTCCTAAATCTACAAATTATAAAGTATTCAAATTAATAGGCCTAATTCTACATGTTTTATATCAAAGTGATATTAAATCTACCAATTATAAAAAAGGTTTTAATTAAATGGGCTAAGTATAAATTCATTAATAATGGGCCTAGAGATGCATTTTACTTAATTAAACCTAAAAAGCTAAATTAATTTAAATGGGTTAAAGGCTAATATGGGCTTAGGGCCCAAAACACATAAAAAAATAAGCCCAAAAACAATAAAAAAATCAAAGCAATTAAATAAAAGATCAAAGTAATTAATTAAAATTATTCTGAAAAACCTAATTTAATTAAATTGACTCTAATAAACAAATAAAATAAAATAATCAACCAACTAAATCTAATTCTATCCACTTAAATCTAATGCAATTTTAATTAAATAACCTAATTATTTGTATAGACATTAATTTTAATTAGTTACCTAATTAAAACCCTGATTTTACTAATTCATTAATTGAAATAAACACATAATCATACACATGATTTCATTATTCCCACTATTAGGGCTATTATAATGAACTATTGAAAACAACAAGAAAAGAAAAATAAATTAATACAATCGAAAAAATAATATGGAAAAATCAAAATCAAAATAATAAAAAAACTTCAAAACTATGTTTAACTAAAAAGTTCAATGTATGGCATTCCATGGACCTTCATGGGTTTCATTCTCTAAGTTAGATCATCATGTAATCTCCTCCATAATCACCAACACAAAAGAATAAACAATGATTAGTGAATAAATATTAATAAAAATTTAATAATATTAAAATTTAATAAGATCAAAATAATAATATAAAAATAATAGAAAGTAGGAAGGAAAGAAGATGATGGTTATGGATGCATTATGGGTTTCTCCTTAGATGAATAAAAATCATTGTTGCTTTTAGGTAGGTCTTAAAAAAAACCTTATTATTCTTCTTCTCAAAATTCTCGTTGCTTCTAAGACAAATGAATCAGAAGAGAATGTATTTTTATGTTGCCTAGCCACAGAAGAGAAAAAAATTCTAGTCCCTAAAAAGAGATGAGAAAAGCATAAAAAAACTTGAAAAGTGAGCTCCTCCAAAAAGTTTCAGTGTTACCTCCTATGCATCTCTATGTGTGTACATTTTCAATGTCTCTAAATCTAGTCTTTTATAGAAAAACCTAGCTAAAATACATATCCTACAGTGATATTTTTTTTTCAAGAGTTTTAGTTTTTAAAGGACTTTAATTTCTTGAAAATTTAGATAACTGTTATTTAACCAATAAAAATTTGGGAAACCAAATTTTTATTGAAATAAAATAATACAAAATAGAGATGAAACATGCATAATTTTAATAAAATTATGTAATTCCAATCAAAATTACATAATTCTAATATGAATTATGTAATTCCTATAAGAATTATAAAATTTCAATCCCTTTTCTTTATTTTTATTATAAAAGACCCTTGAAAGTATTCAAACTTTCCAAATAGACCCTAAAAAACATTACAATTAAGTCCTTAAAAAAACCCAATTAAATGGTTTTGAAAATATATTTAGACTTTTGAGGTTTCAAACTTTAAGTACTAAAGACTTATTTATAGCATTTTCATCATTAGAGTCCTCTGTCGCATCCACACTTCATCATCCTGAAATTTGGTGTTCACAATTGCCCCCCTTTGTTTTTGTTTGCTTGACAAATTGCGTTAAAGCAAATAAACACACAATTTCTTCTGAACAAAGGTTTGGATACTTACATGTGCTCCTTAAAGCTTTTGCATGTAAACAATCATGGGTTCACAATGAATGCTTCTTTTGTTGTACAGCATTAGGCATGAACCTAACACACCTAGGGAAATACTATACATGGGTGTATAGCATTAATTTGAAAGGATACATCACACTCGGTCATATGATGTTTACTATACTCGATCCTATAGTATAGATTGAGAAAGTACATTGTACTTGGTTGTACAATATCGACTATACTTGGTTGTATTGTCTAGATTTAAAGGATATATTTTACTTAGTCATACAATGTTGACTACACTCGATCGTATAGTCTGGAATGAAATGACACATCACACTCGATCATATGATGTTAACTATATTTGGTTGTATAGTTAATAATTAAAAGGATAAATTTCACTTGGTCGCACAATGTTTACTATACTAGGTTGTATAGTTTAGGTTAAAAGGATACATCACAATCAGTCATATGATGTTGACTATACTCAATCGTATAGCTTGGATAGTAATGACACATTGTACTTGGTCATACAATGTTGACTATACTCAGTCATATAGTTGGGATTGAAAGGATACATTACACTCAATCATACAATCTTGACTATACTCAGTTGTATAGTTAAGGATTGAAAGGATACATTACACTCAATTATACAATGTTGACTATACTCAGCTGTATAGTCAGGATAAAAATGTCACATTATACTCGGTCATACAATGTCGACTATACTCAGTTGTATAGTCGGGATTGAAAGGATACATTACACTTGGTCATACAATGTTGACTATACTAGGTTGTGTAGTCTAGGTTGAAATGACACATTGTACTCGATCATACAATGTCAACCATAATCGATCATATAGTCGAGATAGAAATGACACATTATACTTGGTCATGCAATGTAGACTATCCTTGATCGTATGGTCAGGATTGAAAAGATACATTGCACTTGGTCATACAATGTTGACAATACTCAGTCGTATAGTTGGGATTGAAAGGATACATTGCACTTGGTCATACAATATTAGCCATACTAGGTCGTATAGTTTGGGTTGAAAGGATACATCACACTCGGTCGTATGATGTTGACAATACTCGGTCATATAACCTAGATAGAAATGACATTGTAATACCCTATGTTTTATTTAAATAAAGTAATTTCCAAATTGTGTTACTAATAATTACTTTTGAATTATATTATACAATTGTTAATTATTTTGCTATTTAATTAAGATATATTTATGTTAATATTATTTTAGGGTTATTAATTTATGAAAGAATTATATGTGAGTATTATTTATTTATTGTTTAAAATTTCATTGTTTATTATTATTATTGTTATTATTATTATTATTATTTTAAACTACATTAACTTTATGGTCATTTTACTTGTTACTATGTACATGCGTATATGCATATTTATATATACATACACATATATGATTAGGGTTTAATTATTATTTTATGTGTGTGCATTAATTTATTTTTTTGTGTATATGTATGTATATATGTATATAGTATACTTGTGTGTGTGAATATATGTATAAACATATATATATGTATAATGTGTATATCTGTGGTGGAGAATTTATATGACATTATAATATAATGTTTTAATATTAAGTAATTATTATATATATATATATATATATACAAAAACAAAACAACCCATAGCACCATCACCCTCAACCCTCTCTCCCCGTGTGACATCCCCGACCACTACCATCACTGCACCTCCCCCATCTCCGACCACCACCTACTACCTTCTCCTCCTTCTCCCTCACCTCCGGTCACCAGTAAAGTCACCGAAAACGTAGAAAATAGAGGAAGCCGAGAGTTGCCATTTTTATCGGCTAAGCTCTGTCTGGCCACTTTTTCACGCCATTCCGATGTCAATCCCCTCCTCTTGCACCGTTAAGACCCATTCCAAGCTTAGTTTAGGCTTTGATCTTGATTTGGTTGAGTTTTTATTGATTGTTAGTTTTGAGCTCTAGGGTTTTCAATTTTTTTTAGCTTTTGGAATTTATTTTAATTTTTGTGAATTTTTGAATATTTTATTATTATTTTAGGAGTTTTCGTAAATTAATTATTAAAAAATATAATTTGGTATTTTTGGTGTTATTATGAGTTAATATTAAGTTTAGTGTAAAGAAAATAATTTTTTTAGAATAGTATACAATTTTTAGGAATTTTTATAGTTTATGTCAAAATTGAATTATTAGGTGAAATTATATTTTTTAGAATAAATTATAAGTCATTTATATGTTTTAATTATATTAAGTTGTTAATGTAGAGAAAATGATTTTTAGATATTTGTATAATTTTCAAGGATTTTTTTTATATATTAATGATGTATTATATAAGTTGTATATTATAAGGGTAGAAACGTAATTTTGTTAAAAAGTAGTTAAAACAATAAATTTTAGTTGGTTTTAATAATAATCAAGGAAATTAAAAAGGGTTTTACAAATTATCTACTAGTTTAGACCAATTAACACTAATTTCTCAAAATTAATTTTAATAATATATATTAAGTATTATCTTGAATATTATGTGTATTTTTTTTAGGATAAATATGTAATTTTATGCTAATTATAATTAAAATATATTAATTAGCTTTATTAACATTTAAGAGGTTTATAGATATATATTTTTCCATATGTAATAATAATAGGTAATTTTTATTAAGCAATATTAATTGTGAGTGTTGTTTCCATATATATATATATATATGTGTGTGTGTGTGTGTGTGTGTGTGTGTTGGCTTGTGAAGTTTTGCTTTTGAATCTATTTTGAGAGATGATTTTTTTGACTGGATAATCATATATGTGATGTATATTTCTGGAGAAATAAATTATTTAAATTGTGTGATGTTTTGTTGGATTGTGATCTCAGTAGGGGCTAAGTGTAATTATGGAAGCTCGACTCGAGTGTGAATGCCTGCGGTTATTAGAAGTGCATTTTCTATGCAGGTTTGGCTCTACCGATGGTAGAGAGATGTCTATTTTATAAAGGAGGCTCTGTTGAATTTCGATGGATTTTCTTGTAAAACATGATATTTGTAATAAATTTCTACTGTTAATTAGGCTTTGTCTTATCTATCGAGTCTTGTCCAGTTTTCCTCGAGTCAGCCTGGAATTTCATTGTTTTGTTGATTTTTGATTTTTATTTCATAGTCATGTTTTAAAATCGAACTATTAATTTCTTTTTAGAGCATATTGGAGCAGAAGCCATGAGATCGAGGTAGACGCGCGGTCGTGAGCCTCCTCATTCATCTTGTAAGTCGATAAAATGATCTGTGCGTGTGTTTTATTTAAAGATGTGTGTGCTTATATTTTAATGTTTATTATATGATTTATTTAATTAAATGCTGCTATTTAAGTTTTAAACACATTTTTTTATGTATTTATTTCAAACCAATTTTGAGAAATTTTGGTAGAACGGACTACCTGGTGGGTTTCACCAAGACCGTGTGCACATAGTAGAGATTGAGAGATGGATCCGACTTATGTATGATTGGTGGATATTAAATTGGGATGGGTGCCTAAGTGGAAGCCTATGCTCTCAGGGACCGCTAGTGATTGGAAGTTAGTAATGGACTTAGATGGGTGCCTCGGTTGATGCCTTAACTCTCGGGGACCGCCAGTGCTATATATTTTGAATAAGTAAATGACTGTGACTTAGTGCTTCGGTTGATGCCTTTGCGCTTGGGGATCGGCAGTGTAGTTGGAATAAGTGGGCCCAGTTGGCCAATTAGAACTTTAGGTTTAGGGTTCTACCGAGATTTTTCAAAAGCTATATCTATATATTATAAATTATTTTTACTATCACTTTATGGTTTTCAAAAAGGGTTTTCAAACCGTACAACTCTTATTATTGACTTACTCAGTGAGGTCTAATTCCCCTTAATTTTTTTTTCAGCAGCTTAGGAGTTCGACCTCAGACTGCCTCCACGCCGGAATTTCTTCATCACCTGCCATTTTATGTAGGTCATTATAAGTTATACTGTCGTAATGTTCTAGGAAGATGCAATAGTAAATGTACTATGAATTGTATGACTTAAGTGTATTTATGTACTTTATTTATATGCACCACGTTCATGTATAATAATTTAAGTTTGATTTATATATGTGACGCTGGAAATATTTTAATTATGTATTCAATTATGTTTAAATTTTAGAAAAATTAGTTTGATAATGTGCTCTATTTTAAAATAAAGTTTTAAAATTGTAAGGTTTGTTTATCTTTTCTTTAAGGCTCATTACGGGTTTCGAGGGCCTTATGCCTTCCCATTCCCTAGTGCCGGTCATGTGCCCTCAGGTTTGGGTCGTGATGAAGTTGGTATCAAAATGTAAGTTTGATTAATTGTCCATGTCTGTCTTTATATATAACTACTGTAGCTTTAGGGCTGGTAATTGTCTTTGAGATGTTCTTATTTCTAATTCCGTGTTGCGTTAAATATTCTTACCTTGTTTTGAATTCAATTTTCCTTGTCTTTTCAAAATGAGACATGTGTGTACCGACCCTGATGCCGATCCGACCCTTAGACTTGATAAGCAGTCTATGCATGATGAGGCTCCCCCTCCTGCTCCACGTCGTAGGGGCAGAGGTAGAGGTAGAGGTCGAGCTAGGGTAGCTACAGTTGAGATTCCTGATCAGCAACCAATCGAGCCTGAAGCCCCAGCCATAGATCCCACAGCCTTTACAAGTGGACTAGCAGGGATTAATCAGGGTCTTACAACATTGAATCAGGTGATGCCCCTCGTACAACATATGCTACAGTAGAGGAATTAGGGGATGACCGATACAGAGGCAACAGTTCTTTACTCCCGGATCGATAGATTTTCTTTTGACGATACGGGTGATGCCTTAGACTTCATTAATGCTATTGAGGCATGTACAAGGATGGGACACATGGATTATCAGCATATAATGATTGTGGAGTTGTCAGTTCAAGCAGTAGCTTAAGACTAGTTTATGCAGTCGATTCAGCCATCTATTCATGAGTTGACTTGGCCAGAGTTTAAGGATAACTTCTTGAGATTTTTCTGTCCTCTAGCCACCAGAGATGCCTACAGGTGGCAGTTGCTCCAAATCACAATAGGGGATAGGCCAGTGAAGGACTACACCAGGGAGTTTAATAGGCTATCCCGACATGTGGAGGATATCAGGAGGGACCCTTATAAAGCAGTAGAGCTGTATGTTTCTGGATTAGGACCCACTTTTATTGGTATGCATACGGAGGACTGCAACCTAGAGAGTGTGATTGAGGAGGCCCATTTGATTGAGAGGCGACATATCCGCCAGGGCACCATGATAGATGCCTATATAGTTGGAGGTAGTGGATATGGTGCAACTCCCGGGTATCAGCAGCCAGTATTTCACATTGGTAGTTCGAGTCAGTAGGCCGCAGGTAGTTCATAGCAGGGTGGTAGGAGGTCCAGGACCCATTGAGTTGGTCACCATGGTTATGCCACGAACAAGAGAAGTGGTAGGGGTCACAGATTAAGTACTGGAGTCAGCAGTAGTAGTAGTGGGCAGAGCTCCAGACATAGTAGTTATGGGTCTGGGGCCAGTGCATGTGCTAGTTATGGATGATTCCATCAGGGCCTGTGTAATTTGTTGTCAGGCACTTTCTTCAGATGTGGATAGGTTGGTCATCTTACCAGAGCTTGTCCTCACTCAAGATATCAGCCACAATATGCTCAGGGTTTGTCTTCATCAATGGCTCAACCCTACTATCTGATGCCCCAGTAGTATAGAGCACTAGTACAACCACAACAGAGACCGCCTCAGCTTATCGGCTAGCAGGGCCGAGGTTCAATTGGTAGGCCTAGTGGTCGTGGGTTTATGCAGCCCTTGACATCTCAACAGGCAAATCGTGGCCAGGCTCGAGTATTCATTTTGACACCACAAGATGCTCAGACTTCTAACGCAGTGGTAGCAGGTATTCTCTCAGTCTGTGCATGTGATGATAGAGTATTGTTTGAGCCCAGTGCTTCGCATTCATTTAGTTCTCCTTTGTTCACTTCTAGAATCAAGTGGCAGCCTTCTAGGTTGTCCGTTCCTTTGTCCGTGTGAACTCCTCTTAGTGATGAGTTAGAGACATATATTTTCTTTCCTTCGTGTTTGATGTAAGTTGATGGTAGAGAATTATTAGCAGACTTGGTGTTGCTTGATGTGTTGGAATTTGACATCATTTTGGGTATGGATTGGTTGTCGAGGTATTATGCTTCTGTGAATTGTCGAGAGAAAGAAGTGGTGTTCAGAATTCCAAATGAAGAAGAATTTTGTTTGAGAAGCGAAAAGAGTTCCATGCCTCGTAATCTCATTTCTGCCATTGCAGCCCGAAGATGCTTAGGAGCGGTTGTTAGGGTTATTTGGCATTGGTAAGGGATGTTGATCAAGTGAATAAGGCGATAGAACAGGTGCCAGTGGTGCATGAATTTTTGGATGTCTTTCCTAAAGAATTACCAGGATTACCACCAGACAGAGAGATAGAGTTCAATATCAATGTCATGCCTAGTACAGATCCTATTTCCATGCCACCCTACAGAATGGCACCAGCTGAATTATAGGAGCTGAAAGAGCAATTGCAGGAGTTGCTTGACAAAGGTTTCATAGACCCAATACATCGCCTTGGGGTGCTCCGGTGTTGTTTATGAAGAAGAAAGATGGTAGCCTTTGACTCTATATTGATTACAGGTAGTTGAATAAGGTCACCATCAAGAACATGTATCCACTTCCAAGGATCGATGACCTATTTGATCAGCTTCAAGGTGCTACATACTTCTCTAAGATAGACTTAAGATCTGGGTATCACCAGTTGAGGATCAGAAGAGGTGATGAGCCCAAGATAACATTTCAGACAAGATATGGCCATTATGAGTTCTTAGTAATGTCCTTTGGGTTGACTAATGCTCCAATAACCTTTATGGATTTGATGAATCGGGTATTAAGGCCATACTTGGACCGGTTTGTAATAGTCTTCATTAATGATATCTTGGTTTATTCCAAGAGTGAAGCTGAGCATGTTATGCATATGAGAAGGGTGCTTCAGACTTTAAGGGAGCACAGGTTGTATGCCAAATTTTTGAAGTGCAAGTTTTGGTTAAATCAAGTGGCATTTTTAGGCCACGTGATTTCTATGGATGGCATACAAGTGGACCCTAAGAAGATAGAAGCTATTACGGAGTGGCCGAGGCCGACTACAGTTAGAGAAGTATGGAGTTTCCTAGGTCTATTCAGCTATTACAAGAGAATTGTGAAAGACTTCTCTAAAATTGCTACACCATTGACAAGGTTGACCTAGAAGAGTACTAAGTTTGTGTGGATAGACAGATGCAAAGAGCATTTTTAGTTATTAAAGGATTTTTTGATGTCAGCTCAAATTCTGACTTTGCCTTTTGGTAATGAAGGGTATACAGTGTATTGTGATGCTTCCAGAGTAGGATTGGGTTGTGTGTTGATGCAAAATGGCCAAGTGATTGCTTATGCTTCGAGGCCGTTGAAGAAGCACGAACAAAACTATCCTACTCATGACTTGGAGATGGCAACCATTGTGTTTGCTTTGAAAATATGGAGGCATTACTTGTATGGGGTGACATGTGAGATATACATTGATCACAAGAGCTTGAAATATATCTTCCAATAGAGGGACTTGAATCTGAGGCAGAGAAGATGGATGGAACTTATTAAGGATTATGATTGCTCCATTTTATACCATCCAGGCAAGGCGAATGTTGTTGCTGATGCTTTTAGTAGGAAGTCAGTGGGCAGTCTTGCCCACATTAGCACAAAAAAGAGGCCCATTGTAAAAGAGTTGCACGGGTTGATTGATCAAGGGTTGCATATGGAAGTTACCTGAGAGTGCCTTTTAGATAAATTTAGCGTACGATTGATGTACTTGGATCGAGTTAAGGCAACTCAAAATAGAGACCCACAGTTGTAGAGGATTATATATGAAGTGCAACAAGGGTAGTCAAGGGATTTTGTGATTGACAATGAAGGTGTGTTGCGGTTAGGTACTAGGATTTGTGTGCCAAATGTTGATGACTTAAGGAAGGAAATCATAGAAGAAGCACATTTTCTGCTTATAGTATTCATCCAGGTTCTACCAAGATGTATCATGACTTGAAAGATACATATTGGTGGAATGGAATGAAGAGGGACATTGCAGAGTTTGTGTCTAGATGTTTGACTTGTCAACAAGTGAAGCTTGAACATCAAAGACCCTCGGGATCTCGGGATTATTGCAGCCTATGCCAATTCCCGAATGGAAATGGGACATGATAGCTATGGACTTTATGTCTGGGCTACCTCGGACTACTGGAGGTTATGATGTAATATGGGTGATTGTTGATAGGTTAACTAAGTTAGCACGCTTTCTACCGATAAAGAAGATGTACTCTACTGATCGACTAGTGAGACTTTATGTTAATAGGATTATTTGTCTACATGGAGTACCTGTGAGCATAGTGTCGGATAGAGGAACCATATTTACCTCAGTCTTTTGGCAAGAGTTACACAAGGCCTTGGGTACCAGAATGGATTTCAGCACGGCCTTCCACCCTCAGACAGATGGTCAGTCATAGAGGACCATCAAGACGTTAGAAGATATGCTGAGGATGTGTGTAATGGATTTTGGAGGACAGTGGGATTTGCACTTGCCATTGATTGAGTTTGCTTACAATAACAACTATCATGCTAGCATTGCAATGGCTCCGTATGAGGCACTGTATGGTAGGAAGTGCATATCACCTTTATGTTGGGATATTAGTGAAAGGCAGTTAACAGGACTAGAGTTGGTACAAGTGACTTCAGAGAAGGTCCCTATTATACAGTAGAGATTAAAAACAGCCTTCAGCAGACAGAAGAGCTACGTTGACTCTAGGAGGAAGGATGTAACCTTCATCGTTGGAGACATGGTGTTCCTGAAGGTGTCTCCAATGAAAGGAGTTATGAGATTTGGCAAGAAGGGAAAGCTAGCTCCTAGATACATTGGACCATTTGAGATTCGGTCTAGAGTGGGCGAAGTGGCGTATAGGTTGGTGTTAGGACCAGAATTGTCAAGAATCCATCCTGTATTTCATGTGTCTATGCTGAGAAAATACGTTCCTGATCCATCCCATGTGTTGCAACCTCAAACCATAGAACTTAGAGATTATCTAACTTACAAGAAGTACCCAGTGGTGATTGTGGATCGCCAAATCCGACAGGTACAAACTAAGGAGATACCGATAGTGAAGGTGCTATGGAGTAACCATTCTGCTGAAGATTGCACTTGGGAAACTGAAGCTGAGATGCAAGTTTCTTTCCCGTATCTCTTTCCTTCTTAGCCTTGTAATTCTTTTATTCTTCTTTTCTTGAATTCAGGGACGAATTCTTATAAGGAGGGAAGACTGTAATACCCTATATTTTATTTAAATAAAGTAATTTCCAAACTGTGTTACTAATAATTACTTTTGAATTATGTTATACAATTGTTAATTATTTTTCTATTTAATTGATATATATTTATGTTAATATTATTTTAGGGTTATTAATTTATGAAAGAATTATATGTGAGTATTATTTATTTATTGTTTAAAATTTCAATGTTTATTTTCATTATTGTTATTATTATTATTATTATTATTATTATTGTTGTTGTTGTTGTTGTTGTTGTTATTATTATTATTATTATTGTTATTGTTGTTGTTGTTATTATTATTATTATTATTTTAAACTACATTAACTTTATGGTTATTTTATGTGTTACTATGTACATGTATATATACATATTTGTATATATATACACATATATAATTAGGGTTTAATTATTATTTTAAGTGTGTGCATTAAATTTTTTTTTTTTGTATATGTATGTATATATGTATGCAGTATACTTGTGTCTGTGAATATATGTATAAACATATATATATATATATATATATATATATATATATATATATATATATGTATGTATATTTACAAAAACAAAACAACCTGTAGCACCATCACCCTCAACCCTCTCTCACTGTGTGACATCACCAACCACCACCATCACTGCGCCTCCCCTATCTCCGACCACCACTTGCCACCTTCTCCTCCTTCTCCCTCGCCTTCGGTCGCCAGTAGAGTCGTCGAAAATGCAAAAAATAGAGGAAGCCAAGAGTTGCCATTTTTATCTGCCAAGCTCCGTCCGACCACCATTTCACGCCATTCCAGTGTCAATCCCCTCCTCTTGCACCGGTGAGACCTATTCCAAGCTTAGTTTAGGCTTTGATCTTGATTTGGTTGAGTTTTTGTTGATTGTTAGTTTTGAGCTCTAGGGTTTTGAATTTTTTTTAGCTTGATCTAGCTTGATTCATGCAAACTCCCTTTACAAATGTGATTCCTAGTAGCTCAATCTACCTTGATGAATTTTTGTATGACTTTTGGAATTTATTTTAATTTTTGTGAATTTTTGAATAATATATTATTATTTTAGGAATTTTCGTAAATTAATTACTAAAAAATATAATTTGGTATTTTTGGTGTTATTATGAGTTAATATTAATTTTAGAGTAAAGAAAATAATTTTTTTAGAATAGTATACAATTTTTAGGAATTTTTATAGTTTATGTCAAAATTGAATTATTAGGTTAAATTATATATTTTTTAGAAGAAATTATAAGTCATTTATATGTTTTAATTATATTAAGTTGTTAATGTAGAGAAAATGATTTTTAGATATATTTATAATTTTCAAAATTTTTTTTAATATATTAATGATGTATTATATAAGTTGTATATTATAAGGGTAGAAACGTAATTTTATTAAAAATAGATAAAACATAATTTTAGTTGGTTTTAATAATAATCAAGGAAATTAAAAAGGGTTTTACAAATTGTCCACTAATTTAGACCAAATAACACTAATTTCTCAAAATTAATTTTAATAATATATATTAGGTATTATCTTGAATATTATGTGTATTTTTTTTAGGATAAATATGTAATTTTGCACTAATTATAATTAAAATATATTAATTAGCTTTATTAACATTTAAGAGGCTTATAGATATATATTTTTCCATATGTAATAATAATAGGTAATTTTTATTAAGCAATATTAATTGTGAGTGTTGTTTCCATATATATATATATATATGTGTGTGTGTGTGTGTGTGTGTGTTGGCTTGTGAAGTTTTGCTTTTCAATCTATTTTGAGAGATGATTTTCTGACTGGATAATCATATATGTGATGTGTATTTCTGGAGAAATAAATGATTTAAATTGTGTGATGTTTTGTTGGATTGTGATCTCGATTGGGGCTAAGTGTAGTTTTGGAAGCCCGACTCGAGTGTGAATGTCTGTGGTTATTAGAAGTGCATTTTCTATACAGGTCTAGCTCTACCGATGGTAGAGAGATGTCCATTTTATATAGGAGACTCTGTCAAAATTTTGATAGATTTTCGCATAAAACATGATATTCGTAATAAATTTCTACTGTTAATTAGGCTTTGTCCTATCTATCGAGTCTTGTCTAGTTTTCCTCGAGTCAGCCTGGAATTTCCCTGATTTTTTGATTTGATATTTTTATTTCATAGTCATGTTTTAAAATCGAACTGTTAATTTCTTTTTAGAGCATATCGGAGCATAAGCCATGAGATTGAGTCAGACGTGCGGTCGTCAGCCTTTTCATTAACCTTGTAAGTCGATAAAATGATATGTGCGTGTGTTTTATTTAAAGATGCATGTGCTTATATTTTAATGTTTATTATATGATTTATTTAATTAAATGCTACTATTTAAGGTTTAAACGCATTTTTTTTATGTATTTATTTAAAACTAGTTTTGAGAAATTTTGGTAAAATGGACTATATGGTGGGTTTCACCAGGACCATGTGCACAAGGTAGAGATTGAGAGATGGATCTAAATTATGTATGACTAGTGGATAATCAACTTGGACGGGTGCCTCGGTGGTAGCCTATGCTCTTAGGGACCGGCAGTGATTGGAAGTTAATAATGGACTGGGATGGGTGCCTCGGTTGATGCCCTAGCTCTTGGGGATTGCCAATGCTATATATTTGGATTAAGTGAATGGCTGCGACTTGGTGCTTCGGTTGATGCCTTTGCTCTCGGGGATCGGTAGTCTAGCTGGAATAAGTGGGCCCAGTTGGCCAATTAGAACTTTGGGTTTAGGGTTCTACCAAGATTTTTTAAAAGCTATATCTATATATTATAAATTATTTTTACTATTACTTTATGGTTTTCAAACCGTACAGCTCTTATTATTGACTTACTTAGTGAGGTTTGATTCCCCTTAATTTTTTTTTCAGGAGCTTGGGAGTTCGACCTCAGACTACCTCCACATCGGATTTCTTCATCATCGACTATTTTATGTAGGTCATTGTAAGTTGTACTGTCTTAATGTTATAGGAAGCTGCAGTAGTAAATGTACTATGAATTGTATGACTTAAGTGTATTTGTGTACTTTTTTTATATGCACCACATTCATGTATAATAATTTATGTTAGATTTATATATGTGACGCTGGAAATATTTTAATTATGTATTCAATTATGTTTAAATTTTAGAAAAATCAGTTTGATAATGTGCTCTATTTTAAAATAAAGTTTTAAAATTGTAAGGTTTGTTTATCTTTTCTTTAAGGCTTACTACAGGTTTTGGGGGCCTTATGCCTTCCCATTCCCTAGTGCCGGTCACGTGCCCTCAGGTTTGGGTCGTGACAGACATGTTGCACTCGATGATATAATGTCAATTATACTTGGTTGTATAGTCTAGATAGAAATGACATATTGTACTCAGTTGTCCAATGTCAACTATACTCAGTCGTATAGTTTGGATTAAAATGACACTTTGTACTGGATCGTACAATGTCGACTTCTTTTATGCTAACAATTTAATAAATCAAGGAATTATCAAATCATGCAACGTTGAAATTTAGGATTAAATTACAAGAAAAGTTTAGACTTGAATGTAAACAAAGTTAAAGGACTAAAGTGGATGTTTGTCACTTTAATTTATACTTTGCATTTGCTGATTATTTCTTTCACCTCACATCCCTTTAATTCTTCCATTTTTTCTTTTTATTTCTTCTTTCTTTTGATTTTCAAATCTTACTTCTTTAATTATTCTTTCATCTAATCTCCAATTTGGGATTTGTCTGATCCTATGGCTCATCAAGGATGTAAACTACATCATAAGAACTCTAGGCAATCAGATTTGGTCATATCTTAACTAAATTTTCCTTAAAACTATCTAGGGATCAATGAAGGGGAAGAGGTGCTCCCATTGACTTGCCTGCACCTCCACAGATGCTCACAAGCTGCATATAAGGTAAATGTTTCTTTTGTCTTTATTTCTGCAAAAAGATATTTTCTTCTCATTGTATATAAATTAAGATATTCACGCATGCAATTATAGAATTTTTTCTATTCAAAATTAAATGAAAATGTTAATCTAAGGACAAAATTTTGAAAAATCGGTATATGTCTATCACAAAAGATTAACAAAATCATAATCAAATTTCTAGATTTCTAGTAAAAAATCTAAAATCCATATCAAAGATTTAGATTTTCTATTAGTTGGAAATCCATTTTTTTTCCTTTTTCTTAGATAAAAATAAAAGTAAAAGTAGGTAAACAATCAAGAGTTTATGAAGAAAGTAATCCTATTATTTTTAAATTTTGTTCAAAAACCAATAGTTCTCGAGTTGCTTTCATGATTTAGCATATTTGAGTATCTGGCTTCTAATATTTTACTACTACTTTACTAAATACTAGAGCTAGGTTAGACCACTACTCACTTTTGCTTTTATCGATGTTAGGATTCATGATACAAACCCAGCGAAAAAATAAAAAATTTATCACATTCCCAAACCTATATCCATGTAATTCGACTACTTGATTAAATCTAGGATTTCAAGAATCTCACCAAAACGTAGAAGAGGCAAGATTTTCTTAAACGATGAGAGGAGGTTCACACCGGTGACACCTTACCTCGAGCCTTTTGCTTTGGTTGTTCGGATCAAGACGTCTCCAAAAGGATGCGTCCTCTATAGGTATCCATATGAACAACCCTTCACAAAATGAATTGGAGTGTGTGTGCTAGCAACCTTCTTGATTGTCTCACAAACCAAGAACAAAAGAAAAACTCTGTCTTTTTTTTCTAAGAAGAAAGAAAATGAATTTGGAGGTAGGAAAAACAAGTATGTGAAACCTAGAGAATATAATAAATTTATAGACTCCAAATTAGGGTTTTACCTACCAATGACCTTTTGGTAATTTCCATTTATTATAATATGATTTTGTCTAAAAACAAATCAGAAATAATATCTTAGTTATTTATTTAAAATAACATCTATCTTAAATAAATAAACAAACAAAAAAATAAATAAAACACTTTAATTATTTATTTCTACAGAGTTTATTTTTGGGCTTATTAAACCCATATTCGTTTTGGACTTGTTCTAAGTGTGTGACCCTGTAGGTTCACATAACATTGGTAGTGAGCCTAAATCTTTATTTAGGCCTACAAGTCTTAAGTGGCCTCTAGCAAGACATTATGACTACCCAAGTCATGTGAAGTCAATAATCCAACATAACCTAATTACAATGAATTTTATCGTCCCTTTATCACATGATATCTTAATTGAACATAAGGCATAGACTGTCATTCTTATATAGTTCAATAATATGACTTGATTCCAAGTAGACTGAAAATGATAACTCTTTATCAATTCATTTTAGCATGGCCATGCATTTTCCTTCAGTCTATCTCATCAAGGGGCCCATAGATATCTTTCTCATATTAATGAGGAATAAATCCCTTCTAAATCACTCACATTCCTCACATAACTAATTTCATATCCAACAACATCCTATTTAATCATCTGGTTAAAGATAATGTCAGAATGTGTCAAAACATAAAATAGCTATATAGAAATCCATGATGATTTCAAGGTCAAAGGACCAAAATAAAATTATTATGATGAGAAATACTTATAACAATAATATATGTAGTATTTTCATAGTCGGTCAATCTAGTAATGTCTCTCATCATATACCTATAAGTTGACTTAATATCTCATATTCATGATTAGTAAAACATAACCATTAGTCAACTTCAAACTAGCCTTAATACTTTAATGTTTATATATAATAAATAAATGGCTAGGGATAATTAGAATAGAACTCTTATTTTAATTTAAGCATTTTACTATCAAGTCACATACTTGAGGGCCTTAGTAAGAATTAACCATTCATATAATTATCATAAAATCAAATGATAATGAAATACCTCTTTATTAATAAAATAAGAAAGTCAATGCATAATCACAAATGATTGACCCAGTGCATATCACTAACAATCTCCCACTTGCACTTGGCCCAATCAACATTGTATCAAATACCCATTGACCTAGTATGACTCTCATGTTTAGGTTATGGAAGAGCCTTAGTCAGTGGATTAGCAACATTATCATTTGTAGGTACTCTGCATATTATGACGTATCCTCTCTCAATGATTTCTAGAATGAGATGATAGCACCTGAGTATGTGTTTGGATCTCTGATGTGATCTGGGCTCCTTAGCTTGGGCTATAGCTCCATTATTGTCACAATACAAGTTCATTGGATTTGATATACTAGGAACAACACCAAGTCTAGTTATGAACTTCTTGATCCAAATAGCCTCTTTAGTTGCTTCTAAGGCAGATATATACTCAGCTTCTATTGTAGAATCAACAATGGTTTCTTGCTTGGAACTCCTCCAGCTCACTACACCTCCATTCAAACAAAACACATATCCTGACTGTGATAAAAAAATCATCCTTATTAGTTTGGAAGCTAGCATCTGTGTAACCATTTACAACTAGCTCATCTTCCTGACCACCATACACTAAAAATGCATCCTTAGTTCTTCTCAAATACTTAAGGATATTTTTAACTACTATCCAGTGACTTTCACTGGGGTCTGACTGGTATCTACTCATTGTGCTTAAGGCATATGAAACATCAGGTTAAGTACACAACATTGCATACATGATAGATCCAATAGCAGAAGCATAGGGAATCTTACTCATGCGGTCTCGCTCATCTTCTGTTATAGGACACTGAGTCTTGTTAAGACTAATGCCATGCAACATTGGCAAGAATCCTCTCTTGGAATCTTGTATATTAAACCTGTTCAATACATTATCAATATAAGTGCTTTGACTTAGGCCAATAAGCCTTTTAGATCTATCTCTATAGATCTTGATGCCTAATATATAAGTAGCTTCACCTAAGTCTTTCATTGAGAAACAATTGCCTAACCATGATTTAACATTTTTTAAAATAGGGATATCATTTCCAATAAGTAGTATGTCATCCACATACAATACCAAAAACACAATAGCACTCCCACTAACTTTCTTATATATACAAGGTTCATCTTCATTTTTAATGAAGCCAAATTCTTTAACTGCTTCATCAAAATGAAGATTCCAACTCCGAGATGCATGCTTCAAACCATAAATGAACCTTTGAAGCTTTTATACCTTTCTAGAATTCTCAGGACTAACAAAACCCTCTGGTTGTGTCATGTACACATCCTCAAGTAAGTTTCCATTAAGAAATGCTCTTTTGACATCCATTTTCCATATTTCATAATCATAGTGTGCAGCTATGGCAAGGACAATTTGAATAGATTTTAGTATAGCCATTGGTGAAAAGGTTTCATCATAGTTTACACCATGTGTTTGTTTGAAACCTTTTGCAACTAGTGTTGCCTTAAAGGTATGCACATTGCCATCCTTGTCAGTTTTCCTTTTGAAAAGCCATTTGCACCCAATAGTTTTTAAGCCATCATTTGGGTCAATCAAGGTCCATACTTGATTATCATACATGGATTGCATTTTTAATCTCATGGCTTTAAGCCATTTCTCAGGGTCAGGACGATTTATGGCCTCCTAATAGGATGTGGACTCATTTGATCCATAACTAACACATCATTATCACTGGTTATGAGAAATCCATATCTCATGGGGATTTGACGTGTCCTATAAGACCTCCTTGGGCCTTCTGGTACTTGTGCAGGCTCAATAACTTCTTGTTAATTCAGCTGCGGTTCCATATTAGGTACAACACTATTTTGTGGGCCTTCAATTTCTTCAAGTTGCATTGTGCTCCCACTAGTTCCTTTGGAAATAAACTCTCTTTCCAAAAATACACCATTCTGAGACACAAACACTTTGTTCTCAGACGCATTGTAGAAGTAATATCCTTTAGTTTCCTTAGGATATCCCACAAAAAGGCATTTGTTAGATTTGGGTGCTAGTTTATCTGAGATTTGATGCTTGACAAAAGTAGCACATCCTTAAATCATTAGAAAAGATAAATTGGGAGTTTTTCTAGTCCATATCTCATATGGTGTGTTTTCAACTGCCTTCGATGGAACTTTATTCAAAATGAATGCAGCAGTTTCTAAAGCATATCCCTAAAAAGAGATTGGAAGATCAGATTGACTTGTCATAGATCGAACCATATCCAATAGAGTCTAATTTCTGCGTTTAGACATACCATTCCATTGTGGTGTACCTAGAGGAGTCAATTATGAAACAATCCCACAATCTCTAAGATGATTTATAAATTATTGGTTTAAATATTCGCCACCTTGATCAGATCTTAGCGTTTTAATATTTTTACTAAGTTGATTTTGTACTTCATTCTTGAAAATTTTGAACTTTTCAAAATATTTAAATTTATGTTTCATTAGATAGAGATAACCATATCTACTAAAATCATCTGTGAAAGTTATGAAGTACTGAAAACCTCCTCTAGCAGTTAAGGTTAATGGTCCATAAACATCTGAATGTATTAGGCCCAATTAGTCATTAGCCCTCTCACTTTGTCCAGTAAAAGGTGTTTTAGTCATTTTTCCAGGTAAACAATATTCACATGTATCAAATGAATTTAAAAGCCCATTTTGGTGTAGCTTTGAAATTTGTTTCTCATTTATATGCCCTAAACGACAATGCCAGATATAGGTTGAGTTTAAATCATTAGATTTAGACTTCTTTGTATCTATGTTATAGATTGGAATTTCATTAGTGTCTTCAGCTTCTAAAACATAAAGTCCACTAGTGCGTGGAGCATATCCATAGAAAATGTAATCTTGATAAATACTGCATTTATTATTCTTAATAATAAATTCAAACCCTTTCTTTTCCAAATAAGAAAAAGAAAAAACATTCCTATGCATAGTAGGTACATAATAACAATTTTCTAAAGATAAAACAAGTCCACTAGGCAAAGGTAACTCATAAGTTCCTACAGCTAAAGCAGTAACTCTTGTTCCATTGCCAACTCGTAGGTACACTTCGCCTCTTGCCAATGATCTACTCCTTTTTAGACCCTGCACATTTGTACAAATGTGAGATCCTAATCCAATATCTAATACCCAAGAATAAGAATTATAAGCATATAAATTTAATTCTATAACATGAATACCTGAAGAGGTAGTCTCACCACCCTTTTTCTTCTTCAGATCATCCAGATAGAGCTTATTGACCATGAGAACATCCTTGATGTTACTCTTGATGTTCATTACAATAGTTTTTAGCATCCCATGCAATTCTAAAATAGTCTTCTCCATACTATGCATATTGAAATTCATGATGAAGCTATTATAAGCTTCAGGCAAATATTGGAGAACAATATCCGCAGCCAGTTCTTATTCAATCTTGAGACCAAGCTTGTCCAACTGATCAATATGACCCTTCATCTTGAGAACATGAGGACTGACAAAGCTACCAGTAGTCAGCTTACAGGAAAGCAATGCCCTAATGGTATTGAAACTTTCAATTCTAGCTTTCTCTTGGAACATTTCCTTGAGATAGCCTATCATAGTATAAGCCTCCATTTCCATCAGCTGCTTTTGTAGCTCAGAGTCCATACATCCAAGCATAACATAAGTGACATCAGTAGAATCATTGAGATGCTTGGTATAAGCATCCCTTTGTGTTCTAGGAGCATTGGCAGCTGGTTCCTCAGGGATGGGTTGATCAAGGATGTATTCCTTTCTCTCATGCCTAAGAAGAATTCTTAGGTTTCTGTACCAGTCAAGAAAGTTAGTTCCATTGAGCTTATCCTTCTCAAGGATCGATCGCAGTGACGTGGTAGGTGTAGTGTTTGAAGTCATTATCTATAACAAATATATGCAAAGTCCATTCAGTATTTTATTAAATATGTATAAGGCATAATAAAAACTCCCACTAAATTTACTCAAATCAATAACCCTCTAAGTTAATTTTATAAATTTTAATGGGCCAAGATCCATATTGTTGGGGTTTCATGATACAAACGCAGCAGAAAAATTAAAATTTTATCACGTTCCCAAACTCGGATCCATGTAATTCGACAACTTGATTAAATCTAAGGTTTCAAGAATCTCACCAAGATGCATAAGAGGCAAGATTTTCTAGAAGGATGAGAGGAGGTTCACACCGGTGACACCTTACCTCGAGCCTTTTGCTTTGGTTGTTAGGATCTAGACGTTTCCAAAAGCATGCGTCCTCTATAGCTATCCACACGAACAACCCTTCACAAAATGAATTGGAGTGTGTGCTAGCAACCTTCTTGATTGTCACACAAATCAAGAACAAAAGAAAAACTCTATGTTTGTTTTTTAGAAGGAGAGAAAACTATTTTGGAGGCAAGGAAAATCAACACCCATTAAACCCTAGAGAATATAACATATTTATAGACACCAAATTAGGGTTTCACTTACTAAAATTTTTTTTGCTAATTTCCATTTATTACATTCTAATTTTGTTTTAAAAATAAATCAGAAATAATATCTTATTTATTTATTTATTTAAAATAACATTTATCTTAAGTAAATAAACAAATAAAACACTTTAATTATTTATTTCCATAGAGCTTATTTTGGGCTTATTAAACCCATAGTCATTTTGGGCTTGTTCTAATTGTGTGACCCTATAGGTTCACATAACATTGGCAGTGAGCCTAAATCTCTATTTAGGCCTACAAGTCATAAGTGGCCTCTAGCAAGACATTATGACTACCCAAGTCATGTGAAGTCAATAATCCGACATAACCTAATTATAGTGAATTTTATCGTCCCTTTATCATATGATATCTTAATTGAACATAAGCCATAGAATGTCATCCTTATATAGTTCAATGTTCTGACTTGATTCTAGGTAGACTGAAAATGATAACTCTTTATGAATTCATATCAGCATGGCCATGTATTTTCCTTCAATCTTTCTCATCAAGGGGCCTATAGATATCTTTCTCATATTAATGAGGGATAAATTCTTTCTAAATCACTCACATCCCTCACATAACTAATTTTATATCCAACAACATCCTATTTAATCATCCGGTTAAAAACAATGTTAGAATGTGTCCAAACATAAAATAGCTGTGTAGAAATCCATGATGATTTCAAGGTCAAAGGACCGAAATAAAATTACTGCGATGAGAAATACTTATGACAATATTCTATGCAATATTCTCATGGTGGGTCAATCCAGTACATGATGTCTCATCATGTACCTATGAGTTGACTTAATATCTCATATTCATGATTAGTAAAACATAACCATCAGTCAACATCATACTAGCCTTAATACTTTAATATTTATATAATGAATAAATGGCTAGGGATAATTAGAATAGAACTCTTATTTTAATCTAAGGGTTTTACTATCAAGTCACACACTTGATGGCCTTAATAAGAATTAACTATTCATATAATTATCATAAAATCAAATGATAATGAAATACCTCTTTATTAATAAAATAAGAAAGTCAAAACATAATCAAATGATTAACCTAGTGCATATCACTAACAATCTCCCACTTGCACTAGGCCCAATCAACCTTGTATCGAATACCCATGGACCTAGTATGACTCTCATGTTTAGGCTGTGGAAGAGGCTTAGTCAGTGGATCAACAACATTATCATTTGTAGGTACTTTGCATATCTTGACACCTCCTCTCTCAATGATTTCTCGAATGAGATGATAACGTCTGAGTATGTGTTTGGATCTCTAATGTGATCTGGGCTCCTTAGCTTGGGCTATAGCTCCATTATTGTCACAATACAAGTTCATTGGATCTGATATACTAGGAATAACACCTAGTCTAGTTATGAACTTCTTAATCCAAACAGCTTCCTTAGCTGCTTCTGAGGCAGCTATGTACTTAGCTTCTGTCGTATAATCAGTAATAGTGTCTTGCTTGGAACTCCTCCAGCTCACTGCACCTCCATTCAAACAAAAACACATATCCTAACTATGATAAAAAATCATCCTTGTCAATTTGGAAGCTAGCATTTGTGTAACCATTTACAACTAGCTCATCTTCCTGACCACCATACACTAAAAATGCATCCTTAGTTCTTCTCAATCACTGCTTGCCAGTGACTTTCACCTGGGTCTGATTGGTATCTGCTCATTGTGCTTAAGGCATATGAAACATCAGGTCGAGTACACAACATTGCATACATGATAGATCCAATAGCAGAAGCATATGAAATCTTACTCATGCGGTCTCGCTCATCTTGTGTCATAAGACACCGAGTCTTACTGAGACTAATGCCATGTGACATTAGCAAGAATCCACTCTTGGAATCTTGCATACTAAACTTGTTCAATATCTTATCAATATAAGTGCTTTGACTTAGGCCAATAAGCCTTTTAGATCTATCTCTATAGATCTTGATGCCTAATATATAAGCAGCTTCACCTAAGTCTTTCATTGAGAAACAATTGCCTAACCATGATTTAACATTTTGTAAAATAGGGATATCATTTCCAATGAGTAGTATGTCATCCACATACATCACTAAAAATAAAATAGCACTCCCACTAACTTTCTTGTATACACAAGGTTCATCGTCATTTTTAATGAGGCCAAATTCTTTGACTGCTTCATCAAAACAAAGATTCCAACTCCGAGATGCCTGCTTTAATCCATAAATGGATCTTTGAAGCTTGCATACCTCTCTAGAATTCTCAGACTAATAAAACCCTCTAGCTGTGTCATGTACACATCCTTAAGTAAATTTCCATTAAGAAATGTTGTTTTGATGTCCATTTTCCATATTTCATAATCATAGTATGCAGCTATGGCAAGGAGAATTTGAATAGATTTTAGCATAGCCACTGGTGAAAAGGTTTTATCATAGTCTATAATATGTGTTTGTTTGAAACCTTTTGCAACTAGTCTTTCCTTAAAGGTATGCACATTGCCATCCATGTCGATTTTCTTTTTGAAAACCCATTTGCACCTAATAGTTTTTAAACCATCATTTGGGTCAATCAAGGTCCATACTTGATTATCATACATGGATTGCATTTCTAATCTCATGGCTTCAAGCCATTTCTCAAAGTCAGGACTATTTATGGCCTCCTGATAGGATGTGGGCTCATTTTGATCCACAATTAACACATCATAATCACTGGTTATAAGAAATCCATCTCTCATGGGGATTTGACATGTCCTATCAGATCTTCTTGGGCCTTCTGGTACTTGTGCAGGCTCAACAACTACTTGTTGATTCAGCTGCGGTTCCATATCAAGTATAATGCTATTTTGTGGGCCTTGAATTTCTTCAAGTTGCACTGTGCTCCCATTGGTTCCTTTGGAAATAAACTCTTTTTCCAAAAATACACCATTCTGAGACACAAACACTTTGTTATCAGAAGCATTATAGAAGTAATATCCTTTAGTTTCTTTAGGATATCCCACAAAAAGGCATTTGTTAGATTTGGGTGCTAGTTTATCTGAGATTTGATGCTTCACAAAAGCATTGCATCCCCAAATCTTAAGAAAAGACAAACTGGGAGTTTTTCCAGTCCATTTATCATATGGTGTCTTTTCAACTGCCTTCGATGGAACTCTATTCAAAATGAATGTAGCAGTTTCTAAAGCATATCCCCAAAAAGAGATTGGAAGATTAGATTGACTCATTATAGATCAAACGATATCCAATAGAGTTCAATTTCTACGTTAAGACACACCATTCCATTGTGGTGTACTTGGAGGAGTCAATTTTGAAATAATCCCACAATCTCTAAGATGATCTGTAAATTCTTGGTTTAAATATTCACCACCTCGATCAGATCTTAGTTTTTTAATATTTTTACCAAGTTGATTTTGTACTTCATTCTTGAAAATTTTGAACTTTTTCAAAAGATTCATATTTATGTTTCATTAGATATAGATAACCATATCTACTAAAATCATCTATGAAAATTATGAAGTATTGAAAAACTCCTATAGCAGTTGAGCTTAATGGTCTACATACATCAGAATGTATTAGGCCCAATAAGTCATTAGCCCTCTCACTCTATCCAGTAAAAGGTGTTTTAGTTATTTTTCCAAGTAAACAAGATTCACATGTATCAAATGATTCATAATTAAATGAATTTAAAAGCCCATTTTGGTGTAGCTTTGCAATGCATTTCTCATTTATATGGCCTAAACGATAATGCCAGATATAGGTCGAGTTTAAATCATTAGATTTAGACTTCTTTATATCAATGTTATAGATTAGCATTTCATTAGTGTCTTTGGCATCTAAAACATAAAGTCCACTAGTGCATGGAGCATATCCATAGAAAATGTTATCCTGATAAATACTGCATTTATTATTCTTAATAATAAATTGAAACCCTTTCTTTTCCAAACAAGAAAAAGAAATAATATTCCTATGCATAGTAGGTACATAATAACAATTTTCTAAAGATAAAACAAGTCCACTAGGCAAAGGTAACTCATAAGTTCCTACAGCTAAAGCAGCAACTCTTGCTCCATTGCTAATTCATAGGTACACTTTGCCTTTTGCCAATGAACTACTCCCTTTTAGACCCTGCACATTTGTACAAATGTGAGATCCTAATCCAGTATCTAATACCCAAGAATCAGAATCAGAAGTAGATAGATTTAATTATATAACATGAATATCTGAAGAGGTAGTCTCACCACCCTTTTTCTTCTTTAGATCATCCAAATAGAGCTTGCAATTTCTTTTCCAGTGGCCTGGCTCATTACAAAAATAGCCAATTCCTTCATTTAGTTTGGGTTCAACCTTGGATATGGGCTTGGGCTTTGGCTTGGGCTTCTGAAAGCCTTTAAAGACCTTGCCCTTGCCCTTTCCAACCCTTTTCATCCCCTTTCCCTTATTGACCATGAGAACATCCTTAGTGTTACTCTCGATGTCCTTTTCAGCAATTTTTAGCATCCCATGCAACTCTGAAACAGTCTTCTCCATACTATGCATATTGTAATTCAAAACAAAGCTATCATAAGCTAGAGGCAAATATTAGAGAATAATATCCACTGCCAGTTCTTGTTCAATCTTGAGACCAAGCTTTTCCAAGTGATCAAGATGACCCTTCATCTTGAGAACATGAGGACTGACAAAGCTGTCAGTAGTCAGCTTGCAGGAGAGCAATGCCCTGATGGTGTTGAACCTTTCAATTCTGGCTTTCTCTTAGAACATTTCCTTGAGATGGCCTATCATATTATAAGCCTCCATTTCCATCAGTTGCTTTTGTAGCTCAGATTCCATACATCCAAGAATGACACAAGTGACATCAGTAGAATCATTGAGATGCTTGGTATAAGCATCCCTTTGTGCTCTAGGAGCATTAGCAGCTGGTTCCTCAGGAATGGGTTGATCAAGGATGTATTCCTTTCTATCATGCCTAAGAACAATTCTTAGCTTTCTGTACTAGTACATGTGCAAAGTCCATTCAGTATTTTATTAAATATGTATGAGGCATAATTGAAAACTCCCATTAAATTTACTTAAATCAATAACCCTCTAAGTTAATTTTATAAATTTTAGTGGGCCAAGATCCATATTTGACCATACTCTAAGTGAGCTTTGGCTGATTACCTAAAATATGGTTATTTAGGTAGACAACTCTTATTAATTACATCTCATGTAACTCTTGAATGGTATGGGATTTGACATCACATGTCATGGCTAAAAATCCCATTTGATGCCCTAGGTCCAAAACCATTTTGATAACCTAATTAAGTCAAACCATATCAAATGTTTGGATAGCACCATTATCCAACTTTCCTTCCTCGAATAAATTTATACACCCTGCTTTGGCAGGCCCATATATAATAATCTAAGGCTTGATAAGTGTTGAATTTATGAGAGGCATTATAATGACTTAATATTAAATGAGGGTTTGTCTTTATTTAATCTTATTTAGTTATTGTTATGTTGTATTGCATGGCATCATATGGCATCACATACATGGCATCACATGGCATTGCATACATAACAACAAATAAATAAATTTGACATAGCATGGCCCAAATCTAAGTTGATCTTCATAAGCCAATATGAAGATCAATGGTCAAACCTAGGTAATAATACAATTACAAATTGAGCCTCCAACTTGGATCTCCATCTTCTACCATGGATCTCCTTCTTTGGTTCCCACCTTGGATCTCCATTCTGGGCCTCCAACTTGAATTGCACCATGGGTCTTGATTTACAAAAATTGTTGTAATTTATTCTACACTATTTTAATAAAATAAATACAATAAAACAAAAATGACTCGCAGGCCGTATTTAAAATTACGACCCATAAAAATTAAATCTAATCACATTCGTCTAAGGGCCATGGTATGCACCATGCATAAAATAACAAACATGTATAACATAATAATCTATTTAGTTATTAAATCCAATTATTATGTTAAAAATAAAATAATGTGACAATTCTTAGGGGGTCAAGGGGCAGAACCCCTAGTGGGGTTCCAAGGGGCATCGCCCCTTGGCAGGGTCTAAGGGGCAGCACCCTTGGCGGGGTCTGGGGGCAGCGCCCCGGGTGGCGGTTCGACGGTAAACACTTTACCTTAGCTCTTCGATGAGTTTCCTTTCAAATTTCTGAACATTAATGAATTTTTCGTAATTAAATTACTATAAAATTAATTTGTTCAAAAGTACAAAAATGCTTAATTAAAATAGCCACCTTTAAACCCTAATTTGCATCAAGGAAGCAACTAACCAATTTTTGTAATCATATTACTAAATTAGCTGCTACTTAAAAGACATCACTTTCTATAAACATCTTATAGTCTGAAAGTTCTATTCAAAATAGATCAAAAATAATTTTTAGTTTTTCATAAAAACATATGTGCTAGCAGCTGATTTTGATCATAATAAAAAATCACAATAAAAGGGGCAATAAACATATCAATTCATATACTTGTACAAATTCGAATTTGCCTGTGCATTAGGTCGCATGGCCATGTGCAAAATGTGCATGGCCGTGCTACTTGATTGACATCGTATCACGCACGGCCGTGTGCCAAATGCGCATGGTCGTGCTACCTGCTAGCATAGATTATACTTAATTTGTTTTTCATGAAACAGCATCCTGTATTCATAAAATCAAAAGCTACTTTTAGTTTAATCACATTAAACCATTAAAAACATTAATCAAATTAATGTTTAATTCCATTTTCAAATAGATTACAAAGAATTTTCACAAAACAAATCAAAATCCTTTTGATAATTTTGAAAACCCTTTTCAAAATGAATCATTAACCTTAACATATGTCACATCTACACAAAATCAATTAATCAAATTACAAGTGGCTCTGATACCACTGTTGGAGTTTCGTGATACAAACGTAGTGGAAAAATTTAAATTTTATCACGTTCCCAAACCTGGATCCATGTAATTCGACAACTTGATTAAATCTAGGGTTTCAAGAATCTCACCAAGACGCAGAAGATGCAATATTTTCTAGAAGGATAAGAGGAGGTTCACACCGGTGACACCTTACCTCGAGCCTTTTGCTTTGGTTGTTCGGATCTAGATGTCTCCAAAAGGATGCATCCTCTATAGGTATCCACACGAACAGCCCTTCATAAAACGAATTGGAGTGTGTGCCAGCAACCTTCTTGATTGTCTCACAAATCAAGTACAAAATAAAAATTCTATGTTTGTTTTCAAAAAGGAGAGAAAACTATTTTGGAGGCAAGCAAAATCAACACCCATTAAACCCTAGAGAATATAACATATTTATAGACTCCAAATTAGGGTTTCACCTACCAAAAACCTTTTTGGTAATTTCCATTTATTACATTCTGATTTTGTTTTAAAAACAAATCAGAAATAATATCTTATTTATTTATTTATTTAAAATAACATTTATCTTAAATAAATAAACAAATAAATAAATAAATAAATAAAACACTTTAATTATTTATTTTTGTAGAGTTTATTTTGGGCTTATTAAACCCATAGTCATTTTGGGTTTGTTCTAAGTGTGTGACCCTATAGGTTCACATAACATTAATAGTGGGCCTAAATCTCTATTTAGGCCTACAAGTCATAAGTGGCCTATAGCAAGACATTATGACTACCCAAGTCATGTGAAGTTAATAATCCGACATAACCTAATTATAGTGAATTTTATTGTCCCTTTATCACATGATATCTTAATTGAACATAAGGCATAGAATGTCATCCTTATATAGTTCAATATTCTGACTTGATTCCAAGTAGACTAAAAATGATAACTCTTTATCAATTCATATCAGCATGGCCATGCATTTTCCTTCAGTCTATCTCATCAAGGGGCCTATAGATATCTTTCTCATATTAATGAGGGATAAATTCCTTCTAAATCACTCACATTCCTCACATAACTAATTTCATATCCAATAACATCCTATTTAATCGTCTGGTTAAAGACAATGTTAGAATGTGTCAAAATATAAAATAGCTATGTAGAAATCCATGATGATTTCAAGGTCAAAGGACCGAAATAAAATTACTGCGATGAGAAATACTTATGACAATAATCTATGTAGTATTCTCATGGTGGGTCAATCTGGTACATGATCTCTCATCATGTACCTATGAGTTGACTTAATATCTCATATTCATGATTAGTAAAACATAACCATCAGTCAACATCATACTAGCCTTAATACTTTAATATTTATATAATGAATAAACGACTAGTGATAATTAGAATAGAACTCTTATTTTAATCTAAGGGTTTTACTATCAAGTCACACACTTGATGGCCTTAGTAAGAATTAACTATTCATATAATTATCATAAAATCAAATGATAATGAAATACCTCTTTATTAATAAAATAAGAAAGTCAATACATAATCAAATGATTGACCTAGTTCATATCACTAACATATTTCACCATACTCTAAGTGAGCTTTGGCTCATCGCCTAAAATATGGTTATTTAGGTAGACAACTCTTATCAATTACATCTCATGTAACTCTTGGATGGTATGGGATTTGACATCACATGTCATGGCTAAAAATCCCATCTAATGCCCTAGGTCCAAAACCATTTTGACAACCTAGTTAAGTCAAACCATATCAAACGTTTGGATAGCACCATTATCCAACTGGACTTCCCCATATAAATTTATACACCCTGCTTTGGCAGGCTTATATATAATAATCTAAGGCTTGACAAGTGTTGAACTTTATGGAAGGCATTATAATGACTTAATATTAAATGAGGGTTCATCTTTATTTAATCATATTTTGTTATTGTTATGTTGTATTGCATGGCATCATATGGCATCACATATATGGCATCACATGCGTAACAACAAAAATAAATGTGACATAGCATGGCCCAAATCTAAGTTGATCTTCCTATGCCAATATACAGATCAAAGGTCAAACCTAGGTAATATTACAATTACAAATTGAGCCTCCAACTTGGATCTCCATCTTCTACCATGGATCTCCTTCTTTGGTTCCCCCTTTGGATCTCCATCCTGGGCCTCCGACTTGAATTGCACCATGGGTCTTGATTTACAAAATTTTTTGTAATTTATTCTGCACTATTCTAATAAAATAAATACAATAAAATAAAAATGACTCGCAGGCCATATTTAAAATTACAACCCATAAAAATAAAATCCAATCACATTGGTCTAAGGGCCATACTATGCACCATGCATAAAACAACAAACATGTATAACATAATATCTATTTAGTTATTAAATCAAATTATTATGTTAAAAATAAAATAATGTGACAATTCTTTCGAGGTCAAGGGGCAGCGCCCTTAGTGGGGTTCCAAGGGGCATCACCCCTTTGTGGGGTCTAAGGGGCAGCGCCCCTGGTGGGGTCCGAGGGCAGTGCCCTCGGTGGCGGTCCCATCGATGATAAACACTTTACCTAAGTTCTTTGGTGAATTGCCTTTCAAATTTCTGAACATTAATGAATTTTCGTAATCAAATTACTATAAAATCAATTTGTTCAAAAATAAACAAAAATGCTCAATTAAAACAGCCACCTTAAAACCCTAATTTGCATCAAAGAAGTAACTAACCAATTTTTGTAATCATATTACTGAATCAGTTGTTGCCCAAAAACATCACTTTCTATAAACATTTTATAGTTTAAAAAATCTGTTCAAAATAGATAAAAAATAATAATTTTTTTTAAACAGACGCATCTATTAAGAAAACCCTAATTTCTGTAATCAAAATTATAGCTTGAACGAATCTGTATAAACCATATCCATTTTGCATAATCTGTTTAACATTTAAATAGATTGCCCTTAACACGTAATCTGCATAATCACAAAATTTCTATTTCAGATTTAATCAAAAATGATTTTCCTGATTAAAATAGAAAATGATTTTCCTAATTAAAATAGGAAACAAATATGTTGTTTCAATTAATCATATTAATCAAAATAGAATACATAACAGATTTAAATCCTTAAGTGATTAGGTTTTCAAAAATTGAATTTCTGTTTCATTAAATCATATTAATAAAACATTATACTTAATTTGTTTTTCATAAAAACATCATACAAAATTCGTTTTCATGAAACAACATTCTTAATTTATAAAATCAAAAACTGCTTTTAGTTTATTCATATTAAACCATTACAAACATTAATCAAATTAATGTTTAATTCCATTTTCAAATAGATTACTAAGAATTGTCACAAAACAAATCAAAACCCCTTTTGATAATTTTGAAAACCCTTTTCAAAATGAATCATAAACCCTAACATATATCATATATACACATAATCAATTAACTGAATTACAAGTGGCTCTGATACCACTGTTGGGATTCGTGATACAAACGCAGCGAAAAAATTAAAAATTTATCATATTCCTAAACCTAGATCCATGTAATTCGACTACTTGATTAATTATAGGATTTCAAGAATCTCACTAAAACGCAGAAGATGCAAGATTTTCTGGAAGGATGAGAGGAGGTTCACACCGATGACACCTTACCTCGAGCCTTTTGCTTTAGTTGTTCAGATCAAGACGTCTCCAAAAGGATGTGTCCTCTATAGGTATCTACACGAACAACCCTTCATAAACGAATTAGAGTGTGTGTACTAGCAACCTCCTTGATTGTCTCATGAATCAAGAACAAAAGAAAAACTTTGTCTTTGTTTTCTAAGAAGAAAGAAAACGAATTTGGAAGCAGGAAAAACAAGTATGTGAAACCCTAGAGAATATAACATATTTATGGACTCCAAATTAGGGTTTCACCTACCAATGACCTTTTGGTAATTTCCATTTATTATATTTTGATTTTGTTTAAAAACAAATAAAAAATAATATCTTATTTATTTATTTAAAATAACATTTATCTTAAATAAATAAACAAATAAATAAATAAATAAAACACTTTAATTATTTACTTCCATAGAGTTTATTTTTGGGCTTATTAAACCCATATTCATTTTGCGATTGTTCTAAGTGTGTGACCCTGTAGGTTCACATAACATTAGTAGTGGGCCTAAATCTTTATTTAGGCTTACAAGTCATAAGTGGCCTCTAGCAAGACATTATGACTACCCAAGTCATGTGAAGTCAATAATGCAATATAAACTAATTACAATGAATTTTATTGTCCCTTTATCACATGATATCTTAATTGAACATAAGGCATATAATGTCATCCTTATATAGTTCAATATTATGACTTGATTCCAAGTAGACTAAAATGATAGCTCTTTATCAATTCATTTTAGCATGGCCATGCATTTTCCTTCAGTCTATCTCATCAAGGGGCCCATAGATATCTTTCTCATATTAATGAGGAATAAATCCCTTCTAAATCACTCACATTCCTCGCATAACTAATTTCATATCAAACAACATCCTATTTAATCATCTGATTAAAGATAATGTTAGAATGTGTCAAAACATAAAATAGCTATGTAGAAATCCATGGTGATTTCAAGGTCAAAGGACCAAAATAAAATTATTGTGATGAGAAATACTTATGACAATAATCTATGTAGTATTTTCATAGTGGGTCAATCTAGTACATGATCTCTCATCATGTACCTATGAGTTGACTTAATATCTCATATTCATGATTAGTAAAACATAACCATTAGTCAACATCATACTAGCCTTAATACTTTAATATTTAAATATAATAAATAAATGGATAGGGATAATTAGAATAGAACTCTTATTTTAATTTAAGCGTTTTACTATCAAGTCACATACTTGATGGACTTAGTAAGAATTAACCATTCATATAATTATCATAAAATCAAATGATAATGAAATACCTCTTTATTAATAAAATAAGAAAGTCAATGCATAATCGCAAATGATTGACCTAGTGCATATCACTAACAATCGAGAGGTGAATGGATACCACTCACACCTTCCACATATTAGTGGGTAAGTTAACTATTTCCCATATGAGGTTTTATGCTATTACTGGGATCACCTTCAGGGGTATTCCAATTCCCTTTTATATCCATTACTGCACTCTTCCTGAGGACATTAGGAGTCATTATGTTCGTAATTTTCTCAGGTTCATTTTAACATAAAAGAATCAGAAGAACGTGCTTCTTTCTTCTCTTATTCAGGGTTTTAATAGATTATCCACCATTGCACCTTGTCAGATCCTTCATAAGGTGAGATGCCTCTTATTGATACTACTAGGCACTACCCTCTTATGTGGGACTAGACATGAGATTAGCATTGCTCTTCTCGGTCCTCTTTAGGATCTTGCTAGAGTTACTACTTTTGATTGGGGATTTATGGCTCTTGCTTATCTCTACTATATACTCGATACTGTCTATAGACATGCTATGATAATGTGCAGCTTTTGGCATGTTCTGCATGTATGTCTTTTACATGTCTTATACCTTTTAGCTTTGCTCTTTTACAACCCCTTCTTCTCATTTCAACTATTCCATATTTTTTTAGAATATGTGGTATTAATATTAAGGTGATTCGAGGTTTTAGTGCTATTAGCTCTGATAGGGATCTTCCTTTAATGCATAGATGGGCTTCTTCTTATCTCGCTAGCATCAAGTATGATATGCATACCTATCAAGATTAGCTAAACTCCTTAGAGTGGGAAATGGTAAGATAAATTTAATTTTTAGCATTTAACCAATAATGAAAATTAAATAAAATTTATCTGAATTAATTTGCAGGTCATATTAGAATGGCTGGTTGGTGTTGAGGACATATAGCGGTACAATTTCATGGCTGAAACTATGAGACTTGAGACCATAAGGATTTTGGTTACTATATATGGTATCTTCATTAGCGTGTTTATCATTGGCAAATGGGACCTTCCAAGAGATGTGTTCATTCTTTAATTCTCTCATCGATGTTGATGGCCTACAATCTTATTGATCCTGAGCTTAGAGTAGCTCTTGAGGGATATGATGCCTCGATTATACTGAGTGTTCTCATCACTATTAGGAGTATATTCAAGAGAATCTCCTAGAGTAGGTTCCTATATATTGAGCTAGCATATGTTTCTATCACAGTTTCCCACTATCACCCTTTTATTTTGTCTCTTTCATCACTACATATGACATTTCCCCTCTTTTTTTTTATATAAGTTTAGAAAGCTATTAATGTTGCTATGGAGGAGCAGACAGAGAGTGATGCTAAAAGGACTAAGCAAGAGGTTAAGCATACTCAATATAGTGGAGCTACTCGAGTTGATGCTTCATTGAGTACCATCATGGGAGATGCTCCTCCACTTGATAGGTCTATGTACTACTAGGTCCTATAGTGGAAAATCCCATTAAGTAGCACATGTATTTTGATATAGCTCATATTCCTAACTTTTCTCCTAATGATGCTTCACATGTAAGTGCATCTTACCTTTCCAATCTTACATAAACTGACACTTGCTACTAAATTAATAAATGTTATTTAATAGATCCCTCAAACATAGGCAGAGTATCTGTATGGACTTCCCTCATCTGAGAGATTATTTACTATGCACATCATAGATAGTTGGAGGGTTAGTATTTACAACAAATATGCAAATGTTTGCATGTTATGGATGATATCCATGATTCTAACTATTCTTGATGCAATAGAGTTATGCTAGGGATCTAGAGCATGAGAACGAGAGGCTTTGCATATAGCTTGTTGGTCTCAACCTTGATGATCATAACAATGAGACTTTTATGCCCCTAAATTATATTGATAGTCCAGCTAAAGGGTGGAGTCCTTGGCAAAACACTAGAGCTTAAGATGTGTGATACATTTATATTGTGCTTGCATGACTATACTCTGAAAGTTTCAGAACTTTTCTACCTCTTATGAATGAATTATGGACTTTTTATTATGGATCAAACTTTAAAGTCTTTTCTTTTTCTTTTGTTAAAAATTTGGGAAATCTGATAAGAATTATAGAATTCTAATTGGAATTCTGGATTTTTGATTAGATTTATAGAATTTTGATCAAATTTATAGAATTTTGACTGTTATTCAGAATTCCCAATCAGAAATTCAGCTCCATTCTTCACTCTTTTTCATCCTTATTCCTAACCCTACTTTGATCCTAAAAATATAAAATCCTAATCCCATCCATATTACCCTTTATGTCTATACAAGGAGCTTACCAAAAGGGTTGCCTCTTATCCCTTTCTTTATTAGCTTTCATCATGACACAAGCCTCCCCTAATTTGATGAAGAAATTCCTCAAAGGCCTTACTGGAAACGATTAGAATAAACTACTACCCTTTCATGTTAGATCCTTGAAGTCCCTTCAACATCTAAGGATAGACTAAAATTTTCTTCATTCTACCACTTCCTTTTGGGATGCCAAGGATCATGTGTTTAGATTTAATGGACAAGAATTATGTCCATTAATTAAAGTGTTCACTGTTATTCTTGGTTGTTCTTTGGACTCAACTGGTGTGATTGCTCTTTCTGATCTTAAGATATAATTCCTTGATAGACTAAGGACATTCTTTGATATGCCTGCAGGTGACATCTACATGTACACATATAACTCTTAGACTGTCAGTCTTTCTCCTTAGATTACTTATTGTGAGACTATAGAGAAGAACAATGCCGCCTGGATTAGGACTATCTCTTTTTGCTTGTATGCCCAATTCCTATTAAGGGTGTCTTATGCAGATGCCGACATAAGGATAGTTAGTATCCTAGAACAAGTGGAAGCTGGAGCTAACCCTATGCCTATCATACTTACTGAAACTATCATTGGGTTAGATAATTGAAAGAATCGATTCTCTAGCAATTTACTTCTCCTTCAGGTATGTAGCCCTTTTTTTTAACCTAAGATACCCTCTCAGATTTTCAAATTAGCCCTTTTATTTTTCAAATTTGGCTACATAAGAAGTTGTGTCTACTTTATGGCCCTAATAATGCTTTGATTTATCAACCTCATTATCTACAGTCTCAACCATTGAAGATGATGGACAAGCACACTATAGATCAATGGATTGATTAGATGAAAGGCATTGTTGATACTAAGATTACAAGGATCTATCCTTGGTGGAGATTGAATTTTATAACCATTAACTTATATGATCACTGTGATCCTATTCTTGGATTGCACTTTTCGACCTTCATTTCACTTTCACACCTTTGTCATCAGTATGGTCACCAATAATTCATTATGGCTGTTATACCTAACTTTAAGGGCTTCCCTCTAAGACAAAATTTCTTAGACAAAGTAAAAAACCTATAGCCTCACAAAGCAATAGAGCGAAATATGCACTTGGATGTTAATGTGATTACTGATGACAACTACAATGCTTGGGTTACCATGCAAACAATGGAACCACCAAGTTTCTCTAAGTACAAGAGGACCCAAGTATTATTAGAGGAGTCATAAAAGAAGAAATAAGAAAAAATAATGATCTCATAAAATTATTTTCAGATTTCTCATGTTTTTTTTAAGTCTTTATGCTTTATAATAAAGAAAACACATGTAATTGTTCAACAAAATTCCATTTCAATTGATTCATTGATTATGGCTAAAATGAGTACATTTATTACATTATATGACATAACTCATGTTATCAACTAGTCCTTCTGGATTTTCTATTTGAATTTTTTTCTCTCACTTTTATTTCCATAACTTTTGCCTAACAAACCCTTTACTAGTTTTCTTATCATCTGATTCATATGAGATCCATGAACACCTGTGTGAATCTCTCTCATCACCTATTCTACTTCATCCTTCTTGAGACATCTTAACTATATTTTGTTCAACATTCTTCTGTATGAAACCCCATCATGACTCGCATAATGGCAAGCAAGAACATGAAGGGCATATCTTTCTTTTAAAGTCGCTTCATATGGGTACTACCTTTCCTTGATAAATTTATAGATGTCATAAAACCATGGCTTTTCTTCTGGTGCTATTTGAAATCTCATAATTGGCTCTCCACCATAACATGGAGCTTTTATTTTCATTATCACCAAACTCTTCATCATTAACCTCATCAGTTTATCCCAAATTGAAGTAAGCGTTACCAATGCATCTGCCATTTGAAGCTGATAGAATTGTATAACCCTAGTCTCTAGGACTTAGTATAGAGTAAGTAGGGGTGTCGAACAATTGCAAATTTTTGGGCAATTCTATATTAACCGGATAATTACTTAGATGGATAGACAAAAATAAATCGAAATAAATTAAAGAATCTAATTACTACTAATTTACTATACTAAATAGAAATAAAATGTAAATATATATAAGAGAAGCATAATTCAGAATGTAAATTAGAACTTATAAAATATGATCATAAAACATATTGATTGGAAATTAGTGCGTATAATATTTAAAAGCAATTCTCATTGTCAATTTAAAGTTAGAGTCTCTAAAGCTGACTCTCATTATTAATTAGAAGTATTTCCTCTTAGAATCTATAAGCCCGTTCATTATATTGCAGAGATAAGATAAATTTATAAATAACATTATACCAATAAATCCTTAAAAGCAACTCTCATTGTCGATCAAGGATGATTCCATCTGGAGTCTATAATCACTCTCGTGTCTTTGTAGAGATACACAAAAAATCATAAAGCAATTATACTAATTCTTTTCCCTTAAAATGAATTATTTGTCTCCAAATAAATTTAATTCTTAAGTAATTTCAATTGTATGTCCATCAAATTACTCCAACTCTCGTTTTAGGTAATTTTGATTAAAACAAGTTACATATGGTGATCAATCATAAATAACTTAATTAAGTATTAATTGAAATTGAATCGTAAACAAAATAAGATAGAAAATGTTGTTCTTATTTAAATAATCATTGTTGCTCAAATAAGACTTAGACAAGAAACATAGTTAGAGAATAATAATAAAAGAAGAAAGAGAATTAATAAAACCCTTTTTACTAAATCTTATAGCACTTGATGTAGAGCAATCTTCTCTTCTTGCTTCTTACTTGATCTCCTTCTAGTTCATCTTCAAACACTAATTCTAAGCAATAATTGCTCTAATGAAGTTATATATTTGGAATCATCCTCTATCTCAAGTCATAATTGATCTATATATAGACCTTATAGGTGGTTAAAAGGAGTTACAATTATAAAGGTACCCTTTTAAATGAAGGGTCACAACTCTATCTAAATATAGTAACTTCTAGGGCATTTTTGTCCTTCCAGAAGACCTTATCTTGAGAACATCCCTTCATCAAAGTTCTAGACCTTTGAGTTATCTTCAAATCAACTTGAATCACCTCATTTGGATGTCTGTAGTGGAAGTTATGACCAAAATATGAAAACTGCTCAAAGCTAGAAAGTTGCAACCCTTTTGTGAGACATCACTAGGACGACTCATGACATGGCTGTGACTCAGCATGGCTTGCTCCTGTCATGACTCATTCCCACTATAACGACTCGTGCTAGTGTCAATTTGACTTCCTTTTGCTTCTCAAGCTTCATACTTTATTCTATCAAGTCCAAAGTCCTTCCTATATATCAGTTGAAAAAAAAACATATATAAAATAAACAAATTGCCATAAAAAGCAATTGGAACTAAAAATAGCATTTGCAGAACTAAATAAACACATAAACTAAACTAAAATTAAACAAAATAATACTTATAATACCGTAAATAACTATGCATATTTGCATTGTATCAAACTCCCCCACACTTAGACCTTGCTTGCCCTCAAGCATGTATAGATCAAATATGAAGAAATTAACAAAATTATCATTTACTCCAAAATAAGGGTAGCATCCTTATCAAGTCATTTTAATCATGAATGAAGTTAGAAAAGGATAATTCAATAAGTGAATTTTTAATTCTCAATAATGATAGAATAAACAAGTCTCATAACATAGGCAACAAGTTTACTAAATTATCTTAATCTACTAAGAATAAAATAAAAAATGCAAAGTCAAAGTTCTAACCAAGCTACTTAGCCAAAATAGTCATTCAAACTTAGGAATTCTAGAGGCAAAAACAACCTTGAGACAATGTTAAGCACACATATCAACATACTTTTCTCATGCATTTTTAAACATTTCATTCATAAGCATGCTTATTATATGTACTCTATCAGAGTGAATGCAAATGAGGAGCAAACACAAATTCACCCAACTTACTCAAGATCCATCTACTTGTAACATTATACATTTCTTTCTGAATGAATGCAACTAAGGAACATACTCAATTACACACAACTTACTCAAGATGCATCAACTTACAAGCATTATTAATATTTTATTTTTCTTCTTTTTCTTTTTATTTTTTTCTTTTTAAGTCTTCATCCATTTTTGAAAAGCAATTTTCATATGTATTATGGCTATAGTTTCCCTAAGGTTACCTAAGTCTCTAGAAAACCGAAGCTTAAATCATTACTACCTAACCTTAAACATAGTTAGCAAGTTGACTAAAGCATTTTTAAACTTTAAAAATAATAAAAAGAGATTAAAAAACATAAACTTACTACTTATTCTACATAAAACTTAAACTTCTATCAATTGAGCAATAAGAAATTCATTATTAACAAAACATATTGACTTCATCAAAATTACAAAGACTATTAAGGATGACTACTTATTAAATATAGAAGGAAAATGAATAACAAAATTAATACAAATACACAAAAATATAGCACAAACATAAAAACTAATATAACATCCTAATATATAAATGATTAATATACTAATACTAATATATATCCCTTCCCCCATACTTAAGAGCATGCATTGTCCTTAATGTAAAGAAAAGAAAGCAAAGGAAAAGATTGAAATGCTGCTTTAATCATTGGTTGGAGTAGTGGGCAGAGACTCAATGGAGTATCCAAAATGAGCAAAGTATTGGTTCAACTTGTACTCCATTTTTTGTTGATGAAACACCTTTTTTTATGAAACTCCATCTTATTCAATTGCCCTTGTAGGGCAATTGATTGTTTAGAATTTGGTCCCAAATGGGAGGGTGATCACATGAAGAGCCCGGTGCACTTTGAGGAGGATAGGTTAGCAAAGCAACATCTCCAAATGGTTGATATTGAGGAAGTTTGTCCTCCAGTTCACTTTTGTTTGATAAGTGGTTGGAGATTCCTCAACCCAAGATGATCCAGCAAGTCCACACCAATATGAACGTGATTGTGTGGGAATAAATTGGAATCCTGCATCAATAACTTCCCCTCTCACAAAAGCATGGTTAGTAAAATAAGAGCATTCAACCCTACGAGTATAACCCATAAGATCAACATTTAAAGCCTTAATTACTATTATGATCACATGATCATGTGTTGAGGGTGAATCCTTGTGTAGAGCACAAGACAATAACTTATTGAATATCCAATAAGTCCATCAAATTTGCTTATTATTATGAATACACCATATAAGAAACATTTATTGTGTATAAACCCTATTGAACTTAGACTTGTGAAAAACAACACATATTAAGACCTTATGCAACAACTAGTATTTCATGTCTTTAATGAACATTGCCTTGGCTATTTTAGGTTGAAAAGGGGTTTGCAAATTAGTTAAAAATGTCCAAAATTCATTCAACTTGAAGTTAGATAGGGGATTACATAACCCATCCTTTTTAAAGCCAAACACATGATGCATGAAAAGAATAGTTTAATTAGTGTTTTTTTCCTTCCATCCTAAATTCTAGAATTTGGGAATTATTCTCATTAACATCAAAGGTAGTGTAAAATTAAGAAATTAAATCAACATAGGTGTCTTTATGTATAGAAAAAAATTTTTTAATGCTGTATTGAGTTAACAATTAATCAAACAACTCAAGCATACCCACATTGTTCAAGAGAGAGTTAGGAATATACTTACAACCCAAGATTTCTCTCAACATGATTATTGTCAACTTAACACCTTTGTTATGTGAAAGGATTAGAAACTTAGCCTTCTAAGTCTTACTCAAATTTTCTTTATCCTCTTGATGGGATTCTTCAATGTGTTGCGTTTTGGATGATGATCCTCTAGTCTTTCTCATGGTGTTAGTGTTGAGTGAATGAAGTTAAGAAGGGCAAAAATATGTAGAGAGTAAGAAATGAAAATGGAAAAATAGAGTAAAGAAGATGGAATCTGAAGGGGTGGTGTTGATTCAAGTAGGGTTTGATTTAGAGAAGAAATGAAGAGTCTTGTGTTTATAGAAGAGAGAATATAGAAGATGAAGGAATAAGAGGTTTTTTGAGTGTATTTAAGTGTTGAAATTTTTTTGGAAATTTGAGAATGGAAGATATGGGAGATTGGGTGGTCAAAAGGGTGTATTTATAGATAGTATAGGGGTCTAAGATGTAGGGGTGTAAGAGAAATGTGAAAAGGTGTGTATAGATATGAAAAGACATGACTTTTGTAAAAGAAAAAGACAACTTTTCAAATCTAAAATTGAATTAAGATTAAAAATAGTAATAAAAAAATGTACAAAGGTGCTAACTTATGGCTACTATAAGTGTGTGTAACTGGATGTGTAAAATGCACATAAGTATATTGATGGGACAACTCAGCATAGGGTGTCGAGTTGACACAAACACTTTATATATCGGAATGACTCGTTACTACTTCCTGCGTGATGGATCGAGTCATTCCAAGCACAACAACTTGGCATACTATCTTTCTATAATGACTCATGACTATGTAATGAGTCGTGATAGTATGCTAATGTGCAAATACAATTACAATGAAACAATATATGAAAGAATGCATAAAAATAAGAAATGAACCATAAACCAAATGTGTACTAAAAATAACTATAAAGAAATATGAATAAATAAGTGAAATAAACTAAGAAAAAGAAATAGTATGAAATAATTAAAAAAAAGTGTGAATTTAAAAATATTGTAAATAGAACTTTTGCTAACTAAAATAAAATAAAATAAAAATGAAATTGAAGCATATAATATAAAAATGTGTAATAAAAGAAAAGAAAATGTGTTTAGTATTACCATACTAAATTTAAAGGTCTATAGGTTGACCTTACCATAATTTCATTAAGATGTAGCAAGGGAGATAGATCGGGTTAGATCAATTGCATCACTGATCAAGTAAGGTTTCAAACAATGTCCATGTAACTTAAAGATTTCCCCTTTATTATTAGCAATTTCCATTGCACCATGAGGATATACCTTAATAACTTTAAATGGACTTGGCCATCATGATTTCAACTTTCCCAAATTTAACTTTAGTCTTGAATTAAAAAGGAGAACAAGCTCACCCTCATGAAATTCCTTCTTAGTTAAATGCTTATTATGCCACAACTTAGTACAAACCTTGTATAGCTTTGCATTTTCATAAGCATTAATTATCAATTCATCTAATTCATTAAGTTGAAGTAATCTTTTCTCACTTGCCTTCATCATATCAAAATTCAAAGCTCTTGTTGCCCACTATGCTTTCTGCTCAAGCTCAATGGGTAGGTGACATGACTTCCCGTATATCAATTGATAAGGAGTAAGGCCAATTGCAGTTTTGAAAGCTGTCCTATATTCCCACAATGCATTGTCAAGCTTTAATGCCCAACCTTTCCTTGAAGAAGACACTATTTTCTTAAGAATCCATTTAATTTCTCTATTACTCACCTTAACTTGCCTACTCATTTTGTGGGTGATATGGAGTAGCAATCTTGTGTGTTACTCCATACTTTTTCAAGAAAGCTTCAATCACAGGGTTACAAAAATGGGAACCTTCATCACTTATCAATGCTCTAGGGATACCAAATCATGGAAAAATTACTTTCTTAATCATTTTCTTAACCACTTCAGCTTCATTTGTAAAGTTTGGCATGGCTTTTACCCATTTGGAGATGTAATCGACCATAACCAAAATATATTTGTTACCTAAGGAACTAGGAAATGGACCCATAAAGTATATTCCATAAACATCAAAGATCTTGATTTCAAGAATCCCTTTCAAAAGAATCTTGTGTTTCTTTGATATATTTCCCATCCTTTGACATCTATCATATGTAAGCACATATTCTCTAGCATCCTTAAACAAAGTAGGCTACTAAAATCTAAATTGAAGTACCTTAGATGCTATATTTGATGCTCCAAAATGTCCATCAACCACTAAATAATGACAGTGCTTCAAAACATATTGGACTTCATCTTGGGGAATGCATCATCTAATCAAGCCAACCACACACCTTTTGTAAAGTAACGGTTGCTCCCAATAGTAGAAGTTCTTGTCATGTAAAAACTTTTTTCCTTTGTTTATAATCTATGCCATAAGGAAGAATACCACTTATCAGATAATTTGCAATATTTGCAAACCATGGAAGCTCTTTTGATGCAATAGTTATGAGATATTCATAATGAAATGTCTCATTGATTGGCACACCATCATCATTCTTTTTCAATCCATTATGATTAAGCCTTGATAGGTAATCAGTAGTAAGGTTCTCACTTCCTTTATTGTCTCTCACTTCCTAATCAAATTCTTAAAGTATCAAGATCCATTATAGGAGTCTAGGTTTTGCGTCCTTGTTGCTTAAAAGATACTTAAGAGCAACATGATCTAAATAAACAATCACCTTTTGCCGCACTAGGTATGCTCTAAACTTATCAAATGCATAAAAAATAGCATGTAACTCCTTTTCTATAGTGGTGTAGTTAATATGAGTATCATCAAGTAGTTTGGTAACATAGTAAATAACATAAGGCTTACCTTCCTTTCTGTGCCCCAAAACAGCCCCCACTACAAAGTTACTAGCATCACACATTATCTTAAATGGTTGGTGCCAATTAGATGGCTACAAAATAGGTACTGAAATGAGAGCCTTTTGGAAAATTTTAAATGCTTCTAGGCATGTATCATCAAACTCAAAAGTAGTGTCTTTGGCAAGCAATTTACATAGTGGCTTTGAAATTTTAGAAAAAATCTTTGATAAACCTTCTATAAACGCCAGCATGTCCAAGAAAACTTCTTATATCCTTAACACATTTTTGAGGTAGCAAATTGGCAATTATTTCAATCTTTGCCCTATCAACTTCAATGCCTCTAATGAACTAAATGTCCAAAAACTATGTCTTATTGTGCCATAAAATGGCACTTTTCACAGTGCAAAACTAATCCACGCTCCATACACCTACAAAGAGCTTTAAATAAATTGTCTAGATAATTAGAAAATTTAGTACCATAGACGCTAAAGTCATCCATAAAAACTTCTACACAATCATCAAGTAAATCAATAAATATGGAAAACATGCATCTTTGAAAAGTTGCAGGCACATTACATAAACCATAAGGCATACACCTAAAAGCAAAAGTACCATATGGACATGTAAAGGTAGTTTTAGTTTGATCTTTAAGATGAATAGGAATTTGATTGAACCCATAAAGTCAATCCAACTAATAAAAATAGGAAAAATTAGCTAACCTCTTAAGAATTTTGTCAATAAAAGGCAATGGGAAGTGATCCTTCCTAGTTGCTTTATTTATTTTTCTATAGTCACTACACATACGCCATCCTGTGATAGTTCTGGTAGGTATCAAGTCATTAGATTCATTCCAAACAACAATTAAGCCTCTTTTCTTTGGTACACCCTGAACAAGGCTCACCCATTTACTATCACTAATGGAATATATGATTCCATTATCAAGTAGCTTAGTCACTTATTTTCTTACCACTTCTTTGAGAGTAAGGCTTAATCATCTTTGACCTTTAATGCAAAGCTTAGCATTATCTTTTAAAAGAATTCTATGCACTCATATATGAGGACTAATACCCTTCAAATCACTTTTAGAATAACCAATGGCATTCTTATGTCTATTCAATTCATCACATAAGGCATCAACATTATCTCTAGGCAAAGATGAATTAACAATAAAAGGAAATTTAAGATTAGAGTCAAGAAATGCATATATGAGATTCAATGGCAGAGGCTTGAGCTCTAACTTAACTTTTTCTCTTGATGTAGTATCTTTTGGATCATCCTCTCTCCTTGAAGGTTCAAATCTTGATGTCCTTTGAAAAGGTTGATATGAAATTACCTCCAAAATTTACTCATTAACTTCTTCCATCATGTATAGCTCTACAGAATCATTTCTCAAACATTAATTAATTACTTCTTTAATGCATTCATCAATAACATTAATATAATAAAAAATACTTTCCACTTCCACTAGTGTTGACTTCATTATATTCAGCACATCGAATTCCATACATTCATTATCTACCTCTAATGTGATCTTTCCTTTCTTCATATCAATGATTGCTCCTGTTGTCCAAAAATATGGTCTTCCAAACAAAAATGGGATCTCAAGATCCTCCTCCATTTCTAACATAACAAAGTCAAATGGTATTACAAACTTACCCAATTTCATTGGCAAATTTTCTATAATGCCAAGTGGATATATAATAGATTTATCCGCCATGGAAAGACATATATTGGTAGGCTTGAGATCAACCAAATTTAACTTTTTATAAATAGAATAAGGCATAAGGCTAACACTAGCACCAATATCATATAATACTTTATCAAAATGCATACCTCCAATTATATAAGGAACCGTAAAAGAACCGAGATCCCTAAGCTTTAGTGGAGACTTAGAGTACATGGCTTTGGATTCTTCAACAAGAGTTACTAAACCATAATATTCAAGCTTGCTTTTATGATTAATAATATCCTTCAAAATTTACCCCAAGCTAGCATATCTCTAATAGCATCTGCAAATGGTATGGTGATAGTAATTTCCTTAAGATAATCAAGGAATTTTTCAAATTGCTTGTCTCAGTTATGCCTTATGAACCTTTGAGGAAAAGGAAGAGTTTTAATATCCACCTTTGATTCCTCATTCTTTGATGGTAAGGCATCTTCTTTATTACTTTTCTTCTCACACTTTTCATTATTTTTACTTCCAACATCCACCTCCTCAATCTCTACCCATCATCCACATCATCAACCACTCTTTTTTTCTTATTGAGATCTTTTTCAACCTCCTTACCACTGTGCAAGTTAATTGCTTGACAGGACTCTTTTTGTACATATTCTAGTTGGCTAAGGAGCTTTCCCAAAGGTTTAGTGTTGGATGAAGAGGCTTGTTGGGCAATTTGGGTTTTAAGGATACAATTATGAGTAATAATTTGTTAAAGTTTAGAATTTAGTTGCTTAAATTGCTCCTCATTTTTTTTGTTTTATGGACATCTGTTGATTAACAAATTACTCCATAAGATTTTTAAGAGTAGGTTTAGGATGGGTAGGACTAAAGGTTTGTTGTTTTATAGGAAATCCAGGTGGATTTTGAAGTTTGGTGTTTGGGTTATATTAAGGGTTTAATTGAGAGGATGGGTTTGACCATGAGAATCCGAGATGGTTCCTCCACTGAGGGTTATAATTGTTGGAATTCAGACCCACTCATTGGTTAAAACCTCCTTACATATAATTCACATCCTCATTTACAATTACATTGCATTGAGAATATGAATGAGGTCCTCCACAAGTCTCACAAACAACATTAGCACATTTTAATGAATTAATTTGAGAATTGCTTACTAATTTGGTGAGAGCATCTACCTTTGCATTCAACATTTTAATTGTGTCAAGTTCCAAAAATCCCCTTGATTTTGCCATTGTGGTTTCATCACCCATGTACCCTTAAGATACAAGTTCTTCTAGCAAGGTTATAGCTTGTCTAGCCATTTTATCCATCCATTTTCCATTGAACGCCGCATTAATGATGTTTCTATTTTCATCCGTCAATCCATTATAGAAAATTTAAGGAATCATCCATTCCAGCAAGCTATGATGTGGACACTGCCATTAAATTTCCTTAAACCTCTCCCAGGCCAAATAGATTGTCTCACTTCCACTTTGCTTAAAAGTAATGATCTCATTTTGAAACTTGGCCATCTTGTGTGGTGGAAAATATTTGTGCATAAATGCTTGCTTCAATTGATCCCATGTTATGATAGATTCATTTGGCAAACTAGCAAACCAAAGTTGTGCTTTGTCCTTGACTGAAAATGGAAAGAGTCTTAGCCTTATAGCATCATCTGTCACACCATTAATCTTGAAGGTTGCACACATATTGAGGAAAGTCAAAATGTAGGCATAAGGATCTTCTCCCTGTAAGCCTCCAAACTAATTAGTTTGCACCATTTGTATAATAATTGGCTTGATCTCAAAATTGTTATTAGCAATAGCTGGAGCCACTATTCCACCAAAACTACCCAAGATGTCGGGCATCGCAAAACTGCCTTATGTCCTTCTCTTCAGCTGAGCCATTCTATTCAAATTAAGTTGGTTCTCTCTTCTTTTTCATTGTTCCCTGCATAAAGCAAACAAATTTAAATCAATTTTAGGATCAAAGTTCAAATTACTATCACTAGTACTTATAGTGAGCATGTAAATTCACAATCAAACAAATAACAAAAATAACCATAAAATAAAAATGAAAAATAAAAACAAAATAAAGAAATATAAATTAAAACAATACCTAAAATAACCTTTCTCTACCCTAAGTTAATAACAATTACTAATCCAAAAAGTCTCCGGTAATGGCGCCAAATACTAAAGTAGGTAAAATTGTATAACCTTAGTCTCTAGGGCTTAGTATAGAGTAAGTATGGTGTCAAACACTTGGGAATTTTTAGGCAATTCTATATTAACCGGATAGTTACTTAGATGGATAGGCAAAACTAAATTAAAAGAAATTAAAGAATCTAATTACTGCTATAATACTAAATAGAAATAAAATGTAAATATATATAAGAGAAATATAATTTAGAATGTAAATAAGAACTTATAAAATATTATCATAAAATATATTGATTGGAAATTAGTGTGTATAATCTTTAAAAGCAATTCTCATTATCAATTTAAAGTTAGAGTCTCCAAAGGTAACTCTCATTATTAATTAGAAGTATTTCCTCTTATAGTATGTAAGCCCTCTCATTATATTGTAAAGATAAGATAAAATCATAAATCACATTATACTAATAAATCCTTAAAAGCAACTCTCATTGTCGATCAAGTATGATTCCGTCTAGAGTCTACAATCACTCTCGTGTCTTTGTAGAGATACACAAAAATCATAAAGTAGTTATAATAATTCTTTTCCCTTAAAATGAATTCCTTATCTCCAAGGAAATTCAATTCTTAAATAATTTTACTTATATGTCCACCAAATTACTCTAACTCTCATTGTAACTAATTTTGATTAAAACAAGCTACATATGGTGATCAATCATAAATAACTTATTTAAGCACTAATTGAAATTAAATCATAAACAAAATAAGATAGAAAATGTGGTTGTTATTTAATTCATCATTGTTGCTTAAATAAGTCTTAGTAAATAAATATAGTTAGAGAACATTAAGAAAAGAAGAAAGAGAATTGATAAAACCCTTTTTATTAAATTTTCCAGCACTTGCTTGATGTAGAGCAATCTTCTCTTCTTTCTTCTTGCTTGATCTACTTCTAGTTGATCTTTAAACACTAAGTCTAAGCAATAATTTTTCTAATGAAGTTATATATTTGGAATCATCCTCTATCTCAAGTCATAATTAATCTATATATAGATCCTTTAAGTAGTTAAAAGGAGTTACAATTGGAAAGGTACCCTTTTAAACGAAGGGTCACAACTCTATGTAAATATAGTAACTTCTAGGGCATTTTTGTCCTTCTAAATGACCTTAGCTTGAGAACGTCCTTTCATAAAAGTTCTATATCTCTAAGTTATCTTTCTAGAGTAACTTGAATCACCTTATTTAGATATCTGTAGAGAAATTTATAGTCAAAATATAAAATTGCTCAAAGTTGGAAAGTTGCAACCCTTTGGTGAGACATCATTGGGATGACTCGTGACATGGTTGTGACTTGGCACGGATTGCCCCTGTCATGACTCATTCCTAATATAACAATTTGTGCCAATATCAATTCAACTTCCTTTTGCTTCTCAAGCTTCATACTTCATTCTAACAAGTCCAAAGTCCTTCCCTTACATGAATTAAACAAAAAAAAACATATATAAAACATACAAACTACCATAAAAAGAAATTGGAACTAAAAATAGCATTTGCATAACTAAATAAACACATAAAATAAACTAAAATTAAACAAAACAATACTTATAATACCTTAAATAACTATACATATTTGCATTGTATCACCATTTGGTTCTCGTCTCTTATTAAATGCATGAAGAGACATTTAGTAAAATTTTTTACTAACGTCTTCAAATGGTAGACATAAGGCTTTAACCTCTCTTCTTTTACTTCACACTCCTCATTAGCTTGACTAATGACTAACAAGGAATCTCTATAGACTAGTAGGTCTTTAGCGGTAATTGCTAGTGTTGCTTCTAGCCTAAAGATACATGCCTCGTACTTAGCCATGTTGTTTGTAACTTTGAAGTCCAATTTCTTAGCAATTGGGATTGTTTCTCCTCCTAGTGTGACAAGAATCACTCCTAGCCCTAGTCCTCTATTATTCATAACACCATTAAAATAAAGCTTCCACTCACATCTTTCTATTACTACTAAGTTCTTATATGGAAACTCTATATTCCACTCCTCATTTCCTTCGACCATGATCTGTGCCAAGAATTCTACCACAGCTCTTCCTTTGATGACCTTAGTAGTAATGTACTCAATATTTAGTTCAAAGTACCAACCATCAATACATCTTTCCCAATTGAGGCTAGTGCTTGAAATAGGTACTTTAAAATGGTATATATTTAAAATAACTTATACCTTTTAAGACTTGAAATAATGCCTTAACTTCTTTATAATCCATATCATAAACAAAAATATCTTATCCACAATATCATATTTCTCTTTATATGTTAAGAACTTTTTACTAAGATAGTATACTGCATACTCCACCCCCTCTGGTCTTTCTTGCTATAGCATTGCCTATTGCCATTTCCTCTAGAGCTAAATATAAGATTAAGGGTTTACCTTATCTTGGTGGTCTTAACGTAGGTGGATTAATAAGGTATTATTTAATCTTTTCAAAAGCTTTTTGTCATTCTTCATTCTGTTCCGTTAGTTAATTTCTTCCTTGAGAGCTTAAGAATTGGATCATAAACCCTGGTGAGTTTCATAATAAACTGGCCAATGTACTATAGCTTTCCAATAAACCCTTGTACTTCATTCTCTATTCTCAATGCTGGCATCTCCTACATGGCTTTAATCTTTTTTGGATCAACTTCTATTCCCCTATTATAAACTGTGTGCCCTAATAACTTTCTAGCAGTGACCCTAAAGATACATTTCTTTGGATTAAGCCTTAGATTATATCTTTTTATTCTTGCCAAAAACTTATCTAAGGCTTCAAAATATCCTTCCCTTGTTTATGACTTAACCATCATATCATCAGCATACACTTCCACTTCTTTGTCCATTATATCATGGAACAAAGTGATTGTTGCTCTTTGATAGGTTGCTCCTGCATTGTTTAATCTGAATGGCATCACTTTATAGCAATATGTCTCCCATTCTATGATAAAAGCAGTCTTGATCTTTTCCATGACTGCCATTAGTATTTGATTATAACCTGAGAGCCCATGTATGAAAGAGTACATTACACTAAATGTTGTGCTATCCACAATCACATCAATATGGGGTAAAATTTCTTCCCTTATCTTTTATGCCCATTCTGGCATTAACCTATGAATGTTTTGCTTCATAGGTTTAGCATCTGTATATGTTAGAATTCAATGCTCTACAATTTCTCTATCTAGATGTGGCATGTCCTCATAGGACAAAGCAGATACTACCTTTCATTTTGTTAATATTCTCTCTAATTTTTCCTCTCTTTTAGAGTTAAATCATATGATATAGAAATGTGCTTTGGCTATTCATTTGTGCCCATGTTTAATGAATCAAATTGAATATAATTAATGTTAAACATGCATGAATAATCATTATTAAATTGCATAAGACCATCATAATCAATATTACACAAGTAACCAAAACCATAGTTCATATCGTTGATCATGGAAAAAATAGAGTTTTCATCCTTAAATAGACTAGATGTTATTACATTAGTTTCTTATAAAAAATATCATCAAAACTATCATTAATAATGCTAGCTAAATCTTATGTTAATTCTTCATTAGGTGACAGACAAAGTAACTCTTCAATGGCCTCAGTCCTTATCTTCCTAGCAACTTCCTTGATTACCTTATCGTTGTTGTCTTGTAGTAGATTGTAAACTATATGCTTTTTGAAGATCTTTCTCACCTAGGTAAAGCTTTCTCTGTCTTTCTTAGACAAATCTATCCTTTAATAGTCCCACATTCTTTAAGAAGTTGTTCAAAAAATCTCCTTCTAGCTCCTTTACTGCCATACCCAACTCTTGTATAACCTAATCCTTTGGTATTATTTTGTCCTTTGAAATTTCGTAGCTCTTGGCTTCTTTGTTCATTCTTTCCTAGTCCTTGTCTAGGTTAATAATTCATCTTCTTGATCATGCTCATAACTCTTGGATCCATCTTAATTCCATAAGAAATCATGTTTATTTGGAAACTAGGAGGGGTAACTACCTGCTTCTAACTATCAATAACTATGGATACACTTTTGTCCATACTAGCATTTAAGGTTACAACATCCCTATCCAATAGTAACTTCACCTTTTGATGCACAATTAAAGGTATTCCTCCTAAAGTATAATACCAAGGCCTACACAAAAGTAAGGCATAGGTGACATGGATATCTAGCATAGTGAATTCAATTATTGCCTTTATAGGTCCAGTTGTTACATGAGTTATAAATATTCCCTCTACATTCCTTATGTTGTCATCATAAGCTTTTATTATAATGTTACATTTTGTTAAATCATCCACCTTCATTCCTAAATTGCGTAGCATCTATAGCGAGCAAATATTAATTATAGTCCCATAATCCACCATCACATAATTGGTCCTTTTCCTTTTTAATTTAGTTAGAATGAATAAGGCTTTATTATCATTTCTCCCTTCCATGGGTAAATCTTCATTAAAGAAGGTCATAACACTATGCTTCTTCTTAATAACCTTAGGTACCATTGCCTTAAAGGTTGTAGTAGTTTCAATGTTCATCTTTGCTAGAGCTTTAACTAGTGATTTTCTATGGCTGCTTGAGTGCATCAAGAGCTCTCAAATGCTCATACTTGATTTTGCCTTCCTAAGTTATTTAAGGATCAAGTCATCATCATGTTCATTTAAGTCTTCTCTTTCAAAATTTTCTTTTCTTTTTATAGCCTTCCCCAGCAGTTTATAACCCTTACCGCTTATAGTGACATAACTAACTTCTGGATTATCAACCCATATGTTATAAATAACCTTAATGGTCCGATCTTTCTCTCCATTTTTCCACACCTCAACCATGCATTTCTCTTTCATTTCTGGCATATTCTCATCAACAAATTTGTCACGCCATCTTGTAGACATGATCAATTCAATGGATATATCAAAAGCAAGTGATTTAGAATAAAACACCTTATAATAGAACTTGCCTAAAGGTTGTCCCAACAAGTCCTCTACTCTTTCCTCATCTTTAGGGCCATTAGGAGATTTTTCATTGGTTTTAAGGTGTAGGTCCTTAAAGGAGCTTAGCATTTCTTCCTCACTAACTCTTGAGTTTATCATTATAGTAGATGGGGTGGTATATTTTTATAATATAGGAAAGGGTTTCTTTTAATGTTTGGGTTTAGATTTGATTTTTCAAGGTCTGTGATTTTTCTTAACTATATAAGGTTTTAAATTTGATGTTTAAAGTGCATGTAAGAGTCAGAGGAGGTTAACAGTCTAAAGAGGCCTTCTTGGATCAAACTATCTAGGACATTAGATAAGGGCTAGTTAAAGTTTAAGAATCTATTAGGTTGTTGAATTATATAAACTCCCACAACCTTACTAGTATTTCCTTGTTCTATGCCCCTAGTTGGGTAGTTTCTCGCTCTGGTGCATCTAAACATATTCTTTTTCTTGCTTTCAATCTCTTTAGCTTGCAACCCATCACCATAAAAGTCTACAAATTTCTTGGGATTCATCGTTCATAACCTTTCAACTAGATTGGGTGATACATTTCATATAATCATCCTAACCTGATCCTTCTTAGTGAATTTATTCTTCATCAGTCTTGCCATATTCATGAATCTAGTTAGAAAGTCTAAAAATGTTTCATTAGGCTTCAGCTTGGTCAATTATAAATCCCTAATGGATACCTTGAGCCTAGTTTTGTAGTCATATTGCTTTAAAAAAGTAGTACATAGTTCCCTCAAGTCTACTAGGATAGACTTCTCCAACCCGTAATTCCAATTAACAGCCATACCCTCCAAGGATAATATAGATAGCTTGGTAACTATAGACAAAGGAGCCTTAGCGGTGCTTATAGTAGTTGTGTATTGACTAAGGTGGATCCATGGGTCTTTAGTACCATCAAATTTTTTTAGCCATGGCATCTTGAAATTATTAGGCAGCTGGTCTTCCTCAAATCGCATTATATCATCAAAGTCAAATGAGTGTCTAATGCCTTGTCCTCTCATTATGTCTTGCATTTTGGACAACTTATGGGTCAGTGCTTTCATTTACTTGGATTCTATCTCTTTAACTTTCTCAAGTGATTCCCTTTTTGCTTTTTTGGCCATGTAACTCTCAACAACCTCTAATTTCATTTCCATAGTAGGTATATTCCTAGTAGCATTATAATTATTAGTAGGTGGTGTACCTACAACAGGTGGATTGGCCGCAACGGGAGGTGAAATAGTAGTAGGTAGTGGCATTAATCCAATTAGGGCTTGTCTAAGTTCGACTTGCATCATTACTCTCATGTCATCCATTAATGCTCCTTTCACATCCTCTAAGGTCCAATTTCCTCCAGCTTGTCATTCTGTTTCTTCAACTTGTTTAGGCTGTGTAGCTTTTAGGAAGAGTGTATTGATAGGACTCTCTTATAGTATACTAAGGATCTCTTTTGCAATTGATTATGGGCTTGAATTGGTTCTTACTACTCTACCAACCTTCCAACTACAAACACAATAAGACCTGAATAAATCTATAATAGCTAAAAAATAGAATGTTAGTATGATGCATGTATGCATGATGCACATGCTATACAATAAGTAGCAAGTTAAATCAGTTAAGTATATACATCTTTCCAACCTTATTCCTCCCACACACGTATTCAATAGTAAGTCTCTTTTCCTAGGATTTTTTATCTTAGTCTTAATATCAATAGGAGATGTCAAGAACCAATGTGGATGCCAAATCTCTCAAAGTAGTAAAAGCATAGAAATAATACTTCTATATATAAAAAAGATTAACCTAATCTTTATTAGCCCAAATGGGCTTCTAAAGTATGGACTTTGGGCTTTTATAGATAAAAATCCCTTATAGAAACATTCACAAACAATTTGGGTAATCCTAAGAGAAGTTACTAGACCACTACATGAGCTGAGTCCGATGAAAGAAGGTCAAGGTTCCCTTAGTAAGATGCCCTCCTTTAAGACTTGAGTTATAGGCCAAGGTTAAAGGTGCCCAGCATCCTTTGTAAACTTAAGAGAAGACTACCTCCCTTTAGGACTTTGGTTACAGACTCTAGTCAGATGAGCCTGGTAATCTCTCTTAAACTGAGTTAAGGCTAAGAGTGATGGTTAGCCAATTTATAATCCCATGAAGCTAGTGGAGTCGAGGGGCCATCAACTAACAACATCAGTTAATAAGGACATGTAAAATGAATGCGAGAATAAAACAATAATTAATAAAGTAATTCTAAAGAACACAAGTAGAATTAGTATCTCTTATCCCAAGTGGCGTCACCATTGTACATGGAGGGATTTAGCACATGCCCAAGATTTTAGCAACTGCAATACTATTTGAGCTCAGGGCTCTAGAGAATACACTAACTAATGTCACAAAGACATGGCATGGAGATGAGGAGTCGTCACCCAAGGTAATAACAAGGAAAAATATAAAAATGGTGGTACTCAATTTCCTAAAAGAAAGCTAGCACCATAACCAAGAGATTCTGGATATAGAATATCAACTTCTTTCAGTCTTCTGTTCATTTAGAATTACTTCATGAATTACTGTCTTATCCTCTGTTTAGATGTAATTTCATATAAACCCTTATTGAAACAATCAACTCTAGATAAACTAATCATGAAAAATACATGAAAATAATGCTCTCATTTAAATCAACAATCCCTAAGTTAGTATAATCTACATTGATTTTAATTAAATGGGCTAAATCTGCATGTTTTAATTTACAAGAGAGCCTAAAGACTAATGGGCCCAATTCATATTTAATTTTAATTAAGTGAACCTAAGTCTATTTATTTTAATTCTAAAAAAGGGCCTAAATCTACAAAATTTTAAAGTATTCAAATTAGTAGGCCTAATTCTACATGTTTTATTTCTAAAGTGATCTTAAATCTATAAATTATGAAAAAGGCTTTAATTAAATGAGCTAAGTCTAAATTAATTAAATTAGGTGGGCCTATGTCTACATTAACTAGAAGGGCCTAAGGTTATTTCTACCCTAAATCTAATTAAATATGGGCTTAAAGATGCATTTTACTTAATTAAACCTAAGACCCTACATTTATTTAAATGGGTTAAAGCCTAATATGGGCTTGTGGCTCAAAACACATAAAAAAAAACAAGCCCACAAATAATAAAATAAATCAAAGCAATTAAATAAAAGATAAAAAAATTAATTAAAATTATTCTAAAAACCCTAATTTAATTAAATTAACTTTAAACCAATAAATAAAATAAAATAATTAATCAAGCAAAACTAATTCTATCCTCATAAATCTAATCCAATTTTAATTAAATAACCTAATGATTTCTATAGCCATTAATTTTAATTAATTACCTTATTAAAACCCTAATTTTACTAATTAATTAATTAAACTAAAGGCACAATCACACACATGATTTCATTATTCCCACTATTGGGGCTATTACAATGAACTATTAAGAATAAAAAGAAAATAAAAATAAATTAATACAATTCAAAAAATAATAAGTCAAAATCAAAATAATAACAAAACCTAGAAACTATGATTAACAATAAAGTTCAATCCATGGCATTCTATTGACCTTCATGGGTTTTGTTCTCTAAGTAGGATCATCATGTAATCCCCTCCATAATAACCAACACGAACGAATAAACAATGATTAGTGAATAAATAACAATAAAAATTTAATAAATTTAAAATTTAATAAGATCAAATTAATAAAATAAAAATAATAGAAAGTAGGAAGGAAAGAAGATGATGATTCTGGATGCATTATGGGTTGCTCCTCATATTAGTAAAAAACACTATTGCGTTTAAGTTGGTCTTCAAAAAACACTTGTTATTCTTCTTCTGAAAACTCTCATTCCTTCCAAGATAAACAAATCACAAGAGAATGTATTTTTATGTTGGGTAGCAACATAAAATAAAACTTCTAGTCCCCTAAAAGAGATGAGAGAAACTTAAAAAAAACTTGAAAAGTGAGCTCCTCCAAAAAGTTTTAGTGTTATCTCCTTTGCATCTCTATGTGTGTATGTGCTCTGTGCCTCTAAAGCTAGTTTTTTTTTATATAGAAAACTTAGTTAAAATATGTATCCTATAGTGATTTGTCTTTTAAGAGTTTTAGTCTCAAAAGGACTTTAATTTCATGAAAATTCAAATAACTATTATTTGACCAATCAAAATTGAAGAAACCAAATTTTTAATGAAATAAAATAATACAAAATAAAGATAGAACATGGATAATTCCAACCGAAATTGTGTAATTTTGGATTGGAATTATGAAATTTTGATCCCTTTTTTATTTTAATTACAAAAAGACCCTTAAATGTATTCAAACTTTTTGAATAGGTCCTAAAAACATTTCAATTAAGTCCATAAAAAACCCAATTAAACTCTTTTGAAAATACATTTAGACTTTTAAGGTTTTAAACATTAAGTATTAAAGACCTATTTATTGCATTTTCATCATCGGAGTCCTCTATTGCATCCACACTTCATTAATGCAAAATTGGGTGTTTACAATCCCTGCTAAAACAAATAACATTATTGCATGTCTAAACACGATCCTACTAAGATTTTAGGCTTTTGTAACCAGAGACAATCATGGAATAGGATTAGGAGGAAGGAACATTGGCATCACAAAATTCGCTGACTTCTAAGGACAAACTAACAGATGTAGTAAAGGGTACAATCCTTAAAAGGACATTGGCATTAAGAAGTTGATTTCTTTTCTGGTTGAAAGCTTAACCTAAGTCTATGAAGGATAAGTTGACAAATGGGTAAGCATTGAAATTGAGAAATTAGGGTTCAAGATCTTCAATGACACCCTGAAGGGAAAGCGCTTACTAGATATGGTCACTAAGACTAACATTAATGAGTTGACAAAAAATCATGAGCTAGAATATGAAAGTGAGACTATTAATTACTCTCAAGCTGCTACCATTCTCGAATCAAGCATTGATGAAATCTTATTTAAAGACACTATTGATGATTATCTCTATGCTTTTTCTTTGTCTAAAATTGATGATGTAATGAACTCTAAAGTTAATGCAATGAAATCAAATTTTTCTTACTTGTTTGATGTCTTTCCTAATGGTAGTATGCATTGCATTGATCAAAACATTAGCATATTTGACATTCATTCCATATGCACTGAACCATTTAACATAAGCACATAATTGAACCATGCATTCTTTATATTTCTAAAGATGTTTCACATGAAGAGAGGAGAGAAATTGAATAAATATTAATGAAATATTCAAAAGTATTTACCTAGACATACGATGATATGCCTAGTATTGATAGAGACATTGCTCAATACTTCATCCCTACCAAAGATGGGTGCAAACTAATAAAGCAAAAACTGAGATGGTTCATACTATAATGGGCCCAATTATTGAAATAAGACATCGAGAAGCATATCAAGGAAAAATTTCCTATAGGTAGTAGACTATTCAACAAATGTATTGCTAGTATCGAAGAAAGTAGGAAGGGTTAGAATCTACATCAACTATAGAGATTTGAACAAGGCCTGCCCAAAAGATGATTTCCCACTACCTCATATAAACATACTGGTTAACAACACTGCCATATATATAATGTACTCCTTTTGGATATACTATATATGTACAATCATATCCTAATGGCCATCATCGACAAAGCAAAGATAGCTTTCATAATAGAATGAGGCACTTATTGCTACAAAGTAATGCCTTTCAATTTAAAAAATACATGAGCAACTTCCTAGAGAATGGCAACTACAATGTTCCATGACAAAATATACAAAGAAGTAGAAGTGTACATGGATGACATGATGGTCAAGTTAAAAACTAGGGAAGAATGCTTGTTCGATCTTGAAAACTTCCTTAAAAAAGTCAAGAAGTAGAATCTTAGGCTTAATCTCATGAAATGCATATTTAGGGTCACAGTAAAAAAGATGATAGGGCATGCTATCAATTAGAATGGGAGTGAAATGTATCCAAACAAAGCAAAAGTAGTCAGAGAGATGCCAGTGCCAAAAATAGAAAAAGAAATAACAGGATTTCCAAGGAAACTACATTTCATTATTTGATTTACTGCTAAGTTGGCAATTGTGTGTGAGCCAATCATTAAGCTACTAAAAAAAATCAGCCAGTAAAGTGGAATGAGTAGTGTAAGTTAGCATTTGATAAGATCAAAAACTACCTAGCCAACCCATTAGATTTGAAACCACCTAAACTAGGGATACCTTTAACCCTGTATATGGCCATTAAAGGACATGCAATTGGTGTAATGTTAGCCTAAAAGGAAGAAATGAAAGTTCAACATACAATTTACTGCATAAGTAAGAAGATGTTCCTGTATGAGGAAAAGCATAGCAAAGCTAAGCAGATATGCCTGTCAATGGTATGGGCAATGAAGAAACCTAGATATTTCCTTTAGTCTATAGAATTCAGGCCATGTCTAAAGTGGTTCCAATGAAGTACCTCTATGAGGGAAAACTTGCCAAGTGGCTCATACTATTAATAGAAGTCGATGTGCAATAATGGACTAAAAAGGTAGTAAAGGGAAGAGCAGTGGCTGAATTTATAGCTCTCAACCCCATTCCAGACTTAAATAAAATCCAATTAGACTTCCCATATAACCTTAATTCAAGCAATGAGATTCAAGGATGGCGGATGTATTTTGATGAAGTAGTTAATTAATTTAGCATAAAACTCAATGTCATATTACAATCTTTAGAAGGTGAAGTGGTACCAATTGCCAAAATCCTAGAATTAAAAGTCCCAAATAACAAAGGAGAATATGAGGCATATGTGCTCCGAATAGAAGCATTGATAGCCCTAAATGTTACAAAAGTCAAAATCTTCAGAGTTCCATGCTAGCAATCAATCATGCCGTAGAATAGTGGGAATTGAAAGAGCAGCACTTAAAACCTTACATGGATCACTTGAAGTTACTTACCATGTCCTTCCAAAAATGTAGATTCATTCATCTCCCTAGGAACCACAATTAGATGGCAAATGCACTTGCTTCCCTACCATTAATGTTGGAAGGACCATCCAAAAAGCATATGAAGCCTTTGATCTTTCTCAGATTGGGATAACCTTGTTATAAGAACTGCATAATAGCATAGATAAAAATAGCTAAAAACCCTAGTTCTATCACATCCAAAGATATTTGAAGGAATGAGCCTATCCCAATAAAGTAAGTGAAAAAGTTAAGGCAATCATTTGATGATTAGCATCAAAATTCAAATCGCAATAGGGTGTGTTATATATAAGAGCTTCAGATGGTTTACAACTCTGATGTCTATATGAAACTAAGGCTATAAGAGCAATAGAAGAAGTACACAAAGGTCTTTATGGTCCAAATATGAATGGAGCAATCCCATTTAAGAAGCTAAGCAGATAAAGGTTCTTTTATATGACGATGATAAAAGACTGTATCAAATTTGTAAAGGAATGCCATAAGTCTCAAATCCATAAGAGTATTAGCCACCTTCCCCTAATAGAATTACACTACATCTCCTCTCCCATGGCCCTTCTCATTATAAGGACTAGACACAATCAGGGAAATCCACCTGACAGCTTTAAATGGACACAAGTTCCTTTTAGTGGCAGTGTATTACTACCTAAAGTGGGTCGAAGCATAACCATTCATGAGAATAGGAGCCAAGCAAGAGGCTAAGTTCATTAAAGGAAATTTATTCTATCTATATGGATCCCCTATCACATCTTCTCTAACAATGGTGTTCAATTCCAATGGGAATTATAGAACTACTAAGGAGTTATAAGCTAAAACATCACAAATCTTCTCCTTACCGACTATAAGCAAATAGGGTGGTCAAAGATGCAAACAAGAATATTAAAAAGATTTTTTCAAAGATGAGTCAAACTTACTAAAATGGAATAGAAAAATTGCCATATGCCTTGTAGTGGTACCAAACAATAGTTAAAACTTCAACCAGAGTAACTCCTTTCTCACTAGTACACAATTCAGAAGTAGTAATTCTAGTTGAAATAGAAATCAAGTTTTCAAGCAGGAATTGAATCTAAATTTCCATAAGTACAATAGGCTCAATGGAAGCACGATAATCTCACTCGCTTAGATAGTTGAAGGCTCAAGGCTATATACCACACACAGTTGTATTAGGCTAAACTAATAAAACCTACAATAGGAAGGCAAAACACAAGAGTGAAAAAGTAGGAGATTGGGTGTTAAAGCAAGCAAGGCAAAACATTTCACACCTTGTAGGGAAATTTAGATCAAACTAGGATGGTCCTCACTTGGTCAAACATGTCTTATTGAAAGAAGCTATCAAACTAATAGATTCTAAAGGCAATGAATTCTTTGAACCTATCAATACACACCACTTAAAGAAGTACTATATCTAGGGACAAGAAAATCCTACTGAGTTAAAAACCTAAAAATGGTAGCTCAGGAAAAATTTAGGGACTTTCTATTAGGTTGAAACATGGAAAACTTAGGCAACAATTAGGGAAAGAAAGAAAATACTTAACCAGAAAACCTGAGAAGACCTGGTAACCTTAAGCTTGAAATTGTTATAATTGCACATATGCTTTTCTAAAATGATTTTAGTGAAATGAGAATGATCACCAATTTATACAAAATGTCTTTAAAAAAGTGTAACCCATTTTATCATCACAAATTGCATCAAACATGCTTTACATTTTATTTTATTATATAACAATGGTTCTTACCATCTTCTTTAAAATCTCTCTTAAAGAAGAGCCACTATCGTTGAAGCCTAAAAGAAAAAGTCCAACTAGGTATGAAGAGCTCGAAAAGGTGACACCCTAGACAAAAGAGGGAAGGAAAAAAATAAAACCTAGCTAAGTATAAATGATTCCAGAAGGAGATGTCGTAGGTAAGAGAGGTAGACAATATCAATGGCAAACATTACCAAGCATAGCAATGACATATAGCAAGAAGCATATACACTATAGTCATCATTATACATGTATCGTACAATACATATGAGACAAATGCCTAGATACAACACCAATGTCCATAACCTTAGGAGAATGATACAACAAAGAAACCATAAGCCAAAAAGCCCTACACTTAGCTCCTAAAACAATTATATCAATCATGGCTGCCATTAGAAGCAAGCATCAATCCTACTCAAGCATCCCCTCATTTGATCTAGGCTCCTCATTAGTCAACATGAAGGATGGTAGCTGTGACTTTAGCTCACCAATACGATCACGATATGTTGTGTACTACTGCTCCCACTCATGGCTATCATGGAGGTGTTCAGCCTACATTACATGAAAATTGTATATCATACATGCATACATAAAACATGTGCATAAATAAACAGGTATAATAAAGAAGGCATACCCTTTCATTATTTGTAAGCTCCATCAAGTGTTGTTATGCATTCCCTACAACAATATACAAATATTGGCAAAAAAGGACAAGGATCTATTAAAAAAAGCAAATAAGTTAAGCACCAATCATCAAATGGGTGAAATAAAGCATGAACATAGGAACATCAAAAGGGATAACATCTGATTAAGGATAGCCAGGATGAGGTAAATTAAGACACACTTATGCACTAAAGATTTCCATCCTAGATAAAAGCAATGACAACCTAATGGCCAAGTCCCTAAGAATGGCATTGCCAAAAACCATACCACTAGTATGGGCAATCGTCTCAATATAGAACATGCCCCCATCCTCCTTAAAGCAAGATCTTGATCTCTTCATATGAGATCCCCATCACTATAGGTAAGTTCCTATAACCATATTAATTATAGCTTATTACTAACAAAGTTTGTTATATACTTAATAGGAAGAAAAGCCTATTAGATCAGAAGAAGCATCTCTCAATGATCTGCATGATTCCTCTGTCCTTGAATCAAAAGGATGAGGCCCATCTACTTATGGAGGTAGAGGTGAAGGAAAGACCCCACCAACCACAACATCAATCATTTGTGGGATCAACACATCATAATAAAGAGAGCCTATACCCTCTATAAGACTTTTAGAATAATATCGTATCATCATAGTAGCAAGCACATTCCAACTACGCTCATGGCCCTATAACATGTCACTAGGAGAAGGAATAAGTACTCTCCTTGAAAATGGATCATCCCATTAATTATGACTCGCTCACCCAAATACCATACCTTGACAATAAGGCTATGGAGTAGCATTCATCTTTTTATCAACTACCATACTATCACCATCTCTATAGACCAATTTAACCTCGCCACTCACCAGCGAAGGAGGATATGCTTAAAAAGGAAAAGTGAATGAAGATTTTTTAGAAAATGAGACAACCAACACAGCAGGAATTGGGAATACTTGTCCAGGCAATAGCCTACCAATATAATCCCAAGGCTATATATAATCCTCAATCAAGTTTTTGGTCTTCCTAAACCAATAGGAATAATAAGGAAAACCATCCTCTAGGAGATGTTCAATGGTTGGAGAAGGGAGAACCCTTAACTTATAAGCCCATATTTATGAAAATCAAAACTTAGAAAGTTAAAAAATAAGCAAAAGTGAAATAGCAAAAGGAAATATACAATACTCGAGCCAAATAAGTGTCCACAAATACTCAAGCCACCTCAGCATACTATATATAGAGCTTAGTACATATGGGCAAAATTGGTAGTGCCCCAGTAGTACCTCAATAAGTTGTCTAAGTCCCTTAGGATAGGCAACAATAGTAGACTATTCATAGTCAAAGGATTCAGGAAAATGATAGCACTGAACAAGTAGAACAATAAGTAAAGAGCCAATTGCTCTGTCGAAACAAGAGTAGCATTATACATCATCCTCATAGTGGAGACAAACATAGTATAAGGAGTGAGGTATGGGCAACTCGACTTTATAAGTGTAGTCATTATAAGCAACTCCATGGTAAGGTGGCTCCTCACTACTATACAAGAACACTCCTCCCCATGGAAAAGGATAGTCTCCTTAAAAATGCTCAAACCCATGATAGCGATGAAGTCTAGAGGAGTGATGCTCATCTCTCTGATGAGCAAGTGAAAAGTATGTGTCGTATCCATCCTCCACTTAATCAATGCATATATAGCGATTTGACTTGATGCATAAAAATCATAAGACAATGCAGCAATAATCCCATTAAAGCCCTTCCCGATAACCACTTGCTTCACGCATAATGGAAGGCCCAAATAATATTTGATGACCTTCTTGAAACTACCAAGCATTACAGTAAAAGACCTATGTTGGTATAACTAACAAGTACATTATCAAGAATCTACATAGTTACTAAAATACTAACACATCATTTTCTAATAGGATTAGAATAATGATAAAAGCTAGAAAAAGAAGTATCATGGCAAGTACTAGCAAATAATCAATTAAATAACTTTATAAAAGATAGAGGACAAAAGAAAAAATACTTGGTGATGATGATGAGCCCAATCACGAGTCTCCAAAATATGAACTATAGAATCAAATCTCCTCGAGAAAGCCTAGACGACTGAGAACCTTAAGCACCATTAGTACTAGTCCCCATAATTGAAGTCCTAGCTCCAAAAGCCTTTGTGAAGTTCCCCTAGATTTTTAAATCATCAAGCATATCCTCTAGACCCTTAAGAATGCTAGGGAAATCTATTTTATGCAAAGAAAATAAAAATTTATAAGTAAAAATAGAGTAAAAAATCAAAAACTCAAAAGGGGTTAAGAATCAACAAAAAATAATCAGAGAAGATTGGGAGAAGCTTTATCAAACCTTAAAAACACACATCTTCAATAGGCCAAAGAGGGGGAAGGCATGTGGCCACATGTTAGGCCCATGATCATGTGCTTAATGCATGACTATGTGTTGCACATATGTGGTCATGCACACTTCCCCCTCCACGTGCTCCCATACGGTTATACATGCACCCCCAAGGCCTTACACACTAATTTCTCTACTTCTAAACCTCCATTTGAGCATAAGACATGCACCAAAGTAATATAAAAGTACACTAATATGGACTATATCTATCGAAAGACACTACATGTGGCCTCACCATTTTTAAAGAACTCGGCATCTGCCAAAAGGAAAAAAATAGGGGACAATCACTTAAAGGATATCCTGCTCAAAATCATTAAAATAACATATGCAACATGATAAATAATGACATCATCATTATGCATCATCATTGCATCATCACTATATAATCATCAACCAAGATTAAAAAAGGACTTCAAATCAAAATAATTTAAAAGTTATCATCACCAAATATGATCAAGAAATCATTTATAAGAACTTCAGTCATAATAAAGGACTCAATCCAATTAGAAAGTGGTAGAAATAACACATTGCATCAGTCATAATCATAATCAATCTATTCACTTGATAACATAAGAGGTTATAGTCTCAGTATCTATTTGTTTGACATCAGAAGAAGTTATATTGTCAGTATTTGTTTGCTTGACACCTGAAAAGGTCATAGTGGTAGTATTTGTTCACTGACACCATAAGAGTTTATAGTGACAATATTTATTCACATAACACCATAAGAGATTATAGTAGTAGCATCTATTTTCCTGAGAATCAAAAGAGGTTATAATGGCAGTATCTGTTCACCTAACATTAGAAGAGGTTTATGAGCGACCAAATATTTTCCCTTTTGGGCCCTTTTTTGTAGCGGTATGTTTTTTTGGCACATTGTATGAATCTTTCCATTTTTTAGGGACATGGAAACTTTAATGAATAGAGACAAATGATTGGTCTTGGGGGGACGAGATGATTTTGATTTTGAGGAGTCACCACTCGATTTTTACAAAATCAGGAAAAACAACACAATATTGGGTCACTCAGTGAGTATTGTCCCAAGTAGAGATTTTAAGGTTTGGGGGATCACATACACTTTTTGACTATTTCTCATTATACGATATTCGATGTATAGCTATAGAAATACCCTACTTTTGGTAATGACAATTTTAATAGCATTCACACAATACCTAAACTAGTGGAAGATAAAAAAAAGTTGAAAATTTATTTATTACATCACTTTCCTAATAAAATACACATGAAAATGAGAAGATTGTGGAAAAGTAAATCTAATTTAGATATGATTGATCTATAAAGTTAACATGGCCATTCACACAGCTTGCTCAATTTCATGAGTAATAGGATGATCATGCATGCTTACAGTGATTATTCATGCAATGATGATGTATGATGAGAATATAAAGGATGAATAAGGTCATCACTAAATTGAGAGCATGATGACTCTATTCCAGGATATGAAATTTTCATATTATTGGTATTTATGAAATGATTTCATGATTTTGGAAGTAAAGGATGTAGAATGATGATGTGAAATGCGCATAATAATGCATATATTATTCATGTAACATGCAAGTTTACTAGTCTCATCACATAAGAACAACAATATTCTCAATTATTGGCGATAGGAAAATAAAATGCAATGTGATAAAATAAACATGCTAAAATAATTGTGTGGTCCTCAGACTCAACTAAGATTGTGTGAGTTTTGAAGCCTTATCTTCGAGAGATTATTAAGCTTTTGTCATCGAGAGATTTAAAATGATAGCAAAATGATGCTAGATTATATACCTTTAAAGCATGCTTTGATAAAAATGAGGCTTGGTTTAGTGGAAAAGGGATCTAACAACCTAAGGGAAAGGCTATGGGAGAGCAAAAACTATATGGAAAGGGGTTACCAATGCCTTTGACTAGATAAAATTTTTAGTGTGTGTATTTCCACTTGCTTGTCCTTTTAAAATGGCATGTGAAGTGGTCTATTTATAGGGAAATTTGGTTAGAATAAGGTGGTAGGGGTGTGGTCATGTGCACATATTGAGGATTTTTCATGTGGCTATGCACGCATATATACGCTTCCATGCACACTTTGATGCTTTGCACACACTTCTCGAGTTTTATGCATACTTTTATGGGGTTGGTTCCTAAGGTTTTTAGGCCTTTTGAATGCATTTCTATAGTCCATTTTGCGAAATTCAACCTTAATTTGAGTACATGACACCTAGGGTCATTTACGCACACTTTTGATCAATACGTGCTAATCCTTAGGTTGTGTTGGACCATTCTAAGACCACTTTTGGAGGTTTATGAGTCTTTCGGACATGTTTCTAAAGTCCATTTTTTCAAAATAAATTTTTTTTATGAAGCTAGGTCCTAGTCTAATGAAATACATATATACCTAATAAGCTGAGTATTGTGAGAGGGGTTTTCTCAAAATAAACCCCTCATTATTTTGATAATTCATTTTTTGTAAGGTTAGGGAAAAATTTAATGGCTCAGTGATCAATTTTGTGCAATGGTAGGGTCGGTTAGGTTTTTAAAGTTTCACACTTTAGAGGTGTTACAAACGAGTAGACTCTAGTCATCTCGATGATTCATTTCATCATTGGACCTTTTTGGGGACAGTCAAATTTGAGGTATGACAGTTGACCCCTACTTAACATGTGATGTATAGCCTCCTAGCACTAGTGTCAATAAAATGCAAAGATCTAAAAAACATTTTAATAGGGAGAGAGGTACTTACCTATGTGTCATCTTTAGATGTCTTGTCAAGATTTCACTATTTTTGTTATGTTTTATTTGTTGTTATTATTTTGTGACTTGGTTGTCATGTAAGGTCATATGCAAGTTTATGATTCATGCAAAGTGCATTGCGATTTATGTGACTATAACCTTCTCAAGTGTCATGCAAATAAAGAAGCTACTAAGCAAAAAGAGATGCGGCTATAACCTTCTTAGGTGTCATGCAAAATAAGGATGCTACTAAGCAAGAAGAAATGTGACTATAACCTTTCTTTGGTATCACATAAATTAAGATGCTATTAAGCAAATGAAAATGTAACTATAACCTTCTTAGGTGTTATACAAAATGAATATGTGATTACAGCCTTCTTAGGTGTCATGCGAAATAAGGATACTACTAAGGAAAAAGAAATGAAACTATAACCTTTCTCAGGTGTCACACAAATGAACATTCGATTATAACTTTCTTAAGTGTCACACAAAATGAACATATGTCTACAATCATTTTAGGTGTCATGCGACTGAATATGTGAATATAACCTTCTTATGTGTCATGTGAATGAACATGTGACTAAACAAAAGGAAATGTGACTATAACCTTTTTAGGTATCACACAAAATGAACAAGCATATAACCTTCTTAGGTGTCATGCGAATGAACATATGACTATAACCTTCTTATGTGTCATGTGAATTAACATGCTAATGTAACCTTCTCAAGTGTCACATAAATGAACATGCGATTGTAACCTTCTCAAGTGTCACATGAATGAACATGCGACTATAGCCTTATTAGGTGTCATATGAATGAATATGTGACTATAACCTTTTTAGGTGTCACGCAAAATGAAGATGAAACTATAATATTCTTAGAAGTCACATAGATGAACATGTGACTATAACCTTCTTAGGTGTCATAGGAATGAACATGCAACTATAACCATCCTAGGTGTCACATAAATGAACATATGACTATAACCTTCTTAGGTGTCATGTGAATGTGTTAGTGATATGCACTAGGTCAATCATTTCATTATGTATTGACTTTTTTATTTTATTAATAAAGAGGTCTTTCATTATCATTCGATTTTATGATAATTATATGAATGGTTAATTCTTACTAAGGCCATCAAGTATGTGACTTGATAGTAAAACCCTTAGATTAAAATAAGAGTTCTATTATAATTGTCCCTAGCCATTTATTCATTATATAAATATTAAAGTATTAAGGCTAGTATGATGTTGACTGATGGTTATATTTTACTAATCATGAATATTATATATTAAGTCAACTCATAGGTACATGATGAGAGATCATGTACTGGATTGACCCACTATGAGAATACTGCATAGAATATTGTCATAAGTATTTCTCATCATAGTAATTTTATTTTGGTTCTTTGACCTTGAAATCATCATGGATTTCTATATAACTATTTTATGTTTTGACATATTCTAACATTGTCTTTAACCAGATGATTAAATAGGACGTTGTTGGACATGAAATTAGTTATGTGACGAATGTGAGTGATTCAGAAGGAATTTATCCCTCATTAATATAAGAAAGATATTTATGGGCCCCTTGATAAGAGAAACTGAAGGAAAATGCATGGCCATGCTGAGATGAATTGATAAAGAGTTATCATTTTCAGTCTACATGGAATTAAGTCATAATATTAAACTATATAAGGATGACATTCTATTCCTTATGTTCAATTAAGATATCATGTGATTAAGGGATAATAAAATTCACTATAATTAGGTTATGTCGGATTATTGACTTCACATGACTTGGGTAGTCATAATGTCTTATTATAGGCCACTTATGACTTGTAGGCCTAAATAGAGATTTAGGCCCACTGTCAATGTTATGTGAACCTACAGGGTCACACACTTAGAACAAGCCCAAAACGATTATGGGTTTAATAAGCCCAAAATAAACTTTATGTAAAAAAATAATTAAAGTGTTTTATTTATTTGTTTATTTATTTAAGATAAATGTTATTTTAAATAAATAAATAATCAAGATATTATTTCTAATTTGTTTTTAAAACAAAAGCATAATATAATAAATGGGAAATTACCAAAAGGTCATTGATTGGTGAAACCTTAATTTGGAGTCTATAAATATGTTATATTCTCTAGGGTTTAATATGGTTTTGTTTTTTTTTTCTGCCTCCAAAAATGGTTTTCTCTCTTCCTAGAAAACAAACATAGAGTTTTTCTTTTGTTCTTAATTTGTGAGATAATCAAGAAAGTTGCTAGCACACACTCTAATTCATTTTATGAAGGGTTATTCGTGTGGATACCTATAGAGGACACATCCTTTTGGAGACATCTTGATTCGAACAACCAAAGTAAAAAGCTCAAGGTAAGGTGTCACCGGTGTGAACCTCCTCTCATCCTTCTAAAAAATCTTGCCTCTTTTGTGTTTTGGTGAGAATCTTAAAACCCAAGATTTAATCAAGTAGTCGAATTTCATGGATCCAGGTTTGGGAACATGATAAAATTTTAATTTTTCCGCTATGTTTGAATCATGAAATCCCAACAGTAGTATCAAATCCATTTGTAATTCGATTAATTGATTATGTGTATATGTGATATATGTTCGGGTTTATGATTTGTTTTGAAAAGGGTTATCAAAATTATCAAAAAGGGTTTTGATTTGTTTTGTGACAATTCTTAGTAATCTATTTGAAAATGGAATTAAACATTAATTTGATTAATGTTTGTAATGGTTTTATGTGATTAAACTAAAAGCAGTTTTTGATTTTATGAATACAGAATGTTGTTTCATGAAAAATGAATTAAGTATAATCTGTGCTACCATGTATCACAGCCGTGCGCATTTGGCACATGACCATGCGTGATATGATGTCAATTAGGTAGCACGGCCATGTGCATTTTGCACACGGCCATGCGACCTAATGCACAGGCAAATTCGAATTTGTACAAGTATATGAATTGATATGTTTATTGCTCTTTTTATTGTGATTTTTTATTGTGATAAAAATCAGTTGCTAGAATATATGTTTTTATGAAAAATAAAAATTATTTTTGATCTGTTTTGAACATAATTTTCAGATTGTAAGTTGTTTACAAAAAGTGATGTTGTTTTAGGCAGCAGCTAATTCAGTAATTTGATTACAAAAATTGGTTAGTTGCTTCCTTGAATTAGGGTTTCATGGTGGCTATTTTAATTGAGTGTTTTGTCTATTTTTGAACAAGTTGATTTTATAGTAATTTGATTATGAAAATTCATTAATGCTCATAAATTTGGAAGGTAATTCATTGAAGAACTAAGGTAAAGTGTTTACCATCGGACCCGCTAACTGGTCAGTGGCACCGCCACTTAGGGTGCTGCCCCCGAACCTTGCTAGGGGCACTGCCCCTTGACCATAAAAGAATTGTCATATTATTTTATTTTTTAACATAATAATTGGATTTGCTAACTAAATATATTATTATGTAATACATGTTTATTGTTTTATGCATGGTGCATAGCATGGCCCTTAGACCAATATGATTGGATTTAATTTTTATGGGTTGTAATTTTAAATATGGCTTGCAAGCCATTTTTGTTTTATTGTATTTATTTTATTAGAATGCTGTAGAATAAATTACAACAATTTATGTAAATCAAGACCTATGGTGTAATTCAAGTTGGAGGCCTAAGATGGAGATCCAAGGTGGGAACTAAAGAAGGAGATCCATGGTAGAAGACGGAGATCCAAGTTGGAGGCTCAATTTGTAATTGTAATATTACCTAGGTTTGACCTTTAATCTTCATATTGGCTTATGAAGATGAACTTAGATTTTTGCCATGCTATGTCACATTTATTTTAGTTGTTATGTATGTGATGCCATGTGATGCCATGTATGTGATGCCATATCATGCCATGCAATACAACATAATAATAACTAAATAAGATTAAATAAAGATGAACCCTCATTTAATATTAAGTCATTATAATGCCTCCCATAAATTCAACACTTGTCAAGCCTTAGATTATTATATATGGGCCTGCCAAAGCAGGGTGTATAAACTTATCTAAGGAAGGCAAGTTGGATAATGGTGCTATCCAAACATTTGATATGGTTTGACTTAACTAGGTTATCAAAATGGTTTTGGACCTAAGGCATTAGATGGGATTTTTAGCTATAACATGTGATGTCAAATCCTATACCATCCAAGAGTTATATGAGATGTAATTGATAAGAGTTATCTACCTAAATAACCATAATTTTGGCGATGAGCCAAAGCTCACTTAGAGTATGGTGAAATATGGATCTTGGACCACTAAAATTTATAAAATTAACTTAGAGGGTTATTCATTTAAGTAAATTTAGTAGGAGTTTTTTAATTATGCCTCATACATATTTAATAAAATACTGAATGGACTGTGGATATATTTATTGTAGAAAATGACTTCAAACACTACATTTACCATGTCACTACGATTGATCCTTGAGAAGGATAAGCTCAATGGGACTAACTTTCTTGATTGGTATTGAAACCTAAGAATTGTTCTTAGGCATGAGAGAAAGGAATACATCTTTGATCAACCCATCCCTAAGGAACCAGCTACCAATGCTCCTAGAGCACAAAGGGATGCTTATAATAAGCATCTCAATGATTATACTAATGTCACTTGTGTTATGCTTGGATGTATAGAGTCTTAGCTATAAAAGTAGCTGATGGAAATGGAGGCTTGTACTATGATAGGCCATCTCAAGGAAATGTTCCAAGAGAAAGCCAGAATTGAAAGGTTCAATACCATCAAGGCATTGGTTTCCTACAAGCTGACTATTAGCTGCTCCATTAGTCCTCATGTTCTCAAGATAAATGGTCATCTTGACCACTTGGACAAGCTTGGTCTTAAGATTGAACAAGAACTAGCTGTGGATATTATTCTCCAATCTTTGCCTGAAACTTATGATAGCTTCATTATGAATTACAATATGCACAGTATGGAGAAGACTGAGTTGCATAGGATGCTGAAAACTGCTAAAAAGATCATCAAGAGTAACACCAAGGATGTTCCCATGGTCAATAACAAAAAGGGGATGAAAAGGGTTGGAAAGGGCAAGGGCAAGGTCTTTAAAGGCTTTCAAAAGCCCAAGGCCAAATCCAAGGCTGAACCCAAAGCAAAGGAAGGAGTTTGCTTTTTCTGTAATCAGCCAGGCCACTAGAAAAGAAATTGCAAGCTCTATTTGGATGATCAGAAGAAGAAAAAGGGTGGTGAGACATCCTCTTTAGGTATTCATGTTATAGAATTAAATCTATCTACTTTTGATTCTAATTCTGATTCTTGGGTATTAGATACTAGATCAAGATCTCACATTTGTACAATTGTGTAGGGTCTAAAAAGGAGTAGATCATTGGCAAGAGGTGAAGTGTACCTACGAGTTGGCAATGGAGCAAGAGTTTCTGCTTTAGTTGTAGGAACTTATGACTTACCTTTGCCTAGTGGACTTGTTTTATCTTTAGAAAATTGTTATTATGTACCTGCTATGCATAGGAATATTATTTCTATTTCTTGTTTGGATAAGAAAGGGTTTGAATTTATTATTAAGAATAATAAATGCAATATTTATCAGGATAACATTTTCTATGGATATGCTCCATGCACTATTGGACTTTATGTTTTAGATGCTGAAGACACTAATGAAATGCCAATCTATAACATAGATATAAAGACGTCTAAATCTAATGATTTAAACTCAACCTATCTTTGGCATTGTTGTTTAGGCCATATAAATGAGAAATGCATTTTAAAGTTACACCAAAATGGGCTTTTAAATTCATTTGATTATGAATCATTTGATATATGTGAATCTTGTTTACTTGGAAAAATGACTAAAACACCTTTTACTAGATAGAGTGAGAGAGCTAATAACTTATTGGGCCTAATACATTCTGATGTATGTGGACCATTAAGCTCAACTGCTAGAGGAGGTTTTCAGTACTTCTTAACTTTCACAGATGATTTCAGTAGATATGGTTATCTCTATCTAATGAAACACAAATTTGAATCTTTTAAAAAGTTCAAAATTTTCAAGAATGAAGTACAAAATCAACATGTAAAAATATTAAAATACTATGATTTGATCGAGGTGGTGAATATTTAAACCAAGAATTTATAGATCATCTTAGAGATTATGGGATTGTTTCATAATAGACTCTAGGTACACCACAATGGAATAGTGTGCCTGAACGCAGAAATCAAACTCTATTGGACATGGTTCAATCTTTAATGAGTCAATATGATCTTCCAATCTCTTTTTAGGGATATGTTTTAGAAACTGATGCATTCATTTTGAATAGAGTTCCATCGAAGGCAGTTGAAAAGACACCTTATGAGAAATGGACTGGAAAAACTCCCAGTTTTTCTTTTATTCAAATTTAGGGATATGATGCTTTCGTGAAGTGTCAAATCTCAGATAAACTAGCACCCGAATATGACAAATGCCTTTTTATGGGATATCCTAATGAAAATAAAGCATATTACTTCTACAATACATCTAAGAATAAAGTGTTTGTGTCTCATAATGGTATATTCTTAGAAAGAGAATTTATTTCCAAAGGAACCAGTAGGAGCATAGTTTAACTTAAAGAAATTCAAGGCCCATAAAATAGCATTGTACCTGATATGGAACCGCAGCTGAATCAACAAGTAGTTATTGAGCCTGCACAAGTACCAGAAGGCCCTAGGAGGTTTGGTAGGACACGTCAAATCCACATGAGATATGGATTTCTCATAACCAGTGATAATGATGTGTTAATTGTGGATTAAAATGAGCCCACAACCTATCAGGAGGCTATAAATAATCCTGACTCTGAGAAATTGCTTGAAGCCATGAGATCAGAAATGCAATCCATGTATGATAATCAAGTATGGACCTTAATTGACTCAAATGATGGTTTAAAAACTATTGGGTGCAAAAGGGTTTTCAAAAAGAAAATCGACATGGATGGCAATATGCATACCTTTAAGGCAAGACTAGTTGCAAAAGGTTTCAAATAAACATATGGTATAGACTATGATGAAACCTTTTCACCAGTGGCTATGCTAAAATCTATTCAAATTCTCCTTTTCATAGTTGCATACTATGATTATGAAATATGGCAAATGGACATCAAAATAGCATTTCTTAATGGAAATTTACTTAAGGATGTGTACATGACACAACTAGAGGGTTTTGTTAGTCCTGAGAATTCTAGAAAGGTATGCAAGCTTCAAAGATCCATTTATGGATTGAAGCAAGCATCTCAAAGTTGGAATCTTCATTTTGATGAAGCAGTCAAAGAATTTGGCTTCATTAAAAATGATGATGAACCTTGTGTATACAAGAAAGTTAGTAGGAGTGCTATTGTGTTTTTAGTGCTATATGTGGATGACATACTACTTATTGGAAATGATATCCCTATTTTACAAAATGTTAAATCATGGTTAGGGAATTGTTTCTCAATGAAAGACTTAGGTGAAGCTGCTTATATATTAGGCATCAAGATTTATAGAGATAGATCTAAAAGGCTTATTAGCCTAAGTCAAAGCACTTATATTGATAAGGTATTGAACAGGTTTAGTATGCAAGATTCCAAGAGAGGATTCTTGCCAATGTCACATGGCATTAGTCTCAGCAAGATTCAATGTGACATAAGATGAGAGAGACCACATGAGTAAGATTCCATATGCTTCTGCTATTGGATCTATCATGTATGCAATATTGTGTACTCAACCTAATATTGCATATGCCTTAAGCACAACGAGCAGATACTAGTCAAACCCAGGTGAAAGTCATTGGGCAATAGTTAAAAATATCCTTAAGTACTTGAGAAGAACTAAGGATGCATTTTTACTATATAGTGGTCAGGAAGATGAGCTAGTTGTAAATGGTTACATAAATGCCAGCTTCTAAACTGGCAAGAATGACTTTCAATCACATTCAAGATATGTGTTTTGTTTAAATGGAGGTCCAATGAGCTGGAGGAGTTCCAAGCAAGACATTGTTGCTGATTCTACAACAGAAGCTGAGTACATAGCTGCCTCAAAAGTAGCTAAGGAGGCTGTTTGGATCAAGAAGTTCATAACTAGACTAGGTGTTGTTCCTAGTATATTAGATCCAATGAACTTGTATTGTGACAATAATGGAGCTATAGCCTAAGCTAAGGAGCCCATATCACATAATAGATCCAAACATATACTCAGGCATTAGCATCTCATTTGAGAAATCATTGAGAGAGGAGACGTTAAGATATGTAGAGTACCTACAAATGATAATGTTGTTGATCCACTGATTAAACCTCTTCCACATCCTAAACATGAGAATCATACTAGGTCCATGGGTATTCGATACAATGTTGATTGGGCCTAGTGCAAGTGGGAGATTGTTAGTGATATGCACTAGGTCAATCATTTTATTATGTATTGACTTTCTTATTTTATTAATAAAGAGGTATTTCATTATCATTTGATTTTATGATAATTATATGAATGGTTAATTCTTACTAAGGCCATCAAGTACGTGACTTGATAGTAAAACCCTTAGATTAAAATAAGAGTTCTATTATAATTGTCCCTAGCTATTTATTCATTATATAAATATTAAAGTATTAAGGCTAGTATGATGTTGACTGATGGTTATGTTTTACTAATCATGAATATGAGATTTTAAGTCAACTCATAGGTGCATGATGAGAGATCATGTACTGGATTAACCCATTATGAGAATACTGCATAGAATATTGTCATAAGTATTTCTCATCATAGTAATTTTATTTCGATCCTTTGACCTTAAAATCATAATGGATTTCTACATAGCTATTTTATGTTTTGACACATTCTAACATTGTCTTTAACCAAACAATTAAATAGGATATTGTCAGATATGAAATTAGTTATGTGAGGAATGTGAGTGATTCAAAAGAAATTTATCCCTCATTAATATGAGAAAGATATCTATGGGCCCTTTGATAAGATAGACTGAAGGAAAATGCATGGCCATGCTGAAATGAATTGATAAAGAGTTATCATTTTCAATCTACTTAGAATCAAGTCATAATATTGAAATATATAAGGATGATAGTTTATGCCTTATGTTCAATTAAGATATCATGTGATAAAGGGACAATAAAATTCACTATAATTAGGTTATGTCGGATTATTAACTTCACATGACTTGGGTAGTCATAATGTTTTTCTAGAGGCCACTTATAACGTGTAGGCCTAAATAGAGATTTAGGCCCACTGCCAATGTTATGTGAACTTATAGGGTCACACATTTAGAACAAGCCCAAAATGATTATGGGTTTAATAAGCCCAAAATAAACTCTATGGAAATAAATAATTAAAGTGTTTTATTTATTTGTTTATTTATTTATGATAAATGTTATTTTAAACAAATAAATAAATAAGATATTATTTCTGATTTGTTTTTAAACAAAATCAAAATATAATAAATGGAAAATTGCCAAAAGGTCATTGATAGGTGAAACCCTAATTTAGAGTCTATAAATATGCCATATTCTCTAAGGTTTAATACAGTTTTGGTTTTTCCCTGCCTCTAAAAATAATTTTCTCTCTTCTTAGAAAACAAACATAGAGTTTTTCTTTTGTTCTTGATTTGTGAGACAATCAAGAAAGTTGCTAGCACACACTTCAATTCATTTTGTGAAGGGTTGTTTGTGTGGATACCTATAGAGGATGCATCCTTTTGGAGACATTTTGATCTCAACAACCAAAGCAAAAAGCTCGAGGTAAGGTGTCACCGGTATGAACCTCCTCTCAACCTTTTAGAAAATCTTGCCTCTTCTGTGTTTTGGTGAGATTCTTCAAACCCTATATTTAATCAAGTAGTCTAATTACATGGATCCAGGTTTGGGAACGTGATAACATTTTAATTTTTTCATTGCGTTTGAATCACAAAATCCTAATAGAATGAACATGTGACTATAACCTTCTTAGGTATCACATGAATGAAAATGTGATTATAACCTTCTTAGTTATCATATGAATAAACATGTGACTATAACCTTCCTAGGTGTCATGCGAATGAATGTACGACTATAAAATTCTTAGGTGTCATATGAATGAACATATGGCTACAACCTTCTTAGGTGTCACACAAAATGAGGATGCTACTAGGCAAATAAGAATGCTCCTAAGCAATGTGAGGATGCTTCTAAGCAATGAGTGAGTGCTCTTAAGCAAAGTGAGAGTGCTCCTAAGCAATGTGAATGCTTTTAAGTAGTGTGAGAGTGCTCCTAAGAAATGTGAATGCTTCTAAGCAATATGAAGTGATGTGAGAGTGCTTCTAAGCAATGAGTGAGTTGTCCTAAGCAATATGAGAATGCTCCTAAGCAATGTGAATGCTTTTAAGTAATGTGGGAGTGCTCCTAAGTAATATAAATGCCTCTAAGCAATGTGAGAGTGCTTATAAGAAATGTTAAAGCGCTTCTAAGCAATGTGAAGTGATGTGAGATTGCTTCTAAGTAATGAGTGAGTGCCCATAAGCAATGTGAGAGTGCTCCTATGCAATGTAATTGCTTTTAGGCAATGAGCGAGTTCTTCTAAGCAAAGTGAATGAGGTAATAGTGATGATGCAGTGATGATGTAGTATTGATACAGTGATGATGTAGTGCAGTAATGATGAGGTGATGATGTTATTATTTCGATGTTTTGAAGAGAGATATCCTTTCAGTAAGTTTATTTTACTCTTCTTCTTTCATTTACTAAAAAAGGTTGTGCATGCATAGTGTGTTTAGACAAACTGAGTCCACATCAGTGTACTTTCATGTGACTTTAGTGCATGTCTTATGCTCAAATGGAAGTTTAGGACTGTAGAAATAAGTATGCAAAGTCCTGCTGTGCACGTAAAACCATTTAAGAGTGTGTGGAAGGGGGAAGTGCATGTGGTTACATACTTGGCATGTGGTCACACACTTTCTCCCCTTTGGGTTTATTTAAATAACTTGTTTAGAGGTTTGGGGAGGCTTTGTCTAGACTTCTTTAAGTGTTTTCTGACTTTTTCTTAACCCTTTTTATGTTTCGAGTGCTATCTGCTTTGTTTTTGCTTATGTACTTCCATTTTCTTCTGCATAAAATGGAGTTCCCAAATATTCCTAAGGGTCTAGAGGATATTTTTATTGATGCTAATATTGAGGGTGACTCTATAGAGGCCACTAGACCTAGGACATATGTTGAGGGAGTAGTATATTTAGTGCTCATAGGTCTCAATCATCTAGGTTTTCTCGGGGAGATTTGATCCCTATTTTTTATTGCTTAGAGACTTATCCTTAGGCATGTCATCATCGTGAGGTAGGTCCTCTTTGCCCTTATTTTCTGAAGCTTGTTTGTTGGCTACTTTATTGTTTATTTTTATATATGAGGTTGTTATAGTTATAGCTCTATAGCTCTTACTGTAACTATCTGTCTAGTTGTAGCTTTATGTTGTGATTATCTACTAATGCTTGCTGCAATGTTTTTCTTTTTGACTTTTTTTATTAATTTGATTATGTTAAATGACAGAGAAAGAGATATGTTAGTATTTAGTAGTTGTACAAATGCTTGATAGTGTACCTACTGTTTATAGCCTTAAGGGTATGTTACTATATTGCATGGTAGTTTTAATAGAGTCAGTATGTATTATTAAGGCCTCTTGATTTCTGTGAAGTAAATGATTATCGAGAAGTGCTTTGATGGAGTCATTGCTACATTATCTTATCACTCATATGTGTCAATTAAGATTGCTATGTATGCATTGATAGAACAATGGATGGACACGATGCATACTTTCCATCTGCCTTTTAAGGACATGACTATTACCCCTTCAGATTTTGTTATAATAATGGGGTTGAACTTTTTTATAGATCTTGTTCCTTTCAATTAGAAGGAGTGTTCTACTGCTATGGTAAAGAGGTGCCTCATGATGGATTTGCTTGGGGTGGTCACACCTATGAAGTATTGTTGCCTATATCTAGTTTCTTATATGGAGTTTGTTTCTTCCATGTAGATTCTGTACGATGATAGCCTTGTCTCAACAAAATAGCTAGCTTATTGCTTTTTATTTTATTTATCGAGTGTTATTATCTTCTTGAACCATTCAGGTGGGGGTGATCTACTATTGTTGTCTCTCTTTAGAGATATGGATGGCTTGCTCTGCTAGGCACTGCTACCTTTGCTCATATGTACTCAAGCCTTAACGCAGCATGCCAAGGTGGCTCGAGGATCTGTGGATGCTTGTTCGTGCTAGACATGAGTCAAAGTTTTGTTGCCTATTCTATTGGTTTTGTGTTTTTTTATTTCTAAACCTATGATTTTGATAGATCTAGGCATATGAGTTTGGGATACTATCTCTTCTGGTCATGAGCTTTGTGGTGATAATCTGGCTGCTGTTATGATGGGATGTCCCTTTGAGAACTTCTTGGAGGGTGTGGGTTTGCCTTATGGTAATGTATTCATCCCTCAGCTGATTAATGTTATAGCTAATGGGACATTTCCCTCACCTCCACCTTCTTAGTTAGATGCATCTTGTCCTTCGGGTTCGAGGATTAGGCCATCACATGGGTCATCGAGAGTCAATTCTTGTAATCCGGTAAGCCTTTATTCCTATTTTGGTGCAAGTATATAGTAAACTTTAATAGTAATAAACTATAATTGACATGAGTCATAAGAATTTATCTGCAATGACATTGGAGAAGATCTAGATCTCATTTTGTGGAGGATGAGGGCACGCACTGAACTGAGGTGACCACCAATGCTAGTGGTGTGGCTTCTTATAGTACTATTCTTCGGGACTTAATGGTTCAACCATCTTTTCTTTACTTGGGATAGATATCCTTAGTAGAGTAATGAGTTTCGATTTACCTAGACCTGGCTTTCCTTAGTCGGGTATTGCTCTTACTGATGCTACCCATGTTCATGTTCTCCACTTATTTTTACTTATATTTTGCTTATTTAGCGAGTGGTTGTTGACTTATTTGCTTGCTTTTGTAGATTCATGTCTCATCTAGTTAGTTTTGGTATACTATTGCAGGGAGTACACAGTAGTACTTTTTGGATTTTACTACCACTCAAAGAGTATGCCTTCTTTATTGTGCCTATTTATTTTATGCACATGTTTTTTTTTGTATGAGTGTATGATGTGCAATATGTAATGCAAGTTAAGCACCATCTTAATTTTTATGAATGGGAGCAGGTGCATGCAGCTTATCATGACCGCATCAGTGAGCTATAGTCATTGCTATCATTTTTTACGATGAACAATGATGGGTCTAGACTAGACAAGAGGGATGCTTGAGCAAGATTAGTGCTTGCTTCTAATGGCAGCCATGATTTTTGTAGTTGTTTTAGCAGCTAGGTTTAAGAATTTTAGCCAGTGGTTTGCTTGGTTATATAAATTCTCGAGGTTATGGACTTTGGGTGTTGTATTCAGGCATTTATCCCTTATGTTGTATGATGTTTGTATGATGATGATTGTATATGCTTCTTGTTGTGTATCATTAATGATGATGCTTACCATTACTATTGTCTACCTCTTTTCCCCTTTCTGCCTAAATGTCTCCTTTTGGAGCTTTTCGCACTTAGCTGGGTTTTCTTTTTCTTCCTTTTCTTGCCTAGGGTGTCACCTTTTGGAGCCTTTCACACCAGGTTGGGCTCTCTTTTTTCAGCTTTGATGATAGTGGCTGATCTCAAATAGAGAATTTAGAGAGGATGGTAAGAACCATGGTCATGTAATGAAGGAAAATGCAAAGCATGCTTGATACAATTCATGATAAAATGTGTTGCACTTTTTAAAGATATTTTGCATAAATTGGAAACTACTCTCATTTCACTATAATCATTTATGAAAAGCACAAGTGCAATCATACAAATTTTGATCTTAAGGTTACCCCTATCCTTAACTAGCCTTCTCAGGTTTTCTATTTAAGTATTTTCTCTCTTTCTTTAATTTTTCTTGAGCTGCCATTTTTAGGTTTTTAACTCAACAACATTTTTTTCTTGCCTTAGATGTAGTACTTTATCAGGCGGTCTGTATTAATAGGCTTAAAGAATTTGTTGCCATCAGCTTGACTACTCCTTTTGATGAAACATGTTTGACCATGTATGGGCTTTACCAATTCAGTTTGAATTTCCCTCTAGGGTCTAGAACGTTCTTTCTTGCTTGCTTTAGCACTAAAACTCTTGCTTTCACACTCTTTTGTTTTACTCTTCTGTTGAAGGTATTGGCTAGTCGAGCTTAATACAACTGTGTGTAGTATAGAGCCTTAAGTCTTTGGCTATCTAAGAGAGTGACATTGTCGTGCCACTATCAAGCCCACTGTACATCTGGCAATTCAGTTTTGATTGTTATTCAAAGACACTTAATCTCTATTTTGACTAGGAGAACTGCTTCTAATCCATACACTAGTGAGAAAGGAGTTGCTATTATTGAAGTTTTGACTATTGCTTAGTACCCCCATAAGACATTTAGCAATCTACTTGCCCAATCTTAGTAACTTTAAGTCATCTTTGACAAGATCTTTTTAATTCTCTTGTTTATGGCTTCAACAATGGTATTTGCTTGTGGTCAATAAGGAGAAGATTTGTGATGTTCCACCTTATAACTCCTTAGTAGGTCTTTAACTTTCCCTTGGAATTGGACACCATTATTAGAGATGATGTGATAGGGGATCCCAATCGATAGAACATGTTTCTTTTAATGAACTTAGCCACTTTCTTGGGTCCTATCCCTGTGAATGATTCTGCTTTGACCCATTTTGTAAAGTGGTGCACTGCCACTAGGATGTACCTATGTCATTTGAGGTTGTCAGGTAGATTTCCCTAATTATATCTAGTCCCCATGCAAAGAAGGGCCATGGAGAGGAGATGTAATATAGGTTTTTTGGGGGAAGGTGACTAACATTCCTGTGGATTGACACTTATGGCATTTCTATACAAATTTGATGTAGTCTTCCATCATCATCATGCAGAAGAACCCTTGTCTGATTAATTTCTTAGCCAAGATTGCTCCATTCATGTGTAGATCGTAAACATCCTTGTGTACTTCTTCTACTGCTCTTGTAGCCTCAGTTTCATCTAGACATCAGAACTGTAAACTATTTGAGGTTCTCCTGTATAACACACCCTTGTGCTATGTGAATTTCAATGCTAGTCATCAAATGACTACTTTCTCTCTTTCATCAACATAATCAGAATAGGCTTGTTCCTTCATATATCTTTGGATGTCATAGAACCAAGGTTTTTTAGCTATGTCTATCTTCACTATTCTGTAGTTTTTATGACAAGGTTCTCATGATATGAGTAGAATCAAAGGCATTATGGCCATTTTGGATGGTCCTTCCCATACTGAAGCTAGGGAAGCAAGTGCATCTGCCATCTAATTGTGATTCCTAGGGAGATGAATGAATCTACATTTTTGGAAGGACATGGTGAGTAGCCTTAAGTAGCCCAAAGAAGGCTTTAAGTGCTGCTATTTTAGTTTCTACTTTTTTATGGCATCATTGATTACTAGTATGGAATCTTTAAAGATTTAGACATTTATGATGTCTAGGGCTATCAGTGCTTCTATTTTAAGTGTGCATGCGTCATATTTTGCTTCATTATTTGTGACTCTAAACTCAAGCTTTTAGCAATTAATACCACTTCACCTTCTAGAGATTATAGTATGGCATTGATTCCTACACCAAATTGATTGACTACTTTGTGAAAGTACATATGCCATCCTTGGATCTCAATGGCTAAGCTGAGGTCATATGGGAAGTCCAGTTGGATTTCTTTTGAGTCTAGCATGGGGTTGAGAGCTAGAAATTTACCTACTACTCTCTCTTTTACTGCCTTTGTAGTTAGATCTTGCACATAAAATTTTGTTAGTAGTACGAGCCATTTGGCAAGTTTCCCCATTAGAGAGGGAGCTTCGTTGAGGTACTTCATTGGGTCCATTTTAGACATAGCCTAAATTCTGAAGGATTGAAAGTAGTGTCTGAGTTTCTTCTTTGCCTCTACCATTGCCAAGCATATCTATTCGACTAGGTTGTACTTCTCCTCATATTTTAGCATCTTCTTGATCAAGTAATATATTACATGTTCTGCTTTCGTTTCTCCTTCCTAGGCTAACATTACACTGATTGCATTCCCTTTGATGGCTAGATATAGGGTTAGATGTATCCTTAGTTTAGGTGGTCTTATAACCGATGGGTTGGCTAAATAGTTTATGATCTTGTTAAATGCTAGTTGAGACTATTCATTCCATTCAACTAGCTAACCTTTCTAAGTAGCTTGAAGATTAATTCACACACTACTACCAACTTAGTGATTAATTTGTTGATGAAATGTAGTTTCCATAAAAACCCTTTAATTTCCTTTTGTTATTTTGGCAATGGCATCTCTTTGATCATTTTTGCTTTGTATGGATCCATTTCAATCACGTTTTTCCTGATAATATACCCCAACATCTTTTGCTGAAGGGACCTTGAATATGCATTTCTTTGGATTTAGCCAGAGACTGTACTTTTTGATCATTTTAAGGAACCATTCAAGATCAAAGGGGTGTTCTTCCTTAGTTTTTGACTTGTCCATCATGTCATCGATGTATACCTTCACTTCTTTCTGTATTATGTCAAGGAACATTATAGTTTCCATTCTTTGGTAGGTTGCCTCTGCATTCTTTAGTCAAAAAGCCATTACTCTATAGCAGTAAGTACCCTGTTATGTTATGAAAGCTATCTTTGCTATGTCGATAATGGCCATTAGGATTTGACTGTACTAAGAGAATCCATCCATGAAGGAGTACATTGCACATATGGCAGCACTATTAACCAATATGTCTATATGAGGTAGTGGGAAATCATCCTTTAGGCAGGCCTTATTCAGATCTCTATAGTCGACACAGATTCTAACCTTTCTGTCTTTCTTTGGTACTAGCACCACATTTACTAACCATTCTGGATAGTCTACTACCTCTAGGAATTTTTCCTTGATCTATTTCTCGATGTCCTCTTTCACTAGGTCAATTTTTATTTTATCAATTTACACCCTTCTTTGGTAGGAATGAAATGTTGAGCAATGTCTCTATCAATACGAGGCATATCATCATATGTCAAGGTAAATACTTTTGAATATTTAATAAATATTTTTTAATTTCTCTCCTCTCTTTAGTGCAAAATGCATGGTTCAGATTATGTTCCAATGTTAAATGATTTAGTGCATATTGAATGAATGTCAAATATACTAATATTTTGATCAATGCAATGTACACTACCATCAGGAAAGACATTAAACAAGTAAGCAAAATTAGATTTCATTGCACTAACTTTAGAGGTCATTACATCATTAGTTTCAAATAAAGACATAGAAATTAAAGAATTAAACTTTGTATCAATCAGTGGTTTAAGAGATGTTTATGTCTTTGGATCATCCACTGCTTGTGTGCTTTATTAGTAACATCATCTTCATTAGTAACGTCATCTTCATTGGTGGATGATTCTCTTCCTCTATATTGCTCCGAAGTGATCCACAAACCTTTTTTATATCCTGCCATTAGAGAAATCTACAAGCTTAAAAGGTATGTGTTGTTTCTCACTAAACTATCTCTTCACTAATGCTGGATAGTAGTGGGTGCATGACCTGAATCTTTAGATTGGTATGCAGTTGACATATGTGTACAGAGTCATATGTCCCAGCTTCCACCATGGGCACATTCATCATACTTGATATTCTAGTGTGTCCTTTATGCATTCAAACCACTATTTAGCTATGATGTAGGTTGAGTGCTTGTGAACATCCTTGATGTGTCTTTTTCGGTGATTTTGGGGTTGGTATCTCATCTAGTTCCCTACAACTTTGTCAAGTAGACTCAGCTTTTCTTACAGCCATATTTGAAACAACAGAGGGCTTCTAGTGAAGTTTAAAATTTTCCTAATTTTAATGTCAACCAAACCTTGAATGGTTTATACTAGAATCAATGGGAAGGGAGTCATTCTGCATTCCATTCCTTCAATGACCTAGAGTATATTGTAATCTCCTAGCTTATCATTTAAGATAGTAAAGTGTTGCATAAAGAGGTAACATGCAAGGAGACATGCCCAAATTAGAGTACTAGTCTTCTTAGTAGAGCAGGCAGCTAGGAGTTACATATGAATTAGTCATTTGTGCTCAGTGACTAGTTCATCAAGCTTTTATGGGCTTAGATCAAGGAAATCATCCCTAAGCCCTAGGTATTTGACATCTTAGTTAGTGAAGATTGCCTCTTCAGTCTTGGTGGGGGTATGCCCTACTATGGCACTGAATTCTTTATATAACATGCATATTTTTATGGTGTTAAATCAGAACACGTGCTCTTGAGGGTCCTTGAATGACACAACAACATTCAAGAGTTCACGATCTAGGTGCACATGCTAGAATGTCTTAATGCATAGCTTTTCATATGGTCGCAAGCTTTTCTAGTCAGCCTTATCAAGATGATGGAGGAAATGTCTAATGATACTTGTTTGGTTTTGGGGGTTTCAACCATGGTGCCATCATCAAGCAATTCTTAAATACTGGCTTTCAATTTTCCATTGCTTAAGTGAGAAGACTCAACTTCATGTTCACACATGTTTGAATGTTATATTCCTGTACATTTATTACGGTTAGCTAAATGAGTGACGCATGATGTGTGCCTATAAAAGAAAATGATAAGCATGAATGCATAGAGTGGATGTAGAATCCTATGACGAAGAATGATTATTCCTACAAAAAAAATATTAGTTAGCACATGCTATCGATATATACATTATGTATGCATGATTAAAGCTAGTTTATTTTCATGTGCAATGAACAAACCAATCATAATCAAGCTCTCACTTCCAACCTTATTTCTCCATGAGGTCTTTCAGTCTCTTTCCTAAGTGAGTTTTGAACCTATGGTCATTATAGGGCTACGGTTCAACTCTTAAAACTATATTTTTTTGATTTATTTTGATCATAGCCAAAGGATGAACTGATGAATGATAATCGAATGTGCTTAAGTTAATCACATGATGTGAATGTGAGAGTTAATTGTTAGGCTTCAAATGATGTCTATAACTTACATACACCTGTATGTATAGGATCGAGGTCAATCAAAGGGTGTTTGAGTTCTTCCCTCCACATTAATATTCAATATGTTTACCATGAGTCATGAAAGCATGATTTGATAGTTTACAATTTGATTTTTTTGACATAAAGGTCCACAACGTAGGTGGGTTCCTAACCCATTCATTTGATATGATAAGGATAAATGGATGACATTTCATAGGTTCCATCATCAAGGGATGTCATTATTTGTTAATTTGCATAGACTATTCAAGATGAGGTATATGATTCTTATCATTCCTCATTGTTTAAGCTCACATGAAGTATATGAAAATCACGTGGTCCTAAGTGTAAATTTTCTATGAAAACTGACATTATGACGTCATTCGATGATAAACACTAAGAGGGTCATGTCATTTATAAATATAAGGTCAAACAAAGATTGTTAGGTCACGGATAGCATGCATAGCTTAGTGGAATCCTAGTGGATGTTGTTGTTGACTTATCTATATAAGTTAAGTTAGGGTTAAAGGCTAAGGGTTCCTTTAGCAAGAATGCCCCTATATGAATAGGGTTATAGACTCCGATCAGTGAGTCTAACATTCTTTTGATAACTTGATTGCCCCCTTAAGTACTTAGGCTACAAGCTCTTATCATAGGAGTTCGGTGAATGCACGAGTGAAGACTAAAGGTGATAATATTGTATCTTCATCACCCCGCAACCAAATATTTTCCCTTTCTAGCCCTTTTTTTATAGCGGTATGTTTTCGTGGGACATTATTTGAGTCTTTCCATTTCTAAGGGACATGGCAACTTTGCCAAATGGGGATAATGATTGGTCTTAAGGGGATGAGATGCTTTTGGTTTTTTAGAGTCACCACTCAATTTTAAAAATGGGGAAAAGAAAAGGGACAACATTAGGTCACTCAGCGAGTGTTATCTCTAGTAGATATTTTCGAGTTCGAGGGATCATGTCTACTTTTTGACTATTTCTTATTATACAATATTTGATGTATAGCTACCACAACACCCCAGATTCGATAATGACATTTTCTATAGCATTCACATAGTTCATTAGAGAGTGGAAGATAATAAAGCTGGAAATTTATTTATTATGTCGCTTTCCTGATAAAATATACATGAAAAGGAGAAGATTAAAGAAAAGTAAATTCTAATTTAGATATGACTGATCCATAATGTTAACATGACCATTCACATAGCTTGCTCAATTTCATGAATAATCGAATGATCATGCATGCTTACAGTGATTATTTATACTATAATGATGTATGACGATAATATAAAGGATGCATGAGGTCATCATTGGCCAGAGAGCATGATGACTCTATTCTAGGGTATGAACTTTTTATATTATTAGTATTTATGATGTAATTTCATGATTTTGAAAATAGAGGACGCAAAATGATGATATGGGTAATAGAGGATGCAGAATAGAGGATGTAGAATGATACCAAATAGGGACAAATGATTGGTCTTGGTGGGAGTTTTTTTATGCCTCATTCATATATAATAAATACTTAATGTACTCTATATATATTTATTATAGATAATGACATCAAACAATCCACTTGCCATGTTACTGCCATTAATACATGTGAAGGATAAGCTTCATGGGACTAATGTTCTTAACTAGTACATGAACCTAAGAATCATTATTAACAACAAAAGAAAGGAATATATCCTTGATCAACCCATCTCAAAGGAAACAACTGCTAATGCTCCTAGAGCAAAAAAGCATGCTTATAGTATGCATCTTAATGATTAAGTTGATGTCACTTATCTTACACTTAGATGCATGGAGTCTGAGCTTTAAAAGCAACTGATGGAAATGGAGGCTTATACCATGATAGGTCATCTTAAGGAAATGTTCCAAGAGAAAGCCATAATTGAAAAGTTTAATATCATCAGGGCATTGCTCTCCTATAAGTTAACTACTAGCGGCTCTATTAGTCCTTATGTTCTCAAGATGAAGAGTCATCTTAAACAATTGGACAAACTTGGTCCCAAGATTGAATAAGAATTAGTTATTAATATCATTCTCCAATCTTTGCCTAAAGCTTATGATGGTGTCATCATGAATTTCAATATGCATAATATGGACAAAACTATATTAAAGTAACATGGAATGCTTAAAACTATTGAAAAGAACAACAAGAATACTGACAAGGATGTTCTAATGGCCAATAAAGGAAAGGGTATGACAATGTTGGAAAGGGCAAGCGTAAGGCTCCGAAAAGATTTTTAGAAACCTAAGCTAATGCCTAAGCCTAATTCCAAAGATGAACTCAAGCAAAGTGACTAAAGGAGTGAATATGCTATTTTTAGAATGAGCCAAGTCATTTGAAAAGAAATTTCAAGGTATATTTGAATGATCTAAATAAGAATAAGGTCAGTGCGACTACCCCTTCAGGTATTCATGTTATAGAAATTAATTTATCTACTTTTGATTCTTAAGGATCTAATACTAGATCAAGATCTCACATTTGTACTAATGTGCAAGGTCTAGAAAGGAGTAAATCATTGGCTAAAGGTGAAGTGGAACAATGAGTAGGCAATGGAGCAAGAGTTGATGCTTTAGCTATAGGGAATTATAAGTGAAGTTTTCCTAATGGACATATTTTAAATTTGAAAAATTGTAATTAGAAGGAAATGATTTTGCAACAATCAAATGAGGTAAGCACATGCCTTAAATAGGATGAAATTTCTAAAATTGGACTTACATAACCCTTCATCATATGAAGATTCCATTCCCATAGATCTATTTAGATTTTACACATAATTAAACTATACATCAATATGTAGAACAACAAACTGGAAGGTTTAGGATTAAGAATACTTACAGTCTCCTAAGTTTGATGCAGACCATAAGTATTCTATAAGCTTTTGATTCTTTGGTTCAACTCCTAAATCAAATGCTTAGCCTCCCAAGTGTTAGGGCTCTAGCTTGAAACAACAATGCTCCACCAAATCACCTTATTGCTTACATTAGAATAGTTGTAAGTAGCCTCGCTAATGACCCTCGCAAAACTTGCACTAAGTTTATCTTCTTATAAGTACACTTAGGGTTTATTTTGTGTATATATTTCTCTCCTTTTGTGTGTCTCTACACAAAGTCTCTAAACTCTCTTAAAAAAGCTGCCTTAACATATATATATATATATATATATATATATATGTAAAGCAAACCTTAATGGCATCATCTCTATATTCATTCTCTATACATAATCATGTAACCTAATTCGTATCCTTGCCTTAGTCAAACTTATATGCACAATAGATGATGTGTGCCTAACATGATAAATTTGCCATGGTCAACATTTTACACTTGAGTGATAATGTGTGATTAACATAACAAGCCTAATAAGCCAAACTTAATACTTAGCATGCCCATAGTCAACATTATACACATAAAGGATGAGGCATGCTTAACATGACAATTTTTTACCAAGTCATGAACATGGATTTGGGCTTAGTAATTATGGAAACACTTGGCCCAAGCCCAATCCATATGAAAAATGGGCTTGGATGAGGTCCGTGGGCTTTTCTCAACATCTAGGATTAATTTTAGGTCCAAAACCCTTTTAGGCCTAGGCCTAAACAACTTAGGCTATTAAACCAAGTCTAATTAGAAAAAACATATATTATTAATTTAATACCATTATTAATATTTCATATTAATTAAGTATAAATTAAAAATTAAACCCTTTTATTTGAATTAGATTTCATTATATGCTAGAATCATTGCTTCAAGCATAAATCTAATTCCATTAATCTTAGTTATTTGATTGAATAGTTTAATTAATAATTAGATTAATATTTTATGGTGATTTGGTGAAACTCTTTTAGGTGTGACTTACTATGTTCATGTCTAATTGCAATGAGAAAATAATGTCAACAATTGACATTATTTGAAACTCTTTTCAAGTCTACATGTGAAAATCCTAATTATGTACATTTAGTTCTCATAAGTTATGAGTGACCTAGTATTAATATCATAACTACCTAATTAGAAATTAATGCATGTATTGATTCACACATACCTTTTTAGTCATAATTACCATTCATTAATCCCTTCATTGAAAGATCCTGATATAGCTTAGAGTCATGCTTTAGTTAATAATTATATCATATGAACTCATCTCAAGTTATATTATTGATAAAATATGACCAACACTGAAACTCTTTTAGTTCATGTCATATTTGTCCTAACTAGGAACTTATTGATCAAGAAAGAACTTAGATAGCATAGGATCTTATCTAAGTTCACTTCAGGTAATGAATCCCATCTTAGCAAAACACTCATCCTTACAATTAACCAATTAGAGCCACCACACACCATATACCCATGTATGATTAACACAAGTATGTAAGTGGTAATAAACCCTAACCACTAAATGTGGATGACCATGTTACTTTAGGTCAAAGGACCATATGCACCATTATGACCTAGACTATGATTATTGATTGTAAGTTAATATCAATACAATCACAAATCTAATGTCACATTTGATCCACCCATCTCATTAGTATCCACATGTCCATTCTAATATCTCATATCATGTAGTATGACACTTGCTACCTCCCACTAGTAGTATCACATATTAATCAAGAAAAATAGACAAATGTGATAATTTAATTGTTATTAACCAAATATTAATCAATCGATTATGAACAATTTTATAGCAGATGTACTAAATAACTTGTAGCTCATATTATCAACTTTTGATAATAAATTTATTTAACATTATGCCAATGGATAAATATTTAATTAAATAAACACTTAAAATAATAAAAAATTATTTTATTGCCATTTAGGATAATTTATAATGTCAAATATGTGATTGGCCTCTAGAGTATACCACTTATGCTAAAAATCTCCCACTTGCACTAGAGCCAATCACTATAGTATTTTAAACCCATCTTCTTAAGATGTTGATCAAGTTGTAGTTGTGTTAATGCTTTAGTTAGTGGATCAGTGACATTTTTAGCTAAAGCTATCTTTTGCATTATGATATTGCCTTTTCCAACAAACCCCCTGATAATATGAAATTGTCTTTCTATGTGTTTGGATTTTTAGTGAGACCTTGATTCCTTTGCCAAAGCAATGGCTCCATTATTGTTGTAGTATAGAGGAATTAATAAATCAATAGAAGGAATGATTCCAAGCTTAATAATTAACTTCTTAATCCAAATATCCTCTTTAGCAGCATTTGATACGGCTTTATACTCAACTTTTTTTTATAGTAGAATCGGTAATGACACCTTGCTTGGAACTCTTCCAACTCATTACTCCTCCATTACAAATAAACACAAACCTAGAGATAGACTTTCTATCATGTACATCTAATTAGAAATCAGAATCTATGAAATCATATACTTGTAGATCACCTCATTTATAAGTTAAGACTAAATATTTGTTCCATCTCAAATACTTAAAGATTGCCTTAACAACTATCTAGTGTTCCATACCTAGGTTAGATTGAAATCTGCTAGTCACATAAATAGTATAGGCAATATTAGGCCTAATACATAATATAGTATACATCAAGCTTCCTATAGTCGAAGCTATGGAACTTTAGCCATTTGCTCCATTTCTTTGGGTGTTTTAAGTGACATAACCTTGGATAAATGGACACCGTGCCTAAATGGTAAAAATCCTCTCTTGGAATCAAGCATGTTGAACTTCTTTAACACCTTTTCTAAGTAAGGACTTTAGGATAAACCTATCTTTCTTTTTTATCTATTGCTATAAACACAAATGCCAATAATATAGGTAGCTTCCCCTAAGTCTTTTAGAATGAAAGTTTTACATAACCATAGTTTCACATTTGTAAGCATACCAACATCATTCCTAATTAATAGGATCTTCATCATGATTTATTTCTTTATGAATATGCAACTCTTGCATATCTTGTAGAAAACTATATCTCTTTTGCAAATGAGATACTATTAGTGAAATACCCTAGGCCAATTATATAATGGCCATACTTTGAGACATTGTCATATTTCTATTTTAATAATAAAGAGGCATTTTTATTATTACTGGCCAATTCTTGTATTATCCTTGATTATTTAATTCTACTAAGATCATCGAGTATTTCAGTTAATGGAAAAGCCCTTAGGTGATAATTGAATTCTAATCCAAATATCCCTACTCAATTATTATTATAGGAATAATAATGAATAAGGACTAGTATAGGTTGAAAGATGATTAAGTTTTATTGATCATGTATATGAGATATAAGTCAAACTCATAGGTATATATTTAGGGAAATCATGTACCAGATCGATCCACTATAAGAATACCACATGGATTATTGTCATTGGTGATTCTTATTATAATAGCATCATTTGAGGACATGAGATCACTATAATTTCCTGCATGAAAAGTTTTGTATTTAATAGATCCCTACACTATACTTTAACTAGATGGTAAAAAACATTATGATTGGATATAGAATGAGTTTTGTGAGGAATATGAGTGGTTAAGATGGAATTTATTTCTTAGTTATTTTGAGAAGCTATTTGTTAGGCCCCTCGATGAGTTAGATTGAAGAGAAATGCATGGCCATGCTAGAATGATAGAGAGTTATTAGTGTCAATCTACTTGGAATCAAGAAATAATATGATTAACAATATAAGGATGACATAATCCATTCCTTATGTTCAATCTGGACACTACAACAAAAGAACTAAAGTACACACTATATATTAGGTTATGTCGAATTATCGGCCTTCATATAACTTGGGTAGTCATAATTTCTTGCTAGAGACCAACTATGACTTGTGGGCTAAAATAGGAATTTTAGGTCCACTGCCAACATTGTGTGAACCAATAGGGTTGAACACTTAGAACACACCCAAAGTAGACTTGGGTTAATAAGCCCAATAATTATCTCTATGTAAGATTAAATAAATAAATAAATATATGTATATATTTTTATATTAATATTTATTTATTTCCTAAATTATTTAAGGAAATAGTTATCTAAAATAAATAGGAAATGATTCTAATTTGGAATTAGAATCAAAATAAAAAGAGAAGTTTAAACTTGCCAAAAATATTTTAGTAAGTGGAGATGTGTGAAACCTTTAAAATGATGGCTATAAATACATCACATTCTATAGGGTTTATATATATATATATATATATATACTCCTTCCTCTTCCTACACTTCTTTTGTGAGAAGAAAAGATATAAAGAGAAAATATGTTATGAGACAACAAAGGTTCTAACTGACCTACTTTGCTTTGAATCATCTTGTTCATATGGATACCATAGGGGATGCGATCTTTTAGTGACATCTTAATTCGATAAGAAGACACTAAAATCTCAAGGTAAGGTGTCACCAATGTGAACCCCTTCTCTTCCTTCCTACATTTTTGCCTAAAAATCATCTTGGTGAGCTTTGGAAAACCCTCTCAATCGATGTAATTAGAATTACATAGATTCGGGTTATGGGTTTTGTGGTTACAAGTTTTTGTTTCCTATTGCGTTATGGGCATGAAACCCAACTGTCGTATCAGAGCAAAGGATAGTAGTGCATAGAGATTCATAGACTATCTAATTCATGGGAACTCCCATACGTGATCATGTGCCAAAGTGTAGCTCTTCACCTAAGAGTGCAAGTGTTGCATGCTCTGATAGGTATGTGTAGATGTTACTTCAAGTGATGAGTTCAAGTCCACATTGGTGATTTGATCACCCTGCTTGTTTCTTAATAGTGGTATCAAAGCCGCTTATAATTCAATTAGATTGATTTTATAATATATGTGATATATTAATAAGATGTGGAATGTTTTTTTATATATGCATTTGATTTTGAAAAGTGTTCTTAGAATGTCAATTAAATATTTTTATGTGATGATTTAATTAAATCTATAAGAAAAATAATTTTGTACATTAATTGGATTAATGTCTATGGCTATTTAATATGATTAAGCACCATTTGTAGTATGAATTTTTGGAAAACATAAGTTATTTTTGAGATGAGAGATTCAGAAGTACAAGTCATATGCCCATGTGGCTGAGGCACACGATCAACCACATAATGTCATTACGCAAATTTTTGACATATTATAGTGCACATGGCTATGCTAGTTGAGGTACATGACCGTGCACACTGTGCAAATCTGCATAGTGTAGATACAAAGATTGTTTAAATTTTGGTTCAAACATTGCGTAAAATTAGCATTCTTTGAATATACTAATGAATGCTCACTTGTTAATAGGCTAGTGGGACCGCTGAATGGATCCGTCACATAAATCATTCTCACCATAATAATTGATTTTACTAAAAATTAATTTATTATGCTTTATATATTCAATGAACTATGCATGGTGCATAGAATGGCCCTTAAGACCAATGTGATTGGATTTTTTGTTATTGATTTTTTATGGGTTGTAATTTATTAAATATCACCTGCAAATCATTTTTCATTTGTTGTAATTTTAATTTATTAAGTATTAATAAAATGGCATAGATTATAACTTGTAATGCATTGTAAATGAAGAGACTCAAAACAAGGCCAAGGATGGAGATCCAAGGTGGAAACTGAAATGGAAATCTAAGGTGAAAGGCTCAGAATGAAGGAAGTCTTATTACCAAGGATTGACCATTGATCTTTATATTGGCTTATGAAGATCAATATAGATTTGGGCCATGTTATGTAACATTTATTTTATTGATTTATTATTATGTTATATATGAGATGTTATACATGTGATGTATGTCTATAACATAATAATATCAAAATAAGGTAAAATAAATGGGAGCCCTTATTCAATATTAAGTCACCATGATGCCTCCTATATACTCAAACACTTGTCAAGCCTTAGATTATTATATATGGGGTCTACCACAATAGGGTGTATTAAAACATTTGAGGAAGGCAAGTTGGAAAAGAGTGATTTCCAAACATTTGATATGGTTTGACTTAACTAGGTCATCAAAAGGGTTTTGGACCTAAGGCATTACATGGCATTTTTAGTAAGGACATTTGATGTAAAATCCCATACACTTCCAAGAGTTACATGAGATGTAATTGATAAATGTTACCTACCTCAATAACCATGTCTTTAGGCGATAAGCCAATGCTCACTTAGAGTATGGTGAAATATAAATCTTGGTGCACTAAAATTTACAAATTAACTTCACGGTTATTAATTTGAACAAATTTTTATGGGATTTATAATTATGCCTTATTAAAATAACTTAATAAAATACTAAGTACACTACATACATATTTATTATAGATAATGGCATCAAACATAACATCTAATTTATCACTACGATTAATCCTTAAGAAGGATAAGCTTAATGGGAGTAACTTCCTTGTATGGTATAGAAACTTAAGAATTTGTTCTTAAGCAATAAAGAAAGGAATATATCCTTAATCAACCTATCCTAGATGAACCAGTTGATAATGCTTATAGAGCTCAAAAGGATTCTCATGGTAAGCATCTTAATGACTCTATTGATGTCACTTGCGTCATGCTTGGATGCATGGAATCAGAACTATAAAAATAATTTATGGAAATGGATGCTTATACCATGATAGACCATCTTAAGGAAATGTTCCAAGAGAAAGATAGAATTGAAAGGTTTACCACTATAAAGGCATTACTTTCTTGCAAGTTGACTATTAGGAGCTCTATGGGTACTCATATTCTTAAGATGAAAGGTCATTGACCTTATTCTCTAGTCTTTGCTAGAAACATATGATGGTTTTGCTATGTACTATAACATGCATGGCATGAAAAAAACTATTTCTAAATTGCATGAGATGCTTAAGATTACTGAGAAGAACATCAAAACTATTGAGGATGTTCTAATGGTTAATAAAGGGAAAGGTATGAAAAGGATGGGAAAGGGTAAAGGAAAAATTAAGTCTTCCAAAGGCTTTAAAAAGCTCAAGCCCAAGCCTAAACCCACACCTTAAGCAAAACTACCTAAGGAAGGAACATGCTTTTTCTACAATGAGTCAGGCATTTGGAAAAGAAATTGCAAACTCTTTCTGGATTATTTGGAGAAGCATAAGGATAGTATGACTACCTCTTTAGGTATTTATGTTATATAAGTCAATTTATCTACTTATGATTCTTAGGTATTAGACATTGATTTTGGATTTCACTTTTGTACTAATGTGTAAGGTCTAAAAAGGAGTAGAATCTTGGCTAAAAGTGAAGTTGACCTATGAGTTGGAAATATAGCAAGAGTTGCTACATTACCTATAAGAACTTATGTATTAACTTTGCCTAGTGGACTTGTTTTGAGTTTGGAAAACTATTATTATGTACCTACTATGAGCAAGAATACCATTTTTGTTTCTTATTTAGACAATAGTGGTTTTCAATTTATTGTTAAGAATAATAAATGCTCAATTTATCATGATAACGTTTTCTATGGATATGCTCCATGAAATCATGGTCTTTATGTTTTAAACATAGAAGACACTGATGAAAAGTGTATCTACAACATTAATACAAAGAAATTTTAATCTAATGGTTTAAACACAACCTATATTGGCATAACAACCTATATTGGCATAACAACCTATCTTTGGCATTGTCATTTAGGCCATATAAATGAGAAACACATTTTGAAACTCAATTAACATGGACTTTTAAAGTCATTTGATTTTGAATCATTCGAAACTTGTAATTCTTATTTATTAGGAAAAATGACTAATACACCTTTTACTAAACATAGTGAAAGGGCTAATGACTTATTGGGCCTTATACATTCTGATGTGTGTGGTCCATTAAATTCCTTTATTGAAAGACAATACTTCATTATAGATGATTTCAATATATATGGCTATATCTATTTAATCAAGCACAAATTTGAATCTTCTGAACTGTTCGAAATTTTTAAATATGATGTACACATCAATTTTATAAGAATATTAAAGCACTAAGATCTTATCAAGGTAGCAAATATTTAAGCCAAGAATTTATTGATCATACTATAAATTATGGAATAGTTTCAAATTGACTTCACTAGAAACACCATAATGGAATGGTGTATTTGAATAAAGAAATTGAACTTTATTAGATATGGTTTGATTAATGATTAGTTAGTTTAATCTTCTAATCTCCTTTTGGGGTTATGCTCTAGAAGCTGATGCATTTTTTTAATAGATTTCTATCAAAGGCAGTTAAAAAGACACCATATGAGATATAGAATAGGAAAACTCCCAATTTATCTTTTTTTTAAGATTTAAGGATGCGAGGCTTATGTGAAGCATCAAATTTTAGATAAATTAGAACCTAAATATGACAAGTGCCTTTTTATAGGATATCTAAGAGAAACTAAAGGATATTCCTTTTATAGTGCTTTTGTGAATAAAGTGTTTGTTGCTTTGGATGGTGTTTTTTGGAAAGGGAATATATTTCCAAAGGAACTAGTAGGAGTAAGGTACAACTAGAAGAAATTCAAAAACCACATAATAACATTATACTACATATGGAACCTTAACTGGATCAATAAGTAAATGTTGAATATGCACCAGTACCATAAGATCCTAGAAGGTCTGGTAAGACATGTTATAATCCTAAAAGATATGGATTTCTCATAACAAATAATGACAATGTAATGATTATGGATTAAAGTGAGCCTATAACCAACCAAGAGGCCATGGAAAGTCCATACTTTGAGAAATGGTTAGAGACCATGAAATTATAAATGCAATCTATATATAATAATCAAGTACGAACTTTGATTTATCCACTTGAATTTTTAAAAAACTATTGGGTGCTAATGGGTTATCAGAATGAAAAACTAACATGGATGTCAATGTGCATACCTTTAGAGGAAGACTTATTGCAAAGGGTTTCAAGCAAACATATGGTATAGACTGTGATGAAACCTTTTCACCAATTGTTATACTAAAATCTATTTAAATTCTCCTTGTTGTAGCTACATACTATGATTATGAGATATGGCAAATGGATATCAAAACAACATTTTTAATGGAAACTTACTTTCGGATGTGTATATGACACACCCATAGGGTTGTCAATCCTAAGAATTTTGGAAAGGTATGTAAGCCTTAGAGGTCCATTTATAGATTAAAACAAGCATCTTAAAGTTGGAATCTTCATTTTAATGTAGTTAAAGAGTTTGGCTTCATTAAGAATAAAGATGAACCTTGTGTCTACAATAAGATTAATGGGAGCACTATTGTGTTTTTAGTGTTGTATGCTGATGACATACTATTCATTGGAAATGATATCCCTATTTTACAAAATGTTAAATCATCGCTAAGGAATTGTTTCCTAATGAAAGAATTAGGTGAAGCCATTTATATACTAGGCATCAAGATCTATAGAGACAGATCTAAAACACTTATTGCCCTAAGTCAAAGCACTTACATTGATAAGGTACTAAATCGGTATAGTATGCAAAACTCTAATAAAGGATTTTTGCCAGTGTCCCATGGTATTAGTCTTAGCAAGACTCAGTGTCCAATGGCATAAGATGAGCAAGACCGTATGAGTAAAATTCTATATGCTTTTACTATTGGATATATAATATATGCCATGTTATGCACTCGACTAAATGTCTCTTATGATTTGAGCATAATGAGCAGATACTTGGTAGATCTAGGTAAAAGTCACTGGATAACAGTGAAGAATATCCTTAAGTACTTTGGAAGGACTAAGGATGTATTTTTACTATATAGTGAGCAAGAATATGAGCTAGTTGTAAATGGTTACATAGATGATAGCTTCTAATTTGACAAAGATGACTTCTAATCATAGTCAGGTTATGTGTTTTGTTTAAATGGAGGTGTAGTGAGCTAGCAAAGTTCAAAGAAAGACACCATTACTAATTCTACAATAGAACTTGAGTACTTAGTGGAAGGAATCGGTCACATGACTTAGACATCAAATACTAAGTAAGGCAAATTTTAAAAATTTTCTCAACAATAACCCTAGATCTCATATTGAATTCTAAACCCTACGATCCAATTTGCAATTAAACACATAGCTAATATACATCAACATGTATAAATACAAAAGCTGAGGAAATATAAGTTGCATAATGCCTCCTACTATTAGTATCACATACTAATTAAAGAAAATAGACAAAGGTGATAGTCTAATTAATATTACCCAAATATTAATTATTCAACTATGAACTATTTATAGCATATGTACTAAACAAATTTGTAAATCATATTATCAACTCTTGATAATAAATTTATTTAACATAATGTTAAAGGGTAAATACTTAAATAAACAAACTCTTTATTTAAATGAATATTATTTTGCCATAGGGATAATTAACAAAGTCAATATTAAATACAAGAATGGTGCTATGACATGTCTACACTAATAATCTCCCACCTGCACTAGCACCATTCACTACAATATCTAAGTCCCATCTTCTCAGGATAATAATTAAATTATAGCTAAGTGAGTGCCTTTATTAGTGGATCAGCAACATGGTCAGCTAAAGCAACCTTTTGCATGAGTAAAATGCCCTATCAACCAGTTTTCTGATAATATGATAGTGTCTTTCTATGTGTTTGGATTTTTAGTGACAATTGAGTTCCTTTGCCAAAGCAATGGCTCAATTATGGTTGTAATAGAGAGGAATTAGTGACTCAATGGAAGGAATAACTATTATTTCATAAGTAAACTTCTTATTCCAAATAACTTTTTTAGTAGCTTCCAATGCAACTATAAATGCAGCTTCTATAATGGAATCAGCAGTGATACCTTCCTTTGAACTCTTCTAGCTCACTACACCTCCATTACAGAAAAAAACAAACCTGGAGATAGATTTTCTATCATCCATATATGGTTATAAATCAAAATCTATGAAATCATCTATCTGCAAATCACCCACTTCATATGTTAAGGTTAAATCTTTAGTGCTTCTCAAGCATTAAAAGATTCCCTCAACCACTCTTAGAATTAAGCATGTTGAACCTCTTCAACACCTTTTCCATGTAAAGACTCTAGGATAAACTCATCATTCTCTTCAATCTATCTTTATGGATTTGAATCCTGAGAATATGGGTTTCCACCTCTAAGTGCTTCATCGAGAAGGTTTTAGATAGCCATATTTTTCACAAAAGTCATCATTCTGACATCATTTCTAATTAACAAAATGGCTTATCATTGTTCTTAATGAAACCATAAGAATGAATAGCCTCATTGAAATGATGATTCCAACTCCTTGAATTTTGATTGAGACCATAGATGGATCTATTAAGCTTGCACACTTTAGAGCTTTCCATGAGTTCACAACTTTTAGGTTGCTTTATGAAAATTTCTTCCTCAATTTAATAATTAAGGAAATCAGTCTTGACATCCATATGCCAAACCTTATAATCATAGTGTGTGGTTACAGCTAAAAAGAATTCGAATGGATTTAAGCATTACTAGTGGCATGAAGGTTTCCTTATAGTCAACCCATTGCCTATGGTGAATCTATTTTGCTACAAGCCTAGCTATATAGGTCTTTATCTTTCCATCTACACTATTCTTTCTCTTGAAGATCCATTCACACCTAATGGGCATAATAACCTCAGGAGGATTAACAAGTATCCAAACTTGGTTGGCATATATGGAATCCATTATAGTTCTTATAGCCCCAATCCATATAAAAGAATCTTTATCACTTAAGCTTCTAGATATGTAGAATGACCATCAACATGAATGCTTTCTTTTTAAACATGCAACTCTTATATATCATGAAAAAAACCATATCTCTTCATAGAATGAGATACCCTACTAGACTTTTAAGGAATCGATGTGATGACATTCTTAATTGGAATAGGTTCATTAGATTGATCAATATTCATTTGATCAGTTTATTGGGCTTCTTTAGATGACTACTCATCTAATATCATCTTCCTCCCTTTACTACCTTCCTTTACAAATTATTTCTGAAGGAAAATAGCATCTCTGCTTACAACAACAACTTATTGAGCAGGTTGATAAAAGCAATATCATAAACTGTTAATATCCAACAAGCCTTCATTTAATTGATTTTGCATCCAATTTGTCTGATTTCAATCTTTTAATAAAAGTTGGACATCCCTAAATCATAACATGTTTAAGACTTGGTTCTCTACTATGCCATATCATATATAGTGTAGTAGAAATGGATTTGGATGGAACACGATTAAGGATGTAGAAAGTTGTTTGGAGCATATAACCCTAAAGTGAAATGGGAAGATCAGTATAACTCATCATAGAATGTGCCATATCTAATAGAGTACATTTTTGCCTTTCAAACAGACCATTCAATTAAGGTGGTTCAAGTAGTTTGAGTTAAAATACAATCCCATGTTCCTTTATGAACTCAATAAACTAAATACTTAACTATTCTTGTCTTCGATCTAATCTTAGAGTCTTAATACTTTTCCTAGTTTGGTTCTCTACTTGGGCTTTGAATTCCTTCACCTCTTCAAAGGATTCACTTTTTTTCTTCATACGAAATAAGTACCTAAACCTTGATAGATAATCTATAAATGTTATAAAGAGTATAAACCACCTCCAACCATTTTATAAAATGGTACAAATGCATCACTATTTATAATTTCCGACATGGCCTTGGCTCTTGCCATTTGTCCAACAAATGGTGGTGTAGTCATTTTGCCTTAAAAATAAGCCTCACAAGTCGAATTGGATTTGGATCCAAGGTAACTCAAGATTCCCATCCTTTCCAACTTCATGATCCTATCTTTTGCAATGTGGCATAACCTCAAGTGCTATAGATATCTCAAATTAAAGCCACTTTCATTTAGCATTGTACTTTCATTACTCATATTAACTTGAGGCTCATAGTCTTTGGAAATATTATCAATATAATATAAACCATATGTAACCTATGCCTATTATTTCACTTTTAAAATAAATATTACATAAGCCTCTATTAAAAGGAAACTTATAGCATTTTCTAGTCAAACTAATGATAGAGACTATGTTTTTATAGGCATTAGGTACATATAATACATTATCTAAAAAAAATATGATCATAAATATTAATTAAAGCATATCTTATACCCTTGGCCGGAACACTTGCTTCATTGCCAAGCTTTAAGGTTACTTCTCTAGGCCTCAATCTCCTCTCATTTTCTAAATCCTTTAAGGAAAAACAAATATGAGAAATAGCACTGGTATCTAATGCCTATGCATTATATGAGCTCATAGAACATTTGGAAGTAAATAGATTAGAGAAAGTCTTACTTTCTCATTGCTTTCCCTTTCCTTTTGTCTTTAGAGACTCAAAGAACTCAAGAGAATTCATCTTCTCATATCCTTTGCCTTGACAATAGAAAGACTTTCCCTTGTCTAGCTCTTCCCCCACAATATCCTTGCCCTTGTTTTTGGCTATACCATCCATAGGCTTGACAACACTTGTCTTGCCTTTCTTTTTCTTATTGCCTTTCTTTATAGTCTCACTAGAACATGCAACAAGAGCAACCTCTTTCCCATTAATACCTTGGATAGCCTTTTGGGCTATCATAAGCATATTTAAAACTTTACAAGAGTGCACTACATTTTTGTTCAAATGGAAGTTTGTAATAGTTTGTTCAATAGATTTAGGAAAGGATTAAAGGATCAAATCCATTTAGAGATGGAAGTCCATTCTAAAGTTTAGACATTCTAGTCCATATGGACTCCCACATCCATTCCTTCATCTTAGCATGATATATTCACTTTTATATCTCATATATAGTGATCCTACTATGTTCACTAAACAACTCTTATAAGTGAAGTAGGATTTCTTCTGCATTTGTGTACTTCTCATGTTACCAATGGTAGTTGGTATTCATAGAAGGGCACATTATGCATTGTGTTTACAAATCATTATACATCCATTTATATAGAGTATAATGTCCCTCTTGGGAAGCATTTTAGGAAAAGGATCGAGTGGGCTTTAATTCAATACATATAGAATTTTTCAGAAGCTAAAACAACTTTTAGGTTCTTTAGCTAATCAATAAAGTTAACACCCATGAGGCTATGTAGATCTAGTATGACTAATAGTGGGTTTTTTGATCTCATATTATCAAAATTTTCAAAGGTAACAACATAATTTAGATCTATGACACTATTATATTACCATTAGATTTGGTCTTTAATCATAATTGTCTCCCACTATCTTGGAAAATTCTACACTTCCATAGTAGAAAATGATAATCTCTTATTGGATGGATTTATAATGGGTGATAGAGTTCTTAATAGGTTACTAATATCCCTCAGGTACATATTGACATTCTTGGAATATTAGTTCTCATTAAGTGGCAACTCTTGTCATCACATCTCATTTAAAGTTTCATCAATCCAGCTCCTAATGTTACGAACCTCAGGTACGCATTGCCATTCTTGGCCCTTAGCATTACTTAGGTTCATACCATTAGATTAGTGAAATGTATAGACTTGAACACTACACACCTCAAGTATGCCTATTTGCCATTTTTGGCATATAGTGTGTCTATACACCCACAACATCTTATGCTTAACAATGACACTACGTGAATGTTTTAAAGCTTATGTATAACCATATGTATCCATAGTCAATGCATATAGTCCAAAACCATGCAAGTTATTGCTCCAATGGGGAGCGTAGACCTAAATTTATTTTGGAAAATTTTTAGGTCTTTATTTTAGAGGTCTCACTTTGCACTTTAGCCATTTTAAATTGTATATATATATATATATATAGGCAATTATACACATATCACACATGCATATATCTCATGTTTCAACATATATATCATATATATACATAGAACATGCATTACAAATGCACAAATATGGAGTGATCATGGGTCCTACCTAATCCTATTCTAACTCTTAAAATATATAAAGGTCGTAGACTCCATGGGCTTCATGATCATGAGCCTTATCACCTAGACTTATAATCATCTCCAAGGACCTCCAACTTGAACTCTTCAAGCTTCACATCATAACTCTTGTGTATTACATTGAATCCTTACCATTCCAAGGTAAAATATTACATCTTAGTTCTATGTAATTAATAATTAATTACATAACTAATAAAAATGATTGATTATTACAAACTTAGGATGTAATACAAAGACCATGATCATTCCATGCATGTATAATAAGCATAAAACTCATAAAATGAAATTATTGCATGTTAGGTTGAAATGCAACTCATCACCATAGTGTGCCTACTCATGAAAAAAAGAAAGTGTGCTGACTCATCACGGGTGTGCCGGCTCATGATAGTAAGCAAGCATGCAAACTCATTACGGGTGTGCCAACTCATGATAGCAAATAAGCATGCCAACTCGGCATGGGTGTACTACCCCATGATAGTAAGCAAGTGTGCTGACTCATCATGGGTGTGCCAACTCGTGACAATGAGCAAGTGTGATGACTCACCACTAATGTGCTGACTCATCACTAATTTTTCACAAAACTAGTAATCCAAATATGCCCAATTTAGTTAGAACACTTGCAACTAACATAAAAAATAACTACAACACTTGTAATTATGAATTAATTAGCATGTGTTAAGTGCAAAAAGGAGCTCGAATACCACTAAAAGGATTCAGTTATGTGACTTAGACATAAATACTAAGTAGAGCTCATTTTAAAAATTAGCTCAAACATAACCCTAGATCTCTTCTAGAATTCCAAACCCTATGATCCAATTTTTAATTAAAAACATTGCTAATATACATCAACATGTATCAATACAAAAACTTAGGAAATCTAAGTTTCAAAATACTTACAATCTCTTAAGTGTTTGGTGTAGACCACATGTATTCTATTATAATGGTTGGCTCCTTGATTTAACTCTTAAATCATTTATTTAATTCCCCCATGTGTGAGACTTCTAGCTTAAAACACTAATCTCCACCATATCTCCATTGTGCCTTGATTAACTTATGTAGCAAGTCCTTTCTCTATTGACCTCTCAAGCTAACCTCACTTGATCCCTACAATAAGCCTAAGGCTTCATATATGTGTTTTTGTTTTTCGTTTTCTTGCCTTTTTTTTCCTCTCTCACACTTTTTCTTCTCTATCATTCATTTTATTCTCATCAATTAATATCAAATAACTCTTAGAGATATATATGATACATGATAATTGAAGAGATTAATGACATCACCATATACCTCTTATCATGATGTTATGACAAATGTGTAAGTCACTAGAATCCAAAACAAATGGATGTAGAGATTATATCGCATGCAAAGTCTCTAGAAATCCTAGCCTTACACTTGTCATCCTTATCCTTATAACACTTTAATAGGATATTTGATTATGTAGAGAAAAGGAGGGTTATTGTCATATGACCTATTAGATCATGCCCATCCACTTGGCACACATATATGCACTAATCTAAGATGATGACAAATTACATTTAGAATTATATAGAAAAAATATCCCATATAATTATCTACATTCATTCTCACAATGTCCATGTGATATCATCTTTAATGCAATCAAAGTCAACAATGTCGAATAAAATAAATTTGACTACATATATTTAATAGATATGGGCTTGGTGATTGGGCTAACTCCTAGTCCTAGCCTAATCCATTTATCAAATGAGTCTAGACAAGATGATTGGGCTTTGGATTAATCTTTGGTCTGAAAATCTTTTGGGCCTAGCTCCATATAGCCTGGTCCATTAATCTAACTCTAATAGAAGTAACATGTACTTATTATGAATTTAAGACCTTAATTAATATCTCATATTAATTAAGCATAAATTAATAATTAAATCTTCCTTTGAAATTAAATTTCATGATATGCTAGAATCATTGCTTTTAAGCATAAATCCAATTTAATTAATCTTAATTAATTGATTAAACTCTTTAATCAATAATTAGATTAATATATAGTGATATGGTAAAACCTTTTAGGTGCGACATACTAGGTTCATGTCTAATTAGCAATGAGAAGATAATATCAACACTTAATATTATTTAAAACTTTTTCAAGTCTAAATGTGAAAATCCCAATTATTCACATTTAGTTCTCATAAGTTATAAGTGACCCCTAACATTGATATCATAACTACTAAATTAGAAATGAATGTATATATAGTAATTAACATGAACCCTTTAGTCATAATTATCGTGCACTAAAATCCCTTCATTATAAGATCCCAATATAGCCTAAAGTCATGATATAGTCAAACTCTAATAGCTTTATCAGTTAAGCTCATCTCAAGTTCTAGTCTTGATAAAACATAACAAATACTAGAAATACTTTCTAGCAGTGAAACTCTTTCAACTTTTGTTATGTCTGTCTTAAATAGCTTAGGATCTAATCCCAATTCACTCTAGGCAATAAAACCCATCTTGTTTGAACACTCTTCCCTACATTTAACTAACTAGAGCCAGCACATGACATATACCCATGTATGATTAACACAAGTATATAAGTGGTGACAAACTCTAATCACTCAAATGTGGATGACCGTGCCACCTCAGGTTGAAAGACTATATGCACCATTATAACCTGGACTATGATCGTTGACTATAAGTGAATATCCTTGCAATCACAAATCTAACATCAGATTTGATCCACCCATCATATGAGTATCCACATATCTATTCTGATATCTCATATAAAGTAGCATAAGACTGATTACTTCCCACTATTAGCTTCACATACTAATCAAGAAAAATGGACAGAGGTGATAGTCTAATTAATATTACCCAAATATTAATTATTCAACTATGAACTATTTATAGCATATGTACTAAATAAATTTGTAACTCATATTATTAACTCTTAATAATAAATTTATTTAACATAATGCTAAAGGGTAAATACTTAAATTAACAAACTCTTTATTTAAATGAATATTATATTGCCATAGGGATAATTAATAGTGTCATTATTAAATACAATAATGGTGCTAGGGCACATCTACGCTAACACCTAGCTACCTTTAACTCAGTGAAGGAAGCTATTTGGATGAAGAACTTCATAAATGGATTAGGAGTTGTTCCTAGTGTTTCAAATGTAGTGAACTTGTAATGTGATAATAATAGAGCCATAGCATAGACTAAGAAACCCATACCACATCAATGATCTAAACATATACTCAAGCATTATCATCTCATTATAGATATCAATGAGAGAGGAGATATAAAGACTATGTAGAGTACCAATATATGATAATGTTGCTAATCCACTAACTAAGCCTCTTCCACAAGCTAAGCATAAAAGTCATGCTAAGTTATTAGGTATGAGATACAATATTAATAGGGCCTAGAACAAGTGGGAGATTATTAATGATATGCCATAGGCCAATTATGTAATGGCCATATTTATATTTTAATAAAAAAGATGCATTTTTATTATTACTGGCTAATTCTAGTATTATCATTGATTAGTTAATTCTATTAAGATCATCAAGTACGTGACTTAGTAGTAAAACTCTTAGGTGATACTTGAATTCTAATCCAAATATTCCTAGTCAATTATTATTGTAAGAATAACAATGAATAAAGACTAGTATGAGGTTGACTGATGATTAAGTTTACTGATCATATATATAAGATATTAAGCAAAACTCATAGGTACATATTTATGGAAATGATGTACTGGACTGACCCACTATGAGAGTACCACATGGATTATTGTCATAGGTAATTCTCATCATAACAGTATTATTTGAGTCCTCTAACCTGAGATCACCATGGTTTCCTGTGCTATAAGTTCTGTATTTTGACACATCCCTACACCATACTTTAACTAGATGGTAAAATAGATTGTGATTGGATATAGAATGAGTTATGTGAGGAATTTAAGTGGTTAAGATGGAATTTATCCCTCATTTATTTTGAGAAGTTATTAGTTAGGCCCCTTTATGAGCTAAACTGAAGAGAAATGCATGGCCATGCTAGAATGATAAAGAATTATTAGTGTTAGTCAACTTGGGATTGAGAAACAAGATGATTAAATAATATAAAGATGACATGATCCATGCCTTATGTTCAATTAGGATATCATGTGATATAAGGACTATAGTACATGTTGTGTATTAGGTTATGTTGGATTATCGACCTTCATATAACTTGGGTAGCCATAATGTCTTGCTAGAGACAACTTATGACTTATGGGCTAAAATGGGAATTTTAGGCCCATTGCCAATGTTATGTGAACCTATAGGGTCGCTATAGATAGTGGGGTTTAGCGCATGTCCAAGAACCGTGACACTGTTTGAGCTCAGGGCTTTAGAGAACACACTAACCACTACCATAAAGACATGGCATGGAGATGAGGAGTTGCCAGCCATGGTAATAACTGAGACAAATCGAAAAGGTGGTATTCGATTCCCTAAAATAAAACTAGCACCACAACCAGGAGAATCTCAGTACGGAATACCAATTTCTTTCAATCTTGTGTTCTTTTAGAATTACTTTATGAATTACTAAATTATCCTCTATTTACATGCAATTTAATATAAACCCTTACTCTAGCAATGAACTCCAAGGCAAACTAGTCATGAAAATACAAGTAAATAATGCATTCAATAGAACATATAATCCCTAAGTTAGTCTAATATACATGGATTTTAATTAAATTAACTAAATCTACATATTTTTAATTTACAAGTGAGCTAAAAACTAATTACTTTTAATTTTAATTAAATGAACCTAAGTCTAATTATTTTAATTATAAAAATGGACTTAAATCTATAAATTATGAAAGTATTTAAATTAAATGGGCTAAGTCTAAATTAATTAAATTAAATTAAGTGGGTCTATGTTTATTTTACTAGATGGGCCTAAGTTATTTATAACCTAAAATATAATTAATTATGGGCCTAAATATATTTTTTAATTAATTAAACCTAATTAATTATTAGGTGAGATGGCTAAAAATAATTATCCAAACAAAAATAAATTAAAGCCTAACATGAGCTTAAGGCCCCAAAACACATAAAAATAATAAATAAGCCCAAAAAACAAATATAACATGCCAAAATAAATAAGTAAAAGACCAAACAAATAATTAAATTAATCTCTTCTAAAAACCCTAACTTTTATTAACGTGTATTGATTTTAATTAATTACCTAATTGAAAACCTAACTTTACTAACGAATTTAATCAAAATAAACATGCAATAACACATATAACTTTACTATTCCCACTATTTGGGCTATTACAATAATTCATAGGAAATAATGATAAAAATAATTAATATACCCATAAAAAAATAAAGCAATATACTCAATAGGATTTTATCCTTAGCATTCCATGGACTTCTCAATTTATCATCTCGAGCATGATCACAATATATTTTCCTCCATAATCACAAAAAAAAAAAAAAATTATGATTAGTGAATAAATTATAATAATAACTCAAATAATAGAAATAATTAATAAAATAATAAATAAATAAAATATAAAAAGAAGAAGATGATGAGGCTTATGAGTGATGGGATGCTCCTCAGATTTGTAAAATCACTACTTCTTAATAGGTCTTCTAATGTTGTTCTTCAAAAATTCTCTAAAGATCTTCAATTAACTAATAAAACTAAAGGGGATTTTTGTAAAGAAATACATTTCACAAAAGAATAGAATCAAGAAGGCTTTTTCAAGAATAATCAATGAATGATAAAAATAATAATTATTATGTGTAAAAAAATGAATGAAAAATTAAAAGCTTATAAAATATGTTGCTGCCTTCCTCCCAGATTTTGTCCCTTTCTTCCCTTCCTTTTTCCTTTTCCCCTCTCCCCTTTTTCAGAGCAAAAGGCCTCATTATATAGGGATACATTTTATAACCCTAGCTATAAATTGATTCCTAAAAGACTTTTACTTCCATAAAAACATTATCAAAATAATTTTAGGAGAATTTCATCTAGAAATTTTGAGATTTATCTAGAAAATTCAAGAATTTGCAGAATGAGTCTAATTTCAATCGAAATTGTGTAATTTTGATCAGAATTACATAATTTCAATCGGAATTTCATAATTCCAATTGGAATTAGCATAATTCCAATCAAAATTACGTAATTTCGATCAAAATTACGGTAATTCTGATCACCTTTTTTTAATTTTTAATTATAAAAAGGTCCTTGAAAGAATTTAATTTTTACAATTAGATGCCTAAAAAGCATTGCACTTTAGTCTAAAAAAACATTAAATCCTTTCTTTGAAAAAATGCAATTAGACCCTTGAAGTTTTAAAGTTTCAAATATTGAAGACCTATTCATGACATTTTCATCATTAGAGTCTTTTATTACATTCATAACTCATCATCTCAAAATTGGGTGTCTATAGTTGCCCCCCTTTGTCTTTTTTTTTTGACAAATAGCGGCAAAGTAAACTAGCATGCAATTTCTTAATTGAAAGTTAGGATACTTACCTATGCTTCATGAAGCTTTTGCTTATGAACTTGCTAATGTACAACATTGATTTGAAATAACATATCATACTTGGTCATATGATATTAACTATACTTGGTCATATAGTATTGGGTGAAAGGAACCTATTGTACTTGATCATACAATGTCAACTACACTCAGATGTATAGCCTTAATTAAAAAGGAACATCACACTCAGTCATATGATGTCGATTATACTTGGTCATATAATATTAGTTGAAGATACATTGCACTCGGTTGTACAATGCCGATTACACTTGGTCATATAGTCTGTTTTGAAAAGAAACATCACACTTGGTCATATAATCTTGATTAAAGATACATTGCACTCAGTCGTATAATGTCGACTACACTCAGTCATATAGTCTATTTTTGAAAAAAAACATCATAATCGGTCGTATGATGTTGATTATACTCGATTTTATAATCTTAATTCAGAATAAATTGCACTCAGTCATACAATGCCGATTACAATCGATCGTATAGTCTATTTTTGAAAAGAAACATCACACTCAGTCATATGATGACGACTATACTCGGTCATATAATCTTAATTGAGGATACATTGCACTCAGTTGTACAATGTTGACTACACTAAGTTGTATAGTCTGAATTGTCTTATATGATTATGCTATAATCCATAATTGCTCAAGATTAGCTACAACCCTTTTATTGCTCATTAATGATGTTACAATCCATAACTTCTCGTTATTAGCTGCAACTCTTTTGTTGCTCACTGATGATGTTACAATCCATAATTGCTCGCAATTAGCTATAACCCTTTCATTGCTCATTGATGATGCTGCAGTCCATAACTACTCATGATTAGCTACAACCCTTTCATTGCTCACTGATGATGTTATAGTTCATAATTGCTTGTAAATTGATTACAATCCTTTCATTGCTCACCTTTGATAATGCGATAGTCCATAACTGCTTGCTGATTTTAATTAACTGCAACCCTCTCGTTGCTTGCCTTTAATGCTATAATCCCTAATTGCTTGCAAATTGTTTGCAATCCTTTCATTTCTCATCTTTTATAATGCTACATTCCATAACTACTTGTGAATTGGCTGCAATCCTTTCATTGCCTGGCTTTGATAATGCTACAGTCCATAACTGCTCACAAATTTTATCTTTAGTTGTTTGAGTTAAATGCTTTGAATTCATGGTACTGATTGACTTTGAATTTTATTATGCTGACCGATTAGAATTTATATGCTGACTATTTTAAATTTCGTTGTGTTAACCATCTCTACTAATTGGGTGCTCTTTCTTCTAAATTTGTAAATTCCTATAGACTTGTTGAAGTTAGTTTCAATCATGATGAATGCATAAAAGAAAATTATAATGTTGAAAATTTTATGAGAAAATTCATCACTTTTCATGAAATAGCATACACTCAACAAATCTCACTATTTTTTATTTTGATTACTATCATTTATTTACCATTTACAAAGGTCAAAGGCATTATTAACCATCTTATGCTGGGAGCATATCTTTTACTAAGTGAAGAGCTTACTTCCATACCTAATTTTAGGGAGAATTTGCTAAACAAAACTCATGGAAATTAAGCATAAAAAGATCAAATTTTGAGTATCAAAATAGCCTTTGAATTATTTTTATGCTTTCCTTCCTTATCTGAGTATTCCCCCGCCTTCTCATATTACTCAGCATGGATACTGTTGGAAAGGTTCTTTAGATATTCATACTCATATAGAACATTGGAGTAAATAGAGCAATATTTTTTTTGGCATGGTCCTCTTTTAGTATGCCCCTGCCTTTCTTGTATTACTCAATATGGATATCGCTAGAGGCTTCATGTTGATACTTTTACTCATTTCTGAGTATTGGAGTAAATTATGCTTGCTCTTTTTTTAATTCTCCTCTTAGTATTCCCCACTTTTCTTATATTACTCAACATGGATACCATCAAGGGATATTGTACTTATACTCATTTCTAAGCATTGGTGTAGATTATATGCACATTTATTATTCAAAAGACTAAAATAATACTTTGAAATTCAAGCAATTTATGCTTCATTTCCATAGATTTTATCTTTTGCATTTTCTTCCCCTTGTTTAGGTGTAAAGCAAGCATTAGATTGATTAGAGTTTATAAACTCTCAACACAAAACTGTTAACTACTCATCTAAATTCTCATGGCTAATAAAAGAAAGCCCTTATAATTAAAAGTCATGAGATACGCTTTTCGCACATGATCTCATGAAGTGGATGAATTTACTTTCAATTTATGAATTTTATGATTGAGATGGTTCTTTATTATAAAATCTAAGGAATAAAGTTATGTTACTTCCCTTTATTATCTTGATGAGTGTTTTCCATGCAAGATGATACTTCTAATAAATTATTAGCATTTGCAACCTTTCCCATTCTTGTTGATGTATCGGTTCCTTTCACCTTCTTTATAGTCTTTTGTTCTTCCCTACACAAACTATTATAAGTTAGTATGGTCTATTCGAAAGTGAAGAAATTTTGTCAAAATGCAATGTTATTCTTATTTTTTTCTTTGTATTCTTCCCTTTAGATTTGTTTTTTATTACAAGGTTATGATACTCCACCATTGAAGTTGCAGCTTTGGGTTACATTTGTATTTCTGCCATTCCATTAATGCTATGGTAGGGGACTTCATTCCTCATACTAAAAAAAAGGTTTAGGAGTTAGAGATCTTATTTATTGATCAAATAATTTTTTAGAGTGCATTTATTTCAAGTTTTGAGTGCATTCTTCCCTTTTATAGGGCCAGCGAATGTATTATTGACATGTTGGACCTTCTCATCACCATATTCCATACCTTACACTCATTTGACTATTGTGGAGAGATATTCTAAAGGATGCTCTATTTGAGGCTATGTAGATGGATACTGAATCTGAGGAGCTTGAGCATCCTATCTAGCCTCTTGAGATTTCCAATATGAGGTTTCTTGATAATGTTGCTCTTCCTATTTTACTATTTCAAATGCTTCACATGTAAATACTTTGACTACTTTCCTATACTTTCACATCACTCATTTCAAATGTTATTAGCAAAGTATTTGCACAATCTTGACTAGGCTTAAAAACTTTATTAAGCAAAGCAGGTGTATCATAATAGATGTATGCAAGTGTATAAATGCCATGTATGACATGCATGATCCTAATAGGTCTCCTATTTAGAATAGAGCTATGTTGTAGCTTAGAGTATGAGAATCAGGTGAATCATCAATAACCTATAGGCTTGAGTATTGAATGCTTCATTGTTGGAGCTTCTAACATTAGAGCTTCAGATACAGTTCATTGGACTAATGACTAGGCTAGCAAGTGCGATCCATGGCTTGACAATAGAGCTTATGATTGATCAATCCACTATTGAATTTTTCTTTTTGCCATTGCTTTTGCTGTAAGATACCCGATGTACTTGTATGCTTCTTTTTGCACTGAGATATCTTTTAGTAGCTCTTATACTTCAATTTTCCATTTTTGCTCTTTAAATGTAGACTCAATTTGCCCCCAGTTCTATTTTGGATTCATTCATGTTATTCTAGTAGTCTTTTTTTATTTTAATGTGCAAGAGACCCAATTCATTCACTGCTATTATTGATCCTTTGACTTACTAACCCTATTAGTTGCAATCTTATGCACTAGAGATGTTATGGAATGGGCAAACTGATTGGAGTGAGTTCTTGATGATGAAATCAACTGGATTTAGACTTTATAGAACTCTTGAGCTGAATATGAGGCTTGATGCTCATGAAATAATTGATGATAGTTATAAGACAAGAGTTGCAATGCAAGTTACTGAGCCACCTGAATTCTCAAGGTATAAGGGGATACTAGGCTTATAAGGAAATTTACAAAAGGGGTGGTAAAAAAGAAAACATAACTAAAATAGTGTTCTCATAGCTCTGATTTAGCTTTTATTATGTATTGTCTTTCCATTCAGATACTTATGTAGTATGATAAAGATGAATATGCGATATTTGAAAAAAAATTAAAATTCAATTTTAATCATTCATTTGGGTAAAAATGAGAACAATCATTACATCACATAATATAACTCCTGTTACCAGCCAAGCCTAATTTTCTCTTTAATTTTTACCTCACTGTTCTTTCTTCTTCTTCTTTTCTCTCTCCTTAATTTTTTCATTTTTTTCATTCTTTTTTATTTTTTTCTCAAATTTCCTATCTTCATAAGTTACATCATGTGATATATGAATGTTCCTTGAATTTTCATTTGTGCCCATACTGAATGAATCTAATTGAATTGAATTTATGTCAAACATGCATTTGCGATCAATATCATAATACATAATACCATTAGGATGTTAATACATAAGTAAGCATGATCAAGATTTATATCATCAATCACTAAAACAAAACAAGTTCTAAAGAAACTAAAATTTTATTCAAAAAAGACAATAAGAAAATTTATTTCCCATTCTAAAGGCTAGGGATGTTGGGTCTCACAATGGTTGTCCTTTAGGTGATTAACATAACAATTATCCTTGCATCTTCTTGCTAACTGTCTCCATGACTTCATCCTTCTGTACCTCCACTGTGTATGTTTCTTCCTTGTCTGGCAACTTCTCATCATTAAACTCATCACCCCATCCTGTAGGCACAATTGACTTGGAGGGTATATCAAAAGAGGGTAGTTTAGTGTAAAACACCTTATAGTCAAACTTGCCTAAGGGCTGACCCAAAAAGTCTTATACTCTTTCCACATCTTTATGTGCACTAGGAGATTTCTCATTAGCTTTGAGGTTTAGATCCTCAAAAGAGTTTAACACTTCTTCGTCGCTTACTCTTGAGTTTATCATCATGGTTGTTGGAGGTGGCATGTTTCGATAATTTAGGAAAGGATTATTTTGGGTGTTTAGGTTTGGATTTGATTTCTCAAGGTCTATGATTTTTTTTGAATCTATAAGGTTTTGAATTTTGTGTTTAAGGCACATGTAATAATCAGTTGGATGACCAACAACTTCGTGAAACTTGCAGTTAAAGCAAGGGAGATTTGGGTTTGGTGGTCTAGTGGGGGTTATGTTAGTGATATGCACTAGGTCAATCATTTGTGACGATGTATTGACTTTCTTATTTTATTAATAAAGAGGTATTTCATTATCATTTTATTTTATGATAATTATATGAATGGTTAATTCTTACTAAGGCCATCAAGTATGTGACTTGATAGTAAAACCCTTAGATTAAAATAAGAGTTCTATTCTAATTATCCATAGCTATTTATTCATTATATAAGTATTAAAGTATTAAGGCTAGTATGATGTTGACTGATGGTTATGTTTTACTAATCATGAATATGAGATATTAAGTCAACTCATAGGTACATAATGAGAGATCATGTATTGGATTGACCCACTATGAGAATACTAAATAGATTATTGTCATAAGTATTTCCTATCACAATAATTTTATTTCGGTCCTTTGACCTTGAAATCATCATGGATTTCTACATAGTTATTTTATTTTTTTAACACATTCTAACATTCCAAACAATTGAATATGATGTTGTTGGATATGACATTAGTTATGTGAGCAATGTGAGTGATTCATAAGGAATTTATCCCTCATTAATATGAGAAAGATATCTATGGGCCCCTTGATGAGATAGACTGAAGGAAAATTCATGGCCATGCTGAAATGAATTGATAAAGAGTTATCATTTTAAGTCTACTTGGAATCAAGTCATAATATTGAACTATATAAGGATGACATTCTATGCCTTATGTTCAATTAAGATATCATATGATAAAGGGACAATAAAATTCACTATAATTAGGTTATGTCAGATTATTGACTTCACATGACTTGGGTAGTCATAATGTCTTGCTAGAGGCCACTTATGACTTGTAGGCTTAAATAGAGATTTAGGCCCACTGCTAATGTTATGTGAAACTACAAGGTCACACAGTTAGAACAAGCCCAAAATGAATATGGGTTTAATAAGCCCAAAATAAACTCTGTGGAAATAAATAATTAAAGTGTTTTATTTATTTGTTAATTTATTTAAGAAAAATGTTATTATAAATAAATAAATAAGATATTATTTATGATTTATTTTTATAACAAACTCAAAATATAATAAATGGGAAATTAGCAAAAGGTCATTGGTAGGTGAAACCCTAATTTAGAGTCTATAAATATGTTATATTCTCTAGGGTTTTACTCACTTGTTTTCCCTGCCTCCAAATTTGTTTTTCTCTCTTCTGAGAAAAAAACACAGAATTTTTCTCTTGTTCTTGATTTGTGAGACAATCAAGAAAGTTGTTAGCACACACTCCAATTCATTTTTATGAAGGGTTATTCGTGTGGATACCTATAGAGGACGCATCCTTTTGGAGACGTCTAGATCCGAACAACCAAAGGAAAAAGCTCGAGGTAAGGTGTCACTAGTGTGAACCTCCTCTTATCCTTTTAGAAAATCTTGCCTCTTCAGCGTTTTAGTGAGATTCTTGAAACCCTATATTTAATCAAATAGTCGAATTATATGGATCTAGGTTTGGGAACATGATAAATTTTTAATTTTCCAATATGTTTGTATCATGAAACCGAACAGTGGTATCAGAGCCACTTGTAATTTGATTAATTGATTATGTGTATATGTGATATATGTTAGGATTAATTTGATTAATTGAAAACCCAAAAGGGTTTTCAAAATTATCAAAAAGGGTTTTGATGTGTTTTGTGACAATTCTTAGTAATTGATTTGAAAACAGAATTAAATATTAATTTGATTAATATTTATAATGGTTTAATATGATTAAACTAAAAGTAGTTTTTGATTTTACGAATTCAGAATGTTGTTTCATGAAAAACAAATTCAGTAAGCTATTTTATTGAAATTGAATTATGTATAATGTTTTCATGAAGAATGAATTAAATATAATGTTTTATGAATGCAATTTAATGAAATAGAAATTCTGTTTTAGAAAACCTAATCACTTAAGGATTCATATCTGTTATGTATTTTTTTTTATTAATATGATTAATTGGGACCACATATTTATTTTCTGTTTTAACTAGGAAAATCGATTTCTATTTTAATCAGGAAAATCATTTTTGATTAAATCTAAAATAGAAATTTTATGATTATGTGTTAAGGGACAATCTGTTTAAACGTTAAAAAGATTATGCATAATGGATCTGTTTTATATAGATTCGTTCAAGCTATAATTTTGATTACAGAAATTAGAGATTTCTTAATGCATGCGTCTGTTTAAAAAATTTATTTTTGATATGTTTTGAATGGATTTTTGAGACTGTAAGTTGTTTATAGAAAGTGATGTCATTTTAGGCAGTAGCTAATTTAGTAATATGATTACAAAAATTGGTTAGTTACTTCCTTGATGCAAATTAAGGTTTTAAGGTGGTTGTTTTCATTGAGCAATTTTGTTTGTTTCTTCACAGATTAATTTTATAGTAATTTGATTATGAAAATTCATTAACGTTTAAAAATTTGAAAGGCAATTCACCAAAGAGCTAAGGTAATTTGATCTGGACCACCACCAGGGGCGCTGCCCCCGAACCCTGCCAGGGGCACTGCCCCTTGGACCCCATGCCCCTTGGAACTCTGCTAGGGGTGCTGCCGCTTAACCCCGAAAGAATTGTCACATTATTTTTTTTAAACATAATAATTGGATGTGCTAACTAAATAGACTATTATGTTATACATGTTTGTTGTTTAATGCATGGTGCATAGCATGGCCCTTAGACTAATGTGATTGGATTTAATTTTTATGGGTTGTAATTTTAAATACAGCCAACGAGTTGTTTTTGTTTAATTATATTTATTTTATTAGAATAGTGTAGAATAAATTACAATAATTTATATAAATCAAGACCCATGGTGCAATTCAAGTTGGAGGCTCGGGATGGAGATCCAAGGTGGGAACCAAAGAAGGAGATCCATGGTAGAAGATGGAGATTCCAGTTGGAGGGTCAATTTGTAATTGTAATATTACCTAGGTTTGACCTTGATTCTTCATATTGGCTTATGAAGATCAACTTAGATTTGGGCCATGATATATCACATTTATTTTAGTTGTTATGTATGTAATGCCATATGATGTCATGCAATGCAACATAACAATAACTAAATAAGATTAAATAAAGATGAACCCTTATTTAATATTAAGTCATTATAATGCCTCCATAAATTCAACACTTGTCAAGCCTTAGATTATTATATATGGGCCTACCAAAGCAGGGTGTATAAATTTATCCAGGGAAGGCAAGTTGGATAATGGTTCTATCCAAACATTTGATATGGTTTGACTTAACTAGGTTATCAAAATAGTTTTGGACCGAGGGAATTAGATAGGATTTTTAGCCATGACATGTGATGTCAAATCCCACACCATCCAAGAGTTACATGACATGTAATTGATAAGAGTTGTTTACCTAAATAACCATATTTTAGGCGATAAGCCAAAGCACACTTAAAGTATAGTGAAATATGGATCTTGGCCCACTAAAATTTATAAATTAACTTAGAGGGTTATTGATTTAAGTAAATTTAGTGGGAATTTTTAAATATGCCTCATACATATTTAATAAAATATTGAATGGACTTTGCATATATTTGTTATAGATAATGACTTCAAACATTACACCTACCATGTCACTACGATCGATCATTTAGAAGGATAAGCTAAATGGGACTAACTTTCTTAACTGGTATAGAAACCTAAGAATTGTTATTAGGCATGAGAGAAAGGAATACATCCTTGATCAACCCATTCTTGAGGAACTAGCTACCAATGCTCCTAGGGCACAAAGGGATTCTTATAACAAGCATCTCAATGATTTTACTAATGTCACTGGTGTTATGCTTAGATGTATGGAGTTTGAGCTACAAAAGTAGTTGATGGATATGTAGGCTTATACTATGATAGGCCATCTTAAGGAAATGTTCCAAGAGAAAGCCATAATTGAAAGGTTCAATACCATCAGGGCATTGCTTTCTTGTAAGCTGACTACTAGCGACTTTGTCAGTCCTCATGTTCTTAAGATGAAGGGTCATCTTGATCACTTGGACAAGCTTGGTCTCAATATTGAATAAGAACTTGTTGTGGATATTTTTCTTCAATCTTTGCCTGAAGCTTACGATAGCTTTGTTATGAATTTCAATATGTATAGTATGGAGAAGACCATTTCAGAGTTGCATGGGATGCTAAAAACTACTAAAAGAACATCAAGAGTAACACCAAGGATGTTCTCATGGTCAATAAGGGAAAGGGGATGAAAAGGATTGGAAAGGGCAAGGGCAAGGTCTCTAAAGGCTTTCAAAAGCCCAAGCCAAAGCCTAAGCCCAAATCCAAAGCTGAACCCAAAGCAAAGGAAGGAATTTCCTTTTTTTGTAATGAGTCAGGCCACTAGAAAAGAAATTGCAAGCTCTATTTGGATGATCTAAAGAAGAAAAAGGGTGGTGAGACTACCTCTTCAGGTATTCATGTTATAGAATTAAATCTATCTACTTCTGATTTTGATTATTGGGTATTAGATACTGGATTAGGATCTCACATTTGTATAAATGTGCAGGGTCTATAAAGGAGTAGATCATTGGCAAGAGGCGAAGTGTACCTACGAGTTGGTAATGGAGCAAGAGTTGCTGCTTTAGCTGTAGGAACTTATGAGTTACCTTTGCCTAGTGGACTTGTTTTATCTTTAGAAAATTATTATTATGTACCTACCGTGCGTAGGAATATTATTTCTATTTCTTGTTTGGACAAGAAAGGGTTTGAATTTATTATTAAGAATAATAAATGCAATATTTATTAGGATAACATTTTCTATGGATATGCTCCATGCATTAGTGGACTTTATGTTTTAGATGCTGAAGACACTAATGGAATGCCAATCTATAAAATTGATACAAAGAAGCCTAAATCTAATGATTTAAACTCAACCTATCTTTGGCATTATCGTTTAGGCCATATAAATGAGAAACTAATTTCAAAGCTACACCAAAATGGGCTTTTAAATTCATTTGATTATGAATCATTTGATACATATGAATCTTGTTTACTTGGAAAAATGACTAAAACACCTTTTACTAGATAGACTGAGAGGGCTAATGACTTATTGGCCCTAATACATTCTAATGTATATGGACCATTAAGCTCAACTGCTAGAGGTGGTTTTCAATACTTCATAACTTTCACAAATGATTTCAGTAGATATGGTTATCTTTATCTAATGAAACATAAATCTGAATCTTTTGAAAAGTTTAAAATTTTCAAGAATAAAGTACAAAATCAACTTGGTAAAAATATTAAAACACTAAGATCTGATCGAGGTGGTGAATATTTTAACCAAGAATTTACAGATCATCTTAAAGATTGTGGGATTATTTCATAATTGACTCCTCCAAGTACACCATAATGGAATGGTGTGTCTGAATGTAGAAGTCAGGCTCTATTAATTATGGTTCGATCTATGATGAGTTAATTTAATCTTCCAATCTCTTTTCGGGGATATGCTTTAGAAACTACTACATTCATTTTGAATAGAGTTCCATCGAAGGCAGTTGAAAAGACACCATATAAGACATGGACTGGAAAAACTCCCAGTTTGTCTCTTTTTCAGATTTGGGGATGTGACACTTTTGTGAAGTGTCAAATCTTAAATAAACTAGCACCCAAATATGAAAAATGCCTTTTTGTGGGATATCTTAAAGAAACTAATGGATATTACTTCTACAATGCATTTGAGAACAAAGTGTTTATGTTTTGGAATGGTGTATTTTTGGAAAGAGAGTTTATTTCCAAAGGAACCAGTGGGAGCGTAGTGCAACTTAAAGAAATTCAAGGCCCACAAAATAGCGTTGTACCTAATATAGAATCGCAGCTGAATCAACAAGTAGTTGTTGAGCTTGCACAAGTACCAGAAGGCCCAAGGAGGTCTGGTAGGACATGCCAAATCCCCATGAGATATGGATTTCTCATAACCGGTGATAATGATGTGTTAATTATGGATAAAAATGAGCCCACATCCTATTAGGAGGCCATAAATAGTCTTGACTCTGAGAAATGGCTTGAATCCATGAGATTAGAAATGTAATCCATGTATGATAATCAAGTATGGACCTTGATTAACCTAAATGATGGTTTAAAAATTATTGGGTGCAAATGGGTTTTCAAAAAAAAAACCAACATGGATGGCAATGTGCATACCTTTAAGGCAAGACTAGTTACAAAAGGTTTCAAACAAACACATGGTATAGACTATGATGAAACCTTTTCACTAGTGGCTATGCTAAAATCTATTCGAATTCTCCTTGCCATAGCTACATACTATGATTATAAGATATGGAAAATGGATGTCAAAATAGCATTTCCTAATGAAAACTTACTTAAGGATGTGTACATGACACAACGAGAGGGTTTTGTTAGTCCTAAGAATTCTTGAAAGGTATGCAAGCTTCAAAGATCCATTTATGGATTGAAGCAAGCATCTCGGAGTTAGAATCTTCATTTTGATGAAGTAGTTAAAGAATTTGGCTTCATTTAAAATGAAGATGAACCTTGTGTATACAAGAAAGTTGGTGGGAGTGCTATTATGTTTTTAGTGTTGTATGTGGATGACATACTACTCATTGGAAATGATATCCCTATTTTACAAAATGTTAAATCATGGTTAGGGAATTTTTTTTTGAATGAAAGACTTAGGTGAAACTACTTATATATTGGGCATTATGATCTATAGAGATAGATCTAAAAGGCTTATTGGCCTAAGTCAAAGCACTTATATTAATAAGGTATTGAACATGTTTAGTACACAGGATTCCAAGAGAGGAATCTTGCCAATGCCACATGGCATTAGTCTTAGTAAGACTCATTGTCCTATGACACAAGATGAGCGAGATCGCATCAGTAAGATTCCATATGCTTCTACTATTAGATATATCATGTATGCAATGTTGTGTACTCGACCTGCTGTTTCATATGCCTTAAGCACAACGAGTAGATACCAGTCAAACCCAGGTGAAAGTCACTGGATAATAGTTAAAAATATCCTTAAGTACTTGAGAAGAACTAAGGATGCATTTTTACTATATAGTGGTCAGGAAGATGAACTAGTTGTAAATGGTTACATAGATGCCAGCTTCCAAACTGACAAGGATGATTTTAGATCATAGTTAGGATATCTGTTTTGTTTGCATGGAGGTGTAGTGAGTTGGAAGAGTTCCAAGCAAGACACTGTTGCTAATTCTATAATAGAAGCTGAGTACATATCTGCCTCAAAAGCAACTAAAGAGGCTATTTGGATCAAGAGGTTCATAATTGGACTAGATGTTGTTCCTAGTATATCAGATCTAGTGAACTTGTATTATGATAATAATGGAGCTATAGCCCAAGCTAAGGAGCCCAGATCACATCAGAGATCCAAACACATACTCAGGCATTATCATCTCATTCGAGAAATCATTGAGAGAGGAGACGTCAAGATATTCAGAGTACCTACAAATGATAATGTTGCTAATCCACTGACTAAGCCTCTTCCATAGCCTAAACATGATAATCATATTAGGTCCATGGGTATTCGATGAGATGTTGATTGGGCCTAGTGCAAGTGAGAGATTGTTAGTGATATCCACTAGGTCAATCATTTGTGATTATGTATTGACTTTTTTATTTTATTAATAAAGAGGTATTTCATTATCATTTGATTTTATGATAATTATATGAATGGTTAGTTCTTACTAAGGCCATCAAGTATGTGACTTGATAGTAAAACCCTTAGATTAAAATAAGAGTTCTATTCTAATTATCCCTAGCCATTTATTCATTATATAAATATTAAAGTATTAAGGCTAGTATGATGTTAACTGATGGTTATTTTTTACTAATCATGAATATGAGATATTAAGTCAACTCATAGGTACATGATGAGAGATCATGTATTGGATTGACCCACTATGAGAATACTACTTAGATTATTATCATAAGTATTTCTCATCACATTAATTTTATTTTGGTCCTTTGACCTTAAAATCATCATGGATTTCTACATAGCTCTTTTATATTTTGACACATTCTAACATTTTCTTTAACCAGACGACTAAATGGGATGTTGGATATGAAATTAGTTATATGAGGAATATGAGTGATTCAGAAGGAATTTATCCCTTATTAATATGAGAAAGATATTTGTAGGTCCCTTGATGAGATTGACTGAAGGAAAATGCATAGCCATGCTAAAATGAATTGATAAAGAGTTATCATTTTTAATCTACTTGGAATCAAGTCATATATTAAACTATATAAGGATGACATTCTATGCCTTATGTTCAATTAAGATATCATGTGATAAAGGGACGATAAAATTCACTGTAATTAAGTTATATTAGATTATTGACTTCACATGACTTGGGTAGTCATAATATCTTGCTGGAGGCCACTTTTGACTTGTAGGCCTAAATAGAGACTTAGGCCCACTGCCAATGTTATATGAACCTACAAGGTTACACAGTTAGAACAAACCCAAAAGGAATATGGGTTTAATAAGCCCAAAATAAACTCTGTAGAAATAAATAATTAAAGTGTTTTATTTATTTATTTAAGATAAATGTTATTTTAAATAAATAAATAAGATATTATTTTTTATTTGTTTTTAAAACAAAATCAGAATATAATAAATGGAAAATTACCAAAAGGTCATTGGTAGGTGAAACCCTAATTTGAAGTCTATAAATATGTTATATCCTCTAGGGTTTAACTCACTTGTTTTTCCTGCCTCCAAATTCATTTTCTCTTTTATTAGAAAATAAACACATAGTTTTTCTTTTATTCTTGATTTTTGAGACAATCAAGAAGGTTGTTAGCACACACTCCAATTTGTTTTTTTAAAGGGCTATTTATATGGATACCTATAGAGGATGCATCCTTTCAAAGAGATCTAGATCCGAACAACCAAAGAAAAAAGCTCAAGCTAAGGTGTCACTTGTGTGAACCTCCTCTCATCCTTCCAGAAGATCTTGCCTCTTTTGCATTTTGGTGAGATTCTTAAAACCTTAGATTTAATCAAGTAGTCTAATTACATGGATCCAGATTTAGGAACATGATAATTTTTTTATTTTCCACTGCGTTTGTATCATAAAACCCAATAAGTTAAAGGTTTAAGGAGGCCTTTTTAGATGAGACGATCTAGGACTTTTGATAAGGGTTGGTTGAAATTGAAGAATAATTCAACTAGTGCTTCCTTGTTGTATACCCCCAGTTTGGTAGTTTCTTACTCCGATGCTTTTAGCAATTATCTTTTTCTTATTCTCAATCTCCTCAGCTTGTAACCCATTGTCATAAAGGTCTACAAATGTCTTAGGGTTCATCATCTGTGACCTCTCAACCAAGTTAGGCAACATAGTTTAGACTATCATCCTAACCTGTTCCTTTTCAGTTGGCTTATTTTTCATTAACCCTACCTTATTCATGAATCTAGTTAAATAATTTTAAAATGGTTTATTAGGCTTATGCTTTGATTCTAGCTCTTGAACTTGCTCAAGTAATTTCCTTTTTGCCTTTTCAACCATATAACTCTTAATATCCTTGAGTTTTATTCCCCCAGCATTATCATTTATAGTAGGTGGATTGGTCACAATAGGTGGATTGGCTGCAGGAGGTGCAGTAGCAACATGTCGCTGCATCAGTCCGGTGAAAGCTTGTCTTAACTCATCTTGCATCATCACTCTCATGTCATCCATCAATGCTCATTTGACATCCTCTAAGGTCCAATTTCCTTTTTTTATTGTTCCATTCCTTTAGTTTCTTTTGGTTATGTAGATTCTAGGTAGAGTGGATTGATGTGACTCTTTTCCAGTCTGCTAAGGATCTCTTTCATAATAAAATACATATAAACAATATTTCTAGGTATAAAAGCATAACCTAATCTTTATTAGTCATGATAGGCTTCTAAAGTATGCGCTTCGGCCTTTATAGATAAAAATACATCATGGCAATAATCACAAGCAATTTGGGTATATCCTAGGGGAAATAACTAAGCCATTATATATAGTTAGGGTCTGATAAAAAGGTAAAGGTTCCTTTAGTAAATGCCCTCCTTTAAGACTTAAGTCACAAGCCAAGGTCACAGGGGCCCAGCTTCCTTTGCAAATTTGAGAGAAGACTGGCCCCCCTTAAGGACTTCAATCATAAACTATAGTTAGATAAGCTCGACAATCTCTCTTGAACCAAGTTAAAGCTAAAAGTGATGGTTAGCCAATTTACAATCACATGAAGCTAGTGGAATCATGGAACCATAAACCAATGCCATCAGTTAATAGGGACATGCAGAATGAATGCAAAAATAAAATAATAATTAATAAAATAATTCTAAAGAACACAAGTAGAATCAATATTTGTTATCCCTAGTAGATTCGCCACTATAGACGACGGGGTTTAGCGCACGTCCAATATTTAAGCAATCGCAACACTGCTTGAGCTCAGGGCTCTAGAGAACACACTAACCATTGTTATAAAGACATGGCATAGAGATGAGAAGTCACCACCCACGGTAATAACTGGGACAAATAAAAAAGGTGGTACTTGATTCCCTAAAAGAAAATTAGCACCAAAACTAGGAGATTCTAGATACATAATACCAATTTCTTTCAGTCTTGTGTTCTATTAGAATTACTTTATGAATTACTAAATTATCCTCTATTTACATGCAATTTCATATAAACCCTTATTCTAGCAATGAACTCCAAGGCAAACTAGCAATGAAAATACAAGTAAATAATGCATTTAATGGACCATATAATCCCTAAGTTAGTCTAATATACATGGATTTTAATTAAATGAACTAAATTTACATATTTTAATTTACAAGTGAGCTAAAGACTAATTCCTTTTAATTTTAATTAAATGAACCTAAGTTTATTTATTTTAATTCTAAAAATGGGCCTAAATCTACAAATTATAAAGGTATTTAAATTAAATGGGCTAAGTCTAAATTAATTAAATTAAATTAAGTAGGCCTATGTCTAGTTTACTATATGGGCCTAAGTTATTTCTAACCTAAAATCTAATTATTTATGGACCTAAATATATATTTTAATTAATTAAACCTAATTAATTATTAGGTGAGATGGACAAAAAATAATTATCCAAATAAAAATAAATTAAAGCCTAACATGGGCTTAAGGTCCCAAAACACATAAAAATAATAAACAAGCCCAAAAGCAAATATAACATGCCAAACTAAATAAATAAAATACCAAACAAATAATTAAACTAATCTCTTCTAAAAACCCTAATTTTTATTAACGTGCAACCTAAATCAATCTACTTCCTCCATTGATTTTAATTAATTACCTAATTGAAAACCTAACTTTACTAACTAATTTAATCAAAATAAACATGCAATCACACATATAACTTTGTTATTCCCACTATTGGGGCTATTACAATAATTCATAGGAAATAATAATAAAAATAATTGATAAAAAAATCTAAAAGCTATGTCTCAATACGATTTTATCCTTAGCATTCCATGGACTTCTCAATTTATCGTCTCAAGCATGATCACCATATATTTTCCTCCATAATCACCCAAAAAAAATTTATGGTTAGTGAATAAATTATAATAATAACTAAAATAATAGAAATAATCAATAAAATCAAAAAGAAATAAAGAAATAAAATAGAATCAGAAGATGATGATGATGCTTATGAGTGATGGGATGCTCCTCATATTTGTAAAATCACCACTTCTTAATAGGTCTTCTTATCTTGTTCTTCAAAAATTCTCCAAAGATCTTCAATTAACTAATAAAACCAAAAGGGATTTTTGTAGAGAAAGACAATTCACAAAAGAATAGAATTAAGAAGGCTTTTTCAAGAACAATCAATGAATGATAAAAAATAATTATATGTAAAAAAATGAATGAAAAATTAAAAGCTTATAAAAATATGTTAATGCCTTCCTCCCAGATTTTTTCCCTTTCTTCCCTTCATTTTTCCTTTTCTCCTCCCCCCTTTTTCAAAGCAAAAGCCCTTCTTATATAGGGATACATCTTAAAACCCTAGTTATAAATTGATGCCTAAAAGACTTCAATTTCCTTAAAAACATTATGAAAATAATTTTAGGAGAATTTTAGGCCAATTAGGACTCAATTTATCTAGAAATTTTGAGATTTATCTAGAAAATTCAAGAATTTACGGAAGGAGTCTAATTTTGACCGGAATTATGTAATTCCGATCGAAATTAAATAATTTCAATTGAAATTAGAATGATTCCGATCACTTTTTTTAAATTTAAATTATAAAAAGGTCCTTGAAAGATTTTAAATTTTGCAATTAGATCCCAAAAAAGCATTGTAAATTAGTCCACAAAAACATTAAATCATTTCTTTAAAAAATTACTATTAGACCCTTGAAGTTTCAAAGTTTCAAAGTTTTGGTGAGTGGAGATGTATAAAACACTTAAAAGGATGGCTATAATACATCTCATTCTATATATATATATATATATTCTCCTTCATCTTCTTAAACTTCTTTTATGAAAAGAAAATACCTAAAGAGAAAACATGTTGTGAGACAATAAAGGCTTTAGCAGACCTACTTTGCTTTGGACCATCTTGTTCGTGTGGATATTGTAAAGTATGTGATCTTTTGGTGACTTCTTAATCTGATAAGAAGATATGAAAAGCTTAAGGTAAGGTGTCACCGGTGTGAACCCCCTCTCATCCTTATAATGTTCTTACCAAGAAATCATTTTGGTGAGTTTTGGAAAACCCTCTCAATTGATCTAATTTGAATTAAATGGATCTAGGTTGTAGGTTTTGTGGTTCAATGTTTTTGTTTTTCTACTACATTATAGATGTTGAAACCAAATATATACCCTACTAGATCTTTTAGGAGTTAGTATGATTATATTTTCAGTAGGATTAGACTCTTGATTAATGTCCATTTGATCAACTTATTTGGATTCATTAGAATACTCCTCTTCTAATGTTATATTCCTTCATTTACCACTTACTTGAAGAGACTTTTTCTTAAGAAATATGGCATCACTACTTATAATAACAACTTGTTCAGTAGGAAGATAAAAATTACATCCTAAACTATCTTTAGCATATCCAATAAATCTACCTTGAATTGACCTTACATCCTATTTGTTTATTTTTAGCCTTTTGATATAAGTTGGGCATCCCCAAATCCTAACATGCTTAAGACTTGGCACCTTACCATGCCATATCTTATATGGTTTCATGGAATTAGACTTAGATGGAACACAATTTAGAATGTAAGCAATAGTTTATAATGCAAAACCCTAAAGGAAAGTAGGCAAATCTGTACAGCTGATCATTAATCGAACCATCTCTAACAGAGTTTGATTCCTCCTTTCAGATACACCATTTAATTGAGGTGTGCTAGGTGTAGTTAGTTGTGAAATAATGCCATGTTCCTTAAGGAATTGAATAAATTCAATACTCAAGTATTCACTTCCTCAATCCGACCTTAGGATTTTAATACTTTTTCCCATTTGGTTCTCTACTTGGACCTTAAATTCCTTAAACTTTTCAAAGGATTCACTTTTATATTTCATTAAAAAAAATTTCCATATCTTGATAAATCATCTACAAAGGCAATAAAGTAGAAAACCCCAACTTTTTCCATTTAATTAAATGGCCCACATACATTACTATGTATTATTTCCAAAAATTCATTAGCTCTTGCCATTTTTCTAACAAATTTTAATTGGGTCATCTTGCCTTAGATACAAGCTTCATAAGTTGGATTGCTTGAGGTTTCAAGATTACTCAATATTCCTAATTTTTCTAACTTTGTGATTATCACTTGTAATATGAGTTAATCTTAAGTGCCATAAAAATTTCAGATTAGAAGCATTGTCAATTACCATTATGTTTATAACATTCACATTGGTTGAATATTGTTTTTTTTGGATTTATTATCAATATAATAAAGATCACGTAATATATAACCATTGCCAACTATTTTATTATTAAAAGAGATAGTACATACGTCTCTTTTAAATTAAAATTTATAACCTTTTCTTGTCAAGCTAGAAATAGAGATAATGTTCTTATAAGCATTAGGTACATATAAAACATTATTCAATAATAAAACATGATCATTCAAGTCAATAGAAGTGGTTCCTATAACTTTAGTAGCAACACTTGCTCCATCTCCAAGCTTAAGAGTCACCTTATTTGACCCTAACCTTTTTTAACTTGTTAGATCCTGCAAGGAAGAATGTATGTGAGAACTAGCATCGATATCCAATACCCATGCTTTAGGTGAGCTTTTAGAAAATTTAGAAATAGATAAATTAGAGAAAGTCTCACCCTTTCCAATCTAGTCCTTTATTTTTATTGATTCAAGGAACTTAAGATAATTTCTTTTCTAATGTCCATCTCATTGGCAATAGAAACATTTTCCCTACCGTTGTTCTCAACCTTCCTTTTGCCTTTACTTTTTATTACACCTCCTAAAGCTTTAGGAACTCTTTCTTTAGCTCTCTTGCTTTTATTGCCCTTAGTCTTCTTAGTCTTACTAAAAGAAGCAATCAAAGTAAACTCCCTCCCTTTTTCATTATGAATTGCCTTTTAGTCTATCATAAGTATATTTAATAATTTTACAAGTGTGCACTCAATTTTATTCATGTAGAAATTAGCAATGGTTTGCCCAAATGACTTTGGAAGGGATTGTAAAATCAAATCAATTTGGACTTGAGCATCCATCTTGAAATCTAGAGTCTTAAGTTCCTTAATAGGGAAAATTATAGAATTCATATAAGATCTAATATCTTCACCTTCCTTCATTTTGGCATGAAAATGCTGCTTAGATATCTCATAAATAGCGATCCTACTTTGTTAATCAAACAACTCTTGTAGGTGAAGTAGGATTTCCTTTGCATTAGTGTAATTCTCATGTTGCCTATGAAGTTCATTGCTCATGGAAGCCCATATAATGCAATGTGCTTGTAGGTCAACATCTTTCCATTTTGCATAAGTGTCATGTTCTTCTTCCATAGCATTTGGTGGAACGGGTTTGAGAGGACTTTATTCCAAAACATATAAAATATGTTTGGAGGCTAAAAAAACTTTTAGATTTTACAGCGAATCAATAAAATTAACTCTAGTGAGTCTATGGTTTTTGAGAATGATGCTTAATGGGTTTGATGACCTCATATTATCAAATTACTGCAAAATATAACAAGATTATTAGCGACATGACATTATTTGTTACTACCATTAGATTTGGTCATTAATTACAATGGCCTCCCACTAGCTTGGCCAATCCTACACTTCTAAAGTAGGAAATGAAAATCCCTTGCTGGATGGATTTCTAGTGGGTGATGGAGTTCTTAATGGTTACTAATATCCTTTAGGTACACATTGTTGTTCCTATAATATTAGTTCTTATTAAGTGGCAACCCTTGCCATCGTATCTCATATGAGGTTCCATCAATCCAGCTCCTAATGCTTAGAGATCTTAGGTACACTTTGTTGTTCTTAACCTCTTTACATTAGTTAGGTCCAAACCATTGAATTAGTGTATTGTATGGATTTGAACATTATAAACCTCAAGAACTCCTATTTGCCATTCTTAGCCTACAGTGCATCTATACACCCACAACATCTCATGCTTAACAATAACACTGCATTAATCTCTTGAGCCTTATGTACACCCTTATATACCCATAATAGATCAACATAATCCCAAAACCATGCATTTTATTGCTCTAATGGAGAGCCTAGACCTAAATTTAATTTTAAAAGATTTTTTGGGTCTTTAATTGAGGTCTCACTTTTCACATTAGACAATTTATATACATATCACATATATATATACATCACGACATTATTACATAGAATGTAACAATATATACATAGTATGTAACAACATACACATCACATATATACATAGAACATGCATGATGGATACAAAAATATAGAGTGATCATGGGCCTTGTCACAATCTCCAAGGATCTCTAACTTGAACACTTCAAGCTCCATTTCATATCTCTTTTGGTTTACAATCAATCCTTGATATACCAAAGTGAATTTTAAATCCTAATTCTATGTACATAACATTTAATTATATACTAAATAATAAAATTAATTATTATTACAAAACATAGGATGCAATCTAGATCCATGATCATTCCTTGTATGTATGACATGCAAAAATGAAATAAAATGCAACCCTTGCATGTTTAGGAATCAATTTACAAGAATATAAGCATCAAAAGCAAAGATACTTAGTCCTAGGCTAAGTCCCAGTCGAGACATAGCTAAGGATTAGCTCTGTGTAGAAGTACTCTTTCATAGAGATTTGGTCCCGGTTGGGATGGGCTATGTAGTGATCAAGACATGAGGTATCGAGTGATGTCCTAATTGGGACATACACTTGGGATTTGTTCTGTGAAAAACCTACAATTGCATATATTTAGTCCTTTTGAGCTCCTCCCGACCGAGATGGAATTGCTATTACCAAGATCACCTTAGAACCTATTTTTTAACCAAAATTTACACACTTTTAGCCACAACACTTGTAACTAACAATAACCATAATCATAAAACTTATAATTATTAATCAATTTAGCATGTGTAAAGTGCAAGAAGTAGCTTTGATACCACTAAACAAAAATGGTTATGTAATAATCAAGTAAGGTGAGTACATGCCTTAGATAGAGTGAAATTTTAAAAATTTCACTTACATAACCTTTCATCACATGAACATTTCCATTCCTATAGATCCATTTTGCATTTTATATATAGTTAATCCATACATGAATATGTAAAACTACAGACTAGGAGGTATAGGGTTAAGAATACTTACAATATCCTAAGTCTAATGTAGACCATAAGTATTCTACAAGCTTTAGATTCATTAGTTCAATTCTTAAATCAAATGCTTAGCCTCCTAAGTGTTAGGTCTCTAGCTTAAAACAATAAAGCTCCACTAAATCACCTTCTTACTTAGGTTAGATTAGTTCCAGGTAGCCTCTCTAATGACCCTCACAAAACTTTCACTAAGTTGATCTTCTTGCAAGAACACTTAGGGTTTATTTTGTATATATGTTTCTCTTTTTTTGTGTGTCTCTAAAAAAATTCTATAACCTCTCTCAAAATGCTTCCTTAAGATATATATATATAGAGAAAGCAAACCCTTAGGACATCATCTCTTACATCACATGTATACAACTCATTATAATAAGTATACAACTTGCATAAGAGATAAGTACATAAAAAAGGTATGTAAAGATACATCTCATGTATTTTTCTACATTCATTCTCTATACGCAATCATGTAACCTAACTCTTGTCCTTGCCTAATCATAGTTAAATTTATACACATAAGAGATAATATGTGCCTAACATGATAAATTTGTCATAGTCAACATTTTACACTTAAGTGATAATGTGTGATTAACATGACAAGCCTAATAAGCCAAGCTTAATACTTATCATGCCCATAGTCAACATTATACACATAAAGGATATGGCATGCCTAACATGAAAAATTTTAACCAAGCCATATTCACATCGATTTGGGCTTGGTAATTGGGCCAACACTTGGTCCAAGCTCAATCGATATAATAAATGGGCCTACATTAGGTCCATGTGCTTTCTCAACATCTTAGATTAATTTTAGGTACAAAACCTTTTTAGGCCTAGGCCCAATCAACTTGGGCTATTAATCCAAGTCCAATTAGAAATAACATATATTATTAATTTAATACCTTAATTAATATCTCATATTAATTAAGTATAAATTGATAATTCAACACTTTATTTGAATTGGATTTCATGATATGCTAGAATCATTGCTTAAAGCATAAATCTAATTCCATGAATATTACTTATTTGATTAAATACTTTAATCAATAATTAGATTAATATTAATGGTCATTTGGTCAAACTCTTTTAGGTGTGACTTGCTAGGTTCATGTCTAATTGGAAATGAGAAGATAATATCAAAACTTGACATTATTTGAAACATTTTTTAAGTCTAAAAGTGGAAATCCCAATTATGCACAATAAGTTTTCATAAGTTATGAGTGACCCTTAGCATCTATATCACAACTACCCAATTAGAAATGAATGCATGTATTGATTTATACAAACCCTTTTCATCATAATTACAGTGCACTAAAATCCCTTCATTAAAAGATCACGATACAACCTAGAGTCAGGGCTTAGTCAAACTCTAATAGTTGTATCATATGACCTCACCTCAAGTTTTGTTCTTGATAAAATATAAAAAATAATGAAACTTTATTAGTTTGTGTCATATTTGTCCTAGCTAGAAACGTAATGATAAAGAAAGACCTTAGATAGAACAAGCTCCTAGCCTGATTCACACCAGGCAATGTATCCCATCTTGGCTTAACACTCATCCCTACACTTAACCAATTAGAGCCACCATGTGCCATATACCCATGTATGATTAACACAAGTATGTAAGCGGTGATAAACCCTAACCACTTAATTATGGATAATTGTGTAATCTCAGGTCAAAGGACTATATACACCATTATAACCTAGATTGTGATCATTGACTATAAGTGAATACCCACGCTATAGACAATAGGGTTTACTGTGCATCCAAGATTTTAGCAACAACAACATTGTTTAAGCTTAAGGTTCTAGAGAATACACTAACCACTATCATAAAGACATGGCATTGAGATGGGGAGTCACCACCCAGAGCAATAACTGGAACAAATTGAAGATAATGGTACTTAATTCTCTAAAATAAAGCTAGTATCACAACCAGAAGATTTTGGATATGGAATACTAAATTCTTTCAGTTTCGTGTTCATTTAGAATTACTTTATGAATTACTATCTTATCCTCTATTTACATGCAATTTCATACAAAACCCTTATTTAAATGATTAACTCCAAGCAAACTAGTCATGAAAAATATATGTAAATAATGCATTCATTTAAATTCACAATCCCCTAAGTTTATCTAATCTACATTGATTTTAATTAAATGGGCTAAATATGTATATTTTAATTTACAAGTGAGTATAAAAGGTAATGGACCTAATTCCTATTTACTTTTAATTAAGTGAACCTAGGCCTTCTTTTTCAATTCTAAAAATGGACCTAAATCTATAAATTATGAAGTATTTAAATTAGTGGGCCTAGTTCCACATGTTTTAGTTCTAAGGTGACCTCAAATCTACAAGTTCTGGAAAAGGATTTCAGTTGATGGGCTATGTCTAATTAATTTTAATTATACTAGGTGGGCCTATGTCTAATTAACTAAATGGGCCTAAGTTATCTCTAGAGACATTTACAAAAATACTTCATTTTTAAATGTTGTCAACAAAAATATGCCAAGTTTTCATTCTTTACAAATTTACCATATCATAATTACAAGAGTGCCTTTTGTATTTTTAAAAATGCACTTATGTTTTTCTTTTTCTTTTTCCCTACTCTTTTCTTTCAATTTTTTATTCATTTCTTGATATTTTTTATTCCCTTCTTTTTATTTTTCTTTTATTTTTTTACTCTTTTTATAAGTTTTTGTTTTATCCTTTTTTCTTATATTTTTCTCCTTCCCTTCTTCTTTCTTTTATTCTTTATTATTTTTATTTTCTCTTTCTTTTTCCTTTTCCTCTTTTTTATAAATTTTTATTTTAAATTTTTTTTCTTATGTTTCTCTTTTTTATTTTAAATTTTGGTACTTCCTTTTTTTTTGTTTATTTTTTATTTCTCTTTTAAAAGAAAATATTTTCCTTAATTTTCCCTTTTTTTTATTAGTGAAACATTAGCCAATATATTTTTTGGGATTTTATTGTATAAATTCCTTAAGTGGGTTATCAGAATACACAAACTATGATGGCCAAAATATAAGCAACTCACGTGCAACAAATTGTATATATATAATTAATTATTTCAAGTTCTTAATGTGTAAAATATACAACATTCATTATAATTGAACCAGCATGATTATTTCTAAAAAGTGATAATAGAACTTTAGGTAAGGAAAATAAAGTCATAATTTAAATTTCTAATTACTCTAAAACAGAATCAATTTTATCAATACAATTCAAGTGTGAAAAAATATAATTTTTATATTTTTAAGATTTCAAGTAGTCTAATGTGTATGTAAAATACAAAATAATGCCTTATAACTTCAAATTGAAGAACCAATCATGAAAAATATCATAACCTAATTTAGTAATGTGTCAGATAATGAAAGATGAAGATGGTGTAGCTTAGATGGTATAGCACTTGCTAAGCATGTAAGAGGTACAAGAATCAATACCCCACATCTCCTTTTTTTTTATTAGTTAGCATGTATTTAATTTTGTTATTTTTTGGTTGCTTTTAGTTTTTTTATCTTGTTTTAAAAGTGTAAGGAAAGGTGGATGTACTTGTGGTGCTTTTAGTTCTAATTAGGAGACGTTGCTGGTTGTAAAAAGGGTGCTTATGATTTAAAGTTTGTTAAAATAATTGGTGGCGGTTATGAATTAAATGATTTATTTTATTATGTAACATGTATTTAATTTTGTTGCTTTTTTGTTTACTTTTAGTTTTTAATCTTATTTTAAAAGTGCAGGGAAAGGTGGATGTGCTTTTGGTGCTTTTAATTCTGATTTAGGAGATATTACTAGTTGTGAAAAGGGTGATTATGATTCATAGTTTATTGTAACTATTGGTGGTGGTGATGAGTTAAAGGATTTCTTTTATTAGGTAGCATGTAATTAATTTTGTTGCTTTTTAGTCTACTTTTAGTTTCTGATCTTGTTTTAAAATTGTAGGGAAAGGTGGATGTGCTTTTAGTTCTCATTTGGGAGGTGTTGCTGATTGTGAAAAGGGTTCTTATGATTTAAAGTTTGTTGAAACTATTGGTGGTGGTAATGAGATAAAGTATTTTGTTAGGGCATGTTTTGTTTTATTATTTTTGTATCATTTTGGTTTATGATACTTGTTTTGTGTTTTTTTTTTCAAGGTGATAAGAAATTGTCTGAGGATGTTGGTTTTAATTCCAATATTAAAGATCTTTTTATTAAATATGGTGATGAAGCATTAAAGGATTATAATTTGGCATGTTCTTTTTATATCTATGTATATTAATTTAGTATCTTTTTGGTTTCGTTTTGGTTTCTAATTTTGCTTTTGATGTGTTTTTTTGTTTTTAAGGTCAGGAGACTATACTTGATGATGTTGATAATCTTTTCAATGTTATTTATTCTTCTATAAAAGTTTTTTGTTGTTTAAGTAGAGATGTATGTATTTTATTTTTGTATTTTTATATGGGTGACTTTTTTTTATTAGGTTGTTGAACAAGATGATTTTATGTCTCTTTCTAATCCATATGGTGTTATTGGTGAACAAAGTGTTAAGCATGTTGCCATGGTAATTTTTAAATTTATGTTGCTTTTTGGTTTATGTTGGGCTTCCGATACTATTTTTCATATAATAATAATAATAACAATAACAACAATAACATATTTAGTTGAAAAATATAATAAGCTAAATAAAAGTGTAAAATATTGTAGTACTTTTTTAATTTTTTTATGTGTGATTTATTTATGTAGCTTTTTTTGTTTATATTTGGTTTTTGATATTGTTTTATATATGTAGAAGAAGATGATAATAATAATAATAATAATAAATTTAATCAAAGATAGTGGAAATATAATGAGCTGAATAAAAGTGTAAGATATTGTGGTAATTTTTTAATTTTTTTTATATGTAATTTATTTTTATTACTTTTTGCTTTATTCTTGGTTTCTAATATGTTTTTATATAATAATAATAATAATAGAATTATATATAGTTATATTTTAAATATTCACATTTAATATTGATAAAATTATGATAGTAATATGTGTGTATGTGCATATATATATATATACACACACACATTTAATTTATGATACTGATACGATAATTTTATATATGCTTTTGTCAATTTAGAATACTTTATGTATTATTATTATTATTACTATTATGATTATTATGATTATTATGATTATTATTATTATTATTATTATTATTATTATTATTATTATTATTATTATTATTATTATTATTACTACAAAAAAAAGGGACCACAGTATTATAATAGATTGTTGTGCACATGAGAATTGAGAATTGGGGAATGACAAAACCTAAAAGAATTACTAATTTTACCCTTAATTATTAAAAAGATATAGAGCTAACCATGCAGGGATTAAAATTATCAAGATTTAATCTTTTAGGTTATAACCCAAGGTAGATGGTGCAAGTCTCAAGAAAGTGATGTATTCAGTTGTATTTTGAGGTAGACAATGCAGACATAAATAATTGACCTCTCGAGTTGTACCCTGACGATGACAAAATATATTTTAAGATTTGACCTTTTGGATTGTACCCCAAGGTAAGAAGATGCAAATTTTAAGGAAGTAACCTCTCAAGTTATACCTCAAGGCTAGCGGCATATAATTTAGAGCATTAAGCTTCTTAATTGAATCTCGAGTTGAGTATATCCTTATTAATTTTTGTTATACACGTTGAATTTTTTAAATAGTTTATTAAATGAATTTGGCTTATTGAAAAAAATCAAGTGGGCAAACTGTGGACAACTAGTTTGATCAGCCTACAACAAAAGCATGATAATGAAAGTGACAAATGCTAAATGCAAGATTAGATCTAAAATCCATTTAAAAATATGTTAAAGACTAAAAACATTTCCTACATGGACCAAAGCCCATTATTTATCTTTAAAGATAATTAAGAATAAGCCTAGAGGCCCATAAAGCCCAATAAATGGCCCTTAGCTTAGCCATACTAAGGTGTTTCTTTATCAATAAGGCAAAGCCCTAGACATCTAAGGCGATTGTTATTCCACTAAGGTGCCAACTTAGTAGCATGATTATATTTTTTATAGGAGAATTTATGCCAAAGTAAAATACCAACTCTTTTATCTTTTGAACATTGACTCATTATTAGGTTTAATAGGGACATTACTAATAATGATGGGGAATAATAAAGTATTATAAAAAGGGATTAAAAGAGGGGGAGTCGACATTCTACAGGGGAAGAGGGGACACAAAAAGGAAACTAAAGAGAAGTAAAAGAAAGGGAGAAGAAAGAGGTAAAAGGGTCCTTTTCATAAGCTAGAATGTATCAAACTTGTACTCAGAGTAAGAAAGAAACCCATTTCACTTCTGAGGGCTGCAGTCAATGGATTTAACTCGACTAAAATAGTAACCTCTATTTATTAACTTGAGTTTTCTTATAGTTTAATCATATTTCCTAATTTTAAAATGTGTGATTTTTAGCTTAGTTGAATTATTTTCTATATCTTCTATGATTATCTAATTATGATATTTTACTACCTTTCATCATGAGTATTTATATTTATAAAAATCAAACTTTGTATTGCATTTTATGTGAATGTGTAATAAAGTGGCATATATTCGATAAGGTGTCACCCTATTTGCACTAAGGGAATGCCTTAATTCAATAATGTGCCACTTTACTTTTTAATTTATAGTTATTTCTTCTTCGTGTTTACTCATGTGTTTTGTTTATATTTTAAATCAAGTGTTGTTTTGTTGCATCCAACCTATTTAAATTATAATTTTTGTTTATTAGTTTCTTGTATACTTGAGATTTTATTAATTTATTATATTTTTTAAGCCTATTTTCTTATATGTTCCATTCTATATTAGAATGCTTTATTTGAATAGAGTTTTAAAAGATTATGTTAAATTTTATATTATGAAATTTTAATAGTCTATATATGTGTCTATATGGCGAATTATTTGTTTGATTATTGGATTGTTTAATTCAATTATCTAAAGTAATTCACATAGATCAATTAAATAGGAATATTTTTGTATTTTTATTTTTATTTCAAGAAATTAACTTTGTGTTTCCTTGTGTGGGTTTTCTTTTAACTTTGGGGGTAAGTAACTTATTTTCAAGGAATAAATTGAATAGGTGATTAAATCACATATTTTACCATAGTTTTTAGGTCTTTTAATTTATTTTTTTCTTTATTTTATTGCATTTTTTTAATTATTTATATATATTAAAGGGTTATAAAATTTTCTGCTCCCTCCTTTTTTTGGTGGGCAATTATTTATTTTTAGTGTTGTGTGTAAAAGGTTTTCATTCTACTCCCCTATCCCCTTTTCTTTTTTATGGTGCATTTTATTTATTTTATTTACTATAAATATATGATGGGATGATGTAAGACTTAGTGGCAAATTTGGACTAAATTGTAAAAGTGAACATTTGTTTAGTGGCAATCACATTTCATATGTTAATAGAGAAATAATATAATTAAAAGTAATAAAATATGAAATAGAAACAAAGGCCAACTGTAAGGTTGCATGGGCATTCAAAAGCCCATACCTAGTTTTTGAGCCCAATCTCTGATGACGGCTACTGGGGGCCCTCCATGGGATCTAATTATTGTAAAAGTGTGTCCTAAGACTCATATGGGTGGAAACTCCCATCTCTAATATAAGCTTAAAAGCCTACATTGTATTTCCTAGTGGGCCTTGAATCTATACAATACTGTGGTTGGCAAACATTTGGACACTTGCTAAACCCCGTCGCCTATAACGACCAAGCCACCAATGCTAGACTTTCTTGCCAAGAAACCAACTCTTGTAGAAAGGACCCTTGAGCAGAACTCATCTCATCCTCAAAGGACCAACAAGTCCGAGTGTGCTAAGATCAACTTTGAATGGATCGTGATGCAACTATCAAATAAAGATAAAGTTAAATAAATAAAGATAAGAATACTAACTAAGTTTTTTTCTTTGTAGGAACTTACATCATGAATGCTTAAATTGTTCAAATAGCTTGTATATTAGGAAAATCCTTAGAAGTCCCTTTATGAGCACTTAGATACCAAGCTCCTCAAGGAATGCTCAAGACATCATCATCATCTTGTTACATTTGAGGCCAAGGGAACTCATATGCCAAAATTTGTGCAAAATAAAATGGAAAGTCAAACATGTAAATAAAGAATTAAAAAAAGAATAAAGAGTTTATGTCTAGAGACCATTGAGATGAGTATGACCCGTGCAAACCTTATCCAAGCAACCATAAAGGTGTGCAAGAGCACCACCACCCCAATTATAGTTGTTAATCATATCAGAGTCACATAGAGTGTACATAAAGAATAAATGCACATTGCTCTTAGTATTATAGAACACACATGAGCCAAGGAGGAAGAGAAGAAAACACTATGCAAGCTTGTCCACTTCGACATCAGTGGTAGGGTCCAGTTCTAACAACTATTATGTATCCTTAAATATCAAAGCACCACTATGATAATTGTGCAATGTATCTCTTGCTATCACTATCAAGATAAGGAGACTAAAAATAATAGCCAAAGGTTACTTATACTTTAGTGAATGGTTGATCAAGTGAAAATTGACTGGATTAATGGTGATCTCCCCAAAGTTAAAATGAAAGGTGTGTGTGGTGTTCAGTAACCTTATGCTAAAAGCATAAAGTCTCATTAATTTTCTAGTATGATGGGACTCATATGGAAGGATGGATAGAAAGTCATCAAAACATGTCACTAAGATCCTAGCTTGAGCAACATTTGAAAGTTCTTCATACCATGCAGGTGCTAATTTGAGGTTTCCATTACCTTTTGTCAGTGCAATTTTATCTAACTAAAAAATTTAAATGCCTAAAAGTCTAACCCTAACCACCCACCACCCACAAAGACCCAAAATTTAAAAAAAAAATTATGAACAACCATTTTTGGGTGATGGAAAGTCAGTTTGACTATTTATTAGGCAAAATCGGTTATCCATGCATTGAACCATGCAAAAAATACATCCCAAATTGATTAGTCATATGAGCTATTCATGTGCCAAAACTGGCCATTCAGCATTAATTTTTAAAAAATTCACCCAAACATATAAATGTTCAATCTAAACACATCCTAAACATCAAAGCTAACCTAAATCAAGTTTGTAGGTGCATGGGTACTTAAAATTTCAAAGAAATTGTAGCAAAAAGTAACTTGATCTAAGCAAATATGGTTACTGAGGTTGTAGAGCAATGGAGGAGTTTCTTTATGAAGCAATTTGATTTTGGGTTCTTGTAATCCTCTGTAGTTTGTTAATAGATGATGCATTGAATTTCGTCCTAATGTTGCTGGAGTTCTCTATTGTGCCATTTGAAGTTGTAGAGTGTTTAGAGGATTTTGTGTAATACCCTATATATTACTTAAATAAAAAAAAGGGGGGTATTTTTTTTTATCAAATCATATTAGTAATAAATATTTCTTCATCATATTATATTTTATTTATGCTTATATTATTTTAGGGCCGTTAATATATGTGAGTATTATTTAATTATTGTTTAAAATTTCATTGTCTATCTTATTGTTATTATTATTATTATTATTATTATTATTATTATTAAATTATATTGAATATTATGTCTATATGGGTGTTTATAACCAAATGTATATAATATATATATATATATATATATATATATATATATATATAATATAGTATAAAGTATAATTATATACATGTATATATATATATATATATATAATTTCATGTAGTGTATGTTTAGGTATATATGTATATATATATATATATATATATATATATATTTATTATACATACTTGGGTGTCTAAGTGAGTATTAGTGTATGTATATACATATATATATACATACATACACATAAATAGACATATACATATATATATATATATATATATATATATATATATATATATATATATATATATATATATATATATATATATATATATATATATTATATACATTTGGTTATAAACACCCATATAGACATAATATTCAATATAATTTAATAATAATAATAATAATAATAATAATAATAATAACAATAAGATAGACAATGAAATTTTAAATAATAATTAAATAATACTCACATATATTAACGGCCCTAAAATAATATAAGCATAAATAAAATATAATATGATGAAGAAATATTTATTACTAATATGATTTGATAAAAAAAAATACCCCCCTTTTTTTTATTTAAGTAATATATAGGGTATTACAGTCTCCCCTCCTTATACGAATTCGTCCTCGAATTCAAGAAAAGAAGAATTACAAAGCTAAGAAGGGAAGAGATACGGGAAAGAAACTCGCATCTCGGCTTCAGTTTCCCAAGTGCAATCCTTTGCGGAATGGTTACTCCATAACACCTTCACCATCGGTATCTCCTTAGTTCGCAGTTGTCGGATTTGGCGATTCACAATCGCCACCAGGTATTCCTCGTAAGTCAAATCATCGCTAAGCTCTACAGCTTGAGGTTGCAACACGTGAGACGGATCAGGGACGTATTTTCTCAACATGGAAACATGAAATACAGGATGGATTCTCGATAGCTCTGGTGGAAACACCAGCCTATATGCCACTTCACCCACTCTAGACCGAATCTCAAACGGTCCAATGTATCTGGGAGCTAGCTTACCCTTCTTACCAAATCTCATAACTCCTTTCATTGGTGACACCTTCAGGAACACCATGTCACCAACCATGAAGGATACATCCTTCCTCCTAGGGTCAGTATAGCTCTTTTGTCTACTGAAGGTTGTCTTCAATCGCTACTGAATAATGGGGATTTTCTCTGAAGTGATCTGCACTAACTCTGGTCCTGTTAACTGCCACTCACCAATCTCCCAACACAATGGTGATCTACACTTCCTACCATATAGTGCCTCATATGGAGCCATCTCAATGCTAGCATGATAGCTATTATTATAAGCAAACTCAATCAGTGGCAAGTGTGAATCCCATTGTCCTCCAAAATCCATTACACACATCCTCAGCATATCTTCTAACGTCTGGATGGTCCTCTCTGACTGACCATCTGTCTGAGGGTGGAAGGCCATACTGAAATCCAATCTGGTACCCAAGGCCTTGTGTAACTCTTGCCAAAAGACTGAGGTAAAGGTGGCTCCTCTATCCGACACTATGCTCACAGGTACTCCATGTAGACAAACAATCCTATTGACATAAAGTCTTGCTAGTCTATCACTAGAGTATGTCTTCTTTATAGGTAGAAAATGTGTTGATTTAGTCAACCTGTCAACAATCACCCAAATAGCATCATAACCTCCAATAGTTCGAGGTAGCCCAGTCACGAAATCCATGGCTATTATATCCCATTTCCATTCAGGAATCGGCATGGGTTGCAACAGTCCCGAGGGTCTCTAATGTTCAAGCTTTACTTGCTGGCAAGTCAAGCACCTGGATACAAATTCTGCAATGTCCTTCTTCATTCCATTCCACCAATATGTATCCTTCAGATTATGATACATCTTGGTAGAACCCGGATGAACACTATATGCAGAAAAATGTGCTTCTTCCATAATCTCCTTTCCCAAGTCATCAACATCTGGCACACAAATCCTAGTGCCCAACCGTAATACACCTTCTCTGTCAATCATAAAGTCCCGTGATTGTCCTTGTTGGACTTCATACATAATCCTCTACAACTGGGGGTCTCTGCTCTGAGCTACCTTAACCTGATCCAAGTATACTGATCGTACACTGAATTGAGCTAAAAGGCACTTTCGGGTAACTTTCATCTGCAACCCTTGATCAATCAACCCATGCAACTCCTTGATAATGGGCCTTCTCTTTGTACTAATATGGGCAAGGTTGCCTGCTGATTTTCTACTCAAGGCATCCGCAACAACATTCGCCTTGCCTGGATGGTATAAAATGGAGCAATCATAATCCTTAAGGAGTTCCATTCACCTCCTCTGCCTCAGATTCAAGTCCCTCTGCTAGAAAATATATTTCGAGCTCTTATGATCTGTGTATATCTCACACGTCACTCCGTACAAGTAATGCCTCCATATTTTCAAAGCAAACACCACGGCTACCATCTCTAAGTCGTGAGTAGGATAGTTCTGCTCGTGCTTCTTCAATTGCCTCAAAGCATAAGCAATCACTTGGCCATTTTGCATCAACACATAGCCCAATCCTACTCTGGAAGCATCACAATACATTGTATAACCTTCATTCCCAGAGGGTAAAGTTAGAATTGGTACCGACATCAACAAGTTCTTCAATAACTGAAAGTGCTCTTCGCATTTGTCTGTCCATACAAACTTAGCACTCTTCTGGGTCAACCTTGTCAAAGGTGCAACAATTCTAGAGAAGTCCTTCACAAATCTTCTGTAATAGCCTGCTAGACCTAGGAAACTTCGTACTTCCCTAACTATAGTTGGCCTTGACCACTCTGTAATAGCCTCTATCTTCTTAAGGTCCACCTATATGCCATCTCGAGAAACCACGTGGCCTAAAACTGCCACTTAATGCAACCAGAATTCACACTTTGAGAATTTGGCATACAACCTGTGCTCCCTTAAAGTCTGAAGTACCCTTCTCAGATGCATCACATGCTCAACCTCACTCTTGGAATAAACCAAGATATCATCAATGAAAACTATCATAAACTGATCCAAGTATGGCCTGAACACCCGATTCATCAAGTCCATAAAGGCTGTTGGAGCATTAGTCAACCCAAAGGACATTACTAAAAACTTATAATGGCCATATCTTGTTCAAAAGGCTGTCTTGGGCTCATCACCTCTTCTGATTCTCAACTGATGATACCCCGATCTCAGGTCTATTTTAGAGAAGCATATAGCACCTCGAAGTTGATCAAACAGATCATCGATCCTCAGAAGTGGGTACTTATTCTTGATGGTGACCTTATTCAACTGCCTGTAGTCGATACAAAGGCGAAGGCTACCATCCTTCTTATTCATGAACAACACCGGAGCACCCCAAGGCGATGTACTGGGTCTGATGAAACCCTTATCAAGTAACTCCTGCAATTGCTCTTTCAGCTCCTGTAGTTTAGCTGGTGCCATTCTGTAGGGTGGCATAGAAATAGGATCCATACCATGTATGACATCAATACATAACTCTATCTCTCTGTCTGGTGGTAATCCTGGTAATTCTTCAGGAAAGACATCCAAAAATTCACACACCATTGGCACCTGCTCAATTGCCACATTCTCCTTCTCAACATCTCTTACCACTACCAAGTATCCCTGACAACCCCTTCTAAGCATCTTCCGGGCTGTAATGGTAGAAATGAGATTATGAGGCATAAAGCTCTTCTCACCTTTGAAATAGAATTCTTCTTCATCTGGAATTCTGAACACCACTTCTTTCTCTCTATAATTCATAAAGGCATAATACCTCGACAACCAATCCATACCCAAAATGACGTCGAATTCCAGTACGTCGAGCAATACTAAGTTTGCCCATAGTTCTTTACCATCAACTATCACCAGACACGAAGGAAAGAAGACATCTGTCTCCAACTCGTCACTAAGAGGAGTCAAAACAGATAGAGGAAAGGACAACCTAGAAGGCTGCCACTCAATTCTCGAAGCGAACACAGGAGAAATGAAGGAATGTGAAGCACTGGGATCAAACAACACTCTAGCATCACATGCACAAACTGAGAGAATACCTGCTACCACTGCATTCGAGGTCTGAGCATCTTGTGGTGTCAAAGTGAACACTCGAGCCTAACCATGACCTGCCTGCTGAGAAGTCGAAGGCTGCGCAAAACTACGTCTGCTAGGTCTACCAACTGAACCTCGACCCTACTGACTCATAAGCTGAGGCAGTCTCTGATGTGGCTGTATGGGTGCTCGATACTACTGAGGCATAAGATAGTAGGGCTGAGCCACTGACGAAGATGAACCTTGAACGTACTGTGGCTGGTATCTGGTGTGGGGACAAGCTGTGGCAAGATGTCCAACCTGCCTACATCTGAAGCAAGCGCCCATCAAGACATTATAAGGATCTATCATGGTGCCCTGGCAGATATGTCACCTCTCAATCAAATGGGCCTCCTCAATCACACTCTCTAGGGTGCGGTCCTTGGTACGTATACCAATAAAAGTGGGTCCCAATCCGATAACATACAACTCCACTGCTCTATAAGGGTCCCTCCTGATATCTTCTACATGTCGGGATAGTCTATTAAACTCTCTGGTGTAGTCCTCCACTGACCTATCGCCTCTAGTGATGTGGAGTAACTGCCACCTGTTGGCATTTATGGTGGATGGAGGATAGAAAAATCTCAAGAAGCGGTCCTTAAATTCTGGGCAAGTTAGCTCATGCATCGATGGCTGAATCGACTGCATAAACCAATCCTGAGCAGCTGCTTGAACCGATAACTCCACAATTATAATCCTCTGATAATCCGTATGTCCAGTCCTGGTGCATGCCTCAATCGCATTAATGAAGTCTAAGGCATCACCCCGTACCATCGAAAGAAACTCTATCGATCCGAGAGTAAAGAAGTGCTGCTTCAGTGTCTGACATCCCTTGGTTCCTCTGCTGAAGCATCTGCTATACAAGGGGCATTGCCTGATTCAATGCTGTTAGACCCTGATTAATCCCTGCCAGTCCAGCTGCAAAGGCTATGGGGTCAACAGCTGGGGCTTCAGGCTTGACTAGCAGCTGATAAGGAATCTCAGCTGCAGCTACCCTAGCTCGACCTCTACCTCTACCTCTGCCCTTACGACGTGGAGCAGGAAGGGGAGCTTCATCATGCACAGACTGCTCATCAAGCCTAAGGGTCAGATCAATATCGGGGTCAGTACGCACATGCCTCATTTTGAAAAGAAGACAAGGAAAAATTTAAAATGGGGTAAGAATATTTAAAACAATGTGGAATTAGAAACAATAACATCTCAAGACAATTATCAACCCTAAAGCTGTAGTAGTTATATAGAAAGACAGACATAGATCATTAATCGAACTTATGCTTTGATATATATATAATAAATATTATATATATATATATATATATATATATATATATATACTATACTATAATATACTATAAACTATTAATATATATATATATATATATATATATATATATATATATATATATATATATATATATATATATATATTAAGGAAGAAGAAAATAGGAGCCGAAGCTCACCTCCCTCCCCCATCGCGCGACGCCCTCGATTGCCACCCTCACTGTGCCTTCCCCATCTCCGACCACCATTTGCTGCTTCCTCCTCCTTCTCCTTCACCTCCGATCGCCTACAGAGCCGTCGAAAACCACTGGAAGGGAAGAAGCCAAGAGTTACTCCAAAAATCGCCCAAGCTTCGTCCGGCCACCATTTCCCACCATTCTGGTGCCAATCTCCTCCCCTTGCACTGGTGAGACACATTCCAAGCTTAGTTTAAGCTTTAATCTCGTTTTTGGTTGAGTTTTGAGGATTTTTTATTTTTGAACTCTAGGGTTTTTAATTTTTTTTAACTTGCTCTAGCTTGATTCATGCAAATTTCATTTTCAAATGTGATTCCTAGTAGCTCAATCTACCTCTAGGAATTTTTGTATAATTTTTGGAATTTATTTTAATTTTTGGTGAATTATTGAATATTTTAATATTATTTTAGGAATTTTTGGGAATTAATTATAAAAATAATAAATAATAATAATATTTGGTATTTTGATGTTATTATTGAGTTGATATTAATTTTAGGGTAAGAAAATAAATTTTTTTGAATATTATACAATTTTTTAGGAATTTTTATACTTTATATCAAAATTTAATTATTAGGCTAATTATATTTTTTAGAAGAAATTAAAAAGCCATTAATATGTTTTAATTATATTAAGAATTTAACATTGAGAAAATAAGTTTTGGATGATTAAATAATTTTAAGGAATTTTTTTTAGTATATATATAGCACATTATGTAATTTATATATTCTAGGGGTAAAAATGTAATTTTACATTAAGTATGATATATATATATTTTTTAATTAGTTTTATTGCTATTTAAAAGGGTTTAGAAAATTTTATAAATTAATTGATATAATTTCCTTAGTGTAAAATTTTAAATGTCAAATTCCCAATATATATATATATATATATATATATATATATATAGATATATATATATATATATTCATATAATACATTACCAAGGTTTTCATTTGGATAATAATTATATTTATATTGTTGGTGATGGAATACAAATTGAATTATTTAATTTTGAATAATTAAGATTTTATATATGTTATTTATTTTTAGTATATGTGTATGTAATATATATATATTTTTTGAGAAATAAATATTATTAATTTTTGATATTTGTTTAGGCTATGATCTCGGTCGGGGCAAATTGTAGCTTTGAAAGCCCAACTCGAGTGTGGGTGGTTGTGGCTATTAGAAGTGCATTTTCCTATGCAGGTCTGGCTCTACCTTCGGTAGAGAGATGTCCGTTTTACAGAGGAGACTCTGTCGAAATTTCGATAGATTTTCTCGTAAAATGTGATACTCGTAAAATTTCTATCGTTAGTTAGGTTAAATCTTGTCTGTCGAGTCTTGTCCTATTTTCCTCGAGTCAGTCTGGAATTTCATTATTCTGTTGATTTCTGATTCCGATTCCTTAGTCATGTTTTAAAGATCGATTTATTATTTTTCTTTTAGATCATATCAGAGCAGAAGCTATGAGACCGAGGCAGACGCGTGGTCATCAGCCTTCACATTCATCCTGTAAGTCGATAGAATGATTTGTGTGTGTGTTTTAATTAACAAATGCGTGTGCTCATATTTTATTATTGATTATATGATTTATTTAATTTAATGTTGCTATTTAAGATTTATATGCATTTTATTTATTTAAAATCGATTTTAAGAAATTTTGGTAGAACGGGCTACCTAGTGGGCTTCACCAGGACTATGTGCACATGGTAGAGATTGAGAGATGGATCCGATAATTGTATGATTGATGAATGTTAAACTGGGACGGGTGCCTCGGTAGAAGCCTTTGCTCTCGGGGACCGCCAGTGAGTGGAAAGTCAATAATGGACTGGGATGGGTGCCTCGGTTGATGCCTTAGCTCTCGGGGACCACCAGTGCCATTTATTTGGATTAAGTGAATGACTACGGCTTAGTGCCTCAGTTGATGCCTTTGCTCTCGGGGACCGGTAGTCTAGCTGGAATAAGTGGGCCCGGTTGGCCATTTAGATTTTGGGTTTAGGGTTCTACCGAGATTTTTCAAAAGCTATACTTATATATTATAAATTATTTTCACTATAACATATATAGTTTTAAAAGGTTTTTAAACCGTATAGCTCTTTTATTGACTTACTCAGTGAGGTCTGATTCCCCTCAATATATTTTTTTCACGAGCTTGGGAGTTCGACCTCAGACTTCCTCCACGCCGGATTTCTTCTTCACCGGCTATTTTATATAGGTCATTGTAAGCTGTACTGTGTGTTAATCTAGGTTGCTGCAGTAGTATATGTACTAAGGATTTGTATGGTTTAAACATAATTATATAGTTTATTTGTACAAAATACGCTTATGTATAAGATTTAAATTTGATTTATAATATGAGACGTTGAAACACATTATCATTTAAACAGTTGAATTTGTGTAATTTGAGAAAAATTAGTTTGATAATGTGTTCTATTTTAAAATAAAGTTTTAAATTGAAAGGAGTTGTTTACTTTTTCTTTAAGGCTTACTACGGGTTTCGGGGGCCTTATGCCTTCCCATTCCCTAGTGCCAGTCACGTGCCCTCGGGTTCGGGTCATGACATTTTGAGAGAGTTTCTGGCTTACAGTTTTATGAATAAAATATGGATAAGTGGATATATATGGGATAACCAAAGACCAAAATTACAAAAATGCCTTGAAAGTGCAAAAATTCCTAACAGAGCAAAATTACATAGGAAAGTACCTCTTTCCTTTTTATTGCATAATTTCATCATATTTTAATATATTTTATTCAAAATAAATTCCCTAGTGGGTTTTCTTTTCAAATAAAAGATCTAGTCATGTTTCAAATTACAATCCATTTTCAACATTTTTTAAGAAAATTTTCAATTCGTGAAAAAAAATTTAAAAAATCAAATCCTTAATGTTTGTTTCCAAAAATAAAATATCAAATTACTAAATAAAAAGTTATATTTAATTTTTAACTAACTAATTTCTATGTGGAAGTCATTAAGACTCATTTTATATGAGAGTCGTTAGGACTCATTTTTATGTGGGAGTTGTTGGGACTTAATTCTGTATAAAGCCCAGTGTAGGCTAATGACAATTTCATCTATGTGGGAATCATTGGCATTCAATCTTGTCTAAAGCCAGTGTAGGCTAATAAAAATTTCATCTATGTGGGAGTCATTAAGACTCAATTTTGTTTGAATCCTAGTGTACTCTAATGACAATTTCATCCATATGGGAGTCATTGGGACTCATTTTCTTTTAGAATAATTCAGAAGGGTTTTTTACTTATATTTTTTTTGCAGACAACCCATAAGAGTATAAGGACTCATAAGTCTATGAAATTATTTTTATTTTTAATTTCAAATAAATTGCAATACTAACTTGTGTTTTCAAGTTGAGTTAAGAAGAAACAATGGAAAACAATTAGCAAAAATGAACTCATGTATGATCTATGAACTCTGAAGTTTATTTTTATACTTTTTTAGAATTTGTGAGTGATGACCATGACATACAAATCATAACTCTTTTATCAAATGTTCCGATAAGAACACATAAATTCTTCCAAAGTAAGGGGTAAACTATTATGGTCATTTTTCAAAACCCTGATAGTCGATGATGAAAAAGTTAAAATGTCTCATCAGACAATCAATTTGATGAAGAGAATTTATTTTCAAACCATTTCAAAACCTTTTGAACCACTAAAACTTTGCTCGATCACAAATTACACCATTTTAAGGCCTAACCAAACCCTGATCAAGCCTTAACCATACTATTTTAGGTATTGAAAAAGAAGTTTCAGAAGAATAATAAGAGAGAAGTTTACTCGAGTCATGTCTTCAAACAATAAGTACAATCCTATGTAAAGGTTATTTACAATCCATATTTTGTAGTTTCAGTCTGGTTTTAATTTCTGAAGCTTTAGTTTAACCTTTGGAAGCCCTAAGAACAAAATTTAGACTTTGGTCAATGGGACTTTTTAGTTGTCAGATAGAGCTCTTAAAGTCAAATTTTAGTTTGAAACTGTCTTTTAAAATTCCAGTGTCAATAGGTCCCATTTAGCAGAAAGTCAAAAATTCACCTCCAGCAGTTAGATCAGGCCCTACAACTATCTACCTCTACTTTTCCTTATCCAAAAAGGGACACTTATCAAAAGGGGTTTTCCAAGTTTAACATATTGTAAATTTATGTTAGTGATATGCACTAGGTTAATCATGTATGACTATGTTTTAACATTATCATTTTATCAATAAAGAGACATTTTCATTATCAGTTTATATTATGATAATTACTTGAATAGTTAATTCTTCCTAAGGTCATCAAATATGTTACTTGATAGTAAAAACCTTTGATTAAATATGAGTTCTATTCAAATTATCCCTAGTCATAATAATGTATTCAAGCTAGTATGGTGTTGACTTTTAATTATGTTTTACTAATTATACATTTAAGATATTAATTCAACTCATAGGTATAATTTTGAGAAATTATGTATTAGATTTACTCATTATGAGAATACTACATACATAATTGTCATAAGTAATTGTCATCATAGTTATATTGTTTTGGTTCTCTAACCTTAAAGTCACCATGGATTTTTACATAACTATTTTGTATTTTGACATAATCTAATATTATCTTTAACATGATGGTGAATTAAATAGTTGTTAAATATAAAATGAATCATGTGAGAAATATGAGTTATTGAGAAGGAATTTGTCCCTCATTGAATCTGAGTAAAATATCCATAGGTCCTTTGATAAGGTAGACTGAGTAAAATGAATAACCATGCTAAAATGAAATGACAAAGAGTTATCATTCGTAATCTACTTAGAATTAAGAAATAATATGGTTGAATTGTATAAGGATAACATGAACTATGCCTTATATTCAATCAAGATATCATGTGGTAAAGGGACTATAATATTCATTACAAATTAGGTTATGTCAAATTATCGACTTTCACATGACTTGGGTACTCATAATGTCTTGCTAGAGGCCACTTATGACTTGTAAGTCTAAATTAGGATTTTGAGCCCATCGTTAATGTCATGTGAACCTACAGTGTCACATGCTTAAAACAAGACCAAAATGAATATGGGTTTACCAAGCACAATAAAACACTATGGATATAAATAAATAAATTTGTGTGTGTGTGTGTGTGTGTCTATATATATATATTTTATATTTATTTGGGATAAAGGTTATCTTAAATGAATAGGAAAATATTTTTGATTTGGTATTTGAATCAAATAAGAATTGGAATAAGTGGAATGTACCAAAGACATTTTGGTAAGTATGAAATTACAAATGACCAAAATTTGTTTTGATAAGTGAAACCGTGATTGAGAGTCTATAAATATTACATATTCTCTAAGGTTTCACTTATTTCTAATGGAGCCATCAAAAATCATTTTCTTTCCTCTTAAAAAACTAAACACATAATTATTGAGTTACGAGACAATCAAGAAAAAGGTGTTAGCACACATTCATTTTGATAAAAAAGGCTATTCATGTGGATACAATGGAGACACCTAAAATCGACCAAGAAAACCAAAAGCTTGAGGTAGGGTGTCACTGGAGTGAGCCCCCCTCTCATCCTTCCACCATTTTTGCCCATTCTTTACATATGTGGTAAGGTTTTTAGAAACCTTAAATCAATCAATAAATCGAATTACATGGATCCTAGTTTGATTTTATAATTAAACTTTTAAATTTGTATTGCATTATATATCTCAAAACCTAACAATTTGGAATATACTAGCACAAGTGTTAATTTATGAAAGGAAGAGTACATATTATTACTTAATAACCTTGAATATTCAAGGGTATTTACACTATATGCCACCAACTAAAATGCCTCTAAATATAAGCTTTAATGAAAGCTTTGGGAAGAATTTTTGGCGGGTTATAGAAACCACTTTATAATAGAGAAAATTCTAGTACAAAAACCTAAAAAGATCACAATAATTCTCTAAAAAAAAGCCTTTAAAAATTAGGATAAATAAGGGTCAACTATGCCAAAATTCCTCTAGACCTAATTTCTCTCTATTTTCTTCTAAAATTCTTCTTAAAAATACCAAAATCAATCACCCAAATATTAACCATGCTCTTACAAATCAATCTCTCTCAAATCCTAACCAAATTCTCACCTAAACTCACAAAGAACCATACTTTACCCTTTCAGTTCAACCTCAATTCCATTCAATCAATTATTATTTTTTGGTGATTTCCTACCTAAATTTATAGGCTAAACACGTTCAAGAACATGATTCATTGATCTTCATCTCATTTATAGGGTTTGGAGCTTTAAAATTTCATTTTGAAGGCAAAAGAGTGCATATCTAGACTATTTAAATAGGAACATCTGAATTTGGGCCATGAATAGCTAAAATGAGTATGCATGCTCTAAATTTGGACATAAAGTCCTCATACCAACTTTTTTGGCCCTCCTAAAACTACTTAAACAATAAGCAAATCTAGCCATCAACTCCTCTAGACTCCAAATGACTCAAATTGTGGATTTTAGGGTCCATAAGGGTTCATACTTGTTTGAAAAATATTTAATGCTTCCCTAAGATCCTGGGATGATGAAATTGAAGTTTTTTAACATAATTTTTCTATTTTTAAATGATTTTACATTGATTTTTATTTATTTCTCAAAACTCTTCCTTAAATGCTTTCAACTGTGATTCTTGCTATTGTTTTTGTTTGGTGATTATGATTATGTGATTTTTAATTGAATGTTTTATTGATTTTATTTGTTATTTGTGATTAATTTTGATGTGATTTCTTGTTTAAAACATTGATTAGTGTGTTTTATGGTTATATGTTGCTTCCATTATTAATTTGCTTTTACTGTAATGTAATTTGAGTAATTTTTTTTATAACTTAGAGTTTTTATTATTTTTTGGGTGATTTTGGTTGTTTTTCATCATAGATCATTACTTATGCATTTTGTGAAGTTTTTGTTGATTTGAGAGCATTAATATCCATAGTTTGTGTTCTTGGTGATTATTGATATTATTTTGATACTAATACTTCATTTATGTGTTTTTATCCCAATTTTAGTGTCTTGTGGGGTCTTTATTTTCATATTTCATGCCTTGATTGAATTAATTTTGAGTTAAGTTGGAGTTTGTGTGTTAAATATGGCTCTTAAATGCCATTTGTGCTTATTTAATGTCTCTAACTTTACAAAAGTATTATTTCTTGTCATTTTATGTCTATTTCATATTCAATATTGTTTTCTTGTCTCTACAAACCTTTTCTCTACTCTTATACATGATGTACTACTATTATCAACTTCTCCATCAATTTCTTTTGCATTATTACATTATTATGCATTCATGTGCCTTTGTGCATATCACTTGCTTAATGCATTTTACTATCTTGCGTATGTTCATTTTTAGATCCTCTAGATCCACACTTGCATGCTTCCTAGTTTGCATCACTTCTATACTTGCATGTTTCATAATTTGCATCACTTTGTATGCTTGATGGCTTGTATCATGCATCATCCTTTGCATGTACCCCAAATTTATTTAATGCTTTTACGAGCATGCATTGCATTAGCATTATCCATTACATTATACATCTATTGTTATCAATCGCAAGATCTCAATCTCTTTGCTCAATTATTATTTCTCTTTATTTTTATGGCATATTTATACTTTTGTTACTTTTTAGATCATTATGTGCAAATCTATAGTTCTACTCCTTCTTCTTTATTTATTTACTTTGATTTATGAGTTTATCACTCTACTTTCCTCTTTTTATTATTCTTCATGCTTTATTTTGTCATGATATCATATTAATGAACTTACCTTTGTTTCTTGTGTTATATTTATGTTTTATTTTACATCATATACTAAAAATAAACCATATTGCTTGTGGTCATTTTATTGCTTAATAAATGAATTTTCTTGATTTCTTTTAATAAATTAATTTCTCTTTTATATTTATTTTCTACATTTTTCTTAACACAATTCTTCCTTTTTATGAATAAATATTTCTTATTTTTGTCTATTATTAATTATGGAATTTTGTGTTTTCTTAATAGAAATTAATCATTTTCAATGTATTATTTTCTATTTTCATATTTCATTTATAATCTTCTTTAAATCTTTTTTTTTTAATAATTATAGTACTTTTTAACGTTGTTATTTTCTTTTTTTATCACAAAAATCATCCAAATGCAAGGATATGGATCAGAATTTCCTTTATTTTTTATTTTTAAATAAATAAATGATTTGATTATGTGTTCAATAATTTATTATGTGGGAAATATCCATCCATGGTATAAAATTCACATTTTGAGCCCTAACTTAATGAAAACTCATATTGTGAATTCATGGTGCATATAATTAATCAAATGTTACTTTTAAAGCTTTTTCTATATCATTTATAATCTAAAATCCATTTTTCAAATATTATCTCTTTCTATTTATTTTTATGTTACTTATAAACATTTATATTTCTTTATTGTAATTTTCAAGTTATTTTCTAAATTATTTATAAACAATATGTTTTCTTTTTTTTTTATTTTAAAATGATTTTTCATTTTTTTTTCAAATAAAATATTTTATTGTCTAGAAACTTGGAATATGGAGCAATCATCAAGAGGATATTCATAAAATGTGTTAGCCATTCTTAATTGCCTTCTCTTTTTAATTTATTGCTTTTATTTATTTTTCATAATTTCTAATTTAGCATGCACATGTTTATAATAATATGCCATGCTCGTATGTTATTACATCATATAAATATGTCATGTTTACACCATGTGTGCTATGATATGTGTATTAGTTTAGCTTTTTCCATTATCATGCATCATTATTATACTATGTCATTTCCATGTTCATGCATCATTTTGTCATATTATTTTATGCTTGTGTGTATGTATTGTTTATGCATTTGCATGTAGAAGTTGATGCATAATAGTACATAGTTATTGAAAGCATTATACAAAATGTAAGGTCGGCAATGCTCAACAACCAGGTGGTATGGAGATGTCTCAAACAAAAGAGTCTAACCCTAATGACATGAATATCCGAACCCAATGCTTTATCCAATTGGTGAATGCGGTTCCAAGCAAGGGAATCGAGTTTGTCTAAACCTCTAAAATTGACAATTTCTCAAGTAATATTGACTAATGCCTCCCTATTTCTTTGGCTTGAGTGAAAGGTTATAAGAGGATTTATGCCATCCCTAAGCTCTTTTAGCACTCCCCTCACTACCATTTATTTTCCTATAACAAGGAGATAGGGTCAATGGTCCAAAGAGTGCTGAGTCAGTCATGTTGGCGTCAATAAAATGATAAGAATAATAAACATGCAATAAAAATAATAAAAATGCAAATGAAAATGATAAAATTATTATTTTCACTATAAAAATACGAACTTTATGATAAAAATAATATATTTATCAAAAATCACAATAAAAATACTAAAAATACAAATAAAATAAAAAAAAGATAAAAATGCTATTTTCATTATAAAAATATGGACTTTATGATAAAAATAATAAATTTATCAAAAGAGAAAATAAAAACGGCAAAAATAATAGAAATGGAATTAACATAATAAAAATGATAAAAATGCAATTAACATAATAACAATGAACTGAAAAATAATAGGAGTGATAAAAATGCAATAAATATAGTAAAATGACAAAAATGTAATTTTTACCATAAAATATGAACGTTATGATAAAAATAACAAATTTATCAAAAATAATAACAGAAATAATGAAAATAATAAAAATGAAAGTAAAAGAATAAAAATGATAAAAATGCTATTTTTACCATAAAAATGTGGATTTTATGATAAAAATTGTAAATTTATGAAAAAACATAACAAAAATAATAAAGGTAAAAAAATGATTTAAAAATGCTATTTTAACCCTAAAAATGTGTACTTTATGATAAAAAATAGTAAATTTAATAAAAAAAGATAATGAACATAATAAAAATAACAAAAATGCAAATAAAATAACAAAAATGCTATTTTTACCATAAAAAAGTATACTTTATAATAAAAATAAAAAATTTATTAGAAAAAAGGAATACATACAATAAAAAATAAAATGCAAATAAAATAATAAAAATGATTAAAAATAAAGCTAATTTTTTACCATAAAAATGTGTACTTTATGATAAAATAGTAAATTTATCCCAAAAAATAACAAAAATAATAAAAATAGTTAAAATGATAAAGATGATAAAAATGAAAAATAATTATAAAAATGCTAACTTTGGTATCAAAATACTCGTTTTTTATATAAAAAGAAAAATGATGCAAAAATGATGGAACATGCGAAAATGAGTGCAAACACTCATAGAATCACTCAAACTACCCATTCATTCTACATATCTTATTCTAGACTTCAAAATCACCATAAAATCACAAATTCTTCACAAAAAAATTAATAATCAAAATGAAATAAGATACAATGCAAAAATGATGAAAAATGCGAGAAAAGGGTAAAAGGAGAAGAAAAATAACAGGAAATGCAAATTTGTAATTAAAAATGATTAGGAGATCTTTAGAAGGACTAGGTGATTACCTTTTGATGTGTGCTTTAACTTAGATGTGGTTGGGTTTGGATTTTAGATCTAAACCCTAAAAATAAAAGAGATTTTTGGTTAAGACAGTTCAGAGAAGTGGGTCTCCATGAGTTGATCACCCTATTAAGAAGGGGTTTAAGGCTTGATCTAGTGTAATTTTTAGGGAGAGAGTCTCTCTTTTCGGTTTCAAATTCGTATCTAATGTTTCAAAAATTAAGAGAAAGAAAAATCCACTTTAAATGTAAAAAAATGGTGTTTTTATCTAAAAATCATCTAAGGATAATGACCCATAGGTGTGGGTTATGATCCATGCGTGTCGATTAAGTGAACCATATAGGATTAACTTGATTCTTTGATAATGATGTCCTCCATTATGGGACTTTATGAGGATATTCATTATGGTGTCATCAAATGGGATGGAAAAAAATTTGTCAATAATGTTTTTTATGAACTTTGAATTGAATTCTACACTACGTTGCGAATAATTAATAAAAGGGAGCAAATTTATTCATATAGATTATTTGGTAAGGAATATAAATTTGATCATGCTACCATGTCTAAAATATTTAAGTTTCTTCTGGGAGGATATATCCATCTTCCAAGTGGTTTTAATGCAAAAGGATTTTGGAGTGTTATTATAAGCAATGTTACTTTTGATAAAGGAGAAGTTATGCCTAAGGGATTTATTAGAAATCATTCCTTATTAATAATGCATAATTTTTTTACATATAACCTTTTTTAGAAGGCATGATAGTTCTGAGGTGACTATGGATGAATTATTTATGTTATGGTGTTTATATTTTGATTCTTGAATTTTGAGTATACACTTTATTTTTTAAACTTTAAGTCATGTAGTGCAATCAAGGAAGGCGGCTATCTTAATAGGACATATATGACTAGATTAGCTTTATACTTTAAAAGTAAGGATTTAAACACATACAATTTTAAAAGGCACAAGTTGGGAAAGTTCAACACCAAAGCCCTAATTAAAGTGGAAGTCATAGTAGAGTGAGGACGTTGCAAGAGCTAAACACTAGGAGTTGCTACTTATTATGCCAATTTCCATTGAGACAAAGGAATTCATCATCTTCAAGGGATGAAGAGAGTGAGGAAGCAAGTAGTAATAAGGAATGGGTTAAATGAAAGAAATCAAAAGAGGAGACTTTTTATTAGCAACGGATTCATCTCACTAAAAAAGGGAGTTAGTTCCTTTTTGTTATTTTTAGTTTATGTTCATTTTTTATGTTTTGTATATTTTCATTTAATTAGATGCATAAAAAGGGAACCATGATGCATAAAAAGGGAATCATGCATTATTTAATTATTTTAATTTTTGAATCTTCTTTTTAGTATATAGACTTTTAGGAACCATAATACACGGCACTTGAGAATTTGCAACTTATGCATGTAATGAGTGAGATTCATTATATGAAGCTTTTCTTGAAAAAGTGTTATTAATGTTTTATTTGAATTTGTTAAACTAGAAGAACAAATTGTGGGTAAGGAATTTTAAACTTTAATAAACTTAACGCTTACTTTCTTATTGAGTGATTGAACTTAGATTCTTGATATTACAGAAAGATTTTTGTAAGTAATTATTAAAGTCTAGTTAAAAATGGTAGATTCTTGCTTGTCTTGGAACCCATTTAAATAAAAAATAAAGAAAATAATAAAGTGAGATGGAGTATAAAATGCACTCACTTAATAAAATACTTAAAGCGTGCTTTGAATTGTATTACATTTGCATTTAAAGGTATCCATACTGAGTAATGCGAAAAAGGTGGGGAATCACTGTAATTAGAAAGCCTTCATAAGCAATTAAATAAGAATATAGAAATGAACATTGCATGTTGAGAATGTAACTAGATAAAAAGTAGAATTATCTTTCCTTGCTTTCGCTTTTCTCTATAATTAGTAGTTTATTTTAATGAATTCAGTGAGAAAATTTGCATTTTACATAGTAATTTTTATATCTTTGACTTCGGTTTATTGTTTTGGTTTATAGATTTTCAAGTTTTTTATTAATGGGAGATTAATATGGTTGTTCAAGTGAAGCTAGGTAATGACTTTTCTCCATAAAATGAAATAGTTTACTTGAGGACAAGTGAAAGCTCAAGTGTAGAGGAGTTGATAAGTGCTAAAAATGATAGATTTTAACCACTCAATACTTGTATTTCTTTATTAGAATTATATATTTTTATTGTTTAGTGATATATTTTTTATTTTATGCATTTTTAGTTCATAATTATACCATTTACATTTCTTTTGAATTGATTTTGTAGGTTCCATCTGGCTTGGGACTAATTTTAGATAGAAGTAATGAGGACTTAAAGCTAGGAGCTAATATAGGCAATAAGAAGGATAAGAAATCAAAGAATGCAGAGTATAAGAATGACATAGTTGTGCTAATAAATCAATACAATCATGTCATTTAGGTGACATAGCCATGTCATAGAGCTCACATTCTAGTGAAGAACATGTAATGCAGTTGTGTCACTTAGGCAACATAGCCGTGTCTATCAAAGTTACTAATTTTGGAATGTTCTTTCTAGTGTTTCTTGGAGAGCAATATATAAAGAAAATTTCCTCTTAAAGAAAAGAGAGGGCTGCTACCTTGGGGAATAACACTCTATTGTTTTTCTTTACACAATAATTATTAATCTTTCAATTTTTCTTTAGATTTTAATTTTTAATTTTCAACTCAAGCTACTGGAATAAATAACAAGATTTGAGAATCAAGAACATAATTAAGGAAGCTGAATAAAAAGAGTTTTTCTTTTATTATTTCTTAATCATTATTTTATTTAATTATGAATATTTTATCACTCTTTATCTCTTGTTGTTCTTCTTTAATTTTTGTGAGTAACTAAGTAGGTTAGTAAGGGAATTAATGAACCCTCCTCAATATGAACTTAACCAAATAAATTCTTAATAAATGAATATGCATTTTAGGAGAGTTATTGGACTTAATGATTTTTATTGGCTTTATCACCCTTTCAATTGATTTAGATACTAGGATTATATTGAGAGATTAATTCTAGTGAGAAAAGCAATAACAATCTATTAATTCAAATTGACTTAGTTGAGAGACACCTCATTATTAATATTCCGTAGAAGATTGGTTGGTTAAATTAACTATCATTAGTTACCCATGCTAGTGAGAGCTAGATAATCTAGTGATTATTATGGTTGATTAATTGTGAATGTACTTGAAAGAGACTTTGCAACACTAAAAATGCTTTGGAAATTAAAGGCTATTCATAGTAAATAAGAATTTCACTATTATTTTAAGATAAGTGAGTCGAGGGAATTAAACCCCAACATCTTTAATTGTATAAATTTAGTGATAAGATTTAATATTATTTTAAATTTAATTTAATTTATTACTCATTGAAATTATTAGTAGTCTAAACATGCAAAATATTAAAAGTAGCTTTGTAATTAATACTATCTCTATGGGAACAATATCTCTTTATTACTACTTGTATGATTTTATGCACTTGCAGATTAGCATTCATCATGATTCATTTCAATGTGGGAGTCATTGTGACTCATTTCAATTGTAGGAGTCATTGAGACTCATTACAATTCGAGAATCATTACAACTCATTCTTTGTGAATAATATATAAGGGTCTTTTGACTCACATTCTTTACGAATAACCTCTAAGAGTCATTATGACTCATCTTAATGTGTAAGTCCTTATGACTCATTTAATATTAAATTATAAGTTAATACTCACATGTGTTTTCAAGTTTAAGTTCATAGGAAATAAAGGTAACCAACAAGTAGAAATGAACTCAAGCATGATCTCTAAACTTTAGAGTTTGTTTTTAAGCTTTATTAGAATTTGTGTGCAATGACCATGATATACAAATCAAAACTCTTTTATGAAATAGTTTGGTAAGAATATACAAATTCCTCAAAAGCAAAGGGCAAATTGTTAAGGTCATTTTTCATAACCTTGATAGCCAATAATGAAAAAGCTAAAACATCTAAGCACACAATTAATTTGATTAAGAGAAATGAAATTAAAACCATTTCAAAACCAATTAAACCATAAAACATTATCTAATCACCAATTACACCTTTTTTAAACCTAAACAAACCTTGATCAAACCTTAACCAAACCATTTTGGTATTGAAAAAGAGATATGAAAGGAATAATTAGAGAAAAGTCTACTCAAGTCATGTCTTTTAATAATGAGAGAAAAGTCTACACAAGCCATGTCTTCTAAATAAAAAAAGTACAATCCTATATAAGGGTTATTTACAATTTGTATTCAGTAGTTTTCCTTCTAGTTTTGATTCCTGAAGCTAAGGTTTAACCTCTAGAAGCCTTGAGAACAAAAGCAAACTTTGGTCAATGGGACCTTTTAGTGGTCAAACTGAGTTCCCATAGTTCAATTTCAATTTAAAAGTATCTTCTAAAATTCCAGTGTGTCAATAGGTCATATTTAATGAAAATTCAAAATTTTTAGGGTGCTTTCCAAATTTAGAATATTTCAAATATGGAATATTCTAGGACATGTGTCAAGCTTGTAGAGAAAGTGGATATACTATTACATAATAACCTTGAATATCCTCACTTATTTACCCTAAATGTCACTAAATAGAATCTTTGAGGAAAGCTTTAGGACATCTACTTCCAAATAAGAGAAAAATTCCAACAAAATAACCCAAAAAGATCACTAAAAATTCATTCTAAAAAGCCTATAGAAAATTAGGAAAATAAAGGGAAATTGTGCCAAAATTTCTCTAGAACTAATGTCTCTCAATTTTCTTCTCAATTCCTTTCAAAAATTCTAAAATCAAAACCTAAATTTATAACTAGGCTTCTATAAACTCATTCTTATCAAATTAAAACCAAATTCACACTTAAACTTACTAAAAACCATACTTTACGCTTTCAATTCAACTTTAATTCTTGTAAATTAATTATTTTTTTGTGAGTTCTTGCCCAAATTCTAAGGCTAAGTATTTTAAGAAAATCATTTGCATTGACTCTCATCTTAATTCTAGGGTTTGGGGCATTAAAATCGAGTTTCAAAGGGAAAACATTGCAAATCCACACTGTTTAACGATGAACAGTTGGACTTGGCCCATGAATAGCCAAATCAGCTATTCATGCTCCAAATTTAGTTGTTGTTGGCCCTTAGACTAGCTATTATGGTTTTAAATCTGGTTAGACAAGTGGCTATTTTGGTCATCCATTCCTCTGCTAGTGTTTAGAATTCCCAAGGGTTTATACTTGCTTGAACATATTTCTAACCCTTCCTTGAGATCCTAGGATGATATAACTCAAGTATTTTAACATATTTTTCTATTTTTTAATGATTTTATAATGATTTTCCTTTTATTTCCTTAAACTCTTCATTAACTGCTTTCAAGCGTGATCTTTGATCTTACTTTTAAATGATGATTATGATTATGTTTATTGATGTTTGTATGACTTCCAATTAAATGTTGTGTTCATTTTTATTATGACTTGTGATCAATTTTGGTGTGAATACTTGTTTAAAGCCTTATTTAATGTGTATTATGACTATATTATACTTGATTATGCTATAATGTACTTTGATTGTTGAGTTGCTATTACTATGATATTATTTGTTCAATTTGAGTTCCAATTTAGCATTTTGATAATTTATGAAGTATTTTTATTGGTTTTTTCATTATGAATCATAATTACTACATTTTGTGAATTTAGTGTTGATTTATAAGTCCTAATTTGCATATCTTGTGTTCTTGGTGTTTATTATCATCAACTTTAGTATAAGTACTTTATTTATGTGTTTTGTTTTCAATTATAGAGTCTTAAGAATCCCAATTTGCATATTCTATACTTTGACTGAGTTAATTTAGGAAATTTGATATGTTCATGTTCATTTGTGTGTTAATTTTGTTTCTAAGTATGATTTATGCCTATTTAATGTCTTTATTTTAAGTAAAGTCTTGTTTCTTATTCTTCCAAGTGTCATTTAGTCAAATGTTTATCTAATAATTCCTTATTCGTTATACTAACATTTCTCTACTCTTATATAAGTTATATTATAATTACTATACTAATTCTCTTCTTCTCCTTCTATTTTGTTGCATTATTGCATTTTCATGCATTCATGCACTTTTTTGCATATCACTTGTTTAGTGCATATCACTATCATGTGTGTGCTTATTTGTAGAATCTCTAGATGCATATTTACATGCTTTCCAGTTTGCATCACTTACATACTTGCATGCTTCCCAAAATTACATCACTTTGTATGCTTTCCAGCTTACATCATGCATCATCCTTTGCATGCTCACTAGATTTATTTAATGCTTGTGTGAGCACGAATTTGCATTAGCATCATTCATTACATTATATATCTCTTGTTATCAATCTCAAGTTATTAACTCCTACTAACTTCCATTAACATTTATTACTATTGTTGTTTATTTTATAAACATTTCTTATTATTTGTTAATTATGATTATCAATTGTTATTATAATCTCATTCTCTACACTCAATCCTCATTTTTCTACATTTTTATGTCTTATTTATGCTTTTATTTACTTTTTATTTTCCATCTCTACTTCTACTCCTTTATTTATTTGTAATTTTATCATTACATGCCCTTTTTTTTTATTTATGCTTTATTTTGTCAATTATACCAAACTTTCCTTTATTTCTTGTGTTTTATTTGGTATAATATACTAAAAATGCACTAAAAATAAAACCAAACTATTTGTGTTCCTTTATTGGTTAATTAATGAATTTTTTTTTATTTCTTTTGGTTGATAAAGTAAGGTTTCTTTGTACCAATTCCCACATATTTCTAACCTTAATTTCCATACTTTTATGAATAAATATTTTCCATTTTCTCCTTTTTATTAAATATGGAATTTTGCATTTTCTTTAATAAGAATTCATCATTTTCATGTTAATCAAATATGACTTATTTTTACTTTATTTTCAATAAATCTAGCACCTTTTGTGTTTTACTTATGATGTTATTATTATTTTCTTTGTTGATCATAAAAAAATCCAAATGCAAGAATATGGATCACAATTTCTTTTATTTTATAGTTTTCAAATAAAATGATTTGGTTATATGTTCAATAATTTATGATATGAGAATATCCATCCAAGGTAAAAAATTCACATTTTCAGGCCTAACTTGATGGAGACTCATATTGTGAATTAATGGTGCATATAATTAACCAAAAATTAACTTTAAATGCTTTTCTAACTATTTTCAATTTAGATTCTCAAAATTGTTCATTTTTAATTTCTTATTAAAATCCATTTTTTAAGCATTTTGCATTTCTTTTCTTTATTTTAACTTTTCAAATTACTTTTCTTTAGTTTTTGAAATAAAATGTTTTATGGCATCTACATTCAAAATATAGGGCAATCATGGAGAATGTTCACAAGATTACTGACTATGTTCTTTTGAACTTTAACATAACAGGAAGCAAAGGAAGAGGAAGAAGTTGTTTTTCCAAGAATTGAATATATGATAGAAATAATGGCTATAGGGAAAAGTAATCACCTACAAACTTAATGTCTAAACCAATAAATTTGCAGCCTCTCTGGGACTTATGACTGGGACTACCTGTAACTAAAGGACTCAATGAAAAAACTACCCTTTAGACATTATGTTTATCATGGAGGCAATTACTATAACAATCACTCAATCCCACCAGGCTCTGATACTATAGATGACCTTTGGTCATAGGTAGTCCTAGTTGTAAGTCCTGAAGAGGCTATAAATATAATAGTTTAGCTAGTGAGTTTGTAGGTGATTACTCTTTCCTGTAACCATTATTTTTATTATGTATGTAATTATAAGAAGAACCACTTCTTCTTCTTCTTCTTTTACTTCCTCTTATGTTAAAGCTCAAAAGAACATAGTTAGTAGTGATCAAATCACTATTAATGATTTTGATAAATGCATTAATGATTTTAAACTTAATGACTATAGTAAAACCATGTATATATGACCCTTTGGTTAAATCTCTTCAAGTTTGATTATGTAACCAAGATAGAAGAAATAGATATCCAACTATCTAAAGCTCAACATCTTATGATGTTTTTCTCTTCTACCTCCTTGGAAAAACATAAAAGCAAAAGGTTTTCATTATATCTATATAAGAGTTGTTCAAGTAGAAATAAGGCCCCCTAATTGAGAAGGTCTAAATACCACCATCTTAGCTGCTCTAAATGATATGAGGTTTAAAAACTTATAAGATTCCTTATTAAGAACTATAGAGTTCAGTCTATATAAAGGTCGTATATCATTGGACTATTATCCAAACATTACTGTTTCTCCAAATGATACAAATTTATTAAATTCATTATTTTATGCAAATCCAAACCCATAATTATCATATGGATGATGGATTAATACCAGTTGCATTGATTTTTAAAGTACATTATAAAGCTATGATGTCTGCTTTTGATACAGAAAGTTAGTATTATAGTTAAAAAGGAGAAACTCAACTTCTTTAAAAAAATATAACTAAAAAAAATGTAGTTATCCCAAAACATATCCAATGGAACTAGATAACACTTCCCCAAGATGAATCTTGGAAGGTGCTACTGAGCTAAAACCTAATAATGAAGAACAATCTACTTTAAATACCCAAATAAAGCATGTAACCCAATTCCAAGATGGTAAATTAAAACTCTCTTTTGATATAACATTCCTTAGTTCTAGATTCTCTAATACTTCATCATCAAAATTTATTAATCTAGGAAGACTATCTCGAATACCACTATCATCAACCTTCCATAACATGAAAAACCACATAATAGCCAATAACAGAATCTGCTAATAACTATTCACTTCCTTTATGATGACTAACTAGATATGTACCCAAACCTACCATATGTTATCAATCTACCTTATACCACCCTAGACAAATATTCAACCTTAGATTTACCTTCTACCTTCCTTAAAACATAGACTATAATACCAATGTGCCTAAACCAGTCTGTACTGAGCCTAAATTAGAAGATAAATCTCCTTGTCCTCCTACTTCTCCTACTGCATAAGCTATAATAGAAAACTTAGCCCTTGAGTTAAATGTTTTAGATAAAGATTTCACTCTTAATAAAGCTCACTTGCATAAAAAATTTTATGCATCTCACAATTTAGAAAAAGAACTTAGTTCTTTAAACAATTTATAAAAGATAGAGAGATTATTCAAAATCATTTTTATGATTTTATGCAACAAAATAAAGTCAACATATTATTTTTTGAATGGTTTGAAATTTATCCATCAGAAAATAGTATTTCTTACCCTTTTAAAGCTTTAAATCCTATCACTTAAAAAAAGTAATAATTTAGGAAATAGCCAGTGATTAAAACTTTGAGTCTATGTATCCTCCTATTAGTTTGATTAAGGTCCCTATAGGAAATAAAACTATAGATGCTTGTCCTTACAAGAAACAATAAGATAGTGTCTCCCAAAACATAAAGAATATAGTGTCTCATAATAACTTTACCAATGCCCATCTCAATAGCATAAGTAAATAGTTGTCAAAACTTGAGAATTAAACCTAGAAACCTATAGAAAATTTTGCATCTATAGGAATGACTGATAAAAAGCTAAAGAATCTGATGTTTAACCTATAATAGATCTGTAATAGTACTCAACAAGAAATTAGAAGCAACAATACTAAATTCTTCCATGCTATAACAGAACAGCTTAGTAGGCTATATCTTTATAGTGCTACTAAAGATCCTATAGTCCTAAACACTCCACTATCAGTTAACCAGAGTGTTAAGATGCTTGATAAAGATCTTGACTTCATCTTTGAAGATAATTCTTTATATGAATGATATCCTGAGATTATAATACTTCATTGGCCCATTGTCTATTTAAGTCATTTAGGATATGTCTAGAGTAGTATTATGTTCAAAACCCGTAAGCACACAGATCATGAATTGCAGTATAAAAGATATCGTTCCTATGAGGATTGAATATTAAATATTGAATTCTAATATCTTTAATAAATTGTAGTATAAAAGATATCATTCCTACGAGGATTGAATATTGAATATTAATATCTTTAATAATGATTTTAGCTAGCAAATTAAATAAAAGTGATTAAGCAAATATAAAATAAAGCAACTTAAACTAAATTAAAATCAAATAATTAAAAGCTTAGAGCCTAGGTTGAGTTTTTCTTTCCAATCAAATCATGAACACATTAACAAAATAAAAGTCATTGATTTCAATTAAGGGTAATTGTTCTAAAATACCTAAAGAATCCTTTGATTTTAATTAAACGTGTTAAGATTAAAGTTTAACCTACTTTCGTGATTAAAAAAGTAATCAAAACTCTTTAAGTTCCTTAACAATTATTTATTTACCACCATAGACACTTGCCTACTGTCATGGTCCCCAAAAGAGCTTGCCTACTCTCATGGTCGAGTGATCTAAGTCTTATGAGTCTAAAGCTAATAAATTCTCCTAACTCTTGTTGGTGAATCTACCTATAAACATACAAATAAGCTGGCCAAGAATGAAAGCATACATTAAGTGCAATTCATAAGATAAATTAAAAATCAAATAATAAAGCTTTGTATTCAATCACATCATAGAATAGCTACTCCTAACCTAAACCATAAAAAAGATTTTAGCCACACATAATTATGGAAAAAATCACAAATATAATTAAAGAAATTAGACATGAAGAATAATAAAGTATACATAAGCCTCTTAAACCTCATGACTCCTCTTTAATCTTTGGATTTAAGGATTGCTCGCTGAATGTCGAATCCTTCCCTAAAACACTTCTTAACATCCCTTTTATAGGAAACCTTGATAGAAGACCTCTTAACATTTTAGTTCCTCTTCCTTTTTTATTTAGGAAAAATCTCTTTTAATCTGACATAGCCTTGACATGGTCATGTCTCTTTTTGTATCACAGTGAAGCTCTTCGACATGGCCATGCTTGTCCTTAAATCAAACTTCCAGTTGGTGTGCATGGCCTAGCACATGCTCATGTTAAGGCCATACCTAACTTTGGCAATTTAGATAGAAAGATGCATAGGCTAAACATGTCATGCCTATGTCCAATGTTCCTTTAATTCCAAAAGTAAACATGGCTTGCAACATGCCCATGTCAGGGCCATGTCGCACAAATTGTTAATTTTTTCGAATTCCTTTTTAATCTTTCATACAAAAATAGAAAAAATATTTAGTACTTAAATAAAACTCCTAATTTGACTAAAATTAAACAAAACAATAAAATCCTAAATAAGACTCTAAAATAAAATATTTCCTAATTAACCTAAAATCTACCCAATTAACATTATTTATTAATTCAAAAGTTATCAAAATTCAACTAAAAAATATGTAAATATTACACACATCAAATTACCCACATGAAAGCTTTGCTTGTCCCCAAGTAAAAATCAAATTTGAAATTTAAAAACCAGCTCAACTATAAACAAAGAATTACAGTTTCTAAGATATGCAAGTCAATAACACCAAGACTAAAGAAGAAAATAAGAAAAAATACATTATCTATGAACAATTTACTAATTATAATTCAAGAACATAACTCTTTGAAATCCAATGAATATAACTCTAGAAGAATAACATTAAAGCTTATAATTATTTTCTTTAAAAACAAAAATTGGTTATAAAAGCATTTTATGCTCCATTTCACAACATCTTTTATTTTATTTGATGAGTGAATTTTACGCTTTATCTCACCATTTTTTATTTTTTTAAATTAAATCTTCCCACTCGTAGTCATTCCCTATTGTTCTTATATTGCCAAGCGTGGATACTGTCGAGTAGGTCATTTGGATACTCTTACTCTAATTAGGGCATTATAGTAGATTCAGAGCATAACAATTAAGAATTAAGTATTGCTCTAAAGAAAAGAGATATTTTTTTTTCTAGAATTAGAAACTAAAATCCATTCTCTCCAAAAATCATGCTCAAATTCATTCTCCAAATTCTTGCTTAGGTTATAAAAACTAAATTTTTCATACATAATGACCATGTACAACCATCATAATTAATAAACCATTCAATAATTCGATAATTGAATTAAGAATGCACACTTATCCACTATCCTCCTCTAATTGCTATTGAGAATCTATTTTGCACAAAACCAAAATAAAAAATTTTGAGGACAAGCTTTACCATAAATGTGGTGAAATCGAGTTGAAAGTTAATGAATTTGGCCATTTTTTATTTATTTCTTAATTTAACCAATACGCATGCAAAAATAAATAAAATAAGAAAAAAATATAATCCTAATATTTGGCATCCTCCATCACACTTATCTATGGCATTGTCCTCAATGATAAAAATATTAAAATAAGAAAAAGAAAATGAGGACTTCCCTAATAAGGTTTGCATTCCTTTTATGTGCTCCAAATGTTTGAATGACCTATAAAATAAAATTACAAAAACTAAGAAAAAGAAAAGAAAAAATAAACTTAAACAAAAGAAATAAATCAAAACAAGTTAGGTGGTCTCCCAACAAGTACTAATTTTAGGTCATTAGCTTGACCCCTTCATTGGATATTCACTTAGGGAGGATTGGTTAAGGAATAATCATCCTCCACCTAAGCTCATTTATTTTACACTTGAAAGGAAGATGAAAAATTCTCAAATTTTATATCTTTCATAGCCCTTTTTATTTGCCTTTCTTTTGTAGCTTTCTCTAAAAGCCCCCTTTTCTTCTTAACCGTTTATTGCTTTCACCTCTTTGGCATCATGAATGAGGCATGTTTTAAGTGGCTCTTTAAGAACTTATGAAACAACATCTTTAGCATAAACATTAGCCACATCTATCTAGAAATAAAAAGTCATCAATAGGGATTGTTATAGCTCCTTGAAGACATCAAACTCCACTTTGTCTTCTCCTATCTCCTTAATTATTTTTCCATGTTTTACATCAATAATTGCGCCAATATTAGAAAGGCAAGGACACCCCAAGATGATTGGAATTTAGAGGTCTTATTCCATTTCTAAGATTATAAAATTGGTCAGCATATTATAGTCTCCAACTTAATAGGCACATCTTCGAGAATTCTATAGGATAGATGATGGATCTATCTGTAAGTTATAGTGACATTGTTGTCAGTTGTGGCTCACCAATGTTTAAGCACCAAAAAAAAGAAAGAGGCATTATGCTCACACTCGTACCTAAATCATATAAAGACCTACTTATAAATTCATTTCAAATAGTTAAAGGAATAATAATATTCCCTAGATCTTTAAGCTTTTATGGAAGCTTATTTTGTATGACAACACTACACTCCTTATTAATAGGAATAGTTTCATAATCTTCCCACTTTTGCTTATGTGTAGGATGTCTTGTAGGAATTTTGTATAGGTGGGCACTATGTTGATCACATCTTAAATTTGTATGTTGAGCTTGAGTTATTGGAATGCTTTCAAAAAATTTTAAATTTCTTGTCATGTTTTTTCCTTTGTTGCCTTTGAGGGAAGGGTAGTGGTGGAGTGATAGTTTTAGGCACTTCTTTTTTTTTATTCCTTTTCTTTAATGTACTCCTTCATCAACTTTTCTTTCTTATGAACATCCTTTGCAACATTGCCTTCTTCCTTTTTAATCCCTACCTCAAGTAGTTGCCTTCCATTTACATTTACTTGCTCTTTTAGGTTCTTGAGTTGACTAAGAAGGTTACCTGATTTTCAAAAATTAGAGGCACTAGTTTGTGAAGTAATTTGATTCTCTAACATCTTCTTATGCACAAAGAGTTAACTAATTTGAGATGCTTGGGATTCAAATTGAGATGCAACTTCAGATGTTAGATTCATGATAGGCTCCTTTTGTTCCATTTGTAGGTTCTTGATGGTCTCCTTTTATTCTTCTTACATTGTAAGTAACTTTTCCATCATATTTTCCATCATGCTCTCAAGGTTAGGTTTATTCTCATATTGTTGATGGAAAGTATTCTTTTGTTGGAAACCAAGTGAGGGCAGTTTAAATCCTTAGTTTGTATTTTGGACTCCCCCTTAATTTGACCATGAAAAGTTAGGGTGATCATGCCATCTTGGGTTGTATATGTTTGAGCAGGGATTTTCTTGAATCCTTTGAAAGTTCTTAAGAGTGATGAGTTTCTCACTTAATGGGTCTTGAAAGAAAAACCTCTTTGACACTCTATAGTTGAGCAACCTCCTCCATAATATTCATAAAAATAAATAGCCATTGGTTTAAATACCTTAGTTGAAGTTTGTAATTTCTTTGTGAGCATGTTAATCTTTGTATTTAGAATGTTCCAACTACCCACTTCATGCATTCGCATAACTCTCTTTGGTGCACTTCTTTCTTCATGCCATTGGTAGTTATTAAATGCTATAGTCTCAAGTAATTGTATGCATCATCTGGTGTCTTGGTCATGAACAAGCCTTAAGCTATAACATTTATGGTAATTCTTATTGATTCAGTGAGACCTTAATAAAAATTCTAAATGATCAGCCATTGTGGAACTTTATGATGAGGGCATTGATGTTGCAAATCTTTAAAACATTCCTAAGATTCATATAAGGATTCATCATGATGTTGAGTGAAGCTTATGATTTCTTGTCTAAATTTTATCATCTTTCTATGTGGAAAATATTTACCCAAAAATGTCTTTGATAGCACATCCTAAGAATTGATGGATTATGGTGCAAGAGAGTGTAACCATAACTTGGCCTTATCCCTTAAAGAGAAAAGGAATAATATGAGATTTTTTTGCATCTAGATTGACTTCATTCATCTTGAAAGTGTCACAAATCTCTAAAAATTAAGCCAAATGGTTATTAGGTTCTACATTTAGGAGACCTCAAAAATGAAATTATAAGACCATTCAAATGATCGCTGGTTTGATTTTGAAGTTGTTAACATCCACAGTCAGTCTCACTATGCTACTAAGGTTGTCTTTAAGGTTGGGCATAGTGTACTTTTGAAGAGCATGATTCCTTGCTGACTAAGTTGATTAATCTTTAGCCATGGTTTACTTGTCTCTTATGGACTTTCCTTTTTTATTTTATTTTCATGACTTCTCAATTTTAGGATTGATCTTTTCCAAGTTTTATCTTTTATATCGAGTGTTCATAAACTAGCAAAGTACTTGAAAAATCAAATAGCAAAACAAGAAAGATTTAAAAGAAAGATACTAGTCTAAGAAAAGTAAAAATTAAATTACTATCAATATTGCCAATCCGTAGTAATGGTGCCAAAAACATGTTATGTTCAAAGCTTGTAAGTGCATGGATCATAAATTATAGCACAAAAGATATCGTTCCCATAAGGATTGAATATTACATACTAATATCTTTATTAATGATCTTAGCTAGTGAATCAAATAAAAGTTACTAAGAAAATATAAAACAAAGCAACTTAAACTGAATTAAAATCAAATAATTAAAAGCTTAGAGCCTCCGTTTAGTTTCACTATTCTAATAAGATTATGATCACATTAACAAACAAAAGACATTGATTTCAATTAAGGGTAATTATTCTAAAATACTTAAAGACTCTCTCAAGTTCAATTAAGCATGTTAATATTAAAGTTTAATATACTCTCATAATTAAGAAATTAATCAAAACTCATTATTCCTTAACAATTCTTAGTTTACCACGGTAGACCCCTGGCCACAGTCATGATCCCCTGAAGAGCTCCCCTACTCTCGTGGTCAAGTGATCTAAGTCTTATAAGTCTAAAGCTAATAAATTCTTCTAACTCTCATTGGTGAATCTACCCATAAACATGACAATGAGCTAGCCAAGAATGAAAGCATACATTAAGTGCAACTCATAAGATTAACTAAAAATTAAATAATAAAGCTTTGTATTCAATCACTTCATAGAATAGCTACTCCTAGCCTAAACCCTAAAAAGTGTTTAGCTATATATAATTGTGGCGATAATCATAAACACAATTAAAGAAATAAAATATGAAGAAGAAGAAAGTATAGATAAGTCTCTTGAATCTTATGACTCCTATTCGATCTTCAGCTTTAAGGATTACTCCCCGAATGTTGAATCCCTCCCCAAAACACTTCTTAACATCCCTTTTATAGGAAAAATGAATAGAACACCTCTTAACCCTTGAATTACTCTTCCTTTTTCACTTAGAAAAAATCTCTTTTAATCTAAGACAGCCTCGACATGGTCATCTCTCTTCTTATGTCACGATGAAGCTTTTTGACATAGCTTCAACATGGCCATGCTTATTCTTGAATCAAACATTGAATTAGTGTGCACAGCTTGGCACGTAGTTATGTCAAGGCCATCCTTAACTTTGCCAATTTAGATAGAAAGATTCACAAGCTCAAACATGCCCATGTCTGCCCGTGTCCAATGTTCCTTCAATTCTGAAAGTAGACATGGCTTGCAACATGCCCATGTCATACAATTCCTTTATTTTTTTGAATTCCTTTTTAATATTTCCTATAAAAAGGGAAAAAACCAATTAGTATTTAAGTAAAACTCCTAATTTGACTAAAATTAAACTAAAAACAATAAAATCCTAAATAAGACTCTAAAATAAAAATATTTCCTAATTAACCTAACATCATCCTAATCAACATCATTTATCAATTAAAAAGTCATTAAAATTGAACTTAGAAATATGTAAATATTACACATATCATGTAGGTTACTAAAGCTTGAATTAGATAGTCAATATAATGATCTTATCCAACCTAAGTTTAGTGCTAATTTTGTTTACAAATGGAATATAGATGGCATGTTTGAATAACAAATCCTCAACTCTCTCTAATAGATGACTATATAAAGCCTAAATAGGAACATCTAATAGATATGTTATAGTACTTATCATTGCAAGGTTCTCTAGTAAATTAAAAGGATTAACCATCTCACTAAGCAACAATAGATAGATATCTTGCTTGCTATCCAAACAGATGATAAAGTTCCACCCATTTTAGACCAACTAGGAAACCCCATTCAAGATGCGGTGTCTACTCTGATATTAACTATATCATTGTATTTTGTAAGAGATTCATCTCATCTAAAAAATAAAATGTTGATCTTTTATCAAACCTAAGTTGTAACAAATTGAGTGATTTCTAATGGTATAGATAAACTTTTCTTATTAGGGTTATGCTGAAGGAGGATTCTAACCTTGCAAGATTACCAACCCTTTTAGGTTACAGAGCTAAAAATGCCATCAGATGGTCTTATAGTACCCACATCATCCCCTATGACTAGACTACCTATGGTTAGTTGATTAGTACTATATAAAGAGCATTGGGTTTCGTGATTTATAATGCAACAAAACAAATTTTAGCCATAAAACCTATAACCTGGATCCATATAATTTGACTTAGATTGATTGAGAGGGTTTCCAAACACTTATTAAGATGTTATAATGGAAATATAGTTAGATGGAAGAGTGGGGGTTCGCATTGGTGACACCATAGCTCGAGATTTATGTATTCCTTTATTGGATTAAGACATCACTAAAAGGTCATGCCCTCTATAGTATCCATGTGAACAAAATGATCTAAAGCAGTACTAGTATGCCAACTCCTTTATTGTTACACAACTCAATTTTTCTCTGTGTTTTTTTATTTTTTTAAAACACATAGTAGAAGGAGGAGGAAAATGAATACCTTAGCTAACCCTAGTGAAAGAGATGTTAATATATACATCTCATCTAAGGTTTCTCTTACCAACACAATTTTCATAAGATTAGACTTCCTTTTATACTTTGATCGTAATTCTAAATTAGAATCATTTCCTATTTATTTAGTTAACTATTACCCTAAATAAATTAGGAAATAAATAAATAGATACTAATATATATATATATATATATTTACTTATTTATTTAACCATATATAGAGCTAATTATTGGGCTTGATCTAAATGTACGACACTGTAGGTTCACACAACATTGGCAGTGGGCTTGAAATTCCCTTTTTAGCCTACAAGTCATAATTGGTCTTTAGCAAGACATTATGACTACCCAAGTTATGTGAAGGTCGATAATCCGACATAACCTAATACACAGCTTGTATTATAATCCTTTTATCACATGATATCCTAATTAAAACATAAGGCATGGATTATATTATCCTTATATTATTCAATTTTATTTTTTCTTTATCCCAAGTACACTAATACTGATAACTCTTTATCATTCCAGCATGGTCATGCATTTCTCTTTAATTTAACTCATTAAGAGGCCCAATAGTTATCTTTTCAAAATAAATGAGGGAAAAATTCCATCTTAACCTCTTATATTCATCACATAACTCATTATATATCCAATTATAACCTATTTTATTATGCGGTTAAATATGCCATAGGGATGTGTTAAAATATAGAACTTATCATGCATAAAACCATGGTAATCTAAGGTTAAAGGACTCAAATAATACTACTATGATGAGAATTACCCATGATAATAATCCATATGGTATTCTCATAGTGGGTCAATCCAGTACATCATTTCTCTAAATATATACCTTTGAGTTTGACTTCATATCTCATATACATTATTAGTAAAACTTAATCATCAGTCAACCTCATACTAGTACTTATTCATGTTATTCCCATAATAATAATCGATTAGGGATATTTGGATTATAATTCAAGTATCATCTAAGAGTTTTACTATTAAGTCGCATACTTGATTATCTTATTAGAATTAAATAATCAAGGATAATACTAGAATTAGCTAATAATAAAAATGCCTCTTTATTATTAAAATTAAAATATGATAATGTCAAAGTATGGCCATTACACAATTGGCCTAGGGCATAACAATAACAAAGAGAAGGTGTTAAAATTTGTCCAGATTTGGAATTCTAAAAACATTTAAAGTATGAGTTACTAGACAATAACTAAGAACTTTGGACAAGCTAGAAAATCCAATAGGAAAGATGTTACTTATTACAAATGTGGCGGTAAGGGACACATCTCTAAATACTATAAAGTTTCAAAGAAACTCTAGGAATTAGACTTTGAAGAAGATACCCTGAATAAGCTTACAATAATGTTAATAGAAACCTCTAAGTCTAAAACTCACTTCCAAGAGTTTTTAGGTAGACATCATCCTTAAATAGATGAAATAGGAACAACCACATCTTTTGATTTTGAAATAGATTATAGCATTGAAGGAAAACAAATTAAAATGCTCAATAAAGAACAAACCTTAATTCTAGATGTTATTTAGCATATTAATGACCATGATGTGCAGAAAAAATATCTATTGCAGTTTATGCAATCTCTAAAGAGAGAACATCAATAGCATATTGAGTTACCCTCTACTACTATAGGCATATATGACATTACTACCATTCTGAATAGAAAGAAGCTCAGTAAAAAAAAAACCTTTTGGAGACATCTAGGAACTATAAAAAATATAAAGACCATAAAGTTAGAAATAAAGTAGTTAAACGTCAAACACCAACAGGATTATAGTCTAATCCAATTCTTTATCAACAAACTTACTGAAGAGTCTAATGATAGTGATGAGACAAAGGATTTAGAACCACAATCTTTGGCCAATCTTAATAAAGTTCCACAAGATTTGCTTTGTGCTCTAAATCAAATTACTTCAAGAAAAATATTATAAAGATTACTATTATTTCTTATAAAGATTTTCAACTTAATACTATAGCTCTATTTGACATAGGTGCTAACTTAAATTGTATAAATGCCAACGTTGTCCCAAACCATCTTTAAGAACAAACTAAAGAAAAGCTTTCCTATGCTAATAGCTAAAAAATGCATACATATGGTAAAATATAAGCTAGTGATTTAAACAATGCATTTTGTTAAAAACCTCTTTTTTTTCTCTAATATCAATTATATAGTGATTGTGGGGACACTATTTATTAATTTGATAACTCCCAATTTGCTCACTTATAACTTCATTGATTTTAGAGATAATAATGCTCACTTATCTTTTCCCTATTTGGAAAAACCAAAAGCCAGATATTTGAATCTTGTTAAAGCCCATTTTATATATAGGAATGACATAAATGCTTTGATAAAATGAAAAGAGACAGATTTGCATAACTTAAAACAAAACACCCATTTTTTGAAAATTGAATAGTAATTAAAGTTGAATTTAGTAAAAAAAATATTTTTGAATTTCAAGATTTTATTGTTAAAGAAGTCTATTCTAATTTACCTATTGCTTTCTAGAAAAGAAAAAAATATATAGTTGATTTGCTTTATGAACTAGGATTTAATGAGAAAGATATTCCTACCAAAGCTAGAACAATTCAAATGAACACTAAATTGGAACAACATTGTAAAAAAGAAATTTAAGATCTTGAATCCAAAGGATTAATCTCAAAATCTAGTTCTCCATGGAGTTGTGTAGCTTTTTATGTTAATAAAGCTTTTAAAATAGAAAGAGGCACTCCTATACTAGTAACCAATTATAAATCTTTAAATAAAGCTTCAAGTGGATTAGTTTCCACTTCTAAACAAGAAAGATCTTTTATAAAAGCTTCATTCTGCATTTGTATTTTCAAAATTTAACTTGAAATTAGGATTGTTATAAAACTACTTTCATTGTCCCGCTTGGATAATATGAATGAAATGTCATGCCATTTGGTTTAAAAAATGCACCGTTAGAGTTTTAAAGAATAATGAATGATATTTTTAACCCTTTTTTTGAATTTTTCATTGTCGATATTGATGATTTTAATATTTTTCAAATTTTGTATAATAACATTTCAAGCACCTAAAGACCTTTCCGTATGTTGTTAAAGTTAATGGCTTTATTATCTCTACTAAGAAAATATTCCCATTGAAAGATCCTTAGATTTTGGTAGCAAATTCTCTAATAACATTCTTAATAAAGTTCAATTGCAAAGGTTCCTAGGAACTCTAAATTATGTTTTAGATTTTTTGTCCTAACATAAATAGGATTGCAAAACTTCTGCATTACATGCTAAAGAAAAACCTAGTCCCTTGGATTGATGAACACACTAATGTAGTCAAGAAAATAAAGAGTCGGATTCTTAAGATTCCTTACCTTTACCTAGCTGATCCTAATCTTCTTAAGATTATTGAGACAGATGCTAGTGATTTAGGTTTTAGTGGAATTTTAAAGTAAGTCATAAGTGGAAAGGAAATAATAGTTTTGTATACTTCAGGTAACTGCATTAATACATAGAGAAACTACTCCGCAATAAAAAAAAAGTCCTCTCTATTATTTTGTGTCTTTCAACTTTTTCAATATGATTTACTAAATCAAAAGTTTTTACTATGAATTAATTGTAAATTCGCTAAAGAATTTTTATAAAAAGATGTTAAAAATATTGCATCAAAATAAATATTTGCTAGATGGCAAACTATTATGAATATTTTTTTATTTTGACATTGAATTTATTAAAGGAAATACAAATTCTTTACCAGACTTTCTAACTAAAGATTTTTTATAAAGCATATAAAGATGCCTAAAAAAAGATAAAGAAAAGATTGAAACACCTGACCATCTGCCCCCTTCTGCTATTAAACCAATAAAGTCTTAGTTTGACATTATTAACTAGAAGATTTTGATAAAGATGAAATAAATGAAGCAAACAAGATCCAACAATGGATCAATTCCATCTCTAAAACCCATGAACTTATTAAAGCTATCCAAAACACATTTAAACCTCCAGAAGATGAGTATCATGTAAATCCAACTGTCAAAGGAATTCTAGGTATGGCTACTCAATTAATTTCAAAAATAGAGAAAGGAGAATCTTCTTCTCAAAAATCCCTTTATTAAGAAGATTTTAATATTATAACTACCCCAAGTAGTTCAAAAATAATTTGTGCTTAAACTAAATTTTTTGAATTTTTAATAAAGATTTCCATCAAAAATATCTTAACTATTGAAGAAGGATTTTATGATAAAAATCCTTTTCCATAAAATTTGTTTTTTAAGCCGTGCGATCTTTCAAAACTCTAAGAATATTATCAAATAAATTTGAAATTTATTAGGCCTGCATAGTTCAAGTACTTTTTGCATAAGAGGCTATACAAGACCCTCCTACTCTACCTATCAAATTCCTAAAGTTATCCATCTTTAAGACTAGGGACAAGAACTTTTTTAAGAGTATAATTTTCCCAATAAACTTCAAATTAAAATTAGACTTCTGCCTTTCATTTTCCTATTAGGATTATGAACAAGCATGGTTTAATACTTTTCTTATCCAAAACCATTACAATACCCATTCATGGTTATTTTTCATTAATGATCATGCTAATATCTCAAAATTTTTGACATGTTTACTAGATGGTGGAATAATTATGGGCCTATCCCTGATATTCTTCTGCCTGATATTCATCAAAGCTTTGACCTTTTCTGTACCCATTATAAACCTACTCCCTTTAAGAAGAAATTGACCACCCTTTAATACCTACATTATTCAAAATTCTTCATTCCTTAGGTATCAAATGGTATCTTGAATTTTATTTTAATAACGGTATAGTTACGCTCCCAAGGATATTTAAAATAAAGTGGTGAAATTCCTACAAAATTCCATAAAAGATCTCAAAGTCTATAATCTCTACATGGCTCCAACTGTTAGAAATTAGTTATGGTATTTAGACATAAATACATGTGTCGTAAGCACAAGTCTAAATAGAGTAAATTTCAAAAATTTGTTCATCATAACCCTTCATAAAATGAAGAATTTCATTTTCCTAGGATTCAAATTGCATTGAAATATACAACTAAATAAATTAAGCAATATACAAATAAATAATTAATTAATTATAAGTTTGTAAACTTACTTGTTGTAGAACTTAGCCTTCATTTTATTCAATTCCTTGAATCAAATGCTTAGCCCTCCAAATGTAAGGCCTTTAGTTTGAAACACCAAAGCCTTATTACTTATGTTAATTAAACTTAGTAATTTGTACTAATTTAATTAAGAGCATAAGTATAGAGTATATGTTTAGTATATGTTGTGTTTATTTTTGGTTTATGATCTTATCATAACCAAAAGTACTTAGTGATTTTTTTTTAACTCTTTAAGCAAAAACTCACTTAAGCATTATTTTTCCTCTCCCTTCTCTTACCAGGTCACTTGACTTGCCTTAGATATATCAAAAGATATATGTGTAGTAATTTTCTACTAAGGAAAAGTATGCATTAATTAATTAAGTGATTATTAAGTATGCCACCTTAGGTATACACCTAACCATCCAAATGATTAAAATTGACACCTTAGGCATACTTTAGAAATATCCACTTAATTAATATGCCACCTTGCCTAATTCAATAATTGAGCTTGCCACCTACACATATTAATGTATAAATTTGTATGTAAAGTATACATCAAATGTATTATTTTACATATTAAATTATACATATACATAGATATGGAGTTTAATTAATCTTTGGTCCAAAATAAATTTTGGCCTATGTCCAAACCAATTTGGACAATTAATATAAGTCCATAAATAAATAACAACATATATATATTTATTAATTTAATATATATTAATTAATATCCAATATTAATTAAATATTAATTAATAAATAATACTCTTATTTGAATCATATTTCATGATATACTAAAATCATTGTTCAAAACATAAATCTAATTCTATTAATCTTGATTAATTGATTAAACTGTTTTAATCAATAATTAGATTAATACTATAGTGAATAAATAAAACTCTATTAGGTGTGATTTACTAGGTTCATGTCTAAAAGGCAATGAGAAAATATAATATTAACATTTAATATTATTTGAAACTCTTTTCAATTCTAAATGTGAAAATCCTAATTATTCACATTTAGTTCTCATAAGCTATGAGTGACCCCTAGTATCGATATCACAGCTACCCAATTAGAAATGAATACATATTATGGTTCACATGAACCTGATCATAATTACCACGCACTAAATACTTTTCATTAAAGATCCCAATATAGCCTAGAGTCAAGGTATTATCAAACTCTAATAGCTTTATTATATGATCTCATCTTAAGTTGTAATTCTTGATAAAATACAATAAATACTATAACTCTTTCTAGTATTGAAACTCTTTTTTAGTATGTGTTGTATTTATCCTGGCTAGGAATTTATTCATCAAGAATAAACTTAGATAGCATAGGATCTACCTCAGTTCACACTAGGTAATGAATCTCATCTTGGTTAAACATTCATCCTTACATTTAACTAATTAGAGCCACCACATGCCATATACCCATGTGATGATTAACATAAGTATGTAAGCGGTAACAAACTCTAACAACCTAAATGTGGATGACTATGCCACCTCAAGTCAAAGGACTATATGCACCATTATAATCTAGATTGTGATTGTTGATTATATGTGAATATCCTTGTAATTACAATACTAATGTCACTATTCGATTAACCCATCCAATGAGTCTCCACATGTCTATTTTGATCACTCATATCAAGTAGCATGAGATTCACTACCTCCCAATATTATTTTCTCATACTAATCAAGAAAAATAGACAAAGGTGATAGTCTAATTAATATTATCCAAATATTAATTAATCAACTACGAACAATTTATAGTAAATGTACTGAATAAATTTGTAACTCATATTATCAACTCTTTGATAATAAATTTATTCAACATAATACTAAAGGATAAATACTCAAAAAAAATAACATATTTATTTAAAAGAAAATTTTATTGCCACAAGGATTATATACCATGTTTAAATAATTACAAGAATGCCACTAGGGCATACCTTATACTAACACCAACAACATGGATTTCTTGGACCTTTTTAATCTCAATCCCATGCACAATCCAATTTCGTTACTCAAAAGTTTCATGCTAGTGCACTCCTTACTGCAGCCAAAATTGAAAAAAAGAATTTCAACATCATACAATAACTGATACAATAAAATGCATCTTCTTCAATAAATTTCAACACCTCTAAAGGATCTACACACTTAATTGATTTAGGTAATGATAATGAAGATAATTGTTTTGGAATTTTTCCTTCTATAAAGCCCAAAGGATTGTAAGCCTTATAAATGTATATATTTCTTAAATTTGTAAGTTTGTAATAGCTCGATGGGTTGAAAATCCTTTTAGGATGGCTAATGCAAAAGTTGGGGTATTCTTAGAAAAAGGTATTTTGATATAAAAGTTTGCTCCATTATAGGACATTTCCTTTCTCTAGAGTGGGACCTTTTTGGACAGCCTTTAGGAAAATTTAACTACTTTGTCAAATATTCGGCTCTTGCTGTAGCTCATATCTTACTACATTCTATCATCCCACAAGGATAGGGACCCATATTTCACTATTAAGACATTATGGGAATGTCTTTGCACAAAAAGAGAATAATGTTGTAGAGAGATGAAATAAAGAAACTTATTAGTAGTAAAGATCTTGTTCAACACTAAAGAAAGTTAAAGATAAATACATATGTGATTGAGAGCCTATCACTCCATTTTGGATTTTAATCTCCACTTATTTCTTTTGAAGCTATAGCTCCCTTCATAAAGATTCCTGCAAGGCTTCTATATTTTGAAGCCCCTTCTTCCTATGAAGACATAGCATAATTTTTATAAAAAAATTTAAAGAATACTAAAGCCTTCCCTTCTTCTTCTCTAAATACAAAATTCTAAAATTGTATCTTTGTAAACAAAGTTATAATTCTATTTTAAAGTTTCTTTGCTATTTGGATAAAGAACTTCTATAATTTTCCCTTTACTTGGAAATAAAGTCATATCTTTGTAAGTTTTATATCTTGTTCTTTAATGTTTTATTTTAAAGATTTATTTACTATTTTGAATAGGCATAATAAGTAGCAGAATGTATGCTTTGTGCTTACCTATGATATTAGGATCTTGCACATCACAAACTTTGTGAAAACTTTGTTGCATTTGGTCTCGTAACTGCTGTGTCTAGCTTGTGGCTAGAGCGTGAGACCAGCACAATGATTTATAATCATCCTTTGCATTCATATTCTTAAATAGCACACCCTTTAATCCCTAGCCGTCCATATATATATATATGCATTTCTCATATCATTGAACAATAATATAAAAAATAGTTAATGAATATATAAATAGAAATTTATACAATAGTTGCAGTTCACACGGTGTTTTTTTTAATACATCATTTTGAATTTTTTTAAAGATAGTTTATGAATACTATTCTACTCATTGTAAACTAAAATAAGCAACTTTTATTTGAAAAATTAATAATTATAGCAAAAGCAACAAAAATAATAATTAAAAAAAAACTATGTCCAGTTGTGGATTAAAAATTGCTTTCACAAATTATAATATTTTAATTTTTTATAATTTATTGTAATAACTTATTTATTTTTTTAGTTTTATGACCATTTGAATTTTGTGAACTTTAATGCCATTCACACCATTCACACTAAGTATTTAAGCAAATCTATTTTTCAAAATCAATATTAATATTACCTAAAATATTAATTTTTTGACTATAAACATTTTATAGCATATGTACTAAATAATTTTATAACTCATATTATCAACTATTGATAATAAATTTATTTAACATGATGTTAATGGATAAATAATTAATTAAATAAAAATTTTAGATAATAAAAAATTATTTTGTTACCATTTAGGATAATTTACATTGTCATAATATATTATTAGCCTCTAGGGCATACCACCTATACTAACATCTGCATCTCCAAAAAGTCTATCTTAATCACTGTAAATGTTTTATATATGGTTTCCAGTGTGGCTCTTTCAAATCCCATTCATCTATAAATTGACTAATTACCAACATTGAATCACCCAATACCTCTACTTCTATAACTTTCAAGGCCATTTGTGCTTCCATCCCCATTACACACACTTTATACTTTGCTTTATTGTTTGTGTCCTGAAATGTCAACTTCTTTGCTATCAGAATCACTTCATTCTTTAGAGTTAATGCGATTACTCCAATTCCTCCTCTAAATTGGTTCACTGCACCATCAAAATACATACACCATCTTTAGATCTCAATTGTTATAGTAAGATCATTTGGGAATTCGAGCTTTATCTCTTGATTATCTGAGGTAGGATTCAGTGCTAGAAATTTGACCATTACTCTTCCCTTAATTATCTTTTTTATGAAGTACTCAACATTAAACTCTGTTAGAAACTCTGGAAGTAGTTCCTCAATTTCTTCATGGCCCAAACCATTGCCAAACATATCTACTAAACGTAATTGTACTTCTTTTCATAGGGCAACATCATCTTTCTTGGGTAGTAAATCGCATGTTCAATTTGTGCTTCTCCTTCTTAAGCCAATGTAGCTCTAACCATATTCCCTTTAATGTCTAGATATAGGATTAATGGCTTTCCTTTTTTTAGGGGTCTCAGAATTTATGGTTTCATGAGATAGTCCTTAATCTTGTCAAAAGTAATCTTACACTATTCATTCTAAACCATAGGTTGATCCTTCATAGTATTTTGAATATTGTCTTATATACCTCTATTAATCTAACTATAAACCTACTAATGAATTACAATTCTCCTTAAAACTCATGGATCTTTTTCTTAGACTTTACAGTTGGCATCTCATTAATTGCTTTTTCCTTATTTGGATCAACTTCAATCCCTCTCTGACTGACTATATACCCTAGCATCTTCCCTTTATTTACATAAATTACACACTTCTTGGGATTCAATCTCATATTGTATTTTTCTACCCTTTGTAAGAACTTTTCCAATGCTGCCAAATGTTCTTCTCGAGTTTTCAATTTTACCATTATGTCAACAACATAGACTTCCACCTCCTTATGTATCATGTCATCGAACATTATTGTCACCATTCTCTGGTTGGTTACACCTACATTCTTCAAACCAAAAGTCATTACCCTATAACAATACATTCCCCATTTAGTGATAAAAGTAGCCTCATCAATAATTGCCATACGGATTTGGTTGTAACCCAAAAATACATCCATGATGGAGTACATTAATTATACATATAGTGATGTTATCAATAATAACATCAATATGAGGCAGAAGAAAATCATCTTTCGGGAATGCTTTATTAAGATCTCTATGGTCCATACACAATTTCACCTTCCCATCCTTTTTGGGCATGGGAACCATATTAGCTAGCCATTTTGGATAGTCTACCACCTTTAAAAACTTTACCTTAATTTTCTTTTTTATATCTTCTTTCACTAATTATGCTCTCTATAGTCTTGATCTTTATAATTTCTATTTCATTAGCTTACACCCCTTTAGTTAGGATAAAATGTTGAGCAATGTCTTTGTAAATGCTAGGCATGTTGTCACATTTCCATGTGAATACTTTTGAATATTTTATTAATATTTTTTATAGTTCTCTCCTTTCCTCGAGGGTAACATCCATTGAAATATCCAATAAGTGAGGATTTTCATTTTTGCCCTTATTAAATAGCTTAATGTTGATGGAATGAATGTTCAATATACTCATGTAAGGATTAATGAAATGTTCATCATTGCCATAAGACACATCACATAAGTAAGCAAAATCATATTTCATTATATCATACTTAGAGTTTGGTACATCAAAAGATTTAAATAGATTAGAAATACAAAAGAAATATATTAAATATAAAAGGCCTAATCTTCTATTGAAAGTAGGTGATCCAATATGCTAACTACCCATCATTTGTATTCATCATCTATCATGTTATCCCATTCACTATGGTTAAAATGGATGATCCTTTTGCACTAGGTGGTCCAAAAAGCATCATTAAACCTCTGAAGATGATCTCCACTTATAAATCCTATAGGGTCCAATGGTATGCGTTGTTTAGCTCTGAACTGTATGGCCACCAATGTTCGATAGTAATGAGTGTATGATTTGACTCTAAAGACCATCACGTAGTTTACATATCTTCCTAATATCACATATTCCAATTTCCACTAAGGGCATGTTTAGGTTATTTGACTTTATGGAATAGCATACATCCATTCAAACCACTTGTCAAAATTGATACGTGCATAATGGCCAATAACTTTCTTAAGGTGTCTCTCCTGATAATGCTTAGGCTAATACTTTAACTAGTTTTTAGAAGGTTTTCCTAAGAAATTAAGCTTCTTCAGGAGCTAGAGTTAGAGTAATAATAGGCTCTTAGTGAAATGAGAGAACCTTCTAGTCCTTATCTCATTTAGGCCATGAATGGTCTTAGCTAAGATCAAAAGGAAGAGAGTCATTCCACACTCAACACCTTTAATAACCTATAGTATCCTATAATCACCTAGCTCATCATGGGTTATAGTGAAGTGTTACAAAAAGAGATAGCATAAGAGGATGCATGCATAAGGCAAGTGGCCCAGCCTCTTCTTGCCATAAACACTTAAGAGTTGGAGAGGAATTAGTTACTTTTTTGGTGTGACCAAATTATCTAACTTATATGGGCTTAGGTCAAAAATTTTTTAAACCAACCCTGGGTAATCCATAATATAATTAGTGACAACTAGTTCTTTAGTCTTAATGGGGGTTCATCTCATTATGACACTAAGTTCTTCATATAAGGGGCATAGTTTGAGACCATTCAAATATAAAACATGTTTGTATGGGTCATGATGAGTGTGAAAAATGCATGTTATTAAGTAGTTTTTGTTTTAGGAAAAATTCAATTTCAGTTAAGTTTATGTTTCTTTTATTTAGTTTTTATTTAGTTGAGTACTTACTGCATGTCTTGTGTGTTTAATTATTTTTACGTATTAGTTGGTTTATTTTTGGTTGATTTTTATATAATTAGGGAAGTCAAAGAACAGTAGAGGAAGGCTACATGGGAGCTGTGGGCAGTTGAAGTGGGCTCGAAAAGCAATGGAGGTCAATATGCGATAATGCTGAAAAAGGGATGTGCACGGCCGTGCAACCTTGTGATTGGAAAAATTTGGAGGTGAATTTAATTGCTAATTCAAGAGGGACAAGATGGAGATTTTGCATGGCTGTAACCCTAGGGCTTGTAATTAGGGTTTTATAAGAGGGTGGCCACTAGAAACAAAGATATAAATAGATTATTATTCATCAATTAAATGATACAAGATATTTTTTTAGAGAATATTTGGAGAACAGTTTGGAAAAACAAGGATTTTTCTTGCTTATGTTAGTTTGAAGATTTGAGAATAAGAATTAAAGAACATCAAACTTCCTATTGAACAGGGGGTTTCTTCTATTCAATTGTGTTTATTCATCCTTAATTTTAATTTTATAATGATGTTTATTTTCTTTTATTCTTTTTCTTTATCTCTTACAATTGACATGAGTAGCTAAATTATTGCTTAGGGTTCTTATTGCAAATCAACCATGGGCTAATCGCAATTAAACCTAAACCATTAATCTAGATCCTTTGGTTATTGTTGAACTTAATGTCTTCTTAGGATTGATCACCCTTTGATTGAATATACACAATAAAACTTGATCGAGAGATAGGTTGTATTGGATTTAAACAAGAACCTGTTAGATGCTTTCTTAGTTGAGAAACACTTAAGCAACTAATATTGATTAAGGGTTGATGCTTAAACTGGGTTAACTGAACACTTAGTAGGCGAGAGCTTTAAATCTAAGAACGTCAATGTACTTGGTTAATCATAGGGTTGTCTTAGGAGGAAAGCCAATGATTCTTGAGAAACCCTCAAATTGGATTAAGGTTAGGTATGGCTTAGTAGTTAATTTATCTTAAATAAAGGTTGAATTTGTAATAAGAACCCTAGCTCTTTAAAGTGATTGTTATCTCATTGTGATTTTTTTCTTTTGTTTTAGTTTAATTTTTAATTTAATTAAAAATACCCTTTTTCATTATTTAAACAAATAAACACAACTAGTATCACTATAATCAATTTACAATCTCTGTAGGATCGATATTTAATTACTACTTGTACGAATCTATATACTTGCAGAAGACCATCAAGTTTTTGGCGCCGTTGCCGGGGATTGAACCCAGGTCGCCCGCATGTTGTTTAATTTAGATGTTATTTTTTTTTACTTTTTTTTTATTTTTTTTATTTTTACAGGAACACTTGTTGCTGTATGCACACAACATGTGGCACAAGTAGACAAGGAATCCAGTTGATACCACTTGATTTAGAAATTGAGAAAACTATTCACAGAAGGAGAAGACAGAATAGAGATAGGATGAACGGAGGGGAAGCATAAAATGGGCAAGATGGCAAAAATGGGCATGTTGCCCATAGAACTATGAAGGACTTTGTGAGTCCCAATGTCCAAGGTGACCAAACTCCAATTGTGAGGCTGGCAGTTGCTGTAAACAACTTTGAAATCAAACCCGCTATGATCTAAATGATTCAAAACTCACAATTTAGTGGCTTACCACATGAGGATCCAATTGGTCATATGATAAGATTTTTGGAGTATTGTTCGACTTTCAAGATGAATGGAGTACAGCCAGAAGTAATCAGGCTCATCCTTTTTCCATTTTCACTAATGGATAGAGCAAAACGATGGTTCACTAGCTTGGTGCCTAACTCCATAAACATATGGCATGAGCTTTATACAACCTTTTTCAATAAGTACTTTCCACCAGCTAAAGTACTCAAAATTAGAAATGAAATCAACTCTTTCTATCAAAGAGGTGATGAAATTTTTTATAAGTGCTGGGATAGATTTAAGGATCTTTAGCGACAATGTCCACAACAGCTGATTCCTTAATGGGATTTGGCATAGTCTTTTTACAAGGGTGTCAATCCTATAGTGAGAGCAAACATAGATGCACCAGTAGGAGGAACTATCATGTCTAACACACCAGAAGATGCCTTGGAGCTTTTTGAAGAAATGGCTAATACCCAAAGCCTTTAGTCCAGTGAGAGAGCTATTCCAAAGAAAGGGGGAGCAATTGAAGTTGACAGTTTGACACTATTAAATGCAAAGATGGATGCTTTATCTAAAAACAATGAATAAAATGAATGTCAATACTATATCTAACTTGTGTTCCTCTTGTGAATTATGTCAGGGTAGTCATCCAACTATAGAGTCTCAGATGATGCAAAGCTTGTCCATGGAGAATGTAAACTTTGTAAACAACTTTAAAGGACAATAGAATCAAGTGCATGGCATCACCTATAATCTAAGTTGGAGAAATCATCCTAACTTCTCTTGGAGCAATCAAGGGAACAACCAGTGGAGGCCACAAGCACCACCTAGTTTTATAGGGCATAATGTGCAACACCAGCAATCTAATTACCACCAAAAAAAAACTTCATGTTATGGGAGTTCTTTAGAGAGCAAGTTGGAGAAGTTCATGGATGATGTCCAAAAAAATGAATCAACAAGATGAAGCTACAAAAAGGCTAGAAGGCAGATTTGAGCAAATGTATCAAGACACTCAGCTGATGTTCAAGAATCACTCTTTCTCTATTCATAATTTAGAGGTGCAAATGGGGCAATTGGTAAATTCTTTGTCAATGAGGAATCAAGGTTCTTTGCCAAGCAACACTAAGAAGAATCCAAAAGAACAGTTGAAGGCTATCACCTTGAGAAGTGGAACAGAGATACAAATCCCAAAAGCAACAATAGAATATGAGCAGGACAAGAATAAGGAAGAGGAGAAAGAGCAAGTGGATGAATGGGTTGAAGTGCAAACAGAGGAGAAGCTGTAAGGGGATAACAGTAATAAGGAATGAGTAGTGGAGAAACCTACACCACCACTGGTGAAACCTTACAAACCTCCAGCTCCATATCCTCAAAGACTAAATAAACAGGAGCATGATCAACAATTTGCTAAATTTTTAGAGAGGTTTAAAGCACTTCACATCAACATGCCTCTGGTGGAATGTCTTTCGCAAATGCCTAAGTATGCTAAATTTCTCAAGGAATTGATTTCCAATAAAAAGAAGTTACAAGAATGTGAGACCATCACACTCATAAAAGAGTGTAGCGCTATCATCTCGAAGAAACTTCCCTTAAAAAGGAAGCATCCAGGGAGTCTCACTATTCCTTATTCTATGGGAAATTTAAATTTTCAAAGAGCTTTATGTGATTTTGGGGCTTCAATTAATCTTATGCCTTTATCTGTTTACAGGAAATTAGGATTAGGAGAAGCAAAACCTACAAGCATTCAATTACAACTTGCAGATAGGACAGTGAAAGAACCAGAAGGGATATTAGAGGATGTGTTAGTAAAGGCTGGAAAATTTATTTTTCCAGTGGATTTTGTAGTCCTTGACTTTGAAGAAGACAAGGAGGTTCCACTAATCCTTGGTATGCCATTCCTTTACACAGCTAGAGCAATAATTGATGTCCATGATGGAACTCTTATATTAAGAGTGGGTGATGAGAGCTGTAAGTTTAATATCTATCAGACTATGAAATATCCCTATGATGAGGATATTTGCATGCGAGTTGAAGTCATTGATGAATGTGTAAATGAAGTCCAACGACAGAGGTTGGCATGGTCTTTAGAAGTTGAAAATATTGAGAAGTGCTTACAGGTACAATATTCTCAAGAAGAAGTGACTCTTAAATACCCCCACCAACCACACATACAACTACCAAACACTAAACCCACACCACCCTCAATATTTAAGGTACATTTTTCTTGGTGATGACCAAACTTTACCTGTGATTATATCTTCTAAACTCAGCAAGGAGCAAGAGGATTTATTGGTGAATATGCTGAAAAGAAAAATAAAGGCAATCGATTGGCAGATTTCAGATATAAGAGGAATAAGTCCCTCTTATTGCATGCATAAGATTTTGATGGAGGATGGACACAAGCCAACCATTGAAAGGCAGAGGAGGCTCAAGCCGAACATGCAAGAGGTGGTAAAGAAAGAAGTGCTTAAACTACTTGATGTAGGAATTATTTATCCAATCTCTGACAGTTCTTGGGTTAGCCCAATTCAGTGTGTGTCGAAGAAGGGGGGAATAACAATTGTGCAAAATATAGAAGGAGAGTTTGTTCCTATAAGAGTTGTGAATGGATAGAGAGTGTGCATTGATTATAGGAAACTGAACTTATCCACAAGGAAATACCATTTTTGATTACCCTTTATTGATCAAATGTTGGAGCAGATAGCAGGACATGATTTTTACTACTTCCTAGATGGTTATTCAGGTTACAATCAAATTGCAATAGCTCTAGAAGACCAAGAGAAGACCACCTTTACATGTCCTTATGGCACATTTTCATACAGGAGAATGCCATTTGGGTTATGTAATGCTCCTGTAACTTTTTAGAGATGTATGATAGCTATATTTGCAGATTTAGTGAAGGAGATCATGGATGTTTTCATGGATGATTTTTCTATCTATAGAAACTCATTTGAAGGATGTCTAAGCAATTTGGAGCAAGTTCTAGCATATTGTGAGGAAACAAATTTGGTGTTGAATTGGGAAAAGTGCCATTTCATGGTAGATGAAGGTATTGTACTTGGACACAAGATTTCAACTCAAGGCATTCAGGTTGATAAAGCAAAGGTGGAGGAAATTGAGAAGCTGTAGTACCCCAAAAATGTTAAAGGAGTTAGGAGTTTTCTTGGTCATGCAGGCTTCTATAGGCGATTTATCAAGGATTTCTCAAAAATCTCAAAACCCCTTTGTAAGTTACTTGAAAGAGATTCACCTTTTAATTTTACTGATGATTGCAAATTGGCTTTTGATAGGTTGAAACAAGTACTTATTTATGCTCTTGTAGTGATGGCACTAGATTAGAGTCTACCATTCAAGTTGATGTGTGACGCCAGTGATCATGCAATAGGAGTTATTCTTAGCCAAAGAAAAGAGAACAGGTTGCATGTGATCTACTATGCATGCCGAACATTTACAGATACTCAGTTGAATTATGCTTCTATAGAAAAGGAGATGCTAGCTATTATTTTTGCTTTTGATAAGTTCATATCGTACCTCCTTGGATCTAAGGAAATTGTATACATAGATCATGCAACATTGAAGTATTTAATGAACAAAAAGGATTCAAAACCAAGGCTCATGAGATGGGTACTTATGTTGCAAGAGTTTGATATTGAGATCAGAGATAATAAAGGAGTTGAAAATGTAGTAGCTGATCATCTTTTAAGGTTGGAGTTGAAACATGAGGAAAGTGATAAGCAAGAGCCTATCAAGGAGATGTTCCCTGACAAAATGCTTTTTAATATAGGATTTATGGGTGCTCCTTGGTTTGCTGATATAGTAAATTTTTTATCACTGGGTGAAATTCCAAAAGAGTTCACTCCTCAGCAAAAGAAAAAGTTGATTCGTGATGCTAAGTTCTACATTTGGGATGAGCCATTCTTGTGGAAACTATGCAACAATGGCATAGTGAGGAGATGTGTAACAAATGAGGAAGCAGGAGACATTTTACAACACTATCATGGGAAGGTCAAGGGTGGACATTATGGACCACAACAAATAGCTACGAAGGTTCTTGAAACAGGGTTCTATTGGTCGACAATTTTTCAAAATGCTAGAGACTTTGTAATGCAGTGTGACGCTTGCCAAAGGAGTGGAAAGATTTCAAAGAAGGATGAAATGCTCCAATCCAGAATTCTAGAGATGGAAATTTTTTATGTTTGGGGCATTGATTTCATGGGACCATTTCCAACGTCAGATGGTAACAAGTATATTCTTGTTTGTGTGGATTATGTTTCCAAGTGGGTGGAAGCTAAAGCATGCACAGTCAATGATGCAAGAGTTGGTTGCAAGTTCTTAAAGAAGATATTCTCTTGATTTGGAATGCCTCAAGTCATCATAAGTTATGGGGGAACACACTTTTGCAATAGGAATATGGAAGCTTTATTAGCTCGCTACGGTGTGAAGCATAGAGTAGCTACACCTTATCACCCATAAACCAGTGGCCAAGTCAATGTGAGTAATAGGGAGTTGAAGAAGATTTTGGAGAGAATAGTAAGTAAGTCAAGGAAAAAATGGGCAAGGATGCTTGATGATGCATTATGGGCATATAGAATAACTTACAAAACACCTCTTGGGATGTCTCCCTTCAGGGTGGTTTGTGGCAAAGCATGTCATCTTCCCATTGAGCTTGAACACAAGGCCTACTGGGTAGTGAAATTCTTGAATTTTGACTTCAGGAAGGTAGCTGAGAGAAGAATGTTACAGTTGAATGAACTTCAAGAAATAAAGGAAGCTGCTTGTGAAAAAAGGATTTATAAAGAATGTACTAAGAGATGGCATGATGCAAGAGTTAGAATTAAGGAGTTTAAGGAAGGTGATCAAGTTTTGTTGTTCAACTCATGGCTCATATTACTTCCTAGAAAGTTGAAAAGCATATGGACAGGATCGTATACAGTGACTCATTCATATCCTCACGAAGCTGTGGAATTGAGCAACACAAAAGGAGAGACATTCAAAGTGAACAGACAAAGGTTAAAGCTATACCATGGAAGCACATCTAAGGAATTCCATCAAGTTTCATACTTGGAGGAATTAGCTGGATGATCAAGTTGATGGTCTAGCTCATGGACCATTAAAAGAGCGCTTCTTGGGGGCTCAACCAAGTCTATATATTTTTTATTCGTATTTGTATTTTCATTTTTTTTATTTTTCTTTTATTGACTAGTTATTTGCAAGTTTATTCTATTTTTGATAATTTTTTCTGGTGCATTTCAGGGAATGAAAGAAAAGTTGCAGCTCTAGAAGAGGTCTTATGAGTTAAATGTTTAGTTGAGTTTTGTTTTGAGTGACTTGTAATTTAAATTTATGATGCATTGTTGTCTACTGTGTTGAATTTTTAATTCAGTGAAATTTTGAAATATGCATATACAAGTCACACAGCCGTGCACATTTCGCACATGTTCGTGCATCTTGTGTCGCCACTTCTAAACCATCAGGTCACATGGCCATGCTTATTTTGCACATGGCTGTGCGCCTTACGGTGCTAGAACTCGACACACGGCTGTGCACATTTCACACATGGTCGTGTGACGAGACGGACCTAACTTTTAGAAGACGTAAAATTTTGTTTTAAGTGGATTTTTCCACTTCCAAACACTCCACACTTCCCTAAAACCCTAGGGACTCCACTTTTGACCACTTTTCCCACTTCCCAAGCCCTAGAAAACCTAAACCTTGACCACCTTTTCAATTTCTCATTTAATTTGAACCAAATTCCCATCATCCCACCATATATATATAAACACTCACTTCCTCTCTACACAATTCATTCTCTACACCATTTCCTACACCATTTTTTTTTCACTCTACATATTCTCTCAAATCTTCTTAAGGAAGTCTCATGGAGAAAGATCAAAGAAGAAAGAGCATAGCAAGGAAGCAAACTAATCCTTCCAAAAGAACAAGACAATCAAGGAGCGAGATGGGGCATAAAACGCACTTGTTTGGAGCTTAAAATTAAAAAAAAATACATTTTAAATACTCATTCTACTCCAATGCTCTTTAAGAGTAAGAGTATCCAAAGGACCCTTTTTGGAGGTTTTCATACTAAGTAATACAAGAAAGGTGGGGGATGCTGAGATTGGGAAGATACTGATTGATGAGCTTCTTAGCCTCTTTATTGTTGGCATGAATCCTAATTTTTTTTATTTCTTGAGTGTCAATCATTTGTTTTCATATTTTCATTAGAAAAGTATGCTCTTCACATGGTAATAATATATTCTTGACCTCATTTGTTGTTTTACTTTTTGAGTTTATAAACTTTTTATTAAAGGGAAATTATGGTAGTTAGTCAAGTTAAAGCTAGTTAATGAGTATGATTCTTTAGGTAGATATGTGTTTTCAGGTTTTGCTTCAGGACAAGCAAATATTCAAGTGTGGGGGAATTTGATGAGTGTGAAAAATGCATGTTATTAAGTAGTTTTTGTTTTAGGAAAAATTCAATTTTAGTTAAGTTTATGTTTCTTTTATTCAGTTTTTATTTAGTTGAGTACTTACTGCATGTCTTGTGTGTTTAATTATTTTTATGTATTAGTTGGTTATTTTTAGTTGATTTTTCTGTTATTAGGGATGTCAACATGGGAGCCTTGGGCACTTGAAGTGGGCTCGAAAAGTAATGGAGGTCAATATGTGATAATGCTGAAAAATGGATGTGCAAGGCCGTGCACAAAATGCACATGGCCGTGCGACCTTGTGATTGGAAAAATTCAGAGGTGAATTTAATTGCTGACTCATGAGGGATAGGATGGAGATTTCACATGGCTATAACCCTAGGGCTTGTAATTAGGGTTTTATAAGAGGGTAGCCACTAGAAACAAAGATATAAATAGATTATTATTCATCACTTAAAGGATACAAGATAATTTTTTAGAGAATGTTTAGAGAACAGTTTGGAAAAACAAGGATTTTTCTTGCTTATGTTAGTTTGAAGATTTGAGAATAAGAATTAAAGAACATCAAGCTTCCTATTGAACAGGGGGTTTCTTCTATTCAATTGTGTTTATTCATCCTTAATTTTAATTTAATGATCATGTTTATTTTCTTTTATTCTTTTTCTTTATCTCTTACAATTAACATGAGTAGCTAAATTATTGCTTAGGGTTCTTATTACAAATCAACCATGGGCTAATCGCAGTTAAACCTAAGCCATTAATCTAGATCCTTTGGTTGTTGTTGAATTTAATGTCTTCTTTGGATTGATCACCCTTTGATTGAATATACACAATAAAACTTGATCGAGAGATAGGTTATATTGGATTTAAACAAGAACCTGTTAGATTCTTTCTTAGTTGAGAAACACTTAAGCAACTAATATTGATTAAGGGTTGATGTTTAAACTGGGTTAACCGAACACTTAGTAGGCGAGAGCTTTAAATCTAAGAACGTCAATGTACTTGGTTAATCATAGGGTTGTCTTAGGAGGAAAGCCAATGATTCTTGAGAAACCCTCAAATTGGATTAAGGTTAGGTATGGCTTAGTAGTTAATTTATCTTAAATAAAGGTTGAATTTGTAATAAGAACCCTAGCTCTTTAAAGTGATTGCTATCTGATTGTGATTTTTGTCTTTTGTTTTAGTTTAATTTTTAGTTTAATTAAAAATACCCTTTTTCATTGTTTAAACAAATAAACACAACTAGTATCACTATAATCAATTTGCAATCTCTGTGGGATCAATATTTAATTACTACTTGTACGAATCCGTATACTTTCGGAAGACCATAAGGTCATAAGATGCTATTGTTACTTTTAAAAATCTAAAATTGATATAGATGTACTGAATTGTCTTGAGGTATAACATCTCGTATGGTTCTAAGCTTTTTTACTCAGCTTTGTTGAGGGTGCGAAGCTGGTCCTTAATGATACCTAATTGAACTTATGGTGCTTCAACAAGAGTATCATCATCGAGCAATCTTTGGATGAGAAGTGTCTTGTATTGAGGTCCTTATGAGGTTATATTTGTATACAAGTGTATAGGCTAGGATGGGAAAAAGATTATGCATATGTGCATTATATGATATGTTCTACAAGATAAGTAAGTTGGCATGTATCCATGGTATGGCAGTTATAATTTTGCTAGTATGGTGATGCAAAATGGCTATAAGAAATCATGGGTTAGTTCATGATAAAATATGCAACCCTTGTATAAGAAGTAATAATTCCAAATAGCTCAAAAATTGTATCACATGTAATTTTCACTACTAAATCCTTGCATCCTTAATAGACAACATAAAATAAAAATTCACAAACAACCAAAAACACATAGGATATTAAAAGAAGAGACATACATTTAAAAGTTCAATAACTTTTACAATCTTAAAATGTTAGTAGTATGCTCGACAAGGTTTAGGAAATGGTTGATGTAAATCTACAAGCTCCTAGCTCCCTAGGTGTGAAGCCTCTAGCTTAAAACACATAAGTGGCACTAAAATGACTCTAAGCTTTTAATGAATCTCTACCCACAAACTCCTTCTTTGTGATGACTCGAAAGCTTGCTAGAGCTGTTGTCCTTGCTTGGATTATGTAGGACTTCTTGCCTCCTTTGAATAAATGTAGCTTGATCTTGCATAACTCTTGTGCAATGATGATGCCAATGGAGTTATGAAGAAATACAAATCTTGTATGTCTCACTCATAACACTTAAAAGAAAGATGAAAAGGAAGATTTAACTCTTCAGTGCTCACTCTTATTTTTTCTCTTTATATTTAAATGTCTCTAATCGAAGTGGTAAGTAAAGTGTGTAGAGATTATCCACTAACTTATTGTATATGTGAGAGAAAAATTTTGCATGTGTATAGATCCTCAACTAACTCAAGCTTAAGTATTAAACAAGCCATCTCGTGTATGTAGAGATTGTCCACTTACTTTTGACTTTTGCATTAAATAAGTAATCTCATGCATGTAGAAATTCTCCATTGACTAAAGGTGCATGCTTATGACACCTTGCCATGGTGTCACTCATGCAATCACGTTGTATGGAAAGCACATGCTTAGGTGGCCACCATGCAAGCATGAGCATTACATGCTTATGCTTATGTGACACCTCCATTTATAAGTAGGCTTTAGTTAATTGGGCTCATTTAACTCTTAAATTGGCCCATCTATATATCATCCACTAATTAGACTTATAGGCTTTATTTAACACTTAAATAAGGCCCTTCTCACTAATACACTTAATTATTTAAGCCCATCCATTGTCTATTAAGCTACATGTATATAACCCATCTCATGATCCATATCCAAAGCAATGTTATTGGAAAATATCAATTTGGTCCTTAAACTTAATATCACATATTAAATTAAGTCTAAATTAATATTTTATAGTCCTAGCCTTTGAATTTGATTTTGGGATATGCTAGATCCTTGCATAAGCAGAAATCCAATCCAATTAATTTAATTAATTAATTAAACACTTTAATTAATAATCAAATTAATTATTATCATTATTATTTGTTCAACTCTTATATGTGTGGCTTAATAGGTTCAAGTCCAAATGACAATGGAAATAAATAATATAAACTCTTAATATTATTGGAAACTTTTGCCGAGCTAAATGTCAAAATCCTAATTAATCACATTTAGTTTCCATAAGTCATGAGTGACTACCAGCATAAATGTCATGACTACCCAATTGGAAATGAATGCTATTCATATATTCATAAGAACCACAATAACATAAATACCATGCACTTAATGTCCCTTAATTTCAAGATCCAATTAAACTCTAATTACCTCACACATATGACATCATCTTTCGTTTAATTCTTAAGAAACATTACTCTTACTAGAAATGCTTTCTAGCATTAAAAAATCTTTTCATTTAAGTTAAGTTTGACCTAACCAAGTGCTTATTCATAAAAAGTAACTTAGATAGTGTACGATCTTATCCCGACTAACTCTAGGTAACGAATTCCATCTTGGTCGATCACTCATCCCTGCATATAACTAACTAGAGCCAATATACACCATATACCCATACATGGCTAGCACATGTATGTAAGCAGCAACAAACTCTAACCAACCATATGTGGATGACTGTGTCATCTAAAGTTAAAAAATCATATGCATTATTATATCCAAGAAAGTGATTATTGACAAAATTGAATTTCAATGCAATCGCTTGTCTTATGTCACTCTCTGATCCACCCATCACATGAGTATCCACATGTCTATTATGATATCTCATATCAAGTAGCATGAGACTCACTATCTCTTACTATTGATATCACATATCGTTCAAGGAAAATAGATAAAGGTGATAGTTTATGGATTAATACTACCTATTTATTGATCCTACGATTATGAACATTTTATAACACATGTATTAAAAGAATCCATCACTCATATTATAAACTCTTAAAAATAAATTCTTTTAACATATTGCTAAAGAGCAAATACTCAAATAAATAAATTCTTTATTTAAATGAATATTTTATTGCCATAGTGATAAAAGTACAATGTCATTTATATTACAAGAACTATCACTAGGGCACATCTAAATAAACAATCTCCCACTTCCACTAGTGCCATTCATTGCAATATATAAAACCCATCTTCTTAAGATGATGACATAACTAGAGTTGGGTAAGTGCCTTAGTTAGTGGATTAGCCACATTATTGACTAAAGCTACCTTTTGCACAAGCACATTGCCCTTCCAACATGTTCTTTGATAATATGATAGTGCCTTTCTACATTTTTGGATATTTGGTAGGACATCAGCTCCATTGCCAAAGCAATGGCTCCATTATTATTGTAGAAGAGAGGAACTACTGACTTAATAGAAGGAATAACTCCTTGTTGATGATGAACTTCTAAATCTAAATAGCTTCCTTAGTAGAATCTGATGTAGCTATGTACTTGGCCTTTGGATTTAATAATGATACTTTGCTTGGAACCTTTCCAGCACACTGTATCTCTATTATTGGTGAAGAGAAACTCATAGATAGACTTTTTATCATCCACATCTATCTAAAAATTAAAGTTTATGAAACCTAAAAGCTGTAGGCCACCTCCTTTATAAGTCAAGTCTAAATCCTTAGTACTTCTCAAGCACTTAAGGAAAGCCTTAACTACCACCCAATGCTCCAAGCTTAGGTTGGATTGAAACCCGTTAGTCACACTAGCAGTATAAGCAATGTCCAATATAGTACATAACATAACATACATTAGGCTTCTTAGAACCAAAGCATAAGGAACCTTGGCCATCTCTGTTTGGGTAGGTAGGTACCACACTTAAAAGGTAGTAATCCCCTATTTGAATTAAGCATGTTGAACCTCTTCAACACTTTTTCCCAGTAAAGACTTTTGGATAAACCTATCATTCTCTTTGATCTATCTCTATAGAATAGAATCTTGAGAATATAGGTAGACAACTATACTTTTATAGAGGTCATCATACCATCATCATTGCTAATCAAAAGAATATCACCAACATATAAGACTAAGGAAGTGAGTTGGCTCCCACTAACCTTCTTATAAACATATGGCTTATCCTCAATCTTAATAAAACCATAAGAATGGATAGCCTATTGGAAATGATAATTTCAACTCCTTAAAGCTTGCTTTAAACCATATATTGATCTATTACGCTTGCACAATTTAGAGCTTTCCTTGAATTCAAAACCCTTGGTTTGCTATATGAAAATGTCTTCCTCAACATGGCCATTAAGGAAGGTGGTCTTGACATCCATTTTCCAATCCTCATAATTATAGTGTGTAGGGCAAGAATAATCATAATGCATTTAAGCATGGCTAGTGATGAGAAGGTCTCCTTGAAGTCAACACCTTGCCTTTCGCCAAACCCTTTTACAATAGGCTTAGCTTTATAGGTCTCTACCTTCTTTTCTACACTGATCTTTCTTTTAAAGATCCATTTATCCTCAATAGGTACAAAATCCTCAAGAGGATCAACAAATGTCTAGACTTAGTTTGCATATATGGAATTCATTTTGATTCTCATTGTCTGAAGCTATCTCAAAGAATCTTTATCATATAAAGCTTCTTTATATATAGTAGGGTCATCATCATGAATACTCTCTTCATGAACATGCAACTCTTGCACATCATGAAGAAAACCATATCACTTAAGAGGATGAGATGCACTACTAGACCTTTTAGGAGTTAGTGTGTTGACATTCTCAATTAGAATAGGCTCTTAGGGTTGATCAATTTCCATTTGATTAATTTGTTAGGATTCTTTATATGACTCCTCATCTAAAATTATCTTCCTTCCTTTGCCACCTTCCTTAAGAAACTCTTTCTCAAGGAATACAGCATCTCTGCTAATAATAATAACTTGTTCATTACAAAGATAAAAGAAATTTCCAATAAAGCTTCCTTTAATCAATTTCATATCCAACTTGTGTGATTTCAACTTTTTAATAAAAGCTAGGCACCCCCAAATCTTAACAGCCTTAAGAATTAGTACCCTACTAATCCATATCTTACATGGTGTGGTAGTAATGGACTTGGGTGGAACTCAATTAAGGATATAGGAGGCCATTTGGAGTGGAAAATCCTAAAATGATATAAGAAGATTGGTGCAGCTCATCATGGAATGTGCCATATCCAATAAAGTATGATTTCACCTGTTGGACACACCATTCAATTAAGTTATTCCAATCAGTGTGATTTGTGATGTAATGCCATGTTCTATGAGGAACTCAAGGAACTTGGTACTTAAGTATTTACTTCCTCGATCCAATCTTAAAGTCTTAATACTTTTCTTGGTTTGGTTTTCTACTTGGACTTTGAAGTCCTTGAACTTTACAAAGTGTCATTCCTCAAATTTGACTATCCCTAGAAAGGTCCAATGATGAAATGAATCTCAAAAAGACTAGAGTCTGCTAATTTGAAACACCTCTAAAGTGTGCAACCTTATAACCTTAACTGATCCCACTAGTGTGCAAAATTGATCATTGAGCCATTAAGTTATTCTTTGATCTTATGAAATATGAATTATCAGAGTAGCAAAAGGCTTATTTCAAGCAATCTTCTCTTAGAACACGTAGCATGTTTAGTCAATGTTCATTTCATCATAATAGAAGCTAACTTCATGAAAAAGTGGAAATCAATTTTGATAAAATAGACTTTGAAAACATGTTCAAAAGGCTCCAAAATCTTTAGAAGTGGCCATAGAATAGTTCAAAATAATATGAGGATTAGCACACATTGCTTAAAAAGCACATGTGTAATAACCAACACCACTACATGTATATGAGCAATCATTTTTTATGCCTTCTTTTTTTGTTTAGGGTTTCCCATTTTATTCTTTCTATAGCGGCTCTTTCTCTTTTTAAGCGACATGGCAACTTTATTGAATAGGGAAAAATGATTGGTGTTGGGGGGACACAATGATTTTGATTTTGTGGAGTCACCACTTGATTTTTAGAAAATCAAGAAAATAAAAGAACAATATTGAGTCACTCAGTGAGTATTATCTCCAGATGAGATTTTCAAGTTTAGAAGATTGCATATACTTTCTTACTATTTCTCATTATATGATATTTGATGTATAGCTACCGCAACACCCTAGTTTCAGTAATGACAATTTATATAGCATTCATGCAGCACATCAAATAGTAAATGATAATAAAGCTAAAAATTTATTTATTACATCACTTTCCTAATAAAATTCATATAAAAAGAAAAAGGTTTATGAAAAGTAAATCTAATATGATAGATCTACAACAATATCACAACCATTTCATAGTTTATTTGATGAATAATAGGATGATCATGCTTGTAGTGATTATTTATACTATAATGATGTATGACAATAACATGAGATCATCACTAGACTGTGAGTATGATGGCTCTATTTTGAGATATGAACTTTTCACATTATTGGTATCTATTATGTGATTTCATGATTTTGGAAATAGAGAATACATAATGATGACATGAAATGAACATAATTCTAAGCACCCAATTCCACGACGGAACAGTGCATGTATGCGACAAAAGCCACTATGATGAAATTAATCGAGAAATTGATCTCTAATGTTGATATTTCGCAATTTGAAGGATTAAATTGAAAATTATTAAAATTTAAATGCAAGAATTATAAGTTTTAGGGTTTAAATTAGAAAAAATCAACTTTTTAGAGGTTGTTTTTTGGAAATTTGCTTTGGCATGTCAAATCTAGTTGGCATTCAGCCAAATGTCAATCATCATTAGCTAAATGTCAATCAGTATTGGGCCTAATGCTGATCGACATTAGATCGATGCCAATTGGCATTTCGCTAAATACTAATAAACTTTTATGCTAATTTTTTCTCTTTTTTTCATAATTTCGGTCTTTTTCTTCTTATTTCTGATTGTGTAACTGGATGTAATTAACACACACGTACTACTCTATTTTTTTACAGAAGTCTCCTATTCAAAATGAATCCTATCTTATTTATTTTTTCAAAATAAAAAAATTCAAATCCTATACGTTGAACTTCCAAGTACTGTGCAACGAAACCCTACGTTTGCATAAAAGAGGTTGGCTAGCTGGCTTTAAAAGCTGAGGGAGAAGTCTGTAGGAAAGGGGCTTTTTTTCTTTATTTGGGGAGAAAAATATTATCAAAATGGGTTAAGATTGATTTTTATTAAATGTAGTAAATATTTTTTTCTTTCTCTTTTAGAGCCTATAAAAACTAGTTCTTCAAAGGAGACCAAAAACCTCAGTTGCTCATTTTTTATTTTTAAAACTCTAGAGAACCAAATAAAACTGCAATCTATTTTTAGTCCAGAGATCATGAAAGAGAAATTACAAAGCCAATTCCAAATGGTGAAAATCACAGTTTAATGGGCCATCTAACTACATTTGCACAACATCCTTTTCACTTCTTTACTTATTCTTTTCTTTTAATTTAATCTCTTTATTTTAATTATTGAATTAATTACCAATTAAATTTTTTTCTTTTGTCTTTGTTTTTGGCTTTTCTTCTTTGTGCTTTAGGAATGAGGATTAGTTATGGTATAGCATTTGAACAGCAACTTGAAGAATCCATGGAATGCCATGGATCAAAACTTATGAAACCCTGCAGAATTTAGGATTTTTTATTTCTCTATGTTATTTTTTTATCTATTGTTTCTAGGTTGAAATTAATTTCCTTTTAATTCTTGTACTGTAGGTTATAGTAGCCCTAATAGTGGGAAAATAATGGAATTCTAATTCTCTACACTAAAAATTAGTTAGTAATTTAGGTGTAATTTGGTAAAATTCAATTAAAATCAATGATGGCAGTAGATTAAAGTTAGGGTTATATGTAAATTAACTTAGGGTTTTTTAGAAAATCATGTACAATTGTTTATTTGATATGTTTTGATATATTATTTATTTTGGATCTTGTTTTTGGGTTTATTTGATCTTTTTGGGCCCAAGTCCACTATTAGGTCCAATTTACTTCAAATAGGTATATAAATGGTTTAGGTAAATTAATTATTTAAAACTAATGTAGGCCCATTTTAGGTTAATTAGATTTAGGCCCATTTTAATTAATAAAATCAATTTAGATTTAGCCCAGCCCAATAAACCATTTTTATTTATTTTAAAATTAGTTTAGACTTTAAGCCCATTTTATGGTTAATTAAAATTTATTTAGATTTAGCTCAACCCATTTAATTTTATTAATTTTAAAATAAATAGACTTAGGCACACATTTCACTTAAAATAAAATCAAGTCAGACTTAGGCCACTAATTTAACATTTCCTTTAAAATTTTATAGACTTAAGCCTATTTCCTTAGATAAGTTAAAACAAATAGACCTAGGTTCATTAAAATTGATACAAATGTAAGTCCTTTATTAGCCCACTTCACTTGTAAATAAAATGTAGAATTAGCTAACTTCTAATTAAAATTAACTTAGTTTAGACTTATGGATGTTACACCTTGTATGAATGTTTTTTTATTTTTAATTTTATGATTAGTTGCATTAGGGTTAAATGGATGCTAAAATTAGGGTTTAATAAAATTTCATGTAATTAGAGAATGAAGTAATAATTTATAAAGTAATCCTAAATGAATATGAGACTAAGAGAAGTTAGTATTATGTTCCCAGAATTTCTTGGTTGTGGTACTAGCTTTCTTTTAGAGAATCAAGGACTACTAAAATAATTTTGTCCCAGTTATTACCCTGGGTGGAAACTCCTCATCTCAATGCTTTGTCTTTATGATATATTAATGTGTTCCCTAGGGCCCTGATCCCAAACAATGTTGTGGTTGTTAAAATCTTGTGCACATGCTAAACCCTTTTATCTATAGTGGTGACTCCACTAGGGACAAGAGATACTAATTCTACTTATGCTCTTAGGGATCATTTTATTAATTAATTTTTTTCTTCCATTCATTTTGCATGTCCATATTTACCCAATGGCATTAGTTTTTTATTCCATGATTCCACTAGATTTATAGGGTTGTAGATTGGCTAACCATCACTCTTAGGCATAACTCTGTTCAAGAGAGATTGTCGAGCTCATATAACCAAAGCTTATAACCTAAATCCTAAAGGGGGGGTGGTCATCTCTTTAGTTAGTAAAGGATGTCGAGCCCCTATAACCTTGGCTTATGACTCAAGTCCATAATGGAGGCCATTTTGCTAAGAGAACCTTGACTTCTTACCATACCCTCACCATACATAATGGCTTAGTAATTTCCCTTAGGATTTACCCAAATTGCTTGTATGTTTATGTGCCATGAGGTATTTCTATTTATAAAAGCCTAGGCCCATACTTTTGAAACCCACTTGGGGTGATAAAGGTCAGGCTAGACCTTTATAGCTAGAAATGTTGTTTCTATGCCTTTACTACTATAAGAGAGGTTTGGCATGCGCATCGGTCCTTGACATCCCCTATTGATATTAAGGCCAAGACCAAAAATCCTAGGAAAAGAAACTCGCCATTGAATACATGTGTGGGAGGAATAAGGTTGGAACATGTATGCTTGCATGTAGCTTATTGATTGTTTCCTGATACTTGTTATATACTATTTGCTTGCTTGCTATTTGCTGTATAGCACATGCATCATGCATACATGCATACAAGAACTTGATCCATCATACTAACACTTTATTTTACAGCCATCATAGATTCATCTAGGTCTTCTTGTATTTGGGGACAGAAAGGTGGTAGATTAAAAAGACCAAGTCAGAGCCCTAAAGCCCTAGCAAAAGAAATCCATCATAGGCTAAATAGACTAGAGAGAAGTCCTATCAACCTACTTTATTTAGAAGCTGAACTAACCCAAACTAAGTCCATAGAAATGGAGAAGCAAAAAGGAGGGAACTATACCTTAAAAGACATCAAAGGAGCTCTGATGGATGACATGAGGGCTATGATGCAGGATGAATTGAGACAAGTTATAGCTACATTGATGGCACCTACCGCTGTTGTTATACCACCACCTGCACTTGAACAACCACCTACTACTGCTGCTATCCCACCTACCGTAGATGTTCCACCTACTGCTAATAATGCTGGGGGCAACTTGTTGCTAAAAATCCATTTGTCATTAATATGAAGGTGGAAGATGTTGAGAATTACCTAGTAGAGAAATCTAAGAGAGAATCACTAGAACTAGTACAAGACCTTGAGTCTAAGCAGATGCAAGCACTGACCTATAAAATTTCTAAAATGCAAGAATTGATTAGGGGACAAGGCATGGGATACTCATTCAACTTTGATGATATACTACAAATGGAGGGTGACAAGCTGCCTGACAAATTCAAAATGCCTCAGCTATAAAATTTTGATGGAATTAGAAATCCAATAATTCATCTGAGTTAAAACACTATAGCTATAAGCACTACTAAAGCCTGATTAGTAGTGATAAATAGGTTGTTTGTGCTGTCTTTAGAGGGAATGGCTGTAAACTGGTATCACGGGTTAGAGAAATCTATTAGGGCTGATTGGAAGGAGTTATGTACTGCTTGTCTAAAATAATATGAGTACAATACTAGATTGAAAGTATCCATTAGGGATCTGGAATTGACTAAATAAAAATCCAATGAGTCTTTTTTTTATTTGTTAACTCATTTCATGAATAAAGTAGGGTTAATGAAAAATAAGCGAATAGAGAAGGATTAGGTTAGGATGGTAGTCCAGAATGTGTTGCCTAATATGGTAGAGAGACTATAAATGATGAACCCCAAAACATTCATAGACTTATATTATGACGGTCTATAAGTAGAAGAGATTGAGAATGACAAGAAAAGAAGCTCTAGGCACTATAACCAAAAACTACCTAATTGGGGGTATATAATAGGGAAGTACTAGTTGAGTGATGGAAGTATGTGAAGTGCAACAACCTAGGAGATTCTTCAAATTCAACCAACCACTCTCCAAAATCCTTGAAAGACCAATCTAGAAAGGCCTACTTTGACCCTTAACCTTCTCCAAACCACCTAACCCAAATGTCCCAGGTTATGATCCTAATAGTTATTGCAAGTTTCATAAAGTAGCCAGCCACTCCATAGATACTTGTATCCACCTCAAACATGAAATCCAAAACCTAATAGACTTTGAAAAAATCACAGATCCTAAAAAATCTAACTCTAATTCAAACATTAGAAATAACCCTTTCCTAAACTACTAAAATGTCCCACCACCTGCCACCATGATGATTAACTTGGGAGTTAGTGAAGAAGTGTTAGACTCCTTTAAAAGCATAAACCCTACAGCTAATGGAGAATCTCTTGATGCCTCTAGGGGAGTTGAAGATTTTATGGGACAACCCTCTTGCAAGTTTGACTATAAAGTATTCTATTGCAACCCACCCTTTGCTTATATCCCTGTTAAGTTAATAGTGCCCTTGGGATAGGGTAATGAATTTGATAGTGAGCTGATGGAAGAATGAAAAGAATATGAAACCCCCAAATAGCCCTCAATAGGGGTTGAAGGTTTATTGGGGCAACCTTCAGGCAAGTTTGACTAAGAGTGTTCTACTCTAAACCATCTTCAAGTAATATATTCTTGGAAGAGATTGTACCTACATGTTGGGGTGAGGAATTCAAAGATGATAAGGAATCCTTAGCTCTTGACCAGTCTCAGGAAGAGGTTAAAGAACTGCTAAGCCAATACATAGGCAAGCTTAATCTATATAAGTTAAAAGGAAAAAAACATGCATAGTGGAAGTATGGAAAGATGGGAAAAGGGACCAGATTATTGAAGTTATATACATTTGGTATGACTCTGATAAGGAGAATTCCACTAGCTTTGATTTATGGAGCAATAACTCCAATGTAAACCATGTCACTAGAAGTGGAAAGAATTACAAGGCAGCTAAAAAGAAAATTAAGAGTGTCACAAAAAGAGAAGAAACAGAAGATGCATAAGTAAAGGAAGAGCATAAATAATAACTGATCCTAGAATAGCTAAAAAAAAGCTAAGGCAAATGTGAGCATTTAGGAACTATTGATGCATTCAAGCAACCACATAAGAGCACTTGTTAAAGATCTATCAAATATGAATATTGAAATGGTAGCTACACGTGAGGCCATAGTAGCAAAAGTTACAGAAAATAAGCATGGGCTAATAACAATCTCATATGATGATTTGCCTTTGGAGGGAAGAAATCACAAAAAGGTGCTATTTATCCCAATTGAAGTAAAAGGGAAAAGAACCAACTTTGTGATGGTCAATGATTGTTCTACCATCAATGTGTGTCCATTAAAGATTCTACCTAATTTGGGTCTAAAAGCTAATGACCTGATAGGTTCAAACTTTATAATCAGGGCTTATAATGATAACACCAAAAATATAGAGGGAACATTCCAAGCCTTGGTTAAAATAATACCTGTGGAGTCAACTATGGAATTTACCCTATTAGACATTCCTATCACCTACGCTTTGCTATTGGGTAGGCCATGGTTCTATGTTCTAGGAGGAGTACCCTAACTGTGCACTAGAAGATAAAATTCCCTCATTAAAGAGATGTTGTGACTATAGAAGTTGGAACTAATACAACTATGGAAACTATACTAGAAAAGCAAAAGTAAGTATGTGTTCCACCTGGTTTCCAAGTTTCTGGAATATTCGATATGGATCCTAAAGTTGTAAAAATGATGGAGAGCATGAATTATCGACTCGGACGAGGGCTAGGAAAGAATGAGCAAGGAAATCCCAAGCTCCTGGATTTCAAGACCCAGGATGACATAAAAGGATTGGGATGTACTGAGACAGGACCTACCAGTATAAGGGTGGGAAAGAAGGAGAAAGTAAAAAGAAATAAATCCTTGGGAATAATTGGACCTTTGAGCGAGAACTTCATCAAACCAGGGGAGGGAAAATACTATCTAGGCACCAAGGATTCTATCAATGTGGCTAGAAAGGACATCTCTATATTTAAAATATTCAAAGAATATACTGTGGAGAATCTAGTAGCATGCAACAAGGAGTAAGTTATGATGCAAGCAACTGAGAGGATAGGTGATATTATTATTGAGGACCTACTGTGTCTGCCACCTAAAGAGGAGCCACCCCAAGATTTAGACACCATTATTAGTGATAGATTTACTAAATTTTTTTATTAAGAAACTGATGTAATAATGTTCAATCTTTATAAGGATGAAGATGTTGTTTTTCCCATAGTAAATGATATGAATGTTGGTTTTGCTTACTTGTGTGATATGCATCATGATAGTTCTGTGCATTATAATTTTGATCATTCATGTATTCATGTATGTTTGACATTAATTCATTTCAATTTAATTCATTTAACATGGGTACAAATGATAATCCAAAGAATAGTTCTATATCACATGATATAACTCTTGAAGAGAGAGAAAATTTTGAGAGAATATTAATAAAAATAAAGGTAGTATTTGCTTGGACTTATGAAGATATATCGAGTTTAGACAGGGAGATAGCAGAGCAACTCATTCCAACTCATTCAAAAATTAAAACGGTTAAATAGAAATTGCATAGACTAATACCAGAATAGATTGAAAAGATAAGAGAGGAAATTCCTAAGCAAAAACATGCCAATTTTCTAGAAGTGGTAGATTACCATTAAAGGCTAGCAAACATAGTACCATTTCCCAAGAAAGATGGTGAAGTGAAAATGTGTGTAGACTTTATGGATTTAAACAAAGCATGTCTAAAAGATGACTTTTCGTTACTTTATATTGACTTAATAGTGGATAGCGCAATAACGAGTGCAATGAATTCTTTTATGGATGTATTCTCTAGGTATAATCAAATAATGATGGAAATTATAGACAAAATCAAGACAACTTTCATCACAGAGTGAGGGACCTATTGCTATAAGGTGATGCCTTTTGGACTAAAGAATGCAGGAGCAACTTATCAAAGAGCAACTATTACTCTTTTCCATGACATGATGCATAAAGAGGTGGAAGTATATGTGAAATGACATGATAGTCAAGTCAAAAACAAAATAAGGACACTTTGAAGGTCTAAACAAGTTCTTGGCATGAATTGAGAGATACAATTTGAGGCTCAATCCAAAGAAGTGCATTTTTGGGGTTACTTTAGGAAAGTTGCTAGGACATATAGTGAGTAGCAAAGGAATTAAAGTGGATCTAGATAAGGTGAAAGCTATCTAGGAAATGCCAATATCAAAAATAGAGAAAGAAGTGAGAGGATGCCTTGGCAAGTTGTAGTATATTAGTAGGTTCATTACAAAAATTATTAATAATTGTGACCCTATTTTTAAGCTCTTAAGGAAAGATCAACCAGTTAAATGGAATGATAATTGTTAGAAGGCCTTTAATAGGATTAAAGAAGACCTTACCCATCTATCAGTACTAAAACCACCAAGATAAGGTAAGTCGTTGATCCTGTATTTGGCTTTATAAGAGAACGCAATGGGGGCAATGGTAGCACAAGAGTGCATGGATGGAGTATCACCTCAATAAGAAGGTTTTGCCATATGAAGAAAAGTATGATCTAGTAGAGAAGACATGTCTGATAATGATCTAGGCAATAAGGAAATTGAGAATTACTTTCAGTCCCTATCAGGTTCAGGCTATTTCAAAAATAGATCCTTTACGGTATCTATTTCAAGCATCTGCTTTAACAGGAAAAATGTCTTGATGGTTGGTACTCCTAATTGAATTTGACATAGAGCACATTACTACAAAGGTAATCAAGGGAAGAGTAGTGTAATTCCTAGTTCAAAATGCAGTAGAAGGTGATGAACAATGGAATTTGTAGTTTCCAAATGAGAATTTAGTAGTTATAGAGCATCATGAGAGGAAGATTTATTTTGATGGAGCTTTAAACAATAAAGGAGCTAGATTATGAGTGATTCTTATTATGCCAAAAGGGGAAGCCATACCAATGGCCTAAAGGTTAGATTTCGAGGTCACAAATGACATGGCTGAATACGAAGCATGTATCTATAGAGTGGTGGAAGCCATGGCAGCTGGAGTAAAAGAGTTATTGGTATATGGAGATTCAATGGTGGTCACCAGTTAGGCTAATAAAGAATGGGAAGTAAAAGAGGAAAAGTGTATGCTATTTGAAATCCTTAATAAAGAACTTCATTAAGTGTCTCTTCATCCATTTATCAAGGGACGATAATGAAATGGCAGATGAACTAGTGACACTTTCTTTGATGTGGGATAGTATGACTGGATTGGCTATAAAACCTTTAGTAGTCATGAAGTCAAGAGCTTTGTGTTATGGGGGTAAGCTAATAATGAATATTCAAATAAGGCCTAAAAAAAGCCTTGGTTTTATGATGTTCAGGGGTTCATTGAAGAAGGAAAGTATCCAGATGAAGCAACCTCAAAAGAGAGATATGCTCTTTATGTTCTTGCATGAAATTATGCAAGACATGATGGAGTATTATACAAAAGAATGCCTAATGGATTACAGTTCAGTTGTCTTAGGGAAGATGAAGCTAAAGAGGTGATAAAAGACGTCCATGTAGGAGCTTGTGGTTCTCACATGAATGGGATAATCCTAGCAAAGAAGATAATTAGACAAGGGTACTACTGGATGAGTATGGAAAAAGACTACATTAAAGTAGAAAGATAGTGCCATCAGTACCATATTTATGGGAATCTTAACCACCTTCCTCTTATGGTGCTAAATAGTTTATCATCTCCCTAACACTTTGCAGTATAGGAGATTGATATTATAGGAGAAATAAGGTCGATAGCATCAAATGGGCATAAGTACATAGTGGTGGTGATTGATTACTTTTTGAGATGGGTAGAAGCGGAATCCTTCAACACTTTGAAAGCAAAACAGATGGCATAGTTCATTGAGAAGAGCCTTATTTGTAGATATGGGGTTTTGCATCATATTGTGAAAAATAATGGGATTCAATTTTAAGCAGAAGTAGTAGAGTTGTTACAGAAGTATGGGGTTGAGCACCATACATCTTTACCCTATCACCCTCAAGCTAACAGAGCAGTGGAAGTGACTAATAAAAATGTCAAGAAGATCCTCTCCAAAATAGTTAAAACTTACAAGGATTGATATGAATTTCTTCCTTTTTCCTTATTGGGATATAGGATTACAATTAGAACTAACATAGGCCAAACACCATTCTTATTAGTGTATGTCCATGAAGCAGTTTTGTCTCTAGAAATAGAAATAAAGTCCTTGAGAGTGGTCATGGAAGCTGAAATATCTGATAGCAAATGGGCATGGAAGAGATATGATCACCTTGTATGTTTGAACAAGAAAAGGATGGATGCTTTATTCCACACTTAGATATATTAGAAAAGGATAGCGAGATCATTCAACAAGAAGGTTATGCCTAGAAAGTTCAAAACTGATGACATGGTGTTAAAGCAGTCTAGGGTTGTGGTGTTTGATCCGAGAGGGAAATTTAGACCAAATTGGGAAGGACTATATTTAGTCAAATCAATTCTACCTAAAGGAGCTACTAAGATATCAAATCTTGAAAGGAACAAGTTCATGGAGCCTATTAATTTGGATCGCCTCAAGAAATACTACCTGTAAAAAATGAATAAAAGCAATATAAAGAAAATAAAGTCCATTGACTATAAAAGCCGCAAAGGCTAGTCAAGCAAAAGATAGGACATTCTCACTGTCCAGAAAACCCACAAAGGGTTAATAGGAAAAAATTAGGGAATAAGTAAAAAAAGTAATCCCACTAATTAGAAAACCCGTAAAGGGCTAGTCAGGCAAAAATTAAGGAAATAAAAAGTGAGTGAAAAATATTCAATTAGAAAATCTGAAAGGACTAGTTAATAACAAGAGTTATATCATATGATGTAGTAAATGTACTTATTTTGGCCCTAATTAATGAATCTTATTAAAATAGAAGTTTTGTCTAACATCGTATGTGCTATCTTATTTATCATGCATAAGTGCTAAAAAGGAAAACATAATATGAAAGTCTAATCAACTATGTGAGACCATTTTCAACTATGCCTTTGTTTATTCTTCTGTGACTCGTTATGTAAAGCTTGAGTCCTCTTGTATCTAGAAAGTCCTGGGGGCTCAGTGGCTTGAATAATAACCTTAGTCATGTAATTATCATCAGTGGTCTTATCAGCATCTAAAATTATGTTCCTTTCAAGAAACCTACGAGGCCATAAGTTCTTTCTTAATCTTTTCTAGAAAATCTTATCTTAGGGGAAAACTTTCAAAATTAATCGAGATAGTGACAATGAACTATGGGCAACCATACTAGTGACAAAGGTATAGAGGAGTGAAGAAGGAAGAGAAATGTAGTCCTAGAATAAGAGCACAGTGGTCATACAACTCAATAGTTATAAACTTCAGTCCTTAGTAAGGGCAGACCGATGTCATCTTAAAATTTATGATCCCATTTAGCCAGTCAACCCACTAGTCTGTGGTGTGCTTATCTTTCATCTTTAATGGGAAAGATTGGAACTGGTGAGGTTGATAGGATAAAGGATTGGCATGAGCAGTAAGTAATCTTAACCTCTCCTACAGCCAAATTTGAAAAAAGTAAAAGACAAAATAATTAAAAGCCCGCCAAGTTAAAAACCTAAAAGGGTAGCTTAGGCAAAAATTAGGGCAAGCTTGATATGTTCAAAGCCCATAAAGGGTGTCTTATACAAAATTTAAGGCTAAAAAAATAAAAATATAAAAAATATAAAAAAATATTGGGTTACATACTTGAAGGAGAAGTAAATTTCTCAAAAGACAGTGCTAGGTCTAGAAGTTATCTAACCCAATGATAGTCTCAGCAAGAATAACTGATATAGGGTCAGATCCAACTTCCACTTGCTCCAGAATACTCACAATCCTGGTATCAACATCTCTGTGGGAAGAGACCAAGAGGAATTGAGCATAAAGACATAAAGCAACTATTCTGGTCCAAGCAACATTATTCTTATCTTTATCTCATATATTGTAATTAAGGAAGATAGGTTGATAGTTCCAAGGTTATGGGCAAGAACATGAATATCATCTGGGGCATATTAAAGAAAGCTACAAGTTTATTTGGAATTGCATACCTAAGTCAAGCAAATCAATAACTATAGTAGAATTGAATAAATATCCTAGAATACCAATAAATTCTTCAATTGTGGGACATAGTTATTGACCATTTAACCTATAAACATGATTTACGAAACTCCAAAAAGAGGCCACAACATGTAGAAAGTTGTCATTTATCTTTAGGTGTTGGAGAGATTTCAAAGGCTTTGCATCAAATGTAAAAACTTATTCTAGTCATCATCATTAAGGTTCTTGAGGAACCATTTTATCATATGGAAAGAGGCTTAAGTCATGCTGAAAGAGAGAAAATGAAAAAGAATAATGAAATGAGATTTCTTTAGCTATTTATATAGGAAAGAATTTAAGGTTAAGTATAATTCAGATTTTCCTTTCCTGATAAACTTAAATGAGGATAATAGATAATGAAGATAGTGGATAATTAGATAATTGATAAAGATAAATGGATAGCTAGATAAATATGATGCTAAAAAAAAGGGGCATCTGTTTAGTTAAGTTTATTTCAGGAAAAGGAAAAATTTGAAATCCATTTAGGTCATCAAAGTACACAAGAAAGAGCAAAGTACAACAAAAGTTAGAAATACAAATAATTTGAATCAGTCATCCTGAGCTCTAAAATTAGGCCATGTGCACCATCCTCTACTAGGATCATCACGATGATAGGTATCTAGAGGTCCAATAGAAGAAGGCCCAATACCATATGGATTAAAGCTCAAATTAACCAGCTACTATAAAAGCCTCTCAATCTCATGCTCCATATCACTAGAATAACTCTATCATGATTAGGAAAACATCATTACATGCATTACATGCATACATTATGCATTTTCTCAATGTATATACTTACATGTTGACTGTTTGTGACATGCATAGTGAATAATCTTTAAGACAAGGTAAGTCTGTACAAGTACTTTACATGTGTCTATAACCTGTTTTGTAAAAATTTTACTAATATTAGTATCTAGTGTACACATTGATGCAAGAAATAAATAAAATGGACTAATATAAAAAGTATCCATCGGGGAAAAGCTAGGAAGCTAAGCATTGCCAAAATGCATATGCTACTTAACTGGAGTCTAAATAGTAGGAGCCTAGTAGAACGTGGACCTATATAGGAGAAATACATCACCAAGTGTAACACCAGTAAAGCCCTATCATGACTAGTCCTAATATGCTGAGTAAAATGTCCAGACCTAGGACCCTTAAAATCATTAGCAATATCAGCAACAAGAACAATCTCATACTCAGGAACTATCTCAGTCCTTAGAGTAGTCTCAGTCTCCTCCTCCATCACCTTATCAATGGGAGAGCCAATCTCCTCAAGCTATGAATAAAGAATGAATGATGCATGAATTCCATAAATTACCTCAATACGGTCAATAGGAATATGCTCAAAGTGATGCTTATGGATGAATCGCTAGTAATGTCGTGATCAGTCAAAGAAGGTCAAAGCATCATATCCTTGAAGTGTCTTTGTCAGCTTTAAACCTCTCAAATGTGATTTATGCATCATCAAAGGAAGGATATCAGGTGCTAATGAATTTTCTTTCTTACCATGTACCACTCAACGATATTTAGCTGATGATGATAGGTCTTAAGAGTGTTCCTAGCGTTGGCTAAATAGGAGGAGCCCCATCTCTACATCAGAGGGAGACTCCTATGAAAACTAAGAGCATGAAAGCCCTTAATCAACCTAATCTCTATACTCCAAATCTAAAAGAAAAAGAAAAAGAAATTAGCAAGTCATATAGAAAGTAGGGATAGTGATAAGTAATGAAAAGAAGGCGTACATGCAAGGTGTGCTAGAAGCCACACATCGTGACAACACCTCTAAAGACAGTATCCAGTCTATAGTAAAGATAGGATAATGCAATAGATCCCTAATCAAGAGTAGCAACTTAACCTAAGTCACGAAGATGGTCAAGTAAAGCAATGCTGACCTCATGACTAGTCTTGCAAAAAATGATCATGCCTAGTAGAATCAAGAGAAGACACCTAACCTTTTGAGCAATCTGATAAGGGGTAGTTGTAGGAAGACATCTAAATCCCTCGACCAGAGTTGAAAGAATAACATTCTTTCGATTCTTCCATATTAGAACGAACCCAATCAAGTTGTACATATCGACTCAATGCATCTTTAGGAAAACTGCAATAGCTAATGTTGAAAGGAATAGGACTACCTCTAAAGGCAATCCTAGTACTGGTAGAGAAACTTATAGGAGAAACTGTCAACTCGCCTACACGGGTGTGGAAAGTGTGGGTAGTATCCATCCACTGCTTGATTAGAGCAAATAAGGAGTAATGGTCAAAATTGCCTCGAGCTGATGGAAGTGCAATAATGAATCGTCTAAACCTAGAGGCCTATATCAACTATATGATATTGTTTGATAACTTGTGAAATAAATCTTGAGCTATATGAAAGTAGCCTATGAATTTCATCACTTGCTAGATGAAATTTAAGTATTCAAAAAATAGAATAAATAGATAAATAAATTTGGATTAATTAATTAATTGACATATTAGTTAATTAATTAATTTAAAAAATTGAAAAAAAATTTAAAAATTAGAACGCCGATCAACATAGGCCAAATATTAACCAACTTTGGCCTAATGTCGATCGACATTTGAACAAATATTGATTAGGCTTTATGTGCAGACCAAATTTTGGCTTTTTGACACTATTTTTCATGTGTTCGATAAGTTATATAGTATACCCAGAACCAAATCCTATGTGACAGGAGTTTTCATGCATTTTTTTTATTAATTTCTAATCTAGTTTGAATAATGTTCATACTAGTCCACATTCTAAAATTTATTATGACTACTAACTTTATAGGTAGTTTTTTACAAGAATAAGCAAAAAAGAGGAAATGTTACCTCATTGCCAACATCTATACACCTATGGAGGTGTAGGCAAGTCAAAGGGAGAATGGAAGAGCCTTCTCAAAGTCTAAGGTTGTTTTGAGGAAAATGAAGGGGTTAAATGGTTGGGTCTGTTGGAATGTCTGCTCTCTTATGTACTTTGTGTTGTGGGTCAGCCATAAGATTTGACAAATTGGATATCAGACATTAGATGATTAAGAAATTAAGAAATGAAAATTAATATGAGGTAAGGAAATAAAAAGGAAAAAAAATTAAGAAAGAATGAGGAATGAATAAGATATGCAAAATGGAAGTAATAAATAAAATGGAAAATGTCCATTTCAGTCCCTTGGATATGCTTGTATTTAAATTCAAGTTATTTCTTTGCAATCCAATACACAATTACATTCTAATTAGGACCTAGTTCCTAATTAATTCATCAAAATACACATCATTAATCATTAATTTCATACATTTGTCAAGCATAAAATATAGAATATAAATACATAATTCAATTTTTGCATTTTACATGCATCCTTTAGATCAATAATCTCAAAATTCATGTTTGTTATATGCTACACAAAAGCAGTAATAGCAATTTCAAATTATTTTGTTATGCACTACATAGTAGTCATAACATGAATTTCAAATTCAATATGTTATGTGTTGCATAGCAGTCATAGCATCAATATTTCAAATCTTTCAAATCAACAGACACTACACAGTAGTTATAGTGTTGCTATTAGATGGTCCACAAGAACTATAGTATATTTTTTCTAAATCATAGTTACTAAATGTCCCACAGGGAATATAACAAAATTCATAATTGATAAACATCTCATAGGGAATATAGCAAAAATCATTACATATTTTGTTAAACATCCTATCGGGAATATAATAAAATTCATAATCACTAATCGTCCCACAAGGAATATAACAAGAGTCATTACATATTTTTTTAAAGATCCTATAAAGAATATAACAAAATTCATAATTGCTAAATGTCCCACAAGGAATATAGCGAAAACCATTTCATATTCCGTCAAACATCCCATAGGGAATATAACAAAATTCATAAACACTAAATGTCCCATAGGGAATGTAGTGAGATTCATTGCATATGTTTTACTGAATGTTCCACAAGAAACATGGTGAAGCATAAAACATAACATCCTGCTTAAAATTGCATAAGCAATTTAAGTCTAAATCTATCAGTTAGGATACAATTAGTATACTGATTCTTTCTTCCAAAATTGGATGCTTCTATTGCTTTACCATAAGTTTTCAAAAAAATAACATAAAAAAGAAGGCAACTATAAGCACCCAATTTCATAATGCAATTGTGCATGCATGCGAAGAAAGCCCTTACAATGAAATTAATCTCTAGGTTCAATGTTTCACGAGTTAAAGGATTCAATTGCAATGTTTTAAAGTTTAAATACAAGAACTATAAGTTTTAGGGTTTAAATTAGAAAAAATAAACTTTTTAGGGTTTTTTTTGGAAATTTTCTTTGACATGTCGAATACTTGTCAGCATTCAACCAAATGTCGATTGACATTTGGTCTAATGTTGATCGACATTAGCCAAATGGTGATCATCTTTTTACCTAATGCCAATCGACATTAGATAGATGCCAATCGGCATTTTGCTAAATACCGGTCGGCATTACACTGATTTTTTCTCTTTTTTTCATAATTTCTATCTTTTTTTCTTGTGTTTGATTGGTTAATTGGATGTAATTAATACACATATCCCACTTTGTATGTTTAAAGAAGTTTCCATAATTCATTCCAAATAAATCCTATCCTATCTATGTTTTTAAAAATAAAAAGAATAAAAATCCCAGATGTTGATGTTAATGGTGCTACACAACTAAACCTTATATTCGCGCATAAGTGGTTGGTTAACTGGCTTTAAAAGCCAAAGGAAAAGTCTGTAGGAAGGGAGCTTTTTTTATTTTTTTAGGGAGAAAAATTATTATAAAAAAGGGTTAAGATTGATTTTTATTGAATGTAGTAAAGATTTTTTTTCTTTCTTTTTTGGAGAATGTAAAACCTAGTTCTTTACAGGAGGCCAAAAACCTCAGTTGTCAAAAACCTCAGTTGTTCACTTTCGATTTTTAAAACCCTAGAAAACCAAAAAAAATTAAATTCTATTTTTAGTCTAGAGATCATGAAAGAGACATTATAGAGCCAATTCCAAACAGTTAAAATCATACTTTGAGGGGCCATCTAACTGCATATGCACAACATCCTTTTCACTTATTTGCTTCTTCTTTTCTTTTAATTCAATCTCTTAGTTTTAATTATTAAATTGATTACTGATTAAATTTTGTTCTTTTGTCTTTCTTTTTTTCTTGTGTTCTTTAGTTCTTTTGGAATGAGGATTGGTTATGGTGCAGTATTTGAACAGTAACTTAAAGAATCCATGGAATATGGAAAAAAACTTGTGAAACCTTGCATAATTTAGGACTTTTTTATTTCTCTGTGTTTTTTATTCATCTATTTTTTCTGGGTTGTAATTAATTTCCTTTCAATTCTCTGCACTAAAATTTGGTTAGTAATTTAGGTATAATTTGATAAAATTTAATTAAATTTAATAATAGCAGTAGATTAAATTAGGGTTGAATGTAAGTTTATTTAGGATTTTTTAGAAAATCATGTACAATTGTTTATTTGATATATTTTGATATATTATTTATTTTGGATCTTGTTTTTAGGTTTATTTGATCCTTTTAGGCCCAAGTCCATGATTAGGATCAATTCATATAAAATAGGTATATAAATGGTCTAGGTTAATTAATTAATTAAAATCAACATAGGCCATTTTAGGTTAATTAGATTTAGCCCAAGCCAATAAAGCATTTTTATTTCTTTTAAAATTAATTTAGAGTTTATGCCCATTTTATAGTTAATTAAAATTTATTTAGATTTAGCTCAGCCCATTTAATTTCATTACTTTTAAAATAAATATACTTAGGCCCACATTTCACCTAAAAGAAAATTAAGTTAGACTTAGACCCACTGATTCAACTTCTCCATTAAAATTTTATAGACTTATGCCCATTTCTTTAAATAAGTTAAAAAAAATAGACCTAGGTTTATTAAAATTGATAAGAATGTAGGTCCTTTGTTAGCCCACTTCACTTGTAGATAAAATGTAGAATTAGCTAACTTCTAAATAAAATTAACTTAGTTTAGACTTAAGGACATTACACATTGTATGAATGATTTTTTATATGTGATTTTATAATTAGTTTTATTAAGGTTAGATGGATGTTCAAATTAGGGTTTCATAAAATTTCATGTAATTAGAGAATGAAGTAATAATTCATAAAGTAATCCTAAATGAACACGAGACTACAAGAAGTTAGTATTCCATTCATAGAATGTCTTAGTTATAGTTCTAGCTTTCTTTTAGTGAATCGAGTACCACCAAATCAATTTGTCCCAGTTATTACCTTAGGTGGAAACTCCTTATCTCAATAGTTTGAATTTGTGATATAGTAGTGTGTTACCTAGGGCCTTAACCCTAAACAGTGTTGCGGTAGCTAAAATCTTAGGCACGCACTAAACTCTGTGTCTATAATAATAAAGCATATATTATTCAAATAGCATACAAGATTTCCAGTCTTATAACACAAGCACAACAGTATTCCTAAATGTTGGCGATAGTAAAATAAAATTCAATACGATAAAATAAACATGCTTGTGTGAACTTTAAAGCTCTAGGTTCAAGAGATTATCAAGCTTTCCTCATTGAGAGTTTTAAAATGATAGCATAATTATACTAGATTGTATACCTTTGAAGTGTGCTTTGATAAAGATGAGGCTGGGTTTGTTGGAAAAAAGGATCTAACAATATAAAGGAAAGGTTATATAGGAGTAAAACTTGTATAGGAAAGGGTTTCCTGAACCTTTGACCAAACTAATTTCTAGGTGTGTGAGTGCCTACACTTACTGTTCCTCTTTAAAATGGGATGTAGAGGGGTCAATTTATAGACAAAAAAGTGTAGAATAAGGTGGTAAAGGCAAGGTCACACAAGTATGAGTGTATTTTTATACATGGTCACATGAACGTGTGTGCGTTTATACGTGCACTTCAACACTCTATGTGCTCTTCATGGGTTCTACATGAGTTATTTTGAGCTTAGTTCCTATATTTTTTAGGCCTTTCAAATACATTTCCAAAGCTTGTTTTGCCAAATTTGGCTTTGATTTTAGCACATGACACCTAGAGGTGTTTATATGAACTTGTCAGTAATACGCACTGATACTTTGGTTGTGTTAGACTATTTTGAGACCACATCTAGAGATGTTAGAGCCTTCCAAGCAAGTTTCTGAAGTATATTTTATCAAAATTGATTTCTATTTTTTCATGAAGTTAGGTCTAGATTTAACAAAATACGCACTGGCCTAACAAGTAGAGTATTCTGAGAAGTGTTTTCTCTCAATAAGCCTCTTGTTGTTATGATAATTCATATTTTCTAAGGTTAGAGCATAACTTAGTAGCTCGGTGATTAATTTTGCATACTTCAGAGGTGTTACGAATGAGATGACTGTAGTCATCTCAGGGATTAATTTCATCATTGGACCTTTTTGGGGATAATTAAATTTGACGTATGATAGTTGCCTCCTGCTTCACATGTGTTGCATAGCCACCCAGCACTAGTGTCAATATACATGATGCAAAATGCAAAAATGTAAAAAACATTTTAGTAAGGAGAGAGGTACTTACCTATGGGTTGTCTCTAGATGTCTTGTCAAGATTCGATTATTGTGTTTTATTTGTTGCTATCATTTCTATAATTTGGTTATCATGCAAGGTACTATGCAATCTTATGATTAGTGCGACTATAACCTTTTTTAGGTGTCATACCAATGAAGATGCTACTAAGAAAATTGTAGATGTGGCTATAACCTTCTTACGTTCCATGCAAATGAACATGCTCCTAAGCAAAATGCTAATGCGACTATAGCCTTCTTAGGTGTCACACAAATGAACATACAACTATAATCCTCTTAGGTGTTACACGAAATGAACATGTGACTATAACCTTATTAGGTGTCATGCAAAAAAACATGTGACTATAACCTTTTTAGGTGTCATATGAATGAATAAACGACTATAACCTTCTTAAGTATCATGTCAAATGAATGTGCGACTATAACCTTATTAGGTTTCATGCAAAATGAACATAGGATTATAACCTTCTTAGGTGTCACCTGAATGAACATGCTTCTAAGCAAATAAGAATGCTTCTATGTAGTGAAAGTGCTTCTAAGCAATGTGAGAGTGCTTTGTAGTAGTGAAGGTGCTTTTAAGCAATGTGAGAGTTCTTCTAAGTAATGTTAGAAGATGCTTCTAAGTAGTAAAAGTGATTTTAAGCAATATGGATGCTTCTAAGTAGTGAAAGTTCTTTTAAGAAATGTGTGAATGCTTATAAGTAATGTGAAGATACTTCTAAGTAGTGAAAAGTGCTTCTAAGCAATGAATAAGGTAGTAATGATGACACAGTGATAATATAGTAGTAATGTCATAATGATGTAGTGTTGATGCATTAGTTTGTCATGCTGAGGATGTTATTTTAATTATTTGAGTTAATATATCCTTATAGTGAATTTTCCTTGCTCTTTATCTTTTATAAGATGTTGAGCTCTTTGAAGAAAGCGGTGCACACGCATTATCTTTAAATAGATGGAGTCCTTATCAATTTACTTTTGTGTGAGTTTGGAGCATATCTTATGCTCTAATGGAAGTTTAAGATTGTATAAGTGAGTGTGCAAAGCTTCAAAGTGCGCATAAAACCACATAAGAGGACATGAAAAGGGGAAGTGCGCATGACTGCACATGGGAGGCATGTGGTCACTTGCCTCCCCCCTCTGTTGCTTATTTAAGAGACCATTTCAAAGGTCTTGGGAGGCTTCATCTAAACTTTTTAGAGTGTTTTCTAGCTTTTGTTAACCTTTTTTGTGTTTCAGGTGCTTTCTGCTATGTTTTTGCTTTTGTACTTTTGCATAAAATAGAGTTCCCTAATATTCATGAGGGTATAAGGAAATTTTTATTAATGCTGATGTTGATATTGAGGGTGACTTTGTAGAGGCTACTGGAGCTGGGATGTCTATAGCAGGGACTAGCACATCTAGTGCTTAGAGTTTTCAACCATCCAAGCTTTTTTGGGGGTGATCCTATCCCTATTATTCATAGCTTGGAGACTCACACTTGGGTGCATTATCATTGTGAGGTGGGTCCTTCTTTGCCCTTATTTTCTTAAGCTTGTTTGCTAGTTGTCTTGCTATTTATATTACTATATGAGGTTGTCGTAGGTGCAGCTCTATAGCTCTTGCTATAATTGTCTATCTACCATTATTGTAAATGTTGATGGCTAATAGTACTTACTTTATTTTCTTTTTATTATTGTCTCATTGTCACAATGCTTTCATTTTTACCCTTTATTGTTGTTTTGATCATGTTAAGTGATAAAGATAGATGTGTTAGTATTTAGTAGTTGTACAAATGTTTGACAATGTACCTACTTTATAGCCCTGTAGGTATGTCATCGTGCTACTTGGTAGTTTCAATAGGGTTAGTATGTATTATCTAGGTCATTTGATGTGCGTGAAGTAGATGATTATTGGGAAGGGCTTCAATGGAGTGATTGTTGCACTATCTTATGACTCATATGCATTGAGTCAAATTGCTATGTATTCATTGATAGAGTGGTGGATGGACATGATGCATACTTTCCATATGCCTATCGAGAATATGACTATTACCCGTTGGACTTTGCCGCCATCACAGGCTTGAGATTTTCTAGAGGGCCCATTCCTTTTAGTAACAAGCAGTGTTCCATTGCTATGGCGATGAGGCATAACAAGAGGGATTTGATTAGGGAAGTCACTCTTTTGAAGTCAGGTTGTCTGTACTTCAATTGATACATGAAATTTGTTTCTTCTATATGGGCTTTGTATAATGATGGCCTCATTTCAATAGAGCAGCGAGCTCACTGCTTTTTATTTTATTTATTGAGTGTTGTTATTTTCTTAAACCCTTCAAGTACTAGTGATATGCAATTGTTGCCCATTTTGACTAGATGGTCTGCTGGACTATCGCTGGGGTGCTACTGCCTTTGCTCATATGTACTCAAGACTTGATGCAGCATGTTGAGCTAGCTTAAGGATCTATATATGTTTATTTATACTAGACATAACTAGGAGTTCTATTGTCTGTTCTTTTTCTTTTAGTTTGTTATGTCTAACCCTTTGATTTTGATAGATCTAGGCATACGAATTCGAGATTCTCCCTTGACTGCCCATTGAGCATTACTACAAGGATGGCTTCCCTCATTATTCTTATTGGATTTGAAAGACTACAAATTTGATTGAGGATTGGATGTTAGCCCAAAACCATATGAGGAGGTTAACCCCTGATTAGGTATGTCTTATTCTTATTGTGTTGGTTATCAATTTCTTAAGGATGTTTTGTTTATTATTGCCCTTTGAGCATATCTTCCTCTGCTAGTGGGTGCCAATATCTAATTGGATGGTAGAGATGGTAGCTACATGGCAGCTGAGATAGAGATGAGTGTTGCATTCTAGCCTCATCAATAGGGTGTGGTATTTGGGGAAGAGGGTCCATTACTGGTGGGATGGCTAACACATGAGGAGAGTTCCCATCCCTGCCTATAGGGACATGTTTTTGGGCCATGAGCTCTGCAGTGATGATCCTATGGTTGCTATGATGGGATTCCCCTTTGAAACCCTCTTGGAGAGTAAGGGTTTATGTAAGCACCCAATTTCAGGATGCAACTATGTACAATTGCGATGTAAGCCCCTATGATGAAATTCATTCAAAAATTGAACTTGGTTGTCAATTTTCTAGACTTTAGGGACTAAATTGCAATTTTTTTAGGATTTGATTGTAAATAAGTCAATTTTTTAGGGGTCTTTTCACAATTAAAAAAATTCAAAATTAGGATTGGCATTTTAAACGCCTATCAGCATTGGTGTAATGCCAATCGACATTACATAATGCCGGCGCGTAAAGTCCTATTTTTCAATTTTTTTGAGTATTTTTTCTTAATTTTTTATCAAATTTTTCAGTGTTTTGATTAATTGAAAATTTAATTTTATATGATGAAAATTTCAATGCATTCAAAATGCATAAATAACCTTCAAAAATCAAAATTCTTATCAGTTTGTTTTAGGTGAGATGAGTATATTCCTGCAATTGAGGAAGCCAGTACGCACAGACTCTGCATTTCAAAGTAGACTCTGCATGCGTTCAAGGGGGCACCTTTTTTATTGATAGGATTTTTTCTCACAGTGAGATTGAGATAAACACACACACGCAAATACTGAAATTTGACTGCGCAAAAAAATAACCCTAAAATCCAAAATGCTATTGAGAACGTCCTTTCAGTCCAAAATCAATAGTTATTCAATTTCAACGGTGATAATCCAATATGAGGGGCTAAAAAAGGGCATTTATATAGCATCAGTGTTCTTTTTTTATTCTTTTTTCTATTTTTCATTTCTTTTATATTATTTTCTTTTTATGATTTTTTCTTTCATTTTTGTTATTGTTTTGATTATTTAATTTCACTACTAATATAATTACTTTTTTGTTTTTTTATTTTTGATGTCCCCATGAGGATTGAGAAGGACACTGCTTGTGTTTAGATGAAAAAAAGGTCCACGGAATGCCATGGAAGAACATGTATTGTTTTCTAGTAGAACGTAGGATTTTTTATTTTTATTTTGTATCTTGGTATCCTGTGTAGTTTTTTTTATTTGTGGATGTATAATTGTTTAATTTTAAATTTTGTATGTAGTTTGTAATAGTCCTATTAGTGGGAATAGTGAAAGATTTAACTTTTTACACTTTAAAATTAATTAATAAATATAGGTTCACTAGGTAAAATTCATTAAAATTAATGGTAGCTTTAGTTAATTAGGGTTTGTATGTAATTAAAATAGGTTTTTTTAGAAATCATTTATGAATGTGTTTTGATTTGATTTTGTTATGTTTTTTTGATGTTTTTGGGCTTTTTTTTTTATGTTTTTAGGCCCTAATCCCATGTTTAGGCCTAACCCACTTAATAAATAAGTTTAAAAGTGGTTTAGGACTTTAAATAATTAAAATCAATTTAGGCCCATAAGGCTAATTACATTTTAGGCCCACTTAGTTAATTAAAACTTAATCAGATTTAGCTCAGCCCACTTAAATTCATTTCTTTTAAAATAAATAGACCTAGACCCACATTTTACTTAAAATAAAACCAAGTTAGACTTAGGCCTACTAAATTAACTTTCCTTTAAAATTGAATAGACTTAAGCCCATTTCTTAGATAGACTAAAATAAATAGATATAGGCTCATTAATTAATAAAAATGTAGGCCCACCTTTAGTCTCTTTCTCACTTGTAAATAATATGTAAATCTAGCTAACTTTTTAACATAGTTTAGACTTAGGGACAATGCAATATTGAGTGCATTTTTTATATGTAATTTTATTGACTAGATGCTTAAGGTTAGATGGATGTCAAATATGGTTTAATAAAATTGCATGTAATTTGAGGATGAAATAATCATTTATAAAATTATTCTACATGAACACGAGACTAAGAGAAGTTAGTATTCTGCATCCAGAATCTCCTGGTTATGGTGCTAGCTTTCTTTTAGTGAATTGAGTACCACCTTTTTTATTTGTCCCAGTTATTACCCTGGGTGGCGACTCATCATCTTCATGACATGTCTTTATGACAGTGGTTAGTGTGTTCTTTAAGGCCTTGAGCCTAAGCAGTGTCGCGATTGATAAAATCTTGGACGTGCACTGAACCCTACCATCTACAATTTGCCTTATGCTGATGTATTGATCCCTCAGCTAATTAATGTTGTAGCTAATAAGTCCTCTCCTTCACCTTTACCTTCTCAAGTAGATGCATCTTATCCCTCAGGTTCGAGGAATAGACCATCACACGGGCCATTGAGAGTTACTTCTTCTGATCTGATAAGCTTTTATTTTTATTTTAGTGCAAGCATGTAGCAAACATTATTAGTAATAAACAGTAGTTGACATGAGTTATGAGAACTTACCTGCAATGATATCAGAGGAGATTTGGATCTTCCTTAGAGGAGGATAAGGGCATGCTCCGTACTAAGGTGACTGCTCATGCCAATGGACTGGCTTCTAGTAGCACTATCCTTGGGGATTTGATAGTTTAGCCATCTTTATCTTTGTTTGGGATGGATTTTCTTGGTAGAGCAGTGAGGTTCAATTTGCCTAGACTTGGTTTTCCTCATTTTGGTGTTTCTCCTACTTATGCTACCAATATTCATGTTCTTCACTTATTCTTGCATGTGCTTCATTTATTTAGTGAGTGGACATTGATTTATTTGTTTGCTTTTATAAATTCCTATGTCCTCGGGTTAGTACAGGTATACTATTGTAGAGAATGTGCATCAGTGCTTTTTAGAGTTTACCACTACTCAGAGGGTATGCCTTCTTTAGTGTACCTATTTTTCTATGTACTTGTTTTATGTATGAGTGTATGATTTGCAATATGTAATGTAGGTTAAGCACCATATTGCTAGTCATGAATGGAAGTGGTAGCATGCAGCTTACCATGATTGTATTAGTGAGCTGGAGTCACAACTAGCATCCTTTAGAATGAACTATAATGAGCCAGGATTAGATGAAGGAGATACTTGAGTAGGATTAGTGCTTGCTTTTGATGGCAGCCATGGCCGATTTTGTTATTTTAGGAGCTAGGTGTAGGATTTTTTGGCCTCTAGTTTAGTTTATTGTATCATTTTCCCAAGGTTATGGACTCTGGGTGTTGTATCTAGTCATTTTTCCTGCATGATGTTATTAGTATAAGCTATGCCCCAGTGGTATTCTTATAATTATTTAGACATTGTATATAATCCCTATGGCAATAAAATATTTGTTTAAATAAATATTTTTTATTTTTTATTATTTTTCCTTTAGTATTATGTTCAATAAATTTATTATCAAAGAGTTGATAACATGAGTTACAAATTTATTCAGTACATTTACTATAAATTGTTCGTAGTCGATTAATCAATATTTGGATAATATTAATTAGACTATCACCTCTATCTATTTTCCTTCATTAGTATGAGAAACTAATAGTGGGAGGTAATGAATCTTATGCTACTTGATATGAGTGATCATAATAGAGATGTGGATACTCATTGGATGGGTTAATCGAATAGTGACATTAGTATTATGATTGCAAGCATATTCACATATAATCAACAATCACAATCTAGATTATAATGGTGTATATAGTCCTTAAACTTAAGGTGACATAGTCATCCACATTTAGGTGGTTAGAGCACATATTTATGTTAATCATCACATGGGTATATGGCATATGGTGGCTCTAATTAGTTAAATGTAGGGATGAATGTTTAACAAAGATGGGATTCATTACCTAGTGTGAACCAGGATAGATCCTATGCTATCTAAGTTTATTCTTGATGAATAAATTCCTAACCAGGATAAATACAACATAGTATGAAAAAGAGTTTTAGTACCAGAAAGAGTTCTAGTATTTGTTGTATTTTATTAAGAATTAAATCTTAAGATGAGGTCATATAATAAAGCTATTACAGTTTGATAATACCTTGAATCTAGGCTATATTGGGATCTTTAATGAAATGAATTTAATACACGGTAATTATGATCAGGTTCATGTGAATCATAATATGCATTCATTTCTAATTGGGTAGCTATGATATCGATAATAGGGGTCACTCACAGCTTATGAGAACTAAATATGAATAATTGGGATTTTCACATTTAGAATTGAAAAAAGTTTCAAATAATATTAAATGTTAATATTATATTTTCTCATTGCCATTTAGACATGAACCTAGTAAGTTACACCTAATAGAGTTTTATTTATTGACTATAGTATTAATCTAATTATTGATTAAAAGAGTTTAATCAATTAATCAAGATTAATAGAATTAGATTTATGTTTTGAACATTCATTCTAGTATATCATGAAATATAATTCAAATAAGAGTATTATTTATTAATTAATATTTATTTAATATTGGATATTAATTCATATATATTAAATTAATAAATAAATAAATAAATAAATAAATATATATATATATATATGTTGTTATTTATTTATGGACTTATATTAATGGTCCAAATTGGTGTGGACATAGGCCAAAATTTATTTTGGATCAAAGATTAATTAAAGTCCATATCTATGTATATGTATAATTTAATATGTAAAATAATACATTTGATGTATACTTTACATACAAATTTATACATTAATATGTGTAGGTGGCAAGCTCAATTATTGAATTAAGCAAGGTGGCATATTAATTAAGCGGATATTTCTGAAGTATGCCTAAGGTGTCATTTTTAATCATTTGAAGGGTTAGGTGTATACCTAAGGTGGCATATTTAATAATCACTTAATTAATTAATGCATACTTTTCCTTAGTGGAAAATTACTACACATATATCATTTCATATATCTAAGGGAAGTCAAGTGACTTGGTAAGAGAAGGAAGAGGCAAAATAATGCTTAAGTTTTTACTTATAGAGTTAAGAAAAATCACTAAGTGATTTTGGTTATGATAAGATCATAAACCAAAAATAAACACAACATATGCTAAACATATACTCTATACTTGTGCTCTTAATTAAATTAGTACAAGTTACTATGTTTAACTAACACAAGTAAGTGATAGATAAGGCTTTTATGTTTCAAACTAGAGGCCTTACATTTGGAGGGCTAAGCATTTTATTCAAGGAATTGAACAAAATGAAGGCTAAGTTCTATAACAAGTAAGTTTACAAACTTATAATTAATTAATTATTTGGTTGTATATTGCTTAATTTATTTAGTTATGTATTTTAATGCAATTTGAATCCTAGGAAAATGAAATTCTTCATTTTATGAAGGGTTATGATGAGTAAATTTTTGAAATTTACTCTATTTATACTTGTCGTTACATGTATTTATGTCTAAATACTATAATTGATTTCTAACAACTGTATGATGCTTATATAATCATGACTGTATATATTTACTGTTGTGTATCATTGATGATGATATTTGCCATTACTATTGCCTATCTTTCTATCCTTTTTTGACTAAGGCTTCTCATTTGGATCTTTTCACACTTAGCTAGGTTTTCTTTTTCTTTGATTTTTTGGTTAGGGTGTCTCCTTCTAGAGCTTTTCATGCCTAGCTGGGCTTTTTTTTTTATGATAGTGGCTATCCATAAGGTGTGAGCTTAGAGAGGATGGTAAGAACTATAGTCATGTAATGAAAGAAAATGCAAAGCATGCTTGATGCAATTCATGATGATAAATGTGTTGCACATTTAAAAGACATTTTTTGTAAATTGGCCATCATTCTCACTTCACTATAATCATTTAAGAAAAGCACAAGTTCATTCATACAAATTTTGAATTTAAGGTTACCCTTATCTTTAACTACCCTTCTTAAGTTTTCTAGTTAAGTATTTTCTCTCTTTCTTTAATTTTTGCCTAGGCTGGCATTTTTAGGTTTTCAACTCAACAAGAAGTCCCTAACTTTTGCTTGAGCTACCATTTTTAGGTTTTCAACTCAGTGGGATGATTTTTTTGACTTAGATGTAGTACTTTTTCAGGCGGTCTGTATTGATAGGTTCAGAGAATTCATTGCCTTCATAATCCATCAGCTTGACTACTCCTTTTGATAAGACATGCTTGACTAGGTATAGGCCTCCCCAATTTGGTTTGAATCTCCCTCTAGGGTCAGTAACTTTTTGACTTGTTTGCTTCAGCACCCAGTCTCCTACTTTTTCACTCTCGTGTTTTACTTTTTTGTTAATGGACTTGGCTAGTTAAGCCTGGTACAACTATGTATGGTATAGAGCCTTGAGGTTGTAGCTGTCTAAAAGAGTGAGATTGTCGTGCCTCTATTGAGCCCACTATACTTTTGACAATTTAGATTCAATTACTACTAGAAGAGACTTGATTTCTATTTTAATTGGAAAAACTACTTTTGATTCATACACTAATAAGAAAGGAGTTGCTCCTCTTAAAGTCTTAAATATCGTTCGATACCCCCATAAGGTATGTGGCAATTTGTCTACCCAATCTCAATTAGTGTGAGTCATCTTTGACAATATCTTTTTTATGCTCTTATTTGGGCTTCGATAGCCCCATTTTCTTGTGGTTGGTAAGGAGAAGATTTGTGATGTTCCACCTTATAACTCATTAGTAGCTTTCTAACTTCCCCTTAGAACTGGACACTATTATTGGAGATGATATGATGGGGGATCCCATATCAGCAAAATAAGTTTCTTTTGATGAACTTAGTTAGTTGCTTGCTTCATAGACTAACGAAGATTCTACTTCGACCCATTTTGTAAACTAGTCCACTACCACTATAATGAATTTGTGTCCGTTTGAGGCTGTTCGGTGGATTTCCCCAATTTTTTCTAGTCCTTGTGTTGAGAAGGGCCATGAAGAGGAGATGTAATGTAGTTATGTTAGGGGGAAGCTGGCTGATATTCCCATGGATCTGACACGTGTGGCATTTCCTTATAAATTTAATGTAGTCTTTTATCATCATCATCTAAAAGAACCCTTGTCTGATTAGCTTCTTAGCCAAGATTGCTCCATTCATGTGTTGACCACAAATACCCTAATGTACTTCTTCTACTACTTTACCAGCTTCAGTTTTGTCTAGACATCAAATTTGTAAACCATTTGAGGTTCTCTTGTATAACACACCCTGGTGTGATGTGAATTTTAATGCTAATCATCTAATGACTCTTTTTTCCTTTTCATCTGCTTGATCAGGATAGGCTTATTCCTTCAGATATCCATGAATGTCATAGAACCAAGGCTTTTTAGCTACTTCTGTCTTCACTATTATGTAATTTTTATAATAAGGTTTTCCTGATTTGAGTATAATCAGAGGCTTCATAGGCATTTTGGATGGCCCTTCCCACATTAATGCTAGGGAAGCAAGTGCATATGCCATTTGATTATGATTCCTTTGGAGATGAATGAATTTACAATTTTTGAAGGACATGGTGAGTAGTCTCAAGTGGTCTAAATAAGGCTTTAAGTGCCATTCGTTCAGTCCACTCTTCCGTGGCATGATTGATTACTAGCATGGAATCTCTAAACATCTCGACTTCTATGACATCTAGGGTTATCAATGTTTTTATTCAAGTGTACATGCCTTGTATTCTACTTCATTGTTTGTGACTTTGAACTTTAGCTGTTTAGCAATTGGTACTACTTCAACTTCAAAAGATTGTAGTATGACACTAACTCCAACACCAAACTGATTGACTACTCTATCAAAGTACATTCGCCATCCTTAGATCTTAATGGCCGAGCTAAGGTCATATATGAAGTCTAGCTGGATTTCTTTTGAGTCTAGAATGGGGTTGAGGGATAGAAATTTGGTCGCTGCTCTCCCTTTTATTGCCTTCTTAGTTAGATATAGCACATCGAACTCTGTTAGTAGTATGAGCCACTTGGAAAGTTTCCCCACTAGAGAGGGAGCTTCATATAGGTACTTGAATGGGTCCATTTTTGACACGACTTGAATTCTATAGGATTAAAAGTAGTGTCTGAGTTCCTTCATTACCTATACCATTGCCAAACATATTTGTTTAACTTGGCTATTGTAATTCTCCTATATGGTAGCATCTTCTTGCTTAAGTAGTAGATTGCGTGTTCTATTTTTATTTCTCCTTCTTGGGCTAAGATTGCACCAATTGAATTCCCTTCACTGGCCAGATATAAGGTTAAAGACATCCCTAGTTTAGGTGGTCTTAGAACTGGTGGGGTGGCTAGGTAGCTTTTGATCCTATCAAATGCTAATTGATACTATTTATTCTGTTCAATCGGCTGATCTTTTCTCAATAGCTTAAAGATTGATTTATACACTATTGTCAACTTAGCGATTAATCTACTGATGAGCTATAGTTTTCCTAGAAACCCATTGATTTCTTTCTTTATTTTTGGTACTAGCATCTTCAATGGCTTTTGGTTTTTCTAGATCCATTTTAATCCTGTTTTGAGTGACAAGATACCCTAGCATCTTTCCTGAAGTAACCCCGAATATGCATTTTTTTTAGATTTAGCCTGAGGCTATACTTTTCAAACCTTATAAGGAATATTTTGAGATTAGAGGGGTATTCTTCTTTGGTTATTGAATTAGCCATCATGTTGTCAATGTATACCTCAACTTCTTTGTGCATCTCATTATGGAACATTCTAATCACCATTCTCTAGAAGGTTGCCCCTACATTCTTTGGTCCAAAAGGCATTACTCTATAGTAGTAAGTACCCCATTCTGTTATAAAAGCTATCTTTACTTTGTCCTTAATGGCCATTAGGATTTGATTGTACCTAGAGAATCCATCCATGAAGGAGTACATTGCACATATGGCAATGATGTCAACTAGTATGTCTATGTCAAGTAGTGGAAAATCATCCTTTTGGTATGCCTTATTCATATTCTATGGTCAACGCATATTCTAACCTTTATATTTTTCTTCGATACTTGCACCACATTTGCTAACCATTCTAGATAGTCTATTACCTCTAGGAATTTTGCTTTGATTTGTTTCTTGATGTCTTCTTTCATTAGATGGGCCCATTCTGGTATGAGTCTTCTCAATTTTTTCTTTACTAGTTTGCATCCTACTTTAGTTAGAATAAACTGTTAAATAATGTCTCTATCAATACAAGGCATATCATCGTATGTCCAAGAAAATACTTTTGAATATTTTATTAATATTTTTTCAATTTCTCTCCTCTCTTTAGGGATAATACCTTTTAAAAATGCAGAATGCGTGGTTTAGATTCCATGCCAATGTTAAATGATGTAGTGCATATGGAATGAATGTTAAATATGCTAATGTTTTAATCAATGCAATGCACACAACCATCAAGAAAGACATTAAACAAGTAAACAAATTTTGATTTCATTACATTAACTTTAGAGTTCATTGCATCATCATTTTCAAACAAAGAAAAAGAATAGTGATCATTATTAGCAATGTCTTTAAACAGGATGTCATCAATGCTCAATTCAAGGATGGCAATAGCTTGGGCATGATTAATAGCTTCACTTTCATATTCTTACTCTAGGTTCTTTATTAGTTCACATATGTAAGTCTCGATGATTATGTATGGTAAGTGCTTCTCCTTGAGGGTGTCATTGAAGATCATAAACCCTAGTTTCTTGATTCTATTGCTCACCTATTCCTCAGCTTATCCTTGATAGACTTAGGCTAAGTTTTTAGCCACAAAATATGTTAATTTCTTAGCCCCAGTATCCTTTTTAGGATAGTACCCCATACCATTTCTGTTGGTTTGTCCTCAAAAGTTAGGGAATTTTATGACTTCAATGTTTCTTCCTCCTAGTCCTATTCCAGGAAAATATCACATATTCTTCATCATAGCAGCAACTTTATGATCGACTTGACCGTTATTGATCATAGAAACCTAGAATCCAAGTGGGACTATTTTCAAATAGGCAATAATGTTATTTGTTTTAGCAGGGATTGTAACGACCTGTCCATTCAAAAGGAACTTGATCTTCTGATGTATAGTGGATGGTGTGCCCTCGAGTAGGTGGAACCATGGTCTTCCTAGTAGTAGGGCAAAAGTTAGAGGAATGTTGAAGATGGTAAATTCTATTTCTGATTTGATATCTCTCGTTGTAACTACTACTTTGAAAGTGCCAATGGCCTGCTTCTTTGAATTATTATAGGCTCGTATGACCACATTGTATTCTTCTAAGTTTTCAATATTGATCTTGAATTATGTAGCAATGTCAAGGGGTAAACATTAATAGTAGACCTATCATCCACCATAACACATGGGGTATTCCTTGCCCTAACAATTTCTTGTATAAATAGAGGATGGTTGTGGAGCCTTCCCTTGAGGGGTAAGTCTTCATCTGAAAAGGTGATTGCATTGGAAGAATCTTTCTTTAGAGAAGCTATCATCTCACTAGGTGAGGCATCAGTGGAAATCTTTGCTTCATCTAGTGCTCTGACTTGGGCATCTCTGTGCTTCTTAAAGGCCATAAGCAAGTCCTAGATACTGGCTTAGACCTGAGTTTTCTTGAGCTATTTAAGGATAGTGTCTTCTTCTTTAACCAGAGCTTGATCTCTTGCTACTTCTCTTTGTTTAAAGGGTTCCTTCTCTTTCTTAAAAGGTTGATATACCTACCCGCTATAAGTTACATGGTTAACTGCTAATGAGGGCTTCTCAACTACTTGCTTATCTACTTTTTACTATTATTTTAGTCCCAGATAATGATTTCAAGATCATCAGAGTCATACCATATGTCTATCCCCATAATTTGTAGGTTATGAAGATAAATAGTACTGACCATCCCATCTTCATTTTCAAATTCATCTCCCTATCCTAAAGGTACTATGTCTTCTAGGAGTGTGGGTAGCAGGAGGTGTTATGTACATGACTTTATAGTTGAACTTCTTAGATGGTTGGCCTAATAAGTCCTATACTTTATGGTTACTGTTCAAATTTTTGTTTGTCTTTAGTTATTGTAAGTAAGGGCAATCAATCACTTTACCATTCCTAGGGAGAGCTATATCCTTAAATCTTTTTGCATCATCAAGTGGGGGAGAAACTGGCGAGGCATTAAAATGTATTTAAAGGTAGAAGGGTATTGCTCATCTTCAATCGAATCATGAGGCTCAATAATGGATTTTAAAGGTTTGTCTTTTAAGGGTTTATCTTGGGTTTCTTGTATCGCTTGGATTGATTTTTCAATAAGGTCTTCTGGTATATTAGAGGAGATCATGCTGATAGATGGTGCATGTTTTAATAGTTTGGGAGAGGATTGATCTTGATACTAGCCATTTTTCTAGTTATTGATTTATCTAGAGTCAATGAGGTCTTAGATTGCATTTTTGAGAGTTTTGATTGTATCAGTGGTGTGGCCAGGCATTTGGTGAAAGTGCTAGAACAAGTTTTGGTTAATTAGAGGTGGTGGTGGGTTTGGAAGAGGCCTAGATTCTTATGGTTGTACGAGGTTCTTTTGCTGAAATCTCTAGAATACTTTAAATAGTGGGAGGCTAAAGTTTGAGAATTTTCTTAGTGGTTTAATGGTATTGATAGATGGTGACCTGTGGGTGTCGAGTTGGATCATGTTTATTTTTTCAGTTTAGGTGAAGGTGTTTTTGGTGTTTGGTTAAGTATTGCGACAAAAAGTGTTTCTAGCTTGTTGAGGTTCCTCATCCTCAATTCTGATCCTAGCCTGATAGATAGATTTGAAGTTAGGATAATGAGAAAAGATCATTTATTTTCTAAAGTGTGGTAGTGCCCCTTTGATTATCAACTCTATTTGTTCATCCTTAGGAGGACAGTTTTTCATCTTAACTGCCTTTCCCCACCATCTGGTGACATAATTAAAGAAAGCTTCATCGGGTTTCTACCTTGTGGTCTTAAGGTCCCTTCGAGTGATGTCTAACTAAGTATTGTATTCATATTGCTTGATAAACTTTTGAGTTAGCACTAGCCAATCATTTTATATTTCACCTTGAAGGTCAAGGAACCATGTCCTCAGTCCTCCCTTTAGTGATATGAAGAAGAATTAAATAATCCGTGATTCTATAAGCTTTATGGTAGCCATGAAGGTAGCATAATCCCTTACATGGACCCTTGGATCCCTTGTTCCATCAAACTTAGCAAAATCATCTAGAAGTGGCTCATCTTTAAACATTGCCAGGTCAATAAAGCTTTTGGAGCTATAAGTTCCTTTGTCTTTAAAGGCAAATTCTAATTGAGCCATCCACTTGATGAAACATTGCTAAGTTTGATGGAACAAGAGATCCTAGGGTCCATCTAAGGCAATATGCTACCTTCATGGCTGCTACAAAGCTTATAGAATTATAGATTGTTTGATTCTTCTTTACATTATTAGAGGAAGGATCAAGGGCATGGTTCTTTAACCTTGAAGATGAAATAAACAATGATTGGCTATTGCTAACTCAGAAGTTTATCAAGTAGAATGAATACAACACTCAATTAGACATCACTCAAAAGGACCTTGAGACTATAAGGCGTAAACCCGATGAAGCTTTCTTAAATTATGTCACTAGATGGCGAGGAAGGCAGTCAATATGAGGAACCATCCTCGTGAGGATGAACAAATAGAGCTGGTAATCAAAGGGGCACTACCACACTTCAGAAAATAGATGATCTTTGCTCATTATCCTAACTTCATAGCTCTCCATCTAGTTAGGATCAAAATTGAGGATGAGGAACCTCAGCAAGCTAGAAACACTTTTTTCCACAATACCCAATGAAACACCCAAAAGACCTTCACCCGAACTACAAAAATAAACATGATCCAACCTAACACCCACTACCCACCATCTATAAATACCATCAGACCACTATGAAAATTCTCAAACTTTAGCCTCCCACTATCCAAAGTATTCCAGAGACTTTAATAAAAGAACCTCCTATAGCTACAAGTGCCTAGGCCTTTTGCAAACCCACTACTAACTCAAATTAACCAAAACTTGTTCTGCCACTTTTACTAAATGCCTAGCCACACCATGATACATATAGAACTCTAAAAAAATGCAATCCAAGACCTTATCGACTCCAGAAAAATTAATTACCCAAAAACATGACCTAGTATCAAGACCAATCCTCTCCCAAACTATTAAAAAATGGTTCCACCAACTATCAACATGATCTTCTCTAATATACTAGAATAATTTGTTAAAAAATCATTCCATGAAATCCAAGATAAACCCTCAGAAGACAAACCCTCAAAACCCATTATTGAGCCTCATGATTCTATTAAAGATTAGTAATGCCCTTATACCTTTGAATACATTTCAATGCCTCAAAAGTTTATTTTCTCCCCCACTTGATGATGCAAAAAAGAGTCGAGGATACAGCTCTCCATAAGAATGGTGAAGTGATTAATTGCCCTTACTTACAAGAACTAGAGATAGATAAAAAGTTCAGCTGTAACCACAAAGTATGGGACTTGTTGGGCCAACCATATAGGAAGGTTAACGACAAATTTAAGTACACATCACCTCCTGCTACCCACACACTCCTAAATGACATAGTACCCTCAGGATGGGGAGAAGAATTGAACATCGAAGATGGGATGGTCAGTACTATTCAACTTCAAAACCTATATATCATGGGGATAGATATATAGTATGACTCTAATGATCCTGAAATCATTATCTAGGACCATAATAGCAGTATAAAAGTAGATAAGCAAGCTGTTAAGAACTCTTACTAGCAATTAATAATGTAACTCATTGCAGATGAGTTTATCAACCTCCTGAAAAAGAAAAGGAACCCTTTAAAAGAAAGAAGTAGTAAAAGATCAAGCTCCAGTTCAAGAGGAAGACATTATCCTTAAACAGCTCATGAAAACTCAGGCACAAGCTAGTATCTAGAAACTACTTATGGCCTCCAAGAAGCATATATATGCCTTAGTCAGAGCACTATATGAAGCAAAGATTGCCACTTTTGCCTCACTTTATGAGATGATAGCCTCTCTAATGAAAGCTCCTTCTAATGAAATTGCCTTTTCGGATGAAGATTTACCCCTCGAAGGAAGGGTCAACAATCGTCCTCTCTTCATACAAGAAATTATCAAGGCTAAGATGACGCCATGTGTTATGGTAGATGATGGGTCTACCATTACTATTTGCCCCTAAAGGTTGCTATATAAGTTTAGGATGAATGTTAAAAACTTGGAATAATCCAATGTGGTTATATGAGCTTATGATGATTCAAAGAAACCAGTCATCAACACTTTCAAAGCTATAGTTATAGTGGGAGATATGAAATCAGAAAAAGAATTTACCATCTTGTACATCCCTCTGACCATTGCCCTGCTGCTTGGAAGACCTTAGTTCCACCCACTAGGGGGCATACCTTCCACTATGCATAAGAAGATTAAGTTCCTTTTGAATGGAAAGGTTGTCACCATCCTTGCTGAAATGAACAACATTATTGCCTACTAGAATATGGTGCCATCAGGAATCTAGGTCTCTATGATCCATGACGGTCATATCGATCCTAAAGTTACTACAATCAGGAAGAAGATGCTATATCTACTTGGAACAAGACTATGAGGAAGAAATAATAGAGTGACAGAATTCCTTGACTTTCAATGATAGATCAATAAAAACAACCTGGGGTACAATCCTCAAAAAAATACTAGGGCTAAGAAATGAACCTTTTTTATGGCTAAAAGCTCAACTCAAGTCTATCAAGAACAAGTTAAGGAATGGGTGAGCAATGGAATCAAGAAACCAAAAGGAGAAGCATTTACTAAACATGATCAATAAGACTGACATTTGTTGACCAATGAAAACCTAGAGATAAAATCTAAGAATGAAGCTATCAATCATGCCAAAGCTGCTGCCACCCTTGAACCAAGCATCGATGACATCCTGTTTGAAGACATTGTTGATGATGAACTTTGTACTTTTTATTTGTTTGAAAATGAAGATGTGATAAACTTTAAAGTTAATGTAATGAAACCTAATTTTGCTTACTTGTTTAATGTCTTTCTTGATGGTAGTATTCATTGCATCAATAAAAGCATTAGCATATTTGACATTCATTCCATATGCACTAAATCATTTAACATTGGTATGGAATCTGAACTGTGCATTCTACATATTTTGAAAGATATTACCCCTAAAGAGAGGAGAGAAATTGAAAAACTATTAATTAAATATTCAAAAGTATTTGCCTGGACGTACCAGAATATGCCTAGTATTGGTAGAGACATTGCTTAACACTTCATTCCTACAAAAGAAGGGTGCAAACTGTTAGAATAGAAACTTATAAGACTCATACAAGAAGGGGCCCAACTAGTGAAAGAGGACATCAAAAAATAGAGCAAGGAAAAATTCATAGAGGTAATAGGCTATCCAAAATGGTTAACAAATGTGGTGCTAGTAACAAAGAAAAAAGGGAGGGTTAGAATCTATCAACTACAGAGATATGAATAAGTCCTACCCGAAGGATGATTTCCCACTACCTTATATAGACATACTGGTTGACAACACTATGATATGTGCAATGTACTCCTTCTTGGATGGATTCTCTAGGTAAAATAAGATCCTAATGGCCATTATCGATGAAGCAAAGACAACCTTCATAATGGAATGGAGTACTTACTACCACATAGTAATGCCTTTTGGACTAAAGAATGCGGGGGCAACCTACCAAAGAATGGCAGTTGCAATGTTCTATGACATGATACATAAAGAAGTGGAGGTATATGTTGATGACATGATGGTCAAGTGAAGAACCAAAAAAGAACACCCCTTTTATCTTGAAAAGTTCCTCAAAAGGGTTGAAAACTATAGTCTTAGGCTAAATCCAAAGAAATTCATATTCAAGATTACTTTAGGAAAGTTATTGGGGTTTGTTGTTGGTTAGAATGAGATTAAAATGGATCTAGACAAAACAAAAGCTATCAAAGAGAAGCTAGCCAAAAATAGAGAAAGAAATCAGAGGGTTTCTAGGGAAACTATAGTTCAATAGTAGATTCATCACTAAGTTGACATTAGTGTGGGAATCGATCTTTAAGCTACTTAGAAAATATCATCCAATTAGATGGAATGAATAGTGTTAACTAGTATTTAACAGGATCATAAGCTACCTAGCCAACCTACTAGTACTAAAACCACCTAAACTAAGGATGCCTTTAACCCTATATCTGGCTATCGAAGGGAATACAATTGGTGCAATGTTAGCCAAAAAGGGAAAAATAAAAGCAAAACATGTAGTGTACTACTTGAGTAGGAAGATGTTGCCATATGAGAAGTATAGCCAAGTTGAACAAATAAGCTTGGTAATGATATAGGAAATAAAGAAACTCAAACACTACTTTCCATCCCATAAGATCCAGGTTGTGTCTAAAATGGATATAATGAAGTACCTCTACGAGGCTCCCTCTTTAGTAGGGAAACTTGCCAAGTGGCTCATATTACTAACATAATTTGACGTACAATATCTGACTAAGAAGGCAGTAAAAGGGAGAGTGGTGGCTAAATTTATAGCTCTCAACCCCATTCTAGACTTAAAATAAATTCAACTGGACTTCTTAAACCACCTTAGCTCAACCATTGAGATCCAAGGATGGCATATGTGTTTTGATAGAGCAGTCAATCAGTTTGGCATAGGAGTTGGTGTTATACTACACTCTTAAGAAGGTGAAGTACTACTAATTTATTAAAATATCTAGTTCAGAGTCACAAACAATAAAGCATAATATGAGGCATGTACACATAGAATAGAAGCACTAATAACCACCCTATATATCATAGAAGTCAAGATCTTCAAACTTTCCATTCTAAAAGTCAATTATGCCATGGAAGAGTAGGAACCAAAAGAGAAGCATTTAAAGCCTTATATGGATCACTTGAGGCTACTCACCATGTCCTTCCAAAAATTAGATTCATTCATCTCCCTAGGAATCATAATTAGATGTCAAATGCACTTGCTTCCCTAGTATCAGTATAGGAAGGACCATCCAAAATGCCTATGAAGCCTCTAATTCTGCTCAAGTCAAGATAACCTTATTATACAAACTGTAGAATAGAAAAAATAAAAGCAACTAAAAAACCCTAGTTCTACGACATCTAGATATATCTAAAGGAATTAGCCTATCTAGATTAAGCAAATGAAAGTGAAAGGTTCTACCAAAATGAGATCCTCTATCACTTCATCTCTAATAATGGTGCCCAATTCCAAAGGAATGTTAGAGAGATACTGAGGAGTTATAAGGTGGAGCATAACATATCTTCTCTTTATCGACTGTAAGCAAATGGGGCCATTAAAGCTGCAAATAAGAGCATCAAAAAGATCTTGTCAAAGATGACTCAGACTTACTGAGACTAGGCAGATAGATTGCCATATATCTTACAAGTGTTATGACTTAATAAGAAGGACTCCTTTCTCATTAGTGTATGGATTAGAAATAGTTCTTCCAATTGAAACATAAAACAAGTCTCTTTGAGTATCAATCAAATCCGAATTACTAAAAGTACAATAGGCTTAATAGATGCATGGCAATCTCATTCTCTTAGACAGCCATAAGCTCAAAGCTCTATACCATACATAGTTCTATCAGGGTCAACTAACCAAGTTCTTTAATAGAAAAGTAAAACACAAAAGTGAAAAAGCAGGAGGCTGGGTGCTAAAGCAAACAAGACAGAATGTTCCTGACCTTAGAGGGAAATTCATACCAAACTAGGAAGGCTTATACATGGTGAGGCATGTCCTATCAAAAGTTGCAGTAAAATTGATGGATTTTAAAGGTAATAAATTCTCTAAAACTATCAATATAGATCGCCTGAAGAAGTACTACGTCTAAGGCAAAAATAAAAATAAAAATATCAATAAGTTAAAAACCTAAAAATGGTAGGTTAGTCAAAAGTTAAGGAGCTCCCACTTAGTTGAAGACCTAAAAAAAGCAACTCAGACAAAAATGAAGGAAATAGAGAAAATACTTAGCGAGAAAACCTAAGAAGGCTAGTTAAAGATAGGGGTAAGTTCAAATTCAAAATCTATATGAATGCAACTATGCTTTTCATAAATAATCATATTGAAATAAGAATGATTACCAATTTATGCAAAAATGTCTTTGAAAAGTACAACATATTTTATCATAATGAATTGAATCAAGCATGCTTTTGTATTTTCTTTCATTACATGACCATGGTTCTTACCATCCTCTCTAAGCCCACTCATTAAGATCAGCCACTATTGTGTAGCAAAAAAAAAGGCCCATCTAGATGTGAAAAGCTCCAAAAGGAGACACCTTAGGCAAAAAAGGCAAGAAAAAGAACACCCTGCTAAGTACAAAAAGGTCCAAAAGTAGACACCTTAAGCAAAAAAGGGGAAAAAAGCATATGATAGTAATGGCAAATATCATCATCAATACAAAATAGGAAGTACATATAGTCAGCATCATACAAGCATCATACAACATGTAAGACAAATGCCCAGATACAACACCTAGAGTCTTTAACCTCGAGAAATGATACAACAAAGCAAACCTTAGACTAAAAGACCTAGACGTAGCTCTTAAAACAACTACATCGGTGATGGCTACCATTAAAAGTAAGCAATGATCCTACTCAAGCATCCCCTTCATATGATCCTGACTACTCATTAGTCATCATAGAGGATGCTAGCCATGACTCCAGCTCACTAATGTGGTTAAAAAAGGCTACATGCTCCCTCTCCCATTCATGACTAGGAAGATGGTGCTCAACCTACATTTCATATTACATATCATACACTTATATATAAAATATATGCATAGAATAAACACGTACAATAAAGAAGGCGTACCCTTTAAGTAATGACAAACTCCAAAAAGCACTACTACACACTCCCTGTACCAGTATACCATTACTGACCCAATGATACAAGAATCTACAAAAGCAAGCTAATAAATCAACCTCCACTGACTAAATAAATGAAGCACAAGCAAGAATAAGTGAAGAACACAAACATGGGTAGCATCAGCATGAGCAATACCTGATTGAGGAAAGCTAGATCAGGGAAAATTGAAGGTCACTGCTCTACCAAAAATATCCATCCAAAGAAAAGAAAAAGATGATTAAACTATCAAGTCCCTAGGAATAGTGCTAGTAGAAGCCACACCACTAGCACGAGTAGTCACCTCAATGTAGAGTGTGCCCTCATCCTCCTCCAATTGGGATCCAGATCTCTTTTGATGTTGCTGTAGATAATTTTTCACAACTCATGTCAATTATAGTTTATTACTAATAAAGTTTTATACATGCTTACACTAAAATAAGAACAAAAGCTTACCATATTAGAAGAAGAGACTCTCGATGACCCACGTGATGGCCTAGCCCTCGAACCCAAGGGATGAGATGCATTTGCCTAAGAAGGTGGAGGTGAAGGAAAAGTCCCACTAGATATAACATCAATCAATTGAGGGATCAATACATCATGTGTAAGGCAAACCCTCACACTCTAAGAGTGCCTCAGAGGGGAATCCCATCATAGCAGCTATAAGATCATCACCACATACCTTATGGCCCTGAAATGTGTCCAAATGGGGAGGGACATGAACTCTCCTCATGTGAGATCTTGCCACCCATTAACAAAGAAATGATCCTTAAGAAAGGAACAACCAACACAACATGAATTAGACATACCTACTTAGGGGATACCCTCCTCATATTGTCCTGAGCTACCATGCAGTCCTCAATCAAATCTATAGTCTTCTAGATCTAGTAAGAATAATAAGGGAAGCCATCCTCTTAGAAATGCTATATGGACAAATGGGGGAGAATCCCAAACTTATATGCCCAAATTTATCAAAATCAGAGGGTCAAAAATAACAAACTAAAAATTAGGAATAGAAAACATAACTCCTACTCATGTCAATCATAAATAAACACCTATTGATCCTTGAACCATCTAAACATATTGTGTTAAGTCTAGAAAACATATGAGCAAAGGTAGTAGCACGCTAACAAGTCTCTTAAGATAGGTAGCAATCACGTGCCACTCGTACCTAAAGGGTTGAAGAAGATAACAACACTCAATAAATAAAAAGCAACCAGCTAGCTGATCCACTGAGACAAGGCCATCAATATACAAAGCCCATATAGAAGAAACAAACTTTGTGTATTGAGAGAAGTATGGACAACCATACTTCATAAGAGTGACTACCCCAATCAAATCCCTCATGACATGCTTCCTCTCTACAATAGTGGAAACTCATTATTACTAAAAAGAATGGGCTCTCTATAAAAGCTTAAGCTTGTGATAGCATTAAAATCCATCAAGGTAATAGCCATCTCCCTAACATGCAGATCAAAAGTATGCATCATGTCCATCCACTGCTTTATTTATGCTTACATAGTAATATAACTCGACGTATACAAGTCATAAAACATTGCAACAATCACTCCATCGAAGCCCTTCCCGATAACCATATGCTTTATGTACATCGGGAGACCTTGATAGTACATACTGACCTTATTAAAACTACCAGGCAGCACAGTTATGTACTTGTAGGGCTATAAACAATAAGTATGCTATCAAATATTTGCATAGCTACTAAATACTAACACATCTCTCTCTATCACTCAAACATGACCAAACAACAATAAAGGCCAAGAAGGAAAGCATCGGAACAAGCAGATAATAATACAAAGAAAATAAAGCAAGAGCTATCGACTACCAATATTTACAATAAAACTAGATAGACAATTACATTAAGAGCTATAAAGCTATAACTATGAAAACCTCATACAGTAATATAAATAACAAAACAGTTAACAAACGAGCTTCAGAAAATAAGGGCAAAGAGGGACCTACCTCACAACAATGACACACCCAAGCATGGGTCTCCAAGCTATGAATAATGGGATTGAATCTCTCTAAGAAAGTTTAAAAGTTTAAGAACTCTAAGCACCTGATGTGCTGGTCCCTTTATTAGACATCCCAACTCCAGTAGCCTCTACAAAGTCACCCTCAATATCAACATCAACATCAATAAAAATGTCACCTAGACCCTCAAGAATGTCAAGAAACTCCATTTTACATAGAATAGGGGACCAACCATTGTTAGCCTGCGCTCTTAGCACTATACCGATTGAGGAAAAACAAAAATGGAGGAAACAACACACGAAACAAAAAAAGGGTCAAGAAAAGTTAGAAAACACTTGAAAAAGTCTGATAAAGCCCCCTAAGATGTGTAAAATGATTGCTTAAATAAGCAATGGAGGGGGGAAGCATATGACCACATGCATAGGCACATGATCATGCCCCTCATGCATAGTCACGTGCACTTTCCCTTCCACACACTCTTTTGTGGTTATATGTGCACTTTGAGGCTTTGCACACTCACTTTTATAGTTCTGAACTTCCATTTGTGCATAAGACATGCACCAAACTCACATGAAAGTACACTAATGAGGACTTCATATATCTAAAGATAATGTGCATACACCGACCCCTTCAGAAAGCTTAAGATTTTATAAAAAGAAGAAGAGAAAGGAAAATTCACTATGATGATATCTTACCCTAAATCATCAAAATAACATCCTCATGACAAATCACTACATCATTACTCCATCATCACTGCATCATCACTACATCAGTACTGCATCACTACTACACCATCACTACATCATCATTACTACCTCATTCATCACTTAGAAGCATCTTTACATTGCTTAGGAGCACCCCCACATTGCTTAGAAGCAGTTTCATTGTTTAAAAGCATTCACACATTTCTTAGAAGCATCCACATTGCTTAGATATTATGGCTTTAATAAGTCAAAAATAAACTCTATGGAAATAAATATTTAAAGTGTTTTATTTATTTATTTAAGATAAATGTTATTTTACATAAATAAATAAGATATTATTTTTGATTTATTTTTAAAAAAAAATTAAAATATAATAAATGGGAAATTACCAAAAGGTCATTGGTAGGTGAAACTATAATTTGGAGTCTATAAATATGTTATATTCTTTAGGGTTTAACTCACTATTTTTTTCCTGCCTCCAAAAATGGTTTTCTCTCTTCTTAGAAAACAAACACTAAGTTTTTCTTTTGTTATTGATTTATGAGACAATTAAGAAAGTTAATAGCACACACTCCAATTCATTTTTGTGAAGGGTTGTTTGTGTGGATACCTATAGAGCATACATCCTTTTGGAGATGTCTAGATCCGAATAACCAAAGCAAAAGGATCGAGGTAAGGTGTCACCGATGTGAACCTCCTCTCATCCTTCTAGAAAATCTTGCCTCTTTTGTGTTTTGGTGAGATTCTTGAAACCCTAGATTTAATCAAGTAGTCAAATTACATGGATCCAAGTTTGGGAACGTGATAAATTTTTAATTTTTTCGCTACATTTGTATCACAAAACCCAATAATGAATTTGATCGTTGCCTCTATAGGTCTAGTTTTTACATGAGCTATAAATATTCCCTTTACATTCCTTATGTTGTCATCAAAAACTTTGATTACAAGGTTAGATTTTCTTAAATCCACCACCTTCATTCCTAAATTGGGTATGATATGTAGCAGGCAACATTAATTATAGTCCTATCATCCACCATCATATAATTGGTCATTTTCCCTCTTAATTCAGCTGGAATGAACAATGCTTTATTATGATTCCTCCTTTACATGGGTAAATCTTCATTAGAGAAGGTAATAACACTATGCTTCTTCTCAATAACCTTGGCCACTGTTACCTCAGGGGTTACAGTAGTTTTAATGTTCATCTTTGCTAGACATTTAACTAGAGCTTTTTTATGGCTACTTGAGTACATCAGGAGCTCCTAGATGCTCACACTTGCTTTTGCCTTCCTAAGCTGTTCAAGAATCAAATCATCATTATGTTCATTTGAGTCTTCTCTTTTAGGAATTTCTTCTCTCTCTATAGCCTTCTCCAATAGTTTATAACCCTTATTACTTATAGTGAAATGACTGACTTCTAGATTATCAACCAACACGTTGTAACCTTTTACGCCTTCTTCATTAGAATTGTGCCAATATGTAAATAGCCCTAATGTTTTGATCCTTCTCTCCATTTTTCCATACCTTAATCATGCATTTCTCTTTCTTTTATGGCATCTTCTCATTAATGAATTTGTCACCCCATCCTGTAGGCATGATCAATTCAATGGATATATCGAAAGAAGGTGGTATGGAATAAAACACCTTATAATCAAACTTGCCTAAAGGTTGTCCCAACAAGTCCTCTACTCTTTCCTTATCTTTAGGGCTATTAAGAGATTTTTCATTGGTTTTAAGCTGTAGGTCCTCAAAGGAGCTTAGCACTTCTTCCTCACTAACTCCTAAGTTGATCATTATGGTGGTTGGGGTGGCATATTTCAATAATTTAGAAAAGGGTTTCTTTTGGTATTTGGGTTTATATTTGATTTTTCAAGGTCTGTGATTTTTCTTAAGGTTTAAAATTTCATGTTTAAGGCACATGTAAGAGTCAATGAAGTGGCCAATAACGTGGTGAAATTTATAGTAACTATTTGGGTTAAATCTACAGAGATTTGGGTTTGGTGGTTTAAAGGGGGTTAATAGTCTAAAGAGGCCTTTTTGGATCAAACTATCTAGGACTTTAGATAAGGGTTGGTTAAAGTTTGAGAATCTCCTAGGTTATTGAATAGTATAAACTCCCACGACCCTACTAGTATTTCCTTTTTGTATGCCTCCAGTTGGGTAGTTTCTCACTCTAGTGCTTCTAACCATCTTCTTTTTTCTCACTTTCAATCTCTTTCTCTTGCAATCCATCATCATAAAAGTCTACAAATGTCTTGGAATTCATCATTTGTAACCTTTCAACTAGATTGGGTGACACATTTCATACAACCATCCTAACCTGATCCTTCTTAGTTAATTTATTCTTCATCAGTCTTACCTTATTCATGAATCTCATTAGAAAGTCTAAAAATGTTTCATTAGGCTTCATTTTGGTCAATTTTAAATCCTTGATGGATACCTTAAGCCTGGTGTTGTAGTCATATTGCTTTAGAAAAGCAATACACAGTTCCCTCCAGTCTACTAGGATCAACTTCTCTAACCCATGATTCCAATTGATAGCCATACCCTCCAAGGATAATATAGACAACTTGGTAACAATAGACAAAGGAGCCTTAGTGGTGCTTATAGTAGTTATGTATTGACTAAAGTGGATCTTTGGGTCTGTAGTGCTATCAAATTTTTATAGCTGTGGCATCTTGAAATTATTAGGCAGGTGATCTTCCTCAAATCACATCATATCATCAAAGTCAAAGGAGTGTTTGATGCCTTGTCCTCTCATCATTTCTTCCAATTTGGACAACTTCTAGGTCAGTGCTTTCATTTTCTTGGATTCCAGCTCTTGAACTTGTTCAAGTGATTCCCTTTTTGCCTTTTTAACCATGTAACTCTCAATGTCCTCTAATTTCATTTCCACATTAGGTATATTACTAGTAGCATTATCATTTTTAGTAGGTGGTGCACCCACAATAGGTGGATTGGCCGCAATGGGAGGTGCAATAGCAATATGTGATGGCATTAATCCAGCCAAGGCTTGTCTTAGTTCATCTTGCATCATTTCTTTCTTATCATCCATTAATGCTCCTTTCACGTCCTCTAAGGTCCAGTTTCCACCCTCTTGTCATTCCATTTCTTCCATTTGTTTAGGCTATGCAGCTTCTAGGAAGAGTGTATTGATGAGACTCCTTTCTAATATGCTAAGGATCTCTTTTTCAATTGATTGCAGGCTTGAATCGGTTCTCAATAGTCTGCCACCTTTCCAACTACAATCATAGGAAGACCCAGATAAATCTATGATGGCTAAAAATAGATTTTTAGTATGATGCATGTATGCATGAAGCACATGCTATACAACAAGTAGCAAGTCAAGTATATACATCTTTCCAACCTTATTCCTCCCACAAACGTATTCAATGGTGAGTCTCTTTTCCTAGGATTTTTTGTCTTAGTTTTAATATCAACAAGAGATGTCAACAATCAATGTGGATGCCAAATCTCTTAAAGCAGTAAAAGCATAGAAATAACATTTATACGTATAAAAGATTAACCTAATCTTTATTTGCCCAAATAGGCTTTTAAAAGATGGGCTTTGGACTTTTATAGATAGAAATAACTTATGGCAACATTCATAAGAAATTTGGGTAATCCTAAGAGAAGTTACTAGGCCACTACATGAGCTGAGTCTGGTGAAAAAAGGTCAAGGTTCCCTCCTCTAAGACTTGCGTTACAAGCCAAGGTCAGAGGGGCCCGCATCCTTTGTAAACTATAAGAAGACTACCCACCCTTTAGGACTTGGGATACAAACTCTAGTCAGATTAGCCTGTAATCTCTCTTGAATCAAGTTAAGGCTAAGAGTTATGGTTAGCCAATTTACCATCCCATGAAGCTAGTGGAGTCATAGGGCCATAAACCAATGCCATCAAGTAATAAGGACATGCATAATGCATGCGATAATAAAATAATAATTAATAAAATAATTCTAAAGAATACAAGTAGAATTAGTATCTCTTATCCCTAGTGGAGTCACCACCATAGATGGAGGGATTTAGTGCACACCCAAGATTTTAGCAACCCTGATACTATTTAAGCTTAAGGCTCTAGAGAACACACTAACCACTATCACAAAGACATGGCATAGAGATAAGGAGTCATCACCCGGGGTAATAACAAGGACAACTTAAAAAATGGTGGTACTCGATTCCCTAAATGAAAGCTAGCACCATAACCAGGAGATTCTATATACGAAATACCAACTTCTTTCAATCTTGTGTTCATTTAGAATTACTTTATGAATTACTATCTTATCCTTTATTAACATGCAATCTCATATAAACCCTTATCAAAACAATCAACTCCAAGCAAACTAATAATGAAAAATACATGTAAATAATGTATTCATTTAAATCAATAATCCCTAAGTTAGTATAATCTACATTGATTTTAATTAAATGGGCTAAATCTGCATATTTTAATTTACAAGTGAGCCTAAAGACTAATGGGTCTAATTCTTATTTAATTTTCATTAAGTGAACCTAAGTATATTTATTTTAATTCTAAAAAAGGGCCTAAATCTACAAATTATGATGTATTCAAATTAGTGGGCCTAATTCTACATGTTTTATTTTGAAAGTGATCTTAAATCTACAAATTATGAAAAAGGCTTTAATTAAATGGGCTAAGTCTAAATTAATTAAATTAGGTGTGCCTATGTCTACATTAACTAGATGGGCCTAAGGTTATTTGTACCCTAAATCTAATTAATTATGGACCTAAAGATGCATTTTGCTTAATTAAACCTAAGAACCTAAATTTATTTAAATGGGTTAAAGCCCAATATGGGCTTAGGGCCCAAAACACATAAAAAAACAAGCCCACAATTATAAAAAAACATAGCAATTAAATAAAAGATTAAATAATTAATTAAAATTATTCTGAAAAACCCTAATTTAATTAAATTGACTTAAACTAACAAATAATCAATCAAGTAAACCTAATTTTATCCACTTAAATCTAATCCAATTTTAATTAAACAACCTAATGATTTCTATAGCCATTAATTTAATTAATTACCTCATTAAACCCCTAATTATACTAATTGATTAATTAAAATAAACACACAATAATACACAAGATTTCATTATTCCCACTATTGGGGCTATTACAATGAACTATTGAAAATAATAAGAAAAGAAAAATAAATTAATACAATTCAAAAAAGAATAAGGCAAAATCAAAATAATAACAAAACCTAGAAATCATGTTTAACTACAAAGTTCAATCCATGGCATTCCATTGACCTTCATGGGTTTTGTTCTCCAAGTAGGATCATCATGTAATCCCCTCCATAACCACCAACATGAAAGAATAAACAATGATTAGTGAATAAATAACAATAAAAATTTAATAAAATTAAAATAATAAAAAGTTGGAAGGAAAGAAGATGATGATTACGGATGCATTATGTGTTGCTCCTTAGATTAATAAAAATCACCATTGCTTTTAAGTAGGGCTTAAAAAAAACTTGTTTTTATTTTTCTCAAAAGTCTCCTTCCTTCCAAGATAAACAAATCAAAAGAGAATGTATTTTTATCCTGCCTAGCAACAGAAAAGAAAAATAACTTGAAAAGTGAGCTCCTCCAAAAAATTTTAGTGTTATCTCCTTTACATCTCTATGTGTGTGTGTTATGTGTCTCTAAAGGTAGTTTTCTTTTTTATAGAAAACTTAGTTAAAATATGTATCCTATAGTGATTTGTTTTTTAAGAGTTTTAGTCTGAAAAGGACTTAAATTTCCTAAAAATTATTTAACCAATAAAAATTCAAGAAGCCAAATTTATAATGAAAAAAATAATACAAAAAAAATATAGAACATGCATAATTCCAACTAGAATTGTGTAATTTCATATTAGAATTATGAAATTTTGATCCCTTTTTTATTTTAATTACAAAAAGACCTTTAAACGTATTCAAACTTTCCAAATAGGTCTTAAAAACATTACAATTAAGTCTTTAAAAAAACCCCAATTAAACTCTTTTAAAAATACATTTAGACTTATGGTGCTTCAAACTTCAAGTATTAAAAACCTATTTATTGGATTTTCATCATTAGAGTCCTCTATCACATCCACACTTCATCATCTCGAAATTAGGTGTTTACAATACATGTTGAAATAAACAATATTATTGCATGTTTGAACATGGTCCCACTAGGATTTCAGGCTTCTGTAATCAATGATGGTTATGGAATAGGATTAGGAGGAAGGAACATTGGGATAAAAAAATTCACTGACTTCTAAGGATAGACTAACACATGCAGTAGAGGGTATAATCCTTAAAAGGACATTAGCGCTAAGAAGTTAATTTCTTTTGTGGTTGAAAGCTTAACCTGAGTCTACCAAGGATAAGCTAATAAATGGGTAAGCATTGAAATTGAGAAATTAGGGTTCAAGATCTTCAATGACACACTTAGGGGAAAGCACTTACTAGATATGGTCACTAAGACTGACATCAATGAGTTGACAAAAAATCATGAGCTAGAATCAGAGAGTGAGACTATTAATTATGCTCAAGCTGTTACCATCCTTGAATAAAGCATTGATGACATCTTATTTAAAGACACTAATGATGATTATCTCTATGCTTTTTCTTTGTATGAAACTGATGATGTAATGAACTCTAAAGTTAATGCAATGAAATCAAATTTTGCTTACTTGTTTGATGCCTTTCCTAATGGTAGTATGCATTGCATTGATTAAAACATTAGCATATTTGACATTCATTCCATATGCATTGAATCATTTAACATGAGCACAGAATTCCAACAAATGCATTCTTTATATTTTGAAAAATGTTTCACTTGAAGAGAGTAGAGAAATTGTATAAATATTAATGAAATATTAAAAAGTATTTGCCTGGACATATGATGATATGCCTGGTATTTATAGAGACATTGCTCAATACTTCATCCTTACCAAAGATAGGAGAAAATTAATAAAGTATAAATTGAGAAGGTTCTGACTATAATGGGCCCAACTAGTGAAAGAAGACATTGAGAAGCATATCAAGGAAAAAATCTTAGAGGTAGTAGATTATTCTGAATGGTTAGCAAATGTATTGCTAATATCAAAGAAAGTGGTAAGGGTTAGAATCTACATCAAATATAGAGATTTGAACAAGGCCTACCCAAAAGATGATTTCCCACTACCTCATATAGACATATTGCTTAACAGCACTGCCACATGTGCAATGTACTCCTTTATGGATGGATTCTATATGTACAATTAGATCCTAATGGCCATTATCAACAAAGCAAAGATAGCTTTCATAATAGAATGAGGCACTTATTGCTACAAAGTAATGCCTTCCAATTTAAAAAATACATGAGAAACTTCCTAGAGAATGGAAACTACAATATTCCATGACATGATACACAAAGAAGTAGAAGTGTACATCGATGACATGATGGTTAAGTTAAAAACTATGGAAGAATGCCCATTCAATCTCAAAAACCTCCTCAAAAGAATCGAGAAGTAGAATCTTAGGCTTAATCTAATGAAATACATATTCGGGGTCACTTCAAAAAAGATGCTAAGGTATGTTGTTTGTTAGAATGGGAGTGAAATGGATCCAGACAAAGCAAAAGTAGTCAAAGAGATGCTAGTGCCAAAAATATAAAAAGAAATTAGAGGATTTCATAGGAAACTACATTTCATCATCAGATTTACTGCTAAGTTGATAGTCTTGTATGAGCCAATCATTAAGCTACTCATAAAAGATTAGCCAGTAGAGTGGAATGAGCAGTGTAAGTTAGTATTCGACAAGATTAGAAACTACCTAGCTAACCCATTGGTTTTGAAACCACCTAAACTAGGGAGACTTTTAAGCCTGTATATAGCCATTTAAGGAAATGCAATCGGTATAATGTTAGCCCAAAAGGGAGAAATGAAAGCTTAATATACAATTTATTACTTAAGTAAAAAGATGTTGTTGTATGAGGAAAAGTATAGCCATGTTGAGCATATATGCCTGTCAATGGTATGGGCAAAAAAGAAACCTAGATATTTCTTTTATTCCTATAGAATTCAGGCCATGTCTAAAATGGATCTAATGAAGTACCTATATGAAGCTCCCTTCCTTGTGGGAAAACTTGCCAAGTGGCTCATGCTATTAACATAAGTTGATGTGCAATAATGGACTATAAAGGCAGTAAAAGGAAGAGTAATGGCTAAATTTCTAGCTCTTAACCCCATTCTAGACTTAAATGAAATCTAATTAGACTTCCCATATGACCTCAATTCAGCCATCGAGATTCAAGGATGGAGAATGTATTTTGATGAAGTAGTTAATTAGTTTGGCATAAAACTTAGTGTCATATTATAATCTTTACAAGATGAAATGGTACCAATTGCCAAAATCCTAAAATTCAAAGTTACAAACAACAAAGGAGAATATGAGGCATGTGCACTCAGAATAGAAGCATTAATAGCCCTAGATGTTACAAAGTCAAAGTTTATAGAGTTCCATGCTAGCAATCAATCATGCGATGGAAGAGTGGGAATTGAAAGAGTAGCACTTAAAACCTTACATGGATCACTTAAAGTTACTTACCATGTCCTTCCAAAAATGTAGATTCATTCATCTCCCCAAGAACCATAATCAGATGGCAGATGCACTTACTTCCCTAGCATTAATATAGGAAGGACCATCCAAAATGCCTATGAAGCCATTGATCTTGCTCAGATAGTAAAAACCTTGTCATAAGAACTAAAAAATAGCAAGGATAAAAGTAGCTAAAAACCCTAGTTCTATGACATCCAAAGATATTTGAAGGAGTGAGCCTATCCTAATAAAGTAAGTGAAAAAGTTAAGACAATCACTTGATGATTAGCATCAAAATTCAAATCGCACTAGGGCGTGTTATATAGAAGAGCTTCAGATGGTTTAAAACTCTGATGTCTATATAAAACTAAGCCTATAAGACTAATAGAAAAGTACACAAATGTCTTTATGGGCCATATATGAATGGAGCAATCCCATCTAAGAAGCTAAGCAGATAAGGGTTCTTTTATATAATGATGATAAAAGACTGTATCAAATATGGAAGGGAATGTCATAAGTGTCAAATCCATAGAAGTATCAACCACCTTCCCTTAATAGAATTACACTAAATCTCCTCTCTATGGCCCTTCTCAGTCTAAGGACTAGACATAATCAGGGAAATCCACCTGACAGCCTCAAATGGACAGAGGTTCCTTTTAGTGGCAATGTATTACTACCTAAAGTGGGTCAAAGCATAACCATTCATGATAATAAGAGCAAAGCAAGTGGCTAAGTTCATCAAATGAAATTTATTCTATCTATATAGATCATCCATCACATCATCTCTAACTATGGTGCCAAAATCCAATGGGAAGTTAGAGAACTACCAAGGAGTTATAAGCTGGAATATCATAAATCTTCTCCTTACTGACAATAAGCAAATAGGGCTATCAAAGCTGCAAACAAGAACATCAAAGAGATTTTGTTAAAATGAGTCAAACTTACTAAGATTGGGTAGACAAATTTCCATATGCCTTATAGGGGTACAAAACAACAGTTAAAACTTCAACTAGAACAACTCCTTTCTCACTAGTATACAATTCAGAAGTAGTACTTCCAGTTGAAATAGAAATAAAGTCTTTTTGAATACCAATTGAATATAAATTGCCAAAAGTATAATGGGCTCAATGGAGGCATGATAATGTCACTCTCTTAGATAGTTGAAGGCTCAAGGCTTTATACCACACACAGTTGTATCAGGCTCAGCTAGTAAAACCTATAATAGAAAGGTAAAACATAAGAGTGTTAAAGCAAGAGACTGGGTGTTAAAGCAAGCAAGGCAAAACATTTCAAACCCTATAGAGAAATTCAAATCAAACTAGGAAGGTCTGTACTTTGTTAAACATGTCTTATTGAAAGGAGCAGTCAAACTAATGGATTCTAAATGCAATGAATTCTTTGAACCTATCAATACACACTGCTTGAATAAGTACAATATCTAGGGACAAGAAAATCCTATTCAGTTAAAAACCTAAAATGGTAGCTCAAGAAAAAGTTAGGGACTTCTTATTAGGTTGAAAACCCTACATGGACAACCTAAGCAAAAATTAGGGAAAAAGATAAAATACTTAACTAGAAAACCTGAGAAGGCTAATTAGGAACATGGGTAACCTTAATCTTGAAATTTGTATAATTGCACCTATGCTTTTCTAAAATAATTTTAGTGAAATGAGAATGATCGCCAATTTATGTGAAATGTCTTTAAAAAAGAGCAACCCATTTTATCATCATAAATTGCATTAAACATGCTTTGCATTTTCTTTCATTACATGACCATGGTTCTTACCATCTTATCTAAAATCTCTCCTCAAGAAGAGCCACTATTTTTTAAGCCTAAAAAAAGTCTAACTAGGTATGAAGAGCTCCAAAAGGTGACACCCTAGACAAAAGAGGGAAGGAAAAAAAAAAGAAAACCCAGCTAAGTATAAAAGGTTCTAAAAGGAGATGCCTTAGGCAAGAGAGGTAGACAATAGCAATGGCAAATAACACCAAGCATAACAAGGACATGTAGTAAGAAGAATATACACTATAGTCATCATTACATATGTATCGTACAACATATGCGAGAAAAATGCCTAGATACAACACCAATGTCCATAACCTTAGGGGAATGATACAACAAAGAAACCATAAGCCAAAAAGCTTTACACCTAGCTCTTAAAACAACTATATCGATCATGGCTACCATCAAAAGTAAGCATCAATACTACTCAAGCATCCCCTCATTTGATCTAGGCTCCTTATTAGTCAATATGAAGGATGGTAGCCATGACTCTAGCTCGCCAATATGATCACGATATGTTATATACTCTTACTCCCACTTACGGCTATAATGGAGTTGTTCAACCAATATTACATGCAAATTGCATATCATATATGTATACATAAAATATGCGCATAAATAAATAGGTAAAATAAAGAAGGCATACCCTTTCATTACTTGTAAGCTCCATCAAGTGTTGTAATTCACTCCTTGCAACAATATACCAATATTGGACAAAAAAGATAAGGATCTAAAAAAAAGCAAATAAGTTAAGCACCGGTCATCAAATGGGTGAAATAAAGGCAAAATTACTGAAATAAAGCATGAACTTAGAAAGCATTAGGAAGGATAACATATGATTGAGGATAGCTAGGATGAGGCAAATTAAGATACACTCATGTGCTAAAGCCTATTGGATCAGAAGAAGCATCTCTCAATGATCTACATGATGCCCTAGTCCTTGAATCTGAAGGATGAGGCCCATCTACTTGAGGAGGTGGAGATGAAGGAGAGACCCCACAAACCATAGCATCAATCACCTATGGGATCAACACATCATAATAAAGAGAGCCTATACCTTATAGAAGACTCTTAGAAGAATATCATATCATTGTAGTAGCAAGCTCATTCCCACTAAGCTCATGGCCCTAGAACATGTCACCAAGAGAAGGAATAAGTACTCTCCTTGCAAATGGACCATCCTATTAATTATGGACTCGCTCACCCAGATACCACACCTTGACAGTAAGGCTATGGAGCAGCGCTCATCTTTTTATCAGCTGCCATACTATCACCATCTCTACCAACCAATTTAACCTTGCCACTCACCAGCAAAGGAGGATATACTTAGAAAGGAAAAGTGAATGAAGAATCTTTAGAAAATGAGACCACCAACACAACAGGAATTAGGCATACCTATCCAAGCGACAACCTACCAATATACTCCCAAACCTAAACATAATCCTCAATCAAGTTAGTGGTCTTCCTAATCCAATAGGAATAATGAGGAAAACCATCATCTAAAAGATGCTCAACAGTTGGACAAGGGAGAACCCCTAACTCATAAGCCCATATTTGTGAAAATCAAAACTCATAAAGTCAATAAGCAAAAGATAAAGAGCAAAAGGAAAAATACAATAACTCTTACTCACATCCAATATAAATAAGCATCCACAAATTCTCGAGCTACCTTAGCATACTATATATAAAGATGAGTACATATGGCCAAAAGTGGGAATGCCCCACTAGTACCTTAATAAGCTATCTATGTCCCTTAGGATAGGCAACAAAAATAGACTATCCATACCCAAAGGATTTAGGAAGATGATAACACTAAAAAAGTAGAATAAGAAGTAATGAGCCAATTGCTCCATCAAAGAAAGACTGGCATTATACATCATCTAAATAGTAAGAAAACACAATATAAGGAGTGAGGTATGGGCAACTCAAATTTATAGGTGTATTCACTCTAAGTAACTCCATGGTAAGGTGCCTCCTCACTACCATAGAAGAACACTCATACTCATAAAAAAATAGTCTCCCTAAAAATGCTTAAACTCGTGATAGCGATGAAGTCTAGAGGAGTGATGCTCATCTCTTTGATGGGAAAGTGAAAATTATGTGTCATATCCATCCTCCACTCAATCAATGCATATATAGTGATTTAACATAATGAATATGAATCATAAGACAATGCAACAATAATCCCATCGAAGCCCTTCCCAATAACCATTTGCTTCACACATAATGGGAGGCCCTAATAATATTTGCTAACCTTCTTGAAACTACCAGACAATACAATAATAGACATACGTTGGTATAACTAATAGGTATGCTATCAAGAATCTACACAATTACTAAAATACTAACACATCTTTTTCTAACAGGATTATAATAATGATAAAAACTAGAAAAAGAAGCATAAGGGCAAGTGCTAGTAGACAATCAGAAATAAAAATAAAACAAGAGCTATTAGGTTATCCGCACTCATAATAAAATTATGGATTAAGAATCATAGCAAGAGCTATGGAACTATAACTATGACAACCTCAATTGAAAAACATAATAAATACAACAAGGGCTAATAAATAATAAATTAGCATATACAGCTAAATAACTTTAGAAAAGATATAGGAGAAAAGAAAAAATACCTGGTAATTATGATGAGCCCAAGCATGAGTCTCTAAGCTATGAACTATAGGGATCAAATATCCTCAAGAAAGCCTAGACAACTGAGAACCTTAAGCACCATCAGTACTAGTCCCTATAGTTGAAGTCCCAGCTCTAATAGCCTTTATGAAGTCGCCCTAGATTTTCAAATTAACAAGCATATCCTCTAGACCCTCAAGAATGCTGGGGAACTCCATTTTATGTAAAGAAAATAAAAATTTAGAAGCAAAAATAGAGCAAAAAAAACCAAAAACTCAAAAGGATTTAAGAAACTACATAAAAAATCAGTGAAGATTGGAAGAAGCCTTATCAAACCTCAAAAACACGCATCTTAAATAAGCCAAAGTGGGGGAAGGCATGTGGCCACATGCTAGGCCCATGATCATATGCTTAATACATGACTATGTGCTCCACACACGTGGTCATTCATACTTCCCCCTCCACGTGCTACCGTACAGTTATACGTGCACCCTAAAGCTTTACACACTAATTTCTCTAGTTCTAACATCTATTTGAGCATAAGACATGCACCAAACCCATATAAAAATACACTAATATGGACTACATCTATCTAAAGAGACTACACGTGGCCTCACCATTCTTAATGAACTCATCATCTGCCAAAAGGAAAAAAATAGGGGACAATCACTTAAAGGATATCCAGCTCAAAATCATCAAAATAACATATGCAAAATGATAAATAATGACATGATCATTACACATCATCATTAGATCATCACTACATCATCATCAACCAAGATAAAAAGAGGACTTCAAACTAAAAAATTTAAAATTTATCATCACCAAACACAATAAAGAAATCATCTATAAGAACTTTTGTCATAACAAGGGACTCAATCGAATTAAAAAGAGGTAGAAAGAACACATTACATAACTCACAATCATAATCAATCTATTCACTTAACACCAGAAGAGGTTATAGTGGTAGTATCTATTCGTCTAACATCGAAAGAAGTTATATTGGTAGTATCTATTTATTTGACACCTAAAGAGGTCATAGTGGCAGTATTTGTTCACTGACACTAGAAGAGTTTATAAGGATAGTATTTGTTCACCTTACACTAGAAGAGGTTACAGTAGTAGTATCTATTTACCTGAGAATTAAAAGAGGTTATAATGGTAGTATCTGCTCACCTAACATTGGAATAGGTTTATGAGTGACCAAATATTTTCCCTTTTTGGCCCTTTTTTATAGCGGTATGTTTTTATAGGACATTGTGTGGATCTTTTTATTTTTGGCTGAATAGGGACAAATGATTGGTGTTGGAGGGATGAAATGCTTTTAATTTTATGGAGTTGCCACTCGATTTTTAGAAAATTAGGAAAAAATGACAACATCGGGTCATTCAGTGAGTATTGTCCCAAACAAAGATTTTTGGATTTGGGGGATCGCGTATACTTTTTTACTATTTCTCATTATACGATATTCAATGTATAGCTATAATAATACCTTAGTTTTAGTAATGACTATTTGAATATCATTCACATAGTACCTTAGATAGTGGAAGATAAGAAAGTTGAAAATTTATTTATTACATTACTTTCCTGATACAAAGCACATGAAAAGGAGAAGATTGTGGAAAATTAAATTTAATTTAGATATGACTAATCTATAAGGCTAATATGACCATTCATATAGCTTGCTCAATTTCATGAATAATAGGATGATCATGCATGCTTGTAGTGATTATTTATGCAATGATTATGTATGACAATAATATAAGCACAATAGTATTCTCAAATGTTGGCGACAGTAAAATAAAATGCAATGTGATAACATAAACATGCTAAAATAATTGTGTGGTCCTCATACTCAATTAAGCTTGTGTGAGTTTTAAAGCCTTAACTTTAAGAGATTATCAAGCTTTCATCATCGAGAGGTTCAAAATGATAGCTGAATGATGCTAGATTTTATACCTTTGAAGCATGCTTTGACAAAAATGAGGCTTGGTGTAAAGAGATCTAACAATCAAAGGAAAGGTTGTGGGAGAGTAAAAACTATCTAGAAAGGGGTTTCCAACGCCTTTGACTAGACCAATTTTTGAGTGTGTGCATTTCCACTTGCTCCCCCCTCTAAAATGGGGTGTGAAGTGGTTTATTTATACGGAAAATTGGTTAGAATAAGGTGGTAAGGGTGTGGTCATGTGCACATATCGAGGATTTTGAATGTAGCCATGCGCGCACATATATGCTTCTACATGCACTTCGACGCTTTATGCACACTTCCCAAGTTTTATGCATAATTTTTTGGGGTTGGTTCTTAAGGTTTTTGGGCCTTTTGGATGCATTTATAGAGTCCATTTTGCCAAATTCAACCTTAATTTAGTACATGGCACATGGGGTGATTTGCATACACTTTTGAGTGATACGTGCTAATCCTCAAGTTGTGTTGGACCATTCTAAGGCCACTTTCAAAGGTTTAGTAGTCTTTTGGATGTTTTTCCAATGTCCATGTTGTCAAAATCATTTTTTTCATGGAGCTAGGTCATAGTCTAATGAAATGCATATCAGCCCAAAGAGCTAAGTATTGTGAGAGGGTTTTTCTCAAAATAAACCTCTCATTATTTTGATAATGCATATTTTGTAAGGTTAGGAAAAAATTTATCGGTTTAGGGATCAATTTTATGCACTGGTAGCCTCAATTAGGGTTTTAAAGTTGCACACTTTATAGGTGCTATAAATGAGCATACTCTAGTCATCTCAGGGATTCGTTTCAACATCAAACCTTTTTAGGGATAGTCAAATTTGAGGTATGACAATTGACCCCTACTTCACATGTGTTGTATAGCCACCTTGTGCTAGTGTCAATACACATGAAGCATCTTTGCAAAAAAAAATTTTAGTAAGGAGAGAGGTACTTACTTGTAGGTCATCTTTAGACGTCTTGTCAAGATTTAATTATTGTTGTTGTGTTTTATTTGTTGCTATTGTTTATGTGTCATGTGAATGAACAGGTACTATAACCTTCTCAAGTTTCATGCAAATGAACATGCGACTATAACCTTCTTAGGTGTCACATTAATGAACATGTAACTATAACCTTCTTAGGTGTCATGTGAATAAACATACAACTATAACCTTTTTAGGTGTAATGCAAAATGAAGATGCAACTATAATCTTCTTAGGAGTCACATAGATGAACATGCGACTATAACCTTCTTAGGTGTCATACGAATGAACATGTGACTATAACCTTCCTAGGTGTCATACAAATGAAGATATGACTGTAACCTTCTTATGTGTCATGTGAATGAACATATGACTATAACCTTCTTAGGTGTCACATGAATGAAAATGTGATTATAACTTTCTTAGGTGTCACATGAATGAACATGCGATTATAACCTTCTTAGGTGTTATGCAAATGAACATGTGACTATAACCTTCCTAGGTGTCATGTGAATGAATATATGGCTATAACCTTCTTACATGTCACACAAAATGAGGATGCTACTAGGCAAATAAGAATGCTCCTAAGCAATGTAAGAATGCTTCCAAGTAATGAGTGAGTGCTCTTAAGCAATGTAAGAGTGCTCCTAAGCAATATGAATGCTTTCAATTAGTGTGAGAGTGCTCCTAAGCAATATGAATGCTTTTAAGCAATGTGAAGTGATGTGATAGTGCTTCTAAGCAATGACTAAGTGGTCCTAAGCAATGTGAATGCTTATAAGCAATGTGGGAGTGCTCCTAAGTAATATAAATGCCTCTAAATAATGTGAGAGTGCTTATAAGCAATGTGAAAGTGCTTCTAAGTGATGTGAGATTGCTTTTAAGCAATGAGTGAGTGCCCCTAAGCAATGTGAGAGTGCTCCTAAGCAATGTGAATGCTTCTAAGTAATGAGTGAGTTCTTCTAAGCAAAGTGAATGAGGTAGTAGTGATGATGCAGTGATGATGTAGTATTGATACAGTGATGATGCAGTAATGATGAGGTAATAATGTCATTATTTCAGTGTTTTAGTGAGAGATATCCTTACAGTGAGTTTTCCTTACTCTTCTTCTTTCATTATCTTAAAAAGGTGGTATATGCATAGTGTCTTTAGATAGATTGAGTCCACATTAGTGTATTTTTATATGAGTTTGGTGCATGTCTTATGCTCAAATGGAAGTTTAGGACCGCATAAATGAGTATGCAAAGTCCTGAAGTGCATGTAAAACCATAGAAAAGCATGTGGAAGGGGGATGTGCACATGACTTTGCATGGAAGGCATATGGTTATGTACTTGGCATGTGGTCACATTCTTCCTCCCCTTCGGGCCTATTTAAATAGGTATTTTGGAGGTTTGGGGAGGCTTTGTCCAAACTTCTTTAATTACTTTTTGACTTTTCTTGACCCTTTTAATGTTCGAGTGCTATCTGCTTTGTTTTTGCTTAAGTACTTCCATTTTCTTCTGTATAAAATGGAGTTCCTAAACATTCTTGAAGGTCTAGAGGATATTGTTATTGATGCTAAAGTTGAGGGTGACTCTACAGAGGCCACTAGACATAGGACATCTGCTATAGGGAGTAGCAAATATGGTACTCAAAGTTCTCAGCCATCTAGGCTTTCTCGGAGAGATTTGATCCCTATTGTTTATAGCTTGGGGACTTATGCTTAGGCATGTCATCGTCGTGAGGTAGGTCCTACTTTGCCCTTATTTTTTAAAGCATGTTTATTGGCTATTTTGCTGTTTAATTTGCTATATGAAGTTGTTATAGTTGTAGCTCTATAGCTCTTACTGAAATTTCTGTCTAATTGTACCTTTATTATAAATGTTATGATTGTCTACTAATGCTTGTCTTGATGTTTTTCTTTTCAACTTTTTGTATTATTTTGATCCTGTTAAATGGCAGAGAGAGAGATATGTTAGTATTTAGTAACTGTGCAAATGTTTGATAGCATACCTACTATTTGTAGCCTCATATGTATGCTAATGTGCTGCATGGTAGTTTTATAGAGTTAGCATGCATTATCAAGGCCTCATGATTTCTGTGTAGGAAATGATTGCCGCGAAGGGCTTTGATGGAGTCATTACTACATTATCTTATGACTCATATGCATCAATTCAGATTGCCATGTATGCATTGATAGAGCAATGGATGAACACGATGAATAATTTCCATTTCCTATTAAGGACATGACTATTACCCCTTCAGATTTTGCTGTATTCATGGGCTTGAACTTTTCTATAGAGCTTGTTCCTTTTCAATGAGGAGGAGTGTTCTACTGCTATGCTGAGGAGGTGCCTCATGATGGATTTTCTTGGGGTGGTCACACCTATGAAGTCTTGTTGCCTATATCTAACTCCTTATATAGAGATTTTTTCTTTCATGCGGACTCTATATGATAATAGTTTTGTCTCAGTAGAATAGTTGGCTCATTTTTTTTTATTTAATTTACTGAGTGCTATTATCTTCTTGAACCCTTCAGGTAGGGGTGATCTACGATTGTTGTCTCTCTTAAGAGATCTAGATGGCTTGTTGAGCCATTATTGGGGCACTGCTACCTTTGCTTATATGTACTCAGGCCTTAATACAGCATGCCGAGGTAGCTCAAGGATCTATGGATGCTTGTTCCTGCTATATGTGAGTCAAAGTTTTGTTACCTATTATTTTGCTTTTGCATTTATTATTTATAACCCTCTAATTTTAATAGATCTGGGCATATGAGTTTGAGATTCTCTTTCGTTTGGCCACGAGCTTTATGGTGATGATCTGGCTGTTATTATGATAGGATTCCCCTATGAGAACCACTTGGAGTGTACGGGTTTGCCTCATGGTAATGTATTAATCCCTCAGCTGATTAATGTTGTAGCTAGTGGGACCTTTCTTTCACCTCAACCTTGTCAGGCAGATGCATCTTGTACTTTGAGTTCAATGATTAGGCCATGACATGGGTCATTGAGATTTGCTTCTTCTCATCCGATAAGCCTTTATTCCTACTTTGGTGCAAGCATGTAGCAAAATTTATTAGTAATAAACTATAATTGACATGAGTCATGTAGTGACATTAGAGAAGATCTAGATCTCATTTTGAGGAGGATGAGGGCACGGTTTGTACTAAGGCGATCGCCAATGCTAGTGGTGTGGCTTCTTGTAGTACTTTTTTTAGGAACTTGATGGTTCATCCATCTTTATCTTTACTTTAGATATATATCCTTGGTAGAGTAATGAGTTTTAATTTACCTAGACCTGGCTTTCCTCAGTCAGGTATTGCTCCTGCTAATGCTACCCACATTCATGTTCTCCACTTATTCTTGCTTATGTTTCACTTATTTAGTGAGTGGTGGTTGACTTATTTACTTGCTTTTATAGATTCTTGTCTCCTCTAGTCAATATTGGCATACTGTTGTAGGGAGTACATAGCAGTGCTTTTTAGAGTTTACTACTGCTCGTAGAGTATGCCTTCTTTATTGTACTTATTTATTTTAAGCACATTTTTTTTGTATGAGTGTATAATATGAAATATGTAATGCAAGTTAAGCACCATCTTGCTTTTATGAATGGGAGCAGGTGCATGCAGCTTATCATAACTGTATTAATGAACTTAAGTCATGGCTATCATTTTTTGTAATGAACAATGATGGGTCTGGACCAAACAAGGGGCATGCTTGCGCAAGATTAGTGCTTGCTTTTGATGGCAGCCATGACCAATGTAGTTATATTAGGAGCTAGGTTTAGGACTATTGGCATGTGGTTTGCTTGGTTGTATTATCTTCTCAAGGTTATGGACTCTGGTTATTATATCTGGGCATTTATCCCTTATGTTTTATGGTGCTTGTATGATGATGATTGTATATGCTTCTTGTTGTGTATCATTAACGATGATGCTTAACATTACTATTGTCTGCCCCTTTTCCCCTTTCTACCTAAATATCTCCTTTTGGAGCTTTTCATACTTAGCTGGGTTTTCTTTTTCTTCTTTTTTTTTGCCTAAGGTGTCTCCTTTTAGAGCTTTTCAGACCAAGCTGGGCTCTTTTCTTTTTTAGCTTTAACAATAATGGCTGATCTCAAAGAGAGAATTTAGAGAGGATAGTAAGAACCATGGTCATGTAATGAAGGAAAATGCAATGCATGCTTGATACAATTCATGATAAAATATGTTGCACTTTTCAATGATATTTTACATAAATTCTCAACCATTATCATTTCAGTATAATTATTTATGAAAAGCATAGGTGCATTCGTACAAATTTCAATCTTGAGGTTACCCCTATCCTTAACTAGCCTTCTTAGGTTTTCTATTTAAGTATTTTCTCTCTTTCCTTAATTTTTGCTTGAGTTGCTGTTTTTAGGTTTTCAACTCAACAAGATTTTTTTTTCATGCCTTAGATGTAGTACTTCTTTAAGTGGTCTGTATTGATAGGCTTAAAGAATTTATTTCCTTTAGAATCCATTAACTTAACTGCTCCTTTTAATAAGACATGTTTGACCATGTATGGGCCTTACCAATTCAGTTTGAATTTCCCTCTAGGGTCTGGAACATTTTGTCTTAATTGCTTTAGCACCAAAACTCTTGCTTTTAAACTCTTGTGTTTTGCTCTTTTATTGAAGGTCTTGGTTAGTCGAGCTTATTACAACTATGTGTGGTATAGAGCCTTAAGTCTTTGGTTATCTAAGAGAGTGACATTATCGTGCCACTATCAAGCCCACTGTACATCTGGCAATTCATATTCGATTGCTACTTGAAGAGACTTAATCTCTATTTTGATTGGAAGAATTGCTTCTGATCCATACACTAATGAGAAAGGAGTTTCTCCTATTGAAGTTCTGACTATTGTTTGATACCCCCAAATGGCATATGTTAATCTGCTTGCCCAATCTTAGTAAGTTTGAGTCATCTTTGACAAGATCTTTTTAATGCTCTTGTTTTTGGCTTCAACAATGCCATTTACTTGTGGTCAATAAGGAGAAGATTTGTGATGTTCCACCTTATAACTCTTTAGTGGCTCTCTAACTTCACCTTGGAATTAGACACCCTTGTTAGAGATAATGTGATAAGGGATCCCATATTGATAGAACACGTTTCTTTTGATGAACTTAGCCACTTTCTTGGCCCTTATCCTTGCGAATGATTCTACTTTGGCCCATTTTTTAAAGTAGTGCACTACTACTAGGATGAACCTATGTTCGTTTAAGGCTGTCAAGTGGATTTCCCCAATTATATCTAGTCCCCATGCTAAGAAGGGCCATGGAGAGGAGATGTAGTGTAGTTTTGTTAGGGGAAGGTACTAACATTCTTGTTGATTTGATAATTATGGAATTTCCTTACAAATTTAATGCAGTCTTCCATCATCATCATCCATAAGAACCCTTATCTGATTAGTTTATTAGCCAAGATTTCTCCATTCATATGTAGACCATAAACAGCCTTGTGTACTTCTTCTACTACTCTTATAGCCTCATTTTCATCTAGACATTAGAGTTGTAAACCGTTTGAGGTTCTCCTATATAACACACCCTTGTGCGATGTGACTTTCGATGCTAGTCATCAAATGACTACTTTGTCTCTTTCATCAGCTTGATCAAAATAGGCTTGCTCCTTCATATATCTTTAGATGTCATAGAACTAGGGCTTTTCAACTATGTCTATCTTCTCTATTCTGCAGTTTTTAAGACAAGGTTGTCACGATCTAAGTAGAATCAAAGGCTTCATGTCCATTTTTTATGGTCCTTCCCATACTGATGTTAGGGAAGCAAGTGCATCTACCATCTGATTATGATTCCTAGGGAGATGAATGAATCTACATTTTTGGAAGGACATGGTGAGTAGCCTCAAGTATCCCAAATAAGGCTTTAAGTGCTGCTCTTTTAGTTTTTACTCTTTTATGGCATCATTGATTATTAGCATGGAATCTTTAAAGATTTAAATTTTTGTGATGTCTAGGGCTATCATTGCTTCTATTTCGAGTGTGCATGCCTCATATTTTGCTTTAGTATTTATGACTTTGAACTCAAGCTTTTTATCAATTGGTAGAACTTCACCTTCTAGAGATTGTAGTATGACATTGACTCCTACACCAAACTGCTCGACTACTTTGTCAAAGTACATATGCCATCCTTGGATCTTAATGGCTGAGTTGAGGTCAATTGGGAAGTCCAGTTGGATTTCTTTTAAGTATAGAATAGGGTTGAGAGCTAGAAATTCAGATACTACTCTCTCTTTTAATGCCTTTATTATCAAATCTTGCACGTAGAATTCTATTAGTAGTACGAGCCACTAGGCAAGTTTCCCCACTAGAGAGGGAGCTTCATTGAGGAACTTCATTGGGTCGATTTTATACATGGCCTAAATTCTAAAGGATTGAAAGTAGTGTCTAAGTTTCTTCATTGCCTATACCATTGCCAAGCATATCTACTCAATGTGGTTGTACTTCTCCTTATATGGTAGCATCTTCTTGATCAAGTAGTATACTGCGTGTTCTACTTTCATTTCTCCCTCCTAGGCTAACATTACACTGATTGCATTCCCTTCGATGGCCAGATATAAGGTTAGAGGTATCCTTGGTTTAGGTGGTCTTAGAATCGATGGGTTGGCTAAGTAGCTTATGATCTTGTCAAATGTTGGCTAAGACTATTCATTCCATTTAACTAGCTAACCTTTCTATGTACCTTGAAGATTAATTCACACACTACTACAAACTTAGTGATGAATTTGCTGATGAACTATAGTTTCCCTATAAACCCTTTAATTTCCTTTTGTGCTTTTGGCACTGGCATCTCTCTAATGGGTTTTGCTTTGTATGGATCCATTTTAATCTCATTTTGATAAATAACATACCTTAACATCTTTCTGAAGGGACCTTGAATATGCATTTCTTTGGATTTAGCTGGAGACTGTACTTTTTTATCGTTATGAGGAACCTTTTAAGATTAAAGGGGTGTTCTTCCCTAGTTTTTGACATGACCATCATGTCATCAACGTATACCTCCACTCTTTTGTGTATCATGTCATGGAACATTACAGTTGCCATTCTTTAGTAGGTTGCCCCTACATTCTTTAGTCCAAAATGGATTACTCTGTAATAGTATGTGCCTTATCTATTATGAAAGATATCTTTATTATATTGATAATAGCCATTAGGATTTCATTGTACCGAGAGAATGCATCCATAAAGGAGTACATTGCACATCTGGCAATGTTGTTAACTAAGACGTCTATATAAGGTAGTGGGAAATCATCCTTTGGGCAGGCCTTATGCAGATCTCTATAGTCAATGCAAATTCTAACCCTTTTGTCTTTCTTTGGTATTGGCACTACATTTGCTAACCATTTTGGATAGTTTGCTACCTCTAGGAATTTTTCCTTGATCAATTTCTCGATGTCCTCTTCCACTAGTTAGGCCTATTATGGTCTGAGTCTTCTCAGTTTTTGCTTTATCAATTTACACCCTTCTTTGGTAGGAATGAAATGTTGAGCAATCTCTCTATCAATACCAGGCACATCGTCATATGTGAAGGCAAATACTTTCGAATATTTAATAAATATTTTTTAATTTCTCTCCTCTCTTTAGGGGTAGCATCTTTCAAAATATGCAAATTTCATGGTTCAGATTATGTTCCAATGTAAAATGATTTAGTGCATATGGAACAAATGTCAAATATACTAATGTTTTGATTAATGCAATGCACACTACCATCAAGAAAGATATCAAACAAGTAAGCAAAATTATATTTCATTGCATTGACTTTAGAGGTCATTACATCATTAGTTTCAAACAAAGACATACAAATTAAATAAGTGAACTTTCTCTCAATCAGTGGTTTGAAAGATGTTTATGTCTTTGGATCATCCACTGCTTGTGTGCTTCATTAGTAACACCATCTCCAATACTAGCAGTAAATTGTTGGATGATTCTCTTCCTTTATGTTGCTCTGAAGTGATCCATAAACCTTTGTTGTATCCTACCATTAGAGAAATCTACAAGCTCAAAAGGTACATGTTATTTCTCACCAAACTATCTGTTCACTGGTGCCAGATAGTAGTGGGTGCATGACTTGAATCTTTAAATTGATATGCAATTAACATATATGCATAGAGTTAGATGTCTTAACATCAACCATGGGCACTTCCATTATACTTGATATTCTGGTGTGTCCTTTATGCATTCAAACCACTCTTGGGCTATGATGTAGGTTGAGCACTTATGAACATCCTTGATGTATCATTCAAGGTGATTTTAGGGTTAATATCTCATCTAGTTCCCTACAAGTTTGTCAAGTAGACTCAACTTTTCTTGCAGCCATATTTGAAGCAATAGAAGGCTTCCAATGAAGTTTAAAATTTTCCTAACTTTAAGGTCATCCAAACCTTGAATGGTTTCTGCTATAATAGTGGGAAGGGAGTCATTATGAATTCCATTCCTTCAATGACCTAAAGTATCTTGTAATCTTATAACCCATCATTTGAGATAGTAAAGTATTGCATAAAGAGGTAACATGCAAGGAGACGTACCCAAATCAGAGTACCAATCTTTTTAGTAGTGTAGGCAACTAGGAGTTATATATGAATTAGTCATTTGTGCTCGGTGATTAGTTCATCAAGCTTTTATGGGCTTAGATCAAGGAAATCATCCCCATGCCCTGGGTATTTGACATCTTGGTTAGAAGATTGCCTCTTCAATATTGGTGGGGGTTTGCCTTACTATGGCACTGAATTCTTTATATAACATGCATAGTTCTGTGGTGTTGAATTGAAACACGTGCTCTTAAGGTTCCCAGAATGACACAATACCATTCAAGAGTTCACGATTAAGGTGCACATGCTGGAATGTCTTAATGCATAGCATTTTGTATAGTTACAGGCTTTTCCAGTCAGCCTTGTCAAAATGGTGGAGGAAATGTCTAGTGATACTGGTTTGGTTTTGGGGGTTTTCAACCATGGCACCATCATCAAGTAGTTCTTGAACAATGGCTTTCAATTTTCCATTACTTTACCGAGAAGACTACACTTCATAATCACCCATGTTTGAATGCTATATTCCTATACATTTATTAGGGTCAACTAAATCAGTGATGCATGATATGTGCCTACAAAAGAAAAGGATAAGCATGAATGCATAGAGTGGATGCAAAATCCTATGACGAAGAATGATTATTCCTATAAAAAAATAGTAGTTAGCATGTGCTATCACATGTACATGATGTATGCATGATTAAAGATAGTTTTTTTTCCTACACAATGAACAAACCAATCACAAGCAAGCTCTCACTTTCAACCTTATTTCTCCATGAGGTCATTTAGTCTCTTTCCTTAGTGGGTTTTGAACCTATAGTCATTATAGGGCTATGGTTCAACTCTTAAAACTAGGCTTTTTTTTTTAATTTATATTGGTTATAGCCAAAGGATGAACTAACAAATGATACCCAAATGTGCTTGAGGTAATCACATGATTTCAATATGAGGGTTAATTTTTGGGCTTCAAATGATGTTCAGAGCTTACATGCACCTGTATGCATAGGATCAAGATCAATCAAAGGATGTTCAAGTTCTTACCTCTGCATTAATATTCGATATATTTATCTTGAGTCATGAAAGCATTGTTTGATAGTTTACAATTTGATTTTTCTAATATAAAGGTCCATAATATAGGTGGGTTCCTAACCCATTCATTTGATCTGATAAGGATAAATGGATGACATTTTATAGGTTTTGTCATCAAGGGATGTCATTATTTGTTAATTTGCATAAACTATTTAAGCTGAGGTACATGATTCTTATAATTCCTCATTCTTCGGGATTACACGAAGTATATGAAAATCATGTGGTCTTGAGTGTATATTTTCTATGAAAACTGACATTACGATGTCATTTGATAATAGACATTAGGAAGGTCATGTCATTTATGAATATCAAGTCAAACGAAGACTGTTAGGTCAGGGATAGCATGCATAGCTTGGTGGAATCCTAGTGGATGTTATTGTTGGCTTATCTACATAAGCTGAGTTAGGGTTAAAGGCTAAGGATTCCTTTAGCAAGAATACCCCTATATGACTAGCATTACAGACTCCGATCAGTGAGTCTAGCATTCTCTTGATAACTTGGTTGCCCCTTAAGTACTTAGGTTACAGGCTCTAATCAGATGAGTTTGGTGAATGCACGAGTGAATACTAAAAGTGATAATATTGTATCTTCATCACCCCGTGACTCGAGTAGAATCATGGTGGCAATGTCATTTATTAAGGCTTTTAAGGACAAGTGCTGCACGTGTGATGTGTAATGAAAATGTAGTGGTGAGAGGCTCTATACGATTGGGTATTGCATAATGGGAAATAGTCATTTTTGAATTGATCCCTCTTACTCAGAAGTCCCCAGTGGAGCTGCCACTATGAGTGACCAAATATTTTCCCTTTTGGGCCATTTTTTTAATAATAGTATGTTTTCGTGGGACAATGTGCGGGTCTTTCTGTTTCTAAGGAACATGGCAACTTTACCAAATAAGGACAAATGATTGGTCTTGGGAGGACAAGATGCTTTTGATTTTATGGAGTCACCACTAGATTTTAAAAAATTAGGGAATGAAAAGGGACAACATTGGGTCACTCAGCAAGTATTGTCTCCAGTAGAGATTTTTGGGTTTGGGGATCATGTCTACTTTTTTATATTTCTTATTATATGACATTTGATGTATAGCTTATTAGGTTTCGTGATATAAATGCAATGAAAATATAAAAAATTAATCATGTTCCCAAACTTGGATCCATGTAATTTAACTACTTGATTAAATCTATGGTTTCAAGAATCTTACGAAAACACAAAAGAGGTCAGAAAATTTGGAAGGATGACAGGAGGTTCACTCCAATGACACCTTACCTCGAGCTTTTGGTTTAATTCATATTCAAATTTTAAATGTCTTTAAAAGAATCTGTCCTCTAAAGGT